>CP124714.1:125215000-127715000 GCA_031232105.1 Capsicum rhomboideum
TTTTCGAAAGTTGGAGATTTCTAAGTCCCAAGGGTATCCGGGGACGTACCGAACCAATTTTTGCTACGTTTCTTCTACAACCAAGAGTATATACATGAAATGAATGACATATTACATTAGTATGATAAAATTACTCGAGAACGAATTTGGGGTCAAAATGACAGTTTTGCCCCTAAGGTCAAAATAAGCCAAACGTGGCTAGAATCACTTGTTTTTGGGATTGAGGCTACAGATATGAATATTATGAGTGGGAATATTATTGTAATACGTATAAGACGAGAAATTATTGATTTTATTCGGTTAAGTGATTTGGGCTCAATAAAAGCCCAAAATGGGATAAAAGACATGGGTCACATGACCCAATCTTCTATTGACTTGGTCAATTGAAGCATTAAATATCAAGAAAGGCTAAGGATGACCCAAGTACTATATAAAGGACCACAAAATCAGATTTTATTCATTTAAACTCTCATGTTCTTTGAGATATTTTCTCAAACCTTCTACAATATTCTCTCAAGAACCCTAAAGACTCAAAGGCAATTTTGGAGCAAAATCATCCCTTTGCAAGTTTGGGTAAGTGAATATTATTATGGATTAATATATTATATGCATGAAAGAGTATGTAAATCATGTTGGTTGTGCTTGGAAATGTTGGATATGGTACTTTGTGCTTTTGTATAAGATTTGTGATCCATGGGATTTGAACTTGAATTAGGACTTGTGCATTTGATGAAAGATCATGGTATGGATAAAATATGAACGTCTATGGTGTTATTTTTGTTGTTAAACTTGTTCTTGTCTATAAGTGTAAATTGTGGGAATTTGGCCGATATGTGCTATGAAGTGTATTAAGGTGAATTGATGGATTGTTTGTGATGTGGTATGGATAAGGAGGTGTAAAAGAGAATTGTTATGGTGAAATGCAATGATTATTATGTATTGGTCAATGTTGGGAATATTGGAGGATTTTTGGAATAATGATGCTATCAATGGTTTTGTCAAGGGGAAATGACATATTTCAAAGCAAACATGTACCCCATTGATGTTTTATGCATTTGTGAAGTAGTTGTGGTTAATGTGAATTTCGTTATGTATTTGTGTTGTAGAGTGACACATAAAGAAGGAGCGGGACTATTGTATGCACATCTAGGATTGTATATCCGTATTGAGAGTACAAGGTATGTAAGGTTACTCTGTCCGTATCTTTCTGCGGCAAATAGTATCCACATTGCTATTTCACTAGTCCTATCCCGAAATGTGCTAAGGTATCCTATATCCATTTATCAATAGTCATTGTCATATATTTCCTACTCATGGATCATTTGTGAGTCTCATGTCTCATTATCATGGTTAATGTTCCAAAAGCTCAAACAAGGTTATGGTCCAATGTTCCAATAGTGGTTATGCTCAAGTATCTTGTTATGAATGATTGTTCAATGGTTCCAATGGTGTCATGTTTCCAATAATGTTTATTCACATGTCTTCTATTTTGATTATGGTTCCAAGTTTCCAAACATGCTATGTCACATGAATATGTCAATCTCTCACAAGTGAATGTACCAATCTCATATGTCTCTCACTCATTGGCTAATGATCCAAAGTTTCAAGTGATGTTATGACTATCAAATATCAATCTCAAAGTAAAGATCCAAGTAATGCAAATGTGGTCAATGATCAAGTATGGGTGGCAAGTCTAGGGGCGTAAGCCTAGCTCGACTCGATCCCGATGTGTTGATTTATGGGTGGCAAGTCTAGGGGCGTAAGCCTAGCTCGACTCGATCCCGATGTATTGATTTATGGGTGGCAAGTCTAGGGGCATAAGCCTAGCTCGACTCGATCCCGATGCAGTGCTTTATGGGTGGCAGGTCTTAGGGGCATAAGCCTAGCTCGACCCGATCCCAACATGACGATAGGTCATGGAAAGACCCACTGATCAGTAGGGGCCCGGGTACATTGTGACACATGTATGACAGGCAAGCATTGAATGTAAAGAAAGTAATGGAAGTAATGAAAGCAATTCACATGTTTCCCAAAATGTAAAATGGTGACTTACTCACATTGTCTAGTTATTTGTATTGAGTTCACTAGTATGTTCATGTGTTACAAAGTTTCATTTGAGCCTTACATACTCAGTACGTATTTCGTACTGACCCCTCTCGGGGAATTTACCTTACTTGCTGCAGGCGCAGGTCCCAGTAGGCCTCCCCAGTAGATTGCCAGTGTTAGCGGTTCCTTGGTGAGCTCCAGTTAATTCGAGGCTTCTCCGAGTCAGAGTAGATATATGTTTTGATTATGTACATGTTGTATAAAGCGGGGACTTGTCCCGACTTTTGGTTTGTTTTGGTCAATGCTCTTGTTAGAGGCTTTTGTAGACGGATGTGGGTATATCAGTGTAAAAGACATATGTTGTTTTGACTGGATGGCCTCAACGGCAAGTTTCATATACATGTATGACTATGTCCCATGTTTTCCTTTATTCGTCTTTTATGTACTTACACAATGCTGGTTATGATTATGATATGCATATGATGGAACATAGGCAAAGGTTGGTTCTCTCGGGCCTTATTGGCTACGGGTGCCAATCATGTCTTGATGGGATTCGGGGAGTGACACTAATCACTCGGCTATATCTAAGTTAATGGTTAACAATGTTCATCTTTTTGCAGTTTTTTATCGAACAATAGCTAGCCTATTTAAATAAACCTAACTCTCTATATCTAATAGAATAATATTAATGAGAGGGCGTTTGTAATTCTTGTATAACAACCAGGTGAAGTGAATAGCTATGTCTAGCCTAACCACGAATTTGCTCCCCTCATTAGGGTTAAGAACTCACTTTGCTAGAATCTATGTCTAATCTATAATATTTATTGACGTGCGCAATTGATGTGGAAAATAGTACCTTACTATTAATTACTCAATAAAGTAATTACAAACAATGCAAAGCAAATACCAGTATAACATAATCGACAGATCCAATTTAGCTGTTCAAGGTCAATGTTCATGTACTATTCATAATCCCAAAAATAGGAACCTAGTCACTCATAATCATTGAAAGAATCATATGAGTAGTTAAAAGCATAAAATTACAATGATGAGACGAAAGAAAAGAAACTAGGTGACTCTGTTCTTCAATTGCATTCTTCTCCTCTCAAAAAAATTACGTAATCCTTAAAAATGAGTTAGAAACCTATTTATACTGTGTATAAATTATTCTTGGACCAATTGTCCTTAAATACCTTGCACCCACCCAAAATCTGCTCTGAACAAACCTGGATGCGTCGCCCACAACCAACTTTTCAGGGACTGATTTCAGCTGCAAGTCCTCTCCATTCATAACAGGCGTGAGTTGTCCGCTTATTGTGGTGCACTGCACACGCTTTGTTGCTGCTCATTCTCAATTTTCTTCGTTCTTTTGCATTTACAATTGACTTTTGACCTCCTCCAAACTCAATTTTGATAGATTTTTGTAGACTTTTACTCAAACTGCGAAGCTTCAATGCACGTATTCTGGCTTCAAAAGTACTCATCGGCTCAAACATTATTTCTACATAAGATACACATTAATAAGCATAGTGTGATTATAGTTATACTCAAATAATGACAAAAGAACATAAATAAGAGATAATAGTGGCTAAATATTAACATTTTATGTCGAACATCATGGTCCTTAAAACTATACATTTTTTTTACATTCTTAGCGATTTGTATTAGGTGTTGATTTTATATTGTAAAGGATTTCACAAATTGAATAGAGTTTTTAAAGAAGTAGGAGAAGGTACCAACAATTAAAGAGAAGTGTTGAGGATTGAAAATGTGTTGTTAGAGTCGGTCCATTACCCTTCAACAACCTAATTCTCTTTAGGCTTTCATCCTATTAAAGTATTAATATTGTAACCTAATTAAATCAATACCTATTTTTTGGAGCATCTCATATGTGGCTGGATGTTATGTCAAGGTTTAGATGATATATTGACAATGGTTAACTCGTTAACTTTATAATCGATCAATTACATCTACTATCTTCGCTTGCATACAATTATACTATTATTAAAAGATCACATTATCAACTAATCATATGGAACATCACGTCGCTGATTATCTTCACAATGGTCGGCACTAAAAACTTTCTACACAACTTTTAAATTGCCTTCAGAAACTATTGATATCCACTGCATGCATCCATTTATCTGTATATAAACTAACATTATAAACTCATTTTTTTGAGCTTCAATATCAAAAAAACATTTCACTACTAATTCTCTTTACAAACTTTTAACACTCACACCATCATCACAATGCTATTTTATTTGGATCTGACACTTACATATACATCTCAAAATTAAAAATTTTATTTGACTATACTGTCACAACAAGCTACCAACAACTTTCTATCTCCATAGATTAATATTTTCACTCTTTGGATATATATGTTTCTTGTATTACTAGGCTGACGAGATTATTTTACACGATTTTAAAAAATTATTCAAATGCTAAAAAAATTTGAACTCGAAGTGCAACCACCAAGTTCTTAAAACATATACATTCTAGACAACCCAATTCTATAGATACTACATTTCCTCACATGTTTAACAATCACTAGTTTCATTCTACATAGTGCCCCTTTTTGTTCTCTGAAATATTTGATAACTCGTAACTAATTTCATAATTTAATTTGGTTGATGTTAAATTCATACTCCAACAAGCTATTGAGTATCTTTATTTGGCACTTTCTTCATCATCTCAAGTATATAATATTCTATTGAAAAAATAATCTTATATTTCAAAAGATATTGTTATTTCTAATATTTCTTTAGCCTTGTTACAGACCATTATTAACAGTTGCAGCTGAACATTATTAGTCATTTATCACTTTGTATTTGCAATATATTCTTTACTAATCATTATGAGTCGTTAATTTTTTTCAACTGTTTATTTTTGTCTTGCTATTAAATTGTGTTTTTTGTTGTGTGTGTGTATATATTTGATTTCTTTCTTTTATGGAGAGATAGAAATTATAATATCTTCCTCCTATATTCTTTTGCTGGTTTTTATATCATTTAATATTTATTAATGTCATTGCTCCTAATTTTATTCTAGAAGAATTTGTTAAATTTTAGGAGATACATTTATATCGGATGAAACATTCTTAATGACAATGTCTTTGATATGTCTTAAGCTATGAAAAAATCTTTACAGGTTCGGTGATCAAGTATTTTCCACAAAATTTCCAACAATCTTAAGGATATTTTCATATTCTATTCTTGTGGGAAAATTGAAAGAGAACCGCTACAAATTCTTGATTGAAAATAAAGAGATTTTTCGCACATCCTACTGGGTGTAGCGTCAATAACATAGTGCAATCTGGCTAAATTTTGGGGGGAACAACCTTATAAAAATTCTAAATGATTCTGCTTATTTTTCAGCAGTTTATGTTTCAACTAAAATCGGGATTGTATACCTTTCAATCCTTTGCTTGGAGAAACTTATAAAGCTGATTTTCTTGAGAAAGAGGTCTGTTTTTTTTCAGAGAAGGTATTTTATCAAAATATATAATATTGTTATTTAGTAAATTGAACCTCATGGTACTAGATTTATATTTGTGCATGCAATTTTCTTTTGTAGTACTATTTTATTAGCAAAACTTAGTTTATGGTCAAATAATTTTTGAATCCATACTTAAAATTTAATTTTGAAGATAATGTTGATAAAGAGAAATATTGTATATAAATATTTTTATAAGGAAAAATCATTTTTTGGCATACCTTGAATATATAAGTGAATGATTCGTGTATAATCAATTCACAATGCGAAATATCATAATTAATATAGGATGACTAAGACTTGTATTGATAAAATTTTTGTGCTTCTCATTTAAAAAATAATCGTTAAACCTTCAATGAAATTAATTCTTATTCTATTTGTGGCAAATTAAGTCAACATATTCCTCAATGTAGAAGAAGAGTCGAAAAAATGATAATCCTGCTAAGTAAAAATATATTTGATTAAGTGAATGAGATAATTATTGTGGTCATTTTTCAAGGAAATCCCGTGCCTAATATAAAGATTGAGTGTTAGACTTTGGTTCTACTAAATATATTTGTGCTAACAAAAATTGAAGTAGAAGAATAATTTATATAGAACTACTCAAATTCTTAGAGTAAAAAAGTTCTTCTGATTAAACTCACATAAGAAAAATATTGCCATTAACTAAAGTGATACATGTTCCTAAGATGTGAACAACTGATTTCGTAAGACTAATAGAAAAAGTTCTTATTAAATCATATCTCATAAATCTTTTTCTCATCAGCCCGACGAAGAATCATATAGTGGACCATCAGTTCATTGAATTTGTTAAAGTATTCAGACAGGTTTCTAAAGTGTTAGACTTTGGTTCTACTAAATATATTTGTGCTAACAAAAATTGAAGTAGAAGAATAATTTATATAGAACTACTCAAATTCTTAGAGTAAAAAAGTTCTTCTGATTAAACTCACATAAGAAAAATATTGCCATTAACTAAAGTGATACATGTTCCTAAGATCTGAACCATCTGATTTCGTAAGACTAATAGAAAAAGTTCTTATTAAATTATATCTCATAAATCTTTTTCTCATCAGCCCGACGAAGAATCATAGAGTGGACCATCAGTTCATTGAATTTGTTAAAGTATTCAGACAGGTTTCTAAATACGAATTTTGAACCTTTTTCTAAGTTATTGATCTAACAACACTTG
The DNA here is from genome assembly GCA_031232105.1 of Capsicum rhomboideum. Classification (NCBI taxonomy): domain Eukaryota; kingdom Viridiplantae; phylum Streptophyta; class Magnoliopsida; order Solanales; family Solanaceae; genus Capsicum; species Capsicum rhomboideum. The sequence goes on from CP124714.1 coordinate 125,221,737, forward strand.
CTTAAAATAAAAAAGCAACCTTAATTTAGACCTTACAAAATATTTTGCTGATAAAACTTTAAATTCATCCAACGAAGTAATCATATCATATATCTCAATATTAATATTCTTTGCACAATATGACAAGCACAGGGGATCAACCCCTTTATCTTCTGAAACATACAACTCAAAAACATCCTCAGTACGATTACAACCAACCTCAACTCTATCTCCTTCATCACCATCATCACAATACTGTCAGTCATAATATATGAGTTGGACTCAATTTCAATTTATATAAAAAAAATTCTTTTTTCTTGTCTATCTTCTTCACCTCTTTTTTATTGTGAGGTTTATTGATATGAATCGAATGAGCGATTACCTTCCCTCTTCTTTTATTATTTTTATGATCTACATACAAACAATATAATGTCAATAGCCAATCATGATATAAAAATAATAATAATTGATTATAGATCTATTGATGACCAAGATGAATCTGCAAAAATTAAAATAGAACAAAGCACTATCGAAATAAGTAAAATAAGTAGAGATGCCATGTATTTCGAATAAAAAATAAACTAAATAAACTTCATAGCTAGTAATAATCTTATGTGTATTCAGATAAACAAAAATAGAAAAAGTGGTAAACCTCTATGAAGATGAATACACAGAAACAAAATAAATTGTTACTGAATCAAGCAAATTAATTAGAAATAACACACATTTTGACAAAAAGATGAGCTAAAATTGTAAGAATTTTTTTTTAAAAAATCAGAACTTTATGAGCACTAATGTTCATCAAGAGATCAAAAAATATGAACGATTTGAAAAATAATATCACTATGGAGTTCAAAATTCTTAGAACCAGAAGATAACATATCTGAGAGGACTATAAAGTTTCAAGTTCGGAGGAGAAAAGAAATCAGGCTGGAGATATCAGAGCGGTTAAAGTTCAAGGAGCGGGAATGAGAAAGAGGAGTTGGAGAGAGAAAGAGACTTTTTTTCTTTTTAGGAGAATAGAAATGAACCTAAGTGTATTTTAATAGACTTAAAATATTGCCCCAAGCTCTTTAAAATTATAAAAAGCACCTCGACTCTATCTTTTCTCACTTTTCTAAGCTTTGATATGAAAAAATAAAAGAAAAAGCAATTGAAAGAACATTTTGCAAATTGAGTTTTATAAGTGCCACTTCTATCAAACCTTTTGGGAAAATTATTTAAAAAAAAATACGCATATCAAATATACATTACAATTTTGTGGCCAAAAAAGTACATTATATTTTATAGCTCGAACCTGAATTTGGCCCACAAGTGTAAAATGACTTTTTGTGTATAGCAGTGTATACATTTGTATATTGTATTGTATATTGCTGTATATTCAATACAATCTTTTTATTTTGGTGATTTTCTTCTTCCTTTCCATTTTATACACACCTATACAATGTAGACACATTGTTGAAACATTTTATATACATATGTATATATTTGTATAGTTATGTATATTATGAATAATTGTATATATACACCCAATATTTAACATTATGCAAAATTATAAGAGGTGTATTATACACTCATATACAAATACTATATAATATTATACACTAGTATACAAAAAATTGACTTCGTCTTTTTCCTTGATTCAAGCATCAAATTCATTCAAAAACACTCTAAAAACTGCAACAAATCACCCAAAACTTCAGATTTAGTTTCCTCAATACATACTCGTTCATTTGTACCAATACCCAGCCGAAGCAGAGCTTATTACAAAATCAATAGAACTTTACTCATTCTTCTTCTTCATTGAGTATTTTCTGAAATTTAACTCAAATATCCTCTAAATAACTTCAAATTTTAAGTTTTGAGCTCCTATTGATATTTCTAATCAATTGAAACAACACTCAATAATGTCTCCTAAATAAACCCAACAACACTTATTTCAAAATTAATCTCAAATTTCATATGTGAGTTTAACTTTTAAGCTTAAAATCTGAATCTAGTTCAAACTTAAAGCTTCAATTCTACAATGGAGTTTTTTAAATCAATCAAAGTTCAAATTCATTACACATCAATTTCAAATTTAGAAGAAGAGGAAGATTCAGAAGATTCAGAATCAGAAGAAGATTCAGAATCAGAAGAAGAAGAAGAAGAAGAAGAAGAAGAAGAAGAAGAAGAAGAAGAAGAAGAAGAAGAAGAGGAGGAGGAGGAGGAGGAGGAGGAGGAGGAGGAGGAGGAGGAGATCACCTAAATAAAAAGACTAAATTGTATATACAACAATATACAATATAATATATAAATGTATACACTATTACACAAAAAATAGACTTCATCTTCTTTTTCGAATTCAAGCACCAAATTCACCAATTATAATGAATTTCACAAACCGTAATGAAATTTTGTGCTACATCTATGAAATTGTAATGAACATCCAAGGTCAGATTTCAAACTGTGTGAATTCAAAACACTATCCGAAGAGATTACCCAACTGTGTGAATCCAAAAGCTTATCAGAAGTTTTTCATACATTTCAAGAATACCTTAACAATGAAGATGAAGATTGAAGATGTGTGTGTGTGAGAGAATAATAATTTGGCTAAAGATATAAAATAACTTTCTTTTTCTACAGACATTGGGCTGTTTTTGATAAGAGCTTAAAAGGTTGGCCATATTTTGCAATGTGAGATTGTCACATGCACTTTTATGTAATTTTTTCAATCTTTTTTGTGTGAATCACAAAATAATTTATTTTATCATTATATCACTTTAATATTAATTATGGGAAAATTGAAAATTAACAAAAGGTTAGGGGAGTCTTAAACTTCATTTGTTTGCACTTAATGGAGATAATCTGAATCTGAATGGTTCAAATCTTAGACCATTAAGTGTATTTATTTTCATTAAGATTTAAATACATAGTTGGTCTGAATAGGTTTTACTCATTAAGATCTGAAACGTCTTAATATCATTAAGAGGTATTCTTGTGTGGATAATATTCACTATCATTTTATCTATAATCATCAACCATCAGTAGGGGTGTTCACGGGTCAGTTTGAATCGGTTATTAGTCAAAATCAAAATCAAATCCATTTAGTCACTTTTTAAATTTCTAAAACCATGCCAAACCAAAAAAAAATGTAACCATCGATTTGATTCTTGTCGGTTTGGGTTTTTTTTTGTTTGTTTATGACTAGCTATGTGATAGTATAAGAAATGACAATGGCCAAAGCCCAAAAGGCTTGCCTAGATGCAAGCTCTGATAATGTCAACTAAGCAAATGTCTTTAACAAGCCTATCTTAATTGACATTCTAAACAACGATTTTGTCTTTTGAAGTTGTGAACCAAATGCCAAAATAATAAGCATTAGCAGCTGCACATTCTTTTTGAATAAAAATGAAAAGTGAAATTCAAGGATTAGAACTTAGACACTTTAAGACTGAAGTGTTGGGCTTGAACTTGAGGGTTGTCAATGGGTAAACTACATAAATAGCCCCCATAGTGGGTGTCTTTGCTTTTTTGTCCCCCATAACAAAAGTCCAACAAAACTAGCCTTCCTTCTTTTTTATGTATGGAACAAATACATATTTGCCCCTCTATATATCAAATATTTTCAAACAGCTCTTCATGCTTATTTATCTTTCAACTTCAATTTTTTTCTCTGTTTTATTTTACTTTGATTTTTTTTATTTTCTCTTTTTTTAATTTTTTTTTTCTCAATCTTTATTTTACGTCCTATGGGCAAGAGTTGGCACTTACACATTATGTTTTGACTTATGAAATGCTCTATAACTCTTACCTTAGAGGTAAGACTTAGCCCAACGACTTTCAAATAACAAGTTATGCCCCACGGGCAAGAGTTAACACTACCACATTATGTCTTGATTTATGAGATGCTCTATAACTCTTGCCTTAGAGGCAAGACTTAGACCAAGGGCTTTCAAACAATAAGTTACGCCCCATGAGCAAGAGTTGACACTACCATATTGTGTTTTTATTTATGACATGTTCTATAACTCTTGCCTTAGGGGCAAGACTTAGCCCAAGGACTTTCAAACAACAAGTTATGCCCCATGGGCAAGATTTGACACTACCACATTGAGTCTTGATTTATGAGATGCTTTATAACTTTGCCTTACAGGCAAGACTTAGCCCAAGGAATTTCAAACAACAAGTTATGCCTCATGGGAAAGAGTTGACACTACCACATTGTGTCTTGATTTATAAGATGCTCTATAACTCTTGCCTTAGAGGCAAGACTTAGATCAATGACTTTCAAACATCACGTTACGCCCCATGGGCAAGAGTTGACACTACCACGTTGTGTCCTGATTTATGAGATGCTTTATAACTCTTTCATTAGAGGCAAGACTTAGCCTAAGGACTTTCAAACAATAAGTTATGCCCCATGGGCAAGAGTTGACACTACCACATTATATTTTGACTTAAGAAATGCCCTATAACTCTTGGCCCTTAGATGCAAGACCTAGCCCAATGACTTTCAAACAACAAGTTATGCCCATGAGCAAGAGTTGGCACTACCACATTGTGTCTTGATTTATGAGATGCTCTTTAACTCTTGCCTTAGAGGCAAGGCTTAGCCCAAGGGCTTTCAAACAACAAGTTACGCCCCATGGACAAGAGTTGACACTACCATTTAGTGTTTTTATTTATGTGATGTTCTATAACTCTTGCCTTAGATGCAAGACTTAGCCCAAGGACTTTCAAACAACAAGTTATGCCCCATGGGCAAGAGTTGACACTACCACATTGAGTCTGATTTATGAGATGCTCCATAACTTTGTCTTAGAAGTAAGACTTAGCCCAAAGACTTTCAAACAACAAGTTATCCACCATGGGCAAGAGTTGACACTACCACGTTGTGTCTTGATTTATAAAATGCTCTATAACTCTTGTCTTAGAGGCACGACTTAGCCCAAGGACTTTCAAACAGCAAGTTACGCCCCATGGGCAAGAATTGACACTACTACATTTTGTCTTGATTTATGAGATGCTCTATAAATCTTGCCTTAGAGGCAAGACTTAACCCAAGGACTTTCAAACAGCAAATTATGCCCCATGGGCAAGAGTTGACATTATCACATTGTGTCTTGATTTATGAGATATTCTATAACTCTAGCCTTAGAGGCAAGACTTAGCCCAAGGACTTTCCAACAACAAGTTACATCCCATGGGCAAGAGTTGAAACTACCACATTGTGTCTTGATTTATGAGATGTTCTATAACTCTTCCCTTAGAGGCAAGACTTAACACAAAAACTTTCAAAAAATAAGTTATACGCCCCCATGGGCAAAAGTTAGCACTACCACATTGTGTCTTTCATTTATGAGATGCTCTATAAGTCTTGCCTCTAAAACTAGACTTAGCCCAAGAATCTCCCAAAAAAATAAATTACTCCCCATGGGCAATAGTTAATACTATTTCATTATGTCTTAATTTATGAGATACTCTATGACTCTTGCCCTAGAGGCAAGACTTAGTTCAAGGATTTACAAACAACAAGTTAATGTTCTTAACTCTTTCCTCGGAGGCAAGACTTATCCCAAAGGACTTCCAAACGGCTAGTCATGCCTTTAAGTTTACTTTGATGTCAAAGAAAACAGATCATTTTTGCGGATTATCCAACTTTCTGTTCACTAGCAAAATATAATAGAAGCTGGAAAAAAAAAAGAAAAAAGAGAAGGAAAAATAAAGATTAAGAAAAAAGAAAAAATGAGAAGAAAAAAATAAAGGTTAAGAAAATAGAAAAAAGAGAAAAATAAAAAAAATAAAACAATAAAGTTGAGGAAAAAAATGAGAAGAAAAAATAAAATAAAAATATAGTTTGAGAAAAATAAAAAAATGTGAAAAAAAAACAAAAAATAAAAAAATAAAGGTTGGGACATTGAATTAAAAAAAAAGAGAAATAAAAAATAAATAATGTTTGAGAAATAAAAGAAAAAAAAAGAAGAAAAAAGAAAAAAAAATAAAGGTTGAGACAAATGAATTAAAACAAGAAAAATAAAAATAAAAATCATGTAACAGTAAAAAGAGAAAAAAAAACAGAAGAAAAAAAAAGTTGAGAGACAAATGAGCATGACAAGAGTAAAAACATTTGAGGTGTAAAGGGGCAAAAATGTACTTGTTGTAGACATAAAAATGAAGGAAGGCTAGTCTTTAAAATTTTTTTTTATGGGAGACAAAAATATAAAGTCACCCACTATGGGGACATTCCATGTAATTTCCTGGTTGTCAGTTAGGCTAAAGTGTTGGGCTTGAGAACTCTTAGAAATCCTGAAGTTAAGTTCAAGATTAAAATGTAAAAAAATATTTATATTTATTTATGAATAATATATAAATATTTATAAAATTTGTATGTATAATTTATCGGTTCGATTTGGTTAGTTTTTTATTTTTTAATTAAAACCAAAATCAAACTGAATAGTATCTGTTTTAAAATTTGAAAACCATACCAAATCAAATGTCGATTTTTTTAATCGGTTTGGTTCAAACCAAACCATGAACAACCCTAACCATCATCATTAACCACTATTGTCATCACAACCATCACCACCATTGTCAACCACCAACTACCTCTCTATCACAACTAACACCGTTGCCAACTGCTATTGTCAGTTGTTATCACACCTACCACCTCCATCATTATAATTATATCCATTGTCACCACCACCTTCGCCACCTCCACCATCACTGTCAACTACAACAACAAATTCCTACTACCAACCAATTCCACCATCACAACTAGCATCGTCGTCAACTACCACCAACACATAATTAACCACCACATGATCTTCAGCCACCACCGCCGTGCTCACCGTTGTCACCACCTCCGCCACCATTACAACCATTACTAGCATTATGGCCAATCCTTACTGCCAATCACCTCTTCCACAACTAGCTCGACCCACATAGTCAACCACCACACATTCTTCGGCCACCACCAACTACTAACATCAATCAACTTCACCGTCATAATCACCACCACTACTACCAATCGCCACCGTCATGACAGTCACTACAATAACGATAACCTTCACCATCACAACTATCACCACCACCATTACTATCCACTAACACCAATCATTACCACCATCACCCCTACAAACCATCTCCACCATCATTAGCAACTATAAATATTTTTTATCAAATAATAATTTTAATTTATCAAATTAATATTTTTCTAATATTTAATTATTTTTTATTTGAATGGTGTGTTTCTTAAGTTTACAAATAAATAAATTATGCATATTCAGATGTTGAAAAGAAAATAGTCTTAATCATTCGATATTCAGATAGAGAGACAATATTTTAATCATTCATATGTTCATTCAGATTCAGACATCTTAATCTTAATGAAACCAAATGAAGCCTTAGTAGCTTATTTGATTGAGTATATGAATTTTTACCTTGTTGAGAATTGAATTCCCGTCTTATAATCCCCTCTCCCTCTCCCAATTATTTTTTTTTTAAAAATCTCAATAAGGTCATTAACCTAAAATTTAAGATCACTGATTTCATATAAGGAATAACCCAATCAGCACAAATAAAAAGTGGGAATAAAATGGGCCTGAGATGTCCTACGTAAACGGAAAGCGGTCAGGTATTCAACCAACGACACACAACATGCAATACTAACTGAAAGTTCCAATACTTACATCTCACTGTGAAAAATTCATCAGAATAAAGATGATGTTTTATGTCATTGATCTTCTCTTCTCTGAAATAAGGACGTGCACACTTTATGCCTTAACAGGTTCCTTCACAATATCAATCATTTCTTTGTTTGAAAATCTATTTCTTAAGTCGAGTTTTAGCTATTTTCATTCATGGCTATCCTAGATTTAATGGGCAAATGAAAGACGTATTTGATTGTATCCAATTGGGTGAATACACTAAAGTAGAATGCTTGATTAATTGCTTATGCAATTGCTATGATTAAATTTTTCCACCACCTCATTTAAAAGATTAAAATGTTAGACGAATAATACATTTATTTATTTTAGACCTACCCACATACTCTCTCAGATATCGCGTTGGAAAAGCTGGTGAGAAACTCAAATTCATGACCCTAAGCTGTTACCATTTAATTTTGTGACCACCTCATTTGAATTTTTTTAGATTTTTTATGCTTTAACTAGTCAAGTTCTCAACCAACTTGCATTGGTTAAACTAGAATAACCACTATTTTGTTCTTCTAATTACTTTTTTGATTGATGATGTGCTAGAATGCAGCTACTGCAAGAGTTTTTAATTCTTTAAACAGTCATATTAGCTTTTAGAAAGCGATGCAGCTATTGTAGAAGGTGCCATGCTTATTCCTCTTAAAGTTGTAGCCTCTTAAAGTTGTAGACTATTTTTCTCTTTCAGCGTTAGTAAACACCATCGCTTTGTCACACGGAGGCTGGAGCGATGCAAAACGAGGGGTTATTACTTCTTGGGGAAGTATGAGCTTCAGACCATGGCACACAGAGTGATCCAAAATAAAAGTGGAGGTTCTTTGAGTCTCAACTTTGAAGAGTAGGATTAATATTGGCATTATAGTATATTGGATGCTAAAATTAGTTATTTTAATTGCAATTTGATTATTATAGTGCTAAATTCATTATTCATGTACATTTTTCATTTATTAATTTACCATTAATTGTATGCTTCAAGCCCCATGGACCTTGTTGCTTTTTTTCCCCTTTAATAAACACTGCTTCCGGTCATTGTTTCTCCCTTCCCTAGTACATTTCCACATTCTATGAATTGATCTAGTTATTCACTCGTAGACTAAGGTAGTAATTTTAGGAATGGAGTGGGCTGCTTCATTTAGTATTAGAACAAGATACAACTCTTTCCCGTCCCTTCCCAGCTACTCTTATTTGAATGAACAACAAATACAGACTTTGAAGGTCTTGATCAAATTAAGTGGATACAGATAGAAAAGGAAAAAAGTCCCTAGTATAATAATTTTTACTTTACTCACTGCCTAACGCATTGTTTTTTAAGTGGATATGGCCAGTATGGTAACTTGAAGTGGATATGGCCAGTGATGGTAACTCCTTTTGGATTATTGTGATGCCAAACCATGATGGTCTAAACATTATTGCGGTGAAATTTATTTGATTTAAGCATATAGATGACACAATTGCAGACTTTTTCCCTTGTTGAGACATCCTTGTTTTGAGCATTTCTGCTTTATATGTGATGTAGATATCTTCTGAATTGAATGCTAAGCTCTAGCTTACTATCATGAACTCCATCCTGGATCAGGTAGCCAAAGATTATGGTAGATGGAACAGCTCAAGTGTGTACAGTAGTGGGGATGTCTTCGAGCCTTTGTCAAGTGGTAATGGTGAGGCTGAAGGTCAAAACATTTATTCCCTATAGGCTGATCAAACTCTTGATCTGGCTATTTCCCCTAAATTTGCTTTGTTGTTTCTACAACTAAGCAATGCAGAAAATTGGTAGAATGGTTAAACCGTGTTCTTTCTTACTTGAGTTTGCCAATAAATACTTCTGATGAGGATTTACGAGCATTCTTGGTTGACGGTTCTGTCTTATGCCAATTATTGAATAAGTTGAAACCAGGTTCTGTACCTGAGGTAGTTCATAACATTTTTGATTTTATAGTATGCGGGAGTAAGTATGGTTTGTTTTTTGATTTAACTGTATCTTTTGTTCTAGTGTGGTGGTACAGTAAACTCTCCAGAGCTACGCTCAGAAAATATTAAAAGATTTTTGTCTGCTATGGATGAAATGGGCTTGCCCAGGTTTCAGGCATCAGACTTGGAACAGGTTAGACACTATAAACTGGTGCTAGTGTCATAACTAACTCATGTAGTTCATCTTTACTTATGATTATAGAAAGTCCTTGTTGTCCGGTTTGGCCATAGATTTTGAAGTTGAAACTTGAAAAATTGAGTTTTTGAAGTTGTGATTTTTGGAATTTGAAGTAGTGTTTTGACGTGCATCTTTACTTAAAAAAATTTGAAATTTTGTGAGTGAAAGACCCAAAAATCCAAAAACATATTTGAAGATAAATTTTCAAAATCTGATCTAAAATCTATGGTCAAACGCTAGCTTAACTTTGTAGACCATTGTGTTGTGTAACTTTTTCCATATGCAGAAAAGTGTTATCCTGTTTTACTTTTATATATTGAACTGCCATCTACATTTTATTTTAAATATTTAATAATGGTAAATTGTCCAGGGTTCTATGAAAATAGTACCGGAGTACCTTTAAACACTTCAGGCAGAATTTAAGCTGAATGATGGAGGATACAACCCGAGCACAGTATTATCCAGTAAAACTGGAGCTGATGCAAACAGAAGATGGAAACTGTTGGGTGAAAATTTTGGATGTGGTGATGTTTCATACATGGAAGAATTTTCAAGAAGTCAGTCTTCCCCATCCCCAGGAGAACGGCTGAAGACATGATCATATTCAAAATTCCAGTGTGCATTGAGAAGTCCTGTAATGGAAGGTATTGATGTTTGATTCACCTCCCAATACAATTACCAAATTCAAAAAGGATCATGAATTCTTTCATCATAGGACTGATGGAGATTGAGTTGCTTCAGTTGAGTTTTTGAGTAGATTCAATTAGGGAGTAGGGACCATGAAATATGGAACATAAAAGCATGTCTAAACACGGCACGAATGTTTGATTTTTGTTTTGCAATAATCAATCTTCTTTTTCTCTTCTTGGTATTAAGAAGTTAATCAATTGTGAAATTAGGTAAATAACTGTTTGCTCTCCCTGCTTCCCCTTCCACAAGTCATGTCCCTTCATCAGACTGTTTAATTCTTCTTTCTGAACTTTGTAGAGCCATCAACCGCGTTAATGCATCATGTTGGACATAAGTTCCATGAAGTATTTCAGCTTAAACAAGGGGGCCACACTGAAATTCCTGCTGCAAGGATTTCAAAAATAATGAGATCTAACAGTTTGGATGTTTGTAACAAGTTCTTCCCCTCTTTGTAAATGAAGCTAGCTTGCTACTTGAATAAATTCTATTCTGAAGAATTTGAGTTTATACTTGTTACACTCATTTCATTCTTTATTGCTTTTATATTGCCCCAACACAGTCACTTCTAAGTGTTGTAAATGGAATTCTTGATGAAAGTGTTGAGCGGAAGAATGGGGAGATACCTCAAGCACGCACTTAAATTACGTATGTTGACTCATAGAATTTTTTTTCTCTATGAATACATTACAATATATATGGTCTAACATTAGTTGGGTGCCTAAATCTATCAGCGTGTAGCTTGTCTATTGAGAAAAGTTGTGCGAGAAATTGAGCGGCGGATATCTACTCAAGCTGAACATCTTAGAAAGGTATAATATGTAGCTGTATTCTAAATTTCTCTTTTCAATGAATATGGTTCACATAACTTTTCTTTCTGTGCCTGCAGCAAAACAATCTATTCAAGAGTCGTGAAGAGAAATACAAGTCAAGGATCAGAGTACTAGAAGTCCTTGCAACTGGGACTAGTGAAGAGACACACGTAGTTACAGACTTCACATTCTAGGAAATTTTCAAAGTATGCGTTTATTACTCTTCCACAATTACTCCTTTACACATTCAATTCTTCTGCATTTCAGATTGTCATGAACCAGCTCCAACAGATTACAGTAATTTCTAGTTTTTTCTCTGCTGCATTGCTAGCTCAATATTCAGTATGTTGAGGCTTATCTTTGCATTCTCTCCCTTTCATTTCCTCTTATTTTGTGTGTGTTTAACACTTACTAAAAGTTTATATACTCCAAAAGTATATCTTTATTCATAGAATACAGTATTTATAAAAGAACAAGTAAGATCAGAATAAAACTAATCAATCCCTGATTCTTGAGAGATTCTTGAATCAAGGGATTTCCTCTAATCTATTTTACTAGAATAACAACTAATATATTTTCCTAAAATACATGCTATCCCATATTTACAAGAGCTGATTACAAGCAAATCTGCCAGCTGATTTGTGGAGAAGGTTTCAATCAAATCTGCCAGTTCATTCGTGGAGAAGATTATGACTAAATCTGCTAACTCATTCAACACTCCTCCTCAAGTTGGCATGTAAATATTAAACATGCCAAACTTGCTCACAAATGACTCAAAGGTATTTCTAAAAAGATCTTTTGTGAAAATATCTGCTACTTATTCAATTGTTGGAACAAAAGGGATGCACACATGTTTCCATCTTCAATCTTCTGTTTAATGAAATGTCTATCCACTTCAACATGCTTTGTTCTGTCATGTTGAACTAGATTATGAGCAATACTTATGGCAGCCTTATTGTCACAATACAACTTCATTGGAAAACTCATAGGTCTTCTTAGTTCTTTCCAAAATCTCTTGAGCCACAACTTTTCACAAATTCCATGCGCCATGGATCAATACTCAACCTCAGCACTACTTTGAGCCACCACGTTTTGCTTCTTACTCCTTCATGTCACTAAATTTCCCCAAATAAATGTACAATATCTGGATGTAGACCTTCTATCAATAGATGAACCAGCCTAGTCTGCATCTGTATAAGCTTCAACACTTCTTTGCTCATTCTTTTTGAAGAACAACCCTTTCCCAGGAGAACTCTTTAAATACCTATGGAGAATGCATGAACTGACTAACTAGGCTCACAAGAAAGGCAATATCAGGCCAAGTGAATCAACTTGCCTACCAATCTCTGATATTGGCCCCTATCAATTATTTTTCTTTCCTTTGCAAACTGTAGATTCGGGTCAATGGAGTTTCAGCTAGTCCACAACCACTCATTCCTGTTTCTTTTAACAGATCAAGAACATACTTCTTTTGTGACACTATGATTCCTTGATTCGATCATGCAACCTCCATGTCGAGAATATACTTCAGCGGGCCTAAGTCCTTTATCTCAAATTCTGAGGTAAGATGCTCTTTTGGTTTTTATTTTAACCATATCATCTCCTGTGAGTAAGATATCATCGACATACACTATAAGAACTGCTATTTTTCCTTCTAGTGAATGTAGAGTAAACATTGTGTGATCTGCTTGTCCTTGCATATATCCTTGCTTCTTCACAAATTGAGTAAACTTTTCAAACTAAGCCCTTGGAGACTGTTTTAGACCATAAAGAGATCTTCTAATTCTACATATCTTTGACTTGTACTTCTCTTCAAAACCTAGTGAGGGATCCATATAGACTTCTTCCTCTAGTTGCCCATTCAAGAAAGCATTCTTCACATCCAACTGTTGAAGAGACCAGTGATACGAGCATTGTTAGCTTGAAGCATATTAGGAGGGACTTCCACATATGGATGATAGCTTGGATCTTGTAGGAAGCCATGAAGCAATAAATACACAAGGCCATGGGCCATCAAGATGCCAATTAGGCAATCAAGAAGGGCCCTTGTGGGTTATTTTATAAATAGCCACTTTTGTACTATTTTTGTAATAGGCTAATTTTGCAAAGGAAATAACTATAAATAGTTGCCTTAGCTATTTTCATATTTAGATTTTGATCAATATTGAATATTAAAGCTTTGAATCTTGTAGTTTCTAGTTGAAGCCTAGCAATAGTGAATAATTAGATTTGGTGGAATTTTGGAATTGTTGGTGAACTTCTTGGCTTGATTAATCGAAGGTTGCTCATTTGTAGTTCTTGATTTCCTTTGATTTATTAAACTAGGGTTTTTCTTTAAGTTGTTGAAATCAATTGGGTGAGGGTTTTAGCCCCTTATTGCCCATAATTTCAATAGCTTAGGTTTCAACCCACATATCCTTTTCTTTCTTGTCTTTGATTCTTCTCATCTTGGTATCAGAGCTTAGGCCAGGGATTCACTTCTACGGATCTCAATCCTAGGTTCATAATTTCAAAAATTCCAAAAAAAAAAAAAAAATCGTCAAAAAAAAAAATCAAAAAATTTGTGTTTAATTTGTTGTTTTTGACGCTAGATTCCTTAGTGTTTTTTTATCTAGATCCAAAATTTGGATTGATTTGGAGGTGTTTCAAACATTCACCATTTTTGAGCTTGAAAAAGCTTGAAGAAGGTGAAGTGGGTTTGTTAATTGAGGCTAAATTGGAGCTTGCAAAGTATCGGGGTTTGTTCTCCATAGCAAGGAGAGCCTGGGTTTATTTTTGGCTTAAAATTGAGGACACAATAATTATTGAGGTTTGTTTGTAGTGTTGAAAGGAGCTCGTATTCAAAATTTCGTGAAGATCAGAGTTAATTTGAGTGAGTTATGAATTTTTGAAGTTCATAAATATTCATAGTGTTCTTCATGAAATTCATATGTTCTTGAGGAAGAATCTTCAAAAAGGTATTTTTGATCCAAAATAAAGAAAATAGGTAAGTGTTTGAGAATAGTATAAAAAGGAATATTTCAAAAGGGGAAAAAGACAAGGAAGAAAGTACAAGAGTACAATTTCTTGGAAGCTTCCTGAAGTGTCCTTTTGAGACAATTTTCTGCTCTTTTTTCAGTTTCTCCAAATTTCTCCATGAATTTCAACCAAATTTCTTCCCAATTAATTTTTTTTTAGTTCAAATCTTGGAAAACTAATTTCTTTATTAATTTTTCCTTTTTTTGGCTTCATAACTTGATCTTAATTAGTAGATTACCTTACTAAATATTATCAAGTTCTTTGAGTACGATTTTTTTTCTTGTGCTTTTCTTTGTGTGCTTTTCTAGTTTTATTTCGTTGGTAATTTTTTGATTCAAATCCGTTAGTTTTAATTGAATCGTCCGTTCTTCTTTGAATAAAAATCCATTCTTCCACAAAGAATAAGTGACCTTGTGAATTGATTGGACAAAGGAAGTTCTTTATCAACTTCGAAAAGACATTTTAGGTGAGTTGAGAGTTTCCACATAAGAGAGGTGTGAGGAATTTTGCTGCTAACTTGTTTGTTGAGTTTTGTAGGTAGGATGGAAAGATTAATAGTCCATGAGAGTAAAGCAAACTCAATGTTTCAAAATATGCATGTTTCGAAAAGACGAGTTGTTGAAACAAAAATGATCATTTGTGGGAGAGCGGAACTTGAAGTTGTGATGGATGATTTTAGTGTTATCAACTCTTTAACCCCTTTAATGGTTAGCATGCTCGTGTTACCTTTCTTCCAAAAGAAATTCTTTTGTTACTAGAATGGAATTTTTGGTTGATAGGAAAGTCAAGGTACTTATTTCACTTGGGAATTATCAAGAGAAGGTTTGGTGTGATGTAATGCCCATAGATGCTTGTCAAATGTGTTTGGAAATTCTATGGTTCCAAAGTCATGGACTTCCATATACACAATATTGGTACTAGTACATCATGGATCTCAAAGGGAAACTTTTCTTTTTTCCAACATGCGCTAATAAAATAGATGCAAGTGAAAGCATTACTGAGTTGAGGAAATATTGTGCTTCATTGAGGGAAGAGTTTGATGAAAAATTTGTAATATGGGATAAAAAAATGGATGATTGCTTTCGACTACTTGAAAAAGTCAAGTCAATAGTCCAAAGGAGGCAAATTATGCATCATGAAGTTGAATCTAAGGAGTTTCCGTTGGAGGCAAAGCAAGCTACTCCTTGTGAGGTTGGTGCTAAGGACTTGAACATGCAAGTCGACACATCCACTCCTTGTGCACCAAAGTGGAAGCTAGAGTTGAAGGGACCTCCAAACCCTTCACAAGGGATCCTTGGCACTTATCCGAACTCTAATAAAATTGAGAGACAAAAGATTGAGAGGAGTAAGGGTGTGATGTGTGACAACTCTAGAGTGGAAAAATGAAGGGTTGTGTGGAGTGATATGAGAAGATTTTCACAATCTTATACTAACTTTTGTAATCTCTTTTCCTTTTCTAGTTGTCTTGATTCTTATGCAGGTATCCTTGGAAATAAGCCTAGTGAGGCACCTAAAGAAATAAAGAATCATGAGGTACTAGAAAGCTTCCTAAAGGAGCAAATGTGCTCCAATGTCAAAAAGCAAGGTAAATGCAATCCTTCCCATGAACTACAAGGTAACAAAGCTAAACCTTACACTTTGTCAAAAGAAGGAGATCCTTGTGTGGCTAGTAGCCAATTAAGTATAAGTGATGGCTTATATATATGTGAGCTTAAAGATCCTTTGATTTGTGATGATCTTGATGGCACCTTTTTGCATAGTGATAATGTATTTATTGAGAGTGTTCATACACTATTTGATCCTATTGATGAACGAATTAATTCCTTTTGCAAGATCAATTTGTGTCCACCTAGTGTTGACACTTGCGACTTGAATGATAGTACATTATCGTGTGATTCATTGCCATATTTTGATAATGAACATGTTGAGAATGTGGCTACACTAGTTTATCCTATTGATGACCGAATTGATTCTTCTTGCAAGATCAATTTGTGTCCACTTAGTGTTGACACTTGTGCCTTGAATAATAGTACATTGCCATGTGATTCTTTGTCATATTTTGATAATGTGCATGTTGAGAATGTGGATACACTAGTTGATCCTATTGATGACCGAATTGATTCTTCTAGTAAGATAAATTTGTGTCCACTTAGTGTTGATACATGTGCTTTGAATGATAGTTTATTATCAACTAATATTGGTGTTGATCAACTTGTGTGTAATGAAGAACCACTAAATGAGGAAATTTATGATGAACTTAATGAGCTTTAATTTAGTGATGACATTGATATAGTTGGTCTTGTAGATAGTCATGTGAAGTCATTGCACCTAAATGATGATTTCTCGAATTATGAATCTATTCCTTATTCTTCTCATGACGATTTTGAGGTGGAATGTGTTTTTGAGGATAATCTCTTGTTTGATGTTGACATGACTAATGAAGGTGAAATGCATAGTGGTGTGTCTTTGCATGATGGAAGTGTAGCTCTTCTTGAGGGCTACCAAGTAATTAAGAATCTACTATAGTATGATGACACACTTTTTGAAGATGGAACTCTCTTCTTGGAAGATAATAGTATGTCTATTGGAAAGGATGGTGTTTAAAAGGATGGTGATGTATGTACTATAACTACCCCTTCATCATTGTGTATTCCCATTCTTGGTCAAGGCCTTAACGTGCTTGAATCAATGAGTGAACCTTTTCATGAGGACACCTTGGATGAAGTTGACTTATGTGAAACCTTCCTATACTATTTTTTTTTGCATATGATGATACTCATTCCTTTGAGTGGAGTATGTTGTGTGAGAGTAAAAGTGACAATGGGGCAAATGGGTGTATACTTGACCCATGTTTATAGATTTCCTTTCCCTTTGACTTTGATAATGATTTGAATAGTGGCATTTATGATGAAATGCTTTGTCCAAATGACAAGCAAGTTATGAGTGAGGTTGTTGGCTTGTAGGGTGATAAGTATAGTAGTAACATTTCTTTTCTCTCATGTGATCATTGCTTGGTGTTATTACTTGATCTTATGGGTGGGTTTGAATGAGGTAGATTTGCCAACTTGGGAGGGGAATACCGTTGTATTTGACCCCGGTGATGGATTGGTAGTAATTTCATTCTTAGAGATAGCTAGTGCATTTGGTGGAGTCTTAACTTGGGATGACCTTGTTTATGACATGACAATTAGCTATGTGGGCTATCATGTGTTACTTGACTTAAAAAGGGATTTGTGTTTTTCTAAATATAGAACCATTGAGGACTTACATGTGTGGTTGCCAAAACATCATGGTTCTTTTGATTCACCCCTTTATCAATGTTTCTTATGTAGCCAAGTATCTCTTATTTTGTTGGGTTAGAACCCATTTTGTGGCTCATTTTGATGCTTGGTTATATATTAAATGTGTGCACCCTTGGCATGGTGATAGAATTATTATTGCTAACCCTTGTGTTACATGCTATGAGGATATGTTTGTTGTTTGTGCTTCTCATGTTTTTGCAAGGTCCAGATTCGAGGACGAATCCATTTGAGAAAGGGGGAGGATGATACGAGCATGGTTAGCTTGGAACATATTAGGAGGGGCTTCAACATATGGATGATAGCTTGGAGCTCGTAGGAAGCCATGGCACAATAAAGATACAAGGCCATGGGTGATCAAGTGCCAATTAGGCAATCAAGAAGGGCCCTTGTGGGTTAGTTCATAAATAGCCACTTTTGGGCTATTTTTGTAATAGACTAATTTTGTAAAGGCAACAAGTATAAATAGTTGCCTTAGCCATTTTCATTGTTAGATTTTGATGAATATTGAATGTTAAAGCTTTGAAGCTTTTAGTTTCTAGGTGAAGCCTTGCATTTAGCTTGTAGTTTCTAGGGGAAGCCTAACATTAGTGGATAATTAGTTTTGGTGGAATTTCGGAATTGTTGGTGAACTTCTTGGTTTGATTAATCGTAGGTTGCTTATTTGTGGTTCTTGGTTTCCTTTGATTTCTTAAACTAGGGTTTTTGTTTAAGTTGTTGAAATCAATTGGGAGGTGAGGGTTTTAGCCCCTTGTTGCTCATAATTTCAATAGCTCAGGTTTTAACCCACATATCCTTTTCTTTCTTGTTCTTTCTTCTTGTCTTTGATTTTTATCAACCAGTCAAGGTTTACGACCACTGTCAACCAAATTCTAATTGAGTTTAGCTTAGCTACTGGAGCAAACATCTCAAGATAGTCAATGCCATATGTCTTCGTGAATCCCTTAGCTACTAGACATGCCTTATTCCTCTCCAAGGATCCATCAAACTTGAATTTGGTGATTGATACAAGATCAAACCCACAAAACAAGATTTCAACAACAACAACAAGATGAACACTTTCAGAAGAACAACAAGTTGAACAACAAGTGCTAGTGAATCGAAAGAGCCCCACACGACTTCACTAGACTTCAAGATCTCAAACACAACAACAACAAGATAATAAAAAGATAGTTAACTTGACATATAATATTCAAGAGACTAAGAACCCTAACATCAAGAAAGGACCCTAAGACTAATGAATATAAACACCAAGTTCTTACTTAGACCAAGAGGAACTCAATGACCTCAGATCCTTGTTTCTAGCCAAGATGCAACACAAGTGTAACTCCACTTGTGAGTTTCGGTTTTGGAGCTTCTCCAATGGAGAGAGAGAAGTCCTTAGTGTTACAAGAGTTTTGTCTTCAAAAATATAATGAGTGAACTAGGGCTAATAACACTAAGATGGTCTATTTATATTACATCCAAAATGAAAGATAAAATGACAAGTTTAGCCCTTGGGCAGCCAGCCTTGGAGTGTTCCATGTGGCCCTTGTGACTTACACTTTCAAGGTCCCTCTTCACACTTTAAAACATTTAGATCCTTAGGTGGTTCAATCACCAACTCACACACGGCCATTTGCATGAACAAGGCTTGGAGTTTTTGTAATTCCCGAGCTTGGCTTCATGTGAATGGTCGGATACTTGTTGGACAGCTTGTCCCACCCGTATCATCCTCTCCATCTTGAGAGGAATTTGACCTCAAATTCAGCACTTGGTCATCTTCAACCGCTTCCACGAGAGAAAGATCATAAACGTTGAAAGTGTTGTGCACTTGATATTCCGGTGGAAGGTCAATCTTGTAGGCGTTGTCATTGATTCTCTCAAGTACTTGGAAGGGACCATCACCCCTAGGCATTAATTTGGACTTTCTTTGGGATGGAAACCGATCCTTCCGAAGATGCACCCACACCCAATCTTCCGGTTCAAGAATGAATTTTTTTCTTCCCTTGTTGGCCCTCTTTGCCATGTCTTGGTTTTTCTTCTCAAGTTGAAGCCGCACCTTCTCATGTAAATTCTTCATAGAATCTGCCCACTTGCTTCCATCTAAGCTAATCATGAGATCACTTGGCAAAGACGTTAAATCCAAAGGGGTGAGGGGGTTGAGGCCATATACACACTCAAAGGGAGTCATTCCTGTACTTGAGTGTATGACACGGTTATAGGCAAACTCAATCAATGGTAAGTGCTCTTCCCAAGAAGTCATTTTTCCCTTAACCATGGAACGTAGCATAGCACCCAAAGTCCTATTTACTACTTCCATTTGGCCATCGGTTTATGGGTGGCAGGACGTAGAGAACAATAACTTGGTACCAAGCCTACCCCACATGGACTTCCAAAAGTGGCTTAGGAACTTAGAGTCCCTATCACTCACAATGGTCCTTGGGACACCATGCAATCTAACAACATTATCAACAAATAACGAGGCCACGCTAGGGGCGTCATCACATTTAGAGCAAGGAATAAAGTGCGCCATTTTAGAAAACCGGTCGACTACAACAAAAATACTATCCCGGCCTCGTCGAGTCCTTGGCAACCCTAACACAAAGTCCATAGATATATCAAGCCAAGGACGTAGAGGAGTGGGCAGCGGGGTGTACAACCCATGAGGTAGGAGCCGAGATTTGGCTCTCTTACATTCTACACATTGGCCGCAAATCCTAGTCACATCCTTGCGCATTTTGGGCCAATAAAATTGCTCCTCCAATATTCCGAGGGTCTTTTCGACCCCAAAATGACCCATTAGACCGCCATCATGTGCTTCCCTCACAAACAATTCTCTCCAAGAGCTAGAGGGTACACACAATCGTCTACCATTAAATAAGTAACCATCAAACTTGGCATAGGGATTTGAACCCCTAGCTGAATCCCACTTGTCCCTACCCAATTCTTCGCATTCCCTAAAGATAGGAGCAAAGTGAGGGTCCTTGGGATACAATTCTCTTAAACTCTCAAAACCCATCAATTTTGATGACAAGGTGGACACAAGGACATGTTTTCTAGACAAAGCATCGGCCACTACATTGTCCTTACCCTTTTTGTATTGGATAACATAAGGGAAGGTCTTAAGAAACTCAATCCATTTGGCATGCCGTTTGTTAAGCTTGTCTTGGGCCCGAAGATGCTTTAAGGATTCATGGTCCGTTCGGATCACGAACTCCTTAGGCCATAAGTAGTGTTGCCAAGTGGCCAAGGCTCTAATCAAGGCATACAACTCTAAATCATACGTGGAGTAGTTTAGAGTTGCTCCTTTGAGCTTTTCACTAAAGTAAGCAGTGGGTTTCAAATCTTGCATCAAAACAGCCCCTATGCCTACTTTACTCGCATCACACTCGACTTCGAAGGTCTTATCAAAGTTGGGCAATTGTAACAAAGGTACGGAGATGAGCATAGCTTTCAAGGCTTCAAATGCCTTAGCTTGCTCGACACCCCACTTGAAGGGTTGTTCTTTTCGAATGACCTCTTATGGTGCTAAATTCTTTGACAAACCTTCTATAAAAACTAGCGAACCCATGGAAGCTTCTTACTTCTCCAACGGTTTGTGGGGTTGGCCAATTTTTGATAGCATTTATCTTGGATTCATCCACTTCAACCCCTCTTGAACTAACAACAAAACCCAAGAAAACAACTTCATTAACGCCAAAAGAGCACTTTTCCAGATTTGCATACAACTTTTCCTTTCTAAGGACATCAAGCACACATTGTAAATGCATCACATGCTCTTCTAAAGACTTACTATACACCAAGACATCATCAAAATAGACAACAACAAACTTTCCAATAAATGGCCTCATCACATGATTCATTAGCCTCATAAAAGTACTTGGAGCATTTGTTAGGCCGAATGGCATAACCATCCACTCATAGAGACCAAACTTGGTCTTGAAGGCGGTTTTTCATTCATCACCGGGTTGCATTCTTATTTGGTGATAGCCACTCCTTAAATCAATCTTGGAAAACAAACATGAACCATTCAACTCATCTAGCATGTCATCTAACCGAGGAATAGGGTGGCGATATTTTACCGTAATTTTATTGATGGCTCGGCAGTCCACACACATGCGCCACGTTCCGTCTTTTTTTGGCACTAATAGCACCGGAACAGCACACGGACTCATGCTCTCTTTGACATACCCTTTGTTGAGGAGCTCCTCAACTTGACGTTGCAACTCCTTGGTGTCCGTAGGATTGCTCCTATAAGCCGGCTTGTTTGGCAATTGTGATCTCGGCACAGAGTCAATTTGGTGCTCAATTCCCCGAAGCGGGGGCAATCCTTGCGGAAGTTCCTTAGGAAATACGTCCTCATAATCCTGCAACACACAAGAAATCAAAGGGGAAATGGAAGAATTAGTGGGGTTAGTATTAAAACAATGAGCCAAGAGTAACATAGGCGTGTCCTTATCATGATCCACGAAGAGTTACTTTTTCCTAACCAACATCACCATGTTTTCCGTCCCTTTTGCCATTGAGGCAGCCTTGGATGCCCCTACTGCCCCACCTATGGAACTCCCTCCCTTTTCTCCTTTTTCGGATTCCTTTCCCTTTTCCTTTAATTCCCTCATCCTTTGATGCCACTCGTTTACTTGGGAAGGCGAAAGAGGATGAAGAGTAACCTTTCGGCCATCCTTCTCAAGTGTATATCGATTGGACCTCCCATCGTGTTTAGTAGACCTATCATATTGCCAAGGTCTACCTAGCAACAAGTGACATGCTTGCATTGGTATCACATTACAAAGCACTTCATCGTGGTAGTTTCCCACCTTAAACCGTATCACGCATTGCCTTGCGACCCTTAATTCACCACAATCATTCAACCATTGTAACTTGTAAGGACTAGTGTGCGGGGTAGTTGGTAACTTCAAGAAATTTACCATAGCATGACTTACAACATTTGTACAACTACCACTATCGATCACCAAGGTACACACACTCCCCTTTCCAAGACATTTAGTATGGAATAGATTTTCCCTTTGGCTTGGGTCATCTATTGCCTTACTAATCATGACGCGCCTAACCACAAAGTTTGGAACCACACACTCCCCTTCTTGCGGATAAACATCTTCACCATCATCACCATCATCATCATGTGGTCCATCATCGGTTTCCTCTCCATCTTGAGGCTCGGCCTCATCTTCTCCCCTTTCGAGACCCACCTCCTCACCAAGGTAATACACTCTCCCTTCCCGTAGGATCACATTGCGTCGGTTTGGACATTCATTGGCCTTATGACCCCAACCTTGGCACTTGAAACATTGGAATCCCTTTGGGTTAGGATACTTGTGAGCCTCCGATTTTGGAGGAATTTTGGGGACTGTTTTGGGCTCGGACAGCCTTGTAGTGGAGGGTTGGTCCTTGTTTTTGGGCCAACCCGAGGGGGCTTGTCCCCTTGCCTTGAAAGATGATCTCTCTTTAAGTTCCCTTTCAATCTCAAGAGCAGCTTGAAAAATACCGTCAACGGTTTCAAACTTATGAAGGGTTAAATGAGTGGAGATCTCTTTGTTCAACCCACACTTGAACCGGATGATGTCGTGACTGATTTGCTCCCCACGATGATCAAGTTTCAACATGAGTTGTTGAAACTCATCAAAATATGCCATCACATTCTTGTTACCTTGACGCAAGCCATACAATCTAGCAAGCAACTCATGGCGATATCTCTCGGGAAGGTATCGTTGCCTCATCAAGTACCTCAACCGATACCAAGGTGGTGGCTGCCCATCAATTAGTTCATTACCAAACCGCTTGACATACTCCCACCAAGTGTTAGCATAACCCTCGAAATGAGCTATAGCATAGCAACCCTTCTTTTCTTCCTAGATATCATTAACTTGGAAAACTTTGTCACAAGCCGATTCCCAAGCTAAGTAGGCCTCGGGGTCACTTTCACCTTTAAAGATGGGTAGGTTCAACTTGATGGTGTTGATTGAGTTTTTTATTCACAGATAGGCAAATGAGTCAATTTTAGTTCATTTTTTAAACTCTATTTAAATAATATTTTAGAATAAAAGTGCCAAAAGAAAATTCTTGATAGAGCACCCACAATAAGGAATTTTACTTCAAAAACTTAATTACTACATATTTTTGTTTGACTATATTAATTTACTTTTATTGTTCTTGAATTGAATTTTCCATGTTAATTGTCGAGTTATATGATTATTATTTTTAAGCGAAAGGTTCAAATTTTTAATATATGATAACAATTCAAAATGTCTATTATATCAAGCCATTTAATTTGTTTTTTCAAAAGTCAATAAAAGATATTAATCAAATTATACTCTAATAAATAAATTACAGTACTAGTGTATCATTAAAAGAGAGACATTTTATATTAACTAAAAAGCATTCTAAATAATTTATCGAAGAAACTGCACATAAAATAAGATATAAAGAGAAATAAACTAAGTTATATAAACTTTGAAAAAGAAGAAGGGAGGGAGAAAGAGATTTTCCAAATAAAAAAAAGGGAAAGGGGAAAGAGAAGGTGAAGGGCTACGACTCCAGCAGGAAAGAAAATAATGCTTCTGCTAGGATTCGAACTCGGGTCCATAAAATTCGAAGAGACTTTAAAAGCGAAACTGAACCACGGCACCTGCATGCCTCTTGTGTATTCTGGGTGCCACAGTTTCAATATATACAAATATTCGCATATATATACCTACATAATTCAAATTTTAACCGAAACGTGCGGGTGCCGTGGCACCCCTACCTCATAAGGTAGATCCGCCCCTGATGAACATGAACAAAAGTTTTACACCCAAAAACTTTCAGTGGCAGATATGTAGTTAACATAGAACTAGGAAACATCTCTCCGGAAACGTTAAAATGTGTTTTAAATTTGAGATGACGAGATGACATCCTATTAATAAAGTAAGTAGCAGTCAAGAGAGCCTCTCCCTAAAGGTACTGTGGAACTTTAATAGTAAACATTAAAGCCCTCGTTACCTCTAATAAGTGCCTATTCTTTCTTTATGCAATGCCATTTTGTCGAAGCGTATTCAGATAGGAGCTTTGGTGTACTACCCCAATTTTTCTAAAAACTTCCTAATTGTTCATTAAAAAATTCACGACCATTGTCACTTCAAAAAATCTTGATTTTCTCATTAAACTATGTTTCCACCATTACATAGAAGGCTCAAACACATTTTAAACCTCAGCTTTGTCCTTCAATAAAAAACCCCAACCCAGTCTAGTATGATCGTCTATAAAAGTTACAAACCACCGTTTTTCCTAACGTTGTTGAAATTCTAAACGGTCCCCAAACATCACTATGAATCATCATAAAAGGTTTTGAAGCCCGTTACTTTTGAGAGGGAAAAAAAGATCGGTGATGCGTAGCCATTTCACGGAATTCACATTGGAACAAGGATGGATCTTTATTTCTAAATAACTAAGGTAACAAATGTCTTAAATAATAAAAACTTGGATGTCCAAGCCTATAGTGCCAAAGCATGACTTTATTCAAAACAAAAGTAGAGTTCAAACAAATAGGATTCAGTTGTAGAGAGTTGTTCCCATTGTCAAGAAAATAAAAACCTTAATATTCTCTAGCACTGCCAATGTCTTCCCTGAGTTCTTTTCCTGAAATTCACATAAATCAGAGTCAAAAATAGCACGACAATTAATGAACGGGTTAATTTACTGACAGAAACCATATTACAAAAGAGTTTTGGAACATAAATAATATCATGAAGTGTGAGGGATGGTGATATTTTAACAGTTCCTTTTCCAGCGATAGCAGAGAAGGAACCATCAACTATCTTGATTTTATTATTCCCTTCACAAGGAGTGTAAGTAGAGAAAGCATGGGAACTTCCAGTAATGTGATCAGTAGCTCCTGAATCTATGATCCAAAAATCTATTTGGTTGGAGTTGGCACTAAGAAAAACATATGGTACAATACCTATTTCAGCAAAAGAACAAGAAGGATTAGCAGGATTTGGTGCATTTGGATGAAACTGGTGAGATTGACGGAGTTTGTGCAGAATCTCCCATTTTTCCCTTGTACATGGAGAAGGTTGCTGCCCCTGATCAAAATAAGTTGTTTGGAGGGCTTGATCATGTTGATATTGAAAGCCACGATTATCAACTCCCTTCTGCTTCCAGTTCGGTGGTTTTCCATGAATCTTCCAACATGTTTCATGGGTGTCCCAGTGTTTTTTGCAATGATCGCACCATGGCCTTTACTTCCTGTTATCTTTATTTTTCACTGTCACGAGAGCTGAAGAGTCTATAGTAGGTTTTAGTTCAACATTTAAATCATGTTTTAACATAAATTTTCTCCTAGTTTCTTCTTTTCTAACTTCAGAAAAGGTTTCACAAAGTGTGGGCAAAAGGTTTTTTCCTAGGATTCGTGACCTGACATCATCAAACTCCCGATTTAATCCTGCTAAAAAAAGGTAAACTCTCTCATTTTCTTCCTTTTTTTTTTTATTTCATACTATCCATAGAACACTCCCATTCATCATTGTAACACTGGTCTAACTCCTGCCATAAAGACACTATTTCATTATAATAAACAGTGACTTCTTTCTCACCCTACTAAGCTTTCCATAGTTTAATTTTCAACTCAAAAATTTGAGAAGCATTTTCCACATCAGAATATGTCTCCTTATCGGCTTCTCACACATCCTTAGCACTAGGTAAAAAAAAGATAACGTTTACCTATGACTGATTCCATGGAATTTATTAACCAGGCAAGCACGAGTGAATTCTTTGATCTCCAGGTGTTCATCTTTGGGTCTCCGACTTCTGGCTTTTTTGTCTCTCCGGTTAGATGTCCCAACTTTCCACAATCATCAATTGCAAGCTTTACGGAATGTGCCCATTCCAGATAGTTCTTCCCGTCTAATGATGAGAAGTTAGCTGGAAGGGCATGTGAGAAGCATTGCCTCCTTGATTCATTAGATTTTTTGTCAGAACTTCCAGAGAAGAACTTTGTCTTCTTTTGATGTTCCAGAAAGATGCTCTCCGTGAAAAACTATTTTGTCCATATGATATTAGGGGAAAAAATCCCATCTGATACCATGAAAGTTTAGATACTGCAAAAGTATATCTTTATTCATAAAATTGTACAGTATTTATAAGAGAACAAGTAAGATCAGAATAGACTAATCAATCCCTAATTCTTGGGAGATTCTTGAATCAAGGATTTCCTCTAATCTATTTTCCTAGTGTAACAACTAATATATTTTCCTGAAATACATGCTATTCCATATTTACTGGAGCTGATTACAATCGACTTTGCCGGCTAATTTGTGGAGCAGATTTCGATCAAATCTTCCAGCTCATTCGTGGAGCAGATTATGACTAAATCTGCCAACTGATTCGACACTTCCTATATCACACGAATCTGATATCCTGGAAACTAAACCACCGATGCTTCATCCCATTTGTTGCTTTTTGCTTGTCGGAAGTAGTGCGGAAATTATCATTACTTTCTTAGATTAACAGTCTCTTTTGCTTCTGATTAGAAGTGTCTCCTAGAATTTGTTCGTTAATCGTGTCAAGAAAATCTGTCATTGATTACCAATTATATGATGTCAGAGACTAAGTACTTCCAAACAATTTCAGCTTCATCATTCTTTTCAACAATCTTAATTCTTATATCCCTTGTTTTTTGAAATCACATGCAGAATGAGAAAATCAAAACAGAGAAAAATATGGAGCAGGATGAGCCTAAATTGGACGAGAAGGATGATCAGATTGCGGCATTGAAGCAAGAACTGGAAATAGCTAAGAACTCCTATGAATCGAAAGAGAAGGAAGATCATGGTAAAAAAATCTCAGCTTTGAAGAAAGAGCTGGAAATAGTTAAGAATCATATGAATCGAAAGAAAACGAAGATAATAAAGAAATTACAGCTTTGAAGCAAGAAGTGGAAACAGTTAAGAAATCGTATGAATTGAAAGAGAAGGAAGATCATAGGTAAGAAATCACAGTTTTGAAGCAGGAGCTGGAAATAGTTAAGAAATCCATCCTTTTCTAAGTACGACAAAGCTTCGTATGAATCGAAAGAGAAGGAAGATCATAGACAAGAAATCGCAGCTTTGAAGCAAGAACTGGAAATAGTTAAGAAATCATATGAATCGAAAGAGAAGGAAGATCAAAGACAAGAAATCACAGCTTTGAAGCAAGAAATGGAAATAATTAAGAACTCGTATGGATTGAAAGAGAAGGAAGATCATAGGCAAGAAATTGCAGCTTTGAAGAAAGAAATGGAAATAGCTAAAATATTGTATGAACAACACACCCTAGAAATGAAAAAAAAGGCTACAGAAGCTCAACAAGAACTTGAGGAGAAGTTGAAGGAGGCCATGAGCCTTTTGACAGAATCAAGAAATAGGATAAAGGAACTTGAGACATTTTCTCAATCAAAATCGCACAGTTGGAAGAAGAAGGAGCATATTTACCAAATATTGACAGAATTCCAGTTGGGCACACTCCATGAATGTTCAGGAACTGAGGTTTTCTTCTCAGTCAATAAAGCAGGAAGTGGTGAAATCTCAAAAGAGCTATGCGGGGGAATTCAACCAACTAGGTCAGTTCAGCTGCTTGAAGTGTAATAATAATGTCATTTATTGATGGCCGTATAAGTGTAAGCTATCAAAACAAGTTTTAATATTGACTTAAATGGATTTCCTTTATGAAATCAAATTTTGATTACAGGTGCAAAAGTTAGAGCTCTAGGACATGCAGCTGCAAACTACTCTACAATCCTTGCCGAGAATCGGAAACTGCACAATGAGGTGCAGGAGCTAAAAGGTGTGATAACATAATGAATTTTCGTAATTTTGAAAATTAATTTCCTTTTTGTTCATTTACTTATGCTTATTTTTCAATTAGGAAATATCAGAGTAAATTGTCGAATTAGGCCATTCCTTAGTGGACAAAGGGAAAAACAATCAGTCGTTGAATACATCGGAGAAAATGGGGAGCTTATTGTTGTAAATCCTTCCAAACAAGGAAGGGAAGTCCGCAGGTCTTTCAAGTTCAATAAGGTCTACAGTCCAGCAGCAACACAAGGTTTTCAGATTCCTCCATATAGTTGTGGATCTTAATTATTCCTTATATCTCTGTTCTGCAAAGCTGCATTCTGCATAGTGAACTCTAAAATGAATTCACCGTTCCAACTCTTCTACAGCTGAGGTATATTCAGATATTCAGCCATTAATCCAATCCGTGCTTGATGGATATAATGTGTGTATATTTGCCTATGGTCAGACTGGATCAGGGAAAACATACACCATGGTAAGAACTTCGGTATATAAATTTGTTAAACATGTTTATATTGTTTCACTTTCCTGAAGTCAAACTGACTTGACCTCCAGACTGGCCCGACAGAGCGACTGAGGAGAATTGGGGTGTTAATTATCGATCTTTAAATGATCTTTTCAGAATTTCTCAAATAAGAAAGAGCACCTTCACATATGAAATTACAGTTCAAATGATGGAAATATATAATGAACAAGTTCGTGACTTGCTCTCAAGTGATAGTTCACAAAAGAAATATCCTTTTATTTTCTGCATGGTATCTACTTTGTTACTTTCAAACATTAAATGCTCGACCAGTCCAAATCTTCTTCGGTTGTGATTGCTTCCTTCCTCTTTGTTGATACTGCTTTGTCTTTCATTTTCAATTAATTACCAGAAAGACCATCTCAGACTTGCATATAACATTTATCTGGTTAACTGTTTTCCTTGATTTGCACACACTTGGGATATTATCCTCCTCCCAACCTAATGGATTAGCTGTTCCAGAAGCAAGCATGCATCCGGTAAACAGGACCTCTGATGTCTTAGATTTGATGAATATTGAATTAAAAAATCGAACAAAAGGTTCCACTGCAATGAATGAAAGAAGTAGCCGATCACACAGTTTCCCTATAACAAATTTAAGGATTTCATCTCTATACTTTGAAGTTTAAAGTACATATCTTCTGTTTTTTATGATGGGTGTTTTTCTATAGCATGCTGAGATTAGCTGCAATATATGCCCAGTGTTGTAACTATTCAATATTCATGTTCCTGGGATGGATATAAAAAGCGGTTCATCCATGCATAGTAGTCTTCATTTGGTGGATCTCGCTGGAAGCAAAAGAGTTGACCGCTCTGAGGTGACAGGACATAGACTGAAAGAGGCGCAACATATAAATAAGTCATTATCTTCCCTAGGAGATGTTATTTCTGCTTTGGCTCAAAAGAATGCTCATGTCCCATACAGAAACAGCAAGCTGACTCAACTCCTTCAGACATCATTAGGTACTTCTTTTTTTGTTTATTCAAGTTAGTCTTTTGATTCATTTAGCAACAATTGATCATGAATCATAAGCTAGTGCGTTGGAGATATTTCAATGAATACTATAATATGTTTGACATGGTTGAGAACCTCCATGGTTTCAAAAAGATTTTGACCATACTAGGTACTTTCTATTTCCATGCAATATTATCTTCTACATTTCTGGTACTTTTTCTGATAGCTATTCTTGCTTATTTGGTACAACTATGTTTTTATGATATTTGAGTACCCACTAAGATGTAAATTACTCCAGCATTTGCAATTCCATAATAAGTTCGAATGGATCTCTTTCCTTGTTAATGTCCTCGGCTGTTGACACTTGCACATTTTTCTATTTTGTTGTACAGGTGGTCAAGCAAAGACACTTATATTTGTCCAACTTAATCCTGAAGTTGCTTCACATTCAGAAACCACAAGCACATTAAAATTTGCTGAAAGAGCATCTGGAGTAGAGCTAGGTGCTGCTCAAAGTGATAAAGAGGGCAGGGATGTAAAAAATTTAATGGAGCAGGTATTCTTTTAACTTTAAATGCTTATTAGAAACATTCAATAGCTGTTGTAGAACTGGAACATTATTTTATACTTCCTCATTTACCTAACTTGTAACCACTTTGATCCATCTGGTAAGGTATTGTCCACTTTAGGCCTAAGCCCACACGGATTTGTCCCTTGAATTTTAACTCAAAAAGCGCCTTAACAATTGATTGTGAACTCATTCTTGTAAGATGCCCAACTTTCTTCTGTCATGCCGATGTGGATTTCAGTTAAGATGTAATGTGCACCCTTTCTTCAGAGGTTTGCCCTCCGTCAAAGGCATCACATACACCCCCCTTGGGACTCAATGTACTCACTAAGGTTTGCCCGACCACCGTACTGAGGGAGAGTCATGCTCTAATACCATCTGGCCTAGGCCCATAACTGACATACCTTGGCAATTGGGCCAGGGCCATTACAGATGATATTAGAGCTCAGTATGGACGATGAGTCCTAAGGGGGTGTATGTGACACCCATGATGGAGGAAAAGCTTCTGAAGAAGGGGTTCACATTACATCTTAGGCGAATCCCATATCAGAATGGGGGAAGAAAAGTTAAGGACCTTATAAGAATGAGTTCAAAATCAACTTTTGAGGTGCCTACAACAACAACAACAACATATCTAGTGTATTCCCACAAAGTGGGGTCTGGGGAGGGTAAAATGTACGCAGTCCATACCACTACCTCAGAAGAAGTAGAGAGGTTGTTTCCGATAGACCCCCGGCTCAGAGATATTTAATGAGACAAGCTACTATTAGTATTAATGTCATGAAGTGGTTGGTGTTCGTCTTCAATGCAGCTACAGAAGAAAAGAGGAAGACAGTGAAGAGATGGAACATGAAGGAGCACTTCTCAGAGTTCTTTTGTACTCTTAAATATAATGAAAGTGGTAGGTACATAAACTTCATAGCCATTCAAGGGGGAAGTAAATCTATCATGTGCCTATTGAGTTAAAATCCAAGCAGAGGCGGATCTGGGATTTGGAGGTATCGGGTGCCATACCATTCAAATAGGATTAACGGGTCTATTCCTTCAATTTTGGATTACAAGTTGGGTTATTTATCTTTTTTTTATTTTTTATTTTTTTATTTATAGACAAATCGATCAAATATGCCTATTTAGTAATGTTTTTTTTTTTAGATATTCTGAGATAAAAAATTTCTAAGCAGTTCAATTTTATTTTTTTAAGGAATAAAAGGCCTTATTCTCCAAAACTCTGAGAAAAAAAGAGATTTTTCATGTTAAAAATTCAAACTTGTATAAACCATATAATACACTACCTTAATATATTCATATTCCATTACCTTAAAAATTGTAGATATATAATTGAGAAAGAATAAATTTTTTTAGTTTTAACTCAGTCATCTTCACATAGCTCGAACGTCGGTGAACGATCAAAAGAGCGTTTAAATTTTAAAAACTTTAACTTAATAATATCCATAATTTTTAAGACTTAATTTTTTTTTTTTAAATTTAATATATTCTTATTAATATTTATGTGACGTTTAAGATTTAGTACTCATTAAACAATCAAGAATTAACTAAAGAAAAAAAACCAATTTGAATTTATAAAGACTAGCAAGTAAAGAAAATTAATGAAAAGAACTAAAAAGAAAAAGAAAAAAAAAGGAAGAAAGAGAGAGCTGAAGGCTGAGGCGCTAAGCTGCCCTTTGTATAAGCAAAAGAGCAAGCCCAAAATACAATGCTCACAATAGGTTTCGTACCCCGTCGGCGGGGTGGTATCTTCCGCCTTCTGCCAGTGGTACCATTTGCCACTTTGCCAGGGCGTGGCAAGTAAGTTATATATTCAATTCTTATACATTATACACACACACACACACACACACACACACACACACATATATATATACAAAGTTTCGACCAAGGTCTCCGAGTGCCGTGGTACCCCCACGAGAACACATAGATCCGCCTCTGAACCCAAGGGACAAATCCATGTGGGTGTAGGTCCAAAAGGGACAATAACTTAATATTTGGACCAGGATCCATACATAACTGGCGCATAATAAGTCCCCAAACAGAGTACCATGTTGTACTGAAGAGGACTATGTTGTAGTGAAGAAAAAGATTTATTTTGTAAAGCTGGCTGCAAGACAAGAAAGATAGTTGACTTCAATAAGTTAAAGGGCCAGCACAACCTGATCTTCATAGTTATTCACAAATATATGACACGAAAGATTAAGGAGACAGACCAATCCCCATAAGAGTTATAGGGTGGATGCAAGTAGAACGATCTATGATCCCTCTGCACTGAGAGATTTAATTAGACTTTACTTTGTTAGATCCTTTCCTCATGATAAAAGAAAATAGTTTAGGTACTCTGTTTAGGTCAATCACCACTTTCTTTCACCTTGCTTTTCTAGTTTCACTGCTGGAGATTTAAAGTAAGCTGCATTGGAAATTGTCAGCTTTACCTGAAAACTAGGGTTACTTTTTTTTTTTTTTTTTTTCCAATTTGAAGAATCTTTTAGGTCTCTCACTCTGCATAAATCAAAGATTGTCAGTTGCCAATCAGTTGTACGTATGAGGATCAGAAGCTTTTAGATGCACAATCAGTTTTATTTTTGGGAGGACGTGCACATACTAATTTTCTTGTTCATATGTGCAATTCTTTCAATTAAAAGAAACACCAGAGTTATAATAGTTTGGAGATAGATAAAGTGTTTTTCGTATAATGTTGTGCCTATCTTTTTGGTTTGCATTTGCAAGAAAACTGAGAGATATGATATGCAGCCTTGACTTTACCTTGTAGGGTGTGAATTGGAGTCTCTTGTAATTTTTGATCTTCCAGGTTGTGTCTCTCAAGGATATGATATCTCAGAAAGATGATGAGATTGGGAAACTGCAGCTGATCAAAGATAAAAAAAATGTTTATACCGGAGCCGACAGCGAGACACATAGTACTGATTGAGGTATGGCTCTTCATCTCCTACAATTTCTTTTTTGCTAGAATTCCTGATAAAGCTGAAAAATTTTCTGGTAAGAAAAGATGGGAATTACTGAGAAGCTTGCTGCTGATAAATTTAACTACTTAAAGGAGACTGATGAGAATTATGTAGCTAGTTCCTTGCACTATAGGTGATCAGTTTAGACTCTGAAACTAAGTCTGCAGATACTGAGGTTTTTGGATTTTGTAATGCAGATGTTGTAGAAAAACTGTGCTGAAAGCAATCTTTTCCCTGAAGGAGCCAAAAAAAAAGAGGACACAGATAAGTAAGTTCATATCACCTCATTGTGTTTGCAATTGATGATATGAAAAGGGAAAAGACATCAAAATCACTCTAAACTATATCCGAAAAGTCTTCACCTAAACTATTTCAACGACCTAATACACCCTTTATCTTTATTTTTGTGGAACTAATACTACCCTACCAGCGATATCACCAGTTTCCATAATGGAAAGTGGTTTACACTCGCCTCCATGCCATTGCCATATCGCTGGCACATCAGTACAATGTCAGATTTTAAAAAGTATTCTTTTCCATATCATCATCTTGTTTTCTCTTAACAACCCACCACCAGTTACCACAATACCACCACCATTACCGCTGCACCAACCCCATACTCACATCTTTCACCATCTACAATCATAACCACAACAAATTTTGCTATCTCGCTACCAGATTCATCACACTACCACTAAGCCGGCTTAATGGTGGTGGGTGCCTGCTATACCACCATTGCTAATTTCACCACCCCAATACAAACTAACACCTTACATCACCCAAAATCATAAAAATGATTAAACTTTTCTTACAAATCTTATCGAGTCTAATCCATCACAGATAAATTGAAATTCAAAATCTATATAATATTTTAACTATTGATTGGAGAAGATGGAAGTTGAATTTTTTTATAAGACCTCCATTGTTGTTCCTTCAAAATTTCGAATGGAGAAAATTAAAAACTTCTAGATTTTGGAGGGACAATGAGAAGAAGAATGGATCATTGAATAAGGGGTATGAAAAGGAACACCAGTCATATTTAAATATTTTGAGGTCTGCCACCTCCATTTTTCGACATAAACAATGGTGAACTAAAAGATTTTGCGGGGGGGGGGGGGGGAAGACATTTTGTTTCTTATTTTATTATTATTCTTAGGCTTGTATTTCAACTCCCACTCGCCCTTTTTTATTTTTATTTATTTGCGACATCGGCTGGTAGGGTAGTATTAGTTCCATAAAAAATAACGATAAGGTGGTAATAGGTCATTGAAATAGTTTAGGTGTGTCTTCAACTTGTCGGGTATAGTTCAGGGTGATTTTGATGTCTTTTTCATATAAAAACATAGGGATTCCTCTTTTTCTATTCAAGTACATCAAAACACCCTCATTGGCTACACATTTTACATACCTACACTTTATCGAAACATGATTATCATCTGAAGTGTAGTTAACTACATAGCATCTAGAAAGAGTGAATCAAAATTTTCAAGCGTTCGAACAATACAAATTGCGCAGAGATAAAATCTTGGATATAGAAGCTTGTTTAGTGTTTGTTGAACTTGTATTTTTGAGCCGTTTAAATTGAAGTAGCTGCTTGACTAGAATATCATATGATCTTTGTTTGCAGATCACTGAACAATCTAAAGTTTGTCGACCCCTACAAAACTCACCAAGGGATTCTCCAAGTAAGCCAGTCGCTTGTCAAAAAGTATGCTATTGTTTCTTAAAATCGGATCAACTGTGACCATTTGGCTGGCCAAACCTCCCAAAACTCAATAATATGTACTTGTAGTAGGGATGGCAATAAGGCGGTGCGGGTTTGGCCTTATGCGGGGCAGGGCGGGTTTGGTCTTATGCGGGTGCGGTGCGGGTTGAAATTTGTTTTTTATAAATCAAATGCGGGGCTGGGCGGTTTGCGATTTGGATGAACCAAAATTACGTTAAACTCATTTCTTTAAATTAAACTAAACCAAAATTTGTTTAGTTAGGGTTAGTGTTAGTATCTTAATTCTTTTGGTTGATTTTTCGTTGCTATCTATTTTCTCTCTTATAAAATTTATTTTAAAATTATTTCCCTATCATTCTCACAGTGATATTTTATAATTGAGGAAGAAAATTTTGATTACAACCTTTGCTACCAGTTGGAAAAGCTATGTAAAGAATATGATGAATTTTCAAATTTCAGAATTAAGAAATATACTCTTCTTTTTTCACTTGATTCTAAATACCTAAATCGTGTTAGATTCAAAAAAAAAAAAAAAAGAAAATACCTAAATCGTGTTTTAAGAAGTTTAATTACTTTTTGCATAAATTAATCTGTACTAGTTAATGTACTATAACAGTTATTGTTAAAAAAAAAAATTAATTTGGGAAAGTTGATAATTTTTTCAACCAAAAAAAAAGGGGGCGGTGCGGTGCGGGTATGCACGGATATGGGTGTGGAGCGGGTTTATGCAGGTTTAAAGGTTATGCGGGGTGGGGCAGGGCGATTTTTAAATTCGCGGGTTTAGAAAAAACCCGTCCTACACCCGCCCGCTCCATTGCCACCCCTAACTTGTAGTACATGTCATATTTCCTTTTTTCTTGATTAAAGAATCTCATTGGGTGAGGACGGAGTACAGGATCTTGCAGTTAAATTATTATTGATAGGAGCAAAGCTTGTATGAAATTTTGTAGAAATTTGTAACATACAAAGTGGTGTATTAATGACCATTTATCTGCAGGTTAAGATTTTGAATACAATTTAACATTTTTGATATGATTGTTTTTGGTGAAGTAGATTTTGAATGAGATGCAGACTATCTATGAAATGTACCTGCGGAAATTTGGATTATAATCCATGGACTAATTTATCCCACTTGTGAGATGGGATAAAATAATCCCAGGCTGGATGAGATAAGATGGAATATCCCTGGATTAAACCTATGATAAAATTTATTCCGCGTTTGATAGACGACATAAATTTTATCCCATCCCGCATACGTCCCCTAAGAGTATTTATTATGGGAATTTTTAAAAGATATACAACCTAACACAATATGTTGGACCCATATAGCTATATTTTCAGTTTAGGCACATTTTTAAAAAAAATATACGACCTAGCACAATATGTTGGACCCATATATCTATATGTTCAGTTTAGGCACGTATAGCCAACTTCTTCTTTTTTTTTTTTTTTTTTTTTTTTATGTACATTTATGGGTCATTGATATGCTCGACAAGCATAGATAGTCTTGAATAAAAAAAATAGTACTGTCTTATCTCTTGTTTAGTGAATAATCCTCGAATAAGGTATACCATGATTAGTAATTAGTACCAGGCTAGCTTATCCCTGCTAGATGATGGAATAATAGTATCAGAATAGTTATCTCGGGATAAAATAATGAAAATGACAAAGATACCCTTGAGGTCCCTCAAAACCCCTTTCTACTAAATATGGCGGAGGATATTTTTATAAGCAAACTACTTCTTCTTAGAAATTATGCAATACATGTTATTTGTAATACAACAAACAAACAATCAACAAGTAATACCAAGATAACTAATCTCAATATAACTAATTTCAGCATGACTAATTTCAACATAATTTGTCTTCAAATCAAATGATCCTTTATTATAAATAATGTATCATACTAATATAAAAATATATAATAGAATATGAGAGGTGTTTATACACCCATTTGCACTGTTAGGTTGTATTAATTTGCTTTATAACTATTGAGATGCTTTTATGACTTATCACTATTAAATGCTAACTTTAAGTCTGTTAATAATTAAAATGGATTAAAATTTAGAAATGGTTCGCCTACAAGGTTAGATGTAGGTGCCATCACGGTTTAGGGACATTTTGGATTGTGACAAAGTGATATCAAAGTCCTAGGTTCTCTGGTCTAATAAGTCTTGAGCAATATCTGGTAGAGTATTATAGATTAATACAAAAACGTCTGTACTTATCTTCGAGAGGCTATGAGATACTTAGAAATTTATGTTATTTCATTCCTTATCATGCGTTCTTGATTCAACTTGAATTTTGAATCACTCTATTTCACGCTATCATGGATGGTGAGGACACATATATCTGCAATACGAGAGTAGGGGCACGCACCCGCTACTAGGGCCTCTACGCGTAATTGATCCATGGGTAGAAGCAGGGCTGGAACTCAGAAAATAACACTTACTAGAGGCCAATCACCAGCAGTTGTTGGGGCCCGTGATAGAGTTATATCAATTGTGCTCGAGGTTATACAATATGATGGGTTGATTTCAATAGTTGGTTTCGGCAAACTCTGACACTAGCAGGATTTATTCCTACTACTGTGCTATTGGACACATTGGTTAAAATTTTGAGTTTTCTTGAGAGTATGACTTAGGTTAATATCTTGCCTATCACACTGGATGGTTCTTAGACTAGAGTGAGAGTTTAGATCCCCAATTAATAGTTTACTCTAGTTTATCAAGCTTTAGAAGCTCATCTAACTACAACTGTAGTTCCCCGTCCTTATTTGTATCATTACCTTGCATTTATCCATAACAACTCCACATACTATAACAATGGATGAGCACAAGAGGTTCAAGAGGTTTAAGAAGACTGATCCTCCACATTTTAATGGGGATCCTAATTATGATACATATGAGTTTTTGATCAGTTGTCATGAGAGGCTATATAACCTGGATTGGTGGGCTCCTATGGAGTTGATTTCACAAAATTCCAGTTGTTAAATCAGTTAGGTAGTTGTGGAGGGCCTCTACTGATAGTAGAGTCATCGAGTCGACTTCTCTTACTTGGAATCAGCTACTGCAGATTCTTTTGGAGAAGTTCATCCCACACACAGTGAGAAAGGGAACAGATGGTTTAATTTGAGATTGTACCAAGAAAACACGTTAGTTATCAACCAGGATATGAGGTTCCTTGCTTTGTCTTGTCATTTTTTGACGCCACAAGGCTGTGAGAGTGAAGAGATTTATCAATGGGTTTATCTATCCTATTTGTCTGGACATGGCTCAGATGGTTACTTAAGGAGTTTCTTTTTTAGCACGTTGTGGATACCACTAAGGATATTGAGCTTAAGAGAAAAGGGCATAAGGGAGAGAAGCCAAAGAGTAGACGTGGTTACTATGGCACCTCATCTAGAGGAAAGGGTCATTATCAGGCCTGTAGGCTAGTGGAATCAACCTTTCAACCTTTTAGACTTCTAATGAGCAGGGTTTGCATAATGAAGGTTATGGTCCTATGTTACTTCTTCCAAGTTGGCAGGCCATAGTAGTTATTCTGTACGTTCACAACACTTTAGCCATTATGTCACGTATCTCGAGGTTATTATAAGTGTAGGGACTTTGGGCATCTTAAAATTTCTTAGACTTAAGAGAGGTATTCCACAACATGATACTCAGGCCATGGTTCATTCTTCTATACTCAGGGAAGTAACACAACTGGATAGTAGCGATGCACATGAAGGAAGAGATAGTGGTAGATGGGGTGCTCAAATGCATTGGTGGTTTTTGGAGGTATTCAGGATGAGGGTGGTCATTCTGGTTGGTATGCATCTCTTGATAAACCTGATATTTGAGGTTTCAAATACATTTATTGTGTGTATTCTAAGTTTCCACCAAGCGGCTACAATATTATTTGATCCAAGCCCCACTTATTCTTTTGTATCTTCCTATTTTGTTTTAGACTTGGATATCTTATATGGTTCACTTGACAAACATGTGCATGTTTCTATATGTGTAAAAGATTCTATGATAGTGGATCGAGTCTATTGGTCTTGTGTGGTTACTATTACAGGTTATGACATTTGGGTGAATTTTGTGATACTTGGTATGGTAGACTTAGATGTTATTTTGTGCGTGGACTGGTTATCTCCCTATCATGTAATCTTGTATTATGATGTGCCTACATTTTGACGGTATATTTGAGGCTTTCATCTAGGAATAATTGTAAGTTCTTAAGAAACTTATGTTGTTTTTAATCATTTTTTCACCTTTAGTGTGCAGCACAGGGATATAAGTAATAAGCAAGGAAAGATGATCTAAATAAAAGAAACTGAGCTAAAGGATCCAAGTGACGACCCAAAGTGATGAGCCGTCAACTAGGTGGCGAGCTGTCACCAAGCGCGTCAGTCTTAAGCAGAATGTGGAGTGACCAAGAGTCAAGTGACGACCTGAGTTGATGATTCGTCACTCGAGCTAGTCAACCTTAACCAGTATCCAGCCCATCAGGGAATCAAGTGACCACCTGGGTGACGAGCCATCAACCTTGTGATGAGCAATCACTCAAGGTCGTTAGCGCTTGGAGGGCTAGCTTTGAATTTTATTTCAAATCCAAATTTTCTTGTACTATAAATAACCGTTCCTAGGCCTTTTTGAGGAATCTGACGTTATAGAGTTTAAAATATTCAAAGTTTAGAGTTTCTCTGGGTGTTTTAGCAATATTTTTCACTTTTGAAAGAAAATTGAAGATCGAATTCATATTTTGCAAGGGTAATTCTTAAACTATGATTTCTTCATCTTTATTGTCTTTTAAAATTATGAGCAGCTAAACTCCCACAACTAGGGTTGTGGGATCCATGGAGAAGTAGTAAATTCAAGGTTGATTTCTGTTGGGATTCGAGTGATAAACGACATTGTATTGCTAATCCTTTCGTTTTAATAGATTTCTAATGGTTGCAAATATTGGAACATGCCTTAGGTTTAATTTGCTTGAGATAAGAGATTAAAATCGGGAACAAGGGATATCAATGAGGATTCAGAGTTTTTAACCTCTGTCTAATGGTTAAATCTATAACAAGATTGACTACCTCAAAGTTTGAATCGAATTAGTATAGTTTCATCTTTAAGTTTGAAGGAATTAAAGTGATAGCCATCCAATTAGGTTGAGAAACGTTTGGGTGTATTTTATAAATTGATAACTTTACATTGTTAGTTATTACAAGAATTCTATACAACAATCGATTCGTAATTGCTACGATAGCTATGGTGAACACAAGCCTAGTTTAATTTTCCTGTCTATTCACATTTGATAATATTTGACTATTGTTACTTGCTATAGAAAGAGTAGTGATTCCAATAAACTATGTTATAAACCCCCCAATTTTATGGAACTATAGACTAATAGTCAATTAAATCATATACGACTTAGTGTTTACCTTATTCACTATGAGATTTGACCTCAACCTTTGTTGGGTTATATATTTGACAACGACCGCTTATACTTCTTAAGGGAGGTGTAATTTGGGCGTATCATATTACTACACCAAGATAGTTATATTAGCCATGTATAGAGTTTCTAGATTAGAGTGGAGGTGAATCTTAGTCGCCCCCTATGGAAGGTGATATCGCTCTTGAAGGCCCAACAGATGATGGAGAAAGGGGGTTTGAAATATATTTGATATACTAGTGCAAAGACTCCTACTCTTGAGTTGGTACTAGTAGTGAGGGAGTTTTTGGAGGTGTTTCCTATAGGCCTTCCTAGTATTCTACTTGGTAGTGATATGGTTTTGGGATTGATTTGGTGTGGAGCACTCAACCTATTTCTATTCTACCATATAGGATGGTATAGATATAGTTGAATGAATAACTACACGATCTGTTAAGAAAGGGGTCCATTAGATCTAGTGTCTCCCATTATGTGCTCCTGTGTTATTTGTGAAAAGGATAGTTCTATGCATATATGTATTGACTATCGATAATTGAACAAGTTAATAATTAAGAAAAAGTATCCATTGACACATATTGACCGGCTTCAGGGTGCTACGATCTTTCTAAGATTGACTTATGATTCGATTATCATGAGTTGAATATTAGGGTAGAGGATATCCATACGACAACTTTCAAGACTCGGAACAAGCATTACGAGTTCTTAGTCATGTCCTTTGGGTAAACCAAAGCCCATCAACTTTATGGACTTGATGAATGAAGTGTTTAGACTATACTTACTCATTCTTCATTATTTTTATTGATGAAATTTTGATATACTCCCGTAGTAGAGAGTGTCATGGCAATATTTAGTTATTGTTCTTCAGTTTCTAAAGAAAAAGAAGACATATACAAAATTTTCTAAATGTGAGATTTGGATTGATTCGGTGGCATTTTTGGGACACATCATGCCAAAATAAGGTGTTTGATCATATAAAGATTAAGGCAGTTCAAAGTTGGTCTAGATATGCCCATAGAGACTAGGAGTTTCTTA
This sequence comes from Capsicum rhomboideum, assembly GCA_031232105.1. Classification (NCBI taxonomy): domain Eukaryota; kingdom Viridiplantae; phylum Streptophyta; class Magnoliopsida; order Solanales; family Solanaceae; genus Capsicum; species Capsicum rhomboideum. The sequence goes on from CP124714.1 coordinate 125,263,392, forward strand.
GGCCTGACTAGTTATTATAGGCAGTTTGTGGAGGGGTTTTTGTATATTGCCCCATTGACCAATTTGACTTATAAGAATGTGATATTCAAGTGGTCAGATGAGTTTGAGGCCAGCTTTCAAAAGCTCAAGGCTATACTAACCGCATCCCTAATTTTAATATTACCAGCGGAGAGGTGTGATGCTTCATAGACTAGTCTAAGGTGTGTTTTAATGCAAAAAGTAATATGTTAGCTTATGAGTTGAGATAGCTGAAGGTGCACGAGAAGAACTACCCCACTCGTGATTTGATGTTTAAGACAGTAGTATTTACTTAGAAAATTTGAAGGCATTTTTTCTGTGATGTGCATTGTGAGGTATTCATGGATCATCACAATTTGAGGGAGCGGAGATGTTTGGAGTTGTTAAAAGATTATGACATGACTATTTTACATTATCCTAGAAAGCAAATACGGTAATTGATGCCTTGAGTCAAAAGATAGTGAATATGGAAAGCATGGAATTACTGCAAGTAGGGGACATCCCTTGCCAATGGATGTTCACGCTTTAGCAAATAACTTTGTGAGACTTGATATTTCTGAACTTTAAAAGGTTCTGACATGTGTAGAGGCACAATCATGTTTGATGAAGAGAATCAAGGCTCTAAAATTTGAGGATGAAAATTTGTGTATCATTAGGGACAAAGTGTAGTAGAGAAAGGCGAAGGAAGAGATTTGTTAGGCTATACGAAATTTGATGTTTTGATGATTTAAACATGATACAAGAACAAGTTTTGACACATATCTCATATAAGGACTGATAGTGTTCGTGACAAACCACTACAGAAGAACTAACTCCGTAACATATCTACTGGAAGAACTGGTTTACAGAAGTATATTGTGAGGAGAAGTGAACGAACCAGGTCCTTTATAGAATACTGGAGAAGACTATTGACCAGACACAAAGCAGATTCCAATTTCATGAAGGATTCCTTGAGGAATTTGGTTCAACTCTAAGCACATGGACCAAGGAATAAGAAACCAAGGTGTAAACATCACCATATTTGCATATATGAAAAAAAACTTTAGAAATATGAGAAACCAAGTAGAGGCGAACGCGTGAATGGAGACCAAGATAAACTTAGATTAGGTTGTTAGATTCTTGAACCCATTTTTAGTTGGACTTGGATAACATTAAATGACTATTACTACTCCTATATAAAGCATCACAATGATGTTGCTGAAGACTCATAATAGGAGAGAGAAGATGTCATGCCCCAAATCTTGGCCTGGTTGAACCGACAGTCAGTGCCTTAACTTGATCGAGCGAACCAACTCTATTTGACATACATAAAATAATATCAAATAGTTTCATAATATGAAGTCTTTAAAAGAAATTCCATTCATAAATATTACTTAAGTTCAAAACATGAAGACATAAAAACAAAATCAAGATACTATCAACGTATGCATAATTGAACATCTGGTTTATAAATTCTGTAAGACATGATCCCGATACCAATATTTATTGGGACAAGGGCCTGACACACCCAAAATATAAATCTTATCCCAAAATCAAGTGGGGTTCACCAAAAGATGAAAAGTATGGAAAATCTAGCATTGAGAATTATCGTCCCGAGAATCTAAACATGGATCATAAAATACGGCGCCCCTGACAAAAAATGTACATATGGAATAATACTCATATGTAAAACAAAACTAAAAGAAACATAAAGGATACATAAAGGAAAAGGAAACCCAAAGTAATATGAATAAGACATAAAGGGAATGGAGTAACTGTGTCATTATGATAATCTTTATAGGAATATCATAAACATAGGTTATTCCTTTTGTAGGAGTTTCTTTAATAATTGACATACCACTATGTGAGCACATGAAATCCAATCTCGATCCAACCAACTAAGCTATCTCACCAACTTGATAGGGTGATGAGACATGCTTAACATTTGCTAGCATTTCAAACCCTCATAAGGTAACATAGAGGAATCACCCCAACCAACGGTATGACCCTTATCCTATGTTGGCATACATAGTTTCAAATGCTTTCCATAAGAAATCACACCTTCTTTATTAACAATAATCATCCAAAATATATACATGATAAGATGTCTCTGCCCATATTTATATTTCATATTTCATTGTCGTGTGGATCATAATATAGGTGATTAAGTCATAAAATCATCAAGTTATTACCATTGAAGAAAAATCATAAGTTCATCATTTATCATATTTATTGTTGTGGAACCAACAGATCCCATGTAACAGGAATATTATAATAATCTAAGGATAACATAGGGGATTTCATGACATTCGTAGTGATATAACATGAACAATACTTGTGATATTCATAATTGAGCCCTAACTTGTCTCATGGAGAAAAGTACATAGGGTATGAAGATGGGACATAGGGAAGAACAATAAGTATTTTTACATAAAGATAGTTAGCCTTACATATCTGCATTTCTCCAAAATAACTAAAGAAAAATTCAAACTTTGAAAAAGAACTCCAAATCTTCACTTGAACCTTTGAGAAGGGTTTTCTTGAAATCCCTAGGATTGTTGTTAATAAAGTATTTCTAACCATCATTAGGAGTCAAAACATTTTTGATTGGGGTGATTTTAAGTAGTTATTAGTATTTATTCTAAAAGGGCTAAAGAAACCTCTTAATGTATAACCATCTTAAGACAATAATGTATCGTGGTTCCAAAATGCTACACATATTTATCCAAAATATATTCTTAATATTCTAAGAACAGTAAGGCAAGGCATAATGATTTAAATGATGTTTCCTAGTATTCATGTTACCACTAGGTTCATGATACAACATTCGTTAATAATTTATCATTATTCCTCATGCTTACACTAATTTCTGGTTCTCCAGCCTATATCAATATATGGGTGCACACAACCTCAACAACCAGATGAAGTCTATATTTGATCACTAACCAAGAACCTTCTCACCTTCACCTCCCTCAACTCAACACTCTCAAGACAATTATTCACTCAATTCTACCTATCCCCACATTAGCAAATCGGTAATTCATTAACATTATTTAAACATAGAATCAACAAGTTCACCACCACAATAGCATATCAAGGCAATTTAAGAGTTGTCCACCCAAGGACCCAATCATAACACCAAGAACCGAACCATACATTAATCCCAAGTGTATCATCAAGTAAACGGACTACACAAGGATACCAAATATATTATCAAGTAAACAGACCACACAAGGATCCCATAATATAATATAAATAACCCGGTTCACTCAAAAAACCATCAAACTCTCTAGCCAAAGTGTACACACATGCTATAGGACTTATGGTTGCCCACTAGCCATGACCTGCAAGGGACGAACTCTGTCCATGTACTAATCACAGAAGGTAACTATGTGCCATGCCACCCTTATCCCAAACCAAGTATTATGCCACCTTTATTCCAACATCCCCACTTATACCCTCTTAGTCCACCAATTCAAAATATGGATCATGCGTGAAACATCTATCATCTCACAATACCAAAATATATACAATCACAAGTACAATTTATCATGCAAATTTATTTCCAACAACTCTTTCATAACAATTACTAGTTATATTACATCATCTATAACACGTTTCAAGGACAGTCGACAACTTATTATATCAAAATTTATCAAACAATAACTCCTCAACAATAATTATGTCTGGGGACCAAGCAACAGATAATAAAAAGAGCATACACATAATCAATCGGGTCTAAATTCCTATTTTTATGATACACACAAGGGTTTATATAATTTATAAAAGTTCTTTCACTTGATTACTATTCAATCCTGATCACGCACCATTATTCATCAACTTCTACACCTATTCTTTTACCAAAACCATTTATCATGAACTAAAACCCGGTTGACTTTCCAACCCCCAACTTATCCTTGTACCCTAATTGGTCGGTTATCTTACAACTTCTCATAATCCCCTTATCCGAAACACTAATATACATATTTGCACCATTTAACATAGAGATTATATCCATATATATATCAATAATTAATAAATTTGTACATTCAATGACATTTACACCGGATTAATATAAGTTCACCTCAGTTTATCAATTTTTATCCAACCATACATCGTGCCTGCAAGCCTAAACATGAAATCTTCCATCTATTTATATCATGAACATGCTTTTTACCCATAGTCTACTACTCAATTAAATCTATCCTAACTGGATGCCAAGATGCTGCTATCGAATGCACCATTCCTTATTCCTTAGTTGTTTCTAGCAATTTCTCACGCGAATTTCATGCAAAAACAATGGAGATATATTATCTCAAAGTGTACCTCTCTATTTTTATTGCTTCTTGGGTCTGGGAGTAACCCTAGAGCATTTTTGAAGATAGTTACCGAGTTATGACAATTTAAGACTGAGAAAGATTTTTAAAATTTCATAGAGCTACTGCCTATATCTCGCTTTGACAACCCAATCGCCGCTGCAGTGGTAAAGGTCCCACTATAGCGGGACTGTGGCAGTCAGTTCTCAAAATTTCCTTTGAATGAATCAATTCCTGGGTCCTTCTACTAAGAATTTTAAATGGACATTTTAATTAATTTAAGATTACCAATACCCTCATGCCCTTCGGACGTGGTGATCATAGTAAAGATGGGATGAGTTTTTACATTCTTTTATCTAATTCATTACTTGTCATCTGTTATTCTGTCTTTCTTATATATGGGTAGCATCAACCAATAGGTGCATATATTTTTATTTCATATCATCTTCAGCTTCCCATTTATTGTCTTTAATATTTTGATTCCTCTACAATCCTTTTATGGACACTACTTTCTTTGTCCTTAACTTGTGAACTTGGTAATCAAGGATGACTACATGAACTTATTCATAATTAGAGATCTCCTTAACACCTATATTCTTTATAGGGATAACAAGGGGCAGATTTTACATGGATTTTCTCAATGTGGACACATGAAATGCTGGATGATTGAAGTCAACTTAGGTGGCAATTCCAACTCGTAAGCTACTTGCCTAATTCTTTATAAGATTATGTACATACCAATGCATCTAATAATAGGATTTTCCATTCTTCTAAATTGCATAACACCCATATAGGTGAGCATTCAGGAACACCCAATAATCAATAATAACTCCAAATCTCTACACCATACATCTTAATAGGACTTTTGGAAACTCTGATCTATCTTCAATCGCTCCTAAATTTGCTTAATCTTCTCTATATCCTAGTGTACCAGGTCAGATCCTAGCAGCTTGACTACTCCAACTTCAAACCACCCAAAAGGAGACTTACACCTTTGTGCATATAAGACTTCATATAGTACCATTTTGATACTAGTGTGATAAATGTTCTTATAAAAAAATTCAATAAGAGGAAAATGTCATCCCAATTACCTTTGACATCCAATTCACAAGCCCTTAAAATATCCTAAAGTGTCTAAATCATGTGCTCGGCCTTGCTATCTTTCTGAGAATAGAAAGAGATATTGAGATTAACTGGGATACCTAACCATTTCTGAAATGACTTTCAAAAGTTTGCTATAAATTGAGAACCTCAATTGAATATAATGGAAACTAGTGCCCATGCAGTCTAAAATTTTGTAGATATATATATTAACATAATCCTCTGAAGAATAAGTGGTTATAATATGCAATAAGTGAGTTGACTTAGTGACCTGATCTACATTCACATAAGTCAAATCATGTTTTTGAAATGAGTGAGATAAACCTATCACAAAACCTACATTTATCATCTCATACTTCCATGTAGGGATTTCTATACTTTGTACTAACCCATTGGGCCTCTGATGCTTTTCTTTTACCTACCGACAGTTCGGACACTTATCCACGCAGTCTACTACACCTTTCTTCATGTAATTTCACCAATAAATATTTTTAAAGTCATGATACATTTTAGTAGAGACTGGATGGATGGAATATCTCGAACTATGTGCCTCTACCATAATTCTCTTTTAGATTCTATCTACATTTAGAACACATAGACTACCTTGGTACGTTAAAGTACTATCTCCTTCTTTTTTAAAGTCCATCGTATTGTACTTGTGAACTCCCTTCTTTAAGTGAAACATAAGTAGGATCATTAAATTGTTTCTGCTTTACTACCACTACTAAGGATGATTCAACCCTGTTCTAAATAATCACATCGGCATCCTCAGATTCCCAAAGCCTAACTCCTAGGATTTCTAATCGATGAATATTTTTGCCTTTCTCTATTTGAGCCAAGCTTCCATGTACAATTAACTAAGGGCATTGTATACCATGTTCACCTTCCCTGGATGATAAGTAATATCGATGTCATAATCCTTAAGAAACTCAAGCAATCTCTTTTGTCTAAGGTTTAATCCTTCTGCTTGAAAATGTAATGGAGACTTTAAGATATGTGAAAATATTAATATAAACTCCATAAAGATAGCGATGCCAAATTTTTAACACACACACCATTATTGCTAACTCCACATCGTAGGTTGGATAGTTGTTCTCATGATTCATAAGTTGCTTAGAAGTGTTAGCTACTCCTACCAATGTTTCTTTATAAAACACTATAGCATATTCCTGAAGTATCACAGTACAACAATGAACCAATCAGTTCCCTCTAGTAAGGTCAATACTAGTGCAAAAGTCAATTTAGTTTTCAACTCTTGGAAACGTTTCTTGCATGAGTTTAACCACTGGAATTTGGTCTTATTTTGAGTTAACTTTTTCAATGGGAAATCGATAAAGGAGAATTCCTCTACAAATCTCTTATAATATCGGACCAAAACTCAAGAACCTTCAAATGTCCAGTTACGGGTCTTGGCTAATTTTGACTTCAATCTCTGGAAATCTACCTTGATACCTTTGCTAGAAACCATATGGCCCCGGAATTCCACATAATTCATCCAAAATTTACACTTGGTAAACTTAGCATATAACTTGCGATCGTGAAGTATCTGCAACACCATTCTTAGGTAATCTACATCCTCCTCCTCACTCTTTGAGTTTTCTACTATACCAACGATGAATACCATCACAAATATGTAAAAATAAGGCTAGAAAACTCTTTTCCTAAAGTACATGAAGATTGATGGGACATTCGTCAACCCAAAATAAACCACAAGAAATTCTAGTGATCATAGCAGGTATTAAAAGTTGTCTTCAAAATGTCTTCCTCCTTAACTTTCAACTAATGGTATCCTGACCTGAGGTTAATCTTGAAAAAACACTTGGTGCCTTGAAGTTGGTCAAATAAATCATCAATTATAGGAATTGGATATTTATTCTTAATCGTGACTTTGTTCGATTAATAATTGATAATGTATATCCTAAATGACCCATCTTCTTACAGACAAATAAGAACGACATGCCGTAATGCGAGATGCATGGCCTAATAAATCCTTTACCAAGGAGGTCTTTCAATTGATATTTCAAATACTTTAAATCTATTGGAGCTATTCTATATGGAGGAATTAATATAGGCTTGATGTGGGGAATTACATCAATTGCAAAGTTAATTTCCTATTGGTGAAATTTTGAGAAGATTATCTGGAAACACCTCTGGATATCATTCACTACAGGTATGAACAGAAGAGTAAGTTTCTCAACATCTTCATCTCTAACTCATTATAGGTGGTAAATACACCCTTTGGAGATTTGCTTCCCCACTTTAAGGTAAGAAATAAACCTACCCAAGGTACCATCATAATAACCTTCTATTCTAAGATCGGTTCATTTGAAAACTATAACTTCACAACCTTGGTTCAACAATTGATCATAACATAGCATAATGATAGCCAGTTTATGCCATAATAACATCAAAGTTGACCATTTATAATTTGATCAAGTCAGCTATTATGTCTTGGTGATACACTATAATAGTACAATCCCTATAAAACCATCTAGCTATAACCGACTCACCAACTGGAGTAGATACATAGAGTGACTCAAATAGCTATTCAGGCTTTACCTTAAATTTCTTAGCAACAAAAGGAGTTACATATGGTAAAGTAGATCTGAAATCAAGAAGATCATAAATATTAAAAGTCAATACTATCAATATACCTATGAAGATGTCTGGAGATGCCTGTGAATATTGACAAACAACTAATGCATAAAAGAGGTTTTGACTTTCGCTTGTTTCTGACGTTCAACCTCTAACTATCCAATGCCTAGCTAGGGCTTGAGATCCACAAGAAGTTACTAAATCAGTAGACTGATGACATTACCACCACTAACCTATCTTAATAATAGAAAATTTCTATGATAATTTAACCTAAGACTATGCCTAAACGACACTCCCTTGCATGTTCTTTGCCACATATTTTGCAAGGAGGATCTTGTGTAGCCGTATAAACTATATTAGCCTGTAATTATAAGCCTGGTTCTCTAAAACTATGTCTCTAACTAGTATGACCTCTCAAATCAAATTTAGCTCTTAGAGCATTGGCTGTAAAAGGTGAAGGTCATGATGACCTCTTATCAAAGAATGACCTGTTGCAACCTCTCTAATATCCTCTATTATTGCCAAATGACCTGACCATCTTTCTGTACTCCCTATCCATTTAGGACATAACCTTTAACTTATGCTTATTTATCCATTGTGCAAAAGCCACAAACATACAAATATTCATATTTTTGTTCAAATAGGCTTTAGAAAACTAGATTACTATAAGGGATATGATTAGAGTCCTAGCATGAATCATTGAATCTTCATTGTATATTAGAAGCCAACTCGAGACAGCTGACCGAACATGAGACTATACTCTTTCACACTCATGGTATCCTACCTGAGTTCTATAAACTCATTGGCCTTGGAATTCCTAATATCTATGGGCAAAAAGTGATCAGTAAAGGCTTTTGTAAACTCCTCCCAAATCACGGTAGGTACATCTCTCAAAGAATCATCCTATGACTTGTACCCGCAATAGCAACATCCTTCAATTAATAGGAGGAAAGTTCACTTCTTCTGTCTTGTTAGCATGCATCGCTTGTAGAATCCTCTATACCTCTACAATAAAGATATGGGGATCCTCTTTGAGGTTAGAACTTGTGAAAATTAGAAGGTTGATATGAATTAAATTCCCTAATTCTGAAACTTGTCAACCCTTTTTAAGGATCAGATTCCGAGGTGTCATTCCTTGACATTAGAATTGTACAAAAATAAGCTTGATAAGAATCTGAATGGCTCCCTTAATGTCAACATCATAAGAATGCAGTGGTGGTGTAAGTATTTTAGGGATTTCTATTATCCTTTTAGTAGGTGATGATGACGAAGTCTGATGTCTTTGGCCAAATAAGAGGCCTTGGGCCCTAATTTGAACTCCATGAGTCTAAGGCAACCAACTAGGTTTCACTTCTGGGAAGCATTAGCCCTTTGGATGATTTTATATTACATTTTTGCAGGCATTTTATAGAAGAAACATAGTAACACATGAATTAGAACTAATCCTTAACGCATAACTCTATTGTACGATCTAGAGTATGAAAGGAGGGTAACATTTTCTGAATATCTATTATCCTTCCAATTATAAGTATGGTGCGGTAAGAACTCATAATTAGGACACTACAAGATGACACCACAGACTTGTTTGGACTCTTGAACCTAGTGCTATGATACCAAATTTGTCATGCCTCGAACCATGACCTAGGTCGACCAACAGTCAGTGCTTTAACTTGACAGCGCGAACCAGATATACTTAACATATGACTTGAGAAATACATAAATTAATATCAAGTAGTTTCATGATATAAAGTCTTTAAAAGAGGTTCCATTCATAAAGATTCTTTTAAGTTCAAAACATTAATACATCAAAACCAAAATTTGGATACTGCTAACATATGCTTAACTAACCAATTGGTCTATGAAGCCTCCAATACATAATTATGAACAGAAAAATTTATTGTGACAAGTCCTCGGCATACAAAAAACCTAGTAATTCTAAGTAAAAGAAAACAACACCCTAAGATCAAGTGGGACTCACTAAAAGTTGAAAAGTGTGGAAACCCTAGCATGTAGCCCTGTCTTTCTTTGTGTCTAAATTAGCATTGCGAAATGTAATGGCCTGCCAAAATGGAAGCGAGCATATGTGGAGTGGTAATTTAATATAAAATATAATTGACAAAAAATCAGATATAAATAAAGGAAAAGGGCAACCTAAAGAAAAAATAATAAACATGAAGAAATCGAGTAACTTTTTCATTAGACTAATCTTACTATGAGCATATTTAAACATTGGTTATTCCTTTTATGGGAGTTTCTTTAATAACCAATATACTACCAGGTGAGCACATATAGTCTGATCTCGGCCAGATAAGCTAAGTCATTCCACAACATTGTCGGGGTGATGAGAAATAGATAACATTTGCTTGCATTTTGATCCATATCAAAATCTTCATGGGAGTAACATAAAGGAATCGCCCAAACCAACAATAGAACCCTTATCATATGTTGACATATATAGTTTCTAGTGCTTTTCATAAGAATTCACACCTTTTCGATTAACAAAAATCCTCCCAAAATTTTACATGATAAATATGGCTTAAGGTCCCATAATCGTATTTCATTTTTCATTGTCGAAAGGATCATAATATAGGTAAATAAATCATAAAAAATTATCAAGTTATTACCATTGAAGAAAAATTGTAAGTTCATTATTTATCATATGATTATGGTGGTACCAATGGAACCCATGGAAAACAAAGGGGGAATCTAAGAATCACATAGGGAGGTCATGACATTCATAATGAGATCACATGAATAATATATGACGTTTCATAAATAAGCCCTAAATTGTCCCATAGAGGAAACTTTATAGAGTATGAAGAGTGTGATATGGGGAAGAATGAAAAAATGTTTCCACACAGAGATAGTTAGTCTTACATACTCTAATTTATCCAAAATAACCAAAGAAAAATCCAAACATCAAAAAAGAAATCTAAATCTTCATGTGTACTTTTGAGAAGGGTTTTCTTAAAAACTATAGGATTGTGGTATGAAATCTGATTAATAATTTGTGTATGATGGTTTAAAGTACTTAGAATAGAATTACTTTTATGTAGGAGGATGAATAAAAGAGATAAAAGTCATGCTACGACTTGAAGAAGTGAATAATTAAACAGAAATTATGAAAAGGACACATTTAAAGTTTTGTCGGCGGGCCACTTAAAACCACCTTGGGTGACATGTACAATTCGTATAATCCACTTATAATATATAGGTGGACCTTACATGGACACCTAGAGCTAGGCAGTGACTTTGTTTGAGGGTGAGTTAAGTACAATCTAGTTACAACCCATAGGTAAAATGTATGATCATTCGTGGAGCCGTACCTAGGCATCCCAATTTTTTGGAGTTTAACTTACGGTGCCATGTACGACCATAGGTCTAACTTACAGCTTGTAGGTGGGATGATAGGCATCAACGTCCAAAAAATAACTCATCTTTATCTCATATATGGTTGTACATCCCTCTCGTACCTAGAATCATTAAATATCCAAGTTGTAAGGCCATATATTGTTCATGTATGGTCCATATGTACCATTTATGGCCATACCTCCCCCCGTAAGTCAAAATCACTGAAGCTTTATTCTGATGCCCATATATCATTTTAGGTGTGGTCATGTGTCCCTTATATGATCATATCTTGCGTCGTACTTTGACCCAGAACCTTCAAACTTAGTTCTTTCAATTGCTTATCAATTTTGCACTTGTGTAACACCATAACACATCAAAATTGGATCTTAGCTCTTGAGTAATACCACATTCTCCTAGTTTGGACTAAATTATTTATTTTCAACAGATCAAAACCTTAGCCCGTAGGTATGTGGTATTACAGAAGACACAAGAGTCAACATATTAAAAATATAAAATATATTTTAAGTGTTCATAAGAGAGTCAATTGGAAACACAGAAGAACTTGTTCATAATAAGTTTATTGATTTTAGTTCTTAGTTGTTTGGTTTGATTCTTTGCTCTTAAATTATAAAACTTGACATTCATAAAGGATTTGTATTAGGTGTTTGTTCCTAAAGTTGAAAAGGATTTCAATATTGGGGGTAGAGTGTTGAAAGAGACAATTGTAACTAGGAAATGTGAAAGGTGCTAGATTTAGCCCTATTAGTTATCGAGTTGTAACCTAAAATGACTCAAGTTTTAGTGAATATTTGAGGGAAATCCTACTAGAGAAGATCGTTGTTTTTTTCTCATGTGAGCAAGGAGTCTTATATGTAAAATCTTTGTATTGATTCTTCTTCTTCTTTTCCTTCATGATTAACGTTGATGAACATGATTCTTTAGTATATAGGTGGAAACATAAAATAATAATTGGTATCAGTGTAGGTTCCTTCAAAAGACTAACACCTTGAAAGAATAAATATGGCTACACCACTAGGAGTTCAAGAAAGAAAATTGACTTTAAGGCCACCATCCTTCAGTGGAAAATATTATTGATGGTGGAAAGCCAGAATGCATGACTTTATTATTGGAGAAGATTTGGAGCTGTGGGATCTTATCTGGGAAGGTTCATAAATTCCCATGACCACCGATGATATAGGAAAAAAGGTTTTTCCCTAGGCAAGAGATTACAATGTTAAAGATATCAAGACAATACAAAAAATGTAAAAGCAAAGAAAATCTGTATTTATGGCATTGGTCCTAATGAATATAGTAGAATATCCTCTTATAAACTTACAAATTAAGTATAGGAACTGTCACGATCCAAATGGTCGTGAGTGGCACCCCACAAACCCTCTGGTGGGAGAACCCTCTAACCCAAGCCTTAACTAATTCTCTTAACACAATGTGGAAATAAAATAATAACAATCTCCAATTAATAATTAAAATATGGAAGTCTAACTATTACAATCCTAAAATCCGAACCTCATTGTATAGTCTCTCGAATGATGTCTAAGAGTAATCCAAACTCATTGTACGTATCAATCAAAAATCACTCATTGTATGCTATCAAAGCAAAGTCTAAGAGTAATAACAAGCTCACTAATAAATAAAACATTGTCGAAAAGAAAGACAATTGCAGCTATGAAGATCTGTGGTAGCCTAAATAAGAGTAGCTCACCCTCGAATCGATCAACTGAAGTCACTAGATATGACATTGCGTCGAAGTCTCTGGAACACAGTCTACACTCAAGAAAAAGAGTACATGAGTAGTAACAGTACAAACACTATTTATTGATGGGCATCATAGGCTGACTCAAAATAGTAGAAAGTATATCTCATGAATCAATAGAACAAGTATACAAGTACATCAACACATAATCAATAACTGCATCAATCAAAAAAGTTACCCAATTTCTAGGCTCATCAATACCGACAACATAAAGGATGTATAGTCATCAACAAACATATTAATGTTAACAATAAAAAACATAAAAGTCATCACATAAGACATATCAAATCATTCCGACCCTGCAAGTATAAGCAGTCACATCACAAATACGGATCTTGTCCACACAAATTTCACAACTGTATAGCTTCTATACCTCATCAATCTCACTTTGTAACAAATCAGAACCCCCAAGAATTATAAATCTTTATAAACATGCTAAAGGGTCTTATTATTGACCAACTAGTCATGAACTGTAGGGGACAACCTAGGGTCCATGTACCATACCGGCGTGGTATCTGCTCCATATCATAACCACTCGTCCATATGCTCACATTGGACTCGATTAACTCAACAATCAGAATAGTATGTATATTTTCAGCTCTTCAACATATCTCAGTGTGTCCTCATTTTCAACTATCTCTCAGGATAATACGACAAGTATATAAAATATAACTAGTGTACATCATTCTCACAAGTCATTTAAAGACAAGCTTCAATAATAATAAGCTAATTTATACAAGAACATGTCAATCCAAACAAGCAACCAATCGGAAATTATGTCCGAAGACCAATCAACATGCCCATCAATTCATAACACATACGAGAGACAATTTCAAGTCTAACTCTATTTAAGCAATAACCTATCTTATTCAAAGAACCTAAATTTGCAAATTAATTTACAAGAGCTTTTCCCTTCCTCAATGCCTCAGATCATTCACGGTCTAAAACAACTAAGTACGAGCGTAATTAATCATTTACTCTTCAAATAATGCCTTGAAAATTCAAACCCACTAATTCTATCCTTATTCATGATCTATAACATTATCCAAGATTCAATTAACCATCAAATAGTTCCACAATACTCATATTAGCTTAATTAATGGAGCTTCTAATCTAATTATTCCTTTTTAAGCAGTTTTTATGCTAAAGGTTTCATCTTTATGGAATTCATAGTTCCCAATTACCCAAATTATGTTTATGAACTACCAATTCATCCTAGGAAGTGTTAATTTACATCCTAAAAATAATTCTAAATGATATTTCATCTACCCATAGACTTTTCCATAATCTTCCTGAACCTAGGGTTCTAACCCATAATTTCACCATTAACAATCTTTCTAACGATTCTAGGATGTTAATAGATTATAGCGTAAAAAGATGGATGGAATTACTTACCTCAACATGAAAATTCACCTAGCCTTGGGAAAATTGCATCTTTAGATCTCTAGAGCAAAGTTTGGGAGTTTGTGAAATAAACTACAAAATACAACACTTAAATAGGAATTCTACCTCACATCTTCTGCTGCGGTGACTCGATTATCATTGCAGTGGGCTCGCTATGGCGAATAAGGGCTCTCTACAAAGGCCCCTGATGAAATTCCCTTTCCCTGCTATGGCGGATCTCAAATCGCTACGACGGTCTCACTGCAATGAGAATCTCACCATCATAGTGGTCCTAGAACAGTAACTTGGGAGGAACTGAATGTTACCCCTATTTCACAACATAAATTATGAACTTAGGATATCACAAAGCTATCCCAATGTGGTAGCTACTAAAATCTCCTATTAAGACTTTATTTTCAGTCTTAAATTTTTCCTATGGAGGTCTAGATCACTAGGTCACCCCTTAATGGAATACAACACCATAAAACACAACACCATGAATCATAAATAAGCACAAACACACACAACTCTAGTTTTTAGCTTTAAGCCACCCTACTTTGAGATTTAATTAACTCAACTCACTAGGAGAACTCTAACAAGGTACTTAGGCCCTAACCACCCTATAACAACTAGGAGGGTCATTACATCAGATACAAATATAACTACCATTTGTCCCTGAACGGACAAGAAGAAAACAAGGGAAATATACCTGACTTGATGAAAAATTGGGTAACTTGTTATGCATGCCTGATTCAATCTCCTAAGTGGCCTCCTCAAAAGGACGGTTCTTCAACTGAACCTTCACAGACTCAATATCTCTTGATCTCAACTTGTGAACCTCTTTATCTAAGATAAATATGTTTCTCTTTATAGGACATATTCTTATCAAATAAGATCGAATCCCAATGAAGGATATAGTTTCCATCACCATGATACTTCTTCAATATAGACACATAAAATACCAGGGGAAATCCTGACAAACTTGGAAGCAAAGACAATTCATAGGCTACCTTCCCCACATGATCAAGAATCTCAAATGTTCCAATGTACATCGGGCTAAGCTTGCCTCACTTACAGAACCTCATCACACCCTTTATGGGTGAAATCTTGAGAACCACTTTCTCTCCTATTATGAACTCTATATCTCTAACCTTACAGTCTGCATACTCTTTTTGCCTACTCTAGGCTGCTAGGAGCTTCTCTTGGATGAATTTCTCTAGTGACTCCCTCAAAATATTGGTCCCCCATGGTCTAACCTCATGCGTATCAACCAACCAATGGGAGAGCTACACTTCCACCCATACAATGGCTCAAATGAAGCCATATTCATACTCGCGTAGTAGATATTGTTGTATGCAAACTCTGCTTAAGGCAAAAACTGGTCCCAATAACCACCAAAGTCTATCACACGCGTGAAGAATACCTCCAACACCTGAATCGTCTGCTCAGACTACCAATCAGTCTATGGATGAAATATTGTACTAAGGTCTAATCTAATACCCAACTAGACATGAAATTCATTCCAAAAGTTAAAAGTAAACTGTATACTTTTTTCAGAGATGATGGAGATCGAAACTCACTTTACCTTCTGATAATTTGAACATCGGGGAACAAAATCAACAATGTGTTGCTTCATGTGACCCCACTAATAATGATGTCTCAGATCATGATAGATCTTGGTCGCACCAGGATGTATAGAATACCTCAAACTAGAAGCCTCTACAAGAATAGTCTAAATCAAATCATCAACACGAGTATCACATATACACTCCTTGATCCTTAGAATATCCTCACCATCAATCATGGCCTTCTTGGCCTCTCCTTGTCAGATTTTATCATAAATCTTGCTTAACTTAACATCTTTAAACTGGCTGGACTTGATTTTCTCTAGAAATGAAGATCTTATTTCTACACAAGCCAACACTCCACTCTTTTCAAAGATCTAAAGTCTCATAAAGCTATTTTCTAGAGTCTGAACCTTGATAAGTGGCAAATTTGCCACTTATTCGTATCTCTTTTCTTATGATTTTGTGTTGATTAATTTATATATGAGGCTATTTATGGTGTGAAATGTGTCAAATACATGTATGATGAAACACAAATTGAATTGGCACAAAGGAACCAAGAATTGAGCAAAAAGGAGTTAAAATTGTAGTAAAGCTACCAGCTGCATTGCCTTAGCAAGAAAAGGATCGCCTAAGTGGTTCTACTTAGGCGAACCGCTTAGGTGAAGAAAGAGCTGCCTTAGCAATATGGTACTGATCAACAATCATTGACTTAATAATGGAATCAATGCCTAGGCTAGGCTACACAGTGAGTAAAATATCACCTTGGAAATGAGTCAGTAGAAGTAAAGCCCTCGTCGTAGCAAGGTAAAATCTGCCTAGACAAAGCCGCCTTGGAGATCAAAATGTTGCCTAAGCGACTGGCGGGCTGAAGTCAAGGTCAAACCTAGAATTTCACATTGGCTTAATCCTAATCCATCAAAACTTAATCCACAGCCATTCCAAGACTATCTTTGGCATATTTATCAATCTTTAAGGCTAGGGTTTTTGACCCAACACCCTTGGAGTGAAGATTTGAAAGCTTTATAGTGATAAATCCTTAGACCTTTCTTCATTTCCTTGCTTTGTATAGAATATTTGGGTGTAGATAAATTCATACTTGGATATTGTTGTTAGACATAATGCAATGTTTATATTTTGAATTTGGGTTTAATTTTATCTCATGCTTTTGTATTGATTGAATACTCTTGATTTATAAATGAGTTTTACATGTTTAAATTAATCTCAGCTTTATCGACTTCTATTCTAGTTGTGCTTGAAAAAGGAGATTAGAGTGGGAATTGCCCATCTACTTCGATTAATGCTTGAAAGATCTAATCGAGGTTCAAAAAGATTAATTTAGCGCGATTTGGGATGTATGACCCATCTAATGGATTTTCTTACTAGACATAGTCAAATCCTAGTATAGTCATAGATTGGAACTATTTGTGTTGGCACTTGACTAATATTTGAAAGAATTTAGCTAAGAAATATTCATTAATCAATCAAAAGACATGGCGGATACTTGAGGTTCCAAGGCTAATTTGTTAATCCATGATTAATTATGAGTACTTGATTTAAATACAATGAATTATTGATAGAATTGATTCCCCATTATCATTTTCCTTGATTTCCAATGTTTGTGAGAGCCAATGATCAAATTGTTCATATTATAATTAGTTTTATCCTATTGCATTTTTATATTAAAAATCCCCAAAACATTTGTATCCTTTGTTTGAATTTTAGTGAGTTGCTTTTATTCCTTACTTTCTCGATTGCTAGTCATATTGTTCCTCGTGGGATTGACCCCAACTCATGAGTTGGGTAATATATTGTATAACGACCACGCACATTAATTTCTAGGGTGTATTTGAGCGTATCAAACCTCTCTAGCCATCAGACATCTCGTAGACTCTAAACAAGCTAGACTATCTATACTCGGAGGCTTCCTGCTCACCACATAAGCTACCACATTAGCCTTACCTGGATGATACAAGATAGTAATATCATAATCCTTGAGCAGCTCCATCCACCTATGCTGACTCAAGTTAATATCCCTCTGCATAAATATATATTGCAGACTTTGATGATTAGTAAATACCTCATAGCAGACACCATAAAGATAGTGCCTAAAAATATTAAAAGTAAACACCACCACTACCAGCTGCAAATCATGCACATGATAGATATTTTCATGCACCTTCAACTACCTAGAAGAATATGTAATGAATTTCTTTTCCCGCATCAGATTAGCACCCAAACCAGAACGTGAAGCATCAGAATAAACAACAAAGTCCTTACTCTCAACAGGCAAGGCAAGGATGGGAGTTGTAGTTAACAAAGTCTTAAGCTTTTGAAATCTCTCCTCACACTCCTTAGACCATTGAAATGGCACCTCTTTTTGAGTTAAATAAGTCAGCTAGGAATCTATAGAAATAAACGCTTTCATAAACTAGCGGTAGTAACTAACCAACCCCACAAAACTGAGAACCTCAATCACTGAAGTAGGTCTACCCTAACTCTTAACTACTTCTATTTTCTGCGGATCAACCATGATCCCTTCTTTCGAAATCACATGCCCCAAGAAGGATATACAATAATCCAAAACGCATACTTAGAAAATTTAGCATACAATTGCTTCTCTTTCAACAAACCGAACACAATTTGCAAATGATTCTCATGCTCTTCCTTACTCTTAGAATACACAAAGATGTCATCAATAAATTGTCATGCCTTCAACATACCCCTTGGATGCAACAGGCACTCAGAACCATGAGTGGCCCGAGAGAACCACTTTGCTTGGTAAAAAATTAGAAAAGCTATACTTTGATAAAAATTGTGGAAGCTGCAAGAATGGGCTAACTTTTACAAGCAAAATAAATTAAACTACATAATCTTTTATTGATTGAAACATTAAAATGTTTAAAATAAAACTTATTACATACTCAACTTGACTTTGTGTCTATGAAGCCTCTACTATATTTTGAGTACAACTATCTTTACGTAACAAAATGAACTGATGACTGGAGTACTGCTAAGTCTTCGGGAATAATAAGAACTCACGCAAGTTGATAGCATATTCTACTGAAGGATCTGTACACGAACTTACACATCTGAAAGCTGAGTACTACATCATCTAATGATGCAGCACCAAAAAAAGGTGTTAGTACTTTGAATGTATTGGCATGTAAAGCAGTGAAGTGAAGAAATAGTAATATCTGAACTGATAAAGCTGTAAAACTGAGACATGAAAAACATAGTCATAAAACGAGATTGAATAACTGAAAAGAAGGTAACTAACCTGAATGCTGAAACTTAAACAAGTATAAGTAAATATTTCTTAAAACATTTTTCTTAAAGCTGAAACTGCAACAAAAAACTGAATAACTAAAAACAATGCTTCATAAAGTTCTTTTTAAACTAGTGGCCTCGGCCAATGATATACTCTCTGAAAATAAATAAATTTTTTTTGGGAAGTTTCTCTTAACCGACATAAACCATGCGAGCATCATAGAGTACAATATCTTATACATATTGCCAGAACCCAATATGAGTTGGTGAAAGACTAGAACGCATGATTTCATCATGGCAGAGGATAGTGAGTTATGGGATGTGATTTGTAACGCTGCTCATGTGCCCATTGAAGTTGTTAAAGAAGGGGAAATCTCTCTATCTATTCCCAAAGAAAGGAAAGACTGTAATGAAGGTGACATAAAGAAGATTGAAAAGAGCTACCAGGCTAAGAAGATCCTTGTATGTGGGATTAGACCTGATAAATACAATTGGGTTTGTGCTTGTGAATCTGCTAAGTAAATACGGGAATCATTGTAGAATGCTCATGAGGGAATAAATCAAGTAAAGCAATCAAAGATTGATATGCTTACTACTCAGCATGAGTTGTTTAAGATGAGCAAAGGTGAATCCATTCAAGACATGCATACTAGATTCATATATACTATGAATGAAATCAAATATCTTGGAGAAAATATCAAGATGTATAATCTAGTCATGAATTACTTGAGTATCTTGCCTCATTCATGGGAAAGAAAAGTGAATGCCATCTAGGAGGCAAAGGATCTATAAACTATGACGATGGATGAGCTTATTGGAAATTTAAAGACATATGAGCTGAAACGTCAGTAGGATTCTGAAAGAAATGACCCCAAGAAAGAAAGGAGCATGGTTCTGAAGGCAAGCCAAAATAACTCAAGTGAAGATGAACACGACATAGCCTATCTTACTTCAAGGTTTTAAAAGATGGTAAGAAATAGAGGTCTTCAAAATAGTGGAAACTCAAGTAAGGGGTTTAGAAGGAATGATCTGTGTTACAAATGTGGAAAACCTGGTCATTATATCAAAGACTATCCTCTTCACAAGCTGGACTATAAGGATTTCACCAAGCAAAACTCAGAAAGGACCCGAAAAGGCACCAAGTCTCTGATATAGTCAGAAGAAGGAAAAAGATCTAGCAGCTTGGGAAGAATACTCAAGTGATTCATATAAAAAGGTAGATGGTGATAACACATCCATGTTCATGATTGAAGATGAGTCAAGAAAATCTACTTCCTTGCTAGCTTTCATGACCAAATCTAATGATGAAGCAGATGATGAGGTGGAAATAAGAAGAGGCACTCAATAAAATCAAAAATGGTTCATAGATAGTTGTTGATCAAGGCACAATACTAGTAAAACTGAGGATTTTCTCTCACTCAAAGCATTTTGAGGAGGTAGTATGTCATTTGGGGATGGAAGGAAAGGGCATATTCTTGGTGTTGGTCAGATTGGTAAGTCTTTTGCTCATGCTATTGAAGATATTTACTATGTGAATGGTCTAAAGTATAATCTACTGAGTGTGTCTCAAATATATGACAAAGTTAATGAGGTGAAGTTTGTATCTAATTCTTATACAGAAATAAATGTTAAAACTGGTAAAGTGATTTTAGTTACCAAAAGGTGCAAAAATATGTATGTAGCAGATCTTGATTCAATACATGGTGAGGATTTAAAATGTCTAAGTGCTATTGGAAATGATGATGAGCTATGGGACAAAAGGTTAGGTCATGTGAGCTTTTCACTACTCAACAAGTTAATGTCAAAGGAACTGGTGGATGGATTGCCCAACAAAAAATTGGACTGTAACGTGTGTGATGCCTGTATTAAAGAAAAGCAAGTTTGTTCCTCGTTCATGTCAAATAAAGTGGTTATCTATTCTAGGCCACTTGATCTTCTTTACATGGATCTTTGTGGACCTTTAAAGAATCCAAGTCGAGGAGGAAAGAACTATATCTTTGTAATCATGGATGACTACTCAAGGTATACTTGGACTTTGTTCCTAAGAAGTAAGGATGAGAAACTTCAGGTGTTCATTTTCTTTTTTAAACAAGTTCAAGTCATGATGGGCAACAAGATAGTAAGCTTACGATCAGATCATGGGACTAAATTTAAGAATGCCTACTTTTATGAGTTCTGCATTGAAATGGTATCAGTCATAATTTCTTAGCTTTTTGAATTCCTCAGCAAAATGAAGTTGTGGAAAGAAAGAATAGGACTCTTGAGGATATTGCAAGGACTATGTTGATTGCTAGTGGTTTGTGCAAAAGCTTTTGGGTAGAAGTAGTGAACACAACGTGCTATGTGACGAACAAGTGCTTGATCAGGTCTCTACTTAATAAAAACCCCTATAAACTGATGTTTGGAAGAAAAACTAAGGTATCTCATCTTTGGGTCTTTGGATGCAAGTGCTTTTTCCTAAATAATGGCAAGGAAAACTTGGGAAAATTTGATCCTAAAAGTGATGAGGGAGTGTTCCTTGGCTACTCATCTCAAAGTAAAGCTTATAGAGTCTTTAATTAATGGACTCAATGTATTGAAGAGAGTATTCATGTGATTTTTGATGAGATGAATGAGCTAGGTGAAAAGTAGAACTCTTGCAAAGTCTCGGAGAATTAGTTGATCTATTAATTCAACAAATGTAAACCCATCCACAAGTGAACAGTGTAAAATTGAATCACCTAAGGACCATCAACTCAGGTTCCAGATGCTTCTGAACCTGATACCTCTGAAAAGGATCTCAGTGATTCTTTACCTACTATTGAAAAAGGTAAAGAAGAACCAGTGGAGGAACTAGGTACCAGACAACAATAAACTGAATTGCAGTTATCAAATTGGAGGCACTTGAAATCTCATCAATTGTACAATCTAGTCTCCCCACTTGATTCAGGAATGCACACACAATCTAAGATAAGAAACATGGTTGCTTTCTCAGCATTCTTGTCTCAAATTGAGCCTACGAATATCAAGGAAGCCTTGAAACATGAAGACTAGATAATTGCAATGTAAGAGGAGCTTCATCATCTTAAAAAAAATAAGGTATGACATCAGGTTCCTAAACCCTCTGATAAAATTGTTATATGAACTATGTGGGTGTATAGAAACAAACTGGATAAGTTTGGAACCATAGTAAGAAACAAGGCGAGGCAGGTGGTGCAGGGCTATAATTAAGAAGAAGGTATAGATTATGATGAAACATTTTCTCCAGTTGCTAGGATGGAAGCTATTCAGATTCTTATTGTTTTTGCATCCTACATGGAGTTCAAACTATTTCAAATGGATGTAAAAAGTCCATTCTTAAATGGATACCTACAGGAAGAAGTTTATGTGAAGCAGCCCCCAGGCTTTTAAAGTCATGAGTTTCCAGATTATGTGTTCAAGCTTTACAAAGCTCTCAATGGGTTAAACAGGCACCAAGAGCATGGTATGAAAGGTTATCCAAATTTTTGTTGGATAATGGATTCAAGAGAGGAAAGAATGGCAATACCTTCTTAAGATCCAGAGGAAAGAATCTACTTATTGTCCAAGTTTATCTGGATGATATCATTTTCGAATGAACTCTGAATTCTATGTGTGATGACTTTACCAAGCTCATGGGAAGTGAATTTGAAATGAGAATGATAGGTGAGCTTAAGTTCTTTCTTAGGCAGCAAGTGAATCAATTATCTGATAGATTTCTAATCAGTCAGCAAAATTACATTCTTGAGTTGTTGAATAAATATAAGATGGAAGATGTTAAGCCAATAAACTCTTCAATTGGCACTTCCACCTAATTAGACAAGGATGAACCTGGTCCCTCTGTGAATGAGACCATGTATACAGGTATTATAGGTTTTCTCTTATATCTAACTGCCAATAGGCCAGACATTATGTTCAGTGTTGGCATATGTGCAAGATTCCAAGAATGTTCAAATAAGTCTCACTTGAAGGCACCCAAACAAATTTTGAGATACTTAAAGGGAACAACTGATCTTACTTTTTGCTATCCATCTGGATATACCTTTGATCTAATTGGGTATGCTGATGCTAATCATGCTGGATTTCTTATTGTTAGGAAAAGAACATCTATAATGGCTCACTTTCTTGTGTCCTAACTAAATTTATTAGGGACCAGTAAGCAGAACTTGGTTGCCCTTTCTACAGACAAAGATAAATATGTAGTTGCTGCTTCATATTGTGCTCAACTTCTATAGATCAAGCAATAACTTGAGGACTTTGGAGTGATTACTGAGAGTGTGCCAGTATTCTGTGACAACACCAGTGCTCTTAATATGGCAAAGAATTCTGTCCAACATAAGAGGAAAAAGTATATTGATTTTCGACATCACTTCCTAAGAGACAATATTGAGAAGGGGTTATCAGCATGCAATTTTTTTGAATGGAGGACTAGGTTGTTGATATTTTCACCAAAGCTGTTAGAAGGGAAAACTTTGAAAGAATTTGAGCGAGGCTCGGTCTGATCAAATTCCACTAATTCATCTCCAATATCATGGCTATGAAAAGTGGGCAGCTATATAATGCAAGGATTCTTGCTTTGTTTTAATGCTTTAACTTTTTAATAATGCCAAAAGGGGGAAGATCTGGTGTAGTTTAAGGAGGAAGGGCATGGCAAAAGGGAGAAAATAGTTGATTACTAGTGATAGGGGAAAAGGGGGAACTAATGTTGGCTTGATTAAATGATGCTAGTGACAGGGGGAACTGATGTGTGATGAATCAATAGGTGGATGGCTGATCTGAGAGTTTGGGTTTGTCATCATCAAAAAGGGAAAAAATCTTGGGTTCCAGCCTTGTTCTTATTATGCTTATGTTTTGATGATTGAAAAACATCATCACTGAAACCTAGTCCATGCCCGTCTTTCGTGATATATGTTTTGGTGATTGCCTAACCTAGTGGAAGGACCAGTTACGTTAACTAGTTTCCCACTGTGCAGTTTTGCAGTTGCACACATTTGTCTTATGTACCAGCTGTAGTACTATCTGGACAGTGTCAGCACATTAATGAGACAAATTTTCAGTGGTCCTTTCCAGCATCCACCAATGAGGATGCTTCTCTCCCAATGCTCCTCATATATATTCATCATCCTTGAGGAGAGAAGCTTTAGCTTTTGTAAAAATCCAAAAAAGTATTCTCTCAAGCAAAAGCCTTATTACAGCTGATATTGCAAGATTCAACCATTTAGAAACTCTTTGCTCATAATGAAATATGTTGTTGTTTCTAAGTTGATTGAGTTTTTGTCTTGATCTTACAACTGTAAACTCACGTCTCATCTTGGATATTCTAGTGAGTAGTTTTGTGATTGAGTTCTTGTTGAGTTGTGTTCTAGCTAGAGTTAGCTAGTAGAGTCTCACAGTAGTGTTATTGTGAGTGTTTGTACCAATCAAGGGTTGTAATTATTTTGTTTCTTGGTGATTAGTGGAGAATTTGGTGAAATTCTACTCTGGTAAGTCGTGGTTTTACTCCCTTGAGCAAGGAAGTTTCCATGTAAATATCTCTTGCTATTTACCTTTATGCAATTTTTCTTTGTGTTCTTGTTGTTCCTCAATATCCTCATATAGAAACCTGGTATCAAATCGGGTCGTAGCTATAGTGGTGGACTCTTACGAACCATCAAATATCATCAAGAGACTAAGAATTAAACTCAAGGATTTCAACTCTTAAAAACCCTAACATGATTCATGACTTAAACTAAAAATTTAACTTGGTTGTGGGAAGAACAGGGTTCTCACACTGAAGGATTAGCTTTACATACCTTAATCACTCTAAAATACTTGTATAAAGACCAAATATTTGAAGATGAACTCCAAGAATCCTTTCTTGAAATCTTTATATAGGGTTTCACGAAAATCCTAAGATTATGATGTAGAATTCATTAAGAATCCATATTTTGATGTTAGAAATACTTGAAAAACACTTATATTTACATGGAAGAGACTTACTTTAGTGTGCGATGAAGTGGATGAGATAAAAGTCTTGCTAGGGTTTTGAAATCTACAGAATTGGAGAAAAATTATAGAAAATGCACTTAAAAGAAAGTTGTAGGGAACACATGCTGAGGAGAACGTTTTGTGTGCCCAGCAGTGTTTTTGGCCTCACTTCACTGTTTAGCCACATACAAAATTGTCTTTGGATGCTAGCTTGCTCGCTTTGCGAGCCCATGGACAAGCACCACTCAACACTTAATAATTCTAGATATGTGCTAGGTTGAGTTGGACCTTAATTCACATCCAAAATACTTATCACACGTAAGACTTTATCTTAACACTGGTACAATTAAAAATCTCCGTGTTCTGGCCAATACACATACAAAGAATATTTCAAATCTTGACTTAGAATTTTTGGGGTGTTACATAAATACAATCACAAAAGAATCCAAGTAGGGCTTAAAAATTTCATTCATCAAACTCATGAATGAAGCTGGGACACTAGTAAGCCCAAAAGATATCACCAAAAAATGATAATGCCCATATCTGGTCTGGAAAGCAGTTTTAGAAATATAGTCAACCCGAATTTTGAACTAATGATATCCAGAGAGAAGACTGATGCACCCTGAAGCTAATCGAATAAGTCATTAATGCGAGAAAGATGATATTTATTATGGATACTAACCTTGTTCAGCTGACGGTAGTCAATGCACAAACACATACTTACATCTTTCTTCTTCACAAATAACATAGGATTACGCCACAGGAAGACAATCGGTCAAATGAATCCTTTACTAAGCAAATCCTATAACGAGCATAGAAATAGGATGAGTATCTGACTCTAGATCAATACATAAGTCTGTATCATGGTGTCACGACCCGAGGCTACCCCTAGTCGTAACACGAAGCTTGGAACCACAAGTGATCCCAAGCTAACCCATGGTACTAGCATAATGCATGAATAACTGATTAAAACATATATAAGAGCTAAAATGACTGAGCGGAAGCATAATCATGAGATAAACTAGTTTAAAATATTTACTATTTGAAAGTTTGTTACCAATATCTGTAATCTGAAAAGAAAGAGAAACTGACTGCGATAATTTTGACTGAACATCTATGAAGCCTCTACTAATACTGACTATAGGTTACCGGGACATGAGCCCCAACAATCCCTAATCAATATATTAGAATAGAAATGAAATACTAAAACTGCAAACTGACTTAAGTCCTCGAATAAAGGAAACTCATCACCTGCTGGCTGGAGCTGTGATCTGCCTGACTATGATCCTGATAGTAAGTACCTAAATCTACATCACATGAAAAATATAGGAAGAAGAGGTATGCAATTAATACTTTTGGATGTACTAAGTATATGAGATATGCACTAGTCATGAAAACACTTAAAACACGCTTTAAAATCAAAGACATGAACCATTTACTGAAATATGCATTTAAAACATGTATGTACGTAAAAGCTGTGAGGCAGAGTGAAATCTCTGAATCATGAGCTCAAACATTTCTGTAAACTGGGAGGCTGTAGAAGCATAACTATTATATTTGATCTATAGCGAATGTTGAATATACAGTAAAACTGTTTTGAGTGCAAGGAGATGAATGTAGTTCAATGACCCTATATAAAATACATAAATACTGATATGCAGTGATAGTCTAAAAAGTCCCAATATAAAAGTAAGTAAAACAAAACTGAAGGTTATGTACAAATACTGAGTCTAAAATCATGGGATGTGCACTGATGAAATGACCAAGTAAATAAATATGTAATTGATCAATAATGTACTGAATAAACTAACTACAAGGTCATGCAATAACTGAGCTTGAACCGTGGGAGTTACTATTAATCGACATATAACCATGTGAGTTATACATGGAGTTCGACGCATAATTCCCATTGAAAAGGGCCCAAATTACCTTGCCAGGGTATAAAGGTTGATTTGACGTGGTACCACTAAAATGATGTCCAAAAGGACTAAGGTATCAAGCCTAGTCTGACGGGTGACCCTTTAGAACCCACGGTGGCGTCGTAGTTCTAGGACTTAGGTACTTCTACTAAAGGTCTCAGCCTAACGTACGGGTGAGTCTTCATCCCTGCGTCCACTCGATGCTAAGTACTACTCCTAATTGAATCTAAGTGATATACTGAATAGCTCAATAATACTGAAGTTCTGAGACTAAAAGATAAGTGCTTTATCTGAAAGCATTCTAAGTCATGAAAATTAAAGGACTGAGTATTCAACTGACAATGCATGATATCCAAAGTCATCGGGTGTTCATAACCCTCCATCTCTGAAAAATGCAACTAATAAGGAAAATTCAATAATCAAAAAGAAAAAGGGGAATTTTACAGCACAAGTCAAAAATACTGAATATCAATATACTGAGGAGCCATAAACCGACAAGTCTATAAAGATAATGAATTTTGTGGAAAAACATGTCGTGTTAAACTAATATAGTCTTAAATCTATCAAATCATGCATAATTCATTTTGAAAGGGGTTGAAATCTATCAAACATGCATAATTCTTCACGTATTAAAGTAATTGAGTTAACTCCATGAAAATCATGCATAATTACTTTGAATGGAAAATATAATAATAATATAACATGAGATAATTGAATTTCAAGAATTTGGAATAATTGGGTGTTAACCCTAGATAATGAGTTCATAGAAATCATAACTGAAATTCATATTTTAAAACTAGGTTTTGGTCATACGGGTGAAAGAAATTCCTTATTGAAATACCCACATGCCTGAACTAAAGAAATCTCGGACTGAAGGCTTGAGAATTTGAGCTTAAAGATGAACCCTAGTTTTTGGTTTGTTGGAGAGTTGGATCACATGTTTCTCTGATGTTTCTCCTAAGTGTCGACTGATTTTTGAGGGAATGAAGGATTAGGAGTAGTTTAGGTTTTATATTCAGCCTTAGGATAGCTTAAACGATGTAGTTTATGAGGTTAAATGATGGGAAAAGATCGGAATACCCCTTTTAAATATTGCTGAAAAATTTTGCACCTTATAACGGACGAATCATCCCACGATCGTGCTTTCAAACCACTATCGTGGGTACTGAAGGGACCTTGTCAATTCCCTAGATTTTGGGGCAGTTTTTCATCAGAAGAGAGCAAGGTACGATCGTCCTTTCAACCCAAGATCGTACCTTAGGTTGGTAACTCACTGATGGATAGTGCTTCACTAAAATAGTCATAACTCTTAGTTCCGGCATCAGATTATAGAAAATATGAATGCGTTGGAAAGATAATTCAAATATCTATCATTTGGTGGGTCTTGAGATCAAACATACCTAAGAATATAAGAGTTATGCTAGTTTGAAGTTGACTATAGAAATATTCTTCATAAGAAAACCACCGTTAAGGAATGTTTCAACTTGGCTATGAGCTAGGAGTTACTTGTGGCCTTAATAAATGTACAAATCACTTCAAATACTACCAAATAACTAGGTTTAGTTCTATATATGCTTGAAGAATGTTTCTAATCTTTGATTGAACTCTTACGGTGTTAAAATATCTCCCCCTGGGGATCATTCGTCCTCAAATAAAGACTAACTAAGCTGAAAGGATAGAGAAAGAGTTGCAATCCCAACACTGAGTTTTGAGAGATGATTACTGACATGATAACTAAGTTTGTAACTAAAATATGGACTGGACTGGATTCATGAATGCATGCTAAGACATGTGAGCAACTGAGTGACATGAGACTGAGGGAATTAATAAGGAGGAAATTGTTATCTTAAACTGAATTTTAGGCTGGGAATGAATAAGACTTGACTGTATTTACACATAACACAAATGCACATAAGAGCTCAAATAAAATAGGAATAGACATGGACTCATGGGAGCACAATTAGAAGGAAGGATGGAAAACTACCAGAACTTGTTTGTCTGATATCTGATCTGGACAGCTGGCCATAAGGACGGACTCATACTGAGAGTTTAGAACTCAACTGAAGCATTCCTGGCACGAATGTATATGTAGAACTGTAAAGTGATTGATAAGGACATGAGATTTTTCTGAGAGTCACTGAGAAAATGATATTTGTTACCTTTAACACTCCTCGTCGGAGGTTATAATAACATTAAGGAGGGAAGAATTTTAGGCATAGTCTGAGTGAGTTATCTGAATAAGGATTCTAACATGGTCTGAGCATTTTAGTCTGTTGATCTGAGCTCATATAATAGGAATGGTATAGATTTAAACATGAGACACCTTTGGTGTGAAATTACCTATCACGAAGCAAGAGTACCTTAGGTCGAAAGTAAAGATAGAACTAATATGCTTTAAGCAACATGACTGATAACCTTCCAACTTGGTAACATTTCTCAACCATGCTCTTTCTTACGGATATACCACACTTAACTAGCTGAAACTTCTAACCCTCTTAGGGGTACACCACATATGGCTGCTAAAGGCTATGTCTAGTCTAGCTGAACACTGTCACTCTGTTCAATCTTAACTCGAAGATACAAAGCTCTTCCACTAAAGAGACTATAATGGTCTTAACTATGGTAATCTATATTTTATAACCACTTGGTGCTATCATTTTAAAAAAATATACTTCTCCTTGCCACCTTAAACAATCAACCTTAAGTTCTAATCAAAGAGTTACTAACCACCATAAGTCATTATCCACAGGTATATCAACAAGTCATTCAAGCCTATGACTCAATTGCCATCAACATCACCATAAAAACATGAGAAGGGTCACTAAAGAATTAGAACATGAGTATCTAGAATAAGAAGAATACTGAGAAATCTTGACTTAAGGATTTTCATAACTTTGACACTCTACTAAGGCCTGGGGGGTAAAGCATAATATGAACGAACTTGTTCAAGAGATTTGATCTGAGAGCATATGTGACATAGTGTGATCTAACTAGTCATTAGGGAAGTATCATGAGTATCTGGAATTGAGCATACTGTAAAACATGAGTGCATGAGTCATGAGTTGTATGACATAAGACTGGAGTTCATAGATTCATATAGTATGATTCGTACTACTGAGTGAACTATTACTCCTTATACTAGGAATTGAGAATGGGCATGATTCTGTATGAGTTGTATGAATATGAGTTATGATCATGGTGCTGATATGCATGGCATGAGTAAAGTGTCGTAATGATTTTTTGAGTAATGAGGGACTTCAGGTAGCTTGGCCTTGTTATTTAGCCTTAGGATAGTTCAAACAACGTAGTTTAGGGGTTTAAATATTAGGAAAAGACTAGAAAGCCCTTCATAAAATGTAACTGAAAAAACCTGCAGAATGCAACTGACAAACCATCCCATGATTGTGGGATCTACCGATGATCGTGGGTAGTAGTTGTAGGTTGGTGGCTGAATTTGAGGCTTCTCTGGACTTCATCAGACTAGCCAAGGTATGACTCGTGGGATCCTCTAACCATCGTCCCTCAGTTTGTCATTGCATGTCCAAGTCATAACAAACTTTGACGATCATACCTATGATCATGGGTTCTACCTACGATCGTTGGTACCCTTCGTGCCTAGAAAGTATAATTGTCAACTTTTAGGGTTTTTTTGGGAGGGGGGGGGGTTGTTTCGTGCAGACGAGGACATAGTACGATCGTACTATCTACCTATGGCTGTGGGTTCTTGACGTGGTATCTGCCTCTCCTAGTTCTTTTCTAGAACTCACTAGCATCACTACTAAAATATGAAAACCTCACTTGGTTCTTTGTTCTATCATATCCCCCTTAGATTTAAGTCATCACTATAAGTATATGGACCTCTTCAATAAACTCTAAACTAAAATATAATCACTTCACTCTAGAGGTTGGGCTATAAATATACTCATAAATACTAAACTCCCCTAAAAGACTATATTTGAAAGTGTAAAACCCATTGTTAGTACTTCACTCTGAGATACAACTCTTAACTTGCTCTATCCTCAATAGTCATCATACTATAACTTAAATGCTTACTAATTTAGAATTTTCTAAAGTGTCACAATACCTTGACACACCTTTCTTTCTTTGGTTACTGCCTAGGCTTGATCCTTGCTAAAGCATTGACATACTCTAAGTCCCCTTAACAGGTAAATCTCTCTCAAAGTGCTATCATAAAATCTACACAACACATTGTTGGCTCACTAGATACATAACTCTCATATACTAAATCCAAATAAACACTATCCCTACTCTACTGCTACTAAACTTTTAGGCTCATGCTTCTAACTTTGGTTCATTCTGCCATAGGATTTGGAGAAGGGATCTAAGAGCACATCTGACTTTGGCTCAACGCACGATTTTCATGAACACGAGTGAACACTTTCAAAATTCTAAACTTAAACGCACTGATGGGATCCTTTCAATCTTGTGTGCAATATCATAACTATCTGAGAAAAACTTTATCAGTAGAATTTTAAGCTTGATTGTTTCAATTACCTCGAAGATGAGGCATAAAAAACAGGAATGGAGAAATGTCCAAATCTGTATTTCTTAGAGAATATCTCTACTGCACGATCTGGAATATGAAAGAAGGGAAACATTTCCTAAATACCCTGTAGCCTTACGAAGAAAACTACAGTCATCTCCATACCGTTCCGTAAGACTCTACTAGACACGGCTTCATAGAAATCCTAGGGCACTTGAATCTTGTGCTCTGATACCAAGTTTGTCATAACCCGAGACTACCCTCAAGTAGTAACACGGTGCTTAGAACCACAAGTGATCCCAAGCTAACCCATGGTACTAGCATAATGCATGAATAACTGACTAAAAAATATTTAAGAGCTAAACTAACTCAGCGGAAGCATAATTTTGACATAAAATGGTTTAATACATTTACTATTTAAAAGTTTGTTTACAACATCTGTAATCTGAAAAGAAAGAGAAACTAAATACAACTCTGACTGACTATCTATGAAGCCTCTATTAATAATGATTGTAGGTAACCATGACATGACCCCCAGCTATCCCTAATCAATACATAAGAATAGAAATGAAATACTAAAACTGCAAACTGACTTAAGTCCTTAAATAAAGAGAACTCATCACCTGTCGGCTAGAAGTTGTGATCTACCTGACTATGATTCTGATAGTAAGCACCTGAATCTACATCATATAAAAAATATAGGCAGAAGAGGTATGCAATCAATACTTTTGAATGTACTGAGTGTATGAGATATGCACTAGTCATAGAAACACTTAAAACATGCTTTAAAACCATGGACATGAACTATTTACTGAAATATGTATTTAAAACATGTTTGTACGTAAAACCTATGAGGCATAGTGAAATCTCTGAATCATGAGCTAAAACATTTCTGTAAACTGGCAAGTTGTAGAAGCATAACTATTATATTTGATTTATAGCGAATGCTGAATATGCTGTAAAACTATTTTGAGTGCAAGCTGAATACAAGGAGATGACTGTAGTTCAATGATCCTATATAAAATACATAAATACTGATATGCAGTGATAGTTTGAAAAGTCCCAGTACAAAAGCAAGTAAAACTAAACTGAAGGTTATGTACAGGTACTGAGTCTGAAATCGTAGGATGTGCACTGATGCAATGACCAAGTAAATAAACATGTAATTGATCAATACTGTACTGAATAAACTGAATACAAGGTCATGTAATAACTGAGTTTGAACCGTGGGAGTTACTGTTAACCGACATACAACCATGTGAGCTAAACATGGAGTTCGATGTATAATCCCCATCGAAAAGAGCCCAATATACCTTGCCAGGGTATAAAGGTTGATCTGACGTGGTACCACTAAACTGATGTCCAAAAGGACTAAGGTATCAAGCCTAGTCTGATGGGTGACCCTTTAGAACCTACGGTGGTGCCGTAGTTCTCGGACCTAAGGACTTTTACTAAATGTCTCATCCTAATTGATGGGTGATCCTTCATCCCTGCATCCACTCGGTGCTAAGTACTACTCCCAACTGAAGCTAAGTGATATACTGAATAGCTTAACAATACTGAAGTTTTGATACTAAATGATACGTGCTTTATCTGAAAGCATTCTAAGTCATTAAAATTGAAGGAATGAGTATTCAAGTAACAATGCATGATATCCTAAGTCATCGGGTGTTCATAACCCTCCATCTCTGAAAAATG
Source organism: Capsicum rhomboideum (assembly GCA_031232105.1). NCBI lineage: Eukaryota > Viridiplantae > Streptophyta > Magnoliopsida > Solanales > Solanaceae > Capsicum > Capsicum rhomboideum. Next base: position 125,296,826 of record CP124714.1, read on the forward strand.
CAACTAATAAGGAAAATTCAATAATAGGAAAAAAAAAAAGGAAATTTCATAGCACAAGCCAAAAATACTGAATATCAATATACTGAGGAGCCATAAACTAACAAGTCTGTAAAGAAAATGAATTTCATGGAAAAACATGTTGTGTTAAACTAATATAGACTTAAATCCATCAAATCATGCGTAATTCATTTTAAAAGCGGTTGAAATATATGAAACAAGCATAATTCTCCACGTATTAAAGTAATTGAGTTAACGCCATGAAAATCATGCATAATTACTTTGAATGGGAACTATAACAACAAAATAACATGAGAGAATCAAATTTCAAGAATTTGGAATAATTGGGTGTTAACCCTAGATAATGAGTTCATAGAAATCATAACTGAAATTCATATTTTAAAACTAGGTTTTGGGCATAAGGGTGAAAGGAATCCCTTATTGAAATACCCACATACCTGAACTGAAAAATTTTTAAACTGAAGGCTTGAGAATTTGAGCTTGAAGATAAACCCTAGGTTTTGGCTTGATGGAGAGTTGGATCGCATGTTTCTCTGATTTTTCTCTTAAGTGTCGACTGATTTTTGAGGAAATGAAGGATTAGGAGTAGTTTAGGCTTTATATTCATCCTTAGGATAGCTTAAACGATGTAGTTTAGGAGGTTAAATGATGGAAAAAGACCAAAATACCACTTTTAAACATTGCTGAAAAATTTAGAATCTTATAACAGAAGAATCATCCCACGATCGTGCTTTCAAACAACGATCGTGGGTTGTGTTCGTGGGTACTGAAGGGAACTTGTCAATTCTATGGATTTTGGGGAAGTTTTTCATCAGACGAGAGCAAGGTACGATCGTCCTTTCAACCCACGATCGTACCTTAGGTCATGGTAGCTCACTTCTGGACAGTGCTTCACTGAAATGGTCATTACTCTTAGCTCCGCCATTGGATTAAGGCAAATCTGAATGCGTTGGAAAGATAATTCAAATATATATATTTTGGTGGGTCTTGAGCTCAAAAATACCTTCGAATCTAGGATTTATTCTCGTTTGAAGTTGACTATAGAAAGCTTCTTCACAAGAAAACCACCGGTAAAGAATGTTTCAACTTGGCTATGAGCTAGGAGTTACTTGTGGACTTAATACATGTATAAATCACTTATAGTTTAGTTCTATATATGCTTGAAGAATGCTTCTAATCTTATATTGAACTTTTGGGGTGTTACACATGGTCTGGTGGCATGCTAGGTATATCTACAGGAAACACCTCTAAGAAATCACATTCCACAGAAACTAACCCGATAGGTGGAACCTCTACACTAGTTTCCCAAAGATACGCTAGAAATGCCAAACACCCCTTCTCTATGAACTTCTTAGCACAAATATAGGATATGATCTTCTTAGGAATGGAACTACAATCACCCTTCCACTAAAACCTAGACATACCTGGCATCTCTATAGTCATTGTCTTAGCATGACAGTCTAAAAGTGCATGATAAGGAGACAATCAATTCATCCCCAAAATGACATCAAAATCAACCATGTCTAAAATTACTGAGTCTACCCAGATTTTATACCCTATGAATATATGTAAGAATTCAAGAATAGTATACGCATTCAACAATCATAGAATCACCATAGGAAGTGGAAACATGCACAGGCTCATCAAAAGATGACACACCATATCCAATCCCACAACAAAATAAGTATACACATAAGAAAAAGTGGACCTAAGATCAAATAGGGGTGAATCCATCCAATCACAGACTAGAATAATACTGATGATCACTGCATCAGATGCCTCTACATTAGGTCCGCCTATAAAAACATAGAATTGAGCTTGTCCACCTATCTGTGCACCATCCCTGCCAGACTAAGTACCACTATTACCAGAATGTCCACCACCTTGATTAGGCTGGGTGCCACCTCTACCTGTTGCATGGCCACCAAAACCTCTCTTAGGATAATCTCTACCATGAGCACCACCTCCTTAACCTGCTGAAGATAAAACTCAGAGTGCCTATTGCTGACGTGACTGATCGACTTATCTAAATCTAAGACACCACCTATAAATATTTCCAAGCTTGACATACTCATAACATGCCCTGTCCAAGGTGGGCCTCTAAGCGACAACCAGACATGCAATATACCTACCTTTATCTAAAAAGGGTTGGCTGGTTCATAACAAACCCCCACTTGAAACCTACATAGACGACTGAACAAGGCACTCAGAATACCCCCGTAAAAAAATGGACCCTTAGAAAAAGAGCCATTGTAACTACCAGCCTTTTGAGCCTTCTTCTCTGCAGTCTTAGCGTAACTATCCTGCTTCACCCTCAATATAATTAACAAACTCAACCACTTCCTGAAAAGTCTTTCCTGAAGACACCATCTATAAGGAAGAAAGTTGAAGTGTCATGTTCAGCCCCTTAACAAATCTGTGAATCGTCTGCTCCTCGATGTGTAAAAATTATAAAGCATACCTGGAGAGTGAGTGGAAGGGGCATCATATGCAACAATAGAAAAACTTCCCTACTCAATGTTCATGAACTCATCTCACCTCCTATCTCGTGAAAAAAGATAAATTAAAACTGAGTCCATATCAATGGAAGTGACCTAGCTGGCCTACATTCCATAAAAGCTTTACATCGCAACTTCGCATCCCCATGCATTTACAAGGTAACAGACTCCACCCCATATCACTCAACTGCTCACATCTTATGGAACCTTTCATGACATTTGATAATGAACTCATATGCATCATGTGCCTCAGTACCATAGAAGACCGGAGGCTTCATCTTAGAAAACCTCCAAAACAAATTGTGTTCCTCTCTGATCATCACCGACCATGTGACCTGCCTCGTGAAGATCCCAGTCTCTGAAGCCTCATACATATGGGGAGCCATAATGACAACATGTTGAACTCTCAGATGCTGACTAATAGTAGTTACGGGTGCCACCAAGTCCCTTCCAAACTACTCAACAAAGCCCAAACCTGTTGAAGCACATCTGAAGTATCCAGAGCAGTTGCAACCTCTGCCTAGTCTGGTGCTACTACTTCCCCTTCTGCTACCTCGGGGATATCCTTTAGTGGGGGAGGGGATTTTGATCTCTCACGAGCTAGTCTAGTGGCCCAAGCCCTACCTCTAGCGGGCACTGCTACTCATCCCCTACCCCTGGAGGGTGATGCTCTTCTCACACATCCTATACGATAAGTCATGGCCCCAACAGTCATATCGAGTGTCTCTTCTCTTGATGCTGCTCCAAGTATCCTCACCATCTATGAAAAAAAGAATAAAAGAGGTCAAATACCAATTTGAGTCACCAGATACCAATTAAACTCAAGTAATAGCACGAAAGAAAGAAAGAATTAAGTTTTTATAATGTCTTGTAGCCTCTCGAAGAAAAGAACAAGACATCTTCATACCATCCCATAAGACTCTACTAGACATATCCTTGTACGATGAGATCGACGAACCTAAAGTTGTGGTACCAATTTTGTCACGACCAAAATGGATTTGAGTGGCACCCACATCAACCCTCCAATGGGAGAACCCTATAACCCAAGCCTTAATCAATTCTATTAACACAATGCAAAAATAAACTAATAACAATCTCAAATTAATAATTAAAATACGTAAGTCTAACTATTACAACCCCAAAATTCAAAAGTATCGTACAGAGGATGCTAACAAAGTAAAGTCTAAGAGTAATACAAATAACTAATAAATAAAACATTATCTAAAAGAAAGACAACTGCAACTATGAAGATCCATGGCAGCTTGAATAAGAGTAGCTCACCCTCAAATCGATCAACTGAAATTTCTAGATATGAGGTCTTGTCGAAGTCTCTGAAACACAGTATGTATTCAAGAAAAAGAGTACATGAGTAGCATCAATACAAACACTATGTACTGGTAGGCATCATAGGCTGAATCAAAATAGTAGCAAGTATATCTCATGAATCAATAGAAGTAGTAGATAGGTACATCAACAAATCAAGTTACTAAATTTCCAGACTTATCAATACTGACAATACAATGGACGTATAGTCATAAACAAACATATTAATGTCAATAATAAAAGACATAGAAGTCATCAGATAAAGCATATAAAGTCATTCTAACCTTGCAAGTTAAGCGGATTGCAAGTTAAGCGGTCACATCACAACTATGGATCTTGTCCACAGAGATTTCACAGTTGTATAACTTATATACCTCATCAATCTCTCTATGTAACAAATCAAAACTCACAAGAATTATAAATATGTACACACATGCTAAAAGATCTTATTAATGCCCAACTAGTCATGACCTACATGGGACAACCTAGAGTCCATGTACCGTACCAACGTGGTACACGCTCCATATCATAACCGCTCATATGTAAGCTCTTATCAAACTTGAGTCATTTAACAATCAAAATAGTAAGTATATTCTCGAATATTCAACATATCTCAGAATGTCCTCGTAATTAGTTATCTCTCAAGATAATACGACAAGTACACAAAATATAACAAGTGTCATTATTCTCATAAGTCATTTAAGGACATGTTTCAACAATCATAAGCTTATTCATAAAAGCACATGTCAAGCCAAATAAGAAACTAATCACAAATTATGTCTGAAGATCAATCAACATGCTCATCAATTCATAACACATATGGGAGACTATTTCAAGTCTAACTCCGCATAAGCCATAACCTACCTCAATCGAAACCCCAAATCCACAAGCTAATTCATAAGAGCTTTTCCCTTCGTCAATTTCTCGGATCATTCAGGGTATAAAATAAATAAGTACAAGAGTAATTAATCATTTACTCTTTAAATAATGCCTTGGGAATTCCAATCCACTAATTCTACCTTTATTCACGGTCTATATCATTATCCTAGGTTTAATCCACTAGTTCCACAATACTCACATTAGCTTAATTCATGGCGTTTCTACTCTAATTATTCCCTTTTAAGCAATTTTTATGCTAAAGGTCTCATCTTTATGAAACTCAAAAGTTTCCAATTACCCCAAATCATGTTTATGAACTACCAATTCATGCTAGGAAGAGTTAATTTACACCCTAGAAATAATTCTAGATGATATTACATCTACTCATAGGCTTTTCTATAATTTTCATAAACCTAGGGTTCTAACCCATAATTCCACAAACAACGTTTTCAAAAATTCTAGGATGTTAATGGATTATATCATGAAATTGTGGATGGAATTACTTACCTCATCAAGAAAATTCAGCCTAGACTTGGAAAAATTTCCTTTCTAGAGCTCTGGAATGAAGTTTGGAAGTTTCTGAAATAAACCACAGAATATAACACTTAAATAGAAACTCTCCCTTGTGTCTTCTGCTTTAGCGGGCTTGCTATGAAGAACTATGGCTCACTACACTGGCCTCTACCAAAATTCCCTTTCCTTGCTATGGTGAATCTCCAACCTCTACGGTGGTCTCACTGCAACAGAAATCCCGCTGTTGTAGTGGTTCTAAAATAGTAACTCGGGTGGAACTTAATTCTACCCCTATTTCACAAAACAAATTATAAACTTAGGATATCCCAAAACTATCCCAAAGAGGCATCTAAAATCACCTGTTACAACTTCATTTTCAGTCTCGATTTTTTTCTAAATAGGTCTAGATCACTAGGTCACCCCCTAATGGAATACAACACCATGAATCACGAATCAACAAGAACAGAAACACTGCTAGTTTTTAGTTTTGAACCATCCTACCTTGAGATTTTATTAATCAATTTACTAGGAAAACTCTAACAGGGTACTTAGGCCCTAACTATCCTATAACGACTAGAAGGGTCATTATAGAAATTTTGTAGACCAGTCATGAAGGAGAAAGTCAGCCAAGAAGTCAAAGATTGTGTCACGCTCTGACACTGACATGAGATTGGCACTCGATGCCTTAACATGCCAAGCAAACCACTAGCATAAACTAAGACATGTACCAAATAAGATGGGATAGATTCATAAATTAACCCTTTTAAGATCATTTTCATTAATTTCCAAAGAAAATGTTTTCCATTAATAAATATTAAAGTTTTAAAAGTAAAGCAATGGCAAGGGCAAAAATGGAATCATAGAGAAAATCTAGACATCAACTTTACTTATTTTATGAAGCCACTAACATAATCTGAGCAATGTTTACTTGGACAGGGACTGAGCATATCCATAACTAGAAATTTGAAATAAATGACTGTTCCCCCAAGAGAATATGGGGCTCATTAATAACTGAGAGATGAAGTATCCTAGTGAATATCCTGATCATGATGTATTTTTGAAGTTACATCATAAAATGCAAGACCCCCGACAAAAGGATGTAAGTATCAATAGAATAGTACTCATATGTAAAATAACACAAAATAAAACATAATAGGGACATAAAATAAAAGGGCAACTAAAGAACATGAGTAAGACATAGAATGGAATCAAAGGATTTAAATAAAGGGGTTGACCTTAGCATTTTATTTATTCATCATCATTAAATTCATCATGGGAGTTTTTTGGTTTAACCAACATAATCCACCATGTGAACATATGAAGTCTTATCTAAGTCCATTCAACTAAGTAATCTCAACCTTATGGGGGTGTGAGACAACATGTTTGCTAGAAAAAGGATCCATAGTAATCCACATTGGGACATCATATAGGATTCGTTCGAACCAATGGAATAATCCAAAACATAAGTTAGCATATGTAGTTAAGGATATTTCATGTAGACTCAGCCTTTTTGGTTAACAATTGTAATAACCCTTATTGTAATTTTTGACTTTTGGTATATTTTGATCATTTAATCCCTTTTAGTAGTTACCTTATAGTATTAATGGGCTGTAGAAGTAGATGACATGATTTCTCAGGTGGTTAATTGAGTATTATGTAAGTTTTCCATTTTGGAAGGTCAAAAGGTTGATATAGTTGAGTTCGTATCAAAATTCCGCCAGCGCTATCAACTTCAGAATGTAATTTTTAGGTTAGTAGGACTATTAATTTGAGTTTTGAGATATTCATATGAGTTTTGGAAGAGTCTTGATCAAAGTCAATGTTTGAGATTAGAAAGGTAATTTTCAAGTTTTGATGATTCCACTAGGTCTGGAGGGTGATATTTAGTCTAGATGAAGGTTGGGGGTAGACTTAGAGATTTTCATACTTTTGACATTTTGAGAGCTAGGAAGCTCCGATTGAGGCAATTTTTGAGGTGTTTTTCCAGTAATATTAGTGGGTACATGTTTCTAACCTTGTTTTTCTCATTTCACGAGAATATCTATTTCATTTTTCATGATTTTGAATTCATAAAGTTGAGAGTTAAAACCCCCAAAGCTATGAAATTGGAATTTTTTTATTTTAGGATTAACTTGTGATGAGTTTGCATTGATTTTTGAAAATTAAGGTCCTTATAGTATGAGCAAACAGATTTTGACATAAATTTACCGAATTTTCTCAATTTAAATCGTGTATGGACATGGAAATTTAGGATTTTCCCGGTAAAGTTAAGAAATGATATTTTGATGATTTGAAGATTGATTTTAACTCTGTTCTATCAAAATTTTATATTTTAATTCCTTAGGTTATGGCTAATGTGTTTTTCAAATAAAATTCAAGTTTTTTCCTTGTGGGCTTGGAGTAGACTTTTTAGATCCAAAATAAAAGTATAGCAATATGGGTATCAATGGACTCGTATTTATGTGTAGAACTTGTTTTTGATAGATTCAAGTTGATTTAAGGATTTTTTGGAAGAAAAAATAATTTGATGGTGGTTTTTGGCACATTTCTTCAGCTTTGAGATAGGTTATGACTTAATTTTTTTCAGAGTTTGCTTGGCTGGGGACTATTCGTGTAAAACATGCTATGAGATGGTGACTTAGTAGTTATTATAGTAATGAGTTGTTTTGTGTTATTGTGATATCCGAATTGGGGCTTATACCATATTAATGATATGAATATTATGGATTCGAGTACATCATAAAATGGATTATTATCGTGATGCCTGTGTGGGGGCTTGTATTCATTATGACAGTAAATGAGATAGATTATTATTATAATTTCCGATTAGAGGCTTATATTATTTTGGTAATATGGGACTTAGATCCCTGATCTGATGTTGAGGCTCATAGCCGGTATTCATGGAATGATTTTGATTATGAGATTTTGAATATAACTGTTGCATCTAGTTTCACTTTATTTTCATGTTCATGCATATTCATACATATCATGGTTCATGAAAATAATGAAAATTTAATTTTCTAAAAGAAATGATATGAAAGAATTATTTTGAAAATGAATGATTTAGTCCTAGTTTGAGTCCGGGCAAGACTTATTGAAATCTCGATTCGAGTCTAGGTATGTGATATTGATTTAGTTTCGATTTGAGTTTGGATCGTTGATATATTGATGGGAATTGATTTGTATATAACCTATCTAGTCCTCTATGAGTCCCGTACTGGAGCGAATGAGCTCGGAGGGTGTATACCATTATGCATTGGCCATTGCATATCATTCCATATTATTGTATATCCTTTCGGACAAAGGTTGTTTGATATTATTTGATATTAAACTGCCATAACTTTTATGCTTGCAGGGTTAGTTTAGTATTCTTTATTTGATATAGTTTTCTACTCAAGTTCGGTCAACCTATAATGCCTATTGTGTATAAGTAGACCGTACTCACTCCTACTTTTCTGGATCCTTTAGATGCAGATCCCAATTTGAGTGGCCCCCATGGATAGTGATCATGCATTTTGGAGGCATTTTGAAGTTGTGGTGAGCTGCTTGGTTCGGGATTCTTCTAGGCTTTATCTATCCTACTATTTTCTTGTTTTGTTCTCAAATAGTTTTGTAGTTATTTGACTCTCAGTATTTGGAGTCGCTTTTGTACTTATGACTTCTGAGTCTTGGGGTTGTGTATTCTTTTTAGTTCAGATCTTCTTATTAGTATTGTTGAGAATGCTTTGAGTTATTATTGTTATCATCGTGTTTATATTTAGGTATGATTTGGTTTGTTACTTCATTTATATTGATATTCTGAATTATCAGGTCAAGGCTTACCAACCACGGTCGGCTTGGGGTAGGTTCCATCACAACCCGTGTGATTTTGGGTTGTGACAACAATATTACTTTAAGTTAATTAAATGAAAAAGTTTACCTCAAAAGATCATGAACCCAATTAGCTCAAAATCTCATAAATTATAGTTAGCTTGAAAGCTCATGAATCACGGTTCTTTTAGTGTACATTATGTTGAAAATCATAAGTTTCATAAGTCATTGTTTATAAATTGAAGCCATGTAAATCATGTCATAATATCATAAAGCTCACATGCCCCCCCCTCCCCCAGGGAACCATCGTACTGGAGCGATTCGAGAAGAAAGATTAGGCGCACGTTCTATCCTTTCTACAATGCCTATAGACGAAGTGCTTCGTTTCAGATCAATTCTTCGCTGCAATCGCTTTGATCCACCGTTCATACGGTGTCATAATTTCATAGAAAAATCACGGGGCTTATATGTTTCTATAACAAAGAGGATTTGGAATGACCATAACAAGTTAATGGCATTCAGTTCATGATGAATTGATATAAGCAAAATTATACTTTTATAACTCTAACCTAAATTAATCACAGAGGAAAACTCAGACATGAAAAATGTGGCATAAGGAAGAACAATGATGTTCTCGCACATAGGGTAGCCCTACATACCTTAATCGCTCTTTAACTACGGATAAAAGTCCAAACACGATGAATAACGTCCAAAAATTCTACACTTGATCCTTTAAGAATGGTTTCTGTGAAGATTCAATGATTATAGGTTAGAATTGCATTAAGAATTGGCATACAATTAATAGAAACACTAAAAGTACTTAGAATTATGTGAAGGGACTTACCTTAGTGTGGAGAGGTATGGAGAGGAGAGGTAAGTTGTCCTAGGGCTCTCAAAATATAGAATAATTGAAGAAATATGAGGCAACTTTTGAGCTACTAGTAAATCTAGAGAAAAGTGCTTTCTATCTACACGAGAAGACTAAGATAATGTTCACTGGCTAAAGAAGATCAGAAAAATGAGACATGGAACTTTTCCATTCACTTATATGGGTTGAACTATCTTCTACAACAAGAATAAATCAGTTATTATGATCTTATAGTTAAAGAAGATCAGTCGGAGGATACAAGCATGACAAGAGAAAATTCTGTCTTTTAATGGAAGGGCAGTGCTGGTCACTCATGTTTTGCAAAGTATGCCCCTCCACTTATGCTCAACAATAATTCCATCCATTGGGGTTATAAAATAGATTCATTCTATTCTGATATTTTTTTAGAGTAATAAGACTGATGCTAAGATACCTATTTGGGCTAAATAGGGCTTACTATGTTTACCTAAAAAAGGACTTGGTTTTAGATCCTTGGGGATGTGTCTAATGCCTTATTGTTTAAGTTATGGTAGAATTTCAAAGTTAAGAATTTCAACTGGAGTGCATATATGGAAAACAAATATTGTAAGAAGTTACACCTTGTCATTGAATAGAGTATGGGAGCATCTATTACTCGATAAAAGATGATTGCAGTCTAGCAGTTATTAGAACACCAAATTTGGTAGCAAGTTAGAATGGTCATTCTAATTTCTTGTATGAAAATTAGACTTTGCTAGGAGTTTTATATTATGCATTACCAGAAACCAACAATGAGGAAGAGGTAAAGATTATAGAATATATGGATATGTTAGAGGCTGGAACATATAAGAACTAAGAGAACAATCGACTGACTTCATATTATACAAAATATTCCATGTCCATATGGTACTGAGAAACTAGATAGAGTTTGGTGGTGTTTGGAGAAGAATTGGCAATTCACTGTCAGAAATGCATGGGATTACATAAGGCATGGGGAGAAAAATGAGGAGTTGTATAGCAATATGTGGGTGAAGAAGTTTCCTTTAAAAATGAGTTTATTCCTACTGAGGGCATGGAATTCTAGGATTCCCAAAGACAATGTGATTAAAAGAATGTTGAAAGATCTTGATTCTAGGTGCTATTATTGCACAAATCCCCAATCAGAGACTATGCATGTTTTATTAACCTCTCCTACAACTAAAAGGTTGTAAAGATTGTTTGCTCATTTAGCAAGAATTCAAATAAATGGTGTACAACTTTCACAAGTTATAGTGGCTTGGTGGACAACTTAGTGCTGCTCAAAATTGAAGTTACTATACAGAGTAGCACCTACAATTATTTTTGGGAATTATGGAATAGAAGGAGCAAGATAAAGCATAGAGGTCACTTAACAAATCACAAGTTAGCATACCATGTCAATACAACTTATTGGCTATTTATTAAGGTTAATTATTCAAACTTAAGGAGAACACCCACCAACTGACCTGATATGTTAACCTACTTAGAGGATTTCAATCCTAAGCTGCACTTTAAGAAGATACAGTGGCACATGCCAAAGATTAGACAAAATAAAGTTCAACACAGTTGGGGCCAACAGGGAAACCCTAGTAGGAGTTCCTATAGCTTTTGCAAGGATCACATAGGGGACCTAATTTATGCACAAGTAGAGGAAATCAAGAGAATAAAACATAGAGGCAGAGGAAATGTCTATCAAAGAGGCACCAGGAAATTATGTGTCTGAAGGAATATAAAAAATCACTGTATGGAAAAAGATTCACAAGTCATGCAATAAATTTTAGAAGAGTTATAGAGTATTCCCTAGAATATTAGTATCATAGTGGAAGACATACATGGTATTATAGAAGAATAATCTATAAACACTTTGCAGATTTACCAATTGTAGGAAAGAAGATTCTAAATTTGGACAAGTCAGAGTGTCTAAATTTGAGAATCAGAACCAAGCCAATCAAAATAAATAGTAGGAAGTACAAGATTGGAGCTAATAGTACGAAAACCAAGTAATAGGGACAGGAAGATACGAACGAGAAAGGTGGAAGTATACATGTAGTAACTAGGCTCACAGGCCTTAAAACCTCAAAGTTACACAATAGTAGAGATAATACAATTTTTATAAGAAGTTACAAAATCTAAAAATATACAGAAGCTAGAGTACTAAAAGGATTTTATACGGAGATCTCGGTCAAGCGAGTAGAACCTGAAAGGAGTCAGAAGCATCTAGACCATGCGACCTTTGTTATACTTGCACACACCTGGAAAAAAGCACAAGATACTAGGATAATACATACATAGGGCCTAAAAAGAAAAAAGATCAGTCAAAGAGATCACCTGAGATGAAGAATTGACAACATTGAAGGTCTTTACAAAAGACACAACTCATCATGGCACTGAAATCAAAGAGGAATTAAGAGGGGAAAAGAAATCATGGAGGAAGATTTAAGTAGAAGAACTCACCTGGAAATCATCACACCAACTCTACCGACCAGCTCAGACTCCCAACCGCTCACTTTCTAAAATGAAGAATGGGAAAGAGAACATAGATACTTCTAGAGATGGGTTTGAACCATGTCTGACACAAATTTTATTTTTTATTATTGTTTTTTTATTTTTTGCACTTTCTTTCCTTATTAGACCTTTATTTGCATTGATTAATAAAAATGGGCTAAGGCCCAATAGGATCAAAATCAAGTTTTACAAAATCCATCAAAAAGATCAACTAACCATTTTGTACCAATATATCTTCTGTAATAACCTTAGGGCTGGCCAAGGACCTATTGACTAGTTGTAAAAATAATAGTACTGGGTTAGGGTATCGACTAGTTGTAAAAATAATAGTAGTGAGTCAGGGACTGTTCAAACCCATGTTCTTGAATAATAATAATAAGGACATCAAATTAACTCTAGCTCCCGAGTCACATAGTGACCTTTCATTTACCTGTTATCCAATGGAAAATTTAATATTGAAACCTCCTAGATCCTTCAGTATTGTAGATAGACAATTTTGAATCTGAGATAAGCATTGTTCAGTGAGTGCTACTATGGTATATTCAATCAATCTCATCTTGTTTTCCATAATATCCTCTATGTACATTGAATATTGGGAAATGCCCTACAACATATCAACAAGAGGATATTAATGTTTACCAAATTCGATAGATTGAAGAACTTTGAGAATGATGCATATTCTTTGTGCTTGTTTAGCTTTCATAGGAATGGATGAGGTGGTCAAGCAGTTATCAGTATAATCTACTTCACAACTTTCTCTTTCAACACCTTAGTGCTGCTCGTTTTAACTGATGTATCAACCACTACCTCTGTCATATTTCACTCAAATCCTTGTCGTTTCTAGTTGTAACTACATTAAGCTATTTTTTATTGGGATCCATATTACCAGGTTGACCTCCAAGAGGACTAACATTTTACACTCCAACAATCTGAGCCATTTGTATTTCTAAACTTAGAATTGCTTCTTCCTGGTTCTTAGCAACGACTTCCTGCTTCTATTTCCCATCTACCAATTTATCTATCACTTTTTTAATGTTATCAACCTAGTTGTACACTGGATTATTTTGATTTGGATGATTATAGTGTGGCTTCTTGTATTGATTCTGCTTTTGATTTCCACCTTATAAGAAATTAGGGTGGTTTCTCTATTTGGTTTATAAGTGTTCTTGAAATTCTAATTTCCTATGCCTCTACCCATATTACCCAAAAAGTATATGGACTCTAAATTAGCTTTGTATACCTCTGTTATATGATCACCTCCACTGACCTCGCATAAAATTTGAGCTTGTTGAACCGGCTAAACTTAAGCTTGCATCTGCGCTTGACCTATTAAATAGTTGGTCAGATGATTAAAGTTGTGTTTCATTATTGCGATCTACTCTTGTATACTAGCTATCCCATCGACCTCAAGCATCCCCGTTACTTTCTTAATCACGCCTCTATAAGACTCATTGGTCCACTCTGGATTGCTAGCTGCTAACCTGTTTAATAAAAGAACTAATTTATTGTAGGTCTTCATTAGTGCTTGTCCACATGTTGCTGAATCAAGAAATATTTTAAAATGATTATCTGAACTTTCAATAAATGTATGTGCCAAGACCTCAGCGACCTTATGGTAATAAGGATAACAAATTAATAATATCTTAAAATGTTCCCTTGCTTAGGGCAGGCCTTCGCCTTCCCTCTGCTTGAAACTTAATATTTCAGTTCTTAACTTAGTAGTCATTCAAGATGGAAAGAACCTGTCATGACCCAAGCCAAGGCCCTGGACATAACGGGAAAGCCATACCACTTAAAACCCGAGAAGACCCCTTAGTATATCATCATAAGCATATTCATTTATAATTGAGGAAATGAAACCCAATAAGAGAAAGTTCGACTTTAACAAAACAACATACCAAACTCTGAAAATACGACATAATATTATCCAACTAAACCAGCCTACGAAGCCTCTAACATGAGAAAATTGTCTAGGCCGGGACAAGTCCCCGACGATACCATAATCTGAAAATACTGAAACTCTAAGATAACTCGTCTTTCGACGGGTGGAGGGCTCACCAATTCTGATGCTATCCGAATGATCCTAACAGTGCACAAAACCACGAAAAGGTACTTTTGAACCTACATCATGAAACGATGTAGCCGTTTAGAGATGGTCAATACGTGAAATGTATTGGCAAGTAAGACAACCAAATCATAAGATATGCTTTGTACAAAAATAGTCATAGTAATAAAGGTCAAATCACAAAGATATAAACAAAGGCTTCAAAGAGCAATTAAAAGCATAGACTCAATTCTTTTCTTTAGTTCTGAGCTAGATGGTATACCCAACATCTCTATGCACCATGGGCTATGTGGGTTCGACTTCAAATCATCGGCTAAGCCCCCAATCTAAGTTTGTCGTAAGGACTGAAGTCTCTATTCTCTAGTATACCAAAACATGAGGCAAGTATACAATGATTATCCATGTTACAGGACGTAATCAATCCCGTGTTGGAAAAATACGATTTCAGATAATGAGACTTTCAAATTCATACCTTCTCGGTTAACCATCTAACTCTTTTTAAGCCCATGTTTTAACCTCTTTAAAACTATAGTCATCCTCAGAAATCATTTCTTACTCTTTAGGGAATTCTCTTGTTTGGTATCGCCATAGCAAGACTTACAAGTCACATAAGCCATCTCTAATCTTCTCTTTATCCCTTCAAAAGTATATCATTGACCACAAAAGATAATTTTAGGATCAAATAAGAATTCTCTTTCAAAGTTGGTGTGAGGGTTTACGCAAAAATATTTTTTATATAAGATTTCTCTAAAACTCTAAAGTGTAATCATCTCTCTCAAACATCCATTCACATATATATATATACACACACATTTGAAACAAGAGCAATTTATAACACAAGTAATATTCTCCAAGCCCATTTACGAAATCAATGAAACAATTTAATGAAAAAGACATTCAAAAGAACCCAACCTTTTCGTCAATCATAAACTAACCCACAACCTTAGCAAAATTCATGATTTTTTCATAAAAGGAGGTTTAGGAAACATACTCTTGAGATTAGGTTGAAACCATAATTTATACATAATTGAGAATTTATGAAACATACTTTCGAAATCCGATAGAATTAAGGTCGCTCTACATACTTTTGAACAGATTGAATTAGGAAAAACTTGACATGAGCCTTGAATTTGAAACCCTAGATGATATTGCTTCTATGAATATTTGGGGAGAAGAAAATGAGGGAATTGGGAGATTTCTAGTAGTTTAGGATGATTTTAGGGCTATAAAATGGGTTGGGGAAGATACATGGGGTGAAAGGACTAGTTTGCCCCTGATTTAATAAGAAAAAAATAGATTTTTATGTCGGGGAGGTGTACTCCTCACCATGCAGCCAAACACAGAGGCTAACCAGTGATCTCCTGGCTTGAACTCCGCCCCACGCAGCCCAACGCGCAGTTGAGATAGTGCCTCACTAAAACACCCATAACTTCTTACTCCGAACTCGGATTGACAAACGGTCAGTGGTGTTGGAAAGAAGACTAAAAAACCTTTGATTTGGTAGGTATTGGGCCACATTAATCTTCATATTCTCGGTGTAATGCTTGTTTGAAGTTGAACCTAATAGAAACTTATACAGAAACTTAATCGGTAGTAGGATGTTCAACTCCTCTTTGTGCTAGAGGTTTCCTATGACCTTAAATTCACATCCAAAACACTTAAAACACTAGAGAATTGATCTACACACTTATATCTATATGAAAATCATTGGGTTTGGACCTATACAGGAATGAAGAATGGTTCAAATTCTAGCCCGAAAGTATGAGGTGTTACAATTTCTCCCCTTTGGGATCATTCGTCCTCGAGTGATGGCTAAGGACTTATTGAAGCTCTATAAGTAAGGACATAAGGGATGAAACATTACATCAAGACTTTACTTCTATCTCACACACATCAAGAGGAGCTTTATGACAACACCCAACAATTGGGTAAGCACGAATCATGAGATATCAGAGACTTAACATAGACATGCTATAGGACATGAGCTCTACAGAACATAATCATAGTGACGTAAGGCATGAATTCCATGGAGTCATAACCATGGATTAAGATGGATACATAACAAGAAATATGGTCGTATTGGACATAGGGATGAGAATATTACCGCCTTGATGATATAACTAAAAGCCCCTAAGCTTAGCAACCCTTCTCGACTATGTTGCTACTCTGATTACCACACTTCATCAATTCCATCCTATAGTATCCTCACTAACTCATAATTATCAAAGCCCGAGTTTAACTTCATATAGTTTCCATTTTCAAGCCTAACTGGGAGTCACACGGTCCTACATATAGCACAATCATACTGGTCAAAGTTACAAAATTCCTTTTACAGTCTATATCTCTCTCAATTTTTTTTATTTATTTGTGCCCCAAGAATACTACTTCATCTTATAACTATAATCAACCAACCTCAAGCTCTAATCAAGGTGTACTAGCCACATAAAATAATGGCCTGCATATCTACAAATCATAACATTCAAACCTATCTTTACTACACCCCCTTTTATGAACTTCCACACCTAAAACCAGTAGTTTTTATCACTTTCATAGGGACTTTTACTATATATCCCCTTTTCTAACCATTTCACATAACAAAAGTCCATCTCCTACTTCCCTTTTCACCTATCACCTTAGCTCAAGTTGTCACCCCATAATTTTCACAATAAAGAACATCTATTCTCTAATCTTAAAACATTACTATGATACCATCGCCACTACCATCCTAACATAAGGAAGGTCACAGAGGGACTAGAGTACGAGCATCAGGAATAGGATTGATATTGCTCAATTACGACTTTTATTTGTCACACTACTCAAGATGGGGCCTGTGACGTAAGATACGGTACAATTGGCACGAAGTATTTCATGTATCAAACATATAGATCATGAATAGAGGGTCGTCCCAACATAAACGCAACCCTAACATATCATGAGTTCATAGGACTGGGCATACTGAGAAACATGAGTGCATATATCACGAGTTACATAACATAAGGCTGGGATTTCATAAATTCAAGGAATATGACTAAGGCAGCTGCTTGAAGCTATTGCCTCTCATCCTAGGAACTGAGAGTGGTCATAAGTTTGCATAGAGAGTGTCGATTTGGGTTTAGATAAGACATAATATGAGTAAGTAACATATATAAAGTATAGTTTCTTGGAACTAGGCATAACGTGAGACATAGGTTCGTGAATATCATGAGCATCGTAACATAAAAAATGGGTCCCTAGAATCTTAGAGAAAAATTTGGATCACCGAGAGACACAACTGCTTCCAGTTCAAGGGACAGAGCATGGGCATACATAGAGAGTATGGAACTTAGGCACTGGAAGGAATACATAAGACATGGGGAAAGCATCCCCTTGGCTAAAGTACAAGGAATATGATAACATAAGAGACCCTGGTTCAAAACCTCATCATCCCCCCTTAGCTCAAAGACCGTTATCCTAGGTCTGTGGACCTATTCTCTAAATAGAGCTCTATGCACAACACTCAGCAAGATGATACTGCACACATGAATGGTAACCTCACCCTAATAAACTATTATAGGAAAAAATATTAACTTCTTGCTATAACATCCCTTCCAAGGGTACTACTCTAAACTTCCTCTATCCTTCAATATCATTATCATATAACTTAATTTTCATCGGCGTACATATTCATTCCCTCTAACACTTAACAATCTGACCTCCTCTTTATATTCTACTAACATCACACCTCTAATCTCATATCCAACTAGCTTAAAGGAATATAAAACTATAGTAAAAGGTTTAACCTCGTCTATCTAAAATGTTTCTCTCAATTCAGCTTTACAAAACACCATATTTACCTAGCCTTCTCATACGAAACAATTCAAGAACACTTACTAGGAGAACATAACACTTATAAACTTAAAACATCATCTAACAACATACTACTTGGGTACAATTTATTCTTATAAACTTAAGGCTCATACTCATCTAATGACTTAGCCACAATTCAATGATTTCAACACTAGTTCTCATGTATATATCATAATTACACATTCAAAATTTCCATAATTTATTAACCTAAACACTTGCACACATCATACCAAGCCTGCTAAACCCACTTTTCACAAAACTTGCATCACTATCCTCAAGATACCATTCTTTTCACTACAGTCAACACCTAAAGTTCAAACTTAGTGTCTAATACCAACAATGGACTGCCAATGAAACATCTTACATATTATACTAGCCCGATAATATTTTTATAATTTCATCAACCTTAATTTCTTATTCCACTTAACTGCGGCTTACAACCATATTTTTCTTCACAACATTACTACTACACGTAAGTTTTTACTACACACCTTCTCACATACTAGACTGGCTTACAACTGCTAGGTAAAATCAAGAAACACTGGGTCTACTACAACCTCATGATAAGAATAGTCAAACTTAATCTATAACCTATCTAATTATAGCCCATCAATACATTCTTCTTTTTCACATCACATCTACTTAACCATACATACATTTAAACTGCCTTCATAGTTGTCAAAACATCAAGAAGTCTCATTTTTCAAGAATCACAAATTGAAGGATAAATTTATAAATGCCTAACCACCCTAGGTTTCCATTCACAACTTACAATTGATCCTTGCTGCCACACTAATGGGACATCACAAGCTCCTACCCTAGTTCACATATATATTCTAAATCATTTTAACTAATCACTCTTTCTCTAATAACCACCATAAAATCTGCAAATTTGTCATACCTTAGCCAACACCATAAACGCATACCACCCCAACACTCACTTAATGGGTACAAGACTTAACTACCTTTTTCGATCAGTCACTACCTTCACTCTCAGTCTTCTAAGCTTATGACTCCATATCTCTAGCTCTGGGATCATTTTAATGCTCATAGCTTATAAAACTCTAATTAATACTATATCATCGAGTGGCAACATTACCCTAATATTTAGCTATCTACCTTTCCTCTTAAGTGTGACATCTATAACAAAGGTTTTGAAAGGGTCAGGATACACATCTTACCTTGAATCATTGCACAATTAATGTGGGTAGGGGTATACAATTTGAATCCATAAAATTGAATGCACCAATGGACTTGTGTTAAGCCCTTATGCAATTTCATAAATTTTTTATGACTCTATCCAAAATGTTCACATTATTAGGGCCCTATGCTTTAACACATCTATTACCTCAAAAATGAGGCACGGTTAGCGGAATTAGAGCCAGGTAGGAATCTGGATAAGTTTTTTATGGAAAACTCTATTGTACAATCTGGAATATAAAAGAATGGGAAATATTTCCTAAATGCCTTGTAGCCTCCCCTTTATAAGTGCAGCGCGCTACACACCCATAAAAAATACTTTACTAGACACGGCTTCGCAAACACCTTAGGACACTTGAACTGTGCTCTGACACCAAGTTTGTCACGACCCAAGCCAAGACCCTGGATGTAACGGGCAACATATCCCACTTATGGCCTAAGAAGACCCCTTAGCATATCATCATAAGCATATTTATTTATAATTGTGGAAAATGAAACCCAATAAGAGAAAGTTTGAATTTAATAAAACAATATACCAAACTCTGAAAATACGACATAGTATTATCCAACTAAACCAGTTTACGAAGCCTCTAACATGAGAAAACTGTCTAGGCTGGGACAAAAATACTAAAACTCTAAGATAAATCTCCTTCCGAAGGATGGAGGGCTCACCAATTTTGATGCTATCCAAATGATCCTAACACTGCACAAAACAACGGGAAGGTGCTTTCGAACCTACATCATGAAATGATGTAGTCACCCGGAGACGGTTAATATGTGGAATGTATTGGCATGTAGAACAACCAATTGATAAGATATTCTTTGTACAAAAATAGGCATAGTAGTAAAGGTCAAATCACAAAGATATAAACAAAGGCTTCAAAGAGTAAATAAAATCATAAACTCAACTCTTTTCTTTAGTTCTGAGCTAGATGGTTTTCCCGACATCTCTATGCACCACAGGCTATGTGGGCTCGAATTTAACTCATAGGCTAAGCCCCCAATCTAAGTTTGCTACAAGGACTGGGGTCTCTATTCTCTAGTATACCAAAGCACGAGGCAAGTATACAATGATTATCCATGTTTCAAGACGTAATCAATCCTGTATCGGTAAAACACGATTTTGGATAATGATCCTTTCGAACTCATACCCTATCGGTTAACCATGTAACTCTCTTTAAGCCCATGTTTTAACCTCTTTAAAATAATAGTCATCCTCAGAAATCATTTCTTACTCTTTAGGGAATTCTCTTGTTTGGTATTGTCATACGAAGACTTACAAGTCACATAATCCATCTCTAATCTTCTCTTTAGCCCTTCAAAAGTATATCATTGACCACAAAAGATAATTTTAGGATCAAATAAGAATTCTCTTTCAAAGTTGGTGTGAGGGTTTAGGTAAAAATATCTTTTATTTAAGATTTCTCCAAAACTCTAAAGTATAATTATCTCTATCAAACATCCATATATATATATATATATATATATATATATATATATATATATATATATATATATATATATATATATATGTACATTTGAAACAAGAGCAATTTATAACACAAGTAATATTCTCCAAGCCCATTTACGAAATCAATGAAACAATTTAATGAAAAAGACATTCAAAAGAACCCAACATTTTCGTCAATCATAAACTAACCCACAACCTTAGAGAAATTCATGATTTTTAGAATAAATGGAGGTTTAGGAAACATACTCTTGATATTAGGTTTAAACCATAATTTATACATAATTGAGAGTTTAGGAAACATTCCGATAGAATTAAGGTCGTTCTACATACCTTTGAACGGAATGAATTGGGAAAAACTTGACATGAGCCATGAATTTGAAACCCTAGATAATCTTGCTTCAATGAATATTTGGGGAGAAAGAAAATGAGGGAATTGGGAGATTTCTACTAGTTTAGGATGATTTTAGGGCTATAAAACGGGTTGGGGAAGATACATGGGGTGAAAGGACTTGTTTGTCCCTGATTTAGTAAGAGAAAAATAGATTTTTACATTGGGTAGGGGTGATCCTCACCGTGCATCCCAACACAGCGGCTAACCAGTGATCTCCTGGCTTGAACTCTGCCTCGCGCTGCCCAACGCACAGCTGGGATAGTGCCTCACTAAAACACCCATAACGTTTTGCTCCAAACTTGGATTGACAAATGATTAGTGGTGTTGGAAAGAAGACTCAAAAATCTTTAATTTGGTGGGTATTGGGCCATGTAAATCTTCATATTCTAGTAGTAATGCTCATTTGAAGTTGATCCTAATAGAAACTTATACGAAAACTTAATTGGTAATAGGATGTTCAACTCCTCTTTGTGCTAGAGGTTTTCTATGACCTTAATTCACATCCAAAACACTTAACACACTAGAAAATTAATCTAAATACTTATATCTATATAAAAATTATTAGGTTCGGGCCTGTACAGGCATGAAGAATGGTTTAAATTCTAGCCCAAAAGTATGGGATGTTACAGAACCTTGGTATGAATTTCTCTACTAAATCAACCCATGATGTGATGAAGTTAGCAAGTACAACTTTAAGCCATCTCTTGACTTCCCTTAATGGTGACAACAGAAATAGGGTGAGTCTCACATATTCCAATGAGACATTCTATGTGATGTACATATCTGCAATCTCCAAAAAAAAATTAGAGATGAACCTGCGGGTCTTCATATGGTAAACCTATAAATTACCCGCTCAAGTGAAAGAGTTGCACCATGTTTTGCTTCAGCTCCCATCTTCCAGTATTGTTCGATTTTACAATATTGGAGTTTATGTTTCCTGTGAATGGAACTGACACTTTGTGCAATACTACTTGAGCTAGTTGTTAAGCTGCCATTACTGCTGGTGGTTAGTTGCATTATGTTTCCAACAAGGCTTGCTCCCTCAACTTCTGATGAAATAAAATTTTGTGTTTCGATTGGAACAGAGTTAGGTTTTCTTCAATTTTGGTAAGGTCCGCCTTGCTATTGGAACTTTTCAAAAACATGTCCCCTATAATAACATAGCTAAGATAAACTCATTAACACTTGCGAAAACAAAAATAATAGAATTTTTTTTAACTTGTCAACACATAAAGTCCTCGACAACGAAGTCAAAAACTTTTCGTCCTCCGAATAGACACGCAAGTGTACGTGGTCGTCAAGTAATAAAATGATTGCCAGCACGTGGTCGTCAAGTAATAAAATGATTGCAAGCAATCAAATATCAAATCTTACATGGACTTTGCACTAAAAAGTTTGTGATTTGATATATTAGAATTATAATAAAAGGTGTTTTTCAATTCAAGAGATTTGGTTGGTAGATTATACTAATTATTATACTAAAGCTGGAATAGTAAAAGTGATTAGATTGTACAAGTTGTTAATAGAGATATCAAGACCTAGGCCTATGGTGCTTACATCATCCCATTATATATACACATAGTTGTTAAGCTATTTTAAGATATCTACCAAATTGTTGATTCACAGGGTTGATATTATCACTACAAAAAAAATTGGGTTTAGCGACGGATTTTAGCGACAAACAGATTTCCGTTGCTAAATAGCGACAGATTAGCTAGCAAATTATAACTTTGTCGTCAAAAAAGAAAAAAAGTGATTGACATCTAAAATAACAACGGATTAGTGACGGAAATTAGATTCCGTTACTAAATTTTGGCGTTAAATTTACGCGCCTTCATTTTAGCTACAAAATTAGCGACAAAATTTATTAGAAGTTGGCGATGGAACTAACATATATTCTGTCGCTATTTAGATTTCATTTTTGAAAATATTTTAAGATTAATTGATACTGAAATATCCATAGTTAATAATTTTATAAAATTAAAATGTAAAAGTTATTTAGGACACGTTAGAGATAGAAGTTTCAGTCATATATGCCTCTTCTCGTTCTCGCCTCTCTTCATCCTAGGGTTTTCTCGTCCCGCCCTCTCCGACAGCTCACCCATCTCCGCAGATCTATCTTCTATGATAGCTCTTCCCTCTCTGGAAGCCCGTCACATGCTTTATAGGGTTTTCTATTTCCATCTTAGGTAATGTACTTTTCTTTGCATTTGATTAGTTATTGATTTTTCCCAATTTAATTTCTTTAGGGCAGGTTTGTTAGGAACAGTTTTGTAGACAAAATGTCTTTCATGTTTTTCTACATTATGATGGCGCAGATGATTCACATCAACTAGATTTATGTTCACCAACTCTTTGTTCCTTACCTGATTCATTACTGCTTTAGGATAACCTTTGTAGAAAATTGAATAGGTGTCGCATTTATAGAATTGTTATGGTTGGATTAAGAATTGTTAAGATATGGTACTTGAGTCTAACTCAATCTCAAAAGCTAGATCTCAAGGTGAGGGTAAGAGTTCAGTAAAAATTTGTTGTTAGGGCTTGCGTAGAATAAACATTAGATTTCCTGTGTCTCTAGTGCTTGCAAATCTGATTCATGTTGGTCCGAAACATACCAATTTTAAAATTCCCTGTGCCTCAATTAATTTGAAGTAGTGGTCTTTCCCTCTTAACGTTCTAGGAAAAAATAGGAATGTCCAATAGGAAAAAGCCTGATAGCTAATTGCTTGTAAAGTTGATACTTAAAAAGGTTTCATATACATTTTGTGTACACCAATATTTGATGCTTAAACTTGTTATATATACTTATTTTATTTTTGGTCTCAAGTTCCTGTATTGTCTTTCTTCTTCAAGATTTTTCAGTGGAAGTGACGGTTTCACACTTTGAAGTTCTGTGTTGGCTATCTCGATGGTATTTCTACAATAATGACTAGCTCTGTATGTTTTTCCCTTTGAATCTACTCTTTTTCAGCTCATTCTTAAGATTTGTTTGTTCTTAGCTCGCTTCTGATTATGTTCTCTTAATTAAAATTAATAAAGTTAGAGTTTGACTAATTTTGTTTTCTTTAATTTTTTTCTTAAAAGCTAACTAAGCGAAAACTGAGAGAGTACTAACAACGATGAAATCCTCATCCGAAATAATAGTAAGCTTGACTTTATGTTGATTGAATTTTTTAAAGCATTTAGAATAATGTTTCTTTTACCAACTTAATAGTGTTACCAGATTAATCTGTCTATTGTTTTGTGGCAAGTATGCAGGGGAACTACATTAAGATGAGACTTCTGAACCTACTAATGTACTTATTATGTCCTACTAAAATATTTGCATTTTTTGATCTAAACATGAAAACATAAAGATATAACAAGTTCATATCTGGGATTGGAAAAAAAATTAGACTTCTTTTATCATTGAAGAGGTTGACACTAACTACTTCAATTAGCTAATCTCTCTCAAATCCAAATCCAAAAGAGTAAAAAAAATTTAAAAAGGTGATTGTTTCTTTGTTCTTACTTTTATAAAACACCAACAACTAATGTGAAGAATGTTGATGAACCTTTTTGCTTTTTGTTCTTACAAGTCTTTTCAACTTTATCTAAGATTCTATAATTTTTTATGATAGAATTGACTTATAATTGATCATCTATTTTAGCAAATTTCCAGCCATGTCAAATATCCATATTCACACAACTGTAAATTGTTACCAAATTTTTGTTCTTCTCTTAATTGCTAAGTTTTTGACATGTCAATGAAGAGAAATTTTAAGTAAGAGGTAGATTTATTACAAGGCCTCAAAAACATGCTTCTTTCTTTCATATTTTAAATCTCTTGTTATTAACTTTTAAAGTATTTTTACATTATGTGGGAACATTGTTTAATTGATACTATAAAATTGCAAGAAGTTAACATTCAAAAGAGACCTCCATTTTCTGAAGTTTAATGGTATGTATATTTCAACTTCAATGCAAGATTGTATCTTATACTTTTGATAAATTTGAATGCAGAGGAATATTTTTTTATATGTTGACTGCTGCATTTGAAGGATGAATATGAAATTTCAAAAACTTGTTGCTTAACAGTTCAGGTAATACATATCAACTTTACATTGATCAAATACTTATCTTACTCTTTTTATATCGTTGTATGAGTATTTCTTCGTAATTAGAGCTCCAACACCAGTTCTGCAAATTAAAATAACAAAATAAAGTCTCCTTTGTAACAAAACTATCCCTTAATTAAGATGATGTAGTTTAGAAAATATAATGTGTGAAAGTTCCTTTTTTTTTGTTTCTGTTTAAAATGGAATTTGTAGTAATTAGGTGCTTCAAATGATAACTCTTTGTCATATCTGAAATATATTATAATTTGAGTATAAAAGAAGCAATACATTTACTTGAGTATATACTCATAGGTGTGCAAATATGAGGGATCATGCTCTTTGAGTTTCCAGTGCTTGTTCTTTTGTATAAATCTTCCAATCTAAAGTGTGTTTCTTGGCAAAATGATCGTAGTTGATCTTTTTTTTTTGGTAACTATTGTTGACACCCAATTTTGACCTCCCGATATTCCCTCCAGGCTGCTATTTATCAAAAGTATTAGTTTTTGAACTTTTAATTATTATTTTGATATCAAATAAATTTTAACATTTCGTATTCATGACTTTAAGGTATGCAATTTATTTTTAGCATTTTTTAATTTTAAATTCTTATATAATATATAATTTACTGATTTAAATATAATATTTTATATAATTTTGTAAATATTATTAAATTATTTCTACAAATGTGCATACTCATAATTTACAAACACGTAGTCTATTATTATTATTATTATTATCATTATTATAGTGTTATTATTATTATTATAGTGTTATTTTTAAAATTCATATTAACAATGTACAAGTATCATTTATTTCAAATTATTATTTATCGCCAATTTTAAATAATATATTATGTGTCATTATTTTACTTACGTAATTCATTCATAGTGATTTTATATCAATGATTAATTTATTAAATAGCAGTCTAATTCAATTTCCCCAATCTATTTAAATTTTAGCCATTTTGTACTCAATTTCGTGTCAATTTTTAGCCTAGATTGAGCTTAATTTGGCCCAATTTTAAATCTCAATTCTATGTCAATTGAACCCAATGAATTTTGACCCTTTTTGTAATATCCAATCCTAGCCGTTGATCAAGATTGATCCAACGGCTAAGATCAATTCACATTTTTCTTTCCTTTTTAATCAAACCACTTCCAAACCCTAAACATTTTCCCCCACCAGCCGCATATTCTCTCTCTCTACCCGATATCTCTCTCTTCCTCACTCTTCTTCTCCGTCAACCGGCGACCACCACAGTCGATCACCCCTGGCCGGCGGAACACAAACACAAGACTAGCCGCACCCTCACACTCCTCTCCCTTACCCTCTCTTCTCTCCCATCTCTTCTCCACCCTCACTGAAAACCCCCCAAAGCAGCCGCCACCAACCCCCCTCTCTCAGTCCCGATCTCAACCATCTCCAGCCACCGGCGAGCTCCCACTAACTCCTGCCGGCGAAACCCCTCTCCAGTGACGCCTCCACCAACAGCCGTCTCCCACCCCGGCAAGTCAACAGCCACCGATGGAACCCACAGCCACAACATCCTCCATCTGGTCCTACCAACGCCACCCTTCTCCGGTGAACCCCACGCCGGCAGAACTCCACAACTCTCACCTTCTCCGGTGAGAACACTACCACAACGCCGCAACGCCATTTCCAGTCAGCCTCCACGCCATCGTCGATCCCCTCCTCCTCTCTTTATTTTTTAAGATCGAAAGCTCTGATGGAGTAAGCACCATGTACGAAACACCTACGATTTCGTATGGCTAAGTTCTTGATGATCGGAAGTTTTAGAGACACCCATCTCGTTTCCATTCCTGTTGAAGCACCAAAGTACCAATTTTTAAAGGTCCAGGTATGATCTTTTGATGTTCGATTAATTATCCGTGTATTTGGTTGAGTTTGGAATTTGAGATTTGATGCTTACTCTGTTCAATTCTCAAACACTCATGTTCTTCTGTGCTTATACAGTAAACCCCTATGTTGCATGAATCATGGTTCTCTGTATTTTAATTTTTAGCTCACTGGTTTTTGCACCCACGCCTCACAGTTTGAACATATGCCCGTGGAATGATAGGACACACTATGTCAAGTTCGTTTTCTAACTAGCCTCAATTGAGAATCATTTGTAGAATTATAATCTTTTGCAGCTCAATTGTAGTAATGTGTAGTGATATCATTTTCACAAGCATGAGAGAATCCTTGGTACTTGATTAACTTTGGTAAGTTTTGATTTTCCCACACTAAATTGATTTGATTACCTGATTTTAAGAAAGTTCTTAGTAAATGACTTGATTTTACCATGTGTATATTGGTTCGAAAATATGTGATCCTAGGTAAATCCCTGTTTTCCGTTTTCTCTAAATATGTGACAGCTTTAATATTTTCCCTTTATGGTAAATTTTCTTTTAATCCTTGATTGATTTCTGACTGCTAAATTGTTCTCCTTCTTTATCTCCCATAACTAATTGACACAATTTTCTTACTTATATATTTATGGTAAACTTAGATTTTTCTTATACTTATTTATTTATTTATTTTCTGAATTGATTAAGCCCCATCCATAAGGAAAATATTTTCAAAATTGATTGAGGGAATATTTTACCTTCCTGTTATTTTTCGTGACCAATCACAACCTTGGGACTATATAAACAGTCCTCCTTTTCTCATTTGGGGGGACTTCTTTTAAGAACCTATTCCCATACTAAAAAAAAAAAGGAAAAGAAAGAGACTTTAAAGTTTTGGTCTGTTCTTGCTTCAAAAGATTGGCTCCGGAATCTCTCTCGCTATTTCGTTTTATTATTCATTTGTTGCCGAACCGGTTAGTTCTTTGACAATGCGTTTAATAATTATGTGTTACTAATTGAGCACAAAGCATGCCTTAAAGAGTCATGTTCTCTGTCATTTGGTTATTTACTTATTTATTTATTTATTTTTCTTTACGTTCGCATGTTGTTTTGCGATTACGAATGAGGTTATGTGTTGCTTAGTGATAACTTGTGTGATTTGAGTTATTTGGGTAGATTCTGCCTATATTATGCATATAGGACATGATCACGAAAGGCATTTATTTGTTTAAAAAATTTTGTGGGATCCTTCTAGTGTGCATAGTTGTATGTGGGGGTGTTTTTTGTTCGTTTTGTCTTGAAAACAGGAGTTTTAACTCACTTAGAGACCTTGGAAGAGTTGCTTTGGGATCGGAGGGGTTTTGGCCTAAGTTGTCCAGCAGTTTTTGCAATTTTCTTTCATTAAAATTTCGGTCTGTAACAATTTGTATCAAACACTGATATTTAATAAAAATATTGGGATGTTATGGGGGTGGGGATTTTATGTGTTTAAAATTTGATCACCTAGATACCATGCCTATAGGATTATTTAACAATTTCTCAACATGTTAATTAAATTGTTTTTATCACTTAGGCAAATATTCTAGGGTCGTATTTCTCCCATCATCTAGAAAATCATGTCCTTAGGTTCGTTAACTAATCTTCGACGTATTGTACTAATCTTAAAGGTGTTAATAAACTTTGAGCATATCAAAATGATTTTCCAGCATTTTCTTATCTAGTTTTTTAGCATATCTTTAATTTTCAGCATTAAAATTTAGCTTCCAACATTTTGAATAATTTTCCGCGTTGAAAACTCAATTTTCGGTATGTTTCAGATAATTTCCAACAACTTAAAAAAAATAGTTTAACAAATTTCTAGCATTTTTTAACATGTTTAAAATAGTTTCCAGCAACTTAAAAAATATATTTTAGCAAATTTCTGGCATTTTTCAGCATGTCTAAAATTTCCAGCAATTTAAAAAATAGTTTAACAAATTTCTAGAATTTTTTAACATGTTTAAAACAATTTTCAGTAACTTTAAAATAGTTTTAGCAAATTTCTGGCATTTTTTCAGCATAAGATATTATGTTCAGCACTCAAAAAAAATGAATTCCAGCATATATATATTATTTTTCAGCATTCCAAAAATAATTTCTAGTCCGCTATATTATTTTTCAGTACCCAGAAAATAATTTTCAGCTTATTGGATTATTTTCTAACATTTTAAAATCAAGTTTCAGCATCTTGGTTAATTTTCCATATTTTAACTTATTTTCAGTACCTTAAGGATAATTTTTCTACACGCTTTAATTAATTTCCTGCATATGCATTCTTAAGTTAACTCCTAGTACTTTAGTTTAAATCTCCAGCACCTTAATTAATACGTCTCGTCTCATGCCTATAGGTTTAAATTTTATAAAGTAAATATCTGTCCCTTTTAAAACACGCTAATAACCTCTTAGTTAACCCAGAGGCTTACTTGAAACCTTTACGTGCTAATTGTTTGCCCTGTTTGTTTTTGTATGACGTGAATTTCGGGTCTAATTAAGCGGCCTAAGCTTTTCTTGTCTAGATCCTTATTCGAAAATAGTAAGTCCAACGCCTCTTGGACATTAAGTTGGGACGGGTAGGCAATTTAGGGAATGTTAGTTTTATTGCTTTCTTTAGAACGCCCTTAAGACTAATAACCCAACTAGGTGGGGTAGGTAGAAAAATCGAAAATGATGTAAGTCGCCCCGAGCAAATTCGACAATGCAACATATGACATTGTTATTCGTTAATAAGCCGGGCGCTGATCCGAATAGGCTAAAATTAACCCATTGTCTAAAGGCTTTTCTAAATCGACTTTTCTTTATCTTATTTTTGAATGTCTTAAAATTATTTGGGGTAGTTATTATAAATCTTTCAGCTATATAATTATGTCCTTCTCTCTTCTTGCTTATCTAATATTTTATTTTCATTATATTTTCCCTAATGTGTATCATTTAGGTTATATTAATTAGATAAATAATTATCTTTCCTGTTTAAATGCTTAGTCACTACTAGGTTAATAAATTAATTAATCGATCCTTGCTTATCACATAGAATCCCCCACGTAACATATAAGTTCGGTCGGGATCCCCATTTGTGGACCTTCAAAGGTGCCTAACACCTTCCTTTCGAGGTAATCTGAACCCTTACCCGAATTTATGATTGACATAGGCTAATAATTAATTAATCTTAATTAGTCTAGAATGGTGCCTTAACGCACCTTAATTCGTTAGGTGGCGATTCTTCACTCAAATAATCCCAAAAGAGTTTGTCACGTCGAATCCCGCTTTTTGCGAGAAAAATGGGGTGTGACAACTATAATTTTATTACCTGATATTGCAGTATGTACAAAACGGAAGTACAGAGTTGGACATAGTCCCAACCTCTGGCTACAACCAAGTATAGTTAAGGATAAAAATTTAGATTATGTGTGATGCCTACCACTCGAGGGTATAAGCTAGATTAGCAATGCATCTTTTGTATTCTCTGTTTTGTGATCACCCCAATGGTCCTCTCTTTCTGCTGAAATATTCTTTGGTTCCTCTCCAGCCAAATGTGTTATACTGCTGCAGCCATATCGCCTGTGAGTCTTTCCCTATAGAATGTGTAGTTGCACATGTCACCTTCTCAATCTATCCAAAACCGCCTCTATTGATGTTTTGCCATGCCAACAGTTTATGCCAAATCTCAGTAGCTACAGTGCAAGTGAAGAATAATTGTCGGTGGTTTTCTGGTTCTTCATTACACAGAGAACACATCAGTTTGAATTACCCATTTGTCACCCAGAGCTCAGCCATAGTTGATCTTATTAGCTAAAGAAATTGTCTTCATCGGGGTAGTCTAGAATGCGAAATAGTCATAATTTTTCTTTTGTATGATGCACTAATTTATTTAAACTCTTCACTTTCAATGCCGCACGTTCTCCAATAATACAACTTCTGGAGAATCCGAGCGCACCTGTTGATATTTTTGAGGAGTTCGAGAAACATAGGTGATGCAACCTCTACATTGATTTGAGTGTGCCGGTAATATAAGACCACAACATTAACTTAATGTAATTCTGAGAGGAAAGAGTGTAATAGAAGAACTAGAGATCAGCTATCAAGGTCAATGTATCCTTATATCACCTAATGATAATATAATTCATTATTGAAGAAATGATCTAAGAAAAGTAGAAGTGGAGCTTGTAAAATCATTGAAATACACCCAAGAATTGTCATATTCACACTATGATATGAGGTTATGCGCCAATTTCAAGAAATTTGTGTCAGTTTTATGGTATATATAGGAAACATATACTTTATTTTGATGTAGCACTGTACATTCCTTAGAGATAACTTTCCCTCTTTCTAACTTAATATCTAATGAAACTTCTTTATTGAATTCCTGCTACTAATTTTAACCAATACCATTCCTAAGATCTTATTTTCCATTAATAGTATCACTTTCTATATGTTTTTTTTGGAAGAATGTTATCAGTTAAAAAAATGTGGTCAGTGCTTGTTTTATGATTTTTCATCAACTTTTGCATTTTCTTTACTGCCTAATGCCTATATACAAGTCCATTTTATGAAAGCTATTGAATGTGTACAATGAAACTATTTTGTTGAGTATGCCATATAAGTAAATTCATGGTGTTCCTTTGGACATAGATCCTTTCTGTATGAGTACAATGCAATGGTTTGGATTAACTTGTTATATGCAATATGATAGGGCAATTATTAGAATGGTTATGCCTTTTGCATTTATTATCAGATGTAAGCTCTTACAGTGCAATTTGGACATACATATTATTTGAAAATGTTGAAATATTACTTGCAAATCAATGTTTGTTAGTCTATTGTTCATTATTTCAACTTGAACTTCAAATAAATAGTTTGAAGTTGAATTAATCATCTAAACAAAATTTAAGGTTTTTATTTACTTTTATTTACATGATAAAACTCAAGAATTGTTTAGCAACAACGATCATATGAGCATTTACAGTAGGATGAGATGGACGTGTTACAACTCGGATGTGTTGTGAGATCGTGGGGGCAGAGAGATGAGGAGATGAGTCTATTGTCTTAGGTCTCATGAAAACACTATCATGTTCTTAGGTGCTACTTTCTATCCTGATGAGCATCTCTCCAACACCACATTAGTTAGCTTTATTTTTTAGAAGTTATTCTATTAGTTGAAGAACAATTTTGAACGTTATTGATGCTTTAGGATTTATGCATTTTTGGATTGGCTCGTTAATCTTTAAATTACTATTTATATGAAATCAGGTTCTTGTTTGCAATATGAATATTATTGTTTTTCATTAATACGTTCTATGAATATTTTGAATCATATATAAGAAAAAAATAGCGACGGTTGTTTTTGTTGCTAAATATTTAATAAATATAAAATTTAAAATATAATTATATCAAATTGTAACGGAATAGCTAAGAAAATTCTATTGCTAATATTTTGGGCGACAAAACGAACAAGCAAATGAGTGACGTATTTTATATGTGTTAGCAATGAAAAGGTTTGTCGCTAAAGGTAGCGACGGAATAGACTTGTCGCCAATCCGTCGCTACGTCAAAAATCCATCGCTAAAGGCTTAGCTACGAGTGTTTTAGCGACAGACTAGATTCCGTTGCTGATCCGTCGCTAAATGACTTTAGCTACGGATTTAGGTGGTTTAGCGACGGATTTCGTCCGTCGCTAAAACCAGTTTTTTTTGTTGTGATAGTCATGTCTCTCAAGCCTCTAACTGTCTACCCAAATTAGCATCATAAATACATCATTGAGTTGGGATAATCAACTAATGTGAATTCTCTTACTTATATTCCTGTATTTAGGCCAAGTAAGGTGAACTAGGTACATTCCGTCATAGCTGCAAATCCATCCACTGATGCATCCTACTCCCCTTAACTGATGTTTTATTCCTAGTTTTCCTTTCCTGAGTCCCACTAGCAATTATCCATTTATACTCTTAATCATGAATCAACAGAATAGTAAGCACAAGATTAAGAGAATAAAATATAAATAATAGAATCTGCAATAACAATCTATGTATAAAATATAATGTTAATATTACTGTCAACCCTAGAAGGGGGGCTTTTAGTCAGTCATAATCTGATTAAAAATGTTAAAATTGATGTAGCAACAAGAAATAAAGCTAAGTAAAGAGATAAAAAAGTAACCCTAAGATAATTGAGACCTTGGCCTTGCGCTATGCTCTTACAATGTTTGTTCTCTCCTAAATATGACTAAAGTTGGGTATTTATAATATTTAAAAACACCTTCTTCTTTTTTCTTTCTTTCTTTGTTAATATTTAGAAACACCAAGAAGGCCTTCCAAGTCAGACCGGAAGAAGGGCAAAATTTACCCATAACTACTACACCTCGTAGCGTAAGGCAGGTAGCCTTACTGTGGCCCTTGCACCACGAGCCCTCTTTTCTCACCCTAAGATCTTTGTCCATAGTGCAAACTTCAAAAGGGGTGAAAATTGACCCCCCCCCCCCCCCTTTCACATTGGCCTCACAAGCCTTGGAGCTTTCCCTTGGCCTTAGCTTGGTGAAATCCTAGTATTTTTTTCCATATGTAGTCATATT
Source organism: Capsicum rhomboideum (assembly GCA_031232105.1). Lineage (NCBI taxonomy): Eukaryota > Viridiplantae > Streptophyta > Magnoliopsida > Solanales > Solanaceae > Capsicum > Capsicum rhomboideum. The sequence goes on from CP124714.1 coordinate 125,330,758, forward strand.
TTAGCTCTTTTCACCTACAATGCACAAAACACCTTATACAAGTACCAAATATGTATAAAAAAGCATTCAGCTAGATTATCCTCAAAAGAAAGCATAAACATGGGAGAAACATGGCTAAGAAGAGTATAAATATGCCCCACATCAGCCTACAAAAGGTAACATGGAGTTAGAATTGAAGTAAAAATCAAATAAACAAATAATGAGAAAGGAAGTTGAATGAACTTACCCAAGCATTAGCATGCATGCCTTCGTTAAAAAGACACTCAAATGACCCCACATTCATCCTCCTTTGGTTCCTATTTGTAACCAAGTTCTTCATAAAGTTGGACCACCAATGGGCTTGGATAGAAGGTGAGTCTTCTTCTAGATTGTATTTTTAATATATTGTTTGTTGTTAAGATCCCAAATCAGCATAGGGAAAATCCCAACTAGTCTGGATGAAACTAATAAATAAAGAGATTGGCTAGTTGGGCTCTGCACAAAAGAGGCAATGTAAGGAGTCAAAGAAAAAATGGGTGATGAAGAGGCTCATTAATGATGTTAGCTCCCAAACTAAATCTTTTATGACCCCGGGGCAACAAATAGGGCCCAATACACCACAATCTAAGACACTACATAGAGTCTAACAACTTTGTCAGGTACCCTAGCCCGAGAACTTGATGTCCTCATCCGAAGAGTAACTTCCTCGCCACCCTCACCTTTATCAAGGATTATGTCTATCGGAGAATCATGGAACTTTCCACCCCAGTTCCATTGGGAGCGAGCTATTTTACCTATTTAGTTGTAGGTTGGGGGCTCAGGTAGTTCAAAATATTTTCCATAGCCATGGCCTCATCATGAAGTATCTAGCAATGGGGGACTAATCTAGCAACAATTGGGTCACCACTGAATCAGTCGATACCGGGTCCATCAACACCTCAGTGCCCGAATTAGGAAAAGAACAGTTGGGCAGACCAATTTTGATGAACAAGTTAGAAAAATAGAGATGATAAGGGTTAGTGTGCTAATAAAGAAATGTTATCATTACTTTTTTCTTTCTTGTCCTTTAAAATCTCTTTCCAGGTTCATTTCTTTACCCTAAAAATGTTGAGAATTGTCTGGACCCAACACAACATGTTTGAATCCCTGATGGGCTTCTAGATTGCGGCTGATAAAAAAACTTGAGACTAAGTTAAAGGAAAAATAGGAGCATAAGGAAAATGTCTTTGATAAGTATATACTTATGGGCATAGTTCCACACTTTTGGAATGCTCAGTCTAGAATTAATGTCCTCAGTGGCCATGGCAACAAACCTCTCTTTCCAGTCTTGGTCATAATTATCATCCAGGTTGGAGATGAGGGCCTCCTCTTTAATGGGTTAAATTAACTACTCCACCTCAAAAGAGGAGCAGGGAGTAGAGTTGGATGAAGTGCTCAAAGGTAACCTCCGGAATGGATTTATTGGCCAAGTATCGGAGGTAAGCTACTTCCCTTCAGATGGAAGGACTAACTTAGGATAAACAAACCCAATAGGCTCTACAAAACTCGAGGATAACCAGATTTATTTTTGGATCACCAAACCCACATACGAAAAGGTATATTCATACTTACGAGTAGCACAATCTCTTCAGCTAACCCTATTAATCATGTTGGGAGCCTCAATGTGGATATTACCTTTGCATATGTAATCTATCCTAACGATGGGAAAATGTGAAGTTTTAATCGAAGAAATATAATTGTCGGCCAGCTTATCTCGATCACTAGTTTGTTTGGTCGAAGGACTTCAAATTTGTAGGTCCTTATCAAAGGACAATTGATTTGGAAAAATCTTGTCGATAGTAGGCTCTGTAACTTCACCCTTTATTCCTTTTTCCTGGACTTTGTTGGAGAACCACTAATGAATGGCTCACCACCTATAGACTCAAGGAGGGACAATGATTTTCTCCAACCAATAGTGGGCAAGTTTTGGTGAGAAGGAGGAGGTACATAAGTCATAATTAAAGGTTGTTGATGAGGAAATAAGGAATAGGGGAGTGATGTTTTCTGATGAAGCTCCAGTGAGAATCTGGGTGGTAAGGTATTTTAGGAAAAGTGTGGTTTCAAGGCTTGAAAGGAGTAAAAGACAAAAAAAAATGGAGAACAATGGTTCAAATAAACCCTGGAAAAGTAAAACCTTAGGTCGGGTACATTTCTGTGTTAATCATGAGAAGACATGTGGCTGGGGAATTAAATGTGAAGGGATTTGCATCCCATCAAATGTCAAAGACATTTGTATGGTTTCCCCCTAAGAATTTGAGCTTTTTTCACTTCCTAATTTTATATCAATGAGTAATCAAAAAGTTGGGGGACTATATGTATGAGGAGAGAATGGTCTTGAGTAGATGGTTGAGTGATGCGGCGACATATGGTGATAGTCGTATAAAGAGCATTAAACATATTTTCGAGACATGACCAATAAATATAACTCAGTTCAGAAAGGTTCTGGAGTTGATACTATCGAGACCAATGTTATGTCGGTAAGGCACATCTGGCTTTAGAGGCAGATATGGAACCACAGCCAGTGTGATAAGGATTAGATAGGCTTGCCAGTCCACGTATAGCGATTCTCGTTGGCCGGTATGCAATTGTGGTGTTTGTAACTAAGTGGAAAACTTAAGAGAGGTGAATTCCATGGGGATTTGTCCCTAGGGTTTCTCTATAAAAGTACTTTTAAAAAAATAACTTTTTTTTGTGAGAAACAGTTTGTGTTTGATCAATAAATTTAAAAAGCACTTTCGAGCAACAATTAGTGTTTAGCCAAACTTTTTAAAAGTGTTTTTAAGTGTATTCTTTTTTCAAAAGTGATTTTCAAATAAGTTCTTTTAGGAAGAAGCTACTTTTTTTAGTTTCTGAAAAAACTGTTTATGCCTAGAAGCACTTATTTTCTCCAAAAGCTTGGCCAAATACCTAACTTTTTAAAAATAAGCACTTTTAGAAAAAAATAAGCTTGGCCAAATAAGCTATAAGTCATTTGTAGTAGGGGTTGCATAATTTCTTATTAAGCACCATATACACGATCTCATAAGGTGAAGTTATCTTTCGAGTTGTTTAGTAATTGTATCCAAGGCTATAATTCCATATTATAACACCAATTTTGCGTTCTATTTATTTCACTACAATATTTTAGGCCTAAGACCACACTAAATCTGGACAATACTTGTAAAGTGTTACCTAAAATATTTTTGGGCACGCTTTTCAAATGTAGCCTTAATTTTTAGCTTTAATCCACGATAATATTTGCAACGCTTGTAAAGCATGCTCTTTAGCGCTATAGGCTACACTTTATAAGTGTTTCCATATCATGATATAATTGGCAACGCCTTCTACACATATGGTTACACTTTTTAAGTGTGTTATTTTTATTATTTTAAAACAACACTCTACAAGTGTTGCCTTATAATTTTTCTAAAATTTACACCAAAATATTGTACTCCCTCCAACATTTTTAACCTAAAATATTTTATTCCCTCCAATATATTTAACTCTCCCTCCAATTTCTAATTGACTCCACAAAAAATCAAAAAAAAAAAAAAAAAGCACGCATATTAAACTTTAAAAAATAACTCTCCGCTCAAATCAGTAAAAGAAAAACCCTCAACTCTCATAAACTCTCAGCTCTCAAATATGACATAAACACACTCTCAGAAACCCTCACTTTTGCTATGTTTACTTTTTTGAAAATCACTCTTTCAGCTCCCAAAAATTTTCCAAACCCTCACTTTTGCTATGTTTCTCCCAGAAATTAGATTGGGATTTTTTTAGTTGCATCTACGAAATTGACTTTTCTTCTGCAAAATTCCACACTTTGTCTGCTTTTGCTTCTTCAGAACTGGATTTTCTCCGGTTGAATTCCCAAGGTAAGCTCCGGTTAACCCTTTTCTTCTTGTTTTTTTCTTGTTTCTGAGCATGCATGCATTTTCTAGTGAATCTCTGGTAGGATTTGGATAATAAAATCTTTTTAAGATTTAGAAGAAGAGAAACCCTTTTAAATTTTGAAGATTTGGGCATTCCCTTTTCTTCTCTCACTTTCTGTTGGTTATAGCTCAATTTTTCAAAGTCGTTGTATTTTAGCTCTCACATTTGGATCAGTAGCTGGTTATCATCTTGTTTCTTTTATTTTGTTAAATTTATGCTATTGTTAATTTCATAATCCTTTAGTAAGTATTACTTACTGGACAATATCTTTCTAGTGAATCTCCGATTAAATGTGATTTCTTGCTTAATATGTTTTATCCTAAAAATTAGACTAATATGATATATTTATTTATAGTAAGTATGAGATATTCATTGTAACTCTACCTGTGTGCAAGAATTGCTAAGGTAGCAGTAGGATTAAGCTAGTTTTGTTCAACTTCAATTTTGAATTCTACTTCTGTTACTTTTTAATTTTAGATGTCATTTATGTTCCGATCTCGATGTGAAACTAGGGGTAAGAGATTTAAAAAGGAAAAAAAACTAATTTTAAGAGTGAAAGTACAGGGGTATATGTAAATACGGATTTCTCCTTTTCCTTTGGAACCAAAGGAGTCAAAAATTAGAAGTGGAAAGGTGTCATTTACCTTCATGTTACCGCCATTCATCTTTATGAAGTTGGATAAACACAAAAAAGTGTAACACCCTGTATCTTCCCAACCCTACTTGACGACATTGAATAATGTTTACTTAGGTGTCGAGAGCCATAAGTATGTATTTGGTAATGTTATCGATGAGTTAATTGATATTGGGCTTCGTACGTGTGATTAGACCTTTGTAGAAGGTGTTTTGTGACTTCGTGGAGCATTTGTGGGGTTAAAAATGAGGCTTGGAGGGCCTCCAAACAAAGGATATTAAAGGTAAGAAGTAAGTTAAAGAATAGAACTTGAAGTATCTAACCGAATCAGCAAAGAAAAGTCGAAGAAATGAAAAATTAAAAAAAATGAAGGTGGGGCGCGCTCAGGGGCGTGCCAGGCCGCTCTGGGCTGAAATTTTCAGCCCAGAGGTAGCAAAGGAGCGCGCCAAGCGTCGTGTCGGGGTGGTTTTCGCCAAAATTTTTCTTCGACTATTATGATGCGTATAAGACCTATAAGTCATGGTATCATTACGCCATCATAGTAGGACTATTTTTAAGCACGTTTAGCATTCGAATTGGGGTTAATTCTTCATCACAAGTATTTTAACAAATTATGTTCAAAGAAGCCATGAGCGACTAGAATTTCTATTTTTGCGATTGAGGCTATGATTGGGAATCTCGTAAGTAAATATTGTCGTGACGATTATGGAATTAATTAAACATGAGATATATGATGGATTACATATTGATTTTTGTGGGCTAAGATAATATGTGTCATGGGCCAATTTGAGGCCCAAAAATGAGGCAAAATACTTGGCCCAAAAGGTCAAATGACCCATTCTCCCTTTGACCATCAATTATTGATCAAGCATGACTAAGGATAAGATTAAAAAGGGCTATATAAAGGCCACCAAATCAGATTTTATTCATTCAAACGGTACATGCCTTTCTAAACATTTCCAAAAGATATTTCTCTCAAACTCTCAAACCCTAAGTTGTCTTCTTGGACAAGATCATCAATTGGCAAGTCTTGGTAAGTGTATATTCTTATGGATTAATATATTATATTCATGAGAGAGTATGTAAATCATGTTGGTTATGCTTGGAAGTGTTGAACATGGTACTTTATGTTTTTGTAAAAGATTTGTTATCAATGGGATCTAAGCATGAAATATGACTTGTGATTTTGATGAAAGAGCATGGTATGGATGAAATATGAACATGTATGTTATTTTCATATAAGTGTAAATTATGGGATTTTGGCCGATATGTGCTATGAAGTTTATTAAGGTGACTTGATGGATTATTTGTGATGTGGTGTGGATGAGAAAGTGTAAAGGAGAAGTTTTGTGGTGAAATATTATTGATTATCATGAATTGGTCAATGTATGGAATATTGGGGCATTATTGGTATGATAATTTCATCAATGGTTTTGTCAAGGGGGAAATGGCATGTTTAAAGGCAAACATGAAAATCGTTATCGTTATATGCATTTGTAAGGTAGTTGGTGGTTAATGTAAACTTTGTTATGTATTTGTGTTGTAGAGTGACACATAAAGAAGGAGCGGGACTATTGTATGCACATCCAAGATTGTATATTCGTATTGAGAATACAAGGTATCTAAGGTTACTCTATCCGTATCTTTCTGCGGTAAATAGTATTCACATTGACATTACGCTTGTCCCATCCCGAAATGTGCTAAGGTATCCTATATCCGGTTATCAATGGTCATTATCATATATTTCCTACTCATTGATCAATTGTGAGTCTCATGTCTCATATTCATAAATAATGTTCCAAAAGTCCAATAAGGTTACATTCCAAAGTCCCAATCATATTATAACCATCCCAAAGTACCAATATCATGAAAGTAAAGGAATGAAGTAATGTATGTAGTTTCCAATAATGTATCACTCTTATAACTAAAGAAAGAAGTAATGTGAATAATTGTATAATGGTTGATGTAGAGAATGGGTGGTATCCCAGGGGTTAAAATACCTAGCATGGGTCAATCCCAATATCTCGGGTGGTATCCCAGGTGTGAAAAAAACACCTAGCATGGGTCAATCCCGCTACTACAGGTGGTATACCAGGGGCAAAAGAAAAACCTAGCATGGGTCAATCCCGAAAACTATTAAATACCCACTGATCAGCTTGGGGCCTGGGCATTGTAAGAATGGAAGGATGAGTAGTGAATGAAGAAGTAAATGAAGAAGTGAATGATGAACGAATGAATGAACGTAAAAGTAAAGCAAGTAATCCACGTAATGTGCATATGTCCATACGTATAGAATGGTAACTTATCCATATTGGTTATTCAAGTATATTTGTTTCCATTGAAGTATTTATGTATCACACTGTTGTTATGGCTTTACATACTCAGTACATTCTTCGTACTGACCCCCTTGGGGGACTTACTTTACTGGCTGCAGGCGCAGGTGCTAGTAGTCCTCCCCAGTAGGTTGCGAATCATTTGCAGGTCATTGGTGAGCTCCAGTTGGTTCGGGGCTTTCCGAGTTGCTATATATACATTTGTTTTGGTATAGTATATGTGTATAGAGCGGTGTGTTGTCCCGACTCTAGGTTGGTTATGGTTATGTATCTGTAGAGGCTTTGTAGACGGTTGTGGGAAGACAAATGTAAGAGATGTATGGCCATGTTGATTCGATGGCCCTAACAACCAAGTTTCATATATTATACAAGTTTTTCCATGACTTCCGCATAGTGGCATGATATAATATGAGACATGCATATGAATGTACATGAGCAAAGATTGGTTCTCTCGGGCCTCATCGGCTTCGGGTGCCAGTCCGCCTCAATGGGATTTGGGGCGTGACAAAAGTGGTATCAGAGCGGGTCGTCCTAAGGGTGTCTACAAAACTGTGTCTAAGTAGAGTCTTACTTATCGATGTGTTGCGCGCCACATTGATAAGCAGGAGGCTACAGGATATTTAGGAGTTGTTTCTTTTCTTCATTTCTAGATCGTGCAATAGAGTCAAAGTTATAGGTGGACACATATGTACGTATTAATATTGGTTTTCTTTTGTATAGTCAAATGCTAAATACCAGACAAGATAAGGGCAAAGGTGAGCAGGTTGATTTGCCTGCCAAAGTAGAAATGAGTAAATCACCACCTGACTAAGCTAGTCAAGGTGGAGCTGACATGAAATTTGCAATACGAGTTTCTCTTAGCCAAAAGGTAGAGAAGTACCCCGCAGAACCACCTATAAGTGCCACTGGACATGATATAAGAAATGTAGTGTATATGTTGACTCAGATAGTTGCTGTACAATGTCACGGGCGAGTTGGCCCAATGATGAGTAATGATGGTGCGGCTAGGGCATCTAGTCAGAGAACACAAGATTTTCTGAAAGTAAACCCTCCCACGTTCACCGGGTCGGATCTGAATGAAGACCCATAAGACTTTATAGACCAAATCAAATGGCTCTGGATGTTATGCATGTGACTGGTGTATTGAGGTACTTCCAACTAGTTGGGAGGAATTTAAAACGACATTCCTTGACCAGTATCTCCCATATGAGGTCCGAAAAGCTCATGCGGACCAATTGTTAAATTTTTGCCAAAGGACTATGAGTGTCAAAAAGTATAGTCTTCAGTTTAATTCTTTGGCTAGGTATGCTCCAAATGTGGTAGCTATTATGACCAATAGAGTGCATCAGTATGTGGATAGATGAATAGTACTATTGTGGTCTTGAAAAGAGATATGGATATAGCCAAAATATAGGCTTTTGCACAGATGATGGAGGATCCGAGGCAACAGAAAAGGACACAAATATTTGAAAAAGGGTCGTCAAAGAGGGCTAGACCTATGGGATAGTTTATGGCGTACCAAGGAGAATTTAGGTCTTGGGTGTTTAATAGACCGCCTAGACCATTATTTCCTTAATCTATAGTAAATGTTCTACCTCGATCCCAAGGGTTTAGAGACAATCGGTTTGGCAAAGAAGCGAGATTTAGGATTCATGGGCAATGAGGTATCAAGCACAGGAATGTAGAAAGTAGAAACCAATCGAAGTCTCCTCGTCAGTTGTGTTAGTGCTGTGGAAGTTATCATCTAGGTGAAATATCGGTTGGGGCCAAATGTTGTTATTGGTGTGATATGTCGGGCCACAAAATGAGGCTTCTCCTGATGAAGCTACAGGTACCATACACGTATTGATTGACCCATATTCGACACTAGCATATGTTATTTCATTAAATTGCTGAAAATCCAAAAGAACACCAAAATGACTAGTTATGTCACAGGAAGTCTATACATTAGTTGGTGAACCTATTGTAGTTAAAAGAGTATATCATAAGTGCATAGTAATTGTTTGTGTTCATGGGACACTGGGTGCTCGTATTGAGCAGGACATAGTGGATTTTGATGTTATACAGGGATTGTGTCATAGTAGATTGCCAAACTAAGAAGTTATATTGTCATTTTCCCTAAAAGAATGTTTTGAATGGCCAAGGAAATGTGGGGGTACAAAGAGGAAAATTTATACCCCATCTTAAAGAAAAGAAAAGGATACTCTAAGGGATACATATGTCACTGAGTAAGAGTGAAAGATACTGATGTGAAACCACCAACTCTCCAATTAGTTCTAGTGGTGAATAAATTCCTCGATGTATGAGCTGATATTAATGTGATGTCAGATACTCAGCCTATTTTTATTTCTTCATTTAGCATGGCCCGGTAGAGTTACGGGAATGAAATGAGAAAGTAAAAGACGTGTTGAGTAAGGGATTCATAAGGCTTAGTGCGACCCCTTGGGGTGCATCAGTGTTCATAGGACAAAAAAAAAAGAGAAAAGATGGCATATTCAGAATGTGTGCTTACTATCGGCAACCGAATAAGATGACAATGAAGAATACATGTCTTCTCCTCGGAGTTGATGACTTATTTGATCAGTGATAGGGTGCCAAATTCTTCCTAAAGATTGACTTAAGGTCAGGAGCTCATCAAGTAAGGGTCAGAGAAAATAAAGGTACCCAAACTAGAGGTATAGTTGTCATGAATTCATAGTTATGCCATTTGGAATAACAAATGCACCAGCTGCATTGATGGATTTGATAATTAGGGTGTTTAAGCCATCGCTAAGCGTATTCGTGATAATGTTTTAGATATCATACTAGATTACTCAAGAGCACAAAAAGACCATGCTAATTACTTATGACAAGTGTTACGGATTCTTTGTGACCGTAAGATATATGCAAGTTCTTTAAATGCAAGTTTGGTCACAATCCGTATTGTCCCTAGGACACATTGTATTGAACGAAGGAATAAGGATTCATATAGACAAAAGAAGTGGCCAAGGCTTGCGATGCCTACGGAAATTCGTAGCTTCCTTGAGTTGGCCAGTTATTACAAAAGAATTGTTAAAAAGGCTTTTTGCCATTACCCTTAACGAATCTAGCACACAAAGTAACTAAGTTTCAGCGGAATGATGTATGTGAGAAAAGTTTGCAAAAGATGGAAGATAAATTGACTCCTACACCTGTACTAGTACTCCTAAAGGCACATAAGAGTATGCAGGTTATTGTGATGTTTTCAAAATTGGTGTGGGATGTGTGTACAGGCAGTACGACAATGTGATAGCGTATGCCTTAAAACGATTGCATCCACATAAGAGAAATTATCCCACATATGATTTTAAATTAACAGTTGTGACAATTGCTTGTAACAGATAGCACCACTACTTCTATAAAACTTCAGGTGAAAGAACTATAATGTCAAATGTGTCAGAATTTCTTTGGTATCCGAGATGAAGGAAAAACAATATGTAAATCCTATTTTTAGTTCAATTGAAAAAAAATATGTACAACAAAGTTCGACGAAGGTATTTGAGCAAGTGTGTACTGGGTATAGATGAGTTAAGAAAATGAATTATGACAAAAGAAGATCGTTCACAATATTTTATTCATTCGGCAGCAACCAAAATGTACCATGGTGTAGCAGGGATGTCTTGGTAAGGTTACACGAGAAGCACATTGTAGAATTTGTATCTCAATGTCCAAGCGGTCACTGATTAATAGTATGACATCAGAAATCTGTATGTTTTATGCAATGTATTACCCTTCCAATTTGGAAGTGGAACATGAATAATATGGATTTAATTACAGGGTTACCTCGTACTCTGCGAAAGTTGATAGTTGACAGGCTTATCGAGTCAGCGTATTTCCTACCAGTTAAGACCACCAATACCGCTGGACATTATACAAAGTTGTATGTTACAAAGATAGTATGATTATATGGGATTCCACTCACTATTATATCAAACAGGAGAACTCACTTTATTGCACAATATTGGAAGCCTTTTCAGTAAAGCATGGGTACACAGGAGGATGTAAATACGGCTTGTCAGCCTCAGATGGATAAACAAACAGAACACATTATACGAACGGTTGGAGATATGCCACGAGTTTGTACATTGGACCTTAAAGGTAGTTGGGATGAACATCTATCATTTCTTGAAATTGTTTACAATAAAAGTATCAAAAGGCACCTTACGAAGGTTTTATATGAAAGAAAATATAGATCATCAATTGGATGGGTTTCAGCTGATGAAATTTGCCTTGCTCGGGTCAGGTTTTGTTCATCAAGCCATAGAAAGGGTGAAGGTGATATAACAACAGCTACAAATGGCCCAAAGTCTATATAAATCTTATGTCGATACTAGAAGAAGGGAATTACAATGTGCCATAGGTGATTAGGTATTTTTGACAGTGTCACCAATGAAATTTTTTTTTTATAAGATTCGAAAAGAAAAGAAAATTTTCCAAAGATTTGAGCAAATTGCGTAGCTATTAGCACTAGTCCCAGAACTCTTCACAGTTCATGCCATATTTCATAATCGATGCTTTGAAAGTGTATAGGAGATTATCGCGTATTGCTCCTAGTGGAGATATACAAGTTATGGAAGATCTCACATATAAAGAGGTACTTCTTACTATACTAGATCGATAAATGAAAACAATGAGAAATAAAGGAGTAGCTTCCGTAAAGGCACTATTGGAGAAATTAGCATGTAGAAGAAATCACAAGGGAAGCCAAAGAAATAATGGAATCTAAAGTACTCATAATTGTTGTACAAGGAAGAAAAAGTTCAAGATATGAAAGTGGAGTCATAATAAGTAAGTCTTTACAAGTGTTACGTGTGTATCTGATAATGTGAAGGATTCACTTCGACTTAAGTGTTACAATGGGACAATGTTACTAACATTCGAGGACGAATGTTTCTAAGGGGGGAAGAATGTAACACCCCATATCTTCCCAACCCTACTTGACGACATTGAATAATGTTTACTTAGGTGTCGAGAGCCATAAGTATGTATTTGGTAATGTTATCGATGAGATAATTGATATTGGGCCTCGTACGTGTGATTAGACCTTCGTAGAAGGTGTTTTGTGACTTCGTGGAGCATTTGTGGGGTTAAAAATGAGGCTTGGAGGGCCTCCAAACAAAGGATATTAAAGGTAAGAAGTAAGTTAAAGAATAGAACTTGAAGTATCTAATCGAATCTGTAAAGAAAAGTTGAAGAAATGAAAAATTAAAAAAAATGAAAGTGGGGCGCGCTCAGGAGCGTGCCAGGCCACTCTGGGCTGAAATTTTCAGCCCAGAGGTAGCAAAGGGGCGCGCTAAGCGGCGTGCCGGGGTGGTTTTCTCCAAAATTTGTCTTCGACTATTATGATGCGTATAAGACCTATAAGTCATGGTATCATTACGCCATCATAGTAGGACTATTCTTAAGCGCGTTTAGCATTCAAATTGGGGTTAATTCTTCATCACAAGTATTTTAACAAATTATGTTCAAAGAAGCCATGAGCGGCTAGAATTTCTATTTTTGCGATTGAGGCTACGATTGGGAATATCGTAAGTAAATATTGTCGTGACGATTATGGAATTAATTAAACATGAGATATATGATGGATTACATATTGATTTTTGTGGGCTAAGATAATATGTGTTAATGGGCCAATTTGAGGCCCAAAAATGAGGCAAAATACTTGGCCCAAAGGTTCAAATGACCCATTCTCCCTTTGACCATCAATTATTGATCAAGCATGACTAAGGATAAGATTAAAAAGGGCTATATAAAGGCCACCAAATCAGATTTTATTCATTCAAAAGGCACATGCCTTTCTAAACATTTCCAAGAGATATTTCTCTCAAACTCTCAAACCCTAAGTTGTCTTCTTGGACAAGATCATCAATTGGCAAGTCTTGGTAAGTGTATATTCTTATGGATTAATATATTATATGCATGAGAGAGTATGTAAATCATGTTGGTTATGCTTGGAAGTGTTGAACATGGTACTTTATGTTTTTGTAAAAGATTTGTTATCGATGGGATCTAAGCTTGAAATATGACTTGTGATTTTGATGAAAGAGCATGGTATGGATGAAATATGAACATGTATGGTGTGATTATGTTATTAAACTTGTTATTTTCATATAAGTGTAAATTATGGGATTTTGGCCGATATGTGCTATGAAGTTTATTAAGGTGACTTGATGGATTATTTGTGATGTGGTGTGGATGGGAAAGTGTAAAGGAGTAGTTTTGTGGTGAAATGTTATTGATTATCATGTATTGGTCAATGTATGGAATATTGGGGGATTATTGGTATGATAATTTCATCAATGGTTTTGTCAAGGGGGAAATGGCATGTTTAAAGGCAAACATGAAAATCGTTATCGTTATATGCATTTGTAAGGTAGTTGGTGGTTAATGTAAACTTTGTTATGTATTTGTGTTGTAGAGTGACACATAAATAAGGAGCGGGACTATTGTATGCACATCTAAGATTTTATATTCGTATTGAGAATACAAGGTATGTAAGGTTACTCTGTCCGTATCTTTCTGCGGCAAATAGTATTCACATTGACATTACGTTTGTCCCATCCCACAATGTGCTAAGGTATCCTATATCCGGTTATCAATGGTCATTATCATATATTTCCTACTCATTGATCAATTGTGAGTCTCATGTCTCATATTCATGAATAATGTTCCAAAAGTCCAATAAGGTTACATTCCAAAGTCCCAATCATATTATAACCATCCAAAAGTACCAATATCATGAAAGTAAAGGAATGAAGTAATGTATGTAAGTGTTTCCAATAATGTATCACTCTTATAACTAAAGAAAGAAGTAATGTGAATAATTGTATAATGGTTGATGTAGAGAATGGGTGGTATCCCAAGGGTTAAAATACCTAGCATGGGTCGATTCCAATATCTCGGGTGGTATCCCAGGGGTGAAAGGAACACCTAGCATGGGTCAATCCCGCTACTACGGGTGGTATCCCAGGGGCAAAATAAAAGCCTAGCATGGGTCGATCCCGAAAACTATTGAATACCCACTGATCAACTTGGGGCCCGGGCATTGTAAGAATGGAAGGATGAGTAGTGAATGAAGAAGTAAATGAAGAAGTGAATGAATGAATGTAAAAGTAAAGTAAGTAATCCACGTAATGTGCATATGTCCATACGTATAGAATGGTAACTTATCCATATTAGTTATTCAAGTATATTTGTTTCCATTGAAGTATGTATGTATCACGCTGTTGTTATGGCCTTACCTACTCAGTACATTCTTCGTACTGACCCCCTTGGGGGACTTACTTTACTGGCTGCAGGCGCAGGTGCTAGTAGGCCTCCCCAGTAGGTTGCGGATCATTTGCAGGTCATTGGTGAGCTCCAGTTGGTTTGGGGCTTTCCGAGTTGCTATATATACATTTGTTTTGGTATAGTATATGTGTATAGCGCGGGGTGTTGTCCCGACTCTGGGTTGGTTATGGTTATGTATCTGTAGAGGCTTTGTAGACGGTTGTGGAAAGACAAATGTAAGAGATGTATGTCCATGTTGACTCGATGGCCCTAACGGCCAAGTTTTATATATTGTACAAGTTTTTCCATGACTTCCGCATAGTGGCATGATATAATATGAGACATGCATATGAATGTACATGAGCAAAGATTGGTTCTCTCGGGCCTCATCGGCTTCGGGTGCCAGTCCGCCTCAATAGGATTTGGGGCATGACAAAAAGTAAACATCTTTTACTTCTACTTCTACTAAATTTTTGTTTGCATAACCCCATTCCTTTCCTTGAACTGACTAAAATGCCATTATAGTTCATGATTATTTGTGCAGATATTTTTTAGGACAACTTTCTTTCTTTGTTTATTTTGTGCTCTCGTATCTCTTTATTGATGAATACATACAGGTCTTGGGGAATAATAGTTGTAGTATACATACAGGTCTTGGGAATAAGCTTTAGGCTAAGTTCACATTCTAATAATAGTTAAATCATGATGCATGTTATGAGGATTAAGAGGATTTAATAGGCTCACGATTTAGATTTAGTATTGATAATCAATTTTATCAAATATAATTCCTCAAAGGAATTTGTATTCATTACTCTTTATAGGTCAACTAAATATTAGAGTTAACTCGACAAACTGTTAGATTCATATATCTATTACATCCCATCCTTATTTTTTAGCGTGATGCACTCTAGCTCAATTGCGTTGTACTTACAGTACCTTCTATCTTTTTTCTCTTCATCATTTTTGACTCTTTAATTCTTTTTTTACTAAGAAAGCTTTATATTAATTGAAGTTGATAGAGGCCAGGCAAATACAAGAAAATTTAAGGCACTAGTTGAAAGTTGAAATTCTAAGTTCACAGATTGTGTAGAAGAAGTGAGATATTCAGCTGACTCTGCATTAGCCTAAATATGGCAAGTTAAGTGAAGATAAGAAAACATAAACCATTATGATTCATCTATAATAGACTATAAATGTAAATCCTATGATTTTTTAGTTTTTCAAAAATGTAAACTGATAAGGTATTCTACTTGCTCGTTTTAGATCAAGATCACTATTTGTCTTTATAATTTAAGAACATGGGAGGTTAAATAACAATGGGCATTATACTTACTCTTGAGTATTCAGTGAGTTTTGTTCCAGTGATAACTTAAAAAGATCTCAAGTTTGATTGAGTCTTTGAAGCATTTACTGTTTGATAGTTGAGGCTGCTTGATTCTAAAAATGTATTTCTGGGTAAAAGTTTTGATTCAAGAACTTTGAGAGCAACTTGATTTCATTCTTTCAAGTACTTAGGTGTAGGAAAATATATAGAATACGTACTTTAATTTGTAGAGCCGACTAGAAAAATATGTAGAATGCATACTTAATTTTGTTATATGCAGGAGAGAGGAGAGGAAAACTGGATTCACAATCGTCTGCTTCTATTTTGTTATTTTTGAAAGTTTACTCTTCTCTTCAAGATATTCATTGTTCTCTTCACTAAATTATCGATCAAATAAGCTTTGGTATAACATAATCTATGTTGTTCATATGAGCTTTGATAAAACAGAATCTTTGTTTCATTATAATTGAACACTGGTAATACAGAATCTATTAATGTAGTATTTCTTATCAAATATGCATGTGTTCTTGATGCTTGTGATTTTAATTTACTTCCTTTGTTGAGGTTCAAGTTTAAGAACTCTTTGTGATATGCATCTTGACTATCTTTTTATCTTTGTAGATCAGAGATTCAAGTTTTTAGGGTTGTGAGCTTGTTAAGTGTACCTGTGATAAGCTGCTGTCAACTGAGGGAGGTAATAGTCATATATTTTATGTTTTGACTAAAATAGTGCATCCCATTTGGTGTCAGATTTTTCCAGCAATAAAGTATTTTTTAAATCATGTATCATTTGAACTTTTGCATGGACTGTTATTTCTCCATTTGCCCCTACTATGACTTTTAATTTCTCTTCTGAAATATGTCAAATTTACATGATAGTCATTCTCTAGAATATTAGTATCCATGTCATTGTATGGTCTATATCTGTTATTGGTCTATTTCATAATATTATAGATGTAATTACATTCAGTTACAAAACAATCAGTCCTCACTCTCTTGTTATTCTACAAATGATCTATGTCTTGACATTGAGCCTTCTTCAATAATAGGGTCTACCTTTTTCCGATAAATCATCATCCATATATACGTATATTGATAGTTCAAGAGGATCTACCTTTCTTTAGGTGGAAAAAATATATGTTTTATTTAGTTATAAGTGTGTTCAGTGAACTAAGTGGACTGGATATTTGGCTCTATAGTTTTATTTTCAGTTGTGTGCTACTGAAGTTGATAAGGATGTACTTTTGTATCTGTTTTTCTTGAATGTGTCTTTTTTCTATTTGATCACCCCTATCTCAGTATTTCTGTTTGAGCAATATGTTAACTCCCTGCAAATTATTTTTGTTACTCTTTCTTGTTAATTTTACTTATTTTCTGTTAGAAGAACAATCAACATTCAGAAAGATCTAAAGAGGATTTAAACTTGGATTCAGCTTAGCACAAGTGCCATGACTAGGTAAGAAATTCTTATCATCAACCAACACTTGATTCTGATAATTTACTCGTGGATTTTAGAATTTACTTGTAAAGTAATTAATGATTTTGTATGTTATGAGACGTAATTTAATATTGACTTTTTAGGAATACAAATGTTCTATCCAAGGATTGGGTGGATTTACCTAGGTATAGCGAAGAGCATGAACAGGGAGTTAAATCTTTCTGAGATTTTGCTTACACTTATGGAGATCCTCAAGGCGAAGAAATTCAGTGCCCATGTGATAGGTGTTGTAATGTCCGGTGGGCTCGCAGGGATGTAGTGTATAATCATCTAATAGACCATGTATTTGTTAAAGGTTATAAAGATGGATCAATCATGGGGAATGAAAAATTTAGTTAAATGTTGATGATCATATGGATGACTCGTATGAGGACATTGAGGGGTTGTTGAATGATAAATTATGAGATGTTGCAAAAGCTAAAGGAGTTTATGAAGGTCCAAATGAAGATGCCAAGAAATTCTATAACTTAATTGAAGAGGTAAGCCAAGAACTATACCCTGGTTGTAAAGGATTCTCTAGATTATCATTCACAATCCGTTTATATTTGTTGAAGTGTCTACATGGATGGAGAAATGAATCATTCACTTCTCTTTTAGAATTATTAAAAGAGGCGATGTCCGATTTGAACATTCCTCTGTCTTACAATAAAGCCAAGTCTATGGTTAAGGATCTCGGTCTTGATTATGAGAAAATTGTTGCTTGTCCTAGTGATTGTATGTTATTTAGGAATGACCATAAGGATGATGAATTGTATCATGTTTGTGGAGCTTCTCGATATATTAAACCTCCTGAAGTAGATAGTGAGGTTGTTGAGCCTTCTAAAAAATCTCATCATGTTCCAGCAAAAATTTTGAGATATTTTCCATTAATTTCTAGACTCAAAAGGTTATTTATGTGCTCAAAGACAGCAGATTCATTGAGGTGGCATGACGAGGAGCATTCTAAAGATAGAAAGTTAGGCATCCTGCTGATGGACAAGCATGGAAATATTTTGATAGCTTGTATCCAGATTTTGCGTTAGATTCTCGTAATTTAAGACTTGGCTTGGCAAGTGATGGATTCAATCCATTTCGGACCATGACTATATCTCATAGCACATGGTCAGTGATTTTGATGGTGTATAATTTGCATCCTTGGATGTGCATGAAACCAGAGTATTCTATGTTTTCTTTACTTATTCCTGGGTCTCGATCACCTGAAAATGACATTGATATTTATTTACAACCATTGATTGATGAGTTAAATTTATTGTGGCATTCCGGGATTGAAACATATAATGTTTCAAGAAATCAAGCCTTTCAAATACGAGAAACTCTTATGTGGACAATCAGTGAATTTCCTGCATATGCTATGTTATCTGATTGGAGTACAAAAGGATAGTTGGCTTGCCCTTGTTGTAATTATGGCACTAATTCTTGCTATCTTAAGCATAGTAGAAAAATGTGTTATATGAATCATCGTGTTTTTCTACCCATGAATCATCTGTGGAGATTTAATAAAAGATCTTTCAATGGAAAAATTGAATTTAGACCTCCTTCGCGTTTGTTAAAGGGAATTGATGTGCTTAATAGCTGACAAAATATTAACAATATGTTTGGGAAGAAGAGAAAGTGATCAAATGATGGCTAGTGGAAAAAAAGGTCAATCTTTTTTGAATTACCTTATTGGGAGCACAACCCGTTACCCGACAACCTTGATGTGATGTACATAGAAAAGAACATAGTTGATAACGTAATTGAAACTCTTTTAGATATTTTTGGCAAAACAAAGGATCATGCAAAGGCTCGTTATGATATAAAAGAGATGGGAATTAGGAAGAGCCTTTATCCAAAAGATACCACGGATGGCAAGGGAACAAAGATTGCAAAATCATGCTTCTCAATGACTGTCGCAATCCCTATTTTCATAAGGCGCAACTTCGAGACTTAAAAAATTAATTAATAAATATAATTTAAAAATATTTGAGAGTCACCAACTAATTTTAGGAAAACTAGGAAACCTGTTAATTTGATTAAAGAAAAATTGGTCTGCGTAACCAATTAGATTCTAGATAAGAGTTCAGGTTATTCCGAAGGGAAGGTATTAGGCACCCTTCGAAATACATAAAGGTGGGTCCTGGCTGAACTCATTTTTTCAATTGAGTGGAGATAAAATAACATTATACAAATATAACAAACACAAAATATACACAGTAAATAAAGTAAAACATGAATAACGAAGACGGCCTAATATTTGTCTATTGCTAAATGAAATGAATAAATACAATAAGTAATTCAAAATGATCCTCGAATTTAAATTCGAGTGTCTTCTTCGGAAAGAAGCTCATTTTTTGTAATGGGCAGGCTTCAAAAATTCGACGGAGAGATTTTATCATTGGCCATTTAAATTAACACTATTCAATATGAATTTAAAATATCGCTAAGAGAGCAAAAGTTAACAAGAAATTTTAAGAGAACCAAAAACAATAATAAAATAATTAACAAACAACATCATAAAAGTCCAAAAAAACCCTACAATTAGTAACCAAAATAGCATGGTAAACAAAGTTGTATAAGGATCACGTAAAAAAAGAAATAGAAATGGTGTAAAATTGATGTTAAACAACCTGAAAATCCAACCTAGCAAGTAGCAACTAGTATTAAATAGGAGTATAAAATATGACAGAACAAACCCAAAATAACACCAATACTAAATAAACTTCTAGCAATATTCACACGTAAGCCTCAATCATCAA
Organism: Capsicum rhomboideum; assembly: GCA_031232105.1. Classification (NCBI taxonomy): domain Eukaryota; kingdom Viridiplantae; phylum Streptophyta; class Magnoliopsida; order Solanales; family Solanaceae; genus Capsicum; species Capsicum rhomboideum. The sequence goes on from CP124714.1 coordinate 125,350,502, forward strand.
AAACCAGTAAAGAAAGTAAGCAAGAAAATTCAAAATAATGAATCCTCCTGAAAACTAACATATACACAAATATATGTGTAAAACGTAGAAAGAAAAAGGTTATCGGAGGATAACATTTTACTACCATATTGATCATTGTTCGATTTCACCAGAGCTCTTGGTGGTTCTGTCGTTGTTGAACTGTTGTTGTTCGTTGTTAATGGTTGGGTTCAAGATCTCGCCAGAGACGAGGTGTTGGAGCTCAGAGCTCATTTTGGTTTTGTCGTTGTTGTGTTGTTTTGACGTCTGGTCACTGGAGAAGAAAGGGGAAATGGGGTTGGGATGGTTGTGTGATGGTGAAGTTCGTCAGTTTTAATGGATGTTAGTTTGCTTGTTATTCACTATTGGAGCTCATTGACGTTGACGGAGCTCGTGGTGAGTCAAAGGTTTGATGGAGGTGGGCTAGAGATAATGAAGCAGTGGGGGTCAGTCGTTGTTCTTTGTCGGAGTTGACGAAGTTGTTTGTGGTCAGAGCTGGTTGTGACAGTGATGAGGAGAATCAGAAAACGAAAAAGGGGTTGTGGTTTTGGGTGGAGAAGTAGAGAGGACAGAGGTGGTTTGGTGGTGGATCCGATGAACCGATGGTGGAGTTCACCACAAAAGTGAAAGGGGAGGGAGGCGGCGGCTGATACCAAAAATGGATAGAGAGAAAATAATTTGTTTATCCTAATTTGAAAATTTTCACCATCATTAATTGTGAAGGAAGTGGATTAGTTTTATAGATAAAATAAAAACCACTCAAAAGTAAAATTGTATGCTCAATATCATGATTTTGGAAAATCATGGGCTATTCAAAATCATGAGTCATCCAAAACAATGACTATTTGATTTTATCCAAAACTATGGGTATTTAACTTATCTGTGTAAAATATCTTATCCGTCTTTTATGAATTAAAGGATTGTGATAAAACATAAATTATCAAATGTATTTAAATGCCAGATAAGAATATGATTTGAGTTTAAAATAAAATTGATGATTTAATAAATCTCAAATAATATTTGTTTATAAAAACGACTGTGTAAAAAATTCTGTGACAGTCAATAATTAAAAATTGTAATAAATTGATAAATATCCTAGTATTTTCAAGAAAAAGGATAACTACTAATAACTTGTGTTAAATTGAACCAAAATATGTAAAAATTGAATTTTATAATCTTTAACAAATATAAAGTTCAAAAGTGTTTATTTGAAAATGTCAATCCAAAATTGGGTGTCAACAATTGCCCCTTTTCATTCATAGAGGATGAAAGAGTCTTTGGATAAAGACGCTGACGTGTAGCCAATTTTGACTAGACGAAAAAGAAAAAGAAAAAGAATAACATATGCACAAAATAATGTCAAATGTTGATAAAATTTTGACAATACTCTCCATCCGTTGAAAGGGATAGATTGTCTTTTGATAAAAGGTAAAGGATTGTTCAAAAATAAAACATTCACACGCACCTTCGACGTTGCTTCCAAAATTACCTCAGTGTCGAGCTTGAGAAACGCCGAGAATGCAATGTTGCGTACCTTTTTGAACAAGGTAGCGGATCAACTTGTCTCATTAAACGACGGACGACCATCTTGAACTGATATGCCATTTGAACGGCTGACAACACAACTTGTCTAATTGAAAGGCGGACAACCTATCTTGAACTGAATATACCATTTGAACGGGTGACGACCCAACTTATCTCATTGAAAGGCGGACACCTATCTTGAACTGAATATACCATTTGAACGGATGGCGACCCAACTTGTCTCATTGAAAGGCGAACGATCGATTTTGAACTTGATATGCCATTTTGAATTAGGTGGTTACCCAATTTGTCTCATTGAACAATGGACGGCCATCTTGAATGTAACCTGCCATTTTGAACGACGTGACTTTCCAACACGTCTCATTGAAAGGCGGATGATCTAACATGCCACTTTGAACAGGGTGACTTCCCAACTTATAGCATAATCAACTGCACTAAATTTATTATTAGCAAATGAAATATAAGGAAAACTAAGAATTATGCATTCCTTATGCAACATGACACATTGAACGGGGTGACTTCCCAACGTGTTTTATAATCACATGTACTAAATTTATTAGTATCAAATGTAATATAAGGAAAACTAAGAATTGTGCATACCTGATGCAACATGTCACTTTGAACGGGGTGACTTCCCAACATGTCTAATCACCTGCACTAAACTTATTAGTAGCAAATGAAATATGTCACAATGAAGGAGGTGATGATCCAACATAACATGTCACATATAGGAGTGACGATCTAATATAACATGTCACAAATAGGAGTGACGGTCCAACAAAAGATGTCACAAATATAGGAGTGACGATCCAACATAACATGTCACAAATATAGGAGTGACAATCCTACATCACATGTCACAAATAGGAGGTGACGATCCAACAAAATTTAATGTGTCACAAAATGAAGTGACAGTCCAACATAATTTAACATGTCACAAAGATGGAGTGATGATCTAATAAAACATAACATGTCACAAAGATGGAGGTGACAATCCAATATAACATAACATGTCACTTTGGTAAAAGGATGACACGAATTAAAAAATAAACGAACCTTGTCAATGAAAGGACCAACGAGTCACCTTGACAGGTATTCAAAGATGGGTGCTTCCCTAATTTCATTTTTTAACTGAAAAAGGAATCAAGTCTTGACTGTAGTTGGTACCAAAAATTAGCATAGTATAGAAATTTCTCTTTGGTTTCTCTCCTAACTGAGATCGACTTCGAGATAATTCATATAGCTTCAAGAGGTACCTCAAACATACCTAAGTATCGATAAGATTTACTCGTCATGCTTCAAACAAAGATTTTGAACTAAACCTATCCTCATGTTTCAAGTGCTCTCACCATAAAGAAGGTCCTCATTTGCACACATTTAAAGTATTTGATTGAGGACATTTGGAGAAATACTCTCACACACGAAAGAATGTTCAAAACATGCAATAATGATACCATAGGCTTGACCTTCATATAAGTCTCCACTAATATGGGAACATCTGGAATGGAATCATGTACGGCTTGGTATCAGCTTGTAATGTAGGCTAAGGAAGGGGTAGGATATTAATTTCGGATAAGAGTGACTTAATCCCTCCTTGAGTGTTAAACTGAACTTGTGCTTTTGACATTTGTAGAGTCTCGACGCTTGATCTTATTTACTGTCCCTTTCTTTGTTTTGACTTCTTTGAGTCTTTTCATGCAGGAGAATTTTTCTTTTTTTCCAAAGTTTCTTCTCTTTTGTTTGGAGTGTTCTCCCATCGTTATTTACGATTTCTCCTTGTTATGACTTGATCTTGTGGGAGAGTTTTTGATTCTCTTTCTTTTATTTGAAGTCATTTTTGTATCCTTGACTTTCGGAAACTTTGCAACTTTTGCTTTTGGAAGCTTCAAACTTGAATCTTCTTCTAAAATTTGCACATGTTCAGTGTGCTCAAGAAGGTCGAGCCAAGAGAGGGATAGTGCATGTAAGCACTCAGAAGGGTAAAAGTTAAGATATAGTTGTCTAAGAAAGAGGCTTTAGTCTCAAAGGGAGACATACTAGAGATTAATGTCATTTGATAGACATTGAAAGGAACAAACGGATCAAAGAAGGCCTACGATCCTTTCCCAAACCAAACATTACTCAGAATTTCGCCTCAACAAACATTTGGGCCAAGTTCTAGATCATTGGTGCAATGCATTTGAATTTAATCTAAAACTCACAGCATAATGCACATGAAACAGTGAGGTTGGTTTTATTCTTACCTCAAATGTGTGCAAGAAAACCTTTTCAAGTGTCACAAAAGTACGAATGAGAGGCACCAAAAATATCTAAGGTTCACAATAAAGTCGACCTTCTCAATCATATTAATTATTTACACACTTTTAATTGTGTTGGCACCAACCAAGTCAAAGACATAATTCTAACAAATACTTTTTTTTTTTAAAATAAGGGATATCGAACCTGAGGAGAGCTGCCTACGTATCTCAACCCGAGGGGTGAGAATCAGGTGTGCGTAGTTCGTGCAGATATAGTATAAAATATATGCACACAAAACAATGTAAAGATAAGGACAAACTCAGAGTGATGCTTTGTATGTCTGATGTCGGCTGACCTCTTTGGTCAAAGAGCATCTCCCAATTATTTGTAGGACCATTCATTACTTTGAGCATCTCACTTTGTTTTAGAGACAACACGTTGTGGCTCCTCGATTGTTTTCAAGGGATCTTGTTCTATACTCTTTTCCAGAGTGCTTTCAGGAATTGTGAGATTTCCCAATTATCTACAAAAATAGCACATTATTGTGACCATCTCCAATTAATGGCGGAGACGGTTTTCCTGCAAAAAGAGATGAGAAAAGAGTGAAAGCAAGAAAGTCATGAAAATTATAACAAAATAAAAGAGTGTTATTGAATAGTCCAAGACTCCCCTGATTTGTATTTTGGATTGGATACTGGTGCCTCATGGAGTCCGAGGTAACATGTTTGCAAACTCATCCAATTTTGAAGTGCAAGCTTGGTGGAATTTTTAAGGACCTTCCTCAACAATTCTTCCCCAGTTTAGAACACAAAAGAACTTTCTTGAACTTCTTGAAGCTGCTTTAAGTAGAATTTTTGAGACCTTCTAAAAAATTCTACCCCAATTTCCATTATAAAGAATGATAGAAAGCTTACGGGGAACATTACCGAGCCTTTAAGGTGCCTACGTATCCCATTGAGTCAAGAATCAGGTCAATCATAATTCAAAACTGATGAAATGAAATAATGGACAAAAACGTGTAGAATAGAGCATGTATGTTAAGAATAAAATCAAATGAATATGGATGAAACAAATTAGATAGCATATAACACAGAACAATGTATAAAACATCCTAATATACATGTGACCTTTTAAGCCAAATATAAGCCTAATGATTGAAGGATATGTATGCGATTTTAAAACGTCCAATTGCCCCTAAAAATATATTATATACAAACCGATACGAATAAATAGAATGGGGATACAGAATAAGGCAAAAAATATACAATAAATATCAGTCCCACGCAGGGGAATAACCCTAAAATAATTTGCCTTGGAGGTCCTTCGTTCTTCAAACTTCATGGACTTCTTGAAACTCCAAAATATCTTCAAATAAATAAAATATATCTAAATGCTTTCCAACCCCGAGGGGCAATGGTCCGCACAATTCGACATCAAATCCTTCAATTAAGCACATAAGGGATGATCACCCTTTTAGGATTTGGACTTTTTCGAACTCAAGGCGGTCTCACTAATAGAGTACCGGGTCTCTTAGGTCAAAATGTCTATTCACAGAATTTGATTTTGCTCTAACCTAGCTGACTAAAATAGTTTGTTCGAATTGATCGGAAACTCAAAATGAACTTATCGGGGTAAACACCAAGTGACTGTTGACCAACTCGAATCAACTACTTCACTTGGAAGTTCAAAGAAAGATAATGTATTATACGGAAGGACAGGTGCAGATACCCGCATAACCGCCCTTTTTTCCTAATGCCTAATGCTTTGCCACGGAGGAGGAAGATGCCATGAAAATGCAACAGTCAATATATTATAAAAAATTTAACAGATAGTGAATAAATGACTAAGTAATGTAAACAATATACAAGATACAAATAATCTATAAAATATACAAGGCAACATTAAAATTTTAAAAAGTAAAAACTCCTCAGTAGAAAAAAAAAATAATGGTTAGAACCTTTATATCCCCAGTGGAGTCGCCATTTTGTCGTGATCCCTATTTTCATAAGGTGCAACTTAGGGACTCAAAAAATCAATTAATAAATTTAGTTTAAAAATATTTGAGAGTCGCCACTTAATTTTACGAAAACTAGGAAACCTGTTAATTTGATTAAAGAAAAATTTATCTGCGTAACCAATTAGATTCTAGATAAGGGTTCTGGTTATTCCGAAGGTAAAGTGTTAGGCACCCTTCGGAATCCACAAAGGTGGGTCCCGAAGCCGAACTCATTTTTTCAATTGAGGAGGAGATAAAATCACATTATACAAATATAAAAACACACAAAATATACACAATGAATAAAGTAAAACATGAATAACGAAGACGACCTAATATTTGCCTATAGCTAAACAAAATGAATAAATACAATAAGTAATTCAAAATGATCCTCGAATTTGGATTCGAGTGTCTTCTTCGGGAAGAAGCTCCATGTACCTATAAAAACATTTGGTAAAAGACTTAGTAATGGATAAATAAGAATCGAAATAAATTAAAGAAATAATAAACAAAAGGTAAAACTGTAACACCCCGTACCTTCCCAACCCTACTTGACGACGTTGAACAATGTTTACTTAGATGTCGAAAGCCACAAGTATGTATTTGGTAATGCTATTGATGAGATAATGGAATTTGGCCCTCGTACATGTGATTAAACCTTCGTAGGAGGTGTTTTGTGACTTCGTGGAACATTTATGGGATTAAAAACGAGGTTTGGAGGACCTCCAAATAAAGAATATTAAAGGTAAGAAGTAAGTTAAAGAATAGAATTTGAAGTATCTAATCAAATCCGCGAAGAAAAGTCGAAGAAACGAAAATTTTAAAAATAAAATTTTCAGCGCCATAGGAAGGGCCAAGCGCTTGTTTTGGCACCCAAACCAGAAAGATTCTAAAGCTCAGTTCCCTGGGAAGCGCCAGACACTTGCTGGAACGGCCAAACTAGTAAGCTTCCAAAATTTGTTCTAAGTCTCAAGGGTGCCCGGGGGCATACCGGGCCGATTTGTGCCACGTTTCTTCGACAACCACGAGTATATACGTGGAATGAACGAAGTATTATATTGGTATGGTAAAATTACTCGTGAACGAATTTGGAATCAAAATGACGGTTTTACCCTTGTAGTCAAAATAAGCCATACGTGGCTAGAATCACTTGTTTTTGGGATTGAGGCTACGGATATGAATAGCGTGAGTGGGAATATTGTCGTAACAAGTAAGAAATGATTTAAACATGAGATATTATTGATTTTTGTTGGGTTAAATGAATTGGGCTCAATGAAGGCCCAAAATGAGACAAAATACTTGGCCCAATGGGTCAAATGACCCATTCTCCCTTTGACCATCAATTATTGATCAAGCATGACTAAGGTTAAGATTAAATGGGGCTATATAAAGGCCACCAAATCATATTTTATTCATTCAAAAGGCACATGCCTTTCTAAACATTTTTCCAAGAGATATTTCTCTCAAGCTCTCAAACCCTAAGTCCTCTTCTTGGGCAAGATCATCATCTACAAGCTTGGGTAAGTGATTATTCTTATGTATTAATTTATTATATGCATGGGAGAGTATGTAAATCATGTTGGATATGCTTGGAAATGTTGAATATGGTACTTTGTATTTTTGTAAAAGATTTGTGATCCATGGGATTTAAGCTTGAAATATGACTAGTGACTTTGATGAAAGAGCATGGTATGGATAAAATATGAACATGTATGGTGTGATTTTGTTATTAAACTTGTTATTTTTCTATAAGTGTAAATTATGGGATTTTGGCCGATATTTGCTATGAGGTGTATTAAGGTGACTTGATGGATTATTTGTGATATGGTGTGGATGAGAAAGTGTAAAGGAGAAGTTTTGTGGTGAAATGTTATTGATTATCATGTATTGGTCAATGTATGGAATATTGTGAGATTATTGGTGTGATAATTTCATCAATGGTTTTGTTAAGGGGGAAATGGTATGTTTAAAGGCAAACATGAAACTCATTATCGTTATATGCATTTTTAAGGTAGTGGGTGGTTAATGTAAACTCCGTTATGTATTTATGTTGTAGAGTGAAACATAAGGAAGGAGCGGGAAATTGTATGCACATCTAAGATTATATATTCGTATTGAGAATACAAGGTATGTAAGGTTAGTCTGTCTGTATCTTTCTGCAGCAACTAGTATTCACATTGACATTACACTGGTCCTAGTCCGAAATGTGCTAAGGTATCTTATTTCCGGCTTCCAATGGTTGCTATCATATGTTTCCTATTCATTGATTGGTTGTGAATCACATGTCTCATGTTCATTGGCTAATGTTCCAAATAGGTTATGTTCCAATGTTCCAATAGTGATTATACTCATGTCTCTTGTTCATGGATTATTGTCCAATGGTTCCCATGGTGTTATGGTTCTAATAATGTTATGTTGCCAAGTTATTCACATGTCTCTCACTCATTGGATAATGATCCAAAGCTTCAATTAAATTTGTGACTATCATTGTATCAATCTCAAAGTAATGAATAAAGTAGTGCAGATATTTGTTCTTCCAAAAATGTCATAATCCTCAGTGTATTAATCTCTCATGAGTGAGCGTACCAATCTCTCACAAGTAAAGGTACTAATCTTGTAAAAGTTAAAGAATGAAGTAAGGTGTTATGAGTGTATCCATGGGGTGAAAGAACACACCTTCATGATGACGATCCCAATATTATGAGTGTATCCATGGGGTGAAATAGACACCTTCATGATGATATCCATGGGGTGAAAGGACACACCTTCATGATGACCATCCCAACATTATGGGTGTATCCATGGGGTGAAATGAACACCTTCATGACGGTATTATTTTCCCACTGATCAGCTTGGGACCCGGGCATTATATGAACAGAAGCTTGAGTAATGAATGAAGGAGTGAGTGATGAATGGATGAAAGAGCGTAAAAGTAAAGAAAGTACAGAAATTAAAGAAAGAAATATACGTAGTTCCAAACATACAAATTGACTGTTTATCCATATTGGTTATTCATTTATATTTGAGTTCATTGAAGTATTTATGTATCATCCAGTTTCTTATGGCCTTGCATACTCAGTACATTCTTCGTACTGACCCCTCTTGGGGAATTTACCTTACTTACTGCAGGCACAGGTACTAGTAGACCTCCACAGTACAGTGCGGGTCATTTGCAGATTTTTGGTGAGCTCCAGTTGATTCGGGGCTTTCCGAGTCATAGTGTACATTGATTTTGGTATTGCAGATGTTGTATAAAGCGGGAACTTGTCCCGACTCTAGTTGGGCTATGTACATGTATCTGTAGAGGCTTTGTAGACATATGTGGGATAAGGAATGTAAGAGATGTATGTCTAGTTTCACATGATGACCCTACCGGCCAAGTTTCATATACATATAGTACATGTTTCTATGACTTCCGCAAAATATAGGAGATGCAATGATGTTGTTACAGAGGCATGCTTATGAATGTACATGAGCAAAGATTGATTCTCTCGAGCCTCAACGGCTTCGGGTGCCAGTCCGGCCCGAATGGAATTTGGGGCGTGACAAAAACCCATCTTATATACATGAGTGGATTTGAAAATCGATGAAAATTTCTTCATCAGCCAATTATAGTAATACTTGAAATAAAATAATTAAAATTAAAATAAAATCTATATTTTGTAATGGGGAGGCCTCAAAAATTTGACGAAGAGATTTTATCATTGACCATTTAAATTAACACTATTCAATATGAATTCAAAATATCAATACGAGAGCAAAAGTTAACAAGAAATTTTACGAGAATCAAAAATAATAATAATCCTACCTCAGGTATTTTCAAATTGAGATTCTTGTATTGCTAACCCTACGAAACCTAATGTAGCTCATGTAGCTATGAGGCTAAGAGAAAAATAATTAAAAAATAATATCATAAAAGTCCAAAAAACACCTACAATTAGTAACCAAAATAGCACGATAAACAAAGTTGTATAAGGATCACGTGAAAAAACAAATAGAAATGGTGTAAAATTGATGTTAAACAACCTGAAAAATCAACCTAGCAATTAGCAACTAGTATTAAATATGAAATATGAAAGAACAAACCCAAAATAACACCAATACTAAGTAGGCGTTTGGTCATGAAAATTAAATTTTTTCGAGTTGGGAGTTGATGTTGGAGTTATGTTTGGCCATGAAAAAAATTAGAGTTCTTTTTGACTTTTTATAAGAGAGGTAGGAGTGAAAAAAATGAAAACAAGTAAAAATTATTTTCATTTTTCTGGAAAAAAATTTCAATTTAGTGAAATAAATTTTATGACCAAGCACCACAGAATTTCATTTTTTTCACTAAAGTGAAATAAATTTTCAGAAAAAAGTAATTTTTTTTTTATGGCCAAACAGCTCCTAAATAAACTTCCAGCAATATTCGCACGTAAGACTCAACTTTGCCGGATTAAAATTTTCAACAAAAATCATCAAAAACCAGTAAAGAAAGTAAGTAAGAAAATCCAAATTAATGAATCCTCCAAAAAACTAACATATACACAAATATATATGTAAAACGTGGAAAGAAAAAGGTCACCGGAGGATAACATTTTACGGCCAGATTGATCGTTGTTCAATTTCACCAAAGCTAGTGGTGGTTCCATTGTTGTTGAACTGTTGTTGTTCATTGTTGGTGGTTGGGTTCACAATCTCACCGGAGATGAGGTGTTAGAGCTCGAAGCTCGTTTTGGTTTTGCCATTGTTGTGTTGCTTTGACGTCTGGTCACCGGAGAAGAAAGGGGAAATGGGGTTGCGGCGGTTGTGTGATGGTGAAGTTCGTCAGTTTTAATGGATGTTGGTTGCTTGTTGTTTACTATTGGAGCTTATCGAAGTTGACGGAGCTCGTGGTGAGTTGGAGGTTCGACGGAGGTGGGCTAGAGATGATGAAGCAGTGGGGGTCCACCGTTGTTCTTTGTCGAAGTTGACGAAGTTATTTATGGTCGGAGCTGGTTGTGACAGTGACGAGGAGAATCAGAAAATGAAAAAGGGATTGTGGTTTTGGGTGGAGAAGTAGAGATGACAGAGGTGATTTGGTGGTGGATCCGGTGAAGCGGTGCTGGAGTTCACCGAAAAAGTTAAAGGGGAGGGAGGCGGTGGCTGATGCCAAAAATGGAAAGAGAGAAATAATTTGTTTACCCCAATTTGAAAATTTCCACCACCATTAATTGTGAAGGAAGTGAATTAGTTTTATAGAAAAAATAAAAAATACTCAAAAGCAAAATCGTATGCTCAATATCATGATTTTGAAAAATCATGAGCTGTCCAAAATTATGAATCATTCAAAACAACGACTATTTGATCTTACTCAAACTATAAATATTTAACTTATATGTGCAAAATATCTTCTCCGTCTTTTAAGAATTAACAGACTGTGAAAAAAAATAAATTAACAAATGTATTTAAATGCCAAATAAGAATATGATTTGTGTTTAAAATAAAATTAATGATTTAATAAAACTTAAAAAATATTTATTTGTAAAAACGACAGTATAAAAAAATTAGTGACAGTCAATAATTGAAAATTATAATAAATTAATAAATATCTTAACATTTTCAAGAAAAAGGATAATTATCAATAACTTGTATTAAATTGAATCAAAATATGTAAAAATTAAATTTTATGCTCTTTAACAGATATAAAGCATAAAAGTGTTTATTTTAAAAATGTCGATTCAAAATTGGGTGTCAACAATGACTAATGGAGCAAAATCAGATTTTTATGGAGTTTTAAAGACAGCAAAGCTACCTGATGGTAGTACCTCCAACATATCTAGGTGTGTACAAGTAGAGGAAAGAAATTATCTGGTTATAAGACTCATGATGCCCATTTCATGTTACATTACTTGCTGTCAATACCAATTAAAAACATTCGTTCTGATTATGTTGCTATTGCTTTGATTCATTTGAGTTCCTTCTTTCGTTGTTTATGTCAAAAAGTTATCACAATGGAGGAAATAGAATAGCTTAGAAGTTGAGATCATAGAAACTTTAAATTAGTTGGTCAAATTCTCCTCCTACATTTTGATATAATGATTCATTAGCCTATTCATTTGACGAATGAGGTGAGATTAGAAGGTCCAGTTCAGAATCAATGGATGTATCCCTCTAAAAGAGATATGTGTACATTTAAATCATATGTCCGCAATAGAAATTGAGCAAAAGGATCTATAGCAGAGGCATATCTGATTGAAGAGTGTTTTAACTTTATGCTCTAGATATTTACATGGGGGCGTACGTACCAGATTTAATAGAAGACCTCCAAATGATGATGAATATGGCTCGAGTGATGCATAAACTTTCAGTTTGTTTCCTGGGAAAGGTTTTCCTTTAGGAGAAAAAAAATGCAGCTACTATTTTAGATAACAAGTCACTGAATCAGGCGCATGCATACTTATTGGGCAATTGTGATGAAGTTCAAGAGTATATTAGGCACTTTAATCACTTATAATATTTTCTTTTTACGGATAGTTTTTAACTTATTGTGTTTATTATTCTAATATATAAAAATACTTGTTTTATAGAGAGCATGAACTTGAAGTTAAGAGACAGCTGCGAAGATCTAAATGAAGCAAGGCCAAGAATCATAGTCAAAACTTCTCTGAATGATTTGAAACTCGTGCTTTGCAAGAGGATGTGCCTGATCTGATAAAAAAATTTCTAGAGGACCAAATTCAATTGCTAAAAGATATTCTGGGTATCTCATTAATAGATATAGATTCCATATTAGGCAGCGTGATGCAAGACGTAAAACATAGAATAGTGGTGTTACATTAGTTTTCTCAACTACAAGCTTTGCAAGCTCAAAGGATAAAAATTCAGTTGATGCAGATTTAGCTTATTATGGTAGAATAGTTGACATACTTGAGTTAGACTATTATGGCCATTTTAAGGTTGTTTTATTTAAGGGTGATTGGTATGTTGAAAAAGATATTTATGGCCTTACTTATGTCTACTTCAACAAGAAATGCTCTCTGAAAGAGCCTTTTGTGCTAGCATCTCAAGTACACTAGCGTTTCTATATGCAAGATCCGTATCATCAAGATAGATATTATGTTATGAAAACTATTCTGAGAGACTTGTTTAAAGTAAGTGATCAGGTTGAATCTAATGCCTCACAAAGTTATGAAAATGAGCCTTTCGAATAGTTTATGGGCCTATCTATACCGGATGATAATGATGAAGTTGTCTTAATAAGGAATGATGTACCAGAAATAATTATTGATATGACTACCAAAGGATTTCCTGCTCAACAACTTGAAGTTGAGCATGATGACAATGAGTCTGAAGATGAGTCTGAAAATGAGTATGAAGAAAAGTTTGCAGACGAGTCCGAAGAAGAGTATGAAAACGACGTTGATTTTGAGGATGAACCATGAGTTTATTATTTTGTTGATGACCCATAGTGTTAGCTTAGTCTTCTTTTGTGTGCTTGATAATTTTTTTGTTAATGACCCATAGTGCTAGCTTACTCTTTTTGTTATTTAACTGTTTGTTGGTGCAAACACTCTTGGATATTTAATATGCAGACACATGAGATTATGACAATCTTTAAGTATTTTGTTGGCTTCTTTCGTGAGCTTGATTATTATTTTGTTAATGACCCTATAGATTCTTAGCACGATGCAGTTATATATGTTAGTTAATGACCTTTTCTGGCTGCAAACTACACTGATGTTTCTTAAATACCTATTTTTTTCTATTATTATCAGGTAGTGGTCATCCTAAGAAAGATTGCGGACTAATGAAATTTGAGGCAGCACTGTGATACTAAAATTGTATACCTTAATGTATCCCTTCACTTATTTCCTTTCTCTAAAGACTCTACTTACGTACAATATTTGACAAAAAGTAATGTAATACTTACCTGACTTTAACCTTCCTCTCTACTGGTTTTATGCATTTTTGGATGGTGTAATACTGGGGATATGCAATTTTGGATGGTACATTTTTGGGACGAAGGGATTACAGAAATTGGTATGGTCTATCAAGACACTACCACTTATGACATAATGTCTCTAAGTGTGAATTATGGTGAGTCTTGGTGATAAAAAAAGACAAGATACACCTAAAATGGTGTAAAAATAAGTTGTCTCGAAACACCCTGTTGTCTCTTGTAGAGAAAAATAAGACACCTTGGATGAAAAGGGTCGCTGTAATGTCAATTAATTGATATTAAGTTTTATTAATGTTAGTAGTTTTACTTTAGTAGTTGTACAATCAAATATATTTGAGGTTTACGGTCAATTCCCTAGCAGGAAGTGTTAGTATTCGTTAAGTATGTGCACATTATACAGTCGAATCTATTTGAGTTTTCGGTCAATTCCCCTGCAGGAAGTCTTAGTATTCGATAAACATGTGCAAATTGTAGTCAAATCGAATCTGATGATAGTATACTTTTAGTGGTGCGATTTGATTACTTGACCTTTACAGCAGCTCTTGTGACACTTTTCATTATTCAAGAATCTCCCCTCTGTTGAGTTTTCATTTCTTGTTTGTTTTCAGTGTGTGACTTACTACAGTTGAATAATCAATTTTTTGGTTTTGATACATAGGATGGAATTACTTTAAAGAAATATTATTGAGTAAATAAAAATGTTCTTTCTTTAATAACTTAAATTTTTTAATGAGATGATCACATAAGTTGATATGCTATTAAAATACATTGAAAAAAGAATCAGACTGGGACATGAATATAATTAAGATTATGGTGGTATATGCTTCGGTGGTTTGGAGTGTCTTGGGTTATGCCAAAATCTGTGAAAGATTTATTGTTTTGTTGGTGAAGCGAAAATAGGAGGAGAAGACGTAGCGCTTGGAATGTGGTCCCCCTTGTGTTGATGTGGGTTACTTGGAATGAGAGAAATAGAAGGGCTTATGAAGAGGTAGAGTCGAGTTTTTCTCAAGTGAGGAATAGTCTCCGGTCTCTTATTTTCTTTTGGTGCACCCATAAAATCCCTAGTTGTAGAGAAGAATGGGTGGACTTTGAAGAGAATCATATTTTGTAGATTCTTTACCTTTTGGTTTCTTTCTTTGTATATGACCATCTCGGCCTTATTTATGAATGAAATACACTTTCCTTATCAAAAACTAAATATAATTAAGAAAAAAATATTTTTTTCTAATAGCTTAAATTTTTAGACTAGAACTTCAAGAATTAGTGGGATAATATAAAATGGAATAGAAGGGGAACATGAGTGTCTTCAACTTTAGCAGACAATGACAGACAAGTAACAGATGCAAGCTAAATCATCCATGGCTTTTTTTTTTTTCTGAAAATTTAGGCTTGAAAGAAACCTATCTAGGTAATTAATGGCTAAAATGGTAGTCAATGTTGAAAAACCGTAATGAGCATTAACTATGGTGAAAAGAGTGAGAAGCTCTTCACCTTCCCAGAACAAATCTTGTGGCAGAGGAAGTGGTGAAGCTCCTTTTCTAAAATCCCATCTTCCAGTTCTTCTTCCCATCTTATAGCAAATTTTGATTTTGATAGATAGGATGGTAACTATAGTTTGAAGTACACAAGATATGAGGATAATATTAAATAGAGCAACTTTACTTATAGTATTACACAAATTCTACAAAGGGGCAGTTTGCGAATAATCTAGTATTAGTGACAGCGGTGTATGAAATTGAATTAGAGAGGAGTACTATCTTGATTATCACCTTTGAAATTGAGGCCTAGTTGATTCTAAAAAAAGTAGTAAACTTCTATAGTAACATAAGATTTGGATACATGTTGAGTTGTTGTAATAATTTAGTTGAATAGGGGATAAAGGATAGAAAATAATGACTAATCATAAGTTAAAGTGACGATTTGATAATGATTACAAATGAGATAACCAATAAATATGATTCCAAGAATCAAGTCTAGGAGGTATTTTGGGACGTGACAGAGATGGTCTTTAGCTTAGTACTTGAGCTTAAGCAAATATTTATTCTAATTTTGATCCCCATGGGTATATATAGTTTAAACTTTCCAAATGTGTTGTCCTTTGGTGTATGTCACGACTCGATTTCTCAGGTCAGGATGACACCTACTCAAACCCACCAGTAGGTAAGCCAATCCATACTCCGGAACCACTAGTAACGGACTACCAAGAGAAAAGAAGAAACTGCGGGATAAATATAATGAAAAGGCTAAAATAATCTCAAAATCCGGTGGAGCCAGTACAAGAGCCTCTAGTACATCAGGAGTACAAGTGAAATACAGGGTAAATATATATACAAAGGTGTCTCTGAATACAAGATAGAGATCTGTCTAACAATAAAAGAGAGAGAGTAGGAGCAACTCCGAGCATCAGGAGCTCACCTTAAATCTCCGATCCATGGCTACTCCGCACGATGCACGCATCAACAACGATAACTCTTACTATGATCTGCAGGCCACAGAAGTGTAGTATGAGTACCAAACACGTGGTACTCAGTAGGCATCGGCTGATTGAGCTCCAGAAATAATGCAAGCATAAATAATATGTAAGGCATGAATGTAAACTACGGGCAACTATCCATGAATGAGACATAATAATGCTAACAGAGCCATAAGGATAAACAGTCCTATTCTTACAGTAACCAGGGTCCAAGGTGCAATACCGTATATCACTAGCCAATATACAAATGAAGATTGGAAGAAGGATATACAGTAGTACACAAGGCCAAAGGATACATATGCAACATGAATAGATAAGGAAAGAGAAGAATATATGGTAATGCCATATATATATATATATATATATATGCATATTTAGGACTAAACCCAAAGGCAATAACTTGAGGGAGGCCACCTAATATGTCGAAGATCATGGCCAAATAAGGGAAGCTAACCTTAGCATAATCAGGGACTCTAACCAAAGCCTGACTAAACATGAGGTAACTTAAGCATAACATACCTTACCATAATAGAGCAAAGGGATCAGAAACATACCGCCAATCTCGGGTACCAGTCCCTAACCAACCTGCCACGAACTAACCATAATAACCAATAATAAAGTAACCAGCTAGTTCGGACACACAAATACCTAACGGGACCCCCATAAGCCCGGAAGGTTCATGGAATCACTCAGCAAATAGCAACCATAACCTGTACCTATACAGCCTCCCCATAAGACCGATAGATACAGGCGCCAAACAAATATACTGGTGATAGGAAATGCATATGAATGAATGAATACAACATAAGCTGAAATACCATAATCGATCCAAGTGCCATAACGTAACAAGTGTATACACCTCCTCCAGCTCAGTAGTTCGCAAAGGCAGGACCTACGGTGACCACTTTTCTCCGGCACTGTGGCTCACGGACGAAGTGGCCCCTCGGGGATTCTGGAATATTCGTATACACTGCCTGGTCCCGATTCAGGACTTCCAATAACCATCATCATCAATCTACTCCGTCCAGTACCAGAGAGATATATAAAGTGCACAGACTCGAACCGTGACTAAAAGAGTATACATTGTACAATAAGTGCACAGATTCGAATCGTGACTAAAAGAGTATACATTGTACGGAAAAGGGTCAAAACTACCCCTGAACTATCCGAAATAGAGCAAAAATACCCTCCGCTTCTTTTTTGGCTCAAAAATACCCCTCCGTTTGTTTTTTGGCTCAAAAATACCCCTCAATTTATTTTTTGGCTAAAAAATGCCCCTCATTTTAATGGAGTGCCAAAAAAGGCCAAAACTACCCCTGAACTATCCGAAATGGAGCAAAAATACCCCTCCATTTGTTTTTTGGCTCAAAAATACCCCTCACATTAATGGAGTGTCACCAATCACACCACGTGAAAAAAAATTGTCACATGTCTAGTCCACGTCAGTGTCCCATTTAATATCCAACCAGCCCACTTAACCATATTCCAACTTAACAGCCATTTAATATCATTACCCGACCCATCTTAAAAAAAACCCGACACGTCCTCATAAGTAAATGGTAAAGATAGATCCACCCTTCATTTCACTTGAACTCTCCAAAAAAAAAAAATCGATGCAGACTAGGGATTCTAAGGGAAAAGAAAGCCCTTAGGGAAAAAATCACATGGGCTAGCCAAACATCAGGTTGAAAATAGGCCTATGGGACCTGCTAATGGAATTCAGAAATTTTACCCGCCAAAAAGACTTATAGCTCAATGATCACATGCCCTAAAATTGAGCACAATTGGAGTTGTCTCTTTTTCTTCATATCTTAGATCGTGCAATAGAGCCAAAGTTGTAGGTGGAGTCATATTTAACCTTTGAATTTGTTTTTTTTCTCATTATAGTAGAGATGTCGATTACAAGAAGGAGTAAGAATGCCCTAAGGGAAAAAAATCAACCCGTGTACTAAGAGCTTTCTTTTCCCTCAGAATCCCTAGTCTGCATCGATTTTTTTTTTTGGAGAGTTCAAGTGAAATGAAGGATAGATCTATCTTTACCATTTACTTATGAGGACGGGTCAGGTTTTTTTTTAAGATGGATCGGGTACGGATATTAAATGACTGTTAAGTTGGAATATCGTTAAGTAGGTTGGTTGGGTATTAAATGGGACACTGACGTGGACTAACCATGTGACAATTTTTTTCACGTGGTGTGCTTGGTGGCACTCCATTAATGTGAGGGGTATTTTTTAGCCAAAAAATAAATGGAGGGGTATTTTTGATCCATTTCGGATAGTTCAGGGGTAGTTTTGGCCCTTTTTGGCACTCCGTTAAAATGAGGGGCATTTTTTAGCCAAAAAATAATCGGAGGGGTATTTTTGAGCCAAAAAAACAAACGGAGGGTATTTTTGCTCTATTTCGAATAGTTCAGGGGTAGTTTTGGCCCTTTTTCGTACATTGTATAATAAGTGCACGGACTCGAACTGTGACTAAAAGAGTGTACATCTGTAAACCATTGCCTGAGATCAAGTTCGGGACTAAATCATCGCAATAATGTAGAAAGGATTGGAATCTCCATCGACCAAAATAAATAGTAGTGGTAAAAGAGTGGATAAACCATGGACCGAAATCACTCTTGGTCTAATTTCCAAAACATCACTTTTAGTCCCAAGAGCTCATAATCCAATAAATAAGGTGGTACTATTCCTATCGGAAAAGAATCCATTTTAAAAGTAAAAAGTGGGAATAATTCCCTTTTAAGAAAATAGTAGTAAAATCAAGGTTTTGGTTGGAATCATACCACTAAGAGAGCATGAATGCGCCTAAAAGTATGCAGGTCATCACCAGTATCCAAACAATCCCACGATAAGCGCCTAAGCGTCTATAAACTAGAATCATTTCCTCTCAAGGATAGAAAATTCACTTGGAGTTTAACTGATATCGTAACCACAGTCTAGGGCCCAATTATACAAAGTCAACATAATAAAGCCTCAAAACTGGGGCAACTACGGTAATCAAGGGTATAAAGCCACTACAAGGATCTAATCAGGGAAACACCACCCAAATCACTAAGTCAAATGGTAAATCTTATACTAAAGAATCCTTGATATCAAACTATGTTTAACATGCTTATAATTAAGGGTAAAAGGATTCTAGGTCCATAACGGGTATTTTATACTAAGGTTCGAGTCACATTTCTATCCCGAATCCCTAAATTGGCTAGGTCATGACACCCTAGTCATAATCACATCCTATAATCCCTACCTATCATGCAATCTATACTATACACAATCTCATAGAGAAAAGTAGACTGAAGCTTACCTCGATGCAGAACCGCAATTCTTGAAACATCCACGAATCGCGCATCCTTGCTCCACAAGCCTGAATCGATCTTAAACTATCAAAATATAACCTACATGTTAATCCGAGTAAAATAAAACCCATATTATTATATAAAATCTCGGGCCAAAATTTAGGTCAAGAACGGGCCCGCGGTGCCTACAAACAAAATCCAAAATTGAATCCTTCAGAGGCCCCTCGAAGGACAAGGAATGTGTGCTCAAAAGTTGAGCACAAATGGAGAGTAAATCTGGGCTCAAATCAGCCCCTAAAGTTTATGGATTTAAAGCCATAATTTCTAAGAATTTACAATGAGAAGGGATGGAACTTGACAGGAAAAATAATGGGAAATTTCTAAGAAGCATTGAGCTAGCTTACCTTGGCTTCAATAGATGATTCCCACACTCTCCCGTATCCCATACCCTAAAAATGGGGAAAAAGAGTTGAGAAAATCGGGTGAAGAATGGGGATTTAACACCCCCAGGTACTGCCAAAGCAGTCACTTGGCGGCTTAAGCGGCTACCGCTAAAGCGGTACATGACTGCTGAAGCGGTCGGGCTAGGAAAGGCAGAGGCCGCTAAAGCAGAACTTGGCCACTAAAGCAACGTCCGCTTAAGCGGACCTTGACCGCTAAAGTGGACCTCAGCCAAGTAGCCAAGGCCACTAAAGTGGCACAAGGTACTAAAGCGACTACCGCTTAAGCGGTACTTCGGCCGCTTAAGCGATTGTACCAAAAACTTTGAGGCATCAGATTTTCTAAGTCCAAATGGACTCCGATCGGGTGTTCGAGATTCATTCAGAATCCTGTACGCATAAACAAACTATGCTACCATACAAAATTTAATATTTCGGACTCAATGGAACCATCCAAACTTTCATCCGAGATTGTTTCGATTGAATAAGGGGCCCGCACCTATAGTTCCATTTTTCATAAAATCTACCTAATGGTCCAAAACGAGTTCGGAAGCCTCGAGACCTGAAGCAAGGGTCCCCCTAGCCAAAAATTAATGTTCCGGAGCTTATGGTGTTGTCGAAATTTCCATCTGAGGTTGTTTACTAGGAGTTTTGGTCCATGACCAAATCCTTAACAACAAGAGCTCCAAAATAGAAAAATGAGCCTAAAACATAAACGAATTGTCCGATAATAGAACTGACAGTTCTAGCAAGTCATAAATGACCTGTAGCCACTGAAGGAAGGCTCGAAATGTCAGAAACACGCAAAAATCAAGAAAATAACCTGGTTCATTATAATATCTACTACTAAAAGGACTTTCATCCGTAAAAATCAATGGATAGAAAGAGCCCAAAAGTTTAAAAGAATGAGGTACTGGGCCCGCATGCCCGAGCATGTCTTCCCAGATAACCTCTAAGCAGACACAACGCTTCCAAGGGATTTTGCTATAGGTATCCCTTTTTTAAACAACTTCCTTACTTCACTTTCCAAATAACCAAGACTCAACCTCAATAGCCAACTGGCCTCCAACTGAACCGAGGACGACTTATGCATGTGAATCCAAACCATAGCTCGCTGATAACACACCGATACAAGCACAACCAAGCAAAAAGTCAACCAAGCTAAAGGTCATCCAAGTCATGAATCATGCAACCACTCCAATTTCCAAATCTAACTTTCTTTTGCCTTTCAAAACCTGCTATCAACTCTAAACCATATAAAATATCACCTGAGTCCTATTAGCGCAAACCCATCACACTGTCCTCGAAAGACTGAAGCTGATCTACTAAAAATCCATAATGGCAATCATAAGAATAAGATAATAAGGTGCTACCTAGACATACGAATGGTTATGACCAGAGCCTGCGATCCCTAGACAAAGCTACAACTAGTCAAAATAACCCTCGAAATTGGTAGCCATGAGTCCGAAGCACAATCTCTCAAAACTGAACAATTCGCTCCCAAAATACCCCATTGACTGTGGGTGAAACCATGCTAAGGCAAACTTAAGCACATTTTTTCCACTGAGTAGACATACAAAATTTCTGACAAAAACTGAGAGTTCAAGGCCAAAAGCTGTAGAAACCAAAATCGTGTGCCAACGGACTATCCTTTGAGCATCTATCAAGCACCGTCTACCTGGACTGAAGAAAACTGAGCCGGTAGTCAAAGAGTTTACTTAGTCAGCTTATAGACGGAGTCTCAGCTAACCAAATTTTTGAACTAGCGGCTGCAACTAAGCTTTACACCCCATAGCTGAAATCTCAACACCGAAGCTAAACTACTAGATCTTAACTATCCAAACTAATCCTGTTGATGAGCAAGCATCCACATACTGAAATCCTTCACACTCCCAAGCCGCCATTTAAGGATTCAAAAATCACAACTAAGGTTAATAAATCTTCAAGAAGATCAAATATCCAAATCAAACTCATTTCCAAAAATCAAGCACATACCCCAAACCCGTCTCACCTTTAGAGACTAAGCATATATCCAATGGCTTTCACAAGGGCTGAAACTGAAGTTTTGTCGAGGGCATAGTCATGACGGAGGAAGACCACTAGCTGAAGATACGAATAACCAAATCCACATCCGCTGAAGGGCATAATGTACCAAGACATAAACAAGAACTCATCAGGGCTGCAATCAATAGTAGGGATATCCAAAACTCAAGTAACTTGGAGGAATGCAACCTTAGCCTGAATTTGGTCAATCTAACACTCGATCTACAACCACGAATACCCATAAGTACATCTCAACAAGCATAAGTACTCCACGAAGTCATATGATGTCGAACAAGTGTCGAGCTGAGAATTTTCTAAATTGTCCCATTTACACCCACTTTAATTCGACTGAACCATAAACCACATCGCAGCAAGAACGGAGTATCCAACTCCACACCAGTACCAAGATCAAAACGGTCACCAGAAAATGAAACTAACAAATCAGAAAGTAAGCCTCAGACCTTTCAACATCAGAAATGGGCAATAAAACCAAATTGCCAATTCCAACTAAATATCAACATCAAGATCAAGACCACTACCGGGCGATGAGCTATCCAGATCGGAGAAATCAAATCCCAAATATATCACAAAAGAAATGGCCTATGGAAGAAGATCGTCAATGCTAAAATCATAATAAAGCCATGGAAGGACAAACTTACCTTCACTTTATCTCCACAACTGATCTAACCTAGCTAATAGGAGGGAAAAACAACCAATCCATTTTCTAAGACAAATGGGCAAGAATTGCAAGGAGATAAAAATGCTAACTAGATAACACTAGTCTAGCCATCTATCAAGAAAGAATCAATCGACGTCAAACCATGACTATGATAATCAACAACATAAGATGTAGGTGGTACCAAAAATGAAAATCAATACAAGTACCACTCTAGGCCATAACAAGGCCAAATGCCAAAAGAAATGGGACTTGTACCCAACTGCTACACCCCAAAGGAACCCACGATACTGATTCACTCATTCCACTACTAAAAGAAATCATCCACAGGGGTAGTCATATATGCATAAATATATACAAGGCAAATTCATATCATCATCGATGAGTATGAAAATCCCAACTTAATCAAGAAGAACTGGAAAGCTAGAAAACAAAAGCGCACATATCTGGTGGAATCCAAAGTTATAGTCCCTAACATGCCAGAAGAAGTATGAATCTGAATGCGTCCAAGCCCGAACTGAGCACTTGAACAATCAACTGACACACTAAAGACATTGTTTGAAGCCGAAGGGGCCATAACGCTAAGAGATTGACCTGAATTCACTAACTTCTCAATAATCCCACGCCGGGGACACTCTCTAGACCAATGACTGGTCTCTCTGTAGTCATAACAAACCATTGAAGTCCAAACCTGGCGAGAAACACAAGTTGGTCCCAACTGGCTGACCAAGTCATGCCTGGGGCACTCCTTAGACCAATGAACAATCTCACCATAATCAAAACATGCCCCTGGGACTCTCTAACGCATTGTGCTTACTGATCCAGGATGGCCTGAAGATCTATACCGAATACTCCATAATATCTAACAAGAACTCTGCCCACTGTGACCACCATGACTGACCTAAGAGCCACCAATAGTCTGAGATGCTACCTGTACAAAGCTGACAGGCTAAAAGTGATGCTGGTCCCTGCCGGGAGAATCCCCACTCCTGGACGAAACACCAATATCACTGTACTGATGACATGGCCTCTTGGCGCCACCTTTAAATGTCTCAAAACAAGCCCTCTCTATGGCCTTTGCATGATCAACAACCTGAAGAAAAGTAGACCCTGCTGCTACTAAATGCTCTGTCACCAAGCAGAGTGGTAAAGCTAATCCTCTACTAAATCTCTACATCATCTCATGCTCAGTAGCATACAACATAGATGTCTGACTGGCCCACTTGAGAAACTAAATCTCATACTCTAAAACTGATAAGGAACCTTGCTAAACACCAACAAACCCAACTCTGGCCTAAGAATCACTCGATGCATTATGTATCATCTCTGGCTGATGCTGAAGATCCTCAATATCAATCCCTAACTCCCTAGCCTATCACTGGACCAAATTCTGGTAACACGCGAAGAAGTAACATTTGCATTTATCGATAACCTCATGTCATCTATAAAGAGTCAAAGAAAGTACTAGAGATTCATAGAAATACAGACACACGACAGGGAGTCAAGAATATAATTTCCTAAGAATGCCCTATAGCCTCCTAAAGATAGGAAACGTCCCCATATTGATTCGCAAGACTCTACTAGACACTTAGCTCTTGTACCAACAACACGGATAATCCTAAACTCTGATACCAATTTGTCATGACCCAATTTCTCAGGTCATGATGGCACTTACTCGAACCCACCAGTAGGTAAGCTAACCCGTAGTTCAAAACGGCTAGTAACGAACTACCAAGAGAAAAGAAGAAACTGTGGAATACATATAATGAAAAGGTTAAAATAATCCCAAAACCTGGTGGAGCCAGTACAAAAACTTCTAGTACATCAGGAGTACAAGTGAAATATAGGATAAATATATATACAAAGGTGTCTCTGAATGCAACATAGAGATCAGTCTAACAATAAAAGAGAGAGAGTAGGTGCAACTTCGAGCATCAAGATCTCACCTTAAATCTCTGATCCATGGCTGCTCCACATGATGCACATATCAACGACGATAACTCATACTATGATCTGCAGGCTGCTGAAGTGTAAAATGAGTACCAACCACATGGAACTCAGTAGGCATCGGCCGACTAAGCTCCAGAAATAATGCAAGCATAAATAATATGTAAGGCATAAATGTTAACTATGGGCAACTATCAAACAATGAGACATAATAATGCTAACGGAGCCATAAGGATAAACTGTAACAACCCATACGTTTCTGAGTTAAGTTGATAACCGAAACATTTAGGGAAAAATGAAAACATGAGAGAATTGATGAATATTGAAATGTGGGCATTAAAAGTCTTATACAATTGGGCCCTTAAATGAGGCCCAAAAATGACAAAGAAGACATGGCCCAATAAGGGAATTTTTGACCCATTCTTCCAATGTGATCCATTTGACCCAATCAACCCTTGCATTAAATTCTAAGGAGAAGATAAGAGAGACATGAGGGACTATATAAGGGAAAAATCATATTTTTATCCCATTAAACTCTCATATCATTTCTAGAATTGTCCACAACTTTCTCTCTCTTCAACCAAACCCTAAACCTTCATTCCTTTGGTCAAAGATCATCACTTGGTGAGTATTGGTAAGTGTTTATGGTTATGATTTAATATATTTTATGCATGATATATGGTGCATATGGTATTGGGTATGTTGGTGGAATATTGAAAAGTTCACTATGTGTAAAGTGTACATGTTTGCTAAATTGGAGAGTGGTGTTGCCTTGTAAACTTGAACATGGGTTTGTGATCTTGAAGAAAATGAACTTGATGGATTCAATATTGATATATGATATGTTATTATAGTCTTGACTTGTTTTATACTTGTGTATAGTGTTTGGAATTTCTATTGAGAAATTGGTTATGGTCTTGGTGGCATATTGGTCGTAAAGTGTCGTTTTGGTGATGTTATGTGTGTTGTGAGACCATGGATGGTTGTTGGCATGTTATATGATCACAAATATGTTAAAATAAGTTTGGTTATGATCATGGACCATTCATTGCATAAAAAGACCCCAAAAAGACCATTTCGAACCAAAATGGGCACCTGCCCTCGCAGACGAAGCACCTGCGGGCGCAGGTACCAACGCAGGTGCCTCTGGCTACTGCAAAAGGTCACCTGTGGACGCAGGTCATACACCTACGGGCGCAGGTGGCTTAGCAGATCGGCCCAGAACTCCGAATTGCTTGTTTTTGCATCCCTTTGGCCCCCCGAAACCCCTATACCCTTCATGGATGTAATTATCAACTTGTGATGTCATTTTAATGACCTTAAAGTGTCGTATGAAGGAATTTTGGACTGTATTAAATGTGTATGGTTGTTCATATGTTGTTGTGAGTCAAATGGATAAGCGTAAATGTGACGGAATGGAAATGAGAAGGCATAAAGGGTAAGTGTGATGCGAAATGCTATTGTTGTATGAAAGCTTGGTCAATGAGTGGAAAGTTATGGTATTGTTGGCATGTTGATGCGATAAATTACATTGTAAGAAGGTGAAATGACGTTCTAAAGTAACTATGTGATTCATGGTCATATTGTGACACTTATACATTTGTAAGGTAGTTGGTTGCTAACATAAGCTTCGTTATGTACTTGTGATGTAGGGTGAGGCGTAAGGAAAGAGTTGGACTATTGTATTTCCATATAAGCTTTTGTATGCATAGTGAGACGCAAAGGTATGTAAGGTTACTCTTCTTTATCCTTCTACAACATATGGTGTTCACATTGTCATAGTACTCATTCGATTCTGAAATACTCTAAGGTATTCCGTATCCAATAGTTTGCTAGAGTTACTCATATGTTTCTTACTCATTGGTTATGACTCATGTTCATTGGTTGACTCACATTCATTGGCTAATATGTTATGAGTTCCAAATGTTCTAAGGTATCGCATTCCTAGTTGGTGAGCAGTTGACATTCACATGTGTCTTATTCATTGTTCATTATGCTAAGGTTCCAAAAGTGTTCTATTCCAAAGGGGTTCTATAGTATTCCAACTAAGGTGGATATATATTGTTATTCATATGTGTGTTACTCCTAGACAAATTATGACCCACTTAGTTCTTATTTATGGACGGAAGTTCTTAAGTCGTCATATGTTATAGATCCTAAGGGAACTATCTCAACAAGAGTAATGAGGTAAAGGGAGCTTGTT
The DNA here is from genome assembly GCA_031232105.1 of Capsicum rhomboideum. Classification (NCBI taxonomy): domain Eukaryota; kingdom Viridiplantae; phylum Streptophyta; class Magnoliopsida; order Solanales; family Solanaceae; genus Capsicum; species Capsicum rhomboideum. The sequence continues at coordinate 125,377,297 of CP124714.1, forward strand.
GAGTTGAATAGCATTATTCCAATCATGACATGAGTCCAAGTTCCAATAGAATTATATACATGTCTCATATTCATTAGTAATGTTCTACAAGTCCGATGAGGTTATGTTCCAAGGTTTCAAAAGTAGGTATACTCATGTGTCTTGTTCATTAATCATTGTCCAATGGTTCCAACAGTGTTATGTTTCCATGGAGGCTATGTTCCAAAACGGTTTATTTTCATATCTTTCACTCATTGATTATTGATCCTAAGCTTCAAATAAAGTTGTGATTATCATTGTATCAATCTCTCATAAGCAAAGTACCAATCTCTCACAAGTAAAAGTATCAATCTCAAAGTAAAGACAAAGTAATGACAAAGTAATGCATATGTGGTCAATGATCAAGTACGGGTGGCAAGTCTAGGGGCATAAGCCTAGCTCGACTCGATCCCGATACATTGATTTATGGGTGGCAAGTCTAGGGGCATAAGACTAGCTCGACTCGATCCCGAGGGTGGAAAGTCTAGGGGCATAAGCCTAGCTCGACTCGATCCCGATGTATGATTTATGGGTGGCAGGTCTAGGGGCATAAGCCTAGCTCGACTCGATCCCGATGTATGATTGATGGGTGGCAGGTCTAGGGGCATAAGCCTAGCTCGACCCGATCCCAACATGACGATATGTCATGTAAAGACCCACTGATCAGTAGGGGCCCGGGTACATTATGACATATGTAATGGCATTGAAGTAAAGAAGCAATGAAAGCAATGGAAGTAATGAAAGCAATGAAAGAATACACATGGTTTCCAAAATGCAGAATGGTTCCTTATTCATCTGATTATTCATAAACATTTGAGTTCCATTGAGGTCATTGAAATATTCATGTGTTATTTAGTTTCATTTGGGCCTTACATACTCAGTACATTCTTCGTACTGACCCCTTTTGGGGAACTTACCTTACATGTTGCAGGTACAGGCATTAGTAGACCTCCACAGTAGGTTGATAGTATTTGCAGATTTTTGGTGAGCCCCAGTTGCTTCGGGACTTTCCGAGTCAAAGTTGTACATTGGTTTTGATATTATAGACATTATGAATTGGTCGTGTATGTATTTAGAGGCTTTTGTAGACATATGTGGGTATATGGATGTAAGATATGTACGTTCAGTGCGACGTGATGGCCCCAACGGCCAAGTTTTATATATGTATATGTATGGCATTGTACATTTCTTCAGTTACATGAGACAGTATGTTATTCATTCGAGGTTATGCATATGAATGTTCATGAACAAAGATTGGTTCTCTCGGGCCATATCGGCTTCGGGTGCCAATCACGCCTCAATGGAATTTTGGGGTGTGACATAAACCATCCTATTCTAACAGTAACCAGGGTCTAAGGTGCAATACCGTATATCACTAGCCAATATACAAATAAAGAGTGGAAGAAGGATATATAGTAGTATACAAGGCCAAAGGATACATATACAATATGAATAGATAAGGAAAGAGAAGAATATACGGTGATTCCATATATATATATATATATATATATATATATATATGAATATTTAGGACTAAACCCAAAGGCAATAACCTGAGGGAGTCCACCTAATATTTCGAGAATCATGATCAAATAAGAAAAGCTAACCCTAGCATAATTAGGGACTCTAACCAAAGCATGACTAAATATGAGGTAACTTAAGCATAACGTACCTTACCATAATAGAGAAAAGGGATCAGAAATATACCGCCAATCTAGGGTACCAGTCCATAATCAAGCTGTCATGAACTAACCATAATAACCAATAACAAAGTAACCAGCTAGTCCGGACACACAAATACCTAACGGTACCCCCATAAGACCGGAAGGTTCACGAAATCACTCAACAAACATCAACCATAACTTGTGCCTATACAGCCCCCCATAAGACCGATTGATACAGACGCCAAATAAATATATTGGTGATAGGTAATGCATATGAATGAATGAATGCAACATAAATTGAAATACCATAACCGATCCAAGTACCATAACGTACCATGTGTATACACCTCCTACAACTCAGTAGTTCGCAAAGGCAGGACCTATGGCGACCACTTTTCTCTGGCACTGTGGCTCACGGACAAAGGGGCCTCTAGGGAATTTGGGAATATCCGTATATACTGCCTGGTCTCGATCCAGGACTTCCAATAACCATCATCATCAATCTACTCTGTCTAGTATCGGAGAGAGATATAAAATGCACGGATGCAAACCATGACTAAAAGAGTATACATTGTATAATAAGTGCAAGGACTCGAATCATAACTAAAAGAGTACATTATATAAAAAGTGCACGGACTCAAACCGCGACCAAAAGAGCGTACATCAATAAACCATTGTCCGAGATCAAGTTCGGGACTAAATCATCATAATAATGTAGAAAGGGTCGGAATCTTCATCGATCAAAATAAATAGTGGTGGTAACAGAGTGGATAAACCATGGACCAGAATTAATCTCGGTCTAATTTCCAAAACATCACTTTTAGTTCCAAAAGCTCATAATCCAATAAATAAGGTGGTACGATTCCCATTGTAAAAGAATCTATTTTAAAAGTGAAAAGTGGGAATAACTCCCTTTTTAGAAAATAGTAGTAAAATCAAGGTTTTGGTTGGAATCGTACCACTACATGAGCATGAATGCACCTAAAAGCATGCATGCCATCACCAGTGTCCAAACAATACCACTATAAGCACCTAAGCATATATAAACTAGAATCATATCCTCTCAAAGATAGAATACTCACCTGGAGTTCAACTGGTATCGTAACCATGGCCTCGGGCACAATAATACAAAGTTAACATAATAAAGCCTCAAAACTGGAGCAACTACGGTAATCAAGGGCATAAAGCAACTACAAGGATCTAATCGGGGAAACACCACCCAAATCACTAAGTCAAATGGTAAACCTTATATTAAAGGATCCTTAATATCAAAGTACGGTTAACATGCTTATAATTAAGGATAATAGGATTCTAGGGTCATAACAGGTATTTTATACTAAGGTTCGAGTCATATTTCTATCCTTAATCCCTAAATAGGCTAGGTCATGATACCCTAGTCATAATCACAAGCTATAATCCCTATTTATCATGCAATATATACTATACACAATCTCATAGAGAAAACTAGACCGAAGCCTACCTCGATGCCGAACCGCAATTGTTGAATCATCCACGAATCGATCGTTCTTGCTCCACAAGCCCTAATTGACATCACACTATCAAAATAATAGCCTACATATTAATACGAGTAAAACAAGACCCATATTATTATATAAAATCTCGGTCCAAAATTAGGGTCAAGAATAGGCCAAAGGGGCCCGTAAATAAAATCCAAAATTGAATCTGTCACAAGGTCCCTCAAAGGACAATGAATGTGTGCTCAAATGTTGAGCACAAATAGAGCGTAAATCAAGGCTCAAATCAGCCCCTCAAATTTACGAATTTATTTGATTAGACCGCTCTGAGAAAGATAAAAAGCAAACTCTCAAAAGCCATAATTTCTAAGAATTTACAATGAGAAGGGATGGAGCTTGACGGGGAAAATAATGGTAAATGACCAAGGAGCGTTGAGCTAGCTAACCTTTGCTTCAATAGATGATTTCCCACACTCTCCCATGTCCCATGCTCTCAAAATGAGGGACAAAGAGTTGAGAAAATGAGAGAAAATCGGGTGAAAATGGGCATTTAACACCCCCAGGTACTGCTAACGCGGTCACTTGGAAGCTTAAGTGGCTACCGCTAAAGCAACACATGACGGCTAAAGTGGTCGGACAAGGAAAGGCAGAGGCCGCTAAAGCGAAACTTGGTCTCTAATTCGACGTCTGCTTAAGAGGACCTTGACCGCTAAAGTGGACCTCAGCCAAGTAACCAAGGCATTTAAAGTGACACAAGGTCGCTAAACCGACTACCGCTTAAGAGGTACTTCATCCACTTAAGCAGTTGCACCAGAAACTTTGAGGCATCAGATTTTTTACGTCCAAATGGACTCTGACCGGGTGTTCGATATTCATTCGGAACCCCATGCACACAAACGAACTATGCTACCATACCAAATTTGACATTTTGGACTCAATGTAACCATCGAATCTTTCATCCAAGATCGTTTCGATTAAATATGGGGCCCATACCTATAATTCCATTTTTCATAAAATCTACCCAATAGCCCAAAACGAGTTCGAAAGCCTCGGGACCTGAAGCAAGGGTCTCCCTAGCCTAAACTCAATGTTTTGAAGCTGATGACGCTTTTAGAATTTCTATCTAAGGTTTTTTACTAGGAGTTTTGGTCCAAGATCAAATCCTTAACAACAAAAGCTCCAAAATAGGGAAATGAGTCTAAAAGCCAAATGAATTGTCTGATAACCAAATCAAAAGTTCCAATAAGTCATAAGTGACCTGTAGCCACTGTGGGAAGGCTTGAAATGCCAGAAACATGCAAAAATCAAGAAAATGACCTGAAGGGTCATTAAAGTGTAATACCTGAATATATGAGAATAATGTTTTTTAAGACTTGTCTTATGATATTCAAAGTTAATATGTTTACTTGAGCTATATTTCCTCTATTTGCAGTTAGTAAGAATGAAGAAGGCAACAACTCTAAAGAAAAAAGTTCTGAATTCGAACAAAGCTCAAAGTCCTATGAAGAATATGAATTCTGATACTCAATACCGTTCAAGTGCTGAACTGGTCAAGAAATATAAGATTAAGAGAGAACAACTTGCAAAAGAACAGAATGATAAAATTAGAAAAGATCAGGCACCAATGAAACATAAAACAAAGAATCTTGAGGAGTCTATTGCACAACAAGGAAAGAGTATATTGCCTGTTCCCAAGTCAATGATCCAATCATCCTCAAGGGAAGAGGTTAATACTTTACATATGATCACTGGAAAAGGACAAAAAAAAGGTTATTTCAATCTCAATCTAGAGAGTCCATTCAAAAGAAAGGAGTTGAATTACCTATGCACAATTTCATGTTCCAAGGGTTTTCAAAGTTGGATGTTAATACTTCAGATATCATTAGAAGATCACAAGGTGAACAAGAGAAACAACATCCTATTAAAGAGCTACAAAACTATAAACAGGTGAAGAGGAAGTCAGTCCTACCGTCAAGTAGTTTGGATTAGTTTCTAGAAAAAGAAAGGGTACACGTAGGTAGTGAAAAAGAACATGATATTCATACAACAGATAGTGTTAGAATTCTGCCCACTTCAGATATAGATGAACATAATAAAGGATAGGATAATCTTATAGAACAAGAAGAAATTGGTGAGGATGGGTGGTTAAATGATGATGAGGATATGGACATTGATTGTGGTACAAATGGTATGTCTTGAATCTTGTAATTTTATTACTCATTGTATTTTTTTCTTATTTCTCGGTTATTACATCAATCTAGGGATGTCAGAGAAGAAAAATGTTCGAGGACAAACAACCTGCAAGAAAATTCACACGAGAAATCTAGATGATAGAGAGGTGGTGACATTTGACATAGGACAAGCAGTGGGACCAACTAGCAAGACAGTTTTTAATTCAAGCAACTTCATAGGAATAGTTGCAAGGAATCCCAGATTTATCACCTGGATGTACACTAGTTGGCATGTTGTGCTATATGAAACTAAAAAACCCATGTGGGATTATGTCAATGTAAGAAAAATTAATATTTGAGATTATATATTTATTATGTTTATTACTAACCGAAGTTAAATATATTTGTTTTGCATAGTCAAAATTCCTGATTCCAAAGGAAGAATATAAGTGGGTGATGGAAGGTTTTCGTGATGCTTGGAGGCAATGCAAGAAATATGTTAAAAAGAGATGTTTCAATAAAAAACTAACTGTTGAAGAAATGCTAGCAAAACGTTCCGATGACATTCCAGAAGTTCAATTGCGTCAGTTGATCGAGTATTGAAAACTTCCAACTGTTCAAGTGAGACTAAAATAATGCATTTCTACCCTTGGACATATTTTGCATATTTCATTTCTATTCTTTTTTAGGCCTTGAGAGAGATAAATTCTCAAAATAGAAAAAAACAAAAGTGGAGACATTGGATGGGACCTATTAATTTTTCAAGAGTACGCATGGCATTGGTAATATTTAGAAGATACTTCTAAAAAAATCCGTTTTTCAATTTGTTTTGTACTTTGTCATAAAATATTGATGTCTGTTTTTACTTTAATTTGATATAATTTGTAGCGTGCAACCAAAGAAAATAATGAGGAACCATCAAAGTCTAAAATGTTTATTGTAACTCGTATAAAGACGGGAAAAGAAGTTCAGGCAGATAGCCAAATTGCAATAGTAAGTCATTTTGGTGCTACATTCTTCTTCTTCTTCTTCTTCTTTTTCTTCTTTACTGGACTGTTCGGTGGGAGGGGATAGTGGATGAAATTGTTGAACATTTACCTCTCTATACATGCTTATTTGTTTTCTAGATTTGTCTTAGAGATAATTTTTTACAAAATTATCATAACTATGTCTCTGCGCAGTAGTAGTTGTTGTTCTATTTTCTTTTGATTAGTTCAAGGAAAAGTGTTGGCTTTACTACTAGAGTTGCTCTTTTGGTGTCTTTTTTGTAATGTGAACATAAAATGCACACAAAACTAAGAATGTTAGTTTTGTGTGAACATAAAATGTACACATAAAATGCAGAACAAAACTAAAGCTGAAATGAAGGTTCAAACCACAAAATGCAGCTAAGATTTTGTACTGAACACAGAAAAATTGAAATCATCTCAAAGGATCAAGAAAGCTCTAACTGAATAATAAAAACCTACATGATATGGACAAACAGTAACATTCAGAAATTTTGCCTAGGTTGTTTGATCTATTCAATGTAACCTAAAATTATAGAAGGGGAAATGCAGAAAATTCATATTCAGAAAGCAGAATAATTCAATACTCTCTTCCCAAGACTATATCTCATCATTGATTCTTTTTTTTTTTTTGATAAAGTAATTAAGTGATAAGAAAAGCATAAAGAGATCAATGATTTCCTGGTAAAATTTTGTTGCAGCAACTTCTGAAGACGTATTATAGGATAATATTATATTCCTTATGAAAAGTACTTGTTTTTGTTTTCTTATGCTTGTGAAAATCATGTTGGAGGTGCAGGAAGAATTTCAATTGGCTTTATTATAGAACAGAGCAATGAGCTATTGCTTCTTTTACTTTTTGACAGTCTGAACTTCAGAATCATCAAAATTTTGGGGAAACACCAGATGATGCATTCAGGGTAGTGTTTGGAAAGGAGTAGCCTGGTCGACTTAGATGCTATGGTAGATCAGTGATAGCAAGTTCTCTGGAAAAAAAATGAGGAAATGAACAAGCTTAAACAAAAGTATGCTAATGAAGTCACTTCTCTAAAGGAAGAAATAAGTGAAATAAGAGAAGAAATGCGTTATTTTTTAATCAATTGGTACAAAACAATCCTGAATTGAATGTTCATGATATACCAAGATGTGATGGATCCAACCTTCCTTCACCTGATGCAAGTAGTGCTCAAGCTGTAAGAGGAAAATTTCGTCCAAATTCTTCCGGCTCAACTCTTGCTTCGATTCATGAAAAGGTATTTTATCTTTCACATTCACAAGAAACTTAAATCATGAACTTTTAAAGAGAAGTATTGATATGTTTCTTCTCTTTGTAGTGGTAATGACTCATCTACTAGTACTTGAATCTCTCTTCTATGATGAATGCTTGAGTGTGAATTGATCTTTCCTTCTGAACTTATTTGAGTCATTCTACATGTTTTGTTTTTCTCTATATATATAGTTTATTTTTATGTGATTCAACATTGTAATACACGTTCTGGATTTCTTTTCCTTTTGGCACCAACCATTACCATGATAGAGAGATCAATTCCAATTGTATAACTTACTTTATGGCTGGATTGTCTTTCTTATTATGAACATAGGTTAGATCTTCATGGAGTGGTATTCTGCAAAGGTTGCAAAATCAATGATACTTCTCGTCATGGTTTGTTATCTTGCTTTGTTGAATTCAAGTATCTCAAAACTATGATCATATATTTCTGGTACCTTCTTGTACACACACACGTATATTCTGATACCTATTTGATGTATATCCTAAATGGCTTCTCATATTCCTAGTAGAAATAAGGTGGCTATTTGTTGTGGATGGTTAGTTGCCTTAGGGCTGAATATGTTTATGAATTCTCTATTTTTGACTAGTTCATTTCAGTAATTACTATCAGATTTTGTTGCGAGCTCCAGTCTCCACATTGTAGTGGCGGTTGCAAAATTCATATATTAAACTTGATTTGATGTAAATTCTTAGTGTGGATAAATATTATTAGTTTTTTTGTAGTATCAATAATGAGTATGAACAGTTTAGTGAGAAAATTGGGTCATAATTGACATTGTTAGTGACATATAGCAGCATAGAGCTACCAGTGCTTATGTTCAGGGCATTACTTGTCTCAGTGATTTGACTTTCTTTTTTCAGTGATCTTCATTGTCAAGGGTGTATTACTTGTCTTCATTTGCCAGTGATATATTATACCTTGGCCTACTAGTTCATATGCAACTTGGAGATATACTTATTGGATGTGATTATGTGCACATCCAATAAGTATATCTCAATTGAAGTTGTTAACTCTTGCTCTTGGATATTGAATTTAATTTAATAGGTAATTGTCATCCCAACGTGAGAAATTTACATACACTTATCCCTAGCAGTGAAGTCATATCATCTCCTTTGTCTACTTGTTTCAAGTGTGCTGTAAAATATGAATGGTAGCTGGCAGTATTTTACTTACTACATAAATAATTTCAGCAACAGGTGGATTATGCTCATCTCAATTAAATATTTGTCGAGCATGATTTTTTTTTTAATTGTTTGTTCATTTTGAATGTGTAGGAAAAATGCAAGTGATCAAATTTGAATGGTGGCCACAAGTTAACTCGATCTAGATTGAAGTGAACGATGAAGAGTTTTTGAACTATTGTGATATATGTTTAGATACATTTGGTTTTGTGTGGAACTTAGTATAGATCTTTAAAAAATATTGCTTTCTAATTAGTATGTGCAGTAAAAGACATGTTTTTTGAAGTTTATTGCAAATCTATACATTTGAATTATTTATTAGCGAATTGGTGAGTGAGATTATATATATGTATTTCTATGTAATGTGATTAGTGAATACATTCCAATCAAAATAATTATTTTTCAATTAGAAATTACTAACATTTTAGGCCTAAGGCCATCTTTGTAAAGTGTGGCCTAAACTACAAAATTTTAGACAATGTTGCCACACTTTGGAAGTGTGGCTTATTAATTATAATTGTGACATGTACATAAGATATGGTTATACTTTACAAGTGTTGTCATAGAGGATGTGTAAAAGGCTACTATTTTGAAGTGTGTCCAATAACAAAGAAAAAGCCACATTTACAAGTGTTGTTATAGAGGTGGTATGCAAGATTACACTTGTGAAGCGTGCCCAATAACAAAGCAAAGATCACGCTTTAAAGTGTAGCTTTATCAGATAAAAGTGTTGCCAATGAGATGCTACAAAGCGTGGCCTTTGTACCTTAATGGCCACGCTTTTTAAACGTAGCTGATATGACAACACTTGAAAAGTGTGACCTAAAGTCAAAGGTTACGGGTTTTTAGGCCACCCCCTAAAAAGTGTTGCCTAAAGACCACACTTTCTGCTAGTTTAGGCCACACTTTACAGGAGTGGTGGTAGACCTAAAATGTTGTAGTGAATTTCATTATGGCTCTTACATTTGTTTTCATTCAAATGTTGCTTATATTGCATTGATATTTCATTAAAAAGGTAAATCTAATTGCATGCCCATAAACCACAACATAAACTCAACCGTACATTTTTTAGCGTCATTTAAACTCTAATAACATATCGGAACTTCATAGATGTAGAACTAGCTTAGTCTTCATTTTACAAACTAATGGTTTTCTAAGTAGAGATCAATCTCGGATTTAGGGGCCGTTTGGTTACTGGCTAGAATTATACAGGTATTAGTTACGTAGGGATTAATTATGTAGGTATTAGTTATGCAGGAATTAGTTATGCAAGTATTAGTTATGTAGGTATTAGTTATGCAAGTATTAGTTATGTAGGTATTATTTATGTAGGGTTTAGTTGTGTAGGTATTATTCATGTAGGTTTTAGTTATGTAGAGATTATAAATACATGATTATTGAATATTTAATTTGTTATAAATTAATATATAGTATTTATAAATAAATAAGTAAACAAATAGTATAAATTCTATTGTATAATTGATTTAAAAAGTAAACAGAAGAAAGATTTTAATGTGAATTAGTAAAACAGTGAGGCAACGCATACATATACATTGAGGCACAAATAGCATGCTGTCAAGTATAAGGAAAGTTTAAAATAGTGAATAAATGTGGATTAGTAAAATAGTGAAAATAAAATTAAAAATGAATTAATAGGGGTAAATGTGTAATCTGTTATTTCAATTCATGTATAACTAATACCCACATAACTTATTCCACTTTCTATCTCGCTTAAAATTATACATAGATTCCCTCATAAGTTATATAAGTATTAATTATGTAGGATTACAAAAGCACAACCAAACACCGTATAAAATTAATACATGAATAATTTTTATACAACATTTGGAAACCTACCAACCAAACATTGTATAAAATAATACATGAATTTTTTTTTATACCCCATGCTTACCAAACATTGTAAAAATATAACATAAATTCCGATAGTTTGAAGCTTAATTACAAAAAATTCAGATATTTTGCATAATTACTGAAAATCCCAATTTTGGGTCTCTCGAGATACATAATTATCTCCCGATATATTTTTTTCGATTTTGGGTCTGTCGAGATACATAATACATCCAACGAAGATACATTTTTTTCTTGTAAAGATACATAATTAGCAGCAGATACATTTTTTCTGATTTTGGGTCTGTTGAGATACATAATTAGCTCCCCGATACATCTAACGACATAATTAATTGGGATTTTTGTAATTATTTTGTAAGGGTGGGAATTTGTGTAAATATGATAAGTTAAGGTGTATATAGGAAAAATAGCATAAATATACACCGTAGTTTATCATATTTACACAAATTTCCACCTTTATAAAGTAATTACAAAAATTTCAACTATCAGTTATGTATCTCAATGAAATGTATCAGGAACGAATTATATATTGTTGTGTATATCAGTGTGAGTTTTGTTTAAAAGATACATACAGTATGTATCTTTGAATGATTACAGTGTGGGTAATTATGTATCTCAACGGAATGTATTAGGAATAAATTATGTATCTCGACAGTCTAAAAAATGAGATTTTCTGTAAATATGTAAAATGTCGGAATTTTCTGCAATTAGACAGCAAACTATCGGGATTTATGTTGTTTATACTAAAATTAATAAATAAATAATCAAGTTATTCATGTATTAGCTTTGGTCTTATCCCATAACCAAACAGCTCCTTAGAGTTCGCGAATTCCAAATAAATATTATTTTATTATATGGACACTTTTGAATATATTTATTTTTCATATGCATATATAGTATAAGCAAGGACGAACTTGGAGGCCTGATTACAGTTAACGAAAATTTAGTATTTTTTGTTTAAATCTTATATATAAGAAATTTATTAAATATTTGATCATAAGTTCAATTATTATTTTCATATTAGTTTGAAATTGCCTTAAAAATTTATAAATTTCAAATCTTATATGAATGTATTGAAGCCGAATGTAATGCATTCAGTTATGCACTGAATTTGTTATATATCAACGACATCAACCTTGGTTCCCAAGTTGATCAACGCCGTTGGATATAATTTTTTTTTCAAGAGATTTAGTAGGCGTTTGACCATGAAAATTAAATTTTTTGGAGATGAAGTTGAAGTTGAAGTTGGAATTATGTTTGGCCATGAAAAAAATTAAAGTCTTTTTTAACTTTTTATGAAAGAAGTATGAGTGAAAAAAATAAAAATAAGTAAAATTTGTTTTTACTTTTCTAAAAAAAAATTCACTTTAGTAAAATAAATTTTATAGCCAAATACCATAAAATTTCACTTTTTTTATTAAAGTAAAATAATTTTCAAAAAAAATAAAAAAATTTATGATCAAACGGATCCTTAGTATCTCCTCATGATACTCCACATGCTAGTACACATGCTAAGCAGATTATACGACAACATAGTCGGCACACAACATTCTCCAAAGTTTGTTCTGGTACGGCTTATGTACCCTTCTTGGGAAGTTAGCCCCACCAATATTGCTATTTTTCTATTCTATTGTCTCCAACTACAAGCAAAAGCCGGCCGATTATTTTGTTAGATGAAGTTGTCAGCTAACAACACTCCCTTTCAATGACTCCTCATCCTTATCATATTATCTATATTTATATTTATATTATTCTAAAAGTGAGAAACGTCTTATTTAAAAGTTGAAAGATGAATTTATTTATTAAATATTAAATGATTATTTTATTTTTCACTCTAAAATTACTCTAATAATATTTTAGCTACTAAAAAGTAAAAACATTGTAATAAATATTATTAAATTATTAAATACTTCATTATGAATTATTTAGATGAGAAATTGAATTTATTGTAGTCTAGCCAATTTCTACGAGTTAGTGTTCTTTTTAATCTATTGTCTATTATCTATTGTCTATTACTATTCTGGAACCAAAAAAGTTAAAAAGATATAATTCATCTATTTGCTTTCATAAGCTCTCTTTATTACTATTTCCTCCATCTCATTTTAATTGGACACATTTCATTTTATATGATGATTAAAAAATCATAAGAGAGTGATAGTTTTTATTATTTTACCTTTTATCCATATTAATGATATTTATTGGGTATAGAAATGGATATTGAAATTGTAATTAATTATAGGGGTAAAATGAAAAAAAAATAATTAATTCTATTTTGATTTATTAAGTGATCAACTAATATAATATATTTATTTTTAGTAAAGTAATCAATTAAAATAAAAAGAAGGGAGTATATCAGTTTCGCAAGTGTCTATTAAATTGAGGTCCTATTAAATGGCTTATGGCTTTAGTGGACGTGAGTTGAAAAGCATTTAAGTTACTTGGTCCTATTAATTCATTTAACCACAACCTAAGTCTTTCCCCCTTCTAAATTAAAGTGTGTGTTTAGTAGACTTTTGAATTTCTTTGTAATCATGATCCATCCATTAAGAAAGTCCTACGTTATCAAATTAAATTCCTAATTAATTATCTTAAATGTTGAAATAATTATAAGTCTGCCATATAAATTCTGGTTATTGATGAAGTTATATAAACGAACTTGTAAATCAATAATATGTATGATAATCACCATTAGAAAAAATAGTAGAAGAAAGCTACAGATTTGTCGGGTAAGTTTATTTTCCTTTTTGTCATTTCCTATGAGTATTATTCGTCGCATTATCTTCTTCTTTTTCAAGATATAGCTTTATTCATAGCTTTATCACTTTGGGCGTTGTTTTGTAGGCTGCTAATAAAATTGGTATCAATGTTTAGCTATAATTTTTTTATTAATTTGAATTTAAATTGATAGTGGGTGGTCTGAACAACAGACCCTTGTAGCTTGATTCTTTCACAGGCTCCGCACATAGCGAAAACTTTAATGCATCAGACTACTTTTTAAAGGGGATGATCTATTTAATGATATATGAAAATTCAAGTACGAGTACAAAAATTTCTTTTGAAACAAGTCTTTTCATTTGTTTGCAGTTGATGATTATTAATCATATTTTACCATTTGGGAGGATAGAGATTTTGAAACAAAGGCACGAGAGTAAATCATTCGTTTTCGATATATGCTATCCATTTATCTTGATCTATTCTCCTTCTTTATTCTTTTCTTATGTGTTCATCTTTTACCGACAAGTTGTGAAATTTATTTTGTGGATTTGCAGATTGATTCTTAGATAAGCATAGCTTTCTATTAAGTTGATCGGAAGAACAACGAGATTGAAGAATTCAATTCTGAGATTAATATAATTAAAGTAATCTATTGTAATTATATTATTTCATTTGTATACGTTTAATCTTTGTGTTAGAAACCACAACTACTTATAAGGTTTTTCTTAGAGAAGAAGTAGTTACAACAAAACATATCTGAACATTTGTATGTATCGTTGAATTAACATTTGACCATTGAAATTGTGGCAAATAGGCTTGAGCCTGTTATGGGTTTTATAATTCTATTTAACAAACATGATGTTGCTTCATATGTTTATGGTGTTTATGTATAAAGGTATCATTTTTTTTGAAAAATTTGTTGTCAGTTTTAATGAAGAAACTAAGATTACAGAAACACTAAAATGGCTTTAATTAATCAGCCATATTATATTTATGAAGTATCATTTTGTTCAATTGAATTGTTAAATTTTTTTCACTGCTGATAAACAATAAGACACTTACAAATGATGCTAATTTCAACATTTTTATAAATAATTAGCTTGGGATACACGTGCATAGCCAGACACTAGTATTATTAAACAAGTGAATATCGTGCCCACGCCCTACTCCCTTTCCCCTTGATCCTAAGGGAAGGTCCATCTTTGAGCTGTCATTCAATTCAACCAAAACAAAATGAACAAAATACTCAAGGGTACGTGTTTGATACAAGAAAATACTTTCTTAGAAAATAAGTAGGTTTCTTATTTATTTTCTAATGTTTTAGTAAGTAAACAGAAAATATTATTTTAAAAATGAAAAAATTCACAAGTTGTGAAGGAAGTGTTGGGGTTTTTGCATTAATTTTCTCACCGAATTTAAGTTTTATTTTTCTTGGAAGCAAAATAAAAGTAATACCATAATTACTTTTATTTTTCCTAAAAGGAAAATATAAAACTCTACCATATTTGGTTTATTTCTTATTTGGAGGAAAAGTTTTGGAACTCTATAAATAGAATACCCCTCTTCTCATACCATAACACAATAGTATCCACAATGTAGTCTTTAGAGAGTTTATTTAGAGGGAGATTTCTCCCATAGTTTTCATTCTTTTTCAATAATATTAGTTTTTAATATATAGACCAATTACCCAAACCATATTCAATAATATGTTTTTAGTATATTTTTTGTGTCTTCTGATTTATCGCCGTCATGAGTTGTAACTATTAACTTCTGCATGACGTCATCTCGATTTCAAACCCAACAAGTGGTATTAGAGCTGACAGATCAAATTGAAGACATGTCAAAATCAAAGTTGCAACCAACTTGGTGATACTGAAGATTTTTTTGTCCAAAAAAATTCATATACTACATGTGGAGATATCTTTCAATCATATTTTCAACAATCCTGCTGCTACATATTTAAAAACAAAAATACTTTTAACCCTGCGAAGGACTCATTTTTAACCCGAAAGGGCTCCAATATTTTCAACCCGAAAGGGCACTAATACTTTTAACACGAAGGGGCTCTATTTTTAAACATGTCAAGCAGCAGTGATGAAGATTATGTGAAGACCAAAAATCATGCACGTAATATGAAGAAGACGGATCAAGTTTTTTCAAGAAAATCAAGCCAAAAAGGGGATATTTGTTAGGGTTTTTGCCCTGATTTTCTCACCAAATTTAAGTTTTACTTTTCTTGGAAGGAAAATAAAAGTAATACCATAATTACTTTACTTTTCCTAAAAGCAAAATATAAAACTTTACCATATTTGGTTTATTTCTTTCTTGGAGGAAAAGTTTTGGAATTCTATAAATAGAAGACCCATCTTCTCATACCATAACACAATAACATCCACAATGTAGTCTTTAGAGAGTTTGTTTAGGAGGAGATTTCTCCCATAGTTTTCATAGATTTCTCCCATAGTTTTCATACTTTTTCAATAATATTAGTTTTTAATATGTAGGCTAATTGGCCAAATCATATTTAATAATATGTTTTTAGTATGTTTTTTGTGTCATCTGATTTATCGATGTCATGAGTTGCAACTATTAGCTTCCGCATGATGCCATCTCGATTTCGAACCCAACATGGAGGACTATTGGGATTTTATTTCTGAGCTAAGGCTCACCATTATTGAAGCTCAATTTTGAGCTCAAATGTTTCCAAATCGAAGAAGAAAACATAGTGAAACTTTACTGATTTGGGGGCTTTTAGGATATTTTTCTCTTATTATTTTTGGATTTGGGCCTCAGCAAAATTGAAATATGAAGAGGCCCAACTGCTTGCTGTTGCTTACTGCTAGATGAAGGCTCATGCCTAATATAAGTGTATCTTTATTGAATATTTGGCCAAACACACAATATATTCTAGGTGTATAATAGAGATTTCTTTTCCATTTTTAGTTGTACAGAATATTTTCATTCCTTTATTTTATTATGTAATTATGTATAAATAAGGGTCTTTTGTACAGAGAATGTTTTTCTTCATGGTGATCTAAATGAAGAAGTTTACATGAAATTTTCACCTGGTGTTGCACCACCATCTCCTAACCATGTCTGTTTACTGAAGAAATCCATTTATGGGCTTAAACAAGCATCCAGGCAATGTTTTTTTAAGCTTACTTCTGCTCTCAATTTAAAGGTTTTAGTCATTCCCTCAATGAATATTCTCTCTTTTTTAAGAAGTCTAGTGATTCTATCTCTAATGTAGCAGTGTATGTAGATGACATCTTATTGATATGGAATAATGAGGAAGAATTACAAGCTATAAAATTATTTTGGGACAATGAGTTCAAAATCAAGGATCTTGGTCAATTACATTTTTTTCTTGGCATGGAAATTATTAGAGAATCTACTGGGATGCTCATTTTTCAAAGGAAATTCACCTTAGATTTATTGATAAAATTTGATGCTCTTCATTTATCTCCTGTTTCTTCACCTTTGGATCATAGTGTGAAATTACAGGTTAATCAGGGTTTCCTATCCAAGATCCTACTTTATACAAATATTTATTGGGAAAGCTCAATTATATAACACATACCAGGCATGGTTTGTCATTCACAGTGCAAAATTTGAGTCAATTTATGCAGGATCCATGCGAACCTCATCTTAAAGCTGCATTGAGGGTGTTTCGGTAGCTGTTCACTGATCCGGAACTTGGTATATTCATGTCTCCTTCCGCTTCTTTTGAATTGCTGGCATTTTGTGATTCCGATTAGGGTAACTGTCCAGATTCATGAAAATTAGTAAGTGGATTTTACATTTCGCTTGGTTCTTCTCCTATTTCATGGAAATCGAAGAAACAAACATCAATCTCTCTCAGGTCGGTTGAAGCTGAGTATCGATCTATGAGGAGGGTAGTAGCCGATCTTACCTGGATAATTCGGCTTTTCGAAGATCTCGAAATATCAATCCCTTTATCAGTAGCCCTTCACTCTGACAATGTTGCCGCCATTCATATCACCAAAAATTCCATTTTTCATGAACGGACGAAGCATGTCAAAATTGACTGTCACTTAGTCCGTCGACAATACCTCGTGGGATTGATCTCTTTATCATATGTAAAATCCTCTTCCTAGCTTGCAGATATCTTCACTAAGTCATTGACGGGGCCAATGCATCAACAACTTCTCGGCAAGTTGGGTGTCTCTTTGTAACACCCCGTACCTTCCCAACCCTACTTGATAACCTTGAACCATGTTTACCCTAGGTTCGAGAACAATAAGTATGTATTTCGCATTGTTATTGATGGAACATTTGATATTGTGCTAGTAAAGGTGATTAGACCTTTGTAGTAGGTGGTGTTTGTGACTTTGTGGAGCATTTGTGAGGTGAAAATGGAGGTTTAAGGGACATCCAAGCAAAGGTTCTTAAATATAAGAGGCAAGCAAAAGGTTGGGACTTGAAAGATCTAACCAAATCCGCAAAGAAAAGTCGAAATCAAAAATTAAGTGTGGGGCGCTACAAGTGGCGTGCCAGGCCGCTTTGGCCTAAATTTTTTTTGGCACAGGCAGTAAGGGGGTGCGCCCAAGGGCATGTCAAGCCGCCCCTGCACACCTTTCAAAAGCTGGAATTTCAGCTTAGTCTTTGGGGCGCCCGGGGGCGTGCTGGGGTGCTTTTTGCCCGATTTCTTCTATGATTTTAAGTCTATAAAAAGGAATCTTGGGTTATGGTATCATTATTCCATCATAGTAGGACTACTCTCAAGCAAGTTTAGCATCCGAGTTGGGATTATTCTTTGTCACAAGTGTTTTATCAAATTATGTTAAATTAAGCCATGGGTGGCTAGAATTTCTTATTTTTGAAATTTAGGCTACGAACATGAAATTCGTGTGTCAATATTATCGAGACATTTATGGAATTATTTTAACATGAGATATATGGTGTACTATACATTGAATTTGGTGGGTTAAGTTAACATATGTAATTGGGCTCAATTTAAGGCCCAAAATGGAATAAAAGACATGGCCCAAAAGGGCAAATGATCCATTCTTCCAATTTGACCAAGTAAATATGGCATTTAATGACAAGGAGTGGCTAAGGATGACTTGAGGGGTTTTATAAAGGCAAAAATCAGATTTATTCATTAAAACACACATGCCTTTTCTAGATTTTTCTAAACTTTTCTCTCAACTCTCAAACCCTAAGGCAACCATTTCTTGGGACAAGATCATCACTTTGCAAGCTTGGGTAAGTGTTTATTCTTGTGATTTAGTATATTATATGCATGAGAGATGGTGTATATCATGATGGTTATGTTGGCAAGTGTTGAATAGTGCACTTTTGCTTTTTGGTAAAAGATGTGTCATCTTTGTGATTTAAACTTGAAAAGAGACTTGGGGTTGTAATGAAAGTGGATGGTATGGATGAAATATAAACATGTATGATATGATTATGTTCCTTACCTTGTTATTTTTTGATGCATATAATTTGTGGGATTATTGTCGATATGTTGTTATGAAGTGTATTGAGGTGAATTGATGGAGTAATTGTGGTGTTGTGTTGATGGAGAAGTGTAAAGTATGAACTTGGTGTGACATGCTATTGATTTATGATGTATTGGTCAACGTATGGAATGTTGTGGTATTGTTGGTATGATAATTTCATCAATGGTATTGTCAAGGGGGAAATGACATTTTAAGACAATCATGTAACTCATTGTCGTCGTATGCACTTGTAAGGTAGTTGGTTGTTAACGTAAGCTCCGTTATATACTTGTGTTGTAGAGTGAAGTGTAAGGAAGGAGCTGGAATATTGTATTCACATATAGAATTGTATATTCATATTGGGAAGATAAGGTATGTAAGGTTACTCTTTCCGTATTCTTCTGCAGCATAGTGTTCACATTGACATAGTACTTGTTCTATTCCGAAATGTTCTAAGGTATCCCATATCCGGTTATCAATTATTGTTAATCACATGTTCCTTATTCATTGATCGATTGTGATTCACATGTCTCATGTTCATTGACTAATATTTTCCAAGTTTCAAATATTGTTAAATTCGAAGATTCCAATAATGTATAATCACCAATGTATCAAAAGTAAAGAAATGAAGTAATGTATAAGTGTTTGAGTGTTCTTGGGTGGTATCCCAGGGGTTAAATACCTAGCATGGGTCGATCCCAATATCTACGGGTGGTATCCCAGGGGTGAAAAGAACACCTAGCATGGGTCAATCCCGCTACTATGGGTGGTATCCCAGGGGCAAAAGAAAAGCCTAGCATGGGTCGATCTCGAAAACTGTTGATTTTCCCACTGATCAGCTTGGGGCCTGGGCATTGTAAGAATGGAAGGATGAGTAATGAATGAAGAAGTGAGTGATGAATGAACGAATGAGCGTAACAGTAAAGAAAGTAATCCACGTAATGTACATATTTCCATACATACAGACTGGTGACTTATCCATATTAGTTATTGACTTATATTGATTCCATTGAAGTATTTATGTATCATATAGTTTCTTATGGCCTTACATACTCAGTACATTCTTCGTACTGACGTCCCTTGTGGGACTTACCTTACTTGCTGCAGGTACAGGTACTAGTAGACCTCCACAGTAAGCTGCGAGCCATCTACTGATCTTTGGTGAGCTCCAGTTGGTTTGGGGCTTTCCGAGTCACAGTTGTATATTGGTTTTGGTATTGTAAATGTTGTGTAAAGCGGAGACTTGTCCCAAATTTAGAATGGTTATGTGTGTACTTCTGTTAGAGACTTTTGTAGACATATGTGGGTATATGAATGTAAGAGATGTATGTCCATTTTGACTTGATGGCCCTAACGGCCAAGTTTCACCTATGTATGTATTATATGTTCCATGATTTCTGCTATTAGCATTTTATGTCCTTACGTGGTGGTGATGTTTCTTATGGCATGCATATGAATGGACATGAGTAAAGATTGGTTCTCTCAGGCCTTATCGGCTTCGGGTGCCAGTCTGCCCCGTTGGAATTCGGGTCGTGACAAAAGTGGTATCAGAGCATGTCGTTCTAAGGGTGTCTACAAAGCTGTGTCTGCGTAGAGTCTTACTTATCGATGTGTTGTGCACCACATTTATAAGTAGGAGGCTATGGAACATTTAGGAGTTATTTCTCTTCTTCAATTCTTAGATAGTGCATTAGAGCCAATATTGTAGTGGAATCATATCTAACCACTGGACTTGGTTTTCTTTTGTATAGTAAAATGCCGATTACAAGACGAGGTAGAGGTAAAGTTAAGCAAGTAGATATACTTGCCGAAGAAGGAAACAGTAGATCACCACCTGACCAAGCTAGTCAAGGTGGGGCTGACTCTGAGGTTGCATCGCGGGCTTCTTCTACGTTTCCAGCTCCAGAAGAGCCGAGAAGGAGAGAAGAACCTGCAGAAGCACCTGTTAATGCTACTGAGCAAGATCTCATAAATAAAGTGATCCAACAGCGGCTACAAACGGCCCAAAGTCGCCACAAGTCATATGCTGATGTTAGAAGAAGAGGGCTCGAATTCGCCATAGGTGATTGGGTATTCTTGAAGGTGTCACCGATGAAAGGGGTAATGCGATTTGGAAAGAAAGGAAAGTTGAGTCCCCGATATATAGGGCCATATGAAATTTTCTGAATATTTGGGCAAGTTGCGTATGAATTGGCACTACCCCAAGAACTCTCCTCAGTCCATCCAGTACTTCATATTTCGATTCTTCAAAAGTGCATAGGGGATCCATCTCGTATTTTTCCCATTGAGGATTTCCAAGTTACAGAGGATCTTACTTATGAAGAGATACCTATTACGATTCTAGATCGATAAGTAAAGAGGTTAAAGAATAAAGACACAGCTTCCGTAAAGGTACTTTGGTGAAATCAACAAGTAGAAGAGATCACATGGGAAGCCGAGGAAATGATGAAGTCCAAGTACCCTCATCCGTTTCAAATGGAAGAGAAAGTTCAAAATGCGGGATCGAGGTGATAACAAGTAAGTATCTATGAGCATTATGTGTATATGTATATATATGCTAATATAAAGATGCATTTGTTGTAATTGAGAAGATGTTGTTAACATTCGAGGACGAATGTTACTAAGGGGGGGAGAATGTAACACCCCGTACCTTCCAACCCTACTTGATAACCTTGAACCATGTTTACCCTAGGTTCGAGAACAATAAGTACGTATTTTGCATTGTTATTGATGGAACATTTGATATTGTGCTAGTAAAGGTGATTAGACCTTTGTAGTAGGTGGTGTTTGTGACTTTGTGGAGCATTTGTAGGGTGAAAATGGAGGTTTAAGGGACATCCAAGCAAAGGTTCTTAAATATAAGAGGCAAGCAAAAGGTTGGGACTTGAAAGACCTAACCAAATCCGCAAAGAAAAGTCGAAATCAAAAATCACAAAGATGGCACATCTTTTACCAAAAAGCAAAAGTGCACTATTCAACACTTGCCAACATAACCATCATGATATACACCATCTCTCATGCATATAATATACTAAATCACAAGAATAAACACTTACCCAAGCTTGCAAAGTGATGATCTTGTCCCAAGAAATGGTTAACTTATGGTTGAGAGTTGAGAGAAAAGTTTAGAAAAATTTAGAAAAGACATATGTGTTTTAATGAATAAATCTGATTTTTGCCTTTATATAACCCCTCAAGTCATCCGTAGCCACTCCTTGGCATTAAATGCCATATTTACTTGGTCAAATTGGAAGAATGGATGTAACACCCCGTACGTTCCCAACCCTACTTGACGACACTAAATAATATGTACTTCGGTATCGAGAGCTATAGGTATGCATTTGGTAATGCTATTGGTGAAATAGTTGAATTTGGCTCTTGTTATGTGATTAAACCTTCATAGGAGGTGTTTTATGATTTTCATGGAACATGTGTGAGGTTCAAAACGAGGCTAAGAAGACCTCTAAACAAAGTATATTAAGGTTAAGAAGTGAGTTAAAGAATAGGACTTGAAGTATCTAACCAAACCCGCGAAGAGAAGTCGAAAAATGAAATTTTCAAAAAAACTAAGTAAGGGGAAAATTTGGGACCGTGCCACGCTGCTCTGGACTAAAATTTTTAGTCCATAGGCAGTAAGTTGGCGCGCCCAAGGAAGTGCCACCTTGGTTTTTTCATTTTTTCGAAAGTTGGAAATTTCTAAGTCCCAAGGGTATCCGGGGACGTACCGAGCTGATTTTTGCCACATTTATTCTACAACCACGAGTATATACATGAAATGAATGACATACTATATTGGTATGATAAAATTACTTGAGAACGAATTTGGGGTCAAAATGACAGTTTTGCCCTTAAGGTCAAAATAAGCCAAACGTGGCTAGAATCACTTGTTTTTGGGATTGAGGCTACGGATATGAATATAAAGAGTGGAAATATTATTGTAATACGTATAATACGAGAAAATTATTGATTTTATTGGGTTAAGTGATTTGGGCTCAATAAAAGCCCAAAAATGGGACAAAAGACATGGGTCACATGACCCAATCTTCTCTTGACTTAGTCAAATATGGAATTAAATGCCAAGACATGGATAAGGATGACCCAAGGAATATAAATAGGTCCAAAAATCAGATTTTCTTCATTTTGGAATTCCCATGCCTTTTAAGATATTTTCTCAACATTTCTCTCAAACCCTAAAGAACTCAAAGTTCATCTTGGAGAAAGATCATCCTATTCCAAGACTTGGTAAGTATTTATTATCATGGATTAACATATTATATGCATGGGAGATTATGTATATTATGCTAGTTATGTTGGCAAGGTGGTGAATAGTGTATTTTTACTTTTGATGGAAGATGTGCTATCTTGGTGATTTGAACTTGAATTATGGTTTGTGCCTTTGATGAAAGATCATGGTATGGATAAAATATGAACGTGTATGGTGTTATTTTGTTATTTAACTTGTTATTTTTCTATAAGTGCAAATTGTGGGATTTTGGCCGATTTGTGCTATGAAGTGTATTAAGGTGAATTGATGGATTGTTTGTGATGTGGGGTGGATAAGAAAGTGTAAAGGGGAAGTGTTGTGGTGGAATGTATTGATTATCATGTATTGTTCAATGTTGGAAATATTGGAGGATTTTTGGAATAATGATTCTATCAATAGTTTTGTCAAGGGGAAATGACATGTTTCAAGGCAAACATGTACCCCATTGATGTTATATGCATTTGTAAAGTAGTTGTTGGTTAATGTGAATTCCGTTATGTATTTGTGTTGTAGAGTGACACATAAAGAAGGAGCGGGACTATTGTATGAACATCTAGGATTGTATATCCGTATTGAGAGAACAAGGTATGTAAGGTTACTCTGTCCGTATCTTTCTACGGCAAATAGTATCCACATTGCTATTTCACTAGTCCTACCTCGAAATGTGCTAAGGTATCCTATATACGTTTATCAATAGTCATTGTCATATATGTCCTACTCATGGATCATTGGTGAGTCTCATGTCTCATAATCATGGTTAATGTTCCAAAAACTCAAACAAGGTTATGTTCCAAGGTTCCAATAGTGGTTATACTTATGTCTCTTGTTCATAGATTATTGTCCAATAGTTCCCATGGTGTTATGATTCTAATAATGTTATGTTGTCAAGTTATTCATATGTCTCTCACTCATTGGTTAATGATTCAAAGTTTCCAACAATGTTATGTTCCAAAGTTCAAAGTGATGTTATGACTATCCTAGTATCAATCTCAAAGTAATGACTAAAGTAATGCAAATGTGGTCAATGATCAAGTATGGGTGGCAAGTCTAGGGGCATAAGCCTAGCTCGACTCGATCCCGATGTATTGATTTATGGGTGTCAAGTCTAGGGGCATAAGCCTAGCTCGACTCGATCCCGATGTATTGATTTATGGGTGGCAAGTCTAGGGGCATAAGCCTAGCTCGACTCGATCCCGATGCATTGATTTATGGGTGGCAGGTCTAGGGGCATAAGCCTAGATTGACCCGATCCCAACATGATGATATGTTATGTAAAGACCCACTGATCAGTAGGTGCCCGGGTACATTGTGACACATGTATTGACAAGTAAGCATTGAGATAAAGAAAGTAATGAAAGTAATTCACATGGTTTCCAAAATGAAAAATGGTGACTTACTCACTTTGACTAGTCATTTGTATTGAGTTCATTAGTATATTCATGTGTTACAAAGTTTAATTTGAGCCTTACATACTCAGTACTTATTTCATACTGACCCCTCTTGGGGAATTTACCTTACTTGCTGCAGGCGCAGGTACCAGTAGGCCTCCCCAGTAGATTGCCAGTGTTAGCGATTCTTTGGTGAGCTCCAGCTAATTCGGGGCTCCTCCGAGTCAGAGTATATATATGTTTTGGTGATGTACATGTTATATAAAGCGGGGACTTGTCCTGACTTTTGGTTTGTATTGGTCAATGCATCTGTTAGAGGCTTTTGTAGACGTACGTGTGTATATGTATATAAGGTGACTCATGAAGTCTTGTTTTGATAGCCTCAACGGCCAAGTTTCTCAAATGTGTATATATATGCAATGATTCCCAATATCCATGATTTCCAATACTAATAGTTCATGTTCTTATGTGATAGTGGTGTTTCCTATGGCATGCATATGAATGTACAGAAGCATAGCTTGGTTCTCTCGGGCCTTATCGGCTTCGGGTGCCAATCATGCCTCGTTGGGATTCGGGGCGTGACAATGGATCATTTGCCCTTTTGGGCCATGTCTTTTATTCCATTTTGGGCCTTAAATTGAGCCCAATTACATATGTTAACTTAACCCACCAAATTCAGTGTATAATCCACCATATATCTCATGTTAAAATAATTCCATACATGTCTCGATAATATTGACACACGAATTTCATGTTCGTAGCCTAAATTTCAAAAATAAGAAATTCTAGCCACTCATGGCTTAATTTAACATAATTTGATAAAACACTTGTGACGAAGAATAATCCCAACTCGGATGCTAAACTTGCTCAAGAGTAGTCCTGTAGTGCAAATGTTGACTCATATAGTTGCTGCACAAAATCAAGGACGAGCTGGTCCAACCACAAGTGATGATGGTGCGGCTAGGGCAGCTAGTCGGCAGACACAAGATTTTATGAAATTAGACCCTCCCACTTTCACTGGGTCAGACCTGAATGAAGATCCGCAAGACTTTATAGATCAGATCAAAGGGCTTTAGATGTTATGCATGTAACTGGGGTAGAAACAGTTGAACTTGCTGCATATAGATTGAAAGGAGAGGCGATATTGTTGTATGAAGATTGGAAGAAATCTCGTGGTGTCGGTGCAAATCCACTTAATTGGGAAGAATTTAAAGCGGCTTTCCTTGATCACTACCTTCCTTATGAGATCCGAGAGGCTCGTGCGGATCAATTTTTGAATCTTCGTCAATGTATGGAATGTTGTGGTATTGTTGGTATGATAATTTCATCAATGGTATTGTCAAGGGGGAAATGACATTTTAAGGAAATCATGTAACTCATTGTCGTCGTATGCACTTGTAAGGTAGTTGGTTGTTAACGTAAGCTCCATTATGTACTTGTGTTGTAGAGTGAAACGTAAGAAAGGAGCTGGAATATTGTATTCACATATAGAATTGTATATTCATATTGGGAAGATAAGGTATGTAAGGTTACTCTTTCCGTATTCTTCTGCAGCATAGTGTTCACATTGATATAGTACTTGTTCTATTCTGAAATGTTCTAAGGTATCCCATATCCGGTTATCAATTATTGTTAATCACATGTTCCTTATTCATTGATCGATTGTGATTCACATGTCTCATGTTCATTGACTAATATTTTCCAAGTTTCAAATATTGTTATGTTCCAAGATTCCAATAATGTATAATCACCAATGTATCAAAAGTAAAGAAATGAAGTAATGTATAAGTGTTTGAGTGTTCTTGTGTGGTATCCCAGAGGGTTAAATACCTAGCATGTGTCGATCCCAATATCTACGGGTGGTATCCTAGGGGTGAAAAGAACACCTAGCATGGGTCAATCCCGCTAATGAGCGTAAAAGTAAAGAAAGTAATCCACATAATGTACATATTTCCATACATACAGACTGGTGACTTATCCATATTGGTTATTGACTTATATTGATTCCATTGAAGTATTTATGTATCATATAGTTTCTTATGGCCTTACATACTTAGTACATTCTTCGTACTGATGTCCCTTGTGGGACTTACCTTACTTCCTGTAGGCACAGGTACTAATAGACCTCCACAGTAAGCTGCGGGCCATCTACTGATCTTTGGTGAGCTCCAGTTGGTTCGGGGCTTTTCGAGTCAGAGTTGTATATTGGTTTTGGTATTGTAAATGTTGTGTAAAGCGGGGACTTGTCCCGAATTTAGGATGGTTATGTGTGTACTTCTGTTAGAGGCTTTTGTAGACATATGTGGGTATATGAATGTAAAAGATGTATGTCCATTTTGACTTGATGGCCCTAACGGCCAAGTTTCACCTATGTATGTATTATATGTTCCATGATTTCCGCTATTAGCATTTTATGTCCTTACGTGGTGGTGATGTTTCTTATGGCATGCATATGAATGAACATGAGTAAAGATTGGATCTCTCGGGCCTTATCGGCTTTGGGTGCCAGTCCGCCCCGTTGGAATTCTGGTCGTGACACTCTTCCACACCTCCAACGTAAGGGGGGTGTTGAAATTTTATTTCTGAGCTCAATTCTGAGCTAAGGTTCACCATTGTTGAAGCTCAATTTCAAGCTCAAATGTTTTCAAATTGAAGAAGAGAACACAGTGAAGCTTTGCAGATTTGGGGGCATTTAGGATATTTTTATCTCTTATTATTTTCGAGTTTGGGCCTCAACAAAATTGAAATATGAAGAGGCCCAACTGCTTGTTGCTGCTTACTGTTGGATGAAGGCCCATGCGTAATATGGATGTATCTTTATTGAATATTTGGTCATACAGACAATATATTCTAGGTGTATAATAAAGATTTCTTTTCCATTTTTAGTTGTACAGAATATTTTCATTCCTTTATTTTATTATGTAATTATGTATAAATAGGGGTCTTTTGTACAGAGAATGCCATTCAGAAATACAAGAAGAAATTTTGTATATCGTTTTTTTATTTTAACAAGGACATGATTTTAGTATAATCTTCATTCTACTTATTTGCAACACTTATTTGTTCATAAGTTATGCTGATGCGACACGACTTTTGTACAATTTTTATTTACCTATTTTTAAATTGTTCATAAATATTGTCGGAATGGTAAGACTTATCTATTTTGTTCAATTGTTTATAAATCTTAAGGACCGACAAGACTTAGATACTATCTTCACTCAACTCATCTTGTTAAATTATTCTCAAATCTTGTGAAATGACAATAACTGCCTATATTATTCAATTATTTATAAGTTTGCAGCAAGATTTTATACTATCTTGATTCTACCTATCTTGTTCGATTATAATTCTTGTCTAATTGGCAAACCTGGTTTGTGCTGTTCAAAGTGTTCATATCTCTATATTCTTTTTTTCTTCATTCTTGTGATTCATCTCACTATTTTCAACTGGCAACCTCAATGTTTAATTACTTTCTATTATCAAATTAGTTGATTACTATTTTTTGTTTTGATATATAGAAAATTAAATACATTTCTTAATATCTTCATATTTCGCATAGCCTACTTTTGCAAAACCTCTAAAAATTGGAAAGGAAGTTAAATACCAGTCCCTATAAAGAACATCAAGTGAAAATTAGTTAAATGGCTGTGTTGATGGGAGATGGATACCTGATGAGTCGATCTAGTCATATGTTGACTAGGATACGACCAATACTAAAATCAAATAAGCTAAGAAAACCAAACAAATACTATCACATAGTTTCCAATGTTCCACCATCAGAAAGAATTATTTCGTTCTAAACTTGTATTGCATAATTTGGCATATTTATTCCGTATACCAAGCAAATGAGAGGCACCTTATCGATCAGTTCAACATCCCCAAGTTAAGTGGCGATAATAACGACATTAAATGGACTACTTTTTATTTTTTATTTTTAACTAAAGATAAAGTATAAAGTAGACATACTGTGAATTGATAACTGAAAAATAAAAAGAAGATAGTAAATAGTATGCTACTAACATTGAGTATATGATAACTGTATGTATAATGTAAATCCTTTATTAATAATTACATGACTCGTGATCAAAAGTTGACAGGATAACTCATTATGGCGTGGAGCTTCCATCCAAACAACTGAAGTATTAACAATACAACTTACTGAAAAGGGAAAGAAAAATCACCGGTAGAATACAGGATGAAAAGAATTTCTAAGACCATCTGTCTCTAGTGAAAATGTTTCATCAAAGAAGTGTTTCTGATTCTTCACGCTATACTATAAATACTCTCAACTGATATATTAGCCAAATTATGGAAAGAATCCTAATACTCCCAGAGGAAATATGATAATCGTTTAGCCTCTGGAGCTTAAGTTCATAAGTTATTGCTTGCTTCCTATTCTCAATTTGACACTCATTCATCACCTCATTTCACAATATACACGTTATAGATATTTGAATGGTTGCAGAACAAAATTCATCAGCAGAACAACACAGAGGGCTTTGATCACCCTCCTTTTCATCACTCAATATATACACAAAGCTAAACGAATTGGACTTGGTTTCGTGTACTCTCCCCAAAATTCTCTCCTCTTTTTCGTCGTTACTGAGTAAGTGAAAGCTATATATAGCTAAGCAACGGGTGAGATGCCCCGGCGATTGAAACCTTCAATCCTCACAGGAGCTGAATTGTTCTCGAATTTCAGCTGAACACAGCCACCTCTTGTCACACGACCGAAAGAGGAGAAGGGTGGTAATGGTGAAGGTGCTGCTGATTCTGGAATTGGTGGTGTACGTGAAAAGTTGTCGTTACCAAAGTGGGCATCTTGAATCAGGGGATTTGAAGCCCTACTAGGCGGAGACCCACAGAAAAATAGTGGAGATGAATTCAACTGAAAATTGAAATACTCAACATCATACCTCCCCTGATCAAAGAAAAATAAGAAGATTTTCAGCTACTCTACTTGAATTAAGCAGTTAACACTAGTAGTAGCTAAAGAAACAGGTTGAGTGAATCCATAAACTTCTACTGAAAAGATGAAAAATAAAGCTGTGTTTTGTATGGAATAAAACTAAAATGTATTTCCTCCGTTAATTCATATGATAAACTTTTTCAATTTATTAGATATGTGAAACCACTTCATTTGGCTCTGCTCTCAAATCTAATCAAGAGACTAATAAAAAAAATATGTCATGAATAAATAATTATCTTGGTGAGTATCATATCTAGAAGCTTAGTTCCATCTTTCAAATCGCAACCCTCCACTTGTTGACTGCTAAAATACCCAAAAGTAGAAATACCCAAATAAATAAACTTAAAAAGAAAAAAATCAATCTAGAAAAAAAGAAAAGAGAGACGTACTTGATTTGCAGCAATGGAAGATTTGTGACGAAGGGTTCATTAGAATTGAATAGCCCAACCCTCCGAGTTTTGGAGCAAAGGACGCCGTTAGAGCCAGAAATCTCTCCAAAACCCACCAAAGCATTTTGACGATATGATAATTTGTTCATTTTAGTTTTACTTTGCAGAGCCTGGAAAATAAGAAAGAGGAATATTATCAACATTTGAGATGTGTATCTTACTATTAAATTACTAATAATACCCACAAAAGTAATTAATTAAATACAAATGAAAATTACTAAATCTAAACATAGAATAATTTAATGGTGGCAAGAGATTTTTGGCAAATAATTGGTGGAGAGAAAGAAAAGGATGCGGCGAAGGGGAGGTACCTGCTAGACGATGCCTGTGAATGGACGAGAGAAAAAGAAAGAGGCAAAAGGGAGATTTTTGGAGAGAGATGGATCAAATTATGGGTAGATTTATATTTATGGAAGAGGAGGGAGAGACATAAGCACGTCAAAATCAATGATTACTCTGTTGATGGGGTTTAGGTAGTGATTTACTAGATGCACATGCACGTATTTAACCCTCAATTCAAAGATTTTACCTCCTAAGGAAAATTTTAAATTTTGTAGTTTAAATCAAGGAAAAGGGGCAAAAATTACCCTTAAAATTTTATTTATTAGCTAAGTTTACTCTTTATTATACTATTTGGCTATTTATATTCCTAACTGGTAGTGGGTTCTAAGTGATGAAAGTGAATGAAAAATAGAGGGAAGAAAATGGAGGGAAGGTGAATTGAGTTTTCACTTTAAGAAAGAAGTATTTTCCCACATTGGTGGGAGAAAGGAACTTCTTCATGTTCAAATATAGAAGCATGCCTTCATGTGATGCCTATATATAGAATCATGTCTTCATGTGGATAGTGAGGCAATAAGAAGACAAGCCTCACGCCATCGTCGTCGTCTTTGCTCGCTCGGCTTCAGATTTGGATTTGGATTTGGTAAATGATAGAGAAATTATCTTTTTAGACAAAATGTAATTGAAACTCGAGAGTTAATGCTTGTTTAAATTCAAAAATCCGGTACGAAAATATTCTCCATTTGCGGACACACCCTAGCATGTCAATTTTTGGTTCGTAAATTCAAACATCTGCATATCTATAATAATACGGTAATTGAATCAGATAATGCTGAATTCTTTGAACACATGTATCCATATAAGACTAGACATGGGCTGTCTAGTGAAGGGTCTAAACGACCTATGGATGAACCAAAGGAGAATGTACTTAATGAAGAGAATCCAAGGCGTAGTAAATGTCAAAGGACGTCGACTTCCTTCGGACCAGATTTTGTAACATTTCTTCTTGAGCCTCAAACATTCAAAGAAGCGATGTCATTTGCAGACTCATCCTCTAGAAAAGAGGCAGTCAATAGTGCTATTGATTCAATCTTGAGCAACCATACTTGGGAGTTGGTTGATCTTCCTCGAGGAAATAAACTTTTAGGTTCAAAACAGATCTTCAAAAGGAAAATGAAATCTGATGGTACTATTGACAAATACAAGACAAGACTTGTCGTTAAAGGCTTTAGACAAAAAGAAGGCCTTAATTATTTTGATACATACTCGCCAGTAACAAGGATAACGTCTATTTGGATATTAGTTGCATTAGCGGTGGTATATGGTCTTGAAATCCATCAAATGAATGTTAAAACAACTTTCTTAAATGGAAAATTGGAGGAAGAAATTTACATGGAACAATCCGAGGGTTTTGTGGTTTCTGGTAAAGAAAGGAAAGTGTGCAAACTTGTTAAGTCACTTTATGGACTAAAACAAGCACCCAAATAGTGGCATGCAAAGTTTGACCAAACTATGTTGGCAAACGGATTCAAGATAAATGAGTGTGATAAATGTGTTTACATTAAAGACACTCCAAATCATAAAGTCATTGTTTGTTTGTATGTTGATGACATGTTGATCATTAGTAGAGGCATTTCTGACATAAATGCTACAAAACAAATGCTTGAGAGCAAATTTGATATGAAAGACCTTGGAGTTGCTGATGTGATCTTAGGGATAAGAATTCATAGAACTCCACAAGGGTTGACATTGTCACAGTCTCATTACATTGAAAAGGTACTTGACAAGTTCAAGTATTTCGATTCAATATTTCCAAGACTCCATTAGATGTGAGCTTTGCACTTCAAAAGAATGAAGGTGAAAGTGACTCACAATTGGACTATGCAAGACTGTTGGGAAGTTTGATGTATATCATGAATTGTACGCGACCAGATATAACATGTGCTATTAGTAAATTGAGTCAGTACATGAGTAATCCCAATCAAACTCACTGGATGGCAATGAAAAGAGTTTTGAGGTATCTAAAACATACTCAAGACTATGCTTTGCATTATAACAAATATCCAACAGTAATTGAAGGATACAATGATGCAAATTGGATCACCGGGTCAAATGAAGTAAAATCTACGAGTGGATATGTATTATTCTTAGTAGAGGAACAGTCTTTTGGAAATCATCCAAACAGACATGTATTGCCCGATTTATAATGGAATCTGAATTTATCGCGTTAGATAAAGCCGGTGAAGAAGCTGAATGGCTTCTGAATTTCTTGAAAGATATTCCTTATTGGCCCAAACCTTTGGCACCGGTATGCATACACTGTGATAGTCAAGCTGCAATAGATAGGGCAGGGAACATGATGTATAACGATAAATCTCGTCATATAAGATGGAGACATAATACCATTAGGAAACTACTCTCTAGTGGAATTATCACGATTGACTATATAAAGTCAAAAGATAATATGTTGGATCCACTTACAAAAAGCCTAACTAGAGAAGGAGTTGAGAGATCATCGAAGGAAATGGATTTACGGCCTAGGTCAAGTCATCACGACGGTAACTCTACCTAGGGGACTGGAGATCCCAAGAGCTAGGTTCAAAGAGATCAAACAAAGTTATGACTGACAGTTCAACATTGTCAATTACCTAAACCCATTCTCATGATGAAGACAATGTTCAGGAAACAAGGATAAGGCTTATGGTTTGAAGCTTTTTAATGATTTCTAAGTTTGACAGGTATGACCAAATAGTTTGATCTATAGGATTAAGCATTTAGAAATCACCTATGTGACGGTGAAGTGTAAGTCGCTTCAAAGAGAATGATAGTAAAGGCCTATTCACTAATCTCTCATGAAACCAGGTAGTGTTCATGACTGAAATGAACAAAACCTTGAGAAGCATAGATGGTAAAAGACTAGTTGTGTGACTTGTATTGTATAGGTGTAAAATAAAGTTCGACAGTTCAAAGATATCGCATCTACCGATTAACCGAGTGCATACGATACAAGTTAACTGCAGAAAGTTTAAAGAGAAACCTACTTATCCAGATGCAATTAGTCTTTGCTTGTAGATCACATACTTGTCCATATATTTTTTGATGAAATAGTCATTCCCTATTCATGTGGGGATTGTTGGGTTCTAAGTGATGAAAGTGAATGGAAAATGGAGTGAATAGAAAATGGAGGGAAGGTGAATTGAGTTTTCACTTTAAGAAAGAAGTGTTCTCCCACATTGGTGGGAGAAAATAACTTTTTCATGCTTAAATATAGAAGCATGCCTTCATGTGGATAGTGAGGCAATAAGAAGACAAGCCTTGCACCGTCATCTTCATCTCTTGCTGGGCTCGGCTTTGGCTTCGGATTTGGATTTGGATTTGGATTTGGATTTGGATTTGCCAAATGATTGATCGAGAGATTATCTTTTTAGATAAAATTTATTTGAAACTTGAGAGTTAATGATTGTTTAAATTCAAAAAAATTGATATGAAAATACTCTGCATTTGCGGATGCAAATGAGCCTGTGTGGTGCATGTCACAACGCACCTCGAAGGGACACAATACTTTGAGACACTGTTTGAAAACCAAATAGGGAGCTGCAAGCGCAGGTGGCAATCTGCGGGTGCAAATGCCAACGCAGATACCAGTGCAGGTCAAGGTCGACATTCTGATTTTTGACTAAAGTCGACCTGCAATAGTAGGTGGGCTATCTGCGGGCTCAAATGGTCCAACGGTACAAAACAGTATGATTTTTTAGAACCATTATTTTTTTTCTGAAGCACCACCTTTTGGCTATAATTACCTGATTTTTTCCTCAGGTATAGGTACAAAATTTTGAAGTAAAAACACTCTTCTTCGTCTTCCTAAAAACTCAAGTGTGATTTACGAATCATTGAGTGCATTCGTTGTTGGACAGAGTTTGTGGTACCTCCATCCTGTAGATGTGATTCATTTTATCCTGGAAGCATATATTCCATAACCTCGGGTACTTGAGGGGAATAATTTCCTTAAGGACACACCATAAATTCGGTGGACTTGAATCTTCATCTTTTTCTAAACATTTGGTTTTGCTATTTTCCAGAAAATAGTTTGAACTTAATTTTTTGGTTGTTCATAAATTTGATTGAACTAATTATTGAAGTTCTAAGTTGTAAATACAGAGTTCGAACTTCATTTGACTATTCATGCTTTAGTTTGAATATGTGTTTGAAGTTATAGTTGGAAAATACAGATTTTACTAAACCCCCCCAAAAAAACAATTGGATGGAAACTTCCAGGTCAAAATAAAATATCCAATTTTACTTAAATTATCCGATCCCCTCATCTACCCCTTCTCCCAACCCACCTAATTACTTAACCTATTTCTCTTCATCTATAAAAGATCTATTTCCTAAAAGAAATGCCACCTATTTCCATCACAACCGTTGTCGGCGATACCAACGACAACAACCACCATGGACTTCTACCACCCATTTCAACCATGTACTTCTCCCAACCAATAGCTGAGTCATTTAACTCGAATTTGGAGTGTGGAATCAATGAAAGTTTGTTTGAATTGAGATGAAGCTGCTAGAATTAATCAAGCATAAATTTCAAATTTTCAGAGTTAGAAAACGTATATATTGAGTTTTCTTTTGATTTTTCAATCCTCGACAACAAGAACTAGACGAAGGTCAATCCCAACCTCAAAAAACTAATCAAAATTTCAGAAGTTACAGAATCAACACTGAATTTCAACCCAGGAATAAAGAACACAACAAAAATTTTGTAGGACTTTCACTTCGGCAGTCTCAAACCAATCCAGCCCAAAAAACTACCAAACTGATTCAACTCCAGAATAAGCCCCAATCAATCATTAACAAGCTTGTCGGTAGGGTGAATCTCACAGGAGATAGTCTCCGTTCATTGCGGGACTCGAGTGAGATGAAAGTAAAATAGATTGGAGCTCCCTGAATTACAACTTGGAAAGGGGTTTGTGGGTATAGTCGTTGTTGCTCCGTCAGAGATGGAGGTCGGAGCCAGTGGTGTTGTTTGTTGGTTCGCCGGAGATGACATCTTGGGTTTGGAGCTTCACCGAATCTGTCCGGGCTTTATTTCGTCGAACCATATGACAACGATGAGGAGAGGGGAGGACAGAGAAGAAGAGGACAGTGAGGTGGTAGATCTTTTCTCACCAGAGCTCAGAGCTCTGGTGGACAAATACCAAAATAATGGGGTTTTGGCAGTGGTCTGGTGGTGTTAGTGGTGGGTTGTTTATCGAAAAAAATAAGGTAAAAGGGAATGTTGAAACAGAGGTGTGACAGTGGTTGCTTGATAGCTCAAAGCTCGTTGTTAATGGGTATTTCCGATGAGGGTGGTGGATGGAGCTTTGCCGGAAAATGCAAGGGGGAGGGAGGCGGCTGCTTGCCAAAAATAGAAAAGAAAAAATATCTTTTAGGGTTATACCAATTTTGAAAATTTTTCACCACCATTAATTGTAAAGAGAGGGGACTAGTTTTATAGACATAATAAAATCACTCAAGAGCAAAACCGTGTGCTCAATACCTAAAACCATGAGTTATCTAAAATCATGAGTTATCCAAAACTATGGATATTTAACTTTTCTGTGCAAAAAATATCTTATCCTTCTTTTATGAATTAACAGACTATGATTAAAATAAATTAAAAAATATATTTAAAACCAGATAATAATGTGATCTCAATTTAAGACCAAAATGACAATTTAACAAAAATTCAAACAATATTTATTTATAAAAGACTGTGCAAAAATCGATAATGATCAAAACTTAATTAATATAATAATAAATTGATAAAAATTTCAACATTTTCAAAAATGAGGATAATTATCAATAACTTATATTAAATTGAACAAAAATATGTAAAAATTGAATTTTGTGCTCTTTAACAAACAAGAAGCACAAATATATTTATTTTAAAAATATCGGGCAAAAATTGGATGTCAACAACTGTCCCTTCTTTGTTCGGAGATGATGAAAAAAAATTTGAACGAAAAAGTTGACGCATAGTCAATTTCGACTAGATGAAGGCGAAAAAGAATGACATGTGCAATGGACAATGTCAAACATTAATACAACTTTGACAATAATGGATTGTCTTTTGATAAAAGGAAAAGGATTGTTTGAAGATAAAATATTTACGTACCTTCGACCTAACTTCCAAAATTACCCTAGTATCGAGCTGGTGAGATGCTGGAGTTGCAAGGTTGCGTATCTGTTTGAACGAGGTAGCGGGCCAACTTGTCTCTTTGAAGGGCGGACGACCCAATTTGAATTTGATATGTCATTTGAACGGGTGACAACCCAACTTGTCTTATTGAAAGAAGGATGATCCATTTTGAACTTGATGTGTCATTTGAACGAGTGACGACCCAGCTTGTCTCGTTGAAAGTCGGATGATCCATTTTGAACTTATATGCTATTTGAATGGGTTACAACCCAACTTGTCTTGTTGAAAAGTGGATGACCCATTTTGAACATGAGATGCCATTCGAACGGGTGACGACCCAACATGTCTCATTGAAAGGCGTACGACCCATTTGTGTCATTTGAACAGGTGACAACCCAACTTGTCTCGTTGAAAGAGGACGACCCATTTTGAATGCAACATGCCACTTTGAATGGGGTGACTTCCCAACGTGTCTCATTGAACAACGAACAATCATCTTGAACTTGATATGCCATTTGAATAGGTGGCAACCCAATTTGTCTCGTTGAAAGACGGACGACCCATTTTGAACTGGCTATGTCATTTGAACGGGTGACAACCCAACTTGTCTTATTGAACGGTGGACGACCATCTTGAACTTTATATGTCATTTGAACGGTGGCAACCCAACTTTTCTAGTTGAAAGGCGGACGACCCATTTTTAACTGGATATGTCATTTGAACGGGTGACAACCCAACTTGTCTCATTGAATGGAGGACGACCATCTTGAACTTGATATGCCATTTGAACGGGTGGTAACCCAACTTGTCTCGTTGAAAGGCGGACGACCCACTTTAAACTGGATATGTCATTTGAACGGGTGATAACCCAACTTGTCTCATTGAACGGTGAACTACCATCTTGAACTTGATATACTATTTGAATGGGTAGCAACCCAACTCGTCTCGTTGAAAGGCGGACGACTCATTTTGAACTTATATGCCATTTGAACAGGTGGCGACCCATCTTGTTTTATTGAAAGGCGGACGATCCATTTTGAACTTGATATGCCACTTTGAATGAGGTGGTGACCCATATTGTCTCGTTGAAAGGCGGACAACCTATTTGGAACTCTACGTGTCATTTGAATGGGTGACAACCCAACTTGTCTCGTTGAAAGGTAGACGATCCATTTTGAACTAGATATGCCAATTTAAATGGGGTGACTTCCCAACATGTCTCTTTGAAAGGCGGATGACCTAACATGCCACTTTGAACGGAGTGACTTACCAACGTATATCATAATAAACTGCACTAAACTTATTAATAGCAAATGAAATATAAGGGACTCTAAGAACTTTGCATACCTTCTGCAACATGTCACTCTGAATGGCGTGACTTCCCAACGTGTCTTATAATCACCTTCACTAAACTTATTAGTAGCAAATGGAATATGTCACAATGAAGGAGGTGACGATCCAACATGACATGTCACAAATAAGAGTGACAATCTAACAAAACATGTCACAAATATAGGAATGACAATCCAACAAAACATGTTACAAATATAAGAGTGACGATCCATCATAGCATGTTACAAATATAAGAGTGACGATCCATCATAACATGTCACAAATAAGAGGTGACGATCCAACAAAACATGTCACAAATATAGAAGTGGCAATCCAACATAACATGCTATAATTAGGAGGTGACGATTCAATCAAACATGTCACAAATATAGGAGTGACGATCCAACATAACATGCCACAAATAGGAGGTGCTGATCCAATAAAAGATTTCGCCACTATAGGAGTGACGATCCACCATAATATGTCACAAATAGGAGGTGACAATCCAACAAAACTTAACGTGTCACAAAATGAAGTGACAATCCAACATAACTTAACGTGTCACAAAGATGGAGTGACAATCCAATAAAACATAACATGTCACAAAGATGGAGGTGACAATCCAAGATAACATAATGTGTCACTTTGATAAAAGGACGACACGAATTAAATAAATGAACCCTATCAATGAAAGGACCAATGAGTCGCTTTGACGGATATTCAAAGATGGGTGCTTGCCCTAATTTTATTTTTTAATAGAAAAGAGAATCAAGTCTTGACTGTAATTGATTCCAACAGTTAGCATAACATAGAAATTTCTCTTTCGCTTCTCTTCTAACTGAGATCGACTTCGACATAATTTCTATAGCTTCAAGTGGTACCTCAAATATTCCTAAGTGTTGACAAGATTTATTCGTCTTGCTTCAAACAAAGGTTTTGAACTAGACCTATCCCCATATTTAAGTACCCTCACCACAAAGAATGTTCTATTCCATACTCACTTGAAGTAATTAATTTGACTGGAAATCTGAAATGAACTTATCGGGGTAACACACCAAGTGACTGTTGACCGTCTCGAATCAACTACTTCACTTGGCATTTCAAAGAAAGTTAATATGTTATACGGAAGGGCGAGTGCAAATACCCGCATAATCGCCCTTTTCCCTAATGCCTAATGCTTTGCCAGGGAGGCGGAAGATGTCATGAAAATGCAACAGTCAATATATGTTGAAAATTTAACAAATAGTGAATAAATGACTAAATAATGTAAACAATATACAAGATATAAATAATCTACAAAATATACAAGGCAACATTAAAATTGTAAAAAATAAAAACTCCACAATTAAAAAAATGAACCCATAATGGTTAGAACCTTGACATCCCCAGCGGAGTCGCCATTCTGTCGCGATCCTTATTTTCATAAGGCGCAACTTCAAAACTCAAAAATAATTAACAAATAGTTGTTTGAAAAATTATGAGAGTTGCTACCTAATTTTAGAAAAACTAGGAAACCGTTAATTTTAAAGAAAACTTTTAGTTTGCGAAACTAATTGGATTCTAGGTAAGAGTTCAGGTTATTCCAAATGAAAGGTGTTAAGCGACCTTCAGAATCCACAAAGGTAGGTCCCAGCTGAACTTATTTTTTTCAATTGAGGAGGAGATAAAAAATCATTTGTAGTAAAGCATGAATAACGAAAATGGCCTAATAGTTGCCTATCGTTAGACAAAATGAATAAATACAATAACTAATTCAAAATGATTATCAAATTTGAATTCGAGTGTCATTTTTGCGAAGAAGATCAATGTACTTGTAAAAACACTTGGTAAAAGTGTTAGTAATGAATAAATATAAATTAAAAATGAATCAAAGAAATGATAATAAACGATAGAAAGTAAAACCCATCTTATATACATGGGAGGCCTTGAAATTCGATGAAAATTTCTTCATCGGCCAAGTATTAAAACTTGAATGAAATGAATAGATAAGTAACTAAACTTAGAAAACAACATTCGTCTTTTATAACGGGAAGACTTCAAAAATCCGACGGATAGATTCTTTCATTGGCCAAGTAGTAAAACTTAAATAAAATAATTAAACTTAAAAATGATTGAACTTGATAAATAATTAAACTTAAAAATAATTAAACTTATCAAATAAGTCAAGTATTGAAGCTTGAACAAAAGAAATAATCAAACAATTGAACTTAAATAAAATCCTTATTTTATAATGAGGAGACCTCGAAAATCCGACAGAGAAATTTTAACATTACCAAAGTAAATTAAATATTATTAATTAAATAAAAAAGTCAATGAATAAAAAAAATTAATAATTATCCACACAATCGGGAATAGAGCAACAATAACGTTTAGTGCAATAGTAAAACAAAAGAAACAAAATAGTGGCATTTTTGAATATGATAATCAATGAATGAAAAATGAAAATCGGAAGAAAGGCAATAGTAGTAATCTAAACTCACAAAACCAATTAATTGTGAAGAAGATAATAGTGACAGTAACATTCAATCAACACAAGGAGCAAAAAATGATAAAATTAAACACAAAAATAGCTATTAATATTAACGGGCAAAGATGATTAATAACCCATAATAATAATGAACAACAATATAACTCATATACCATATGAGGGTCACCGGAGAAAACTATTTTTCGATCAAAGGTCGATGGGGCTTGCCAGAGCAGTGAGCTCGTTGATTTCATCGGAGTTTGATATTGCTGAACTGTTATTGTTTGCTCTAACCAGATCTGAAAGTGGAAGGCTCGTCTATAGGGTGAATCTCACCGGAGATGGAACTCGACGGTGGTTCGGAGTTCGAAGCTCCGACCTCACCGTTAATGGCGGGACTCGAGCGAGATGAAAGGAAACCAGATTGGAGCTGCCCGAATTACAACCTGGAAAGTGGTTTGTGGGTACAGTAGTTGTTGCTCCGCCGAAGATGGAGGTCGGAGCCAGTGGTGTTGCTTGTTGGCTCGTCGGAGATAGCATCTTGGGTTTGGAGCTTCACCGGATCTGTCCGGACTTTATTTCGTTGGAGCATATGACAACGACAAGGAGAGGGGAGGACGGAGAAGAATAGGACCGTGAGGTGGTAGAGCTTTTCTCACCGGAGCTCGGAGCTTCGACGGAGAAATACCAAAAAAGTTGGGTTTTGGCGGTAGTCTGGTGGTGTTAATGGTGGGTTGTTTATCGAAAAAAATAAGTAAAAGAGAATGTTGAAACATAGGTGAGACAGTGGTTGCTTGAGAGCTCAAAGCTCGTTGTTAATGGGTGTTTCTGGTGAGGGTGGTGGACGGAGTTTTGCCCAAAAATGCAAGGGGGAGGGAGGCTGCTGCTTACCAAAAATAGAAAGAAAAAAATATCTTTTAAAGTTATGTCAATTTTAAAAATTTTACTATCATTAATTGTGAAAAGAGGGGATTAGTTTTATAGACACAATAAAATTATTCAAGAGCAAAATCGTGTGCTCAATACCTAAAATCATGGATTATCTAAAATCATGAATTATTCAAAATTATGAATATTCAACTTACATGTGTAAAATTATCTTATCCATCTTTTATCAATTAACAGATTGTGATTAAAATAAATTAAAAAATATATTTAACACCAGATAATAATGTGATCTCAATTTAAGACCAAAATAACAATTTAACAAAAATTAAAACAACAGTTGTTTATAAAAAAATTGTGCAAAAATCGATAATGATGAAAAATTAACTAAAATTATAATAAATTGACAAAAATCTCAGCATTTTCAAAAATGAGGATAATTATCAATAACTTATATTAAATTGAACAAAAATATGTAAAAATTAGATTTTGTGCTCTTTAACAAATAAGAAGCACAAATATATTTATTTTAAAAATGTCGGGTCAAAATTGGGTGTCAACAACAATCACATCTTCCCACACCCATATGATTTGAGTCATAAAATGTCACGATCTAAAAAGCTGAGGTCATAATGACATCTACCCCGACCTAACCTTGATAGGTAAGCCCAACACCAAAAGAGAATAGATAACGAAAAGAAGGTAAATAATAAGAAAAAACATGAGACTTTAGGATAAAGTCAAGATAAATAAGATAACAAGATAGAAACATCAGAATAATACATCTCAAATCCCCAGAATCTAGTGTCATGAATAAGAGCAACTCTAAAATCGAGAAAAGTACAGATACATGATATCTTTCTCTGAAATAAAGTAAAGACATAAGAAAACTAGAGAAAGCCGAAAAGACATGCTTTGGACAGGGAGCTCACCCTGACTTTAAATCTCCAAAGTAGCATGAAATCACGATCCGTAGATAGCACTCGAACTAGGATCTACACCAAAAGGGTATACAAAAGTAGGAGTGAGTACGGTCCACATATACTCTGTAGACATCACAGGCCGACCAAGCAAAATAAACAACTAAACAAGTAAAGTAAACTATGAGTAACACATCCACCCTGCAAACAGAAAAGTTTCTACGGCTCAAGCCGTATAGCTCCTAACAGTGTAATAATATAATCTCAACAACAATATACGAAATATCAACCCAACATATAAATAAGTCCAATTCACAATAATGTTCACATAGAAGAGATGAAAAGTAGTACAACATAATGATATGATATGTATGCAATGCTCAAGTGTTCACCTCGTATACACCCTTCAAACCTAAGCTTCTAGGAGAGGACCCATGGTGGGTTCGCAACCCATATACTAATCATAATTTCGTCAATCATACTTGCCGACACTTTCTCAGCTAAGGCATTTTATAAAATGGTATTCTTTATTTTGCAAAGAAATCTAAGTTCCATAGTAATATCAGTTTCATGAAAATGAGTGATGAATGAGTATGCATGATCATAGCTGTCACGACCCGAATCCCATTCGGGGCGGACTGACACCCGAAGCCGTTGAGGCCCGAGAGAACCAATCTTTACTCATATACCTTCGTATGCATGTCTCTATATGAATGGCATTCTATCTTGGTCACTTATACAATATAACATACCAATGGCGGAAGTCATGGCAACATATGTTATATATAAGAAACTTGGCCGTTAGGGCCATCAAGTCGAAATGGACATACATCTCTTTCATTCAGTTTCCCACACATGTCTACAAGCCTCTAATAGATTCATGTACATAACCAACCTACAGTCGGGACGAGTCCCCGCTTTATACAACATTTACCATGCCCAAAACCAAAATCAATATACACATGAGACTCGAAAATCCCCGGAGCAACTGGAGCTCACCAATGACTGGCGAATGATCCGCAACCTACTGTGGAGGTCTACTAGCACCTGTGCCTACAGCAAGTAAGGTAAGTCCCCTAAGGGGGTCAGTACGGGGAATGTACTGAGTATGTAAGACTATAAGAAACTACATCATACATAAGAATCTCAATGGAATAAAATATGAGAGAATAGTCAATGTGGATAAACCATTGTTTTATATGTGGAACCATGTACATTGCTTCTGTTATTTTCATTTCCGAACATTCATTCATATCCTTATCATTCGTATAATATCTTTCATATATACTTTCATTCAAGAGAATAACCTTCACTCAAGAGACTTGCCTCCAAGAGATTTGTCTTTATTCAAGAGATTCTTCCATTCAAGAGATTTCTTTCTTTGTTTTTACGCTCATCATCATTATTATTAGTCATCCACTTTATCGGGGGTATATAACATTCATCCACCTTATAGGTGGGTTATATAGGTGGGTTATAAGATATAACATTCATGCACCTTATAGGTGGGTTATAAGATATAACATTCATCCACCTTATAGGTGGATTATAATATATAAAAATATAACATTACTTCCTTCTCTTCCTTGCGAGATTAATACATTGGAGATCATGTCATTATTGGAAACACATAGATGCATTACTTCATTCTTTTACGTTCATGAGGTTGATACGTTGATAGTAATAACATTATTGAAACTTTGGAACATAACATTATTGGAACTTTGGAACATTAGTCCATGATTAAGAGACATATGAGTACAACATAGGGTAATCTAGCATAAGCTACTTTGAGACATTTCAGAATGGAATAAGTACGATGACAATGTGAACAATATGTGCTGCAGAAGGATACGGTAAGAGTAACCTTACATACCTTATCTTCCCAATATGAACACACAATCCTATACGTGAATACAATAGTCCAGCTCCTTCCTTACGTTTCACTCTACAACACAAGTACATAACGGAGCTTACGTTAACAACCAACTACCTTATAAGTGCATAAGACGACAATGAGTTACATGTTTGCCTTACAATGTCATTTACCCCTTTCCAATACCATTCACGGCATTTTCATACCAACAATACCACAACATGCCATACATTGACCAAAGCATTACAAACCCATAGCATTTCACACCAAGTTCATCCTTTACGTTTCCTCATTAATACGACGTCACAATTACTCCACCAAGTCACCCCAATACACTTCATAACAATATATCAACAACAATCCCACAATTTATACTTATAGAAAAATAAAAAGTTAAGGAACATAACCACACCATACATGTTGATATTTCATCCATACCATGCACTTTCATCAAAACCTCAAGTCCT
Organism: Capsicum rhomboideum; assembly: GCA_031232105.1. NCBI lineage: Eukaryota > Viridiplantae > Streptophyta > Magnoliopsida > Solanales > Solanaceae > Capsicum > Capsicum rhomboideum. The sequence goes on from CP124714.1 coordinate 125,421,637, forward strand.
TTTTCAAGTTTAAATCACAAGGATGGCACATCTTTTAGCAAAAAGCAAAGGTGCACTATTCAACACTTTGTCCACATAACCGTCATGATCTACATACTCTCCCATGCATATAATATATTAAATCATAAGGTTAAAAACTTACTCAAGCTTGCTAAAGGATGATCTTGTCCAAGCAAGTGATGGTTGCCTTAGGGTTTGAGATAGAGAGAAAAGTGTAGAAAAATCTAGAAAAGGCATGTGTATGTAATTGAATAGAAATCTGATTTTTTTTGCCCTTTTTATAGCCCCTTTGGTCATCCTTAGCCACTTTGATCAATCATTGATTAGTCAAAGGAAGAATGGGTCATCTTGCCCTTTTGGGCCATCTCTTTTGTTCCAATTTGGGCTTTAAATTGAGCCCAATAACATATATCAACTTAGCCCACCAAATTCAATGTGTCATACTCCAATTATCTCATGTTTAAATAATTCCATAATTGTTACGATAATATTCAACTCACGAGATTCATGTTCGTAGCCTCAATCTCGAAAATAAGGGATTCTAGCCACCCATGGCTTAATTGAACATAATTTGATAAAATACTTGTGACGAAGAATTAACCCCAACTCGGATGCTAATCTCGCTCAAGAGTAGACCTACTATGATGAAATAATAATATCATAACCCAAGAGTCCTCTTTATAGACTAATAATCGTAGAAGAAATGTGGCCAAAAGCACCCCGGCACGCTCCCGGGCGCCCTTGGGACTTAGTAAAATTTCAGCACCTGAATAGGTGCTCATTAGCCGCCTGGTACGCCCCCAGGCGCGCCCCTTTGCTGCCTGTGCCACAAAAATTTTGGCCAGAAGTGGCTTGGCACGCCACCTGCATCGCCCCACACTTAATTTTTGATTTTGACTTTTCTTTGCCCATTTGGTTGGATCTTTCAAGTTTCAACCTTTTGCTTACCTCTTATCTTTAATATCCTTTGCTTGGATGTCCTTTAAACCTCGTTTTTCACCCCACAAATGCTCCACAAAGTCACAAACACCTCCTAGAAGGGTCTAATCACATTTACTAACACAATAGCACATGATTCATCAATAGCAATACAAAATACGTACTTATTGCTTTTAAAACCAATGTAAACATGGTTCATAGTTGGCGAGTAAGGTTGGAAATGTACGGGGTGTTACAATAGCAACATCAACAACCTACAATAATCAGCTCAACAATGACATGAATGAACTCAAATCACGCAAAATCTCAATAAGTTATGATATAAGCCCTCTCATGGCAACATAATAATAAAGAATCATATAAGATATCAATGATATCAATCCAAGCCTCCACACGGGCATCACAACAATAATAAAGAACAAATAATGCTTACACAAGACCAATACCAGGCCCCACACGGGCAACTCAATGATAATAATCTCCCAAATTAATAATAAGATTCACACAAGCCCCCGCACGGGTACATGAGAGTAATAATGATTTCAAAAGATGAAAATAATGATAAAGTCACCAACGCATTGCATACTTTACATGAATGGTTATCTACCCAGCCCGATCTGAAGAAGTTAAGCCATAACCTACCTCAAAAGCCAAAACACGAGCCTAAACCCCTTAATAAGAAGCCTTTCCCTTCCAAGCAGCTTCAGAATGCTCTCAATCTATCAAAAATAGTATCTACACGTAATTAAGAGTCTATTGATACAAATATTGACATATTTTAGTTCCAAATCCAAAATCACTTTGAAAATCGATCTTGAAAATAAAAGGGTAGAATTGAAATTTTAATAAAGAATTATGCTGCCCATACTTTATGGGTACTAAATCTAAAATCCCATTGAAAACCGAGTTGAAACCAGATTAGAAATCATCAAAATACACATTTTTTACTTTATCAGGTAAAACCCAAAATTTCAAGTTTAAAATTCAAGTTTTGAATATATTTTACTAATATAATCAATGGGTAATGATAGAAAATAGATTTAGAAGCTAACCCAAATCAAAGTTGATGAAAAATCCTCTTGAAATCACCCAAAACATTTTCCCCAAGCTTGAAAATGGAGTAAAATCATAAAAATATGATTTATATCTATTCTGATGAACAGTGCCTTGAGATCACAGAACCCACCACGCAATCACGAGGGTCAAAATTTGACCGCACAAAGTTTGTTCATCGCGATAGCGGTAATGCGCCTCGCCTGACCCAGACCACCAATACCTTTATAATCACGGTGACCCACCTCATGATCGCGATGAATAACTTGGTCATCTCACCTGATCGTGTCTCATGTCCATGTGATCGCGATGAGTAATCAAGTGTTGCACCAGTAGAAAACTAAGTCCAAAAATGTCCCCAATGGACCCTCGGAATTCGTTTGGGACCTCACAAAAATAACTTGATAATGCTACTATGCTAATTTCGATATTTTAGACTCAATGAAACCATCAAATTTACCTAAAGAGGTCCTTATCAATAAGTTTCACTCTGAGAACCCCTTTAGGCTAAATAAACTAGTTCTCACTCAAATACTCAAAATTCAATATAGAGCCTCAAAATCTAAACCAACCACTCTAATAACCCAAAATTGACATTTTGAATCTAATAGAACTGATTGAATCACCATGCGATGCTCGAATCATAAAATATTGATCGAAGTCAACTATATCACTTTAAAGGCTACTCAAAACATCAAACTTCTATAAACCACTCCGGAATGCTTTGAGGAATGTGGAAACCATCCCCACAACTCATAAATGATATAAAGATATAATGGGGGAGGGTAGAATATTTAAAACATATAAAAGGCTAAAAATACCACGAGGATTGTTACATTATCCACCACTAAAACATGCGTTCGTCCTTGAATGAAAGAGCAAAGAAAGTACCCGAATTGGTAAAAAATTAGAGGTATCTACTCCACATATCAAACTCAACCTCCCATGTAGCCTCCTCAATTGGGTAATTTCTCTACTGAACTTTTATAGAATCAATATTCTTGGATCTCAACTTTCTGGTCTGCCTATCCAAAATAACAACAGGCTCCTCCTCAAAGGACAAATCATGGCTAAAACAATTGAATCCCACCAGATCACATAAAAATCATTAGGAAGGTATCGCTTCAACATAAAAACATGGAATACCGGAGGTATTGCTTCAACATCAAAACATGGAATACCGGATGCACAACTGATAGGTTCGGTGGTATAGCCAACCTATAGGCCATATCTCCAAGATTCTCAAGAATCTCAAAAGGTTTGATGAACCTCAGACTAAGCTTTCCTTTCTTTCGAAATCTCATCACATCCTTCATGGTTGATACCTTCAACGAAAATCACTCATCAAGCATGAACACCACATAATGAACCTGTTGATCGGTGTAACTCTTTTTCCTACTCTGGGCAGCCACAAGCCTCTATTGAATCAATCTCACTCAATCCATCAAGTCTCTCAACAAGTCAGTACTCCCAGGCCTAACCTCAAAAGAATCAAACCATCCCACAAGGGATCTGCATCTCCTCCCATACAAAGCCTCAAAAAGTGCCATTTGAAAGCAAGAATGGTAACTATTATTGTAGGCGAACTTCGCTAAGGGCAAGAACTGGTCCAATGACCACCAAAATCCATAATACATGCTCGAAGCATGTCATCTAATACCTGAATGGTCCACTCTGATTGGCCATCCATCTGAGGGTGAAATATCGTACTCATTTCAAGCCGAGTCCCCAACTTACTCTGCATAAAACTCCAAATATTTGAGGTAAATTGAGTACCTCTATTAGAAATAATTTAGATAGGTACACCATGTAACCGAACAATCTCTCGAATGTAGCTCTTGGCCAAATTTTCTGCATTGTAATTCACCTTCAATGGTACGAAGTACGTCGATTTAGTCAACCTTTCCACAATCACCCAAATGGAATCAAACATCCCCAAAATTGAGGGTAGACCAACCACAAAGTCCATAGTACTCTAAGATCGACATCCGCTGAATTGTACCACCCAATCGTTGTTGGTCATACTTAACCTACTGGAAATTAAGACACTTGGCCACAAACTCCACGATATCTTTCTTCTTCCCACACCACCAATAGTGTTGCTTTAAGTCATGGTACATCTTAGCTGCTCCTGGATGGATAGAATACCTCAAACTATGAGCCTCTTCCAAGATCAGTCTAATCAAGTCACCAAACTTTGGCACACAAACATGACCACTAATCCTCAAAACACCCTTGGGACCAAGAAATTCTGACTTTGCCTCACCGCTCAACACTTTATCACGACTCGCTCTCATCTCATCATTAAACTACCGAGCTCAAATCTGCTCCATCAATAAGAATCTAGCCTCAAAACAAGCTGAGGCATGCCTGGATACTAAAATATCAATTCAAAACAATAGGTTGGCCAAAGACTGAATGTATAAGGCCAAAGGCCGCTCCTCCGCTAAAAGGCAACCCAAATTCCCTATGCTTGCCACTTTCTGACTCAAGGCATCTGCTACTATACTAGCCTTGTTCGGATGATAAAAATAGTGAGATCATAATCCTTAAGCAAATCCAACCATATATGTTGCCTCATATTAACATCCTACTGATTGAAGAAGTACTGAAGTCTACGATGATCGATGACAATCTTACAATAGACTTCATACAAGTAGTGACACCACAACTTTAACACGAGTACAACCGCCGCTAATTCCAAATTATGAGTAAGGTAGTTCTTCTCATGTACCTTCAACTATTGAGACACATAAGTTATCATCTTACCCTTTCGTATCAACACAATACCCAAGCCAAGTCCAAAAGAATTACAAAATACCGTGAAACCCATGCCCTCCTCGGGCAAAGTCACGATAGGAGCCAAAGTCAACAACTCCTTAGCATTTGAAAGCTACCCTCACACTCGTTCAACCACTGGAAAAAAACCTTTTTCTGAGTCAATTTAGTTAAAAGGGCAGTAATAGAAGAGAAACCCTCTACAAACAACCGATAGTATCCTGCTAACCCAACAAAACTCTGAATCTCGATAGAGGAATTAGGCCTAGTCGATTCAAGAACCGCTGCCACTTTAGCTGGATGGACCATGATACCATCCTTGGTCACCACATGACCCAAGAAAGAAATATAATCTAACCAAAATTCACACTTGGAGAACTTGGCAAAAAAATGCTCATCCTTCAATCTCTAAAGTATAACGCTCAAATGCCTCACATGCTCAACCTCATTCTTGGAATAAACAAAGATGTCGTCGATGAACACGATAACAAAAGAATCAAGATAAGGCCAAATTGCCCTATTTATCTACTTCATAAATGTCATTAGGGTGTTGGTTAGCTCAAAAGACATAACCAAAAACTCATAATGGCCATACCATGTCCTGAAAGTCATCTTTGGAATATCTGAAGCTCTAATATTTAGCTGATGGTAACGAGACCGAAAGCCAATCTTAGAAAACACAGTAGTACCCTGAAGCTGATCAAACAAATCATTGATATGCGAATGAGGATACTTATTCTTAGTAGTCACTTTGTTCAACTACTGATAATCAATATTCATACGCATGGTTCCATCTTTCTTCTTCACAAATAAGACAGGTGCACCCTAAGGTGAAACACTCAGCCTAATAAAATCCTTACTCAACAAATCTTGCAATTACTCCTTCAATTCCTTCAACTCTAGCGGGGCCATCCTAGTATGAGAAATAAAAATGGGCTTGGTGACCTGCTCTACAAAATAGCAAAATAAGTATCTCTATCTGGAGGAAAACCAGGAAAGTCCTTAGGAAACACATCCATGAACTTCCTAACAACTCTCACAGAATTCAAATGAGGTGGTGAGTCAACACTAGTATCGCGTACATAAGCCAAATAAGAAAGACACCTCTTTTCTACCATGCGACAAGCTCAAAGATGTAACACCCCGTACCTTCCTGACCCTACTAGACGACGTTGAATGATGTTTACTTAGGCGTCGAGAGCCACAAGTATGTATTTTGTAATGTTATTGACGAGATAATTGATATTGGCCCTCGTACATGTGATTAGACCTTCGTAGGAGGTGTTTTGTGAATTCATGGAACATTTGTGGGGTTAAAAAAGAGGCTTGGAGGACCTCCTAACAAAGGATATTAAAGGTAAGAAGTAATTTAAAGAATAGAACTTGAAGTATCTAACCAAATCCGCAAAGAAAAGTCAAAGAACAAAATTTTTTGAAAATATTTTCTTTTGCCCAGGCGCCCCAGAGGGCGTGCCAGGCCGCTAAATGCCCAAATATTTTGGGTACATGCAGCAATCTGGCGCGTCCAAGGTCATGCCAGGCTCCTTGTGTCCACCTTTCAAAAGTTGAAAATTTTTCTAAGTCCCAAGGGTGCCCGGGGACGTACCGGGCCGCTTTTTGCCACGTTTCTTATACAACCACGAGCATATGCATGGAATGATTGAAGTATTATATTAGTATGGTAAAATTACTCTTGAACGAATTTGGCATCAAAATGACGGTTTTACCCTTGTAGTCAAAATAAACCATACGTGGCTAGAATCGCTTGTTTTGGGATTGAGGCTACGAATATGAATCACGTGAGTGGGAATATTGTCGTAACATGTATGAAATGATTTAAAAATGAGAAATTATTGGGTTAATTGAATTGGGCTCAATACAAGCCCAAAATGTGGCAAAAGACATGGCCCAAATAGGCTAAAATGACCTATTCTTCTCCCTTTGACCACTTAAACAGGCATTTAATGCCAAGAAGACTTAAGTGCCTATATATATGTGGAAAATCTGATTTTTATTCAAAGGAACACACAACACATTTTTAGGAATTTCCCAAAATTTCTCTCAACTCTTAAAACCCTAAGCCATCTTCTTGGACAAGATCATCCATTAACAAGTTTAGGTAAGTGATTATTCTTGTAGTTTAGCATGTTATATGTATGAGAGATTATGTAGATCATGTTGGTTATGATTGTAAGTGTTGAACATGGCACTTGGTGTTTTTATAAAAAGATGTGTTATCCATGGGAATTAAACTAGAAATATGACTTGTGGTTTTGATGAAAGAGCATGGTAGGGATGAAATATCAACATGTATGGTGTGAATATGTTATTAAACTTGTTATTTTTCTATAAGTGTAAAATATGGAATTTTGGCCGATATGTGATATGAGGTGTATTAAGGTGACTTGATGGAATAATTGTGATGTTGTGGTGATGGAGAAGTGTAAAGTATGAACTTGGTGTGACATACTATTGGTTTATGATATATTGGTCAATGTTGGGAATGTTGTGGTATTGTGGGTATGACCATGCCGTAAATGGTATTGTAAGGGAATAAATGACATTATACGGCGGTCATATAGCTTATTGTCATTTTGTACACTTGTGAAGAAACCATTTGATAATGTAAGCCCGGTATGTATTTGTGTTGTAGAGTAAGACGTAAGGAAGGAGCGGGGCTATTGTGTTCACGTATAGGATTGAGTATTCATATTTAGGATATGAGGTATGTAAGGTTACTCTTTCTGTATCCTTCTGCAGCGTATAGTGTACACCTTGTGATTGCACTTACTCATTTTCGAAATGTCCTAAGGCATCTCATTTCATGTTATCATCTATTGCTAATCATATATACTTTTTTCTTGATCTATTGTCATTCATGTATCACATAATTATGGACATGGTTCCAAGTTCCAATAATGTTATGTTCCAAAGCTTCCAATAACGTTACAACTTCAAAAGTATCAATCTCATGAGCGTAAAGGCATAAAGTAAGCATCTATGTGTTTCCAATAATGATATAATCATCGAATGAAATTTATCCAAGATTAAAGAAGTAATGTTGTTAAGAGAAGTGATGTGTTCTTGGGTGTTATCCTAGGGGTTAAAATACCTAGCATGGGTCAATCCCAATATCTCGGGTGGTATCTCAGGGGTGAAAAGAACACCTAGCATGGGTCAATCCCGCTACTACGGGTGGTATCCCAGGGATAAAAGAAAAGCCTAGCATGGGTCGATCTCATTAACTGTTGATTACCCTCTGATCAGCTTGGGGCCCGGGCACTATAAGAATGGAAGGATGAGAAGTGAATGAAGAAGTGAGTGATGAAGGGAACGAATGAGCGTAAAAGTAAAAGAAGTAATTCATCGAATGTACATATTTCCATACATATAGAGTGATGACTTATCCATATTGGTTCTTTACTTATATTTGATTCCATTAAAGTTTTGATGTATCATAGAGTTTCTTATGTCCTTACATACTCAGTACATTCTTCGTACTGACCCCTCTTGGGGGATTTACCTTACTTGCTGCAGGCACAGGCACTAGTAGACCTCCCCAGTAGGCTGCAGGATATCTGTTGATCTTTGGTGAGCTCCAGTTGGTTCGGGGCTTTCCGGGTCCTTTATGTACATTTGTTTTGGTACTGTAATGTTGTGTAAAACGGGGACTTGTCTCGAAATTAAGATGTTTATGTGCGTACTTCTGTTAGAGGCTTTTGTAGACCGATGTGGGTATGTAACGTAAGAGATGTATGTCAACCTTGACTTGATGGCCCCAACGGCCAAGTTTCTTTAATACATATATATATAATGTTCCATGATTTCCTCTCTTAGCGTTTTATGTCTTTACGAGGTGGTGATGATTCTTATAGTATGCATGTGATTGAGCATGAGTAAAGATTGGTTCTCTCGGGCCTTATCGGCTTCGAGTGCCAGTCCACCCCGTTGGGATACGGGGCGTGACAAAAGTGGTATCAGAGCAGGTCGTTCTAAGGATGTCTACAAAGCCGTGTCTGAGTAGAGTCTTACTTATCGATGTGTTGTGCATCACATTTATAAGTAGGAGGCTACAGGACATTTAGGAGTTGTTTTATTTCTTCATTTCTAGATCGTGCAATAGAACATAGAGCCAGTGTTGTAAGTTTAATTGTATCTGACCATTGGAATTGATTTTCTTTGATATAGCAACAATGCCGATGACAAGAAGAGGTCGAGGTAAAAGTAAGAGACTAGACAGAATAGCGGGAGAAGGAACTAGTAGAGCCCCGCCTGAACCAGTTAATCAAGGTGGTGCTGAACCAGAAATGGCATCACAGGCTTCTTCTACTCTTCCAGTTTCAGAAGAGTCAAGAGGAAGAGACGTACCGGTAGAACCACCAGTGAATACTACTGACCAGGACCTAAAGAATGCAGTACAGATGTTGACCAGAATAGTTATTGCACAGTTTCAGGGATAAGGTGTTTCGATGACAGGTGATGATAGTGCAGCGAGAGCAGCTAGTCGACGGACCCAGGATTTCTTGAAATTAGGTCCTCCTACATTCACTGGATCATAACTGAATGAAGATCCACAAGACTTTATAGATCAGATTCAAAGGGCCTTAGATGTTATGCATATAACTGGGGTAGAAACAGTTGAACTTGCTGGATACAGATTGAAAGGAGAAGCGATATTATGGTATGAAGATTGGAAGAAATCTCAGGGTGTCGGTGCAAATCCACCTAATTGGGAAGAATTTAAAGCGGCTTTCCTTGATCACTACCTTCCTTATGAGATCCGTGAGGCTCGTGTGGATCAATTCTTGAATCTGTGTCAAGGGAATCTTAGTGTCAGAGAATACAGTCTGTAATTTAATTCTTTGGCTCGGTATGCTCCCAATGTAGTGGCTACGATGATAGATAGAGTCCATAGATATGTGGACAGGTTGGAGCCATATTTGGTATGAGATTGCACCATTGCTGCCTTAAACAAAGACATGGATATAGCGAGAATTCAAGCTTTCACCCAGAAAATGGAGGACCAAAGACAGAGAAGAAGGGTACATGAATCTGAACGAGGACAGTCCAAAAGAGCTAGACCTATTGGACAGTCTATGATGTCCCAAGGAGAATCTAGACCTCGGATGTTTCCCAAACCGTCGAGATCAAAATTTTCTTATTCTGCAGCAGGTACTCAAGCTCAGTTCCGAGGGTTTAGAGGTAGTAATGTGGGGAAGAATAGTGGGATTCGAGGTTCGCAGACTACGGGATTTTCTCGTCAGCCATGTCAGCAATATGGAAGGTTTCACTTAGGTTAATGCCGGCGTGGTTCTAATGTTTCCGTTTGGTGTGGTATGATGGGGCATATGATGAGAGACTGACCATGAAGAGGCTTGGGTAATGTGAAGCGACCTGCGGGATCAGCTGTTGCATCATCATCATTGGTTCCTTCTTTGGGATGAGGTGTACAGTCAGCAGGTCGGGGGCGAGGTGCCAGAGAAGCAGCCAGTACTAGTGGAACTCAGAATCGTACTTATGCTCTGGTAGACCGGCAGAATTCAAAGGCATCTCCTGACGTAGTCACAGGTACATTATCCATATTCTCATATAATGTATATGCATTGATTGACACGGGTTCTACATTTTCCTATGTTACTCCATTGGTTGCTGCGAAATTCGCAAAGGCACCAGAATTATTAATTAAGTCAATTGAAGTGTCTACACCGGTTGGTGAATATATTGTTGCAAAAAGGGTATATTGAAATTGTGTAGTAACTGTGTGTGGTCATGATACACTTGCCGATCTCATTGAACTAGACATGGTGGATTTTGATGTGATAATGAGAATGGATTGGTTGGCCTCTTGTTATGCTACGGTGGATTGCCGGGCCAAGAAGGTACATTTTTGTTTTCCGCAGGAAAATGTTCTTGAATGGCAGGGTAATGTGGGGGCACCAAGAGGAAAATTTATTTCCTATATGAAAGCAAGGAAAATGATTGCTAAGGGTTACATCTGTCATTTAGTACGGGTGAAAGATAATGATGTGGAACCACTAACTCCGCAGTCGGTTCCAGTGGTCAACAAATTTCTTGATGTATTCCAGAGGATCTTCCAGGCTTACCCCCAGAACGGGAAGTAGAGTTTGGCATTGATGTGATTCCAGGCACTCAGCCTATCTCTATTCCTCCGTATAGAATGGCTCCAGCAGAATTGCATGAATTGAAGGAGCAGTTGAAAGATTTGCTGGACAAGGGCTTTATCAGGCCTAGTATGTCCCCGTGGGGTGCACCGGTATTATTTGTACGGAAGAAAGATGGCACATTGAGAATGTGCATCGACTATCGACAATTGAATAAGGCAACGATCAAGAACAAATATCCCCTCCCTCGAATTGATGATTTGTTTGATCAGTTACAGGGTGCCAAGTGTTTTTCAAAGATTGACTTGAGGTCGGGTTACCATCAAGTCAGAGTTAGAGAAGAAGATGTACCCAAGACAGCATTCCGAACACGGTATGGCCATTATGAATTTTTAGTTATGTCATTTGGACTAACAAATGCATCAGTTGTGTTCATGGATTTGATGAATAGGGTGTTTAAGCCATTTCTAAATGTGTTCGTGACGGTATTTATAGATGACATCCTGGTTTAGTCAAGATCACCAGAGGACCATGCTAATCACTTACGGCAGGTGTTAGAGATTCTCCGTGAGTGTAAGTTGTATACAAAATTCTCCAAATGTGAGTTTTGGTTAAAAACAGTCGCATTCTTGGGTCACATTGTGTCGGATGAAGGGATACAAGTTGATACACAGAAGATTGAAGCGGTGAAAAACTGGCCAAGACCTACGAAACCCACAGAGATTCGTAGTTTTCTTGGATTGGCAGGTTATTACAGAAGATTTTTGGAAGGCTTTTCCTCCATTGCTGCACCGTTAACAAAGCTTACACATAAGGCAGTTAAATTTCAGTGGAATGATGCATGTGAGAAAATCTTCCAAGAGTTGAAAGATAAATTAACCTCCACACCAGTTTTAGTACTTCCCGAAGGCACCGAAGGTTATGCAGTGTATTGTGATGCTTCCGGGGTTGGCCTCGGATGTGTATTGATGCAACACGGTAATGTCATAGCATATGCCTCACGACAGTTGTGGCCACATGAGAAAAATTATCCCACACATGATCTTGAATTAGCAGCGGTAGTTTTTGCTTTAAAGATATGGCGTCATTATTTGTATGGAGTTCATGTTGATATCTATATGGATCACAAAAGTTTGCAATATATCTTTAAGCAGAAGGAACTCAATTTGAGGCAACGAAGGTGGTTAGAGCTCTTAAAAGACTATAATATCGATATTCTCTATCATCCAGGCAAAGAAAAGTAGTAGCTGATGAATTGAACCGCAATGCAGTAGAAAACACTAGTGGCCAGTTGACTGAAAAGCAAGAGATAATCAAAGATCTATATCAACTAGCCAGCTTGGGAGTTCGTCTTATTGAATCACCAGATGAAGGGGTTATTGTACAAAATACAGCGGAATCCTCCTTAATAGCTGAAGTAAAAGAGAAGCAGTTTGCGGATTCCATGTTATTGCAGTTGAAAAAGAATGTACAATAGGGTCTGATTGTGGCCTTCGATCTTACACAAGAAGGGGTACTTCAATGTCAAGGAAGATTATGTGTACAGGATGTAGATGAACTGAGAAAATGAATTATGATAGAGACGCATCATTCGCGCTATTCTATTCATCCGGGTGCTACTAAAATGTACCATGATTTAAAAGAAGTGTATTGGTGGGGAAATATGAAGAAGAACATTTCAGAATTTGTCGCTCAATGCCGAATTGTCAACAAGTGAAAGTGGAGCATCAGAAACCAGGAGGTTACATGCAATGTATCAATCTTCCAGTCTGGAAATGGGATATGATTAATATGGACTTCATTACAGGTTTGCCTCGTACATTGCAGAACTTTGATTCTATATGGGTCATAGTGGACAGGCTTACCAAGTCAGCACACTTTCTACCAGTCAAGACCACCTATACAGCTGAGGATTATGCAAGATTGTATGTTAGAGAAATAGTGCGGTTGCATGGTATTCCACTTTCCATTATCTCAGACAGAGGAGCACAGTTTACAGCGTACTTTTGGAGATCTTTTCAGAAGAGCTTGGGTACACAGGTGAATCTGAGTACGGCTTTCCATTCTCAAATAGATGGACAAGCGGAGCATACTATCCAAACACTTGAAGATATGCTATGAGCCTGCACGTTAGATTTTCAAGGCAGTTGGGATGACCATTTGCCTCTTATTGAATTTGATTACAACAATAGCTATCATTCAAGTATTAAAATGGCACCTTACGAAGCTCTGTACGGAAGGAAATGTAGATCACCAATTGGATGGTTTGAAGCGGGCGAGACTGCTTTATTTGGGCCAGATATTGTTCATCAGGCTATGGAAAAAGTTAAAGTGATCCAACAGCGGCTACAAACGGCCCAAAGTCGCCACAAGTCATATGCTGATGTTAGACGAAGAGGTCTCAAATTCGCCGTAGGTGATTGGGTATTTTTGAAGGTTTCACCAATGAAAGGGGTAATGCAGTTCGGAAAGAAAGAAAAACTGAGTCCACGTTACATAGGCCCATATGAAATTATTAGAAGATTTGGGCAAGTTGCGTATAAATTAGCACTACCTCAAGAACTTTCCTCAGTCCATCCTGTATTTCATGTTTCGATGCTTCGAAAGTGCATAAGGGATCCATCTCCTATTGTTCCCGTTGAAGATGTCCAAGTTACGGAGGATCTTACTTATGAAGAGGTACCCATTGTTATTCTAGATCGACAAGTAAAGAGGTTGAGGAATAAAGACATAGCTTCCGTAAAAGTCCTTTGGAGAAATCAACAAGTAGAGGAGATCACATGGGAAGCTGAGGAAATGATGAAATCCAAGTATCCCTATTTATTTCAAATGGACCAAGAAGTTCAAAGTGGGGAAGTGGAGTAATAAAAAGTAAGTATCCATGAGCCTTAAGTAGTTATGTATATGTATGCTAATATAGAGATGCATTTGTTGTAATTGAAGCGATATTATTAACATTCGAGGACGAATGTTCCTAAGGGGGGAAGAATGTAACACCCCATACCTTCCCGACCCTACTTGACGACGTTGAACGATGTTTACTTAGGTGTCGAGAGCCACAAGTATGTATTTTGTAATGTTATTGATGAGATAATTGATATTGGCCTCGTAGATGTGATTAGACCTTCGTAGGAGGTTTTTTGTGACTTCATGAAACATTTGTGGGGTTAAAAACGAGGCTTGGAGGACCTTCTAACAAAGGATATTAAAGGTAAGAAGTAATTTAAAGAATAGAACTTGAAGTATCTAACCAAATCCACAAAGAAAAGTCGAAGAACAAAATTTTTCGAATTTTTTTTTTGCCCAGGAGTGCCAGGCCGCTAAATGCACAAATTTTTTGGGCACAGGCAGCAAGCTGGCGCGCCCAAGGGCGTGCCAGGCTCTTTGTGTACACCTTTCAAAAGTTGAAAATTTTTCTAAGTCCTAAGGGTGCCCGAGGACGTACCGGGCCGCTTTTTGCCACATTTCTTCTACAACCACGAGCATATGCATGGAATGATTGAAGTATTATATTGGTATGGTAAAATTACTCGTGAACAGATTTGGCATCAAAATGACGGTTTTACCCTTTTAGTCAAAATAAGCCATATGTGGCTAGAATCGCTTGTTTTGGGATTGAGGCTACGAATATGAATCGCGTGAGTGGGAATATTGTTGTAACATGTAAGAAATGATTTAAACATGAGAAATTATTGGGTTAATTGAATTGGGCTCAATAAAAGCCTAAAATGAGGCAAAAGACATGGCCCAAATACGCTAAAATGACCCATTCTTCTCCCTTTGACCACTTAAACATGGTATTTAATGCCAAGAAGACTTGAGGGCCTATATATATGTGGAAAATCTGATTTTTATTCAAAGGAAAATACAACACATTTCTAGAAATTTCCCAAAATTTCTCTCAACTCTTAAAACCCTAAGCCATCTTCTTGGACAAGATCATCCATTAACAAGCTTAGGTAAGTGATTATTCTTGTACTTTAGCATGTTATATGTATGAGAGATTATGCAGATCATGTTGGTTATGATTGGAAGTGTTGAACATGGCACTAGGTGTTTTTATAAAAAGATGTGTTATCCATGGGATTTAAACTAGAAATATGACTTGTGGTTTTGATGAAAGAGCATGGTAGGGATGAAATATCAACATGTGTGGTGTGATTATGTTATTAAACTTGTTATTTTTCTATAAGTGTAAAATATGGAATTTTGGCCAATATGTGATATGAGGTGTATTAAGGTGACTTGATGGAATAATTGTGATGTTGTGGTGATGGAGAAGTGTAAAGTATGAACTTGGTGTGACATACTATTGGTTTATGATATATTGGTCAATGTTGGGCATGTTGTGGTATTGTGGGTATGACCATGCCGTAAATGGTATTGTAAGGGAATAAATGACATTATACGGCGGTCATATAGCTTATTGTCATTTTGTACACTTGTAAAGAAACCATTTGATAATGTAAGCCCGGTATGTATTTGTGTTGTAGAGTAAGACGTAAGGAAGGAGCAGGACTATTGTGTTCATGTATAGGATTGAGTATTCATACTGAGGATACGAGGTATGTAAGGTTACTCTTTCTGTATCCTTCTGCAACATATAGTGTACACCTTGTGATTGCACTTACTCATTTTCGAAATGTCCTAAGGCATCTCATTTCATGTTATCATCTATTGCTAATCATATATACCTTTTTCTTGATCTATTGTCATTCATGTATCACATAATTATGGACATGGTTCCAAGTTCCAATAATGTTATGTTCCAAAGCTTCCAATAACGTTACAACTTCAAAAGTATCAATCTCATGAGCGTAAAGGCATAAAGTAAGCATCTTTGTGTTTCCAATAATGATATAATCATCGAATGAACTTTATCCAAGATTAAAAAAGTAATGTTGTGAAGAGAAGTGATGTGTTCTTGGGTGGTATCCCAGGGGTTAAAATACCTTGCATGGGTCGATCCTAATATCTCAGGTGGTATCCCAGGGGTGAAAAGAACACCTAGCATGGGACAATCCCTCTACTATGGGTGGTATCCCAGGGGCAAAAGAAAAACCTAGCATGGGTCGATCCCGAAAACTATTGATTACCCACTAATCAGCTTGGGGCCCGGGCACTATAAGAATGGAAGGATGAGAAGTGAATGAAGAAGTGAGTGATGAAGGGAACGAATGAGCGTAAAAGTAAAAGAAGTAATTCATCGAATGTACATATTTCCATACATATAGAATGATGACTTATCCATATTGGTTCTTTACTTATATTTGATTCCATTAAAGTTTTGATGTACCATAGAGTTTCTTATGGACTTACATACTCAGTACTTTCTTCGTACTGACCCCTCTTGGGGGATTTACCTTACTTGCTGCAGGCACAGGCACTAGTAGACCTCCCCAGTAGGCTGAAGGACATCTGTTGATCTTTGGTAAGCTCCAGTTGGTTCGGGGCTTTTCGGGTCTTTTATGTACATTTGTTTTGGTACTGTAATGTTGTGTAAAGCGGGGACTTATCCCTAAATTAATATGTTTATGTGCGTACTTCTGTTAGAGGCTTTTGTAGACCAATGTGAGTATGTAGCATAAGAGATGTATGTCAACCTTGACTTGATGGCCCCAACGGCCAAGTTTCTTTAATACATATGTATATAATGTTCCATGATTTCTGCTCTTAGCGTTTTATGTCTTTACGAGGTGGTGATGATTCTTATAGTATGCATGTGATTTAGCATGAGTAAAGATTGGTTCTCTCGGGCCTTATCGACTTTGAGTGCCAGTCCACCCCATTGGGATACGGGGCGTGACAGAAGAAAAGATATAACCCCTTTTGGACATGAACCTGGAGTACCCTCCCACTCTTGCCTCGGTGCATCAAGCATAACTAAAGTAATAGTCTTGGCATAACATTCCAAAACCATATGATAAGGAGATAACCAGTCCATACCCAAAATAACATCAAAATTGACTATATAAAGAATAATCAAATCTACCCAAGTCTCACACCCCAAAAAAGTCAATACACATGATCGGCACACCCAATTCAACACTGAGGAATCACCTATGGGGGTAGAAATATGAATGGATATGGCAAGGGACTCATAGATAAAATTGATACCAGAAGCAATATATGCAGATACATAAGAGAATGTGGACCCAGGGTCAAATAACACTGAAGCAGGATAATGACAAACTGGGATAATACCTGTAATCATAGCATCAGAAGCCTTTACCTCATGAATCTGGGGAAAGCCTAGCACTGCCTGTGTCTGCTGTCGGATTGAGAAACTCTTCATCCAGTACCACAAGCTCTCTAAGCTCCACCCCTTGTACCCCAAGATCCACCTCTACTACCCTGTGCATCCCTTCTAATCGGAGGCACTAGTGTCAGACAAAGCTGAAGCTGTAAACTCTGCTTGGGAGGACCTGATACTGTCTAGGATAATCTCTAGCTAAGTGACCAAATTCATCACAAGTATAGTATCCTCTTCTAGACGAATCATGCTCTAATGGGCCAAAAGAAACAAAAGACCCACCATAACTAGAAGAACCAGAATAAGACTCTCAGCCAATATGACCTGATCTCTGACTACTTGAAGCCTCATAACCCGCAAACCCACTATCAAAACCCTACAACACTACCTGAATCAGTCTAATATGGTAACCATGAGAACTTCTATCTAAAGAATCCCTACCTCGGGATGAATGACCACTGAAATTTCCCTATTGATGTGACCTTTTACCATCACCACTCTGAGAACCCTGGCAAATAGTCTCAACTCTCTTAGAATCATCTACAATGCTCTGAAAGGAGCCACTTGTAGTCACTAACTGGTAGTTAATCCCTTCACAAACTTTATAATCCTCTCATCCTCTGTGGAGATACTAGCCATAGCATGCCTAGAAAAAGCATGGAAATGAGCCTCTTACTTAGCAACAATCATAGACCCCTGAACCAAGTCATCAAACTCATCCCTCAACTTATCACTCAAGCTAAAGGGCAAATACCTCTCAAGGAAAATCTTTGAAACTAGGTTCAAGTTAAAAGAGGGGAACCCACTGACCTACAACTAATAAAAGATCTCCACTACTGTTTAGCCATATCAATCAAATGAAAGGCAGTGTAATCAACACCATGAGACTCAAGTAAACTGAGGTTATACAACCTCTCCTGACAGCTGACCAAGAACTCATATACATCCTCACTAATAGCACCACTATACTTGGGAGGGGCTTATATCATAAATCTCTCAAAATTTTTCTACTTATCAGCGGACATCACTAAACCAGGAACTACAGGTGGAGCAATAAGTCTAGTAACACCTCAACACATGGGGCCATAATAGCAGCTGGTTGTACTTTGGGAGTCTGAAAACCCTAAATTGGAACCTGTCCTGGTGGTTGAATGCCCTCTCTCATCTGTGAACCATCTGGTGTACCCAATAGAGTACCTACTTAAGAGATTCCATTCAAATAGCTCAAAAGCTAAATCATAATATCCTACAACACTAGAGTAGCAAAAAAAACCTAAGGGGCCTGAGCTGGTCCCGCACCCTCTGGCTGATAAGCCACCTTAACATGATCAATTACTGGCTTGAGAGAGGCTGCTCTAACTTTCCCTCTAGTCGAAGCCGCTCTTTGTGCTCTGCCTCTACCATAGTCTCAGCTGTAGCCCCTGCCTCATCTCTTGATTAGGGTTCATATAACAGGTGTTGGCTCAGCATCACAATAACTTCTTATTGAGTTTTCACCACCAACATTGAAAGAGTGAGATCCAAATTTAAAATACTGAGTATGAGCAACGCGCATGTAAAGAATCAAAGAAGTTCCCTAGAAATGTCACATAGCCTCCCAAAGATAGATACGGACGTCAACATATCAAACCGTTTGTCACGCCCCAAATTGGTAATGACGGATAAAAACCGTATACACTTACTTTACAAGCACTTTGTGACATATACGAGATTATGGGATAATAATGAGTAGGATATCTAATATGAGTTGCATATATACATGAGGAAGTTATACAAACAAAAACTGTACAATACACTGTTGCATGATGTCCATGAAGCCTCTAGTCATTTTAACATACTACACTACGAATAACTAGTTGGCATAAGGCCTGACATACCCAACTAAAGACCTATACATATAATCAAAAATACTAGACATAAATTGGCTCTGGAGAGAGATGGAGCTCACCAAAATATCAGCTGAAAACATTAATAGAGCCTAACACGGACGTCTGCTATCCTGTAAAACTGAGCCTGCATCAATAGTATATGACAATGTGGAGATGTCAGTACATATACAACATGTACTGGTATGAAAACAGGCAGATTAAAAACTAAACAAGCGTGGAAGCTCATATGAATCAAATACCAAAGTGAAAGAAGTATGAGCATACAAGTAGCACATATACAATATGAAACTTTAACCTATGCACCAACTTTATTAGATAGTCGTATAATGTCTGAGAGGGCATTCATTCTGACATAGAACCTATAATTTGCTAGGTGATGTACTTAAACTATCTGTAGTACAAATAATCATAGGATGGCCTATCGAAGGCGATCTGAATCACATATAAGCGTACGTCACCCCAAATACATATGACTATGATTTATACGTATAACTGTAATCGTAGTCTGATACAAGGTACACCCTTCCAGGGGCTCACTATGAGGGTCTGCCCGCAGTCCATATATGCCATATGTTGGCTCGAGTTAGGGAAAACCAGTGTATGACGTTCCAGCTGACTCCAAATATAAATGTTTCCACAAAGGAGGATACACCCCAACGTTCGGGCTCACTATAATGGTCTAGTCTCGATCCTATACACAGAATCACGTCGAGCGCATATGTCAAGTAAAATCTATGTACCCTCCCGTTATTAACGTTTATCAAATAATGCCTCAAAGGCCTATGACATGCGCATTACGGTAATGATCATTTAGCTAATATATATGTACAAGTGCAACTATGCTATGGCTATTTACTTTCATTCATAACGTGTGACCTATATATATATATATCATGTGGCCTAAGGATTTCCAGTAAAGGAACTTACGATAATATTGAATATTGTAAAGATTTTACATAAAGAGAAAAAAGTAGATGTTTATAAGCTTGATGGTAGGATGAGGGTACAATATATAACAAATAAAAGACTACCATCATATCCTATGAGAACTATATTGACATTTATAAAAGAGAGCACATGACGTAGGTAGTGTCTTAGTGGCGAGGGAAGGTTGAGCTTTACATACCTTAGTGCTTTACTAGCTACAGTAATATTACAAGCCTAAAACAATCCAACCCACAGAAGTGTAACCTTTATCTTGTCAACCACTCGTTTCCGTAATCCAATGGCAACCAATTAGCTACAAAGATAACATATACATCCATCAATGACCTGAAGGTGCATTTAACAACTTTTCCCGATAATATTCACTTATGCCTGAAATTAATCGAATTTCTTAATAAGAATCCAAAATGAATTCTTTAGTTTCCAACTTATAAAATTCAATGTTAAATCCACCCAATTGATAGGAATTCCTAAAAACTCAACTTTTATCAAAATTTCACTTTTTCCCTCTTCTCTCATGAACCTACTTCAAAAAGTAGGGCAAAGATTCAAATAAGATATCCCCAAATACTTATGTATAATTAAATTCAAGAAAAGGGTAGAGAATTTACCTCTTGGAGTTCAAATTCCTACTATAGATTTAAATCAATTTCTTGAACCTCCTTTCAAAATTACCACAAAAATCTTTTCCTCCCTTCCTCCTCTAATTTTTCCTGGTGGCTAAGAGAAAGGAGAAAAATTAGTACTAGTGCTACAACTGCTACTTGTTCTTATTTTTTCCTAAGGGAAATACTTGTCTTCTTTTTCTTTTCTTCCCTTTTTTTTTAAAGTACTACTGCTGCTAACGTTCTGGGAGTAAATTACAAAATGAAATTATCCTTAGCCTCTTTCTTTTACTCTTATATTACTTAACGAATTGTAGGAAAAGTCAAAATGGGTCCCACAACTTGACATACTTAAAACATATATTTTAAATTAATAATAATACTCCAAAATCCTTTCTCTTACCAGCAGCAACATACAAATACATTCCATGTATATTCTACACCATTTGCTAATGTATTGCAATTCTCTTTATCGACCAAAGTTGTACGTGTTTTAAAGTGTCAACTTAATTCAATATTTTTTGAGGTGTTACAATCTCCCCCACTTAGGATCATTCGTCCTCGAATGATGCTTGTGGCTTACTTTCCATTCCATAACTATCCAAGGCACCCATAAGATCATTTAATCAACTTCGGTCTTACTTTACCCTATTATAAGGCCTTTAAATTTAGCTAACCCTCCAAATTTTTAAAAAATTCACCAGAGTTTCCTTTGTAAATAGGCCTATCGAGAACCTGTCAGCAAGGCAGAATACATCCAAATACGCTTCACAGAGCATCACAACAATTATAATATTCAACAGATAATACACGAGGCTCCGATTGGCCTTAAACTCAACAAATAATAGACGAGGCTCATCTTGGCCTTAAGCTCAAATAAAAGTCATAACCAATGATGCAACTTACCTTATAATCCGCATCCGCACACTGTATCCATGTAAATCTCAAGAATCATAGGCACACATCATGTAACTAAACATATCAAGTAAGAATCAAATGTTAATAGAATAAAATATAGTAGAAACTAACGATCATGTAAAGGGACAAGTAGTTTAAGAGCCTTCTGATGGTTCTTGGAACAAGTATAGGTATTTAGTTTCCATATTCGCTTCTGATTCCCAAGTGGCTTCTTCTGTGTATTGATTCCTCCAAAGAACTTTAACCAAAACTATGTCTTTAGTTCTCAACTTTCTTACCTGCGGATCCAATATAGCCACGGGGACTTCCTCAAATGATAAGTCTTCCACAAGCTCAATACCCTCTGTAGGAATGATGTGTGAAGTCTCTCCTAAGCATTTACGTAGCATAAACACATGAAAGACATGATGTCCTGTAGCTAACTCTGGAGGTAATTCTAACTCATAGGCTACAAGGCCAATTTTACGAATAACTCTATAAGGCCTAATATACCTGGGGCTCAGCTTACCCTTCTTTCCTAATCGCATAACGCCTTTCATAGGTGACACCTTCAGGAATACCAAATCGTCAATTTGAAATTCTAAATCTCTACGACGCATATCTACATATGATTTTTGCCTAATCTGAGAAATCTTCAACTGCTCTCGTATCAACTTAACCTTATCAATGGCTTGATGGACTAAATATGGTGCTAATACCTGAGTCTTGCCTACTTTGAAGCAACCAATAAGAGATTGACATTGTCTCCCATATAGAGCTTCGAATGGAGCCATACCAATGCTGGAATGATAGCTGTTATTATAAGAAAATTCTAATAAGGGCAAATGATCATCCCAATTACCTTTAAAGTCCAGCATGCATGATCTCAACATGTCGAGCATCTGAATGATGCGCTCGGCTTGGCCATCTGTCTGCGGATGAAATGCAGTGCTAAGATTCACCTGTGTACCCAAACTCCTTTGGAATGATTTCCAAAAATATGCTGTAAACTGGGCACCTCTATCTGAAATAATGGACATCGGGGTCCCATGTAGGAGAACAATCTCTTTTATATATAACTTGGCATAATCTTCAGCCATGCTGGTAGTCTTAACAGGAAAAAAATAGGTTGATTTTTTCAGACGATCAACTATTACCCAAATAGAGTCCTGTTTTTGATAAGAAGAAGGTAAACCTGTGACGAAATCCATATTGATAGCATCCAATTTCCACACTGGAATACTAAAGGTCTGGGCTAGGCCGCCGGTCCTTTGATGCTCAGCTTTCACTAGCTGATAATTAGAGCACCGTACCATATACTCTGCTATATCTTTCTTCATGTCATTCCACCAGTAGATCTCTTTAAGATCATGATACATCTTCGTAGAGCCGAGATGGATTAAATAATAGGAGCAATGTGCCTCAGTCATAATCTGTTGTCTCAGCTCATCTACATCTAGTACACATAATCTACCTCGACACCTTAAAGTGCCATTGCCTGCTAGCTCGAATGTTGTGACTCGATATTGTTGAATTCCCTCTTTGTACTGGAGTAATAAAGGATCATCATACTGCCTCTGTTTCACCAATGCTATGAGTGATGACTCAGCTGTATTGAGTACGATAACGCCAGACAGACTCCAAGGCTGGCTAATTTATGAATATATCTGGCTAACTCACGCTGAATAGGTGACAAATGTGACTACCCATGGATAGTCGACTAAGAGCATCTGCTACAATGTTACCTTTACCGGGATGATAAAGAATATCAACATTGTAGTCTTTCAACAACTCTAGCCACTTTCTTTTCCTCAAGTTCAGCTCTTTTTGTTTGAATAGATATTGAAGACTCTTATGATCTGTAAAAATATTAACATGCACTCCATACAAATAATGGCGTCATATTTTAAGCGTGAATACCACTGCTGCAAGCTCTAAGTCATGAGTGGGATAATTCTGTTCATACTTATTCAACTGCCAAGAAATGTATGCTATAACTCTTCCATGCTGCATAAGAACGCAACCCAAGCCAATACCTGAAGCATCACAATACATAACTTACCCTTTTGTGCCCTCTGGTAAGGCTAATACTGTAGTCAATCTATGTTTCAGCTCTTGGAAGCTTCTTTCATAAGCATCTGACCACTGGTACTTAACTGCTTTCTGCTTCAATTTAGTCAATGGGGCAAAAATAGAGGAAAATCCCTCCACAAATCTCCTGTAGTAACAGCTAACCCCAAGAAACTATGCACTTATATAAGAGTGGTTGGTCGAGGCCAATTTTTCACAGCTTCTATCTTCTGAAAATCTACTCTGATGCCTTCTACAGATACCACGTGACCAAGAAAATCTACTGAGGTCAACCAGAACTCACATTTAGAAAATTTAGCATAAAACTGGTGCTCTCTGAGTTTCTGCAATACTGACCTCAAATGATCTGCATGCTCAGCTTCATTATGAGGATATATCAAAATGTCATCTTTAAATACAATCACGTACATATCAAGAAAAGGTTTTAAAACCCTATTCATCATATCCATAAAGTCTGCTGGGGCATTCGTCAGTCTAAATGACATGACAAGGAACTCAAAATGCCCATAGCTTATCCTAAAAGCTGTCTTGGGAATGTTTACTTCACGGATCCTTAGCTGGTGATAACCAGACCTCAAATCAATCTTTGAAAAACATTTAGCTCCCTGCAATTGATTGAATAAGTCATCTATTTTGGGAAAAGGATACTTATTCTTTATTGTCACTTTGTTCAACTGCCTATAATCTATACACATTTGTAACGTGCCATCTTTCTTGCGTACAAACAACACTGGCGCACCCCAAGGTGATATACTGGGTCGATTGAAGCCTTTATCAAGTAAGTCTTTCAATTGTGCCTTTAGCTCTTTCATTTCTACAGGTGCCATCCTATAAGGTGGAATTAATATCGGTATCGGGATCCACATCAATATCAAAATCGATCTCTCTAATAGGAGGTAATCCAGGAAGTTCATCAGGAAACACATTTGGATACTCGTTCACCACTAGTACAGATTGGAGAGTCGGTGCTTGTTTTTTGGCTTCAAGGTCTTTCACTTGGACTAGGTGGTACAAGCACCCTTTCTTAATATGCTTTCATGCCTTAAGATAGGAAATAAACCTCCCTCTGAGCATCATAGAATTTCCCTTTCACTCCAGGAATGGCTCTCCTGGGAAATAGAATCGGGCCATCTTGGCTTGACAATCAACTGTAGAATAACAAAAGGATAACCAATCCATACCCATAATGACATCAAATTCGACCATTTCAAGTTCAACCAGATTAGCCAATGTAGCACGACTACATACTATCACCACACAATCATGATAGACTCATCTAGCTATGATAGGCTCTCCTACTAGAGTCGCTACTGCAAATGGTTCACGTAATAACTTCGGATCTATTCCAAACTTTTAAGCAACAAAAGGAGTAACATATGACAGGGTATATCTTGGGTCTATCAAAGCATATACATTGTGTGAAAAAAATAACTAAGGTACCTGTGACCACATCTAGAGATGCCTCTGAATCTTATCGACCAGCTAGTGCATACATACGATTCAGTCCAGCGCTCGAACTGGACCCTCTACCTATTGGTGCTTGAAGACCGCAATAAGAAGAAGGTACTGATGACGAGGATGATAATACAGACCCTGTAGGCTATGATTGATCACCACTTCCTCTATCTTTGAGATGAGGACAATCTCGTATCATATGACCCTCTACACCACACCAATAACATGCATTTGAACCACGCTGACACTCTCCTTCATGTGCTCGGCCAAACTATCTGCATATAGGTCGAGGTGGTAATCCCTGACTGATGCCCCTCCGAGGACTTGAGTCTACTGCTTTAAAAGTCTGATCCTGCTCATATTTTCATTTTGAAAATAGAGCTAAAGCATTAGATGTGAAACGCACAGCTGACTGGGCATGCCTAGGTGGCCCTCTACTAGTGGAAGTTCCACTGCTTCCCTGATACTGGCTAGCTGTCCTATCTTTTTTACTCTGTTCCTTCTCGCTATCTATTTCACGATTACGCTGATCCTCCTCTAACTGCTGAGCACATGCCATGATTCTTGCTATAGCTGAATCTTTATTCATAGCAGCAACAGAAAGAAGGTCCTTCAAAAGACTCGCGAGGCCATTCACAAAGTGATGAATCCATGATGTCTGAGCACTAACCAACTCTGGATAATTGTGCAAACTGCAAACAATATTCTTTGACACTAAGATTACCTTGCCTTAGAGATAAAAATTCATCTACCCTTGCCTCTCTAAGCTCTAATGGCATGAAATGATCCATGAAGGCCCTCGTAAAGTCCGTCCATACCTCTGGGGTAGCATCCTGGCCCCTTGAGGCTACCCACATATCATACCAATCAATGGCAACCTTTTTTAATCGATAAGTGGTCAATTCCACAGCATTTGTGTTCGATACCCGCATCACCCTACAAATTCTATGAGTCTCATTAATGAAATGTTGAGGGTCTTCTGCAAGATTATAACCTATGAATTCTGGCGGATTTATACGAAGGAAATCTTTGATCTTAGATTCGGTTACCCCACCCTAAGAAGTAACAGGTATATCCACATTCTGTCTCTGGGCCTGAGCGGTTAGCAACTGTGTAAGCAACTGTATTTCTCCTTTGAGATCCTAGTCTGAGGCACCAGATGGCGGGGTAGGAACTACTGTTGGTACAACTGGAGGTGCAGAAGCCCATACAGGTCCATCTGTCCTAGGCATTTGAGAACCTGAAAGAATAGAACCCCTCAAACTTTCTTGAGTCCTATTCAGATCCACCAATACGAGAGAATTCCCTGTAGTGGTTGCCTCCTGAGTAGTGCTAGTAGTAGCTTGTTGGGCTGCTTTATCCTTTTCTGTAGCAGACATGATCTGTATCACAGATAAACAGAATATGAGTCAGAAGTAACTTTCTATGTTTTAGCTCTATTGCACGATCTAGATTATAAATGAAGGTCAATTTTCTAAATACTCATGCAGTCCCTTAATTATAAATGTGGCAACATATCAATAATTAAGGTCCTACTAGACACGGCTTCATAGACTCCCTGGGACAACTGAACCTGGCCCTGATACTAAGTTTGTCACGCCTCAAATTGGTAATGACGAACAAGAACTGTATACACTTACTTTACAAGCACTCTGTGACATATACCAGATTATGGGATAATAACGAGCAGGATATCTAATATGAGCTGTATATATACATGAGGGAGTTATACTAACAAAAACTGTACAATACACTGTTGCATGATGTCCATGAAGCCTCTAGTCAGTTTAACACACTATACTACGAATAACTAGTTGGTATAAGGCCTGACATACCCAACTAGAGACCTGTACATATAATAAAAAATACTAGACATAAACTGACTCCGAAGAGAGATGGAGCTCACCAAAATATCAGCTAAAAACGACAATAGAGCCTAACGTGGACGTCTGCTATCCTGTGAAACTGAGCCTGCATCAATAGTATATGACAATGTGGAGATGTCAGTACATATACAACATGTACTGGTATGAAAGCAGGTAGATTAACAACTAAACAAGCGTGGAAGTTCATATGAATCAAATACCAAAGTGAAAGAAGTATGAGCATACAAGTAGCACATATACGATATGAAACTGTAACCTATGCACCAACTTTATTAGATCGTCGTATAATGTCCGAGAGGGCATTCATTCTGACATAGAACCTATAATTTGCTAGGTGATGTACTTAAACTATCTGTAGTACAAATAATCATAGGATGGCCTATCGAAGGCGATCTGAATCACATATAAGCGTACGTCACCCCAAATACATATGACTATGATTTATACGTATAACTGTAATCGTAGTCTGATACAAGGTACACCCTTCCAGGGGCTCACTATGAGGGTCTGCCCGCAGTCCATATATGCCATATGTTGGCTCGAGTCAGGGAAAACCAGTGCATGACGTTCCAGATGACTCCAAATACAAATGATTCCATAAAGGAGGATACACCCCAACGTTCGGGCTCACTATAATGGTCTAGTCTCGATCCTATACACAGAATCACATCGAGCGCATATGTCAAGTAAAATCTATGTACCCTCCCATTATTAACGTTTATCAAATAATGCCTCAAAGGCTTATGACATGTGAATTACGGTAATGATCATTTAGCTAATATATATGTACAAGTGCAACTATGCTATGGCTATTTACTTTCATTCATAACGTGTGACCTATATATATATATATCATGTGGCCTAAGGATTTCCAGTAAAGGAACTTACGATAATATTGAATATTGTAAAGATTTTACATAAAGAGAAAAAAGTAGATGTTTATAAGCTTGATGGTAGGATGAGGGTACAATATATAACAAATAAAAGACTACCATCATATCCTATGAGAACTATATTGACATTTATAAAAAAGAGCACATGACGTAGGTAGTGTCTTAGTGGCGAGGGAAGGTTGAGCTTTACATACCTTAGTGCTTTACTAGCTACAGTAATATTACAAGCCTAAAACAATTCAACCCACAGAAGTGTAGCCTTTATCTTGTCAACCACTCGTTTCCGTAATCCAATGGCAACCAATTAGCTACAAAGATAACATATACATCCATCAATGACCCTAAGGTGCATTTAACAATTTATCCCGATAATATCCACTTATGTTTGAAATTAATCGAATTTCTTAATAAGAATCCAAAATGAATTCTTTAGTTTCCAACTTATAAAATTCAATGTTAAATCCACCCAATTGATAGGAACTCCTAAAAACTTAACTCTTATCAAAATTTCACTTTTTCCCTCCTCTCATGAGCCCTCTTCATAAAGTAGGGCAAAGATTCAAATTAGATATCCCCAAAAACTTATCTATAATTAAATTCAAGAAAAAGGTAGAAAATTTACCTCTTGAAGTTCAAATTCCAACTATATATTTAAATCAATTTTTTGAAGCTCCTTTCAAAATTACCACAAAAATCTTTTCCTCCCTTCCTCCTCTAATTTTTCCTGGTGGCCGAGAGAAAGAAGAAGAATTAGT
The DNA here is from genome assembly GCA_031232105.1 of Capsicum rhomboideum. Classification (NCBI taxonomy): domain Eukaryota; kingdom Viridiplantae; phylum Streptophyta; class Magnoliopsida; order Solanales; family Solanaceae; genus Capsicum; species Capsicum rhomboideum. Next base: position 125,450,198 of record CP124714.1, read on the forward strand.
ACTAGTGCTACAACTGCTACTTTTTCTTGTTTTTTCCTAAGGGAAAGACTTGCCCTCTTTCTCTTTTCTTCCCCCTTTTTTTTTTTAAAGTACTACCGCTGCTAACATTCTGGGAGTAAATTCCCAAATGAAATTATCCTTAGCCCCTTTCTTTTACTCTCATATTACTTAAGGAATTGTAGGAAAAGTCAAAGTGGGTCCCACAACTTGACATACTTAAAACATATATTTTAAATTAATAATAATACTCCAAAATCCTTTCTCTTACCAGCAGCAACATACAAATACATTCCATGTATATTCTACACCATTTGCTAATGTATTGCGATTCTCTTTATCGACCAAAGTTGTACTTTTTTAAAGTGTCAACTTAATTCAAAATTTTCTGAGGTGTTACACCGTTGGACTCTATTAAACATTTTTCTCTTTACTCATGAGACTGGTGAACCTAGCAATTTGATACCAATTTGTCACGATCCAAAAAGTCGAGGTCATGATGAAAGCTACCATTACCCAATCTTGGTAGATAATCCCAACACCAAAAGAGAATAGATAACAAAAAATAAGGTAAATTATAAGCAAAACACAAGACTATAGGATTAAGTCAAGCTAAATAGTAGAACAAGATAGAACATCAGAATAATACATCTCCAATCCCCAGAATCTAGTGTTATGAGTTAAAGAAACTCTAAAACTGACATAAGTATGAATACATAATATCTGTCTCTAAAATAAAGTAAAGACATAAGAGAACTGGAGGAAGCCAGGAAAATTGACTACTAAACAAGTAAAGTAAACTACGAGTAATGCATCCATTGTGCAAATAGAAAAGTACAAATGGCTCAAGCTATACAACTCCTAACAGTATAAATATAATCTCAACAATAGCATAAGAACACAACTTTTAAAGAAGTACAATTCACAGTATCATTCACATAGAAGAGATGAAAAGTAGTACAACACAATGATATGGTATGTATGCATTGCTCAAATGTTCACCTCAAATGTTCACCTTGAATACGTCCTCTGAGCCTAATCTTCCAGGAGAGGACCCATGGGGGGTTTGCAGTTCATATACTAATCACAATCTCATTAATCATCCTTGACGATACTTTCCTCGGCTAAGGCATTTTATAAAATGGTACGTTTCCTTTTATAAGAAATCCAAGTTCCATAGTAATATCAGTTTCATGAAAATGAGTGATGAATGAGTATGCATGATCATAGCAACATCAACACCATACAATAATCAACTCAATAATGACATGAATGAACTCAAATCACCCACATCTCAATGAGTCATGCTATAAACCCTTTCATAGCCACACAGTAGTAAAGAATTATATAAGACATCAATGATATCAACCCAAGCCCCCTCACGGGTATCACAAAAATAATAAAAAATAAATAATGCTCACATAAGACCAATACCAGCCCATGCAGGGGCATCTCAATGATAATAATCTCTCAAATCAATAATAAGGTTCACATAAGCACATGATAGTAATAGTAATTTTAAAAGATGTAAACAACAATAAAGTTCCCAACCCATAACATACTTTACATGAATGTATATCTACCCAGTCTGGTCTGAAAAAAGTTAAGTAATAACTTATTCGAAAGCTGAAACACTATCCTGAACCCCTCAATAAGAGGATTTTTCGTTCCAAGCAACTATAGAATTCTCCTAATCTATCAAAAATGGTATCTACACATAATTAGAAGTAAGTTGATACCCATAATGACATACTTTGGTTTTGGATCTAAAATCACTTCAAAAATCGACCATAAAAGTAAAACGGTAAAACTAAAATTTTATAAAAGAAACATGTTACCGATACTTTAAGGGTTCTAAATCTAAAATTCCATTGGAAATCGAGTTGAAACCAAGTTAGAAATCATTGAAATAAACATTTTCACTTTACCATATAAAACCCCAAATTTCAAGTTTAAAATACAAGTTTGGAAGATATTTAAGCAATAAAATCAATTGGTAATAATAGAAAATAGGTTTAGAAGCTTATCCAAATTAAAGTTGATAAAAAACCCTCTTAATTGCCCAAAATTGTGTTCTCCAAGCTTTAAAATGGTGAAAATGGAGAAAAATCGCAAAAATAGGGTTCATATACTATTTTGGTGAATAGTGCCTCGCAATGGCGGTACCCACCATGTGATTTTGAGGGTCAAAGTTTGACCACACAAAGTTTGGTCATCACGATCATGGAAATGGACCTCGCGACCCCGATAAACAATCCAACCCAGACCATTAATGCCTTCGCGATTGCGGTGACCCACCTCGTAATCGCGATGACCAACTTGGTCACTTTATGATGAGGAACCAAGTGCTGCACCAACAGTCTTGTACTAACAAAAAACTAAGTCCAAAATTTTTTTGAATGGACCATCGAAATTCGTTTGGAAACCTATAAAAATAACTCAATAATGCTACTAGGCTAATTTTGATGTTCTAGACTCAATAGAATTATCGAATTTACCAATAGAGGTCATTATTAATAGGTTTCACCTAGAAAACCCCTTTAGGCTAAATAAACTAGTTCTTGCTCAAATACTCGTAACTCATAATAGAGTCTTGAAACCCAAACCAACCATCCTACCAATTCTAAAATTGACATTGCATATCTAATAGAACTACTAAATCACATTCGATACTCAGATCATAAAATATTTAATGTCAACTATATCATTTTAAAGGCTACTCAAAATCTCAAACTCATATAAACTACTCCTGAATGCTTTGGGGACCATGCCAAACATCTACAAAACTCATAAATAATAAAAATTAATAATGGAGAAGGGGAAAATAGTCAAAACACAGAAAAAGTAAAAATCACCTTGAAGATTGTTACACCAAACATCGATAAATTTTCAGATCTGATATTAACCAATTTTTCGAGCCACAACTCTGACAGACCCTATGATTTTCTCACTCTTATTTGTCATCCAATTATCAAGTAATGACCCATATCATTGTTACGATGTTGGTTAGCATGTAAAATTCCACGTTAAGTTTCCCCTCGAATGAAAATTGTAAAATCTCAAGCTAGGCTGGTTTCGAATAAATTTTTATTGTTGTGTAGTTTAGAGAATTATAGTGGCTGGTTGTGTAGTATTTGATAGTCTAAAGATGATATCATGTTATCCAAGAGGTTTAGTAATTCATAAAAACTTTCAAAATGAAAATTGGGTTCGTAGAACTATGATTATAGTGATTACTGTAAAGGGATTATTCTGTAATACTAAAATCTAAGGAGTGCTTTGTAAAATAGATTAGGCTGGAAGGAATACTAGCTTTTTGCCTCGTTGCCGCTGCAACGACATCAATGTTTGGGTCGCTGCAGCTGAGGTCCACACATCAGTAGTTCCATCGTAGTGGAAAATTTATCTCTGCAACAACATTGCTACAGTGAGAAAGTGACTGATGCAGCAACATCGAGAAAATTTATACCCAAAAAATCTGAGACTTAGCGTTATTTTTCTAAAAACTTTAAGTTTCGACCTAATGCTAAGAAAAAGATGATTTTCTGCACTCTTGGATGTTTTCTACCATTAAGGTAAGTTTATTTCACCATTCTAACATGTAATTACTTCCTTTAATCCTCAGAATCATTAGAACATATTCATGGTGGAATTTATGGGTTAATGGTTTAACCTTAGGTTGAATGAACTGGTGTGAATTGCTTATGGGTGACTTTAAATCACTTGTTAATAGCTCTAGGTTGCTAGAATATACTTTTTAGAGTAGAATTCGTTCTGTTAATCATAAATTATGGGGAATTAGAATGGATTAAAAGGTGAAAAATCCTAGAATAATGATTTAGTCTATGTTTATGGGTTAAATCAGTGGGTTTAGATTCTTAATGCCTAGAGTTGAAGAATGAATTGTTGAATTGTTCCTTGTTGTTATCTCTAGACCAAGAACAAGCTGAAATTACAAGAAAAGGTAAGGCTCACGTGAAATGGTGCATTTTGGGGCTTGATTCGAGGTAGGTTATGGTTTAAATTATAGTTATAGACTTAATTTAAATTTCATGCTTATCCATGAATTGAATAATTGTGAATTGGCCTTCGAGCATACTTGTGATTGGTGAATTGACTTGGTAGTTGATTGTATATATGAAAATGATGAACCTTGGATTTGACTAAGTGTCTAGATAAATTGTGTAAATGCATATTTGGCGCACTTCATTATATTCTTGTTGATATTGATTGAGATATTCATATATTGTGATATTCGGTGGGTCGGATACCACACCAGTAGATGTTGCTTATAAATTGATATTCAGAGGGTCGGGTACCATGTCAATACGGTACATAAACTGAGCTCATCCCCTAGAGGTCATGGCTGTTGAGTATATAAGACCCTTAGTATGTGTGTACACATTTTATGACTGATTTGATGGTTGTGACGCATTATTTCATATTATTGATTCATTGATTGTTTAATTGCATGGCATAAGTGTTGTGACCAATAGAAGTAGCATGAGACTACTTGTTAGATGGTTAGATTAATGTGACTTGGTGTGTTATACTTGTGATAAATAGAGGTCATAGTCTCTTCTTGTTGTGGTTGAACTTTTGTTTGAGGTGGTAGTACAAATGTGTTGATAGGAAGAAGATTAGTATTGTTTTGTTATTTGGTTTGTAAGAGGTTATTTTGTAGATAATGGTGTTTTAGTGCAATTACTTGTTATGTTCTAATTGCTAGTTGCTCTTATTTGATTTATGTTTATGTATGAATTTTAAGTTTAAGTCGACCGATGATAACTATTAGTACATAGTATTTGTAGTGATAGTACCTGTGCTATTCTTTTGTTGAGTTCAGAAAGTGTTCCAGAGATTGAAACGAGACCTCGAATTTAGTTCGTGACCAACAACTTTTGGATTTAAGGGTGAGCACCCACTATTAGAAAGCCACTGGATCTTCTCATTGATCATGTCCACTCCATCAAACAATGACACTCTTTTATTATTTATTTTGAGATATTCATTTCAGACTTCGATTTTATTTTAGAATGTTCTTGTACGGTGACTTTTGGGTCCTTAGAATAATTGTAATCGGTAGTTATTTCAGCATTTTTATCTATTCATTGAGTTATGGAGATTAAATATTTATTTTAGCCGAGATTATTATTTATTATTGCGTAAAATAGTGAAGTGATTAGGTTAAGATTTGGGTTAGATGGTTCTTCCACCAGAGGATTAGTGTGGATGCCACTCACTATCATTTGGGTCGTGACATGTTATTTGGTTTAATGATTTATTTATTTGTGCTATATTTGTAGATTAACATTGATTTGTTCCAGATTTATGAGAAGACAACTTGAAACTCCATTTTCAGGTGTCGAGAATAGTTGAATAACTGGTCAAGTTCTTCCAAATATGAAAAAATTGTTGAAGAAATGTGAGAATCAATAGCTGAGTTAATTTCCTAAATGGTCACCCAAGTTTTAGGAATTACCTTCAAATATCATTTTTGTTTCATTTAGGACCAAAATATCACTCAAGTATGATTATTTTTCTCAAAAATTACTAAACACGTCAAAGTCTCCTTCTCTCCTAATTTGCATGCCATATCATTAAGCCTCATTTTTAAAAAAATAATAGACTTATTTAACTCATCAAACTTATTTACCTAAAATTATAATCTTATTCTTTTCTTTAAAAAAATACATTAATTTATTAAGAAGCAATTTTTATGCTTAAGAATCCTTTACCATACTTAAAAACTTTTTTTTCCTACTATGAAGAATAGCTTTTTAACTCTTTCTATAATGCCATCAGTTTGAGTAGTTATGGGCATATATATTCAAAAAATAGAACAGTTTTTTGAAAAAAATCAATTGAAATTCAAACTGAACCATAATATACAAATCACTTCAAGAATATTATCTTTCATTATTTAATCATAGTATTGTCTAGTGGATCAATGATAATAAAGGTCAATTGTTAATTAAAGTAAAATCTATTTTTGTACTTTGAAATCCATACTTACAATATCTTTCTTTAAAAATATAGAAAGTGAATAATATTTGTATCTTTATTTAATGGATGGTAAGATAGGAGGGATATTATTATACCACATCGATTAAAGAAAATAAAATTTTGACCTTTATTATGGAGCAGATTAATCTCGAATAATGCGTGTGTTATTGATGTAAAATAAGCAACCTAGCTAGTTATTACTTACTTTTTGTGAATTTGGAATAAGGTAAGGATATATAAATATATTGGTGTTTAATTGTATGATACGATAAAATATAATATAATAATCACCAAAGAATAAAATGGAGAGATTAAATGAAAACAAAAGTTAAATAATAAATTTATCTTTTTATACAAACTTTTGTATATGTCAACGTTACAGATTTATTTGAATATTTTTATGGACAATTACTTGCTTAAAATCCCCATACAACTTACTTAGGGATTTTCTAAAATCCCCTGGTAATAATTACCTAAAAACAATATTTCGTTGAATTTTGTTTGGTAGAAAAATCTGCAGTAAATTAGTTTATCTGTTCGTATAATCTCAGATAAATTTTCATGTAACTTATTTTTTTGGGAAAAGAATCTAAAATATATCCAAACTTTAATGAAAATTGCTGTAACACGCCTGAACTTTGCGAGGGTCCTATGACCCCCCTATATTGTTTATTAGCGTATTTTAATCACATTTATACGCTAATAAATAAATAAAATATGTTAATAAATAGATAAATAAAAGAGTTTAGTGCAAATAAATGTCACTAAAATACGCTAATAAATAGTTCGGGGGGGGGGGTCATAGGACTCCCGCAAAGTTTAGGCGTGTTACATCAATTTTCATCAAAGTTTGGGTATATTTCAGACCTTTTCCCCTATTTTTTTTGGTCGATACATGTGTTAATGAGTTTGATGAGTTAAATATGTCTATTATTATTATTTTTTTAAAAAAATGATGGTTTAATGACATGGCATGCCAACTAGAAGAGAAAAAAAACTTTTGAGGTATTTAATATTTTTTGAGAAAAATAGTGATAGTTGAGTGATATTATTGTCTTTAAAAAAACTAAAAGTGATTTATGTAGTCGATTCCCAAAACATGAGTGATTATTTAGGAAAATAACTCTAGAAAAAAAATGTTTAAATATTTGAAAGGATTCCTAAGCATGAAAATTTCTTCTTAATAATTTTTTTTAAAAAAAAGAATAAGATTATAATTTTGATTAAATGAGTTTAATTAATTAAATAGGTCTAGTATTAAAAAAATGATGCTTTAATGACATGGCATGCCAACAAGGATAGAAGGAGACTTTTGTATTTTTTGAGGAATATAGTGATAGTTGAGTAATATTTTAGTCCTAAATAAAATAAAAGTGATATTTGAAGGCAATTCCTAAAATTTGGGTGACCATTTAGGGAATCAATTGTTTTGGAAATTTTGAAGTGAGAGAATCTCCAATCTTAAACACTATTTTTCACATCAAAATGGTGTAAACACCAAAATAGTAGAAATTAACTCTAATTCATTACACTATTTTTTACACCAAAAAAGAATATCTGTTGTGAAAGGGGATGTCCACCTCATGTACTTGGTTCCCAAGGATATGGGTTGCTTTGTACACAAAAAAATAAACTTCCTTGTGCCCACAATCCCCAAAAAACCCTAGTGACAATTTGCCTAACACACCTATTAGTTTGCCTACTGATAATGTAATTGCTCAAGATACGATTGCCAAAGTAGAAGATAAACATGGAGGAAGAACGAAGTATGCAGATTTGGTAAAACCTATCTCTTTTAATATGCCTCAAAAGGGCAAGCGATTACAAGCAGATACAATTCCTATAAAGAAGTTAACGTATACCAATGGAATACCCAGAGTGACATGGATGGAGGAGGAAGTGCAAAAATGAATGTTATGGAAAATTTGCAATATGCTGTGGTGGAAATTTTTTTGTATGGGTGGACGGAATAGGAGGAATTACGAGTACAAATCCCAAAATAATGCAATATCAAAGGAGACTGTAAAATTGGACTTCTAAGAAACCGCCACATACTGATGAAACTAAGCTTAATGGAGGGCTTGTGAATTTAATGGCAAAAAATACGTATTACATAGTCTCCAAGAACGGAGCATCATGCCAAATGAGACCTCTAATATATGAGACGAAGTTTAAGCCAGAGGAGGAAACTACTCAAGCTATGGCATGGATATCATTCGCAAATCTCCTACCTACCTTTTTTTGTCAAGGAATCTATCTTCTCAATTGCAGCAACTATTTGTCAGAATTTGTAAAGATTGAAGTGGTTAATGATAGTGGCAAGGAAGCAAGGGTGGAAAAAAATTAAAATCTAGTATGATCTCTTACCAAAGTACTGTAAGAGTTGTAAACTTCAAGGGAACAGTGAATATGATTGTAGAAGTCTTTATCCAGAGCTGAGAAATCCTTTATATGATGGTACAAAGGAAGATGGGTAGGATAACAATAATCACAACAAGACTCCTAACATAGTCTTAGCTAATGGTAAAGGTCTGGGTAATAGGGACCAATGGAATCCTACTAACAGGAGATTCAAATCAGAGAAGGACTCTTCTAAGTTCTTAAGTTGTACAAACTTTACACCTCCTAGTAAAGGAATTGCCACAGATAATGCATTTAAGGCTTTGGTAGATGAAACTAATGGAGATAAAGTGGGGGAAATTCAAGGGACACTAATTACCAGTGAAGAAATAATACAAGATACAAGGCAAAGTCCCACCAAAGAGAAGGAAAATGCACATAACAACAAAGTCCACAAAAATGGCGCGTCTATAGTTCATAATTCTGGTACAGATACCACATATGGATCACAAAAAGATAAAGAGCAAAGAAAGAATTTGAAAAGCAAATATAAATAGTCCTATTTATAGGACACATGCAAAATTTCTAAGGAGTTAGCAGTAGTAATGGGGAAAACAGGGCTAGAGATCTGCATATCACACATTCCCAAAGGCTTAATAACGATGATCAGAACTGGAATAATGATAGACCTAATGAAGATGAGCAGCAATAGGTCTTACAGGGTAATATGGCATTGTTAATTAGGGAAAAAGAACAAAGTACTGCAGATGATGTTCTTGATGAGTCCATGGACTTGGAAAATGCTCAATATATAAACCTTTGGATGTTGATAAATCAGGAGAAATAGTGGAGGAATTAGTTGGAAGTCACCCACCTGCAAAAAGAGAATACACGTTAGATCAAGCAGAGCCACTAGATAAATTCCAGGTAATTGTAAAGGATCAACAAAGAATAACACAACACAACAAGGATCACATATGCAAACTTTACATGAAATTGTGTCATATCAATTAAAAGATTCAGGGGAGAATAATCAGGAGATAATGAATACAGAGGAAAGAATTAAAGATAAAGAAAAAGGGGAAAGTCAACAGGATCTGGTTCAGGTATTAAAGGAGGCAGGACTATCTCCTCAATCAGAAACAAAAGGGAAGAAAAGCAGAAATAAATTAGAGGAGCAAAGACCTACAAGGGTAGTGCCTAAGAGAGGGGTTAAACCAACTGTTAAATGATGCTGAAAGCTTTGTTCTGGCATATCAGGTCAGTAAAGACTAAGCACTCATTCCATAGAGTGCAAATGTTACATATACATCATAATTTCAGTATTGTTGCATTAATGGAGCCATTTCAAGATGCAAGTCATATTCAGAAGCACAAGAGAAAATTAGAGGAATGCAGCATGCTAATTTCAATAAGAATGGTAAGATTTTGGTGTTTGTTCAGGGAAGACAATGTCAGAATTAAGAAAGAGTTAGTTGAAGAATTTTTTATTGTTACTAACAGAGTTGTATTAAATTAGGCACAAGCAGAAATGATACAATATTTGAAATATGAAGAGAAATACTGAAGGCAAAAAGATGGGATCCAATGGTTCACTAAGGGAGATAGAAATATTAGATTTTTTCATAGATTAGTAAGGAGAAAAAGAAAGAGATTAATTATTCACAGGATTCTTAAAGAGAATAGTGAATGGGCAGAAGGGAGTGAGCAGGTTGCAGCTGAAGTAGTCTCTTTTTTCCAAAATTAATTTACTAGAAACATTGATTCTATGGAGTTTTCTTTCTTCAAACATGTTCCTAAGACAATCACTAAAGAAGATAATAGGTTACTGAATTGCATATGTAATGATAAAGAGGTGAAAAAGGTTGTTTTTGAACTCAATGGTGATAGTGTTAGTGAACCAGATGTGTTTACTGAAGTTTTCTTTCAAAATTGCTATGATATTGTTGGGAAGAATATTTGTAAAGGGTCGAATGTTTTTTTTGAAGGTCAAACCCTTCCTAAATCTTTTACTCACATTAATCTGGTTTTATTGCCAAAAAAGGAAGTGATGTAGTCTTTTTCAGATATGAGACCTATTAGTCTTATCAATTTTTTTAATGAAGTCATTTCCAGGATCATTCATGATAGATTGGAAAGTGTTCTACCTAAGGTTATATCACAGAATCAATTTGGCTTTGTTAAAGGGAGGAATATTACTGAAAATGTGCTTTTGGCTTAAGAAATTATCACAGACATCAGAAATAGGGAAAAGCCTACTAATGTGGTGATTAAACTTGATATGGCCAAAGCTTATGACAAGGTTGATTGAAATTTTTTGATCAAAGTACTGGAAAAATCGGCTTTGACACATTGATGGTGGATAAGATTTGGAGATTGATTGCTAACAATTGGTATTCCATTCTTATTAATGGACAGGCTCATGGTTTCTTTCACTCCACTAGGGGGTAAAATAAGGAGATCCTTTATCCCTAGCTCTATTTATTCTATCCGTAGAGGCTTGTCTAGAGCTCTGAATGATTTATTTTACAATAAGGAGTGTAGAAGTTTTGGGATGCCTAAATGGAGTGCTAACATTAATCATCTGGCATATGCAGATGATACCATTATTTTTGTATCTGCTAACAAAAAGAGCTTGCAATTGATTATGCACACTTGGGGAATATGAGAAGCAATCTGAACAAAAGATAAACAAAGAAAAAGTTTTTTTTATGTTTTGTCAGAAGACTACTGGAGCCACTATTCAAGAAGTGGACGGTTGTATAGGTTTCACAAGAGGTAAGTTTTATTTCGCACATCTACAATGCCTTATTGGACAACTAGAAAAAGGAAAAGTAATTTCTCTAAATTGATGAAAAAATTTCAAAATAAGTTGCAGCCATGGAATGGGAAACTATTTATCTTTTGGGGGTAAATATATTTTTATAAATAGTGTACTTTAAAGCATTCTTATTTTTTTTACTGTTTGTCATTGTACCCCCAAATGGTGTCATTCATGATTTACATAGAGTATTTGCCACATTTCTATGGAATTTAGAATAAGTAGGAAGAAATAAATACTGGATTGCTTGGTCTGATATATGTTTACCAAAGGAAGAAGGAGGTTTAGGTTTCAGATCCCTTTTTGATGTGTCTAAAGCCCTCTTTGCTAAGTTATGGTGGATTTTTAGAACTAAAAAAATCACATGATCTAACTTTATATGGAACAAGTATTGTAAAAGGCAGAGACCTCAGATAGTAGAATTGAGAGGAGGATAACAAACTTGAAAGTATATGCTAGAAGCTAGAAATAACATAGACCAAGAAATTGATTAAGAACCTAAGTATGAGCATTCTAGCATCTGATTGATAATTTGACTCAACTTGGTGCACTTTATTATTATTTACCTATTTCTAACAACAACTATTATGATGTGGAAGATGTGAGACAACTGAAGTTAAATGACATATGGAATGAAGATCTACTGCAACAACTGTTTTCAGAAGATATGTGTCAACATATTTGCAGAGAAATTGAGGTGATATAGGACTCTGAAGATTGAGTAGATGGTGAGTAGTTTTGGTAAATTTATTGTTGGGAGATCTTGGGAGATGATCAGACAAAGAGGAGATGTTCAAGAAGCATATCAATAATTTTGGATTAAAGGAATGCCTTTTAAATTCACATTTTTCTTTTGAACACTGTGCAAACAAAAAAAAAACTATTGGTGAAGTGCTAAGAAAAATGGGGAGCATTGAGGATATTATATGTTGCTGCTGGGATAAAGGAGTACAAGAAACATGGGAGCATTTGTTCCTCAATTGTTCAATGGTTGTAAGAATTCGGAGTATGTTTGCTAATGTTGCAGGGGTAATAGGTCCTTTTTTATAAATAAAAGACACTGTTTTTAAGTGGTGGAGTACAAATTGTCATTCAAAGCTAAAGCCTTTATATAAGGCTATTCTAGTTTTGACTCTATGAAAACTATCAAAGCTAAAGCCTTTATATAAGACTATTCTAGTTTTGACTCTATGGAAACTGTGGAAGAGAAGAAATATCATATATCTTATGGTAAGATGTCTTATAATGGGTTGGTGATAGAAGTTACTTGACACATACACTTGCTGGCCAAGATTATATATCCTTAGTTAGTTCATATCCCCTCAACTTGGCCAAATATAGTACAATATTTTGAACAATATTCTCCCAATATTGATTTTATGGTTGTTTACTGGAAATTATCTGGCTTGGGAATTTTCAAGTGCAACACAAATGGGGAAATAAAAAGAAATCCAGGTCCAAGCTCAGAAGCCTTTTGTATAAGAGATAGTGGAGGTAATTTTATATATGCAGAGGCTAGAAAGCTGGAAGATGGTCCAAATTTACTTGCTAAAGCTATAACACTAAAAGTAGGACTGGCATAGTGTATAAAGAATCATCTATTGCCAGTGGTGTTGGAGACAGACACTTTAATCATCAAGAAGGTTCTAGCTGGTATTTGGGAGGTGCCTTAGTGCATAACTATGGAAGTGAGGAATATACAATTGATGAAAGCTAGAGTCACAGTCATAGTGGAGCACACTTTTAGGGAAGGCAACGTGCTTGTGGATTTTTTTGCTAACCAATTTTTTTATTTTGCAGGTACTGAAAGATTAATTTATTCATCCACATAGGAAATTCCTTGAGAAGCTAACGTCATCATCAATATGGATAAATCACAAACTCCTAATCTTAGGAAAAGAAAATGTCAAAATGGGAGTTTCAAGATATAAGGAGCACAAAGAGCACAACAAGTTACACAAGCAAAGTGACATAATGCAGGATACAAAACACACAACAATTGACAGGTGATACAGTGTAAAATTCTGGTTAAATTAGATCAACAAACTGGAAGTTGGAGTAATTTACCTTGTTCTTTAATTTCGATGCAGTGGTATTAACTTCTTGTTAAGCTCAACCTGTGGGGAAATAAGGAAGAATGTGATTCTTACAACTTTAGTTTAGGAAAAAACTTCAGTCAAACATATTTAACAAAAATACAAAGGATGGTTCAATTAGCTGTGCTATTTCATCATCTAGTGGATTCTTAATCTGCTAACATAAAATAGCATAGAAGATTCAAATGTTGAAATAAGTTCATTGTTAGTCAATGAGCAGGGGAAAATAACTATCTACATCTACACTTACTAGATCTACAAGTAATGAGTGGAAAAAGTCTTCAATGGTGTCGGATTGCATGGCATTTGTGAGAATCTTTAAATGTCTCTTGTGTAATACATCCAAACTCATAGCTTTGTGAATTAAGATTGGCTTTGGTGTATGGTTGTTGTTTTTTTCCTCATCGTCGTTGGCATCTCTTCATGGTTTCTGTCATGACCTAAACTCACCGTGAGTGGCACCCACACTAACTTCCCAGTGGAAGAACCAATTAACCCCAAAAACATCAATTCAATACTTAGCCAAAAATAAGGCAACTAACTGTTCTTCATTAATGAGTAATGTTGTTAAATTATCCTAACAAAATTAAATATGGAAATAGAGAAACTTAATTAATCCCCTAGAACCTAAAAGTCATTGTACCAAAACTACTAGATAGTTAATAATGGGATCAACCTAAAACTAATGAAATATCTAAGTCCGAAATAATGGACCATAAAATGGGAGAAGAACTCATGGCAACCCGAAAGATATAGCTTACCATTGAGTTTAATCATGGTCTGAATCACAACTGATACAAAACAGTCATCAGAATATGCTCTGCACTCATTAAAAAGAAGAGAACATGTAGTATCAGTACATAAAAAAACAACAGTGTACTAGTAGGTTCATCGACCAATCCAAAATAAGAAATATGAACACACAACCATAATGTAATAAAACAAGATAACCATGAACACCTATCATGACACTCTACTTCAAGTTCATAACTCTTAACCTTGTAAATGAGTACATCATAAAGTTTAGTCAATATCAGTCAGCAAGGATAACAAGTCAAGTGTAATGACCCAAATCATCGTTACGTGTGAGAATGACTCAAAAATAATTTACTATAAATAATAGGCTCAAAATAAACCTGGAAAAATTAAATCGGGATAATTGAGGCCCAAAGGAATTGGGCCAAAAAACCCAAAAAGGGATTGGGCTGAACTGTCGCTAACCGCTGTAGTGGTACTGCTGCAGCGTTAGATGGTAGTAACCCAATCGAGGATTTTTTAAAAAACTCTCTTTCCCTTATTTCCCCAGGTCACTCTCTTCCTCCAAAAACACTTTGAAAACCCCTATCTCCCCAATCATGAAATTTCAAAGGATAGAGTTCATGAGAGCAGTTGCTAGACACACCCGGTGGAAACTCGATGTGAGAATTTGCTTAGCACGTGCGGGACAACCTTCTCCTAACAGCAGCAGCAAGATTCATCTACGAGGTAGGTTAAAGTTATTTATAGTAGATTTTGGGTTTGATGCATATAATAATAATAATAATAATAATAATAATAATAATAATAATAATAATAATAATAATAATATTGGGAGATTCCATATCTTAGGCCTTTGGGCACGGTGTTTGGATGCATGAAATTGATAAAAATCCGGTTAGGCTTAAATATTATCATGAATTATTGTTGTACATAGATGGGGCAATATTGTGGCATGATTTTGTTAGAATATAGTGAAAATTATAATTAGATGAATGAATTTAATTATTTAAAGTATAGTATGAGGTAAGTACGGAAAGAGTGGGGGAGATGAGCTAATTGAGTTTCAAGTCGGTTGTTCATAGTAATCCAAGATAACCCGTGACTTATATTTAAAAAGTGTTAATGGGGTGTAAGTGCGAAGCAAAGACTATGATAGTGAAGTTACTTAAGTTGAGTATTGTAAAGGTTGGCTAAGTAGAAGGAACAACTTGTCTGGCAGCCTAATAGCAAGGTACGTGGGAAGGTAAGGTATCCCAAAATGGGTTGATAGATTTCTAAGTGTAAGAGTAGAAGGGTTAAGCCTAAATGGTTCGGGTAAAGACTATTAGTAAAAAAGGTATGAGAAAGACTTGAAAGTAAGAACATGCGACAGAATTAGGGGGTTAGCGTGATCACCCAAATTGAATACCTGTGAATTAGTAGAGGTTATGTGGATAAAACATGACAGTAATATAGTAATAAGATAATTATGTGTTATTAGCTTTTGTGTGGTTCTCTTGGTGGGTGTTTGTGGTTGTATAACTTATTCGATGGTTTATAGAGTTAATATGTGAATATGACTAATAACAAAAGAACTAGGTGGCCTCCTAATCTATAAAGCTAGTCTCTATTATTTTAAAGAGAGGTGAACCTGATATTGTGGATAGTCGAAATAAGAGACTTTCTTACTAGGAGATAGTTAAAAGGATTGGTTGTGATAAGATAATGGGATGATATAACTTAAGAACCTAAGGTTAAGTTTTGCAAGTACTAGAAGTGTGAGTTGAATATAGCCGAGTGGTTGAATAGCCGGCTAAAAGGGGATGGTGTCTAAAACTTAGTGATGACTTGAGTGCAAGGATTACTAGTTAGTAAATGAAATTGGCCTATTCCAATATGAATAAAAGAGGGTTAGATAGGTGAACAAAATAGGTTGATGATTTAGAATACAAATGTCAACCTTGGTGAAATGTGAATTCCTAAATGGATACTTGTTTGATTAGTCTTCGGACCTGTGGTGATTAATGATTAGATTTGATAATGCTCGATTGAATAAGTAGTGAATTGGCCTTTGGGCATACTTGTGATTTCTCGTGGTAGTGAATACTTATTGTTATCTGAAATGATGAATTTATGATTATTGACTGCTATTACTTGGTTATCCTTAATTGTAAGTTCTGTTTTGATCGTTGTTGCCTGTATCTGACTTCAATTAGGTGCTCACGATTTACCTTCATGCACTGCTTATAGTTATTGATTGTGTTACATATTCATACATATTATGGATGACATGATGTGATATGGGTTGGTTACTATGTTGGTATGGATATGACATGATGTGATATGGGTTGGGTACCACACCGATGCAGATATGATGTTGTTGATGAGATTGAAAAAAGAAAGAGTTGATAGGCACATCCTGCATTTGTACATTCATTCATATGCATTTCAATATACATTGACATTTATATGTGGTTGATGGTTCCTCGAGTAGATCAAGTTATGTTGATGATATGTCATGGTTCCTTATGTGGACTTATTTAGTGAGATATTATAGTCCCTTGAGTGGATTGGTTATGTTGATTGATATGATTTGACATTGTAGCAAAATGTGAAGATAAGGTACGTCCTTATTTATGTATAAGTCTTATTCCCCCTTTGTATATAGAGTTTACGTGATGTATATTATTGTGCCTATTGTACTTGACTAGGAAACAAGATTTGATTACCTAATTATACATAGCCAGACGTGCCATGACTCTTAAGGAATTATAAACCCGATTACCATCAGTGGTCTAAAAGTATTGATATAGTGAACCTCGCAGAGCTATCTGTACTAGGCTGAATTGGGGTTATATAAAGTGGAGAAATAATGTAAGGTAGAATGGATTATCAAGGGACTAAAATATGAAAAAATGTTAAAAGAAAAGTATGCTTAAAGAGACTAAGTGTAAGTAGCTATGCTTGTACAATTGTGCTTTAGTAATCGGAATTTAAGTTAAAGTCATGTTTCTTTTCTACTTACTATTATTGTTATTTGTTTCTAACCCTGGTCGATCGATGATACCTACCAGTATATATGGTTGTACTGATACTACACTTACTATACCTCCAATCAGGGGTATAGCCATGGTGCAGGTTAGTTGGAGTTTCTTTAGCAGCGACGCCGATCACTCTGCAACAGCTCCTGCCCTTCCCATTCTGCATGGATGCTGTGTCATGGATGTTTCTACTCCTTGTCTAGAGCTCTTGTACCAGGTTTGGCTAGGTTATGGGGAATCACTTCTTGTTATTTTCTGCATTAAATTCATTTATTTAGATGTATTAGACTAGCGGTGGAATGAATTGATTGGATAATTGTATTTAAAACTCTAGATTGGTTATTTATATGGCAGACATAAATTGATCAATTTAATATTATGTAAATTCCGCATTGTTGAAAGGTGGGTTATTCAGGGTTCTCCTATTTGGGATAGGTGTAGGTAGGTGTACAACACGATCCGATGGGTTGGGTCGTGACACCAAGTCAAACTATGACCACCAAAAAACTCCAAGTCAACAACCATGATGCAACAATAACATCAATCATGTCCTAGTTATACAAGTAATAGACAACACTGAGTTATCCCACAGCTTGCACTTAGCCCGGACCACTCAAGGATCCACAATAACAACAACAATGGCAATTTATCATGCATCCCAATTTACATAAAGAAAGCACCCTTAGCAATTAAGCATATAAACTCGGTTCACTCAAGGAACCAATATAATCAAGAAAACACATAATCCCCAGTTAGCCCTAGGAACAGTCACACTTACTTGTACCTCGTACATACATGCTAAGGGTCTTATGGTCGCCCACTAGTCATGACATGTAGGGGACAAGCTCTTGTCCATATACTAAATCTCAGACATCAAGTGTCTGCCAACCTTCTACCAACTAATCCAGTAAAGATGTCCAAATATCGGTACATCCCACAATAATGACAGCTATTATAACAATCACAACTACAATGAATACAAAAACAACGCTTGTAACAACCAACAAGCTTTACATATAAGTTCATTGCATGCGATTAACACTTAGGTTATAAAACAATCATTCACTTTCCTTGAACATGCATTGTACAAGCAATACTAAGGAATAGTTGTCATGCACACATAACACAATTTGGGTTTCAACTACATTAAACCATCACCTACCTCAATCCAAGCCTAAAATACTCTAGAAAACTTGAGCTTTCCCTTTTCTTGGAACCTCAGCTTGATTGTGGTCTAAAAATAGGAATATAATACATAATCAATCAAATGACCTACAATATCGAGGATTACAACCTAATCCCAAACCCCAAGGCTAATTTCATGATTATTTCCCTCATTATAGGGCTTTCATACAATAAATTCACCTTAAACTACCAATTTCATGATTTCATTAGTGATTATAGTCATGCAATAGTAAATAATCAACCTTTAACTAAAATCCAAAGGTTTTACACATAATTTACCCTCTTGTATCAGAAAATTCAGCTAGGTCAAGTTAAACCCTCCCCAAGACCCTAAACTAGTGATTCTAAGGTTTAGAAATTGAAAAACTAGTTAATGGGGATAAATAACTTACCTTTATGAAGAATTCTGGTGGAAAATAGGTGAAAATCGCCCTAAATCGCCTGAGCCTTTCCTAAAATGTGTTTAGAAATAATAAACCATTTTTGGGGAATTTCTGCATTAAATAATAATTTATCCCACTATAGCGACCCGATCCCGCTATAGCGGCATCACTATAGAGGAAGCCGTCTGCTATAGCGGGATTGACCGGCTTTGACTCCCACTATAATAGGAATTATTCCGCTATAGCGGTAGCCCTATAGTGGCCTGCCACCCACTATAGCTGGTGTGATGAGGCAAAAACTTGGAATTGCTCCCATTTTTTCCTTTTTCGCAATGCACCCTCAAATCATGACATTTCGGACTAATTCCTTTACGTCAAGTTCGATATCGGGAGTTCTACTTACCTGAATTCACTTTCGAAAATTTCTTATGGGCTCCTTATGGTCTTAGCTAACATAAAATCATGTTAAACTTTATAACATTTATCCAATGCATTTTCGGATTATCCTAGACCATACCTCGTTCGGATTTCATCTAAGACTAGCCTAGCCTGAAATTTTTAAGTTTCACTTTGGGAAAAAACTTATCCCGAATTTTCGCACGATTGACTTTCCACAATGATGAAAAGGGTCGTCATAGTTTTCTATTAGGATTGTTTTCAAGATCTTCCCTTTCTTTTCTATTTTATTTTTGTTGCTTTTTCTTTTCTATTTATTTGTCTATGCTTTTTAATCTTTTAGGATTTGGCTGTGCCACTTTTAGGCTTAGCTGATGTACAATGATTGAGTTATTTTTAATAATAAACAGCCTTGGGCCTGGTTTTGATTAAAAATCCAACTTAATGCTCAAGAAAGACAAAGTTGTGCCTTGTTCATTCCCTATATATAGCCTCCACTATTTTTGTAATAATATACACACGAAAACAGTGATATAATAAGAACAAAATAGTTCTCCCTTTTTTTTTTTGTTATTTATTATAATACTAACTTTAATTTTATAACATGTTATCAATGAGTTTCAATTTCATTTTCTAAATTGGCTTTCTCTAACAGTCTTACCCAAAACTATAAAACTTACACTTGCTTGTTTTTAATGAATTAGCTGGTCATGGACATGGGGATGCTCATGATCTTTCTATTTTTGTGGGAATCCTATCAAATCATTGAGAAAATATTGGCCTATAGGAGCATAGCTTTCCTTGGTAGTCATCATACAATAATTTTAGTTTCCTTGTAATTCAGGTATATTTCTTATTCTGTGTATGATTTGAGAGTTTTCTGATTTCAAGAAGCATGCCACTAATGTTTTTGTTCTTCAGATTTTTATTTAAAGGCTGGTGTTGTGTAGCAGACATGCCTGTATACAATATACTAGGTCATTATTATTATACTAATTTTGGGTGATTAACTGTTTCACGATGTGTTAATTTTTGAATTCCTAATTTAACTTCTGATCACACTTTCTTGTCATTTTTATTATCACATTCATTCTTGTGATCAAACTTTGATGGGAGTAATTGTTTAGTCAGTCTCATATTTTATTTTTCTGGTTCCATGACTATTGATTTTAATGGATGCTTCTTTGGTATGATTAGAAATATGATTGGTTGTGCATTGAAGACATGTCAATTAAAAGTTTTCATATTATCCTTTAAGGAGTAACAGTAACCTTTACAATTTCATAAAAGGTTCTGAAGCTGTACCTTCTTCTCTACATCTTCTTGTCCTTGTTCTTCATTTTTAATTGATCACATGTATATACATATAACTATGAAGAGGTAATATTTCAAATGCTCGAGGGTGAATTTTAGAATATTTTGACCTATTATTCCATTGGCTGAAGGTAAGACAGTAGATTAAGTCCCATCTTATCAAGAGGGTAAGACTTCAGTCTGTGTTCTGGTACACCATGATGATAAGATGTTAGGTTCTAGTCCCATTTGTGTTATGGCCTAACACATCTTTATATGGGTAAGGCATTGGGATCAAGTCCAATGCAATATTGATGATATAATGATGACTGAGTAAATTGATATGCTCTTGATAAAAATTATAAAATTAATCCCGCTGAATTTGCTCCATTCTCTAAAGTGAATGTGGTAGCAATGCATCATCAGTATGAAAGATGACAACATAATTGTGGTTGTACAAATGAGTGTGGGTATGTCAAACGAAAAAATAATAATAGTTATCATCGTGGTATAAAAGAAGAACATCATGAGTTCTCAAAATGGCCCTTCAAAAGTGAAGGTAGTATTTACCATAAATTTGGTATGAAAGGTATTTGGTATGCGGTTTTCATACAACCTAATTTGATAAGTGTTATAAATCCTTCATCAAAAGAAAAGAATACATAGTGGAGGCGTATTTGACCTTTCAAAGTGATGTTCAGGTGAATCATATGTATATGAAACTATCAAAGTATGAAAATCAGCTTTTGATGAAAATTTATGAAGCACATACATATGGTTATAGTCCATTCCTTAAAGAGAATGAGATTTGTGATAAGTATTATAGATGCTCAACCATTGTTGAAAGTGGATGTGTCAAGATGTGCTAAAAATTATGGATAAGGAAATGGTCATATATGATTGGATAAATTGTTTATTCCGTCGTTACAGTGTTGTTTAGGGCATAAGTACCCTGCTAGATTTTCCCCTAGTAAGAGAGTTGATAAGATCTCAAGGTAGAGTGATTTCGGATAAAAATCCGGTGTTGTATCCTTTAGGGGTGATTTATGATTAATGGTGTTGTGGTTAGTGGTGTTGTGTTTGTTAGGGAATGGTCAAGTGGCATAGTTTTTCGTACGATGTTTTGGGATGGTAAACTGAAGAAAGAGTAGAGGCACCCAAACTTGTTGATGGGGCCACAGTTCGTGGTAAAGGGTGAGTGAGAGAAGAAGAAAGAGGTAGAGGATGAAGAGAAGCACCTACTAGGGGAAGAGCTCAGGCAACTGCTGAATTGACTTGAGAGAGGTCAAAATCCCCTCCCTATTAAAGGATATCCCTGAGGTGGCAGCAGAGGAAACAGTGGCACAAGTTAAGGGAAGTATAATGCCGACTCTGGTTTGGTCAGATGTGATTCAACAGGTTTTAAGTTTTTTTGAGTGGATTGGCAGGGACTGGGGTTACACCTGCAGTTCCCATAGTACAACATCTGGGAGTGTAACATGCTGCTTCTGTGGCTCCTCAGATGGATGAGGTTTTTGAGATGGGGATCTTTTGAAGACAAGTAATAGGTCCAATGATGACAAAGGATGAGCACGATTTGTTCTGTAAGTTTATCAAGATTAAGCCTCCAGTATTTTATGGTTCTATGTTTAAGGATGCATATGAGTTAATCATTGACTGTCATGAGAGACTCCATAAGATATGAGTAGTTGAGTGGTATGGAGTTGAGTTTGTAACTTTTAAGCTACAAGGTGATGCTAAGCTGTGGTGGAGGGCCAATGAGCAGTGTAGGGCCACTTGGTCACCTCCATTGACATGGAATTATTCTATTCTATCTTCTTAGAGAAGTATGTTCCCTATACTTTGAGGGGCAGGAGGAAAGAAAAGTTCACCAATATTAAGTAGGGGAATTCTTCGGTTGTAGCTTATGAGGCTTGATTCCATTCACTCTCCCAATATTTGTTATAGTTGTTACATACTGAGGAGGGGAGGATTCACCGTGTTGTTAAGAATTTAAACACGGGCCTCCATATTTCAACTCTTCATATGGTATCTTTCGGTAGGTCTTTTTAGGAGGTGATTGAGTTTTTCAAGAGTGTAGAATGAGTGAAATAGGAGGGGTATGTGAAGATGGCAATGAAGAAGGCCCAGAAAGGGGGAAACTATTATGGTTGATTCTCTAGGGATCAAAGTTCTCAGAGGTATTCTGCACAACCTATTCAGTCAGTTATGCAGGTGTCAGCTGGGGGTTCGTCAGGGGCCAGCCAACCTTCTTCAGATTTTGGTGGGTATCTTACTTTTTTTTCTCCAGCTCAGTTCCCCACCTTGGACCGAACATGCTATGAGTGCAAAGAGGTTGGTCATATAAAGAGGAATTGCCATAGATACAGGAAAGTTTGTAAGTTAGGCCAGCAACAGGTTCTTCGAGCTCCAGCTCTAGCAGGTAGAGGAGTTTGTATTCATGGTAGAGGCCATCCTCAGAGTGGTTATGGTGGTCACCTAGTTGGTAGAGGTGGCAACTATCCTAATAGAGGTAGTGTTCATGCTGATAGAAATGGTTATCATCCCGATAGGGGCAACACACAGATAGGTGATCGGGACTATTTTTATTCTTTTTCAGGCAAACCCGAGGTAAAGTCATCAGTGATCATAGGTACTATTCTTATCTGTGATTGAATGGCTACTATCTTATTTGATCCTAGTTTTACTTTCTCTTATATGCCTGCCTATTTTGTTGTAGGGATGGACATGAGGAGTGATTTACTTGATATTTCTATTCATGTGTCCACTCCTATTGGTGATTCTGTGGTTGTTGATAGTGTTTATCATTCTTATCCTATTACCTAGTGATTTTGGACATGGTTGATGTTGATATTATTCTGGGGATGAGTTGGTTGTCTCCTTATCATTCTATTCTAGGCTATCATACTAAGCTAGTGACTGTGGCTATACCAGAGATGGTTAGAAGGGTGATTAAATTCCTGCTCTTATGAAGCCTACATCTTTCAATCGTGCTAAGCAATTGATATAAAGGGGTGTTTGATATTTATAGCACATCTTTAGGACACTAGTTCAAAGGTCCCATCAATTGAGTCAGTTTCTATGGTGTGGGAGTTCTTAGAAGTGTTTCTTGCAGATTTTCCTGGCATACCGGCAGACCGTGACATTGAGTTTTGTATTAATCTAGAGTCAAATACTTGTCCTATTTTTATTCTGCCTTATATAATCGGACCGGTTGAGTTAATGGAGTTGAAGGCTCAGTTATATAAATTGTTTTGTAAAGGGTTTCTGAGTGCCTTCCCGTGGGGTGCTGTAGTGTTATTTATGAAAAAAGATGGTAGTTTGGTATGTATATATGTTACTGTCAGTTGAATAAGGCTACAATCTGTAATAAGTATCCTCTACTCCGTATCGATGATTTATTTAACCAGCTACAGGGTGCATCAGTCTTTTTCTAAGATTGATTTGAGGTCCAGATATCATCAATTGAAGATTTCGGGTGAAGACATTTCTAAGACCGCATTTCGTACCAGGTATGGGTACTATGGGTTCTTAGTGATGTCTTTTGGTCTTACTAATGCCTTAGCTGTTTTCATAGGTTTGATGAATGGGATATTTAAGCCCTATGTGATCATTTGTGATTATTTTTATTGATGACATCTTAGTTTTTCTAAGAGTAAAGAAGAAGATGAGAATCACCTAAGGATTGTGTTGGATTTGCTGAAGGAGAAGCAATTGTATGCAAAATTCTGTAAGTATGATTTTTGGTTGGCTTCTATGTCCTTCTTGGGACATGTGGTTTTGAAGAAAGGGGTTACGGTGGATCAACATAAGATTGAGGCTGTTATGAGTTGGGCTAGGCCTAATTCAGTGAGAAAGGTTCACAATTTTATGGGGTTGGCTAGCTATTATTTCATATTTTTGAAGGGGTTCACCCCTATTGCTTCTCATCTGACCCATTTAACTTAGAAGGAGGTACCATTTCATTGGTCTGATGAATGTGAAGAGCGCTTCCAAAAACTTAGGATATTATTGACTACCACTCCCATCTTTTCTTTGGCAATGGAGGGTAAGGATTTTATTGTTTATTTTTGTAACTCCCAAAAAGTTCCCCAAGCTTAACTCGGACTTAGATTAGAAATCTAGCTGAAAATCAAGTTTCCAGACCAAAACGACTTATTGAATGGGACGTATAGCCAACGTATGGGTCGTAGGTCGACTCATACTGGTGAGAGTAAGGAAAAGTCACGAAGATAGAAATTTCACCTAGTTTCCACTACTCAGTGGTACGAGTCGTAGGACCAACGTATGAGTCGTGAAGTGACTCATACTGATGAGGAACTTGAGTGATAATATTGTCTCTCAGGGGTCACGAGTCCTTTCCACCACTTGTAAGCAAATCTCACGAGTCGTGAGATGCATTCGTGCTCTAAGACAGTGATAGGGTTCAGAAACCACGAGTCAAGGGACGACTCATAGGTCAAAGGTGCGATTCATACCATGGACTCGTGTGATGCAAACCTGGGATTTTAGTTACATTTTAAAGGGGGGTATATTCATACTTTTCCACTCTTTTAACTCCTAGACCATGTTTTCTTTTAAACTATATAAGGCGAAGGTTAAAGGGAAATCAGTTGATTATTCCCTCATTCACTCTCCCAACACTAATAAAATATTAGAAAAAAGTTATTCAACCTCTCCAACGCCTAAGTATAGGATTCCTCCCCAAATTCAATTCCTCCAAGTTCCTGTCCAGATTTTTTCAGTAATCAAGTATGTGGGTATTCAATAAGATTCTCTTTTCATCCTTGTGACCTAAAAACTTCAATTTCTTAAGAATTTTTGAACTAAATCAATTGGGTTTGCATCTGAATTTCATGATTTTAAATTATTAAGTTTTTTCATGATTTTAAATCCTTTGTTTGTTAGAATTTGGGAATCCTATGGTTTATTCATAATTCATTCCTTTTGATTTAAACTCATGACTCATGAATGGTTGGAATTAGTAAGAACTATATGGTTTTTATCATGGTTTGAACCATTTTTCCTGATATGGCCCTGTGGTCATAAACTTAGCATGAATATCAAGGAATTTTCTGTTACATGAAATAGTAACATGAGCATGATTAGTTTTTAGTTTAATAACTAGTTTACGCATATTCCATGAAAATGTCCTTCGGAATGAGAAATTGATTATGTTTTTGGGAGTAGTATTTAGCACCAAGGGAATGCGGGTTTCAGACAATAATCCAAATTCCTAAACTACATGCCACCATAGGTTAAGGAGGGGGTCCTTGCCAGTTGAGACTGTCTCCCTTTGCTCGAAATAGGCCATTGATTTAATTCACACCAAAGCATGGTTCTATACCCCTGGCAAGGTATTGAACACCCTCCCAACAAGGGTTATAAATTAGTCTCCATGTTTGCTCAAATGGGGTATGTCAGTTAAGAGAAAATCCCACAGTAAATTAGTATTAGTAATTTAAGTGTATATGGCTCTCTGGATTTATCAAATTGTGTTTCGTACACTTTACGTATATGTTATTAAAGTTTCAATTTTATTCATGAAAAGTGGTGAGTCTTTATATACTTCTTATGCCTACCCTTTCTCACCACATGATTTCTATCATTTTTACTTGTTTCATGCATTCTCACATACTTACTACATTTAATATTACTGACCACCACATGATTTCTATCATTTTTACATGTTTCATGCATTCTCACATACTTACTACATTTAATATTACTGACCACATACTTTTTTGGTGTTGCATCCTATCATGATGTAGGTTCTGGTATTCACCCTCAGCCGCACGATTAGTTGTAATCACCAGTGCCTACTCTAGTTTAGTTGGTAAGTCCTCATGTTTCGAGGGCTATGTTTTAAGTTTCCTGCTTTCAGTAGTTCAGACTTATATTCAATTCAGTCTTTCGTGACTCCGAGTCAGCTGGGGGTTTGTCCCAGTGACTTTTCAGTATTTTAATGGCTTGTTTAGACTTAGTGAATGTTTCAACTCATTAGTATGTTTCAAATCGTTTCCAGTTGGTATTGACAAACCTTGGATTTGATTTGTCTATTTTCAGTTTTATGAACATATAGCTTCCGATCACGATTGTATGATATTAAGATTATAGATATATTGCTATGCCAGATGCCATGGGTTAGCTTCAGGCTACTTGTAGTCCTAAGAACTGTGTCACATCCAGGGTGTACTCTTAGGAAGTTACTAACTTAATATCAGATCCTAAGGTTTAAGGAGTTCTAGGGTGTTTGACAAGCCGAATCAAGTAAAGTCTTGTTTATGGGTGTGAAGCATACCACACTCAAAAAGAAGAGGCTACGAGACATTATTAGGAACTATCCCTTCTTTCATGATCTTTATTGTGCTATAGAGTTCAACTTTATCTTTCTTCTAACTCGTGCTTTTCATGTGATAGAAAATGCCTTCACGTAGAGCCAATGGTCGCAGAAATGGAAACCAACTAGCACCTGTGGATCCTTTGAATGAACAGGTCACTCATGCCAAGTTTTGAGCTACTTTTTAGGTTTTGGCCCAAGCCATGACCACTCATGTCAACCAACAGGCAATTGCCCCAATTCATCAAAATGGGATTTTAGCTACAGTTAGGGTCCGAGATTCATGAGGATAAATTCACCCAAGTTATATGGTTCAAAGGTAGATGAGGATCCACAACACTTCATAGATGAGACAAAAAAGGTTGCCCAGGTTATACATATCACTGGAACAGAAAGTGTGGAGTTGGCATCGTATCAGCTGAAAGGTATTTCTCATGATTTGTATAAACAGTAGAAGGAAGGTAGAGGTGGAAATATAGCTCCAATTGGTTAAGAAGCATTTGAGGCAGCCTTTCTTGGCCGATTCGTTGCTCAGGAATTGGGGGAAGTTGAGGTAGAGGAGTTCATTGATCTAAAGTAGGTCTCTATGTTAGTGAAGGAATACACACTCAAGTTCACTCAACTCTCAGTTTATGCCCAAAAAATGGTGTTTGAGCTATGGGCTGGCATGATTAAGTTTGTTTCTAGTGTGTCTGAGTTGGTAGTCAAGGTGTGTAGGACTGCCATGTTGATTAGAGATGTGGACATCTCCAGACTCATGACCCATGCTCAATAAATTAAAGGAGAAAATTTGAAGGAAATGGAGAGGGAGACCAAGAAAGCTAGGACCAGATAATTTTAGTTCAATCAACACAAGTTAGGTAGGGAAAACCACTTTCAGTTTCAGAATCGGTCATGAGCCTCTGTACCATCTTCAACCAGTTCCTAGCACCCAAGTCTAAGCAGGAACAATGGGGTATGGCACCAGGCTCTGGGTCTTATAATAATGTCATCAGAGGATGCACCTATCCATCTTGTAAAAAGTATGGTAAAAATTATTAGGCAAAGTGTTTGGTAGGTAGGGATGGTTGCTTTGGATGTGGAAAACCAGGCCACAGATTAGGAGATTGCCCATCTGCCAGGCAGGGTGGCAGGGATGCTCGTTCTCATGCTCAGTCCACCTCTTCACCAGCTCATGCAAGTTGCCCAACTGAGAACTAGGATGCTTTTTCCAATGTCGATGGTAACCAGTGCCAAAATTGGTTTTATGCTATGTCTTTCTATCTGTAGTAGGAAAACTCGCCAGATGTAGTAACTAGTACGCTTCACGTCTTTCATAGTGATGTTTATGTGTTGTTAGATCTAGGATCCACTTTATCTTTTATAACTCCATTTGTTACTATAAATTTTGGTGTCAGTCCCAAAAATCTCTCTGAACCTTTCACAGTTTCTAATCTTGTAGGAGAGTCAATCATTGCTTAGAAGGTCTATAGAAACCGCCTTGTTAAAATCTTCATAGAGTCACTTCAGCAGATTTAGTAAAGTTAGAATTGACTGATTTTGGTGTCATCGTTGGTATGGATTGGCTCCAATCATGTTATGAAGTTGATTGTCAAACCACGGTTGTGAAATTCCAATTTCCTCTAGAACCAGTCCCCAAGTGGAAGGGTATTCCAGTGGTAACTGTAACACCCTGTACATTTCCGAACCTATTTAATTACCGTAACATTTATGGAACCATTTAAACATGAGAAGGTTGGTGTGTTACACATTAAGTTTAGTAGGCTTAATTGGTCTTGTGTTAATGGGCTCAAATGAGGCCCAAATATTAAGTAAAAAGACATGGCCCAAGTGGGGAAATGACCCATTCCACCTTTGACCAAGTAAAGATAACATTTATTGACCATAGTGTGGCTAAGGATGACCATTGAGGCACTATATAAGGCACAAAATCAGATTTTATTCATTATAACACACATTCCATTTCTAGATTTTTCCACAATATTCTCTCATCTCATAAACCCTAAGCTATCACTCTCTTGGATAAGATCACCCTTTTGCAAGATTTGGTAAGTTTTTACTCTTATGGTTTAATATATTATATGCTTAAGATGGTGTATAAATCATATTGGTTATGTTGGCAAAGTGTTGGACAGTTTACTATGTGTAAAACAGTCTATGTTTGCTTAATCGGTAAAGGGTTTTGCCTTATAAACTTGAAAGTGGACTTGTGGTCTTGAAGGAAGTGAATTTTATGGATTAAATATGAACGTCTACGATGTGGTTATGTCCTTAACTTGTTTTCTCTTTGTGTACAACATTTGGAATTGTTGTGGTGAAATTGTGCATGGAATTAGTGACGTATTGAAAGAAAAATGTAGCTTTGGTGATGTTCATGTGTGTTGTGAAACCATGATTGTTCGTTGGCATCCAAAGTGGCCTAAAATATGAAAAGAGAAGCTTAATTATGGCCATGGACCATTTATTACAAAAAAAAGACCCTAAAATGACCCCTGGAGGCTGAAATGGGCACCCGCCCTTGCAGACGGGGCACTTGCGGGTGCAGATGCCAATGCAGGTGGCCCTGGACAAGGCCAAGGGTTACCTGCGGCCGTACCTCACCCACCTGCGGGTGCAGGTGGCTTCGCAGGTCAGTTCAAAACTCCGTTTAGATTGTTTTTGCTTCTCTTTGACCCCCCAAGACCCCTATACCCTTCTTGAATGCAATTATCAGCTTATGGTACCTTTTGAATGGCTTTAAGGGGTCGTTCAGAGGCATGTTGGATTATATCAATTATGGATTGTTGTTAATGTGTTACTATGAAAGGTATTGAGATGACTGGATAGAGTAATTGTGACGTAGTGTTAATGAGGAAGTGTAAAGGATAAACTTGGTGTGAAATGTTATTGGTTTATGATGTCTTGGTCAATGTGTGGAATGTTATGGTATTTTTGGTATGGTGATGCAGTGAGTTGTATTGTAGAAGGATGAAATGATGCTATATAGCAGTCACGTAGCTCATTATCATTTTATGCACTTGTAATGTAGTTAGTTGTTAACGTGAGCTCCATTATGTACTTGTGTTGTAGATTAATACGTAAGGAAGGAGCTGGATTGTTGTATTCACATATAGAGTTGTGTGTTCATATTTGGAAGAAAAGGTATGTAAGGTTACTCTTTTTCGTATCCTTCTGCAGTATCTATTGTTCACACTATCATTGCACTTGTTTCTATTCTGAAATGTCTTAAAGTATCTCGTTTCAGGTTTGTTACCAATTGTTATTCACGTGTCTCATAATTGTGGACTATTGTTCCAAAGTTCCAACAATGTTACAACCACCAACGTATCACTCTTATAACAAAATAATTGAAGTAATGCATACTTGTTGAGTATGGGTGGCAACCCAAAGGGGCGAAAGCATAGCTAGGGGCGATCCCAAATGAATATTGAGCACGGGTGGTAACTCGAAGGGGCGTAGGCCTAGCTAAAAGCAATCTCGAAGGATTATTGGGAACGGGTGGCAACTCAAAGGGGCGTAAGCCTAGCTAGAGGCGATCCCGAATGAGTGGCAACTCAAAGGGGCGGAAGCCTAGCTAGAGGCGATCCCGAATGATTAAATGAATGATATTATATGAACGATATTTTATGAATGATTGTGATAATGAGATGAACAAAAAATGAAAGAAACAAATGCAATATACACGACTCTGCACATGTATATTACGGTGGTTAATCTATATTGTCCACCCACTTGTACTTGATCTCAGTGAAGTTCTTATATCTTATGTAGTTACTTATGGTCTTGCATACTCAGTACATTCTTTGCACTGACGTCCCTTGGGGGACTTACCTGCAGGTACGGGTGCTAGTAGACCTCCACAGTAGGCTGCGGGTCATCTAAGGAATATTAGTGAGCTCCAGTTGGTTCGGGGCTTTTCGAGTCACATGTGTACACTTGTTTTGGTATTATGTAAATGTTGTATAAAGGTGGGACTTGTCCCGACTTTAGGTTGGTTATGTCTATGTATCTGTAGAGGCTTTGTAGACGTTGTGAGACAAAGGAAGACATGTGTGTCCATTTTGACTTGATGGCCCTAACGTCCAAGTTTCATAGATATCATATGTTCTCCATGACTTTCGCCATTGGTAGCTTGTATTTACATGAGATAGAATGTTGTTAACTCAGAGACATGCATATGACTGTACATGAATGAAGGTTGGTTCTCCCGGGCCTTAACAGCTTCGGGTGCCAGTTCGCCCCGTTGGAATTCGAGGCGTGACAGTAACTAGAGATTGTTTTATCTCCTATCTCAGAGCCAAAACATTTATCTCCAAAGATGATATCTATCATCTAGTTTGGTTTAAGGATTCTAAATCCAAGACCTCAACTCTCCAATTAGTCCCTATAGTCAATAAGTTCCTAGAAGTCCTTCCTAAGGATCTGCCTAGAATTTCTTCTTATATGGAGATTGAATTTGGAATAGACCTTCTCCCATATACCTAGCATATCTTTATTCTTCCTTACATGATGGATTCGACAGAGCTTAAGAAGTTGAAAGAACAACTTAGAGACCTCTTATATAAATGCTTTATTAGGCCCAATGTTTCTCCTTGGAGTGCTCCAGTCTTATTTATGTGAAAGAAGGATGGTTCTCTCAGAATGTGTATAGATTACATGTAGTTGAACAAGGTAAACATAGGAAATGTGTACCCTATTCCCAATATTGATGACTTTTTCGGCCAACTTTTAGGTGCCACTTTTTTCTCTAAGATTGACCTCAGATCGAGTTATCATTAGCTGAAAGTTAGAGAATGTGACATTTTAAAGACAACTTTCCAAACTCAGTATGGTCATTATGAGTTTCTTGTTGTGTCATTTGGACTAACCAATGCTCATGTAGCTTTTATGGACCTATGAATAGGGTGTCTAAACAATATCTTGACATGTTCATCATAGTGTTCATAAATGACATCCCAATTTACTCCAATAGTAAGGAGAAGTATGCTGACCACCTTAGAATTTTTCTTCAAACCCTTAGAGATAGACAATTGTTCACAAAATTTTCTAAGTGTGAGTTCTGGTTGAAGTCGGTTTCTTTCCTTGGTCATATTATTTTTGGTGAGGGGGTACAAGTTGACTATCAGAAGATAGAGGCAGTTAAAAGTTAGCCTAGACTAATAACTTCATCAGATATTAGGAGTTTTTTAGGGCTAACTGGTTTTTATGGGAGATTCATAAAGGGGTTTTCGTCCTCATTAGCCCCATTGACTAGGCTAACTCATAAAAAGGTAAAATTTCAGTGGTCTAAGGCTTGTCAGAAGAGTTTTCAAGAGTTGAAGGCTTGGCTTACTTCAACTCCAATTTTGACCCTGCCAGAGGGTGTAGATGGTTTCATTGTATATTGTGATGCATCCAGAGTTAGACTTGGTTATTTTTTGATGTAGAATAGTAAGGTGATTGCCTATGCCTCTAGACAACTCAAGGTTCATGATTGCTTCAAAGATTTTATGTCACTATCTATATGGTGTGCATGCTGATGTGTTTATAGATCATAAGAGCCTATAATATGTCTTTACTCAGAAGGATTTACATCTTTGGTAGAGGAGATTGCTTGAACTCATTAAAAATTATGATATGAGTGTGCTATACCATTCGGGTAAGGCTAATATAGTTGATGATTCTCTTAGCAGGTTATCTATGCGGAAGTTTCCCATGTTGAAGAGGGGAAGAAGTAACATATGAGAGATGTACATAGACTCATACGTTTGGAGGTTCATCTTATGAATTCTTATGATGGTGTTGTTGTAGTGCAAAATGGTTCTAAGTTCTCATAAGTGAGTGAAGTGATAGAGAAGCAATAAAGTGATCCCATATTACTTTAATTGAAAGATGTGGTCCTTAAGCAGAAAGGCAAAATCTTCTCTTGTGAGCAAGGTGGTATTCTTCGATACCAAGGTAGGTTGTGTGTGCCCTGTGTAGATTGGTTGAGAGCATAAATTTTTTCTAAGGCTCACAGTTCCAGACAATCAATACATCTAGGTTCCATAAAAAATTATTGTGACTTGAGAGAAGTCTTTTGGGGTGACAGTGTAACGACCGATTCTGTCGTTACTGAAAATATCTGTGGTCAAGACATGTGTTTATCATTCGTAATAAGTGTTAGGATTAAGTCTTTAGAATTGGAGTGAATTTGATATGTACTAAGGTCATACAGTACTCCTAGCACAAAGTTAAGTTGAAAGGTTCCTTACCGATTTAGTTTTGGGCTAACTATAAACTAGGGTCAACTTCAAACGAGCTTTTCTCCTAGAATATAAGGAGTTAGGGTACCTAATTCCCACTAAATTAAATATCATTGAGTCTTCTTTCCAACGCAATCGACTGTTCGTTAATCCGATTCTTGAATAAAAAGTTATGGTCGTTTTATTGAAGTCTGTCTATGCTGAAAAGCAGATACCGCCATAGCGGGATCAGGGTGCTATAGCAGTACCGTTATAGTGGTTATTATTCTGCTATAGCAATATGACGACAGTATATAAGCCTATTTTTGATGGGTTTTAGTTTCAAAACTCAAAATTATCATTCCCCAACCCTATAGAGGCGATTTCTTTAATTTTTCATTGATTCCTCCCTCAAGGTATGTTTTTCCATCAATCTAATGTTTGTTTGATTCTAGAATCCATAGAATAATATTAGATTGATCATGGTGGTGGTAGAAAGTTAAGCTATATGGAATTTTCTGGTGTAAAGTGAATTAATAGGTTGAAATCCCTTAAAATTGAGTTAGTATTAATAGATTATGTTCTTGGGACTAGAGATTGATCTAACCATTCTAAAATATAGAGATGTTGAGTTGAATAAGGGTAACCATTCTAAATCCCAAGGTATTTGTTTGACGAGTAGTTTATTAATTACTCTTATAATTGTTGTTGTTAGATGATTTAGCCTTCGAAAACGTGAAGAAGAAGGAAGATCATCTATGGCATAAATACTTGTTGTAGCGGCTTGGCGCCCAGGTAGGTTATGGTTTATGAGTTGTAGACTGTGGTTAGTAATCGTATTCATAATGTAGATTTGATGGGAGAAATCATGCTTAGGCCTATAGGCATGGAGTTTGGATGGATAAAATATGGTTTTAATGTAATAAGAGACTAATTGTGTGTTTATATGTGAAGGCATGTATCCTTGATGGATGTTTTGTGTTTGTATAACTCTATGGTGGATTGTAATATGAAATATTGTGAATATAGCTGATAAGAAGATTGTGTGATCTCATAATCTAGTTATTTAGCCTAATTACCATAAAAAGGTGAACTTGGTATTATGTGTGGTTGGAAAATGGGATAATCTTGCTTAAGGTTAGTGATGAGGATGGATTATGGTATAAGGAGGCTATGACTTAACTTAATAGTCTAAGGTCAAGTTGGGCTAAGGGTTAGGAATTAAAAGGTATAAAGGCGTACGACTAGAACTAGATTGTAAGTTAAATAGAGTTGAATGATTGGCTAATGGAGTAGGTCTTGAACCTAGTAATGACTCAAATGTAGGGATTGCTAGATAATAGCGAAAATCCTGGTCTCGGTATAAAGAAAGGAGGATTGGATTAGTGGATGAATTTATGAATGTTGAACTAGAGTTTAGACTCCCTTGGGTTGAAGGTGCACTCCTAAAATGAATACTTCAATTTAAAAAATATGGCTTGATAATACTTACTTGAATAAGCCGTGAATTGGTCTTCGGACATGCTGTAATTTATGAAACCAATGAATCATATTTACTTGTGATTTGGTGTTAAAGAATGATTATTATTTACATGGAATGATTAGTTTGAGTTGACCACGTGTTTGCGTGGTTTGCATATTATTGCAATGAATACTTAAGAAAGGTAACTGTTAAATGATATTGTAAGTATAATCACATTCAATGAATTTATGTGTAAAGATTATGGTTTTTACAGGTTTTGGTTGTTATCGTTGTTTTCTGTGATTGCTGTGATATTCTATTGGTTAATTGTGGGATGTACCGGTATTTGGACATCTCCACGAATTGGTTATTATGATTCATTGGTTGGCTCAGGTACCACGCTGGTAAAGTACATAGATAAGAGCTCATCCCCTACAGGTCATGACTAGTGGGCAACCATAAGACCCTTAGCATATATGTACAAGGTATGTATGAGTGTGACAGTTCCTTGAGTGCACCGGGTATATGCTTATTGCCATTGTTTCTATTTATATTGGTTCCATGAGTGGACGGAGTATTATCATGGTGGTTGTTGTGAGTTCCTTGAGTGAACCAGATTATGATTTGCTTGATATTTTTGAGATTCTTGTGATTAGAGTCTTGGTTGGTTGACTTGGATATTGTTAGAGTCATGGTTTGCTAACTTGGATATTGTTAAAGTCATGGGTTGTTCACTTGGATATGGTTAGAGTCATTGTTTGTTGACTTAGATATTGTTAGAGTCAAGGTTGTTGACTTGGTCATGGTTTGACTTGATTTGTTGTCTCTTAACTTGTACTTAACTGGAGCTGTAGAGTTACTTGAAAAGGCTAAGTGTCGTAAACTTGAGGTATTTTATCATAATATGTTCTCATAGTTGTACTTGTTACAAGGTGATGACTTTTGGCTTTTATTTATTATTGAGGTTAGTCGAGGTGTAAGCGAAATAGATTGACTTATAATAACTATTGGGGTTCACCTCTAAGAGTTAGGATGGATAATATTTGATGTGAAGGTGATGAATAATCAACAGGATTAAGGATGAGAAATACTCTTAGGTAACACAAGTGGATAATAGTGTTGTGGAATAAACTGTTATATAAGTTGTCATGTTTTTCTCTTTGTGATTTCTATATTTTGTTTACGTGATCTAACCCTGGTTGGCCGATTATACCTACCTGTATGAGTTGTTTGTACTGATACTACTCTTGCTATACCCTTTTTGGGGGTATAGTCTTTTACAGAAATCAGTGTTGGTTTTGTGATTGGTGCGGATAGTGATTTTCCAGTAGCTTATACTCCTCTCATTCATGGTGGAAGTTGTGTCCAATCTTACCTTCTTACTTAGAAGCTCTTGTACCTGTTTAGTCTAGGTCCTAGGGGCAGTTTCCTTTTCCATATTTCTATTTGTAAAATCAGTTATAATAAAGTTTGGTTATTGTTATTTTTTTAAGACCTCCACATATCTTCTTAATGGGTGTTAAGAGGTTCTCCTATCTTGGTGGATTAGAATAGGTTCCCTTATGATCTGGTGATTTGGATCGTGGTAAATGGTATGAAGAAGGACATTGCAGACTTAGTAGCAAAATGTCCAAATTACCAATAAGTGATGATAGAACACCAAAGGCCTAGTGGTAAGGCCCAATATATTGGTATTCCTATATGGAAATGAGAGACGATAAATATGGACTTCATTAAAGGCTTACCTCGTACACAATGTCAACATGATTTGATTTGGGTGATAGTAGATAGAATTACTAAGTCTTCTCACTTTTTTTCCTTTCAAAACTACAAATTCAGAGGAGGACTACGCTAAGTTTCATATTCGTGAGTTAGTTCGGATTTATGGGTTTCCCTTATATATCATCTCAGATAGGGGCACTTAGTTTATATCTCAATTTTGGAAGTCTTTTAAAAGGGCTTAGGAACCAAAGTGAACCTTTGCACAACTTTTCATCCGCAGACCGATGGACAATCAGAATGACTATTCAAACTCTATAAGATATGTTGAGGGCATATGGTATTGACTTTAAAGTTAATTGGGATAAACACTTGCCTCTTATTGATTTTATTAATAATATAGTTACTATGCTAGCATACAGATTGCCCCGTTTGATACACTATATAAGTGGAGATATAGATCACCTATTAGGTGGTTCGAGGTAGGTGAGGCTTCCTTAATAGGGCCAAACTTAGTTCAGCAGGCCTTGGAGAAAGTTATGTCGATTAGAGGGAAATTGAAGAATACTCAGAGCCAATAAAAGTCTTATTCAGATATGAGACGTCGAGACTTGAAGTTTCAGGTTGACAATTGGGTGTTCTTGAAAGTTTCTCCTATGAAAGGGGTGATGAGTTTTGGAAAGAAAGGGAAACTTATGTAACACCCCGTACCTTCCTAACCCTACTTGACGACATTAAATAATGTTTACTTAGGTGTCGAGAGCTATAAGTACGTATTTGGTAATGTTAATGAGGAGAAAATTGAAATTTGGCCTAGTACATGTGATTAGCCCTTCGTAGGAGGTGTTTTGTGATTTTCGTGGAGCACTTGTGGGGTTAAAAATGGGTCTAAGAGGACCTCTAAACAAAGTATATTAAGGCTAAGAAGTAAGTTAAAGAATAGGACTTGAAGTATCTAACCAAACCCGCGAAGAAAAGTCAAAAAATAGAATTTTTTGAGAAACTAAGTGTGGGGGGCGCTAGAGGGCGTGCCACGCCGCTCTGGGCTAAAATTTTTAGTCCAGAGGAAGCAAGCTGGCGCACCCAAGGGCGTGCCACGCTGGTTTTGGCCATTTTTCAAAGTTGGAATTTTTCTTAAGTCCCAAGAGTGCCCGGGGACGTATTGAGCCGATTTTTGCCACGTTTCTTCTACAACCATGAGCATATACATGAAATGAGTAAATCATTATATTGGTATGATAAAATTACTCGAGAACGAATTTGGCATCAAAATGACGATTTTACCCTTATGGTCAAAATAGGCCATACGTGGCTAGAATTGCTTGTTTTTGGAATTAAGGCTACGAGTATGCATTGCATGAGTGGGAATATTGTAGTAACGCGTATGAAATGAATTATACATGAGTAATTATGGATTTTAGTGGGTTAAGTGAATTGGGCTCAAAATAGGGCCCAAAATGAGAAGAAAACATGGGCCAAGAATGGGTCACCCATTCTTCCATTGACCAAAGCCAAACTAGCATTCAATGCCAAGAATGGATAAGGATGACACCAAGGGCTATATAAAGACCCAAAAATCAAATTTTATTCATTTGGAACTCTCATGCCTTTTAGATATTTTCTCAAGCATATCTCTCAAACCCTAAAAGTTCAAAGACAACTTTTGGAGCAAGATCATCATTTCTCAAGCTTAGGTAAGTGATTATTCTTATGGATTAACATATTATATGCATGGGAGAGTATGTAAATCATGTTGGTTATGCTTGTAAGTGATGGGCATGGTACTTTGTGTTTTTATATAAGATTTGTGATCCATGAGATTCAAGCTTGAATTATGACTTGTGACTTTGATGAAAGAGCATGGTATGGATAAAATATGAACATGTACGGTGTGATTTTGTTATTAAACCTATTATTTTTTTGTAAGTGTAAATTGTGGGATTTTGGCCGATATGTGCTATGAGGTGTATTAAGGTGAATTGATGGACTATTTGTGATATGGTGTGGATAAGCAAGTGTAAAGGAGAAGTGTTGTGGTGAAATGTATTGATTATCATGTATTGGTCAATGTTGAGAATATTGTGGTATTTTTGGAATAATAATTTCATCAATGGTTTTGTCAAGGGGAAATGGCATGTTTAAAGGCAAACATGTAACTCATTGACGTTATATGCACTTGTAAGGTAGTTGGTGGTTAATGTGAATTCCGTTATATATTTGTGTTGTAGAGTGACACATAAAGAAGGAGCTGGACTATTGTATGCACATCTAAGACCGTATACTCGTATTGAGAATACAAGGTATGTAAGGTTACTCTGTTCGTATCTTTCTGCGGCAAATAGTATTCATATTGACATTACATTTGTACCATCCCAAAATGTGCTAAGGTATTCTATATCCGGTTAGCAATGGTTATTATCACATATTTCCTACTCATTTATCAATTGGGCATTGTATGTCTCATATTCGTTGGTCAATGTTCCAAAAGCCCAAAAAGGTTATGTTCCAAAGTGCCAATAGTGGTTATACACATACCTCTTGTCCATTGACTTGTGTCTAATAGTTTCAATGATGTTATCTATTGTTAAGTCACATATTCTTCATTCATTAGTCATGGTTGTGCATGAGTTGCATAATTATGGACATGCTCCAAAGGTCCCAATAATGTTGTGTTCTTAAGCTTCCAATAATGTTGTGGCTACGTATATATACGTTAATCCCTCATAACTGATTATATCAATCTCTCAAAAGTAAGAAATAAAGTAATTCATATCTGTTGGTGGTTAATGATCAAGTATGGGTGGTAGCTTTGGGGGAAAAAAAGCCTAGCTCAAGCCAATCTCGAGATTGTTCGATCAGGGGGTAGTCCTAGGGGCATAAGCCTAGCTCGGACCAATCCTGACAGGGGGAAGCTCTAGGGGTAATAACCTAGCTCGAGGCGAACCTTATATGTTGGTATGGGTGGCAGCTCTAGAGGTAATAACCTAGCTCGAGTCGATCCCGATATATTGATATGGGTGGTAGATGTAGAGGTATAGTCCTAGCTCGAGCCGATCCCAACATAACATTATGTTATGTTAAGATCCACTGATCAGTTGGGGCCCGGGTACATTTTGATATGAGCGATGAGGAATAAACAATAAAGAGAAGAACTTAATTTATGTAAGCTACATGGTTCCACATATGCAAATCGATGGGTTATTCATATTGATTATCCTATTACATTTTGATTCTATTGATGTATTTATAACAGTTTCATATGGCCTTACATACTCAGTGCATTCTCCGTACTGACCCCTCTTGGAGGGATCTACCTTACTTGCTGCAGGCGTAGGCACTAGTATACCTCCACAGTAGGTTGCAGCTCTTTTGTAGACTTTTGGTGAGCTCCAGTTGGTTCGGGGCTTTCTAAGTTGCTATGTACATGTAGTTCGGTATTGTATATGAGTATAGAGCGGGGTGTTGTCTTGACTCTAGGTTTGTCATAGCTATGTATCTGTAGAGGCTTTGTAGACTTATGTGGGAATAGAATGTAAGATATGTATGCTCATTTTGGTTTGATGGCCCTAACGGCCAAGTCTCTTATATATATAATATCCCATGATTTCCGCACTAAGAATCTTATGTCTTTACAAGTTGGTGATGATTCTTACGGTATGCATACGATTGGGCATGAGTAAAGATTGGTTCTCTCGGGCCTTATCGTCTTCGGGTGCCAGTTTGTCTCGAATGGGATTTCTGGTCGTGACAAAAGTGGTATCAGAGCAGGTCGTTCTAAGGGTGTCTACAAAGCCGTGTCTGAGTAGGGTCTTACTTATCGATGTGTTGTGCACCACATTTATAAGTAGGAGGCTACTGGACATTTAGGATGTTGTTTCTTTTCTTCATTCCTAGATCGTGCAATAGAGTCAGTGTTGTAAGTTAAATCATATCTAACCATGGTGATTGGTTTTCTTTGATATAGAAACTGCCGATGACAAGGAGAGGTAAAGGCAAGGGTAAGCAGGTTATTACGCTTGCCGGAGAAGGATCGAGTAGACCACCACCTGACCAAGCTAGTCAAGGTGGAGTTGATACTGAATTTGCATCACGGGCTTCTTCTACTTTCCCAGCCCTGGGAGAGCTGAGAAGAAGAGAAGTATCTTTAGAACTGCCCATTAATACTATTGAGCAGGATCTGATGAGTGCAGTACAAATATTGACCCGTGTGGTTGCTGTACAAGCTCAAAGACAAGCTCTTGTGCAGCAAAAGGAGGGACAAAGACAAAGGAGAAAGGTGCAGGAATTGGAAGTAGGATCGTCGAAGAGAGCTAAACCCATGGGACATGTTATGGCATTCGTAGAAGGATTTGGGCCTAGGGTTTTTCACAAACCACTTAGGCCATCGTTTCCCCATACCACAACAATTACTCCACCTCTATTCCAAGGGTTTAGAAGCAACCAGTTTGGGCAAGGAGGTGAGATTCGGGGTTTACGGATGGTGGGGTATCAAGCACAAGGAAGTCAAAATCACCCGAGGTTTTATCGTTGGATGTGCCAGCGCTGCGAGAGGTTTGCAGGTGAATGCCGATGGGGAACAAATGTTTGCTTTTGGTGTGGCGTGCCAGGGCACATGGTGAGAGAGTTCCCACAAAAAGGTATGGGTGGTGTGACACGGCCTACGGTAGCTGATGTTGCATTATCATCGTCAAATATCAACCTGCTGGTCATGGTATAGGTGCTAGGAGGGCAGCTAGTTCTGGTAGCATTCAGGGTCGTACCCACGCCATGGCGGATCGACAGAAATGTGAGGCTTCTCCTGATGATGTGACAGGTATATTATCTGTCTTTTCACGTAACGTATTTACATTGATTGATTTGGGTTTTTCCCTATCATATGTTACTCCATTGATGGTTGAAGAGACAAATTTTGTAAAAGGACG
The DNA here is from genome assembly GCA_031232105.1 of Capsicum rhomboideum. Classification (NCBI taxonomy): domain Eukaryota; kingdom Viridiplantae; phylum Streptophyta; class Magnoliopsida; order Solanales; family Solanaceae; genus Capsicum; species Capsicum rhomboideum. The sequence continues at coordinate 125,491,140 of CP124714.1, forward strand.
CTAGAATTTTTAGTTAACCTATTTGGGGAATCTACACCAAAAGGTGAATTTATTGTAGCTAGAAGAGTGCATCATGATTGTATGGTAACTGTGTGTAGTCATGATAAATTGGTTGATCCTATTGAATTGAAAATGGTAGATGTTGATATTATAATGGGGATGGATTGGTTGGTTTCTTGTTATGCCACGGTGAATTTTTGGGCTAAGAAGGTATATTCCATTGTGCATAAGAACATGTTCCTGAGTGGAAGGGTAATATGGGGGCACCAAGAGGAAAATTTTATTTTTATCTTAAAGCGACGAAATTGATAGCCAAGGGGTATGTATGTCAGTTAGTCTGAGAGTAAGATACTGATGTGAAACCACCAAGTCCTCAATAGGTTTTGGTGGTCAATGAATTTCTTGATATATTTCCTGATGCATTTCCAGGCTTACCCCCAGAACGGGAAGTAGAGTTTAGCATTGATGTGATTCCAGGCATAGGGGTACATAAGATCTAGTATGTTCTTTGGGGCGCATCAGGCGCATCCGTGTGAATGTGGAAAACAAAAATGAAATGATATTTGAGAACGTGTGTTGATTATTGGCAACTGCACAAAGTAACGATCAAGAACAAATATTCCTTCCCTAGAATTGACGATCTAGTCAACTAATCACAAGGTGTCACATATTGACAAAGATTGACTTGAGATCGGGTTATCACCAAGTCAGAGTTAGAAACAAAGATATACCCAAGGCAGTCTTCCGAACACGGTATGACTATTATGATTCTTAGTTGTGGTATTGGGACTAACAAATGTACCAACTATTGTTATGGATTGGATGAATAGGGTGTTCAGACTATTCTTGGATGTATTTGTGACCATGTTCAGGGATAATATTCTGATTTATTCGAGACCACAAGAGGACCACGCTAATCATGTGCAGCAAGTGTTATAGAAGGTTTCGAAATGTGAATTTTGGTCATATCCATAGCGTTCTTGGGTTACATTGTATAGGATGAAGGAATATAGGTCGGTAAGTAAAAGATAGAAATGGTGAAAACAAAGGGGAGAGAGTTTACACACAAGACAATTAAGTCTCACTAGGAAGATGCATGTGAGCAAAGTTTCCAAGAGTTGAAAGATAAATTAATTTCTACACCAGATTTCGTAGTTCTCGAAGGCACAAAAGTTATGCAATTGTATTGTGATGCTCCCGGGGTTGACCTCAGATATGGGGTTAATGCAGCATGATAAGATAACAGTGTATGCCTCACGACAGTTGCATCCATATGAGAGAAATTATCTCACACATGATTTTGAGATAACAAGTTGTGGTAGTTATTTGAAAGATACGACACCACTATTTAGGGTTCATATTGATATATAAATATCGATCATAAGAGTTGGCATATATCTTAAAGTAGAGGGACTTAAATCTGAGGCAGGGAAGATGACTTAAATTATTAAGAGATTAAGATAAGATGCTGAGATCACATTCGGGAAAAGTAAATTCAGTGGTCGATGCATTAAGCCGCAAAGCACTAGGAAGTACTAATGATCGGTTCATGGCGACACAAGGTATAGTTGAGGATCTACATATTAATTAAATAGTTTGGTAGTGCATTTACTTGAAACTCCAGATCAAAGGGTTATAACGCAAAATGCGGTAAAGTCTTCATTCGTAGAGGTGAAGGAAAAGCAACATGCGAATCCTATTTTTAGTTCGGCAAAAAGAATGTACCACAAGATTCGATGAAAGTTGACCTTACGCAAGAGGGAATATTTCAATATTGAGGTAAATTAGGTATACCAAATATAGTTGGACCAAGGAAATGAATTATAACCAAAGCACATCATTCACGGTATTCTATTTTATTCGGGAGAAACCAAAATGTACCATGGTTTGGTAAGAAGGCATTGGTGAGGCAATGTAAAGAACAAGAACATGATAGAAGTTGTAGTTCCTTGACCAAATTGTCAATAGGTAATGGCATAGCCTCAGAAACCTAGAGGTTATATGCCATGTATACATTTTTCAGTTTAAAATAAGACATGGTTAACATTGATTTTATCGCAAGTTTGCCTCATACACATAAGGGTTGTCTCATATATTTTAGGAATTTGATTCCACATGAGAGATAGCTGATAGGTTTACCTATACATCACACATGTTTCCTTTCAAGACCACCTACATGGCTGAACAATATGCGAGGTTATATATTAAAGAGGAAGTACAATCATACGGATTTCCGAACTCTATTACATTAGGAAGGAGTGCGGGAGTTGCTACACATTTTCTTTAAAGTTTCTTTTCAGAGAAGGTTGGGTCCATAAGTGAATTTTAGTATAGCTTTTCACCCTCAGACGAACGGATAAATGGAGTATACTATCCAAACACTTGAAGGTATACTATGAGCCTGTATGAGAGACTTAAAATGGTGTTGGGGTGATCATCTACCCCTTATTGAATGTGCTCATTATGATAGCTATTGGACAAGTATCAAAGTGGGATCTTACAAATGTTTATATAGAAGAAAGTTTAAATCATCAATTGGGTGCTTTAAACCGAGTGGAACTGCCTTATTTGGGGCAAGATTTTGTTCACTACGCTATAGAGAAGGTTAAGGGGGTACGAAAGTAACTACAAGTTAAAACAAGTCACATGCTGAGATTCATTATTTTTATTAAATGTATAAGCGATGCGGGATGTCGTATGAAGTGATATATTACCATTCTATATGGATAAGTGGAAAGGAAAAAAATATATAGTTTTGGTAAAAGTACAGTGGAGAAACCGAATCACGTAGGGAGCCAAAGTACTGGTGATATCAAAGTACCCGTGACTACTTCAAACGGGGGGAGAAAGTTCAAGGTATGGAGTTAGAACAATAACAAGGAAGTATCCATAAGTATTATGTGTATATGCATAGGTAGGTTGAGATAGAGGTGCATGGGATGTACATGGGACGATATTATTAACATTCGAGGATGAATGTTCCTAAGGGGGGAAGAATATAACACCCCGTACCTTCCTAACCCTACTTGATGAAATTAAATAATGTTTACTTAGGTGTCGAGAGCTATAAGTACGTATTTGGTAATGTTAATGAGGAGAAAATTGAAATTTGGCCTCGTACATGTGATTAGCCCTTCGTAGGAGGTGTTTTGTGATTTTTGTGGAGCACTTGTGGGGTTCAAAATGGGTCTAATAGGACCTCTAAACAAAGTATATTAAGGCTAAGAAGTAAGTTAAAGAATAGGACTTGAAGTATCTAACCAAACCCGCGAAGAAAAGTCAAAAAATGGAATTTTTAAAAAAACTAAGTGTGGGGCACGCTAGAGGGCATGCCACGCCGCTCTGGGCTAAAATTTTTAGTCCAGAGTAAGCACACTGGCGCACCCAAGGGCGTGCAATGCTGGTTTTGGCCATTTTTCAAAGTTGGAGTTTTTCTTAAGTCCCAAGGGTGCCCGGGGACGTATTGAGCCGATTTTTGCCACGTTTCTTCTACAACCATGAGCATATACATGAAATGAGTAAATCATTATATTGGTATGATAAAATTACTCGAGAATGAATTTGGCATCAAAATGACGATTTTACCCTTATGGTCAAAATAGGCCATACGTGGCTAGAATTGCTTGTTTTTGGAATTAAGGCTACGAGTATGAATTGCATGAGTGGGAATATTGTAGTAATGCGTATGAAATGAATTAGACATGAGGAATTATGGATTTTAGTGGGTTAAGTGAATTGGGCTCAAAATAGGGCCCAAAATGAGAAGAAAACATGGGCCAAGAATGGGTCACCCATTCTTCTATTAACCAAAGCCAAACTAGCATTAAATGCCAAGAATGGATAAGGATGACACCAAGGGCTATATAAAGACCCAAAAATCAGATTTTATTCATTTGGAACTCTCATGCCTTTTAGATATTTTCTCAAGCATATCTCTCAAACCCTAAAAGTTCAAAGACAACTTTTGGAGCAAGATCATCATTTCTCAAGCTTAGGTAAGTGATTATTCTTATGGATTAACATATTATATGCATGGGAGAGTATGTAAATCATGTTGGTTATGCTTGTAAGTGATGGGCATGGTACTTTGTGTTTTTATATAAGATTTGTGATCCATGAGATTCAAGCTTGAATTATGACTTGTGACTTTGATGAAAGAGCATGGTATGGATAAAATATGAACATGTACGGTGTGATTTTGTTATTAAACCTATTATTTTTCTATAAGTGTAAATTGTGGGATTTTGGTCGATATGTGCTATGAGGTGTATTAAGGTGAATTGATGGACTATTTGTGATATGGTGTGGATAAGCAAGTGTAAAGGAGAAGTGTTGTGGTGAAATGTATTGATTATCATGTATTGGTCAATGTTGGGAATATTGTGGTATTTTTGGAATAATAATTTCATCAATGGTTTTGTCAAGGGGAAATGGCATGTTTAAAGGCAAACATGTAACTCATTGACGTTATATGCATTTGTAAGGTAGTTGGTGGTTAATGTGAATTCCGTTATATATTTGTGTTGTAGAGTGACACATAAAGAAGGAGCGGGACTATTGTATGCACATCTAAGACCGTATACTCGTATTGAGAATACAAGGTATGTAAGGTTACTCTGTTCGTATCTTTCTGTGGCAAATAGTATTCATATTGACATTACATTTGTACCATCCCAAAATGTGCTAAGGTATTCTATATCCGGTTAGAAATGGTTATTATCACATATTTCCTACTCATTGATCAATTGGGCATTGTATGTCTCATATTCGTTGGTCAATGTTCCAAAAGCCCAAAAAGGTTATGTTCCAAAGTGCCAATAGTGGTTATGCACATACCTCTTGTCCATTGACTTGTGTCTAATGGTTTCAATAATGTTATCTATTGTTAAGTCACATATTCTTCATTCATTAGTCATGGTTGTGCATGAGTTGCATAATTATGGACATGCTCCAAAGGTCCCAATAATGTTGTGTTCTTAAGCTTCCAATAATGTTGTGGCTATGTATATATACGTTAATCCCTCATAACTTGTATCAATCTCTCAAAAGTAAGAAATAAAGTAATTCATATCTGTTGGTGGTCAATGATCAAGTATGGGTGGTAGCTTTGGGGGCAAAAAGCCTAGCTCAAGCCGATCCCGAGATTGTTGGATCAGGGGGCAGTCCTAGGGGCATAAGCCTAGCTCGGACCGATCCTGACAGGGGGCAGCTCTAGGGGTAATAACCTAGCTCGAGCCGAACCTGATATGTTTGTATGGGTGGCAGCTCTATAGGTAATAACCTAGCTCGAGCTGATCCCGATATATTGATATGGGCGGTAGCTCTAGAGACAAAGTCCTAGCTCGAGCTGATCCCAACATAAAGTTATGTTATGTTAAGACCCACTGATCAGTTGGGACCTGGGTACGTTGTGATATGAGCGATGAGGCATAAACAATAAATAGAAGAACTTAATTTATGTAAGCTACATGGTTCCACATATGCAAATCGATGGGTTATTCATATTGATTATCCTATTACATTTTGATTCTATTGATGTATTTATGACAGTTTCATATGGCCTTACATACTCAGTACATTTTCCGTACTGACCCCTCTTGGGGGTATCTACCTTACTTGCTGCAGGCGCAGGTACTAGTAGACCTCCACAGTAGGTTGCAGATCTTTTGTAGACTTTTGGTGAGCTCCAGTTGGTTTGGGGCTTTTTGAGTTGCTATATACATGTATTTCGGTATTGTATATGAGTATAAAGTGGGGTGTTGTACCGACTCTAGGTTTGTCATAGTTATGTATCTGTAGAGGCTTTGTAGACTTATTTGGGAACAGAATGTAAGATATGTATGCTCATTTTGGTTTGATAGCCCTAACGACCAAGTCTCTTATATATATAATATCCCATGATTTCCGCACTAAGAATCTTATGTCTTTGCGAGTTGGTGATGATTCTTACGGTATGCATACGATTGGGCATGAGTAAAGATTGGTTCTCTCGGGCCTTATCAGCTTCGGGTGCCAGTCCGGCCCGAATGGGATTTTGGGTCGTGACAACTTAGCCCCCGATATATCAGTCCTTACTGGATTATGAAGTGTGTTGTAGATGTTTCCTATGGACTAGACCTTCTAGCAGAGTTTTATGTGGTACATCCAAGTTTTTATGTGGCCTTATTGAAGAAGTTTATTAGTGATCCATAATTGGTTATGCCTTTGGAGAGTGTTGGTGTGAAGGATAGTCTCTATTATAAAGAGGTTCTAGTTGAGATACTTGATCAGCAGGTTTGTAGATTAAGAAATAACGATGTCACTTTGGTTAGTCATATGGAGAAATTAGCTAATTGAGAGAGCTACGTGGGATGCAAAAGCAAATATAATGGCCAAGTACCCATATCTTTTCACTCCTAGTGCTGAATCTGCTTGAGGTAGTAGGCTCTGTCCTATAGTCATTCTTTCAGTTTTATGTACTTATCCGTCGTTCACGAAATTCTCAACATGCATGCATATTTCCATGAGTATCAGTCAAGTTTTACTCTCAGTCAAATCAGTACCATGTTAGTATTTCAGTCTCAGAAATTTAGTTTTATGTTAGCAGTTTTTTCCCATTAGTTCAACTTAGTGTTAGTCTTTATTCGAGGATGAATGTTCCTAAGGGGGAGATATTGTAACACCCTCTTTAACTCCCAAGCCACATCATTTTAGCTTTATTAGGGGAAGGTTAAGGGGGTATCGGTTGATTATTCCCTCATTCCCTCTCCCAACACTTAGAAAATATCAGAAAGAAGAGATTCAAGCTCTCCAAGGCCTAAGTCTAGAGTTCCTACGCAAATTCAATTCCTCCAAGTTTCTTTCCAGATTTCTTCAGTAATAAGGTATGTGGGTATTCAACGAAAAACCTCGTTTAATTCTTATGACCTAAAAACTTTAATTTCTTAAGAATTTATGAACTGAATCATTGGGTTTGCATCCTAATTTCATAATTTTGAATTATTAAGTTTTCTCATGATCTTAAATTCTCTATTTGTTGGAATTTGTTAATCATATGGTCTATTCATAATTCATTCATTATGATTTGAACTCATGACTAATGAATGGTTGGAATTATTAAGAACTATATCATTTTTAGCATGATTTGAACCATTTTACTTGATATGGCCATGTGGTCACAGAGTTAGCATGAATATCAAGGAATTTTCTATGGTCACATGAAATAGTAACAGGAGCATGATTAGTTTTTAGTTTAATAACTAGTTTATACTTAATCCATGAAAATTTCCTTTTGTATGAGCAATTGGTTATGGTTTTAGGAGTAGTATTTAGCACCGAGAAAATGCGGGTTTCAGACAAAAACCTAAATTTCCAAACTATGTTTCATCATAGGTTAAGAAGGGGGTCCTTGTCAGTTGAGACTATCTCCCTTTGCCCGAAATTGGTTCATGAGTGAATTCATGCTAAATCATGGTTCTAGACCCCTGGCAAGGTAATGAACACCCTCCCAATAAGGGTTAAAAATTGAGCTCCATATTTGCTTAAATAGGGTATGTCGGTTAAGAGAAATTCCCACAGTAAATTAGTTTTAGTAACTTAAGTGTCTATGGCTCACTGGATTCGTCAAATCTTTTTCATACAATTTACGTATATGATATTGCAGTTTTAATTTTATTCATGAAAAATAGTGAGTCTTTATAAGCGTCTTATCCATACCTTTTCTCATCACATGATTTTTGTCATTTTTATATGTTCCATGCATTGCTCACATACTCTGTACATTCCATAGTACTAACCACATACTTTTTTGTGATGCATCCTATCATGATGTAGGTTCTATTACTTGCCCTCAACCCATAATTAGTTGAGATCACTAGTGCCTACTCCAGTTCAGTTGGTGAGTCCTCATGTTCCGAGGGCTATGGTCTATGTTTCCTACTTTCAAACTTTTAGACTTATATCCAGTTCAATCTTTCATGACTCTGAGTCAGGTGGGGTTTGTCCCAGTGGCTCTTCAGTATTTTAGAGGTTTGTTTAGACTTAGTGAATGTTTCAGCTCATTAGTATGTTTTAGATTTTTTCCAATTGGTATTGACAGGCCTTGGATTTGATTTGTCTATTTTCAGTTTTATGGACATATAGCTTCTGGTCACAATTGTATGGTATCAAAATTATGGACTTAGTGTTATGCCAAATGCCATGGGTTAGGCTCGGATTACTTGTAGTCCTAAGCACTATGTCATGTCCAGGGTGTAATCCCTGGGCATTATAATTTTAATGCCTCAAGTTCTAGTTTAGGTACTATTTTGAGATATGAAAATAACGTTATTGCCTATGCTTTTTGGCAGTTGAAGGTAAATAAGAGGAAGTATCCTATGCATGATTTGGAATTAGCTGCAGTAGTGTTTGCATTAAAAATATGGAGGCACTACTTGTATGAGGTTCATTGTGAGGTGTTCAATGACTTCTGAATTTGAGGTAGCATAGATAGATGGAGCTACTCAAGGATTATGATGTTACCATTTTATACCATTGGGGTAAGCTAATGTAGTGGCCAACACTTTATGTAAAAAGACCGAGAGTATGGGTAGTCTGGCTTATTTAAAGGCTACCAGGCGTCCGTTGGCTAGGAGGTTCAAACCCTAGCTAACAATTTTATGTTACTTAAAGTATCTGAGAGAGGTATATTGATAGCCTGTATTGAGGCAAGGTCTTCATTTCTTTATTAGATCAAGCCTAGACAATTTGAGGATGCTAAGTTGTGTAGAATTTGTGATAAGGTCTTTTAGGGTGAGGCTAAGCAGGTTATGAATGATGATAAGGGTGTCTTGAGAATTAAAAGGTGAGTATGTATGCCCCATTTTGATGACTTGATTCCTACCATCCTAGCAGAGGCTCATAGTTTAAGATATTCTATACATCTTGGTTGCACCAAGATGTATCGTGACCTAAGACAACGCTATAGGTGGGGAAGGATTAAATGTGACATTGTTGATTTTTTCACCCAATGCCATAATCACCAGGGGTTAAAGTATGAGCACCAGAAGTTTGGTGGGACACTTTAGAGGATGCCCATTCCTGAATGGAAGTGGGAAAGAATAGCAATGGTGTTTTTAGCTGGTCTTCCCAAGACCTTGGGAAAATTTGAAACAAAATGGTTTATTATTTATAAGCTCACTATGATTGCGTAGTTTGTTCTAATTCTGATCTCTTATAATATAGCAAAGTTAGCCAAGATTTATATCCGTGAAGTTTTTTGGTTACATGGAGTCACTATTTTTACAACCTCAGATAGGGGTACTCAGTTTACCTCCACTTTTTGAGGAAAATTGGATCAATAGTTGGGTACTAGGATAGACCTTAGTACAACATTTCACCCTCAAATGGATGGACAGTTTGAGCAGATGATTCAGGTATTGGAAGTTATGCTCCATGCATATGTGATGGACTTTAAAGGTTATTGGGACCAGTTTCTTCCATTGACAAAGTTCACATATAATAATAGCTACCTCTCAAGCATTGATATAACTCAATTTGAGGCATTGTATGAGAGGAGATGTAGATCTCCCATTGGCTGGATTGATGCTTTGAGGTGAGACCTTGGGGTACTGACATGTTGAAGGAATCATTAGAGAAGGTAAAGTTTATTTAAAAGAAGCTTCTAGCGGCTTAAAATAGAAAAAAGGAATATGTAGACTAAAAGGAGAGATATATGCACCTTATGAAAGGTGAGCAAGTGTATCGCAAGGTCTCACCCATGAACGGTGTAATGAGATTTGATATGCGAGGTAAGCTCAGTCTAAGGTCTGTTGGACCATTTGAGATTCTAAAGTATATGGGTCCAGTGGCCTATAGATTGGCTTTCCCTCCAAGTTTGTTGGGAGTTCACCTAGTATTTTATGTGTCTATGCTGAAAAGGTACCATGGTGATGGTAACTACATTGTTCACTGGGATTCGATCATGTTGGATGAAAACCTCTCTTATGAAGAGAAACCCATGACTATCATAGATAGAGATGTCTGCAAGTTGAGATCAAAAGAAATTATGTTTGTAAAGGTCCAGTGGAAGAACCGTCCTATTGAAAAGGCCACTTGGGTGAACGAAGCAGATATACATAGAAAGTATCCCTATCTTTTTATCGAGTTAGGTAACTCTATTTCCCTTATTTTCTTTCTTACCCATTTGGGGGTGAACAGTTTTTAATTGATAACTGATGTAATGACCCATTCCATTGTTACAATATTGTTTTGGGAATAAGTACCCTGCTATAATTTCCCCTATAAATAGAGTTGATAAAATCTCAAGGTAGGGTGGTTTCTGATAATAATCTAGTGTTGTATGCTTTAGTGGTGATTTGTGATTCATGGTGTAGTGGTTGGTGGTGTTGTGTTTGTTTGGGAATGATCAAGTGGCATAGTTTTCAATAGAAAGTTTCAAAATGGTAAATAGATTTATAGAACTCTGGGTAAAGAGCTTGCCTTAATAGGATAACTCTGTGATGTCCTAAGTTGACGATTGTGTTGCGAAACGGGGATAAATTCAATTCATTCCCAAGTTTTTGCTTAAGGCCCGCTGCAGCGATGGGATTTCTGCTATAGTGAGATGGCCATAGCAGTGGACATTCTGCCATAGCGGTAGAGGCAATAGAGCTGAGGGTCGCTGTAGTGAGCCCAACCCCTTTTCCACCACAGAGAGGCCTTTGTGGAAAGAGAGTGGCTAATGCAGTGGATTATGCACAGATTAAATCCCACTTAAGTCAGTTTTCTCTGAGTTTTATTTCATAAACTCAAAAGTTTTGTTCTATATAACTAAGTGGCAATTTCCTATAGGACTAGGGTAATTTCCTTATTGAGGTAAGTGATTTCCATCCATATTTTTCATTATAATTTTCCATTATCCTAGAATCATTAGGGAAACATTTTTAGGATGAAATTATGGGTAAAGAACCCTAAGTTCATAAAATTATGGGAAAAACCTATGGGTAGATGTAAAATCATCTAAAACTGATTCTAGATTGTTAATTAACACTTCCTACCATAGAATTATTGCTCTTGAACGTAAATTATGAGAATTAAGAGCAATTTGATTATTAGAAACCCCTAAGTTGAAGCTATAGGCTATAAAAAGGGTTAGAACTAGTGGGGTTGAATCTCCAAAGCTTAAATTGAGGAGTAAAAGATTAATTACTCTTGCACTGTGATTGCTTTAGACTTCGAGCATTCTGAAGCATTGAGGAAGGGCAAGGCTCCTGTGAATTATCTTGGATTTTGGTTTTTTTGGTTGAGGTAGGTTATGGTTTAAATGGAGTTCAGATTTAATTTAGTTGCTTATATACTTCTAAATTAAATGGCACGTTGATTGGTCTTCAAACATATTTGTGGTTGATGATTGTTGACTTGTTAATGCTTGAATGAATAAGCTATGGATTGGTGAACTGTTGAATTTGAGATATGACTGTGAAGTGTACTGTAAAATTGAGTGCACTTGAGATATATTCGGAGAGATAGTAAAAGTTGAAATATAATTGATATAAATATTATAAATTGGGTACCACAATGGTACAATATTATTATTATTATTATTATTACGAAATTGGTACCACGTCGGTATGGTACATGGACCATGGTGCATTCCCTGCAGGTAATGACTAGTTGGCAAAAATAAGTCCCTTAACATGTGTGTACAGATTAGTATTTAAGGTGAGAGTTAGTATGATATATGGAGAATGAAATTAAAAGAAATACAATTTTGAGATTGAAATGGACATAGAACCATGTTGTGATGTGATTACAGATTGTGAATTTGTTATTGTTATGATAATTGTTAATGGCTTACATGACTTGTTTGCTGACATTTCTTAACCTGATTTGAAGTGATTGTTTTGTTGAGTAAACTAATTGCTTTGTGTTGAAGCTCCTATGTACTTGTTATTTGATTTATGATTTATACTTTTTACTAAGTTAGGTTAACCAATGATGCCTACTAGTATATAGTGGTTTGTACTGATACTATCATGTGCTCTTCTTTTGTTGAGTGCAGATAGTGTTCCAGAGACTCAGTTGCAACCTCATCTCTAGTAGTTCCAGTTGATTCGATCCCAGGGTGAGCTACTTGCATCTTAGGCTGTCATGGATCATCGTACTTCATATTATCTTTCTTTCGAACAATGATGTTTTATCTTATTAATGAATTTTTGAGATATTCTTAAATGAGTTTTTGTTAGCGTCCTTGTGTGGTGACTTTCGAATTTTGGGGATGTAATATATTGTATTTCCTGCAATTATTATTTAGTTTTAATACTTTATTAATTAAGTTGAGATTTATTTATTTTCTATCTTAATTGATTAATTGAATGAGTTAAAGGCTTGGGTTAGATGATTCTCTGACCGGAAGATTATATGGGTCCCACTCATTGTCATTTGGATAGTGATATGAATGCCACATCTCAACTCAACGGGATGTTTAAGAGGTAAGAAAAATTTATTTTGGCATAAAGGTCATTAATAACATACTTTTAAATTGTAGCATGTTTGATCATGAATTACCAAAGGGTAAAAGCAAGAAACAAGTCTTGCCTGTAATGTTTTAATGATCATGATTGTAATTATATAATTTTTTTCTTGAAGGAGATGTTCACCAAATGGATGGTGTTTGGAATATGTGGTAGTACCCAAAATAAATGAGAGCTCTAAAAGAGCTACTACCCGAAGGAATAAAATTGTTCATAATATTGAGGTTGTATTAAGTCTCAAAAGAAACTTATTAAGTTTTAAAGGCATTGGCCGAAAATGAATTATATTAAGACTATATGAGAAGATTTTATATCTTTACATTACTACAATCAAAGTGGATTGTAAAAAGTTATGTAAAAGGTTGTCCGTCTTTTTTTCCTGTTTGTATTTTCAAATATGGCATGGTGATGGAATCACATGCAATAGTAAACTAGAGGTTTACTGAAATAAATATCAGTTGATATGACCGATTGACCATCCCGATTCAAATGTGATGCAAACATAATTGAGAATTAATGTGGTTATATATTGAAGAAATAGAAAGTTCTTCATAAATTCTCTTGTGCTGCTTGTTCTCACAATAAATTGATTGTTGTATCCGCTATCCTCTAAATTATTGAGACGTATAAAATGATGAATATGGGCCATTCACCTGCCATGTGGACCACTTACTATTTTATAATTTTAATAGATGCATCTACATGTGCCTGTTATTAACTTGCAATTTGATTTTTGTAAGGTTTTTTGCTCGAATTATTAAATTAAGAGAACAGTTTCAAACTATAAATTATGGTGATAATGCTTGTTGGTTTAGCAGAAATTGTATGCCTCTAATTATAGTTAAACCATTAGTTATGAGAACAAATCTCCCAAAAGAAATTTTGTATAAGATGTGCTATTTTAATTATAGCAACACTTGTATGTATCAAGCCAATAGGATTCCCTCATCACAAATTGGTTCAGGGTCAGGAAGCAAATAATTCTCATCTGAAAATTTGAATGTGCAGTATATAATTTAATTATTCCACCACAACACAAAAAGATAGGTTCCCAAGTTGGGGTAAATGTTAGATTTTCTAACATTAGGGGGAGAGATGATTACCGCTGAAAATTATGTGTGGAATGAATTATTTGGATCCTCATAAAATGAAAACATGAACTCGAAGTTCAAGAGATAATTCATTTGCAAAATATTATAAACTAATTATCTGATATATTTTCTGACCCAATGTTATAATTCAGTTGTAAATGCTCCAATGTAAAGTCCTTAAAGGATAGAGTCTATGGCACGTTTGAAGCGTGATGGACTAATCGGTTTAAAAGGTAAAACTCTTTGAAATAAGGAAAGGATCAACCGATCAAGATGGTCATGATAATAAGGCAAGTTCTTTGAAAGAGCGCCATGATATAATACTTCATAAACCTTGGCAAAGGTTCATGTATCTGAAAAATAATGAATATGAAGAGATCTTGATAAATTATGTCTTATTGGAACCAAAATCAAAATGACCATCGACGGTATCTTTAATATAATATAGTGCTCAACATTATAAAGGTATCAAGGATATTGAATTCAAATCTTTCAAAAAGTATAGACAGATAAAATAAGTAATTCAAGTATATCTTATTTCACTTAAAAAGTGATGTTTTCATTATATAGTCCAAAGATCCCATTATAGTGTCAGTGGGGGTACAAATTGGTTATTGTGCAAAAAGTAAAATGAAAAGTAAGATAGTAAGATATAAAGTATGACTTGTGCCTTTGGGCATAATGATTTTTCATAAAATTTCTGGCATTATTATATGGAGATGTGTTCTCCTGTGGTAGATGCTATGAGGTTTCATTCAGTCTGGCAATACTAGAAAAGCTTGAATATGTATAATGAATGGTTTTCAAGTCTATCTAGATAAAAAATGAAAATTCTTGAAGAATTTAAAAGGTTTTAAAGCAATTCCAATGAATACCCCAATGGTTATAAAATCGCTTAATATAAAGAAAGATCAATTTCAATCTCATGAAAATGATTAAAAAGTACCATGTTTTAATGCAGTTGGTGCACTTATATATTAGGGAGTATAATTTACAAGAATAAAGTGATATTTTAATCAGTGAGAGTATAATACACGTTGAACTCTATTTTCCTTACCTGAGGATTTATCTCACTGGATTTTTCTAGCAAGATTTTTAATGAGGCAACTAGCAATGCATATTATTGGTTATGTACTGCATTTAACAAATGAAATATTTTTCCATCAATCAATATATATTAAAAAGGCGTTGAAGAGATTTTATATGGATGGAGCACATCCATTAAGTAGTCCGATGGTTATTTGATCACTTGATGTGAATAAGGATCCACTTCGACCTCAAGAAAAGAATGAGAAATCCTTGGTCGTGAAGTATCATATCTTAGTGCAATTGATGGACTAATATATCTTGCTAACACTACAAAGCCTGATATAGCCTTTTCGATTAATTTGTTAATAGGGGTATTTATCTAATCCATACAAAGCTCGATCTCAAACAAGCTATGTATTCATATATGGGGCTACTTCCATATCTTAAAGATGTACAAACCAGTCTATCATGACCACTTCATCAAATCATGCTGAGACACTAACTATTCATGAAAAGTCGAGAATGTGTGTGGTTGAGGTCCATGATACATCTCATTCGAAAAAAATATGATTTGAAATGTGACAAAGTATCCATGATTCTGTATAAAGATAATGCAGCATGCATGACACAATTAAAGAGAGAATTCATAAAAGGAGATAGAACAAAAAATATTTTACTAAAATTATTCTTCACACATGATCTCTAGAAGAATGGTGATGTTGATGTACAAAAAATCTGTTTGAATGATAATCTAGCAGATTTATTAACCAAATCCTTACCAATCTCTACTCTTAAAAAAATGGTACACAAAATTGGAATGTGAAGACTTAACCAACTGAATCATGATTTTCATCATGATTTTTATCAGGGGGAGTAGAATACGATTATACTCTTTTTTCCTTAACCTAGATTTTATCCCACTGAATTTTTATGGTAAGGTTTTAATAAAATAGCACATGAATGTGTTTTCATTGGACATCCAAGGGGGTGCTGTGAAAGTAGATGTCCACCTTATGTACTTGGGGCCCAAGATGTCCACCTCACGTACTTGGGGCCAAAGGATATGGGCTTCTTTGTGCCCAAGAAAATAAACTTCTTTGCGCCCAAGTTAAACAACTGAATGCTCAAGAAATACAAAGTTCGGCCTTGTTCATTGGCTATATATAGCATCCACTACTTTTGTAATAATATACACACGGAAACAGTAAAGTAATAAGAACAAAATAGTTCTCCCTCTTTCTCTTTTATTATTTAATTTAATATTAGCTTTAATTTTATAACAATATCGCTTTTATATTCTTCTCTCTCTTCTATATTATATTATTTTCTTTTATTTAAATTTTATTTTTTTATTTCATAAAACAAATCATTTCTTTTTTCTTTTTTACATATTCATCCCATATACTTCATATTCCTTTCTTATATAACCTTATAATATAAAATTATTTTATATCATAAGTTTTTAAATAATATAAATGTAAGCAAATATTATACATTATACATATTAATGGGTAGTTTAAATAAAAATGAAATTACTGATAAAATATAATTAAATAAATATTACGTTATTATAAAATTTATTTTAATTTCTACATTAATATTCAACTTCCAGGATTAGTATATTGCTCTCATAAATTCTCTATTAATGCATTACAAAGTGCAAAATGAGCATCTTTTTCCTTAATATTTTTGTGTCGAGCTAAAATTTATTCAAATCTATAATTTTTATCTACTACCATTTCTACTATTGGAGTTGGACCTTCCCAAGAATCTTAAATTGGTGCATTAAGATCACGCTAATCCTGGATTATCATGTTATGCAGTATAATACATATAGTTAATTGTGACAACCCTTGTTGTGATTTTAGTTTTTTTGTATTATAATTATTTTCCCCTTTCCCGTAGTGGGTATATATCATTTATGAGTTGTGGGGATGGTTGACTCGGTCTCCGAAGTGTTCAGGAGTGGTTTGAGTGAGTTTGAGGCTTTGAGTAGCCTTATAAGTGATTAGTTTGACTTTGGTCAATATTTTCTGCTTCGAGCCTCAGATGGTGATTCTGTTAGTTCCATTAAATTCGGTAAGTCGATTTTGGGTTAGTAGCATAGTTGATTCAGGTTCCGAGCCTTTATATTGAGTTTTGACCTATTAGATGAGAAATTAGCTAACCAAAGGTTAACTTATTGAAAAAGACCTCTTTTGATAAATTTGATGGTTTTATTGAGTTTGAAACATCGAAATTAGCCTAGTAGCATTATTGATTTATTTCTATAGGGTCCCAAACAAATTCCAAGGGTCTATTTAGTGGATTTTTGGACCTTGCCTTAGCTGGTTTGTTGTCAATTGGTGCAACCCCTGATCCTTCATTGCGGTCGTGAGGCCTGGTATTGCAATCGTGGGGCTTGACCATGTTGCCAATCGCGATCGCGTGGTGGGTTGACCGCAATTGTGAAGAAACTTTTTAAATGAAGCGGGTCGAATTCTACATCGCGGTCGCTAGGCCCACCTCCCACAATTGCGATGAACAATTTAATACCGATCAAATATTGACCCTCACGATTGCATGGTGGGAACCGCAATCGTGTGGTACTATTCACCTGAACAGTATAAATTCTCTATTTTATCGATTTTCACTAGTTTTGGACTTTGAGACTTTAGGAAAGATGATTTTAAACATGGATTTTCATCAAAAGTATTTGGGTAAGCTTATAAACTTGATTTCAATCATTATTCATTAATTTTATCTCAAAAACAACTTCAAAACTAGGACTCTAAACTTGGGAGTTTG
Source organism: Capsicum rhomboideum (assembly GCA_031232105.1). NCBI lineage: Eukaryota > Viridiplantae > Streptophyta > Magnoliopsida > Solanales > Solanaceae > Capsicum > Capsicum rhomboideum. Next base: position 125,508,538 of record CP124714.1, read on the forward strand.
GGTTTTTCTCCAGTATTGAGAAAATTAATTTTTCTTCGATTTCAAGCTCGATTTTAACTTATTTTTCAATGGACTTTCATATTTGGGATCCTAGAAATATGGAAAACTTTATTCTTAAATAAAATTCCAGTTTTACCCTTTTTTCTTTGGGGTCAATTTTTGAACTATTTTTGGATCCATAATGAAAATATGGATATTATTAGACTCCTTTTGATGTGTAGATTATGTTTTGATAGAATTGGTTCATTCTAAAGCCGCGTGTAAAGAAAAGGCTCTGTACAAGGGTCCAGGCTTGTGATTCGACTTTTTCAGGTAGGTTATGACTTAACTTTCTTCAGACTTGGATATGTAGTTAACCATTCATGTAAAGTATGCTATGGGTTGGGGTTTTTATCACGAGATTCATATTTTGAGATAGTTATTTTGTCGCTTCCCTGTGTGGGGGCCTACGTGAGTATTATTATAGACTTAAAGAGATTATTATTGTTGTGATACCCTGTGGGGGCTTATCTGAGCATTTTGTTTGACTTGAGAGATGATTACTATGGTGATACTCGAGTGGGGGTTGATATTGGTATTTTTTAACATTATTTGCCATCTATATTTATTATGATGCCCTAGTGGGGGCTTGAATTGATATTATTAATGTCTTACATGACTATTCATTACTGTGGTGCCATGCAATGACTTATATCATGATTTATTGATATTTGAGGAGATTTGAGCTCATTTGATACCATTATTGAATTGATTCATTATATGATTTGATTTTGGTTATGAGCATGCATCCTTATTTTATGCATCCATATACATTCAATTGGTATCACAGAGAAATACTGATTTTGAAAGAAAATGAAATACTTTATAGAACCCTTGACCGAGGATTTTACCGGTATGGTTGATTGAGATATAAGATTGAGATTGTGAAAGTATATGGGTTGCAAATCTCTCATGGGTCCTGTATTGGAAGCTTATGCTTAGATGGTGTATACGAGGGTCATGCGATGGTTTACTTCATGATCATCCCATTTTATTGCATCATTTGTACTTCTATTTATGTGTTTGTTATCTTGTATTTATACTTTTATGATATATTCATGTGTATTTATTCTTATGTAGATATTATACTTGAGAATTGTCAGAAGATACAATTTGAGCCACCGTTGGAAACTTTTCTGTATGTAGGTGGAAGCGTGCTCATAGTATTCTTTACTTGTTTTGTTTTCTGCTTTCCTCAGTCAGCCTATAATGCCTACTGAGTACAAGTGGACCATTCTCACTCCTACTTTATGTACCCTTTCTATACAGATCTTAGTTCGAGCGCGACCCACAGAGCATGCGATCGTGCTGTGATTGAGGCTGATTTAAAGGACGGGTGAGCTCCTCATTCGGGGCTTGATTTTGGACTTCTTCTATCCTTATTGTCTTTATTTTACTTTTCAAAGAAAGACTTATTTATTTTTGTACTCTTTATCATATGTAGTGCTCTTTACTCATGACATCAGATTTTAGGATTGAAGTTTTATTTTGTTCAAATTAGGATATTATTATTATTTATATTATGGCTAGACCTCCTTATGAAGTCTCGTATTGGGTTTTGTTTTTTATTTTCTGTATTCTTTAACTATTTGGGTGTTGGGCTTACCTACCCAATGTTAGGATGGGGTAGGTCCCATCACGGGTTCAACTTTTGGGTTGTGACAAATTGATATTAGAGCGCTAGGTTCACCGGTCTCATGAGTAAAAGAGTAACATGTTTAATACAGTCCCACGGATCGATACGTTGACGTCCGTATCTATCTTTGGGAGGCTATGTGACATTTCTAGGAAAACTTCTCTAATTTGTTTCCATATCATGCGTATTGTTCATGTCCCGTATTCTAAATTTTTATTCCATTCTTTCTGCTAGGGGTGTTCATGGTTTGGTTAAAACCCAAATCGAACCGCGAACCAAGCTAAACTGAATAAAAAAAATCGACATTTGCTTTGGTTTGGCTTTAAATTTTAAAAATCGACAATATTTGGTTAGGTTTTGATTTTACAAAAAAATAATGGAATAAATACTCAAACCAAACCGATAAGTTATATACATAAATTTTATAATTATTTGAGTCTATGATATTAGTTTTTCGTAAATAATTATAAATATTTTTGTATCTACTTTTTTCACATGCACACTTTTAAGTTCTATTTCTTAAAAAATGTGTCCAAACCCATCACTCTAAATCTAAATATCTATATGTTGTGTGGTATATTATCGGTTTTTAATTTTTTTTGCTAAGACATCCATCTACTCTTCAATGCCTTGCCCCTTTAATTTTTGTAGGGTTAACCATTCTATTAAAAGTTGTATCTTAGTATTGTGGATGTTAGACATGTGATGTAGAGTAACCTCTATGGTTATGTAACTTAAACATACTAGAACATCGGAATAGTATTAAAAAATAATAGAAGATTCATATATATTCATATTGTGATAATAAATAGAAATTCGTTGATTATATTTCTAATGTTCAATTGAAATAATTATCTCATGTTTCCGTTATTTCTAAGAAGCATGTATATTGTGATAAAAAATAAAAATTCATTGATTATATTCGTTGAAACTACACTTCTCAACTTTTTATCAGCCCGACATATGTTTTTCCCACTTTGTTTCTTCTACCTCCTTTGGGTGTAGTTTATTCCTCAACAACTTCTGCTTCTTTTTGCTGCACATTTTCCATTCCATTTTTTTTGTTTTATATACATACCACACTCACTTTTTCGTAACTAGTTACAACACCTTATTACTCCTACTTTCTACTTGTTCTCCCAATCCTTACCACCCCCAACATAGGAATTTTACCTAAGTTTTAAATCCTAATGTACAAGGAGGAAAGTAGTATCAAATGAGGGTTTACTTGTAGAATGAAGGGTGCCAGATCTTTGGTTAGTCAAGAAAAAGTCTCATAGCTCAAACTCGGGGAACTAGGGATAATGCTTGCATTAGGTAGGCCTTTTTATATCTAAATGAGGTTTGACAACAAGGCCTATGATCCTTACCTAACCTAGCATTTCCTCTAACAATTTAAGTAGGATCAACCGGGAAAGTTCTAGATCGAACCAACAACACAAAAATGAATGAGTACCTCACACACATGGCAAAGGAGTTCCATCATTAACCATCAGTCATTTAAACAATGCGCTAGTCTAACCAAACAAATTGTCAGTACCAATATCATCATGATGTCAAAAATAGATCTATACAATTCATCAAGTAAAGCATAATTTTAGCGGGGTTAACATTTTACAAAATTTATGCACAACTGGTTGCTACAATGTGACCACTCAAATCTCCCTAACTATCTTTTACCTATGTACAAACTCAATAAAACACAAAAAAATACTATAAAAATGAAACACAAAACATATTAATCTAGACATACCAGTTTAACAAAAATAAAACATCCTTGAGATAAGAAACCCGATAAGAAAAAACCTTGGGTGACACACACAACAGTCCCCACCCCCTACAAGAAGAACATACATTGTCCCCAATATATCAAAATAAAAAACAATAGAGGTAAGAACTTACCTGTGGTGCCTCAGGCGCTGTCTGCTAGTGTGCGGGCTATAGATGCAACCCCGATCTCATTAGTAATAGGAGTGGTGTCCTCCTCAATAGTGATGGTTTGAGTAGTGGTCTGTGGTAGAAGAATCAAAACAACATCCTCTCAGTAGTGATCAGAAGAGTGGTAATCGGACTAGTGTCCTTCATAGTAGTGGCTGGCAGTGGAGTAATTAGAGTTAAAGACTCTACTTTTGCATCAACTCCTTCGGTCTGTTCAGCATCCTCGTGTGACACACTTGAAGTGGCTCTATTAGCTTGAGCCTTAATATCCTCCTCTAACCTGTGTTGCATCTCTTTAGACTTTCATTGGGATGTTTTCATCTTTTTTTTTTCTTTTTTTTTCTCTCTTTTTTATCCTTATCATTCCCACATACTCTCTTCCCTGTAGCTAGTAGTGGTGCCCAATAAATTTAGTAGTGGCTCTTCCTCCTCTGACTCCTTCAGTATCAGAGTGGGCGGGAATACCTATGTTAATTGTGTCCGCAACTGAGCAACCTCAGCTTTAGTTTATGCTAACTCTTAAAAGAATCTGCTTTTATCATGAATGACAGTGGCTTTTAATCTCTCATCCACCAGTTCTTCCATATCATCTATCCGACCATGAAGGGTAGAGTATGAAACAGGTGTAGCATAAATGGCTTGCTCTACAAATGGGCCCAGCTGATGTGCAAATAATTCCATCGGGCGTTTTGACCTCTCAGCCCTACTGATCTACTTCATGAATTTTTAGGGCGTAAATGCATAGGCTGAGGTCTGGGATAAAGTAGAAATAGTGTTAGAAGAATCGGTGGCTGGGGTGGTGCTAGCAGCACTAGATATGGAAGGTGTGAAGGTAGTAGCTAGAGTTGTTTTGGGAGCTAAATTAGTATCGGTTGCTACTCCCGATACCTCTATAGTAATAGCAGGCTCCTCCACTGCAGTGGTAGAAACAGCGACCTCGGTCTAGCTACCAGACCCAAAAACCTAGGGCACGATCTTATGCGCTCAAAGCTCATAGTTTGTCTCATTTCTTGACTTCTCAATGTCCTGAATCTTAATAATTGTTATCGAATCATCTATCTCTGCTAATATAGACAGTCTATCCTCTTCACATAAATGAGTCACAAGGCAAGGAAAATGTAATGAAGTGCTAGGCCTTTATTCTCAAGCCCTCATACCATCTGCTATAGACCAAAGTTCAACCTATATTCAAACATAAGGCTAGTAACTATAATAACCCTCTTCTCATTTAGTTGATTGTCTCCCACTATTGGTACCAATCAGCTATGCACTACTGCCCACCAAAATTTTACCTTGAATTTTAGTAAAGCTTTAAATATATTTTCTTTCTCATCATTCAGCCACACTAGCTGATCATCAGTTAGAACCTGTGCTAGCCATTTTTGTTGATTAATTTTTACTTCTATCTAGTTATCATAATCTAGGGTTATTTTTTGTGCCAAATAAGTAGGCCCATAGAGAAATTGGTTATTATCTTGCTAAAATGTCTATTGTAACCGCTCGAACTTGGATACTTTCAAGAGTCGGTAAATCATTTTCTTTTTGACCCTTTCTGCAGCTATTGTCTAGGGTGGCTGCATAGTTGGCATAAAATTTGCAAACCATGTAGAGGTATAGTACCTAGGAGTCTGACTTATCCACTCCAATTGATAGTGCTTGAACAGTTGTTCAATCTTGGGGTACTCAACTAATTTTGACAAGCTAATCTTAACTTCCTCTTCTATGTTTTTATTTATGTTGCCTTTTCCATGGTAGAAAGGCCATCTTGGAAATAATCTTCAGACCTCTTAACTTGCCACCAGATACTATCTCTAAACTTTTGATTCTTGCTTTTAATGATTGGACCCCTCATAGGCTCAGGAGTTACTTCTGGGCTCTCAATGGCCTCAATGTCACTCTTTCCACTTGAATCAAAGCCTTCCATACTAGACTTATCCAAAGATTCTCCTCCCTTAGCAGACTAGAGAGTAGTTACTTGTTGCCTAATGCTTTTCCTAATAAAATAAGCCAGCAATTCCTTGACCTCTCTAACCTTAAGCTCAGACTGGGAGGGCTCATTCTAGAGTTGGCAGTGTTGGGCGGCCTTTTTGGGTATTTGTAGGTATCGCCCCTCATTGGTGGTAACTTCCAAGTCATTAAAGGTAAATATGCTAGCCTACAACTAATATACGACCTCCACCAGTATTTTGTCGCCCCAACCAACTGAAATGTAGTAAAATCTATGCCATGTGATTCAACAAAATCAAGGTTATGTAACGTTTCCTAGAAACTGATCAAGAACTCATACACATCCTTCTCAGGTGCACCACTAAACTTAGGAGAACTCAACCTCATGAACCTATCAAATATTTTTTGCTCATCAACTGTCATCACTAGTCTAGGGACAATCGATGGAGCAACTAGTCTGATTAGTAAAACATCAATGCATGGGGCCATAGCAGTAGATGGTTGTGCCTAAGGAGTTTGAAAACCATAAACCAGTGCTTGTCTTGGAGGTAAATCCCTTTTCTAGTTTGAGTCCCATCGGGGCTGAGAAGTAGAAATCTTGTCAGGATTGCACCCTCCAAATGACTCAAGTGTCAAATCAAAAAATCTTGTAACATTGGAGTAGCAATCAAACCCTGAGGAGCTTGGTATGGCTCCACACCTTCAAGTTGATAAGCTGCAATATTAGGCTAAATCTTTAGCTCAGGAGATGTCGCCCTGGCACGTCTCCTAGCTAGAGCTATCCTATAAGCTCTGCCTCTACCTCTGACATGGTCATGACCTGTGCCTCGACTCCTGGTTGGGGTCCAGTAGCCGGTGTTGGCTCATCACCTTCTATAACACTAGATCACGTCCTCACTATTAGTTGAAAGAGTGAAATGCAAAGTTTAAAATTCCGGGAGTGAATAATACAAGCGATATAGAATCAAAGAATCAAGTTATTTCTATGAAAGTTCTATAGCCTTCCAATGATCGGTACAAACATCAATGTATCTATCTGTGAGACTCTACTATATATTTGCTCTTATACTCATAAGACTGGTGAATCTAGTGCTCTGATACCAACTTGTCACTATCCAAAATCTAATGGATTATGATGGCACCTACCCCAATCGACCATAGTAGGTAAGCCTGGACTCAACAACTCAGAATAACAATCATAGAAGAAATAATAGGCCAGAATAATACCAGAAGATAAAAATGATAACAAAAATAAAACTCAATACATCCTCAAATATTATAATAAAATCTAGCCCAAAACCAAAACTAACACCCAAGACTTAGTTGTCATAATAGAAAAGTGACTCTAGATACCAAATGTCAAGTAAATACAGAACTGTCTAAAAATAAGTCATAATAGGAATAAGCTAGATGAAGCCTAGAGTAACCCCAAACTAAGGAGCTCACCACAACTTCAGTATACCTCTAAATTCACATTCTCTAAGTTGGTCACTCAAACCAGGATCTACACTACAAGGATATAGAAAAGTAGGGGTGAGTATGATCCACTTATACTCAATAGGCTTCATAAGTTGATCAAGCTTAGGTAAAAACTATATCATATAAAGGATACAAAAGTAATCCTTCATATAAAATTCCTATTAGTATAATATAGGATAATATTACAATTTATCTCAGTCACAATATATTATTCTTTGAGGAATTTTTTGAGAGGTATGTACTTCACATCTTGAGAAAGATATTAAGAGATGAGTTTGATGCATTAGAGTAGGGTTCTATAACTATTAGCGAGTATGAGTTTCATTTCTATGCCCTATCTAGACATGCCTTAATAAGTATTTTGATAAAGGGAGAGTGGGTCAGGAAGTTCATGAAGGGCTTGACTACGTGTCTTCAGTTGGCTACAACTTAGTTTGTGACTATTGAGGCTACTTTCCAGCAGATTGCTGACCATGCCAGGAGGATTAAAGTTATACACCACATTGACTAGTATGGTGGTAGTAAGAGGCTTTATAGATGAGGTAGTTTTCATGGATTGTCATCTCGAGGTAGGGATTTCTCAGGTAGAGGTTCTCATTTGTAGCATAACAGGATAATTCACGAAACATTATAGAGTTCAGATAGGGGTTTTTTAGGTTCTAGTTCTTCGGGTGGTTAGAGTTTGGGTCAGATGGTCAAAGGTTCTCATTCTGGGTCTTTTAGTCATGGTGGGTATCCTAGTTTTTCCAAACCTTTACATTGTTCTTTTTGGATAGAAGGTGTTATGTTTGTAATGAGTTGGTCCATATAGTAAAAGATTGTCCTAGGCGTGAATATGGTCATTGATTATAGGATTCTCAGGTTCATACTTATCAGGCACTAGTACCACTAGATAAAGGGGGTGTTCATAGTGGTAGAGGTGGTTTACGAGGTACCAGAGGTAAAGCCTAGGTAGTTCATAGTGGTGGTCAACGATAGTTTATTAGAACAAGAGTGGATGTGGTCAGTGCTATGCATTTCCAGTTAGACTAAAGGAAGAGGACTTTAATGCAATTATTACAAGTATCGTCCCTATTTTCCATCAACCTGCTTCTGTATTATTTGATCTCAAGTTCATATTCTTTTATGTGTCTGCATATTTTTCTTTGGGTATTAATATAATGTATGAGTCCCTTGTTATATCTATTCATATTTCTACCCCAGTAGGTGAGCTTTAGTGGTGGATCTAGTGTACCGATCATGTTATGACTCTTTTAGGGTATGGCTCCTGGGTAGAATTGATTATTGTTGATATGGTAGATTTTGATGTGATTTGAGGTATGAATTGGCTTTCCCTGTATTATGTTGTCTTGGATTATCAAACCAAGACTGTCACTTTTGTTATGCTTGGTGTGCATAGGTTAGAGTGGAAGGGTACGTCGAGTTCATATCCTAAGGGGGTTGTATTATTTCTTTAGGCTTAATGAATAGTGAAGAAAGGGGTTTCATTCTTACCTATCTTATGTGACACTAGTGCTAACACGTCTCAATTTGGAGTCAGTACGGGTGGTTAGGGAGTTTATTGATGTGTTTCCTTCTAATTTACTGGGTGTTCCTCTAGACCAAGACATCAATTTTGTTATTGACTTGGAGCTGGGCATCAAGCCTATCTCTATTCCTCCTAATAGGATGGCTCCAGCGTAGTTAAAAAAATTGAAGGATTAACTTTAGTTGAGTAAGGGATTTATTCAGCATAGTGTGTCACCTTGGGGTGCTCCTGTGTTGTTTGTTAAGAAGAAGGATGGATCCATTCACATATGTATCAACTATTGGAAGTTAAATATGGTAAATTTCAAGAATAAGAATTCTCTACCACATATTGATGACTTACTTCATCAGCATCAGATGGCTTTAGTACTTTCTAAGATTGATTTAAGATCAGGTTATCATCAGCTAAAGATTAGGGCCTCAGATGTCCCTAAGACTTCTTTTCAGACACGGTATAGGCATTATGAGTTCTTGGTGATGTCCTTTGGGTTGACTAATGCCCTGCTGACATTAATGGAGTTTATGAATGATGTGTTTTGTCCTTATCTGGATTCATTTGTGATTGTGTTTATTAGAAATATCTTGGTATATTCCAAGAGTGAGGCGGATCATGTGAAGCACTTGAGAATTGTTCTCTAGCGGTTGATGGATGAAAAGTTGTATGCCAAATTCTAAAAGTGTGAGTTTTGGTTGAGATTGGTGTCTTTCATAGTCCAGGTAGTGACCAAGGATGGTATTATGGTTGATTCGGCTAAGGTCTAGGCAGTTGGTGATTGGGTTAGGCCTACTTCTTCTCTAAAGAAATGGAGTTTCTTCTGGCTGGCTGGCGACTACAGATAGTTTATGTAGGGTTTCTCTTCTAATAGATCCGTTGACTAGGTTGACTTAGAAGAATGTTGTATTTCAATGATCTGACGAGTGTGAGAAGAGCTTTCAAAAGCTTAAGACTTTGTTTACTTTAGCTCTTATCTTGACTTTGAATGTAGAGGAAGAGGGTTTTACAGTGTATTGTGATACTTTAGTGGTTGGCTTAGGTGGCATATTGATACAAAAGGAGAAAGTGATAGATTACGCCTTAAGACAGCTTAAGACTTATAAAAAGAACAACCCCACTCATAACTTAGAGTTGGTGGTGGTAATGTTCATATTGACGTTGTGGTAGCATTATTTGTATGGGGTCCATTGTGATATTTTCACCAATCATCATTGGCTATAGTATTTGTTCAGTCAGAGGGACCTTAATATGAGACAACATAGTTGGTTGAAGTTTCTTAAGGATTATGATATTTTAATTATTTAGCATCCGGGCAAGACAAATATGGTAGTTGATGCCTTGAGTCGGAAGGCAGCAAGCATGGGGAGTTTGTATTTTCTTGCGAATAAGGAGCAACCTTTGGCCTTGGACATCTTGTCTTTGGCCAACAAGATTGTTCGACTTAATATTTCTAAACCCGGGTGGATTCTTGCTTGTGTTGAGGCTAGGTCCATGTTATTGGTGCAAATTTGGACACAACAGTTTGATAATAAGAAATTAAGGGTGATTCGAGATAAGGTGTTGAGTGGGGAGGCTGAGGAAGCATTCCTTGATCGGTAGGGAGTTTTAAGGATCAAGGGTAGGTTTTGTGTGTCGAGGGTTGGTGATTTAATGAAATTAATAATAGAGGAGGCTCACAATTTGAGGTATTCTATTCATCGAGAAGCAGCTAAGATGTATCATGACCTGAAACAGCATTACTGGCGGTGTGGAATAAAGAATGATATTATAGAGATTGTGTCCAAGTATTTGAATTGCCAAAAAATGAAGTATGAGCAACATAGACTGGGTGGTGTGATTTTGAGGATGCTTATTCCAGAGTTGAAGTGGGAGTGTATTACTATAGACTTCGTGTTTGGTTTACCTCAGAGCTTGGGGAGATTTGATTATATTTGGATGATGTTGGATAGATTGACTAAATTATCAACTTTGGTACCTGTGAAGACGAACTATAATGCAGAGAAGCTAGCTGAGATCTACATCCATGATATAGTTCAGTTGTATGGCATACCTGTCATGCCCCATTTTTCTCTCAAAAAGCGGACCATCGATGTAACAATTCTCTTTAGGACGTTTTAAAGAGAAGAGTTGCCACCTAGCGATTAAAGTGTGTTAGAGCACCATTCTAAAGTTATTACGAATTATTTATTAATTAGTCTACATCATCAGAAATTTGGATAAGGGTTCAAGTTACCTCAAAGGAAAGCTGTTAAGCACCTTTCGAGGTCCACAAATGTGGGTCCCGACTGAATTCATATATTATGTGGGGATTTTATGTGATAAGAAAAAGGCCAATTACTCATTAACTTAATTATTAACTAAGACATAAAAATATGCTTATTTTAAGACGAATAAGAAAATTAAACAAGTAGTTAAACATTAAAACCAATTGACGAAGCCATACTTTAATAAAATCTCAATTAATGCTATCTTAAATAAATAGGTGATCAAATATGATAATACATTATTTATCTAATTAATATAAACCCAGGTGATAAGATATTAAGGAAGAAAACATTTTATTTATTAACAAGACGTATGTAAAAAAGGAAACTACAAATAAAAATATTAGATAAGCGAGAAGATAGAATGGACACAGTGATATAGTGAAAAGGAGTTACAAAATAAAAGTAAACCCAGACTACCCAAAACTCGCAAAATAATCTAAAAACTCTCCAAGTTAGGGAGTAATCGCTCAACCCCGTGTAAAGACTCTTAAATTTTTTTTAAACTAAAGTGTAATGGTTATCGTTCCATAAGTGTAGGAAAAAATAATTGGGGGGGGGGGGGAGGGAGGGTTTTTTATCAAAACATGCTGTGAGTGGAACCCACACTAACTCCCGGTGGGAGAACCATCTAACCCCAAACATGCAAACACAACACTTAGCCAAAATAAGGCAAACTATGTGTTTTGCATAAATTAAATAATGTCATTAGCAAATCAAATGATAACCCTACAGAAAATAAATGAACACCTAAAAGTCTCCTAGAATTTGAAAGTCATTGTACCAAAATACTACAATGTCAATAAATGGGTTTAGCCCAAAAGAACTGGAAATGTCTAAGTCTGAAACAATGGACCAGGAACTAAATGAAGAACTCATGGCAGCCCGAAAAATGTAGCTCACTCTTGAGTTCGAATGCTATCCTCTCTACAATTGAGGTCTCGTAATAGTCGCTGGAATATACTCTGCACTCAACAAGAAGAAGAGCACATATAATATAAGTACACAAGAAACAATGGTGTACTGGTAGGGTCATCGACCAATCCAAAAATGAGAAATATGAACACATAACAATAACTTAGTAAAGCAAGACAACCATGAAAACCTACCACGTAACCTTACCTCAAACTTATAACATTTGACCTTATTCCATAACATTATAGAGTTCAGTCAATACAAGTCAACATGGAAGACAAGTCAAGTCAAGACCATGGCTACATCAACTATAACAACCATGTCTTAATTACTCAAGTAAATAGACTATAAAAAATTATGCCAACCTTGCAATTAAACCCGGACCATTCAAAGATCCATTTCAACAACAATAATAGCAAGATAATCCTAATTTACAACAAGAAACCAAATATATCAAATAAGCACGTAAGTCCGATTCACTTAAGGAACCAATATAACAAGTCAACACTTAAGCCTAGTCCACTCAAGGAACCAACACTACAAGTAATGTTCCCCGGTTCACTCAAGGAACCATCGCACTCACCTCTACCTTGTACACACATGCTAAGGGTCTTATGTTCGCCTACTAGCCATGACCTGCAAGGGACAAGCTCTTGTCCATGTATAAAATCCCAGACATCAAGTGTCTGCCAGCCTTATACCAACCAATAACGTGAAGATGTCCAAATACCGGTACATCCCACAATAATAATAGATATCACAACAATCACAACTACAATGATAATAAGACAACACTTGTAAAAACTAACTAGCTTTTCATATAAGTTCATTGCATGTGATTAACACTTAGGATATCAAATAGTCATTCACATTGCTAGAACATGCATTGTAACAAGCAATACGAAGAAAAATTTATCATGCACAAATAAAACAAGTTGGGTTTCAACTACATTAACCCATCACCTACCTTAATCCAAGCCTGAAATGCTCTAGCGAAATTGAGCTTTCCCTCTTCTAGCAACCTCCGTTTGATTGTGGTATAAAACATGAATATGACACTTAGTCAATCAAATGACCTATAAAATCAAGGAGTACAACCTAATCCCGAAACCCCAAGGCCAATTTCATGATCACCCCCCTATTCTATGTTTTTTCTACTATAATTCCACCTTAAACCTACCAATTCATGGTTACAATAGTGTATTATCAACACGCAAGAGTAAATTAACGATCTTTAACTAAAACCCAAGGGTTTTCTACCCAATTCACTTAATTTCACAAAGAAATCAGCTAGGTTAAGTCAAATTCATCCCCAAACCCCCCAAAACTAGAGATTCTAGTAGTAGTTGACAATTGAACTACGAGTTAACGGAAGGAATCACTTACCTTTACAAAGTATTTGGATTAAAAATTTAGTGGAATTCATCCAAAATTGCCCTTGCCCTTACCAAAATGAGTTTAGAATTAATAAAATGTTTTGGGGTATTTTTCTGCATAAATTAGCGTATATCCCACCTGATCCTGCTATAGCAGCCTCGCTATAGCAAAATCAGCTAGCTATGGCGGGATTGACCGACTTTGACTCCTACTATAGCGAGAATTTCTCCTCTATAGCTGCGCATTCATATCAACCTGCCACCCACTATAGTAGGTATGGTGAGGTAGAAACTTAGGAATGCTCCCAATTTCGCCATTTTTCACAATGCACCCTCAAACCATGATATTACAGACTAACTCCTTTATGTCAGGTTTGATATCAGGAGTTCTGCTTACCTGAATTCACTTCTGAAAGATCCTACGGATTCCTCATCATCTTATATAACATAACATATATTAAATCTTTCTACATTTGCCCAATACATTCACGGATTACCCTAAACCATACCTCACTTTGATTTCATCCAAGATTAGCCTAGCCTGAAATTTCTAACTCTCAATTCTTGGAAAATCTTAATCCAAACTTGTGTAGGCTGGATTTACCCATAACAATAGAAAGGGTCATTACAACATATATCAATTTACCCATCGTTCATCCCCGAATGATCAAACAAGGAAAATGAGCCAAGTCAAAAGAGAAAAGAGTACATGTATCCTCAAACAAGCGAGAGTACTTATCCCTCATGTCCCTCTCAGTTTCCCAAGTAGCTTCCTCAACTGGAAGATGCTTCTATTGGACCTTTACCGACCAAATTTCCTTTGCCCTCAATTTTCAAACGTCCTGATCAAGAATAGCAACCATCTCCCCTTCATAAGAAAGATCCTTATCTAGAAAAATTGAATCCTATTTGATCATGTAATCCCTATCTCCATGATATCTCTTAAGCATGGATACATGGAACACCAGATGAACCCCCGACAAGCTTAGTGGCAATGCCAACCTGTATGCTACAGGACCCATGCCCTCAAGAACCTCAAATGAACCTATATACCGTGGGCTAATATTACACTTCTTACCAAAATACATAACTCTCTTCATAGAAGATACTTTTAAAAAAACCTGTTCACCAACCTTGAAAGACATATCCCTTACCTTAAGGTTTGCGTACTCCTTTTACCTACTCTGGGCTTCCAATAACTTGCTCTAAATGAACCTCACCTTTACCTGAGTTTCCTTCACCAAGTCCATGCCCAAAAGCTTCGTATCACCAACTTCAAACCATCCTATGGACGATCTACACCTTCTCACATATAGTGCTTTGATGGAGCCATATCAATGGTAGAATGATAGATATTATTGTATGAAAACTCACATAGAGATAAAAATTTATCCCAATGACCACCAAAGTCAATCACACAAGACCTTAACATATCCTCAAGCACCTGAATAGTACTTTCTGACTGCCCATCAGTCTGAGGATGGAAAGCAATGCTGAAGTCAATCTTAATGCCCAAATCTTCATGTAGCCTGTCCCAAAATTTATAGGTGAATTGCATACCTTTATCAGAAATAATGGAAATTGGCACCCCATACAACTTCAATATCTCCTTGATATAAATCTTGGCCAACTGCTTTAAGTTGTAATCCACTCTAACTGGGATGAAATGAGATGAGTTGGTCAGCCTGTCTATTCTGAGCCAAATTGAGTCATACTGCCCCAAGGTCTTAGAAAGACCAACTATAAAGTCCATTACTATCCTCTCCTACTTCCACTTGGGAATGGGCATCTTCTAAAGTATCCCCATAGGTCATTGATGTTCATACTTCACTTGCTGACAATTTTGGCATTTAGACACATACCTAACTATATCCATCTTCACACTGGGCCACCAATAAAGCTATTTCAAGTCACGATACATCTTGATTGCACCTTGATGAATAGAGTATCGAGAACCATAGGCTTCTGTAAGTAAACTATGAGTCACATCACCAACCCGAGACAGGCACATGTGTCCCCTCACCATCAACACCCCATACACATCAAGTGCGGCATCAGAAGCTTCACCACATATTACCTTATTCTGAAATTTGTTCAACTTCTCATCTTTAAAGTGTCTGTCCTTGATCTGATCAACGAATGTTAACCTTACATCTATACTAGACAAGACTCCACTTCATTCAGAAATACCAAACTGCATAGACTAAGATTGTAAAGTCTGAATATCTCTAGCCAGGGGTCGCCTTGTCACCCTCAAACAAGCCAGACTACCCATACTTACCACTTGCTGGCTCAATGCGTCTGCCACTACATTGGCCTTACCTGAATGGTATTGGATGGTCACATAATAATCCTTCAACAATTCCATCCACCTTCTCTGCCTCAAATTTAGATCCTTTTGAGTGAAAATATGTTGCAAACTATGATGGTCTATGAATATCTCACACTTGACACCGTAGAGATAATGTCTTCAAATCTTAAGTGCAAAGACTACTTTCGCAAACTCCAAGTCATGGTTTGGGTAATTCTTCTCATGAGGCTTCGATTGCCTTAAAGCATAGGCAATCACATTTTTTTCCTGCATCAACACAACACCCAAACTAGAGAGTGAAGCATCACAAAATACAATGAAATATTTACCTTCAACTGAAAGTGAAAGAATAGGAGTTGTAGTCAAAAGTGTCTTGAGCTTTTGAAAACTCTACTCACACTTATCTGACCAAACAAATGGCACCTCCTTCTGGGTCAACCTTGTCAAGTGAGTAGAAATAGATGCAAAATTTTTGACAAACCTACAATAATAAATAGCAAGACCAACAAAACTCCTTTTCTCAGTCACAGAGCCAGGTTGAACCCAACTTTTAACAGCCTCAGTCTCCTGGGGTCTACCATCACCCCCTTTTCCAAAACCATATGCCCTAAAAAGGCAAAAGAAGACAACCAGAACTCATATTTTGAGAACTTAGCATACAACTGCTTCTCCTTCAAAATTCCTAAAACAATGCAAAGATGATCTACATGTTCCTCCTTACACTTAGAGTAAACAAGAATGTAATTAATAAAAACAACCAAAAAAGAATCAAAGATTGACTTAAAGATATCGTTCATCAAGATCATGAAAGTTGTCGGCGCATTAGTCAACCCGAATGATATCACCAAGAACTCATAATGCCCATACCGAGTCCTGAAGGTTGTCTTGGGTTTATCCTTAGGCTGAATCTTTAATTGATGATAACTCGATCATAAGTCTATCTTGGAGAAAATGGAAACAACCTACAACTTATCAAAAAGATCATCTATCTGGGAAAGAAATACTTATTTTTGACGGTAACTTTATTCAACTGCCTATAATTAATGCACATTCTCAAGCTACCATCATTTTTCTTAACAAACAACACTGGAGCATCCCTAGGAGAAGCACTAGGATGAATGAACTCCTTGTCAAGTAACTCCTGCAACTGAGTCTTGAGTTCTCTCAACTCAGCCAGAGCCATTCAATACAGAGGAATAGAAATGGGGCGATTGCCCGACTGCATATCAATACTGAAGTCAATGTCTCAGTCTGGAGGCATACCAGACAAATCTGTGGGAAAAACCTCCTGAAATTCTAACACCATAAGAACTGACTCAGTAGAAAGATTACTAGAAAAACCGAACACCCTTTCCCAACTAATTTCTTAGCCCAAACAAAAGATATAATTTCATCGACTTAGGATTATACACACCTTTCCACTCTAACTTATCCATTACAGGCATCTATAAGGTCTAAGGTCACTGTCTTAGCATTATAATTTAAAACAGCATAATATGGATATAGCCAAGTCATACCCAGGATAATGTCAAAGTCAAGCATGTCTATGATTATCAAATCTACCCAAGTCTAAAATCCCATGAATGAAACAGAACATGCATGATAACTATGGGTCACTACCACAGAGTCTCCAACCGGAGTATACACATACACAGAAATGTCAAGTATATCATAAATCAAGTCTAATGTTAAGGTAAATCTAACAGATATATAAGAATAAGTGGAACCCGAATCAAATAAGACAGTAGCCATCCGATCACAAATAAGAATAGTATATGTAATGATGACATCAAATACCTCAGCCTTAGTCTCGCCTGGAAAGACATAACAGTGAGCTCTATTATTCAGTACATCACCATTGCCTCAGTCTCCACCATGACCTCCTTGTTGATTACCCCGCCCATCTTGTGGATGACCCTTACTATTACCATTACCTCCACCATCTCTACCAGCCAGAACCATAGTTTTATCCTACTGCTAACCCTATAACCTATCCTATCTCTAAGGATACTCTCTTTTAAAGTGCCCCACAACACTACAAGTATAACAACCTCGCTCAAGAAAGGGCTTGTTGGCTGAAGAATAAGAATTCCCCTGGCCTCTAGTAATTGAGGGTTGATGATTAGTCCCTGACTGGCCACCTGTAGAAGCTGGCAGAGCTGACTGAATGGGGCAAGAAGGATAGGCCTGCTGGCTATGACCCCTGTAACAAGAACTACCAAAGTTACCTGTATTATGAGACTTCTTCACTAAAGCCTTTGCCTGACCAGATTGCTTGACCTCTTCTACCTTCTTCACATAATGAGAATCCTCATTAAAGGTGTTCCCGATAGAAGTCATATGCACAGTCAAAATGTGCAAGTTAGTGTTTAGGCCTTTCATAAACAACTAAATCATCTCATCCTCTGTACCAAGAAACTGAGTAGCATAATGAGACAAGCATGAAACTTGGCCTCATAGGCAGCAACAAACATATTGCCCTTCTTAAGGGCTAGAAACATATCCTTTTTGTGATCACGAACAGTATGGGGTACATACTTCTCCAAAAATAGGGTATAAAACTAAGCCCATGATAATGGAGGCAAACCTAGTGACCAATATTCCACATACGCCCTCCACTACTGCTTTGCATTACCTTACAACTTGAAAGTAACAAACTCAACACCGTGCTGCTCAACAATACCTATCTCATTCAGCCTTTTATAATAATCACCAATAAACTCAAATCCATCCTCAGTCTCAGAGACAACAAAAGTAGAAGGTTTCATCTTCAAGAACTTAGTCAGCATGTCATCTTCAGCCCTGGTCATGACAGGACCTAATACCAGGTGAGGGAAAATCTCAGTCCCCAACGCATCATCTATTCTAGGAGCAACTGTAGTTGTCAGCTGAACACCTAGGAGCTGATAAGTAGTCGTATCAGGAGTGGCCCCAGTACTACCAATTTACTCAAAAAATAAAGCGCCTACTGAATCATCTTAGAAGACATAGGGGGAAGAGCTGCACCTCCAATTGGTGCCATCTCCTCTTGCTCACCAACATCCTTGTTCATATCCTCAACCTCCTCATAATGATTCTGGGGTGGGGGAGGTGTCACTGATCTCTGATGATCCTGATCAGCTGCTACCCGAGCTCCACCCATGGCTGGTTTTGCTCTCCCCCTTCCCCTAACCCTTCCTCTTTCGTGTCCACATCTCCGAACAACCAGTTCTGCAGCTAGAGTTACTGGTGCGGGGAATGTGGCTCTAGCTTTATTCACTTTAGTATTCACCATCTATAGACAAAAGAATGAAGAAGGTCAGATACCAATTTATCTCGCCAGATACCAATTGGAATCAAGTTATAGCACGAAAGAAGAAAGAGATGATAGTTTCCTAAAGTCCTATAACCTCTTGAAGAAAAGTACAGATGTCTCCTTACTGTTTCGCAAGACTCTACTGACCGATTTTGGTACAATGAGATCAATGAACCTAGTGCTCTTATACCAACTTTGTCATGACCTAAACTCACCGTGAGTGGCACCCATACTAACTCCTGGTTGGAGAACCATCTAACCCCAAACATGCAAACACAACACTTAGCCAAAATAAGGTAAACTAGCTATTTTACATAAATTAAATAATGCCATCAGCAAATCAAATGATAACCTTACGTAAATAAACGAACACCTAAAAATCCATTGGAATCTGAAAGTCACTATACCAAAACACTACAATGTCAATAAACGAGTTTAACAACAGGAAATGTCTAAGTCCAAAATAATGAACCAGGAACTAAATGAATAACTCATGGCAGCCTGGAAGATATAGCTCACCCTTAAGTTTGAATCCTATCCTCTCTACAACTGAGATCTCACAACAGTCTTTGGAATATACTTTGCACTCAATAAAAAGAAGAGCATGTGTACTATCAGTACACAAGAAATAATAGTGTATTGGTAGGGTCATCGACTTACCCAAAATAAGAAATATGCACATGTAACCATAACTTAGTAAAGTAAGACAACCATGATCACCTACCATGTAACCTTACCTCAAACTTATAACACTTAACCTTATTCCATGACATCATAGAGTTCAGTCAATACAAGTCAACATGGAAAACAAGATAAGTCAAGACCATGACTACATCAACTATAAAAACAATGTCAAATCGAAAAATCATGTTATGGGACAATTCACATGCAAGAAAATCAAATTGAGATCCAAATCATTAAAGAAAAGAAACTGAACCATGGAAATATTAATAATAATATGCCGTAGTTCTTCAAACCCTTGAATTTCGACAAAGGCGAACGACTGCTAATGAGTTTGTTTTTACGTTTTTTCACCAAACGACTGGAATTTTCATTGGAGTTGATGGAGACAAAGACGACGATGGGTGTAGTTTACTGGAAAGTTGAGGAGATGATGTCGTGGAGATTGGAGGGTGGAGAGAAAGATAGACCAAGAAGAAGGAGAGGGTGGAAGCATGGCGATGGATTTTGCTAGAGAAATGGTAGCGTTGGGAAGAAGATAGAGGAGAGGGTGGCAATGTGGTGGTGGCTCACCGGAGCAGTAGAGATAAAGAGAATGAGGAAGAGGGTGGCAGCCAAGTGAGGTGAAAATGATTTAGGGCTTTAGGGGTTTGGGTTAGTTTTAATTAAAAAGGAAAGAAATGAGGGCTTAAACAAGGACCGTAGGATGAGATGCAATGAATAACTGCGATTAAATTTGTGAAATGGGTGGTGTTATGAGTCACTGAATTGGATCAGTTAAAATTGGATTGAGGATTTAAAATTGAGTCAAATTAGACTCAATTTAGGCTAGAATTGACATAAATTGGATAAAATTGGGCAAGAAATTAAATAAATTGGGGAAAATAAATTGAATTAGGCTACTATTTAATAAATAATACATAAATTAGTAGATGAATAATAGTTAATAACAAGATCATATAAAATATTATCGAAATAAATTAAAATATATGTATGTATGTATGTATGTATGTATATATATATATATGTATATGAAACAAACGATATCAATAATAAATACAAATAATAATAATAACAATAATGATAATAATAATGATGATGATGATGATGCTGTTGCTGCTGCTGCTGATGATGATGATAATAAAAATAAGCTATAGGCTATGCATTTGTTAAATTACAAACATGAATTTTAAAAATACTTGTATAAATAATTTAGTAAATATGTAACAAAATTATTAAAGATGCTATCTTTAAATTAATAAATTATATGTATACTATATAAACTTAGTGATAATAAATAATAAAAATAAATAAAAATATGTTAGATATTTTAAGATCATGAATGCAAAACGTCAGGATTTATTTGATACTAAAATAATAAGTAAAGAAATATTAATATCTAAGACTAATAATTTGTTAGATAGCAGCCTGGAGGAATATAGGGAGATCAAAATTGGATGTCAACAACTGCCCCTTCGTTGCTCAAAAATGATGAAAGAATTATCGAGCAAAGAACGTTGACATAGTAGCCACTTTTGTCTGACCGAGTTGACGGTTCGCTGGAATTGAAAAAACAAGAGGGGGTTATTAAAATAGTGTGACTGAGACTTTGGTTTCAAGTCGTCTACATATATCGAATTTACGAGAATCAGGCCGTGTGTAGTTCTAGATTTAGGAACGAACGAGATTCCTAAAGAAAGTTAATAATATGGTATACAAACAATAATAACGGTAATATGAGGTCGATGAGGTTGGAGTGGATAGGATTGGATGCAATGCTGTAAATGAGAAGTGTGAAAATTAGAGTGACGTGGGGATAAGTAGAATTGTATCTTGAAAATAGGAGTGAAAGTTTCTCCCATTCATAACTTGTTCTTCCTTCGTTACATGTGTGCTCTCTAGTGTAACTAGATAAAATGGTTAGAGCATGTGGATCAAATAAATGATAAGTAATTATTATAAATAATTAAACATGATGCAATTTCTCATTTAGACCATGAGCATTTTCTTTAAGATGACAAGGATGATATCTTAAGTTATGATATCTTAGGGAAATGATAAGCAGAAAGTAAATCCTAAGGCCATGAAATAATATCTGCAGGCCTTGAAGATGACGCCTTTAGACTATGACACCTTTGGAGCATGATAAGCAGAAATTAAATCCTAAGGCCATGGAATAATGTCCGCAGGCCATGAAAATGATGCCTTTAAACTATAACGCCTTCGGCGCATGATAAGCAGGAAGTAATCCTAAGGCCATGAAATGATATTCGTAAGACATAAAGATGATGCCTTTGAACTATGACACCTTAGGGTAATTATATTATGATTAAGAAAGTATTTCTGTCTTGAGCAGCATAATGCGACGTTGAGTTATTTGAGTGGCTCGTCCTGTGGTATCCTAATGTGATCTTGCAACTTAATGTGATTTGTGTGTTTGATTCAGATTCTGCGGGTATAATACTATGTAGACTCTGCGAGAGCCATGCAATATAGATTCTACGAGTGCAATACGATGTAAACTCTAAAGAGCCATGTAATATAGATTTTACGGGTGAGATGCAATGTAGACTCTTGTGGGAGCCATGTAATGCAAACTCTGCAGAGCAATGCAATGTAGATTTTGTTGGTGTGATATGATGTAGACTCTTATGGGAGCCATACAGTGTAGACTCTGCAGAGCCATACAATGTAGATTCTGCGGGTGCGATGCGATATAGACTCTTGCAGGAGCCATGCAGTGTAGAATCTATAGAGCCATGCAATGTAGATCCTACGGGTGCAATGTGGACTCCTACAGGAGCTATGCAATATAGACTCTATACAGCCATGTAATGTAGATACTGCGAGTGTAATGCGGACTCCTGCGGGAGCTAGGAAATATACACTCTACGGAGCCATGAAATGTAGATTCTGTGGGTGCAATGCGGACTCTTATAGATCCATACAAGGTAGACTCTAAGGATCCATGCAATGTAGATTCTGTCGATGTAATGAGGACTCCTGCGAGAGTTATGCAATGTAGACTCTATGGAGCCATGCAATGTAGTTGAGGAGATAAAGTAGTTTAGTCGCTTTCCCCTGTTGGAGGTGTAGTGGGCTTTCTATGATAATGATCATTCAAGTTAATGTAGAGTAGTTCCTGCAATCATACCTGTTATCCTACACTCAAAGAAAAATTATAAGTTTGTAAAAGTGGAGGTTGATTTGTGCCCTTGCTTCGACTGGCGTGTTTCCTCCTTGCTCGGTATTACAAATCAATGATAGACTTCGTCTGGGCATTCACTTGGATAGGAAATAAAAATAATTCTGAAATAATGTTTTAAAAATATTTGCTTTTTTAAAAAAAAAAAAAAATGTTATTGTAAAGAAATATTGTTAAATCATTGACTGTGACATGTTTTGAGACAACACAACATCTTATTGAAGACTAACTTCTTGTCCAGAAATTTTTAAGGACCACTTAAAAATTCTGCCCCAGGTGTAGAGTTTGACTGCTTCGGCAGGTTGCAAAGGTTGTTTACCATGAATTTTTGAGATTGTCTCAAAATTTTTGCCCAGTATCATAGTTGCGCAAATGTTATTCCCTATGAAATTTTTGAGATCCGCTCAAAAATTCTATCCTAGTTACATGCTTATAAGGGGAAATAAGAGATTATTATCATCATAAGACCGAACTCCATAGGAGCACCTATGTATCCATCTTAAACAGGAATCAGGTCAAATGTAGTTCCAATTACAAGGTAAGAGAGCATGACATTAGGCTTAAATCTAATATCTTTTAACAACATCCGAATTGATAGGCTTGGCCAAACTTTGCCATCCATTTCTGCAAGTATGAGTGCTCCTACTGTCAAAAATCAATGAACCACATAAGGACCTTGCTAATTTGCTGATAATTTGCCTTTTACTTCATCTTGGTGTGGAAAAATCTATTTCAGAACCAATTGTCCAGGTGTAAAGTGTCTTGGCTTAGCCTTCTTATTGAAAGATTTAGCCATTCTATTCTGATAGAGTTGGCCATGACAGACTGCATGTATTATCCTTCCATCAATGAGTGCCAATTTCTTGAATCTACTTTGTACTCACTCAACATCGCTCAATTCTACTTCCTAGATTATTCTTAGAGAGGGTAATTCCACCTCAGTAGGTATCACTTCTTAATTACCATAAACCATAAGATAAGGAGTAGCACATGTAGAAGTTTTGATTGTAGTAAGATATCCCAGTAGTGCAAAAGGTAACTTCTCATTCCAATGCCTATAATTATCAATCATCTTTCATAGTATCCTCTTGATGTTCTTATTTGCAGCCTCTACTACTCCATTTATTTGTGGTCTATATGCTGTGGAATTCTGATGCTTGACCTTAAACTTCTCACATGTTGTTCTCATTAAATCACTATTGAGGTTGGCACCATTATCTATAATGATTGACTCGGGGACCCCAAATCAACAAATAATGTGATGTCGAACAAAATCATCTATGACCTTCTTCATGGCAAACTAATGAGAAGTGGCTTCAACCCACTTAAAGAAGTAATCAATTCGCAACAAGAATAAACATATGCCCACTGGATGTGGCTGGATCAATAGGACCAATGACATCTATGTCCCGAGCTGCAAAGGGCTAAGGTGAGCTAGTGACATGTAGTTAGTTGGGAGAAACTCGAATCATATCAACATGAGTTTGGCACTGATGGCATTTTTGCACATAAATAATGCAGTCGGTTTCCATATACAGCTAAAAGTAATCCAATCTCAATATCTTTTTTGCTAACATAAATCCATTCATGTGTGGACCACATGTTCCAGCATGTATCTCGTCAATCAACCAGGATGCTTCTCTGGCTTCAACGCACCTTAGCAAACCCAAATCTGGAGTCCTCCTATATAGGATTTCTCTATTTAAAAAGAATTAATTGGCTAACCACCGAATGGTGCACTCTTGGATATTTGTCACATTTCCTGGATAATATCCATTCTTCAAATATCTCTGTATATCAGTATAAAATGGTTTTCCATCCAGCTCTTCCTTGACATGAAAACAATATGCAGGCTGCTTCTATATATGGATAGGAATAGGATCAATATAATTCTTGTCTGGATGTTGAATCATAGAGGCCAAAGTGGCCAAGGAATCTGCAAACTCATTCTGGATTCTTGGGATATGTTTGAACTCTATCTTATGAAACCTCTTGTGCAATCCTTATACTCAATCTAAGTACGATAGGAGCTTTGTATTTTTTATGGCCCACTCACCTCGTACTTGATGAATCAATAAATTCGAATCTTATATCACCAATATTTCTTGGACATTCAAATCAATTGCCAAATCAAGCCCCAAAATGCAAGCTTCATATTCAGCCATATTATTTGTGAAAGGAAATTTGAGCTTGCCTGACACAGGATAATGTTGACCAGCCTCTAAAACCATAACGATGCCAATACCTACTCCTTTGAAATTTGCAGCTCTATCAAAGAATAATCTCCAACTATTATATTCTTCAAAAATATCTTCCCCCATGAATGCTACTTCTTCATCAGGAAATAACTCTTCAACAGCTTATACTCTTCATCCACAGGATTCTATCTACTAGTACTTGTGCCTTTATGTCTTTCTGTGTGACATAAACTATGTCAAACTTGCTCAATAGTATTTGCCATTTAGCCAACTTACTTGTAGGCATCAGTTTCTGAAATATGTAGTTCAACGGATCTATCCTGGAGATCAAATAAATAGTGTGTGCTAAGAGATAGTACTTAATTTTTGAGCTACCTAAGTCAAAGCATAATATGTGCACTCCAGTAAAGAATACCGAACCTCGTACGATGTAAACTTCTTGCTCGTGTAATAGATCGCTTGCTCCTTCCTACTTGTTTTATCATGTTGCCCAAGAATACAACCAAAAGCACTATCCATCACAGACAAATATAATAGAAAAGGCCTACTAGGTTCGGGAGGAACCAATACGGGAGGATACGACAAATAATCCTTGATTTTGTTGAATGTCTGCTGACACTGTTGTCCATTTTATGGTAGCATTCTTCTTCAATAACTTGAAAATTAGCTCGCAAATTACAGGAGACTGAGCTATGAATCGGCTGATGTAGTTGAGGTGGACTAAGAAACTCATCACCTCTTTCTTGGTTTTTGGATGTGGAAGCTCCTGAATGGCTTTGATCTTGGTTGGATCCAAGATGCATTTTGCAAGATTCAACTTCAAATTATACTTCTGCAGTCTGTTAAAAAACTTTTCTAGATCCGCCAAATAATTCATACCCTTTTTAGAGTTGATAATGACATTGTCCCTATAAACCTCAATTTCCTTGTGGATCATGTCAAGTAACAGAGTGGTCATGGCCCTAATATATGTAGCTCCAACATTCTTCAACCCGAATGGCATAACCTTATAGCAGTAGACCCCCCAAGGGGTGATAAAAATAGTAATCTTGGTGTCATCCTCATGCATCATAATATGATGATAGCCAGCAAAGCAATCCACAAATGACTGTGTTTCATGCTTATCACAATTATCGATCAAAATATGTATATTTGGGAGTGGAAAATTATCATTAGGGATGGCTTTGTTGAGACCCCTATAATCCACACAAATTCTAACCTTCCCATTTTTCTTCGAAACAAGCACAACGTTGGATAACCAGGTCGATACTTAGTTACTTGGAGGATACTGACCTCAATTTGCTTAGAGATCTCCTCTTTGATTTCTAACTTAGATCAGGCTTGTATTTTCTAAGCTTCTTCTTGAAAGGGGGACAGGATGGATCAATGGGCAATCTGTGGTCTACTATTGAAGTACTCAGCCCTGTCATATCAGTATAATACCAAGAAAAGACATCTAGGAGATTTTTCAAGAGTCGGACATAATCTTCTTTCTCGTCCTCGGGCAAATAGTCGCTGACACGGGTTCCATTTACTATCTCTGAATCCCCTATGTTTACTACTTCTGATTCTACTAGATTTGACTTGGGCTTATCTTTAAAATCCTCAACCTCACTAATAAATTCTTTGGGCACCTGATTTTCTTCCACCTCTTCTAATTCACTTATATTATATTGCATAGTCTCGTTATGAGCCATAGCCTTAGATTCAACATTTTTTAAAAGTGATTTTTCTTAAAGAAATCAAAATAAAGAATATCAATAAACTAGAAAGAAATGCTCTCTTATCTCTCATGAAATTCCATTTGAACCCTAGATTTTGCTAATACCATGCATGGCCAACATGGCCGTTGGTCAGCCTCAAAGGTTGATCAACTTTTATTGCTCACGTCTGAGGAAAACTTTCCTCATCTTTATAATCCAAAATGAAAAAGCCCTATTTTACCTGACATACCTACTATTTTGCCTAACACAAAAAGTTCAAAAGATGATAAAATTGTATGGGATCCAGTGGAGAATAATGCAACCAAGTTGAAGTATGTTGATCCTATGAAGGACAAGACTACCAATATAGATATACGAATCTCGATTCCTATTAAATAGTTATATAGATAGGGTTCCTAGAGTCACTTGGACGAAACAGAAAGTTAACAAGATAAACATCATTGAGAATCTCCAATATGCTATTATTGGAAAGTTCTCATATGGGTGGCCAGACCTAGAGGACTTGAGAATACAAATCCCTAAATAATGCAATATTAAAGGGAATTATAAGATAGGACTCCTACAAAATAGACATGTATTGATGAGGCTAAGTCACATGGAAGATTTTGTTAACATCATGTCTAAGAATGTGTACTACATACTAGCTAATAATGGTTACTCTAATCAAATAAGGCCACTCATCTATGATGCAAAGTTTAAACCCACAGAGGAAACATCTCAAGCAGTAGCATGGATTTCATTCCCAGACTTTCTACCAACCTTTTTTGTCAAGGAGTCACTTTTCGCACTAGCTACAGCTGTGGGAAAACCATTACAATTGGATATGGCTACTATAAACAAAACTAGACCTAGTTGTGCTAGGGTGAAGGTTCAAGTGGTTTTGCTTGAAAAATTACTTGAGGTGGTTGAAATTGAGGTGATTAATACTAAGTCTGATGAAGCTAGAGTGGTGAAAGTGAAGATTTAATATGACTTACTTTCTAAATATTGTGGAACTGGATAGTTACAAGGATATGGGGAAGAGAAATGCAGAACACTTCATCCAGAACTCAAAAATTAGGTATATGAAAATAAGGGAGATAGCTCAAATGAACAACTTGGTGATAGAGAACTTACTATCAATGTAGTTAGAAGAAGAAGGGGTAATAGATTTTCCTGGCATCCTAGTAGCAGGAGGTTTAAAAGAGAGGTTCACAGGGCTGATCTAACATCTGTTAGTGGTGTAACTGTCCCTGAGATTTATAAGGACAAGAGTGAGTCGTTGACTAAAAAAACATTTGGAGTGCTAGCTGAAATGGAACAAAGTGAGACATACAAAAAGGAGGGGTCAAACAAAAAGTTATCGGAGGCTCTTAGTGTAAACCAGAAAGATAGTAGGGGAGCTGTGAATGACAACACTATATAACATCATGGAGAAATAATGCAGGATGGTAAAATGCAGATAACTATTATGAATGAGCTAGTTACTGTATCACTACATAAGGAACAAGGAGATAATTCACAATAACAAAATCCTCATCAACATCTGGTTGAAAATAACAGCTCAATATCTCAAGAAAGAAATAATCAGTCAAAAGAAGAAGAGACCCAACAAGTTCAGCAGGAATAGGATCAACAATATAACCTGCAACACATAAGCACAAAAAGGGGTGATATTCTTGATCAAGAGGAGAAGGGGGATGCACGTAAGGCATTGATGTTACAAAAAGACACTGAGAAGCTTAGAATGTCAAAAGAATTAGATAAGGCTACTTACCGTAAACCCCTACAAATGTTGAACACTATTCTAATGCAAATACCAACAAGTCCACTTGTATTAAGTAATCCACCAGTTACGGAAGATCAACTACAGATTAAATGTGGGATGGATAAGAAGATGATGGTGCCTAGTGGTGCTGCAGATAGGAAAAATAGTCCCACGAAGAATTTGCATGACTTAGTACCACATCACCTGCAACAAAGTGAGTTAGATGGTAAAGAGAAAGAATTTTTAGAAGCAGAAGCAGTAATAGTAGACAATGAGGATACAAAAAATGACATCAACATACTGAACACATGTAAAGAAGCAAGCCTATCTACTTAGTCAATTAAGGGTAGAAAAGCTAAAAATAAAGGAGAAATCAGCAGAAAACCAACAAGAATTATAGCAAGGAGGGGTGTGAAATAAATTGTTAAAAGAAGCACAAAGCACAAATCTAGAATATAAGGTTTGTTAGAACTCAAAATGCATATCATAGTGTTCAAATGCTAAACAGATATCATAAATTCTATTTCACTGCACTGATGGAACCATTTCAAGATACTAGGATGTTACAAAAATACAAAAGAAAGTTGGGGGTGCAATATGTGAACTACAATAAAAATGGGCAAATATGGATCTTTGTTCAAGAGCACATTTATGTAGGGGTAATCGCTGGTACTGAACAGCAATTGACACTACAACTAACTATGGATGATGGTAAGAAACTGTTGATTACTATGGTTTATGCTAAGTATTCTGCACTAGAGAGATTGAGCTTGTGGGATGATATTCATGTAATTGGGCACAATCTGTCAATGCCCTGGTTATTTGGTGGAGACTTTAATGTAATAATGGTGGCTGAAGAGAAGATTGGTGGACTTCCTGTATATCCTCATGAATATGAGGACTTTGCTTTTTGTATAAACTCTTATGAATTATTTGATATCAATTTTAGTGGTAGCCCTTTCACTTGTTGGATTGGTAGAATTGATGATCAATGCATTTTTAAGAGATTGGACAGAGTAGTAATAAACTAGGATGGTCAAGATATGTTTGGGTATGTAGAGCTGCAACATCTGGCCAGAACTGGATCTGATCATGTTCCTCTATTAATTACTTGTGGATGAGAAGTGCAGAAATTTCCTATACCACTTAGGTTTGTAAATTTTTTATCAGAAAAATAAGACTTTAAAGATGTGGTTAGAGAGAATTGGGTGGCAGCAGAGCCTGGTGACATATTCAGCAAGTTAAAGCAAAAATAGAAGAGGATAAAGCATGCAATCTCTAAGTGGAGTAAAGAAAAGTTTGGGGACATCTTCAAACAACTAATTATCATGGAAGAGATTGTCAGAGTTAAGAAGATCTTTTTGAGGAGCAGCCAAATACTACTAACAGGGTTGTTTTACAGAAGGCATGGGCTGAACTCAAGTAATACATTCACTATAAGGAGGAATTTCAGAGGAAAAAGGAGAGTATTCAGTGGTTCACTGAGGGAGATAAGAATACTAAATTCTTTAGTTATCTTGTTAAAGGTAGGAGGAAAAGGTTACAGTTGAAGAGAATGTTAAAATCTGACAATACTTGGACTGAAAGGGATGATCAAATTGCAAAGGAGGCTCTAGATTTTTTCCAAAAATAGTTCTTAGGGGAACCTATTTCTGATGATTTTTCTCTTTTACAGTATATTTCTATAGTGATCTCTGAAGATGATAACTTGTTGAATGCTTTACCTTGTGAAGAGGAGGTTAGAAAGGCAGTATTTGTACTGAATGGTGATAGTGCTTATGGTTTAGATGCATTTACAGGTCATTTTTATCAGACTTGTTGGAATATTATTGGTAAAGATATCTTTGATACTGTTCAGGCCTTTTTTGGGGGTTACACTTTACCAAAATCAATTGCTCATACTAATCTGGTCTTATTGCCTAAAAAAGATGTTTTTCATACATTCTCAGACTTAAGCCCAATTAGTTTAAGTAATTTTTTAAATAAAGTTATGTCACAACCTGATTTCGGAGTCATGATGGCACCTACTATGCCCTCAAGTAGGTAAGCCAAGCTTGAGCCCGGAACGACAAGTAATGGGCGCCATGGCGGAAAGACACCATAATATGATAATTTGTGCCCGTAATACACGCACAAAATATAGGGCTATATAAACGGGAGAAAAGTAAACAAAATGAATCCCACGACCTAGTAAGGCCGGTACAAGAGCCACTAGCAAAAGAATAAGAGTACTAAAGTATCAATATACATGTAGTCTCAGAATGAAAGACTGTCCAAAAGTAGAGGAAGGAGAGGGAATCAACTCCAGCTCGAAAAGCTCACCCTATCTTCGGAACCTGTGAATATCTGGCTAGAATGTCAACGGCTGCGACTAGTACTCGGATCTACACTAGAAAAGATGCAGAAGTGTCGTATGAGTACCAAAATAATGGATACTCAGTAGGCATCATCGGCCGACTGAGCTAAAGCATAATACAAGTAAGATAAAGGCGGGGATTTAAAGTATATCAATGAAAAAGGGCAAACCTGAAATCAAGCGCTGACATAGGTATATAATTAAGAAAACATGAAGTATCAAAGTTAAAGTAACTAACTATATACCAACTAGGCCCCCATGAGCCTAGAGGATACAAACAAGAGAACTAATCCAATCGGACCCCCATAAGCCTGTTGGAAGAAATCAACACATGAACCGATACCACACCTATGAATCCCATTCCGAACCACCACTCGCCGGACTCGAATCGGTCTCGATATACTACCAAATCTCAGTAACCCTTAAGTATCACAATACCGGACTTAAACCGGTCTTTAAATAAATATGCCGGACTCGAACCGGTCTTTAAATAAATATGCCGGACTCGAACCGATCTTTAACTAAATATGCCGGACTCAAACCGATCTTTAAATAAATATGCTGGACTCGAACCGATCTTTAAATAAATATGCTGGACTCGAACTAGTCTTTAAATAAATTGCCGGACTCGAACTGGTCTTTAAATAAATATGCCGGACTCGAACTGGTCTTTAAATAATATGATAATAAGGTCATCCCGAACTATATAGATGCCAAGTAGTATAAGGTTCAAGATTAAGGGTTATACTATGGAGGAAGGACTCCTAAGTCTACAAGGAGCTAGGTGTGATATCCCAACCCAAAGCATCAATTCACTTAAGGAAAGGGGAAATGGATCGATTCTACCTCCAAACGGCTCTCAAATCGGCCAAATAATCCAACTTTTGCTAACTAAATAGCCAACCATAAAATCCAACCCCAATACCAGCACAATATATTACTAATACCATGATTAAGCTCAATTTGTAAATAAGGTAAACCTAGCCTACCTGGACGCCGAAGAAAAGCCCGATCGAGTCTGCTAAAGTGGAGATTTTCCTTTCCGAGAAGCCTCCGCATGATTCCACGCTATCAAAATAACAACCTAATCATCAATACGAGAACAACAATACCCATATTGCATGTAATTGCATTGGGTCCAAAATTAAGCTGAAAATCTCATGCGGGGCCCGCTTACGGAATCGCAAGTTCAAAACTGCCAAAATGTCCCCCAAAGATCAAGAATCATTTAACTTTACAAATGGGTGAATTCCGAGTATCAAAGCACCCAACAATCAGACCACAAAGCTATCTAGGGTTTTTGGGCCTAAACAGAGAATTTGCCAAGAACTAGAACGAAGCTTACCAAGATTTAGATGGGGAAAAGAGGATGTTAACGGAATCTCCAAGTCTCTTTGAACACCCAAGGACTTCCTCTTCTCTCCCACTATCTCTCTAGGGCTTTTGTGCTCTCAACTCTTGGAAAAATATGAGAGAAAAACGGGTGAACTGGAATTTAATGGGGCTGCATGTACCGCCTAAGCGGCCATTTGACCGCTTAAGCGGTCTCCGATAAAGCGTACCAGCTTCCGCTTAAGAGGACCGGATGGATATGGCTAGCCACTAAAGCGGTACCCAAGCCGCTTAAGCGGCTGCACCAGTTGAAGCTGCATCAGCTCTTGGCAATATTTTGCCAAGTTTTCGACGGGTCCTCGGGATTTGTTCGGGACCCCGTGAAAGCAAATGAACTATGCCACTCCATCGAATTTGGCATTATGGACTCAATGGAGAAGTCAAAACTTCCATCCAGGTTCGTTTTGATGAAATGTGGGTCCCACACCTATAGGGTCATTTTTACTACTTTCCATCCAATAGCCTAAAACGAGTCCAGAAACCTCGGGACCGGTACCAAGGGTCCTCCTAGCCTAAAATCAATGTTCCGGAGCTGATGAAATTTTCAGAATTGGAATACAAGGTCTTCTGTCTAATGTTTAGGCCGGGTAGCCAAATTTGAAAAACATTGATTTCAAAATAGGAAAAAGGCTCTAAAAACCAAACGAACTGCTCGGTAACTGAACTGTCAGCTCCAGCAAGTCATAAATGACTTGGGGCAGCTATGGAAATTCTCTAAACATCAAGCTAACTTGGAAATGCAGAAAAATGACCTGGAGGGTCATTACAAGTTATTGCAAGAATTTTACATGACAGGATGGAGGATCTTTTACCTAAGATTATTTCACATAACCAATATGATTTTGTGAAAGGCAGGAGCATTACTGAGAATATTTTATTAGCTCAGGAAATCATAACTAACATAAGGAAGAGATTGAAGCTAACCAATATGGTTATCAAGCTAGACATGAAAAAAGCTTATGATAGAGTGAAATGGAAATTTCTAATCAAGGTCTTGGAGAAGATGGGATTTAATAGTTCAATGGTGGAAAAGATATGGAGGCTTGTGGCTAACAACTAGTATTCTATTCTTATTAAGAGACATGCACATGAATTTTCACTACACAAGAGGTGTTAAGCAAGGAGATCCATTATCATCAACTTTATTTATTTTGTCCGCTGAAGTGTTATCCAGAGCTCTAAATCAGTTGTTCTATGACAAGAATTTTAAGAGTTTTGGTCTAGCCAAGTGGAGTGACAACTTAAATCACTTGGCTTATGCTTATGATACCATAATTTTTGTGAATGTAGATAGGAATTCTTTAGAATTAATCATGGTGGTGTTGGTTCAATATGAAATGCAGTCAGGTCTGAAAATTAATAAAGAAAATAGTTTTTTCTTTAAGTTTAACAAGGCTGTAATTGCTGCTGTACAGGAGGTAGAAGCTGTAATAGGTTTTTGAAGAGGAAAGTTCCCATTAATGTATTTGGGGTGTCCTATTGGTCATGCAAAGAACAAAAAAAAATATTTTGCTAAAATTGTGAAGAAGGTGCAGAATAAGCTTCATATATGGAAAGGTAAATTATTGTCTTTTGTAAGAAAAACTATTTTAATCAGTCATGTGTTACAAAGCATCCTCATATATTTATTATCTGTAACCATGCCTTCTAAATGTGTAATTGAAGACCTTCATAGAATTTTTGACAAATTTCTATGGAACTTTAAAGAAGAAGGGAGGGACAGGTACTGGGTGTCATGGTCCAATATATGTCTGCCTAAGAATGAAGGTGGCTTGGGATTCAAATCTCTATTTGATGTATCCAAGGCCTTATTTGCAAAGTTGTGGTGGAATTTCAGGACTAAAAAGTCTTTGTGGGCTAATTTTATGTGGAATAAATATTGCAAGAAGCACAGACCTCAGGTGGTTGAATGGAGGGGTAAATCATAGATGTGGAAATTTCTGCTATAGGCTAGAGACTGCATTGATTAAAAGATCTGGTGGGAACCTAGATGTGTTCACTCTAGCATCCGGTATGATAACTGGACTCAATTAGGGGTTCTTCATTATTATTTTCCTATATCTCATAACTTTAATGAGAATTTTGAGGATGTGAGTAAACCGGTGACTCAAGAAGGATAGAATACTGATTTGATGCTGGAATTATTTAATGAGGATGTTTGTAATCATATTCAGTAGGATATTGGGGAGATTCATGATAGAGAAAATTGGGATAAACCTTGCTAGATGCTCAATAGTACAGGAAAGGTTTCAATTGATAGTGCTTGGGAACTAATAAGACACAAATGTGATCTTCAGGAGCTAAATTTGAATATTTGGGAGAAAGGAATTACTTTCAAAGTCTTTTTCCTATTTTGGAGACTTTGGAAATAGAGAATTTCTATTGGTGAGGTGCTTATAAATATCAGACTTGCTGATGAAGTTGTTTGTTATTGTTGAACAGTAATGCTCAGGAAATATTTAAACATTTATTCATTGGATGTTTTGATGCAAATTATTTATGGAGTATATTTTTAGGAGCAGCAGGGGTGCCTGGTCCATTTTTACATATTAAGGACACCATTCTTAAGTAGTGGAATGCAGGCTGTGTGACAAAATTGAAGCCTTTGTACAAGGCTATACCATCTTTCATTTTCTGGCAGGTGTGGAGGAGGACAAATAAAATCAGAAATGGGGGAAAAATGTTAAGGCATGCAATAATGATGGAAATTAATAGGAATCTGCATATGATGGCAAAGAACAAATATCCTTGAATGTAGAATATTCCTATTGATTGGCCTATGATAGTCAAGTTGTTTGAGGAGTATACCCCTATTATTTCTTGTCAAGTTATTAGATGAAAGTTGCCCGCTAAGGGATTTTGTAAGTGTAATTTTGGTAGTGAAAGCAAAGGAAATCCTGGGCCTAGTTCTAGTGCATTTTGCATTAGAAATGAGAAAGGAGACTTTGTTTTCGCTGATACATGGA
Organism: Capsicum rhomboideum; assembly: GCA_031232105.1. Lineage (NCBI taxonomy): Eukaryota > Viridiplantae > Streptophyta > Magnoliopsida > Solanales > Solanaceae > Capsicum > Capsicum rhomboideum. The sequence continues at coordinate 125,543,529 of CP124714.1, forward strand.
AAATTGAAGATGGAGTAGTGCTTAAGGTAGAGGTTATAGCTATGAGGAGGGGATTGGAATTCCACATAAGTCATAATCGGCTACCAGTGATTATGGAAACTGACTCTCCTATCCTTAAGAAAATAGTTGATGGTATATGGGAGGTGCGCTGGACAATTACTTTGGATGTTAAAAGGATCAAGTACATGATGGAGAATAATAATATAAAGGTGGTGCACACATTCACAGAAGGGAATAAGTTGGTGGATTATTTCACTAACTTTATTTTTAGTTTTGCAGGTACAAACAAGATTAAATTTAATTAGTTATAGGAAATTCCAACTAAAGCAAAAAAAAATTATTCAGTTGGAAAAATGCAATACACCGAATCTCAGGATAAGAATGTGCCAAAACAAAAATCAAACACAAAGGAATATGCACACACAAGGGAAAATCAGGTAACATGTTCATATAGGAACCTAATACGAAAGAAGGCAGTAACAGGAAACACAAGGAAGAGAATGTAACAATTAGATCTGGACCTTTTTGGTTGTGGTATTAGCTCCTCGCAGCTCAATCTGCTGAAAGAAAAAGAGATAATTAGAAATCCATCATTAAATCTTTGATCCCAAATTGGAAAGTTCTTGAATCGTACCTCAAATTAGATTTCTAATGTCACTGGTTTGGAGCTAAAGAAGTCTTCACCGAGTTGAATTCATGGCGCCAGTGAGAATTTTTTTGGAAGCCCAAGTGAAATTTGTTTTGCAGGAAAATGACTTGGACTTGTTTGAGTTTGAAAACTTGGGAAAAACTGCAAACTCAATTTTGAACAGAGTCACCACTTAATTTATTTAGGAAAATCAAGAAAACCTTTGAAATAATCTTTAAAGATTTAAAACAGAAAAAATCCTTAAGATTAAGAAATCAGGGTAATACTCTTGAAAGGCTGTTAAGGCACCAAGAGTATCCGCTAACTTGCTGTTGTCCAGATTGCTTAAAAACTAACTTTGTTTGAGACTAACTTTAAAAGAAGGTGAAGGATTTATGTTTTTCAAACATATAGGGAAAAAAAATTTTCCTCGTTGCAGTATGAATAAACTTGGTAAAGATAAAAACTTCGTCAAACGATTTAGACAAAAATGGTGAATTTGTGAGAAAGCAAAGCAATTGGTTTGCAAAAGAGAAATAGCAACAGTGAAACTTTATTAAGGAATACCTTTTATTTAAACTAACAAATGTAAGCACGAGGTTTTAAGAAAAAAGTCAATTTTATTTATCAAGTCCAAACCGATGCAAAATATAATTGCTTATGAAAATATGGCAACTCCAAAAGGAAATCAACTAGATTGAATAAAAAGTAGTTGAAGTTAGAGCATAGCAATGACAATAATACTGAAAATAAATAAATGAATTCAGGATTTTGGACCAAATCCCATCTGAACTAGTCTATGGTACCACTGCTTTAGCCGAAACTCTACTTGGGTTTTAAACCCAAGTTTGCAACATTGCTAAGGTCAGGCTCTTGAAGGCTGCTAATGTTGTTATCCTGTTGCTGCTGCGTTTGGACTCTTTAGTCCACAATATTGTCTTTTATTTCCCTTTGACTCATTAAGATTGACTCGAGATATCAGACTTGGTCCAATGAGGAAGATGTAAGGAGAGGCAGTCCGTAATGGACTCAAAAGCGGATTTCGTGCTTTGCCTCAGGCGAGATTTCATGCAAACAAAGAAAAGCGGATTAGTGCTTTGCCTCAAAATTCTTAATGACCATAATAAGACTCCACAACATTATAACAAAATAAAAAAGGAACCCACATTCACTAGAATAGGTAGAGGAAACAATAAGCCAATGTTCGTGCTAAAGAAAACAAGATGTGATACGTCTGCAAAGGCCCATGTTTCAGGAACTTGCATTATCAAAATTATGAACCATTTATATAAAATAGATTCCTCTAATTGCAGCCAAATCAACATCAAAAACAACAAACATTAACCAGCAATGCTATTGTACTTTTCTAGTGGCAAAGAGAAGAAAAAAAATAAAAAAATGATGCAGCAATCAATGAAAGCACATAAACATCATGATTTAGATTAATTTTGAAGTACAGTCTAATGGAAAGGAGTAGGAGGTGATTTTAACTTGAAACAACTAAAACAAACCAGTTTTCACATCAAGTTTGAATGAAAGAAAGCTAGTGAAAAAGGACAAAGAGAGCTACTGGGAGGCCAAAAAAGAGTTCATAGCGAAGTTGTATTATCAAATTTTGACAAGATTAATGATTCTATTAATCTAAAGCTCTTGTAAAGGGAAAAAGTAGATTTAACACCCCGTTTTAAATCATAATTTTCACTTCTTGAACGATAGAAAAGACCCTTAAAATCTTGGAAGAAAAGACTAAAAGAGATCACATGAATTGGGCAAAAACTCATCGTTTAAGGCAAAACCAATAAGCTTGAAATAAGAGTCAAATGCACCACACATCAATCTAAAGAAAAAATCCATCTTAAGCCGAAATAATCTTAATGTTTCTTGAAATCTAAAATGAAAGAAATGGGCAGATTTCCATTGCTCCTTTCGGCATTGAGGGCCAAAGAAACTTAGGAGGTAGTCCCCGTTTACAAATATCATGATCTAAACAGTGAATCATAACAAGCAACATATTCAATCCAAAACAACGACTAAACTTAACAAAGAAACCTTGCACCATAACAATGAATCTAAAACTACAACAAGCAATATTCAAGCTAAAACAATAGAGTAAAGCTGGAATGAGAGATATTGAGCCAAAATAAACTAAGACTACAATGAGTAAAAACTTGAGTTAAAACACAATAAAACATGGAGCTAAGGCAGTGAACTAAAAAATGAGAAAACTAAAGCAAGAAATATTAAAGACAACAGTGGATTAAACCACAACAAACACCAATTCAAACTAAAAAGAAATCATGGATTAAAAGTTAACGAACAACGTCAAGATAAAACAACGGATTAAAAGGCTAAAGCAAAAGTATGAAGTTAAACAGTGAAATAAACAACCAAGGTAAGAATACGAGTTTAACATAACAACCGTCTTTTGTTGCACGAAAATCCTAGAGCTTTCAAGGCCTTCTACAACACATAATCCCAATTCTCACTTAGTGAGCTAACAACTCTAACATGAAAAAACGTCTAATATATAACTAAAAGATTAAAATGGAGGGGTGTTTACCTTTTTTCGGGCAGCTAACCAGGACTCGAACTTTATTGGAATTCGACTCCACCACCAACATTGAGAAGATGAACTCAGATTCTTGGCCAAGACTCAAGCTCAATGGTGTCTTAAAGAGTCTTAGCACCAGAAAAACAATTTTTAAACTAAGCAAAATCCTTCTTTCAATTTGGGATTTTGCCTTTTTGGGTATGAAAACCCATCGAGTTTTCCGTCAAAAAATCCCAAGCTCTTTTTAAGCCTTTGAGGGTTCTCTCCATTCTGAAAACATTACCCTAACAAGAGGAATAGTGGGGTTTATATAGGAGTGAAAATTAGAGGCTTTGGGGGTGAATTTTCGATGTGGGATTAGAAAAATTCCTCAATTTTGGATCGAGGATAAGGTTTGATGAGCTGTAACACGTACAAAATAGTACGAATTTGTGAAAAAGAAATATGAAAAATTGGCAAAAAATGGTGAAAATCCACGTAGCACATATGGAACCTTCTAGGTTGGTACGAAGGGCGTGCCTGGCACGTTGAATCTCGTACGGAGATATAGAGGAGAGGGAAAGGGGAAAAGGAAAAGGGATTTGGGCTTCGTGTTTTGCTGCTGCCGTTGAATGTCGATGTTGTAATGTTTTTGTCGGTATCGTTGTTGTTCGGGTCTGTTTGGAGAAGATAAGGGTAAAGGGTGTGTTTGGGCCAGGTCAAGGCTTAAACTATTGGGCCTAGAGAACATTTAATTTAAATGGAGTGGCCCAATTGAAATTAGTCCAAGACAAGAACTCATAAAGAGGTTTAATTGAAATTGAGCAAATTAACTTGAATTAAAATAAAATTGAGATAATTAAATCCCCACTAATTTCAAGCTTTTCAATTTCAACAATTAAAAATATCTATTTTGGGTACAAACTTTGAAAAAAAAATTGAAAATCAACTAAATTTCCAATTTAGCCGGCTTAAAGAAAAACCGAGTTAACGTCATTTTTCAATGGAATTGCTTCTCAAAAAGGTTTTCTCAAGTAAAAATTCTATAAATTCCGTACATTTAAATACAGAACCATATATTTTACATGGGAATAATAAAATTAGCCTGAAACTAATTTTGAAAACATTTTAGTTTTATCAAGACAATTACTTCAAAATTGATTGAAATTGAATAAGCTCAAAATTGAAATAAATTATGGAGGGAAAAAATTAGGTGTCAACAACTGCCCCCTCACTTTGGGTAGGGTAAATGTAAGTAACCCTAGGCAAAGGGAGTTTGACGCTCCTAATTTTGTCCGACCACAAATTTATCTCTTGAAAGCGGTTGGTTTTTTGCACGAATTTCTGGAAAATATGGCCGTACCCTGGTATCGGGTTTCCTACATATCTCAGGTTACATGAGAATTAAATCTACTTGTAGTTCACAATGCTTGAGATTAAGCACAATTTTTAAGGAATTCCAAAAGCTATCTCAGTTTTGAATTTTAGAGAGATCGAAATGCTGGGGAATGAGAGGATTGGGGAGAGTTTGGAATGCAGTCGAGTTTTCAACAACATAGAGCCCCGCCTATATATCCCAATATTCAAGGGATTGTACTTCTTGTAGTTCAACCCGATCGGTAGAAAAGGTAGTCTTTTATGCTTAAAACGGCATTTGGATCCGGCTGGATAACGAACAGTTGAGCTAGGGAGTAGAGACTTGTAATTATCTCAATTACAAAATGTAAGGACTTTACATCCTTAAGTAAGATTTTTCCTGGACATGGTCTCCAAAGCTCGAGGTGTTTTGTCACTCAAATTCAAAGGAAAGGAAAAGTTACCTTCGGTGTGAGTTTAGAAATACTCCGAAAGTGAAACTGAAACCAAAATATACCAAAATACCCACATGCCTTCTAGTAGGGGTGTGGTTTGATGGTGGTGGCAATCTTTCGTTTAGCTCATGTTGAAGGAGTTTGATATTCCTCTTCGAACTACGTCTCGATTTGCTGCTAAGAAAAAATTCCACGTTGTGCTGCGTCCTTTTTGGAGTCGTCCACACCTGTGGTTTTGGTTTGAGATTTTCATCCTTCTCGAATGCTATGAAAAATATCTTGAAACAAGATTGTTAGTAATAAAATTAATTCACGTGGAGAGATAGTTTCTTCACCTCAACTTCGTATTGTGCTGAGTTATTTTTGGCGCAACTTTCATCATATTATGCGTATGACGCTTTCTTTGATAACTTTGTTTATTCCCTTCATCTTCTCAGACAATTTTTCTTGGGATAAACCTTCGCATGGGTTGATTTCTGAAAAAGTAATGCCATCTTCTCTTGTACCTATTTTGGAAGATAACAACTTTTGGAAAAGTAGACACAACAATCCTCTTTGTTGGATATGACGAGCCATTTGAAGATTAAACAATTTTTTCAAAATGGGGTGGCCCTTTTTGGACACCGGCGATATTTTGAGTAGGATGGTCCCTAAAATCGTATGATCTTCTGTTTGATATGGTAACCATCTCGGTTATCCATAATGATGTGGAAACAAGAATTCTTTGAATATGATAGCCCTTTGGCAATTGAACATTTTCAAAATGGGGTGGCCCTCTTGGACACTGACGACATTCTGAAGAGAACGGTCCCTGCAACCGTTTGATCATATAGCATAGGGTAAGTCTTGCTCATCATTCGACTTGGGATAAAAGGCGACTTATAGACATCCTTAGGCCTGTCCAACTGTAATGGGTGGATGGCCAGATGGCCCTCTTGGCAATAATATATAATTGATATGCGATAAATATGGATATGAGTATGATCATGCAATGAACATATAATGAATATGGATATGAGTATGAACATGCAATGAATATGGATATAATTTTGCATATGTAATAGATATGTAATGAATATGAAAATAATATGCAATGGCCCTCTCGACAATGATATGAAATATATGAATATGCAATGGACCTCTTGGAATGGTATGAAATGTATGAGTATGCAATGGCCCTCTCGGCAATAATATGAGATGTATTAATATGCAATGGCCCTCTCGGCAATGGTATGAAATGTATGAATATGCAATGGCCCTCTTGGCGATGGTATGAAATGTATGAGTATGCAATGGACCTCTCGGCAATGATATGAGATGTATGAATGTGCAATGGCCCTCTCTACAATGGTATGAAATGTATGAGTATGCAATGGCCCTCTCGGCAATGATATGATATGTATGAATATGCAATGGCCCTCTCAGCAAAGGTATGAAATGTATGAGTATGCAATGGTCTTCTCGGTAATGATATAAGATGTATGAATATGCAATGGCCCTCTTGGCGATGTTATGAAATGTATGAGTATACAATGGCCCTCTCGGCAATGATATGAGATGTATGAATGTGCAATAGCCCTCTCGGTAAAGGTATGAAATGTATGAGTATGCAATGATCCTCTCGCCAATAATATGAGATGTATGAATATGCAATGGCCCTCTCGACAATGGTATAAAATGTATGAGAATGCAATAGCCCTCTCGGCAATGATATGAGATGTATGAATATGCAATGGCCCTCTCGGCAATGGTATGAAATGTATGAGTATGCAATGGCCCTCTGGGCAGTTGCACATCAGCCTCCTCTAATTTTGACGCGACTTATGGATATCTCTTTTTGACGTCAGCCTTGACATAATGAAGATATCATAGCCCTCTCAGTAGTTGCGCATCAGCCTCCTCTGATTTTGATGCGACTTATGGATATCTCTTGTTGACATCAGCCTTGACGTAATAAAGATATCGTGGCCCTCTCAGAGGTATGAATGCAATGGAACTCTCAGCGGTATGAATGCGATGGCCCTCTCGGAGGTATGAATGCAATGGCTCTCTCGGCGGTTGCGCATCAGCCTCCTCTGATTTTGATGCGACTTATGTATATCTCTTTTTGACGTCAATCTTGAGGTAATGAAGATATCATGGCCCTCTTGGCGGTTGCGCATCAGCCTCCTCTGATTTTGATGCGACTTATGGATATCTCTTTTTGACGTCAGCCTTGACATAATGAAGATATCATGGCCCTCTCAGCGGTATGAATGCAATGGCCCTCTCGGCAAAAGTAAATATGCGATGATCTGTGTGTACCTGCACTTGGAACACACAGTTAGTCGACATATTGTCTCTTTAGCTAGAGAATTTAGTCAAAACTAAAGACAAAACTTTAGAAAAATTTGTCAAAGAATGAATATCGTCCTTTCGGGAGGATCATTGTGGATGTGTTAGTCCATCGGAAGGACAATGTCTGGTGGAATTTTTAAGGTCTTCTTAAAAATTCTTCCCCAATTTCCTGCTTCCAGGCAAGCCCCACATTGTTGATGGGGAAAAATTGACATCTTGTGCCATTTCTAGGCTTTCTCTAAACTTGACACTCTGGTTGAGAATATTTTATCATTATCTCGAACCTTGGCTTACTGGAGAAAATATCTTCTTGTGAATTTTTGAGATCTCCTCAAAAATTCTGGCCCAGTTTCTGTTACAAAGAGAAATAGAAATCTTATGGGGAACATGACCGAGCCATTACGGCGCCTACGTATCCTGTTGAGCTAGGAATCAGGTCAGACGTAGTTCTAACTTCTGGTGTAAGAACCTGAAATGAGACTATTAGTAGCCAATGCGGTATAAATATGAATCCAAAAGAAGAGTAACAAGATCTATTGGTCACATTTTTGGGGCGGACAACCCAATTAAGCAAACTAGGCATCTTACCCTTGCAAGGTTAGCCTATTGGTCATATTTTTAGGGCGGACAACCCATTTTAAGAGAAATGCAACTTTGTTGGTGAATACTAAGTTACTTTGAAAGATATTAAAGGTGGGCGTCTGCCCACTCTAAAAAATTAAGGGAAGAGAATTAAATCTCGACCGCAATCGGTACCAACTGTTAGTATTTGCATGGAAATTCTTCTCGTTTGCTTCTCTTTAACTGAGACTGCTTCAAGGTAATTTCAATAACTTTGAGTGGTACCTCAAATACACCTAGTATCGACAAGATTTGTTCACCTTGCTTCAAACAAATGTTTTGAACTACACCTACCCTCTTGCTTCAAGTGCCCTCACCACAAAGAATGTCCTATTCCACACTCATTTGAAGTATTTGATTTGAGGACTTTTTGCAAAGTGCTCTCACACTCAGAAGAATGTTCAAAGCATGCGATTGAGATGTCATATGCTTGGCCTTCATGTAAGTCTCCACTAATGTGAGAATGCTCAGAATAAGATCATGTAGGGCTTGTTATTAGCTTATAATGTAGGCTTGGGAATGGGTAGGATATTCATTTGGGGTAAAAGTGACTTAACCCCTCCTTGAACATTGTACTGATTTTGGTGCTTTTGATATTTTTTCACCTTTGGTGGTCGTTCTTCTTTGTTGTCCCTTTTATTTTTGTATGTTGTTCTGAATTCTTTTGAATTTCTCTTACTTGAGCTTTTTCTCCTTTCATTTCAAGGAGTTTTTCCTTCTTCTTTTGAAGTTTCTCCCTTTATGTTGGAGTGGAGTGCCCTCTTTTTTTTTTTTTTTCAATTGAGACTTCTCCATGTTTTGTGGGAGCTTTTGACTCTTTTCCTTTTCTTTCGAAGTCGTTTTTGCATTCTTGACTTCAGGGACTTTGCATATTTTGCTTTTGGCAACTTCAAACTTGATCTTCGTCTATAATTTGCACACTTGCAACATGTTCAAGGAGGTCGGGCCAATAGAGGTTTTGTTCATAGAAGCACTCAGAAGGGTATAGGCTAAGATATGTTTGTCCAAAGAATAGGATTTAGGCTCAAAGTAGGACATGCTAGGGATTAATGTAATTTGGTAGGCATTGAAAGGCATAATCGGGTCAAAGAAGGCCTACGATCCTTTCCCAAACCAAACATTACCCAGGATTTCACCTCAACAAACATTCATGCCAATTTCTAGATCAACAATGCAATGCAATTGAATTAAATCTAAAAACTCACCACACAATGCACATGAAGCAATAAGGTCGGTTTCATTCTTATCTTGGATGTATGCAAGGAACATTTTCGAGTGTCACAAGAAGTATGATGAGAGGTACCAAAAAAATCTATGGTTCACCATGAAGTCAGTCCTCTCTTTCAAATCAATTATTTTTCTTTTCACATACATGTTCCTAACCATGTTGGCACCAATCAAGTCAAAGACATAATTCTAAAAGTTTTTTTTTTTTTTTTTTGAATAAAAGGTACCGAACCGAGGAGGGCTGCCTACGTATCTCGCTCCAAATGATGAGAATCAGGTATGCATAGTTCGTGTAGATATGATAAAATATATGCACAAAAATTAATGTAAAGGTATAGACAAACTCAGAATGGTGCCTCCTAAGCTTGATGTTTTCAGCCGAAAGGCATGTATCGATCATTTGTAAGGATTATTGCAGTCTCTCAGTTGTCTTGTGGGGACCATTTCTTCTTGTGATCATCACCCATTATTTTGAGTGACGACATTGCGGTGGCCTCTCGATTATCCGTGAGGACACCTGTTGTTGGTTTGTACGAGTGTGGTTCCATATTTCTTATAAAAACCTCTTGTTGTTGGAGTTTCTCCCAGAATATTGTAGAAGAATTGGGAGTTTCTCGTACATTTGCAGAAATCTTATATTATGGTGACCGTCCTCGACCATTGTCAAGGACGGCCCTCCTGTAAAGAGACAAAAACGGAGTGAAAGTAGGGAAGTCATAAAATAACAGAATGGAAGGGTGTATTCAAAAAGTGCCCTGATTAGTTTTTCCAATTAAATATTGGTGTCTTGCCAAACTCAAGAGAAAATAACATCTTCCATGGCACCTAGCGATCATATCCTGCAAAAAAAAATTAGAAGGAAAAATATTAAAATCCTTCTTAGATTCATAAGATTAAAAAGGATTAAGGTTAGGCTTTCGACCAAGAGATTCGTCAAAATAGGAAATCCTTGTGATTCTCCAGCGAGTTCCTAGGATGATGCTATTTTTACTGCATCCAAAGAAAACTTCTTAAACTAGGGAAGGGGTTGAGATTTTAACTCTCTTCATCTGCATAATGCTCCTGTAAAAGGAAAAAGATCGGCTTTCATTGAACCCTGCATTCAAAGAAAAATTCTTAGTTTGAGAGACTGATTGTGTTGGCTTTGTTGTTCAATTGCTCCTTCCAGTGCCTGGCTTGCAAACTTATCTGATCTTGAAGCGCAACCTTGATGGAATTTTTGAGGATCTTCCAATCCTGCCCCAGTTTAGAACACAAAGGGACCTTGAACATTGTTGCACTTCACAATGCTGCTTTGTAGGAACCTTCGATACCTTCTCAAAAATTCTTATTCTGTCCAATCTTCAACAAGCTCTTGCATTCAACCTTGTAGAAATGTTATTTGTTGTGGAATTTTTGAGATCTTCTCAAAAATTTTTGCCCCAGTTTTCATTTGTCAAAGGAAATGAAAATCTTACAAGGAATATGACCGAAGCCGACATAGGCCGCCTACGTATCTCATTTTTGAGAATTCAGGTCAAACGTAGTTCAGGTGAAGTAAGATTGAGATTACAAGGAAATTAATCCATAATGTAAGATTACATAGCAATGAAAACTACAAAGTGCAAATTACATGGAAAGAAGGCAATAAAGTGCAATTACAAGAAAAGAAAGCAATGATCATAAGATTGAAAGACACCAAAAGTGCGACTTCCAGAGTGTTTCATTCTTCTTCGCAACCAGTTATACTGAAGGCCCACTTCCATGGTTGGGCTGCAGGTTGTTGTTCAAACTTGGCGGAGATGCCACAAGAGGTATCACCTTGTTGTCAATTAGGTCTTGCACTTTGTTCCTGAGGGTGACATATTTCTCGGTATCATACCCAACTACTCCTGAATGGTAGGCACATCGTTTGTTCGAATCATACCACTTAGCTGAAGTATTCACATACTTTGCTTTTATTGGATGCAGAATCCCTGCTATTTTCAGCTTTTCATAAAGTTGAGTCAATGGTTCTGCTAGTGGAGTGAAGACTTTGGGAGGCTTTCTTTCAAAGCTGATGCGAGACGCACTATTTTGAAGATTTTGTGGTGAATTCAGAGAATAATATGCAGGATATGGGTCATAGATAGGGCACATCATTTGGGGAGATTGAGGTTGACACAGTGGCGAAGTAAGGCGTGGAGAATATTGTCTATACTGAATATTGGGCTAGTACTAGGACGATCGTTGATGATATGACATACCTCCTCGTGTCATCGATCCCACGATCTCTTTCTCTTTTCCCTTTATATTCTCGAGAGAGCCAACTTGAAAGGCCTTTTTAGGGGATTGTAATGTTGCCAAACTTGTTATTTTTCCAGTCTTGAGGCCATCTTCGATTCTTTCCCCTACCTTGCTAACTTCATTGAAGGTTTCTACGTCTATTACAACCAATCTTTCATAGTAGTCTGAGTCTTTTGCTTGAATGAAATGGGTGATCATCTCTTGTTCATCCATGGGCGGGTGCACCTTATATGCTTTTTTTCTCCACCGTATAGCATATTCTCGAAAGAGTTCAAAGGCATTTTGGTTGAGCTTCCTAGTTGAGATTCTATCATGTGTAATCTCAGCATGAAACCTGTGTTGGTCCATAAAAGCTTTTGCCAAATTATCCCATGTATGCCATTTGGTCGCATCTTGCTTAGAATACCACTCGAATTCTTTGCCACTCAAGCTTTGACTGAAAAATTTGATTCTTATCCTTTCGTTCTCCCCTAAACTAATCAATTTTCCACAATAAGCTTCCAAATGAGAATCTTGTAGCCTAGTGGCAACTCTGATTTGGGAAGCTCACACCGCTCTTCATACTTCACATTCTTATTGTTTTTGACCTCAGAATGACCTTTCACCACATCTTCTAATTCTTTGAGCTTCTTGTCCACTACCTCATTATCACTAATTTCGATATCTCTTTCAGTCTCACCATAAGGATCCGTATCTAGACAGCTCAGTCGTTGAATCCGTGCAACAACATAAGTATGCATAAGTGGAACATGGTGCGTTATTGATACATTCTGACCATTTGGGGAAGCAAATGCCTTCACAAGGGGAACATGAATAAGCGGAGTATCTTGAATTTGTGGAGTGGTGGTCAAGTGATTTCCCTTGTCAACTTCATTTGAAAGTGGCATATACCCTTCTTGATTAACATCAAGAACTGGGTTCATACTTGGTAGGAGCTGTGAAGATGCATTGTTCTACGTTATCATGAACCTTAATTCAACCACTTGCTTTTCAACACGGGTAATGGCTTCTAAGTATGATTCTGATTTTGTTGAAGTGGTAGAGTCGGTTGCGATAGGCACATTAGAGATGGTGTTGATTGAAATAGCTTCCATGTTGAAATGGTTTCTTGAAACTGCCTCGCCTCTATCGTCGATTACCAACACAAATCAGCCTATCTAAGAAAGAAGAATAACTCAAAAGGTAAAATGTTAGTTTGTTGATCACAATAATTAACCCAAGATAATATAAAACAAAAAATACTTGTTTTGCTTTAAACAGTAGACTTATTCAAAATTTGAAAAAAGAGGCACCTCAAAAAGATGGCTAAATGGACACGATTGTGACCTTTTGACGGGTTTTGAGACTTTTGTTGTAAGAAGCAAAATGACCCATGAAGACACAAACTAACTTTCTGTTTTGTATCTATTGAAAAATCATTTGACGAACATTTTGTCAATTGACCATGATTAAAATTTGATTTTATTATTATTATTATTATTTATTTATTTTTTTGAAAGATCCTTCGAAAAAGATGGAGTCCTAAAATCTATCTATCGAATATTTAGCTGACTGACCATAATTGGATATTTGAAATCATTGACGTGATCAACGTGAATTGAACGATGACTCTCATTTTGAAAAGTCATGAAGTAGAAACTAATTTGAGGATGAACTTTTGGAAATTATTTAAGGAAGACTCTCAGTTTGAGTTTATTTGCCCAACGATGTTCTAAAACTCTGGACAAGTCATGTTTAAAGAAAAACATGTGCATTAAACACGTAATCACACAAGTATGCATAAAACAAACTATATATCATAACATAAGAATAGCATATGACGCGTCCTAACATACATGTGGCCTTTTAAGCCAAAGGTAGGCCTAGCAATTGAAGGATTCGTATGCCGTTTGTGAAATGTTTCATTGCCCCAAAAACATATTTATACCAATTTATGAATAAACCAACTAGGGATACAAAATGAGGGAAGGGAATGTACAAATAAATATCATTCCCACGCAGGGGTACAATCCTGAACTAGGCTGTCATGAAAAGTTCTTCAATCTCGGACTTCTTGGAACTCCGAACACCTTTCGGATGGAGATATTTAAATCAAAAACTATCTAAATATTTTCCAACCCCGAGGGACAAAGGTCCGTACAAAATGGCATCACATCCTTCAATTTAAACACATAAGGGATGATTGTCTTTTCGGACCGGTGGCCCTTTTCGACACAAGGTGGTCTTACTAATAGACCCGATACACCTTGGGTATCGGATCACTTAGGTCATAATGCCTATTCAAGAGGATTTGGCTTCGCTCAATCCTAGTTGACTAGAGTAGTTTGTTCAAATTGACTGGGAACCCAAAATGGACTTATCGGGGTAACACACCAAGTGACTGTTGACCGACTCGAATCAACTACTTCACTTGGCGGTTCAAAGAAAGTTAAGGTTTTATACGGAAGGGCGGGTGTAGATATCCACATAACCGCCCTTTTTCCTAATGTCTAATGCTTTTCCAAAAATGACGGAATATGCCATGAATGCAACAATTTATAGTTTGCAAAAAGTAAACAAGTAAATAAATAAAAAAGTAAATGATTATTACAAACCCAAATAGTTATTCAAATAGAAGTTAGTTTCAAAAACATGTGGTTAGAACCTAGTTGAATCCCCAGCAGAGTCGCCATTTTTGTTTTGCAGGAAAATGACTTGGACTTGTTTGTATTTGAAAACTTGGGAAAAGTTTCAAACTCAATTTTGAACAGAGTCACCACTTAATTTATTTAGGAAAATCAAGAAAACCTTTGAAATAATCTTTAAAGATTTAAAACACAAAAAATCCTTAAGATTGAGAAATCAGGGTAAGGGTTCAAATTAATACTCTTGGAAGGGTGTTAAGGCACCAAGAGTATCCGCTAACTTGCGGTTGTCCAGATTGCTTAAAACCTAACTTTGTTTGAGACTAACTTTAAAAGAAGGTGAAGGATTTATTTTTTCAAACATATAGGGAAAAAAAGTTTTCCTCGTTCCAGTATGAATAAACTTGGTAAAGATAAAAACTTCATCAAACGATTTAGACAAAAATGGTGAATTTGTTAGAAAGCAAAGCAATTGGTTTGAAAAAGAGAAATAGCAACAGTGAAACTTTATTAAGGACTACCTTTTATTTAAACTAACAAATGTAAGCACGAGGTTTTAAGAAAAAAGTTAATTTTATTTATCAAGTCCAAACCGATGCAAAATATAATTGCTTATGAAAATATGGCAACTCCAAAAGGAAATCAACTAGATTGAATAAAAAGTAGTTGAAGTAAGAGCATAGAAATGACAATAATACTGAAAATAAATAAATGAATTCAGGCTTTTGGCCCAAATCCCATCTGAACTAGTCTATGGTACCACTGCTTTAGCCGAAACTCTACTTGGGTTTTAAACCCAAGTTTGCAACATTGCTAAGGTCAGGCTCTTGAAGGCTTTTGATGTTGTTATCCTGTTGCTGCTGCGTTTGGACTCTTTAGTCCACAATATTGTATTTTATTTCCCTTTGACTCATTAATATTGACTCGAGATATCAGACTTGGTCCAATGAGGAAGATGTAAGGAGTGGCAGTCCGTAATGGACTCAAAATCGAACGAAATCCAAAGGTTGACTCGGGCGAGGTTTCATGCAAACAAAGAAAAGTGGATTAGTGCTTTGCCTCAAAATTCTTAATGACCATAATAAGACTCCACAACATTATAACAAAATAAAAAAAGGAACCCACATTCACTAGAATAGGTAGAGGAAACAATAAGCTAATGTTCGTACTAAAGAAAACATGATGTGATACGTCTGCAAAGGCCCATGTTTCAGGAACTTGCATTATCAAAATTATGAACCATTTATATAAAATAGATTCCTCTGATTGCAGCCAAATCAATATCAAAAACAACAAACATTAACCAGCAATGCTGCTATACTGTTCTAGTGGCAGAAAGAAGAAAAAAAATAAAAAAATGATGCAGCAATCAATGAAAGAACATAAACATCATGATTTAGATTAATTTTGAAGTACAACCTAATGGAAAAGAGTAGGAGGTGATTTTAACTTGAAACAACTAAAACAAACCAGTTTTCACATTAAGTTTGAATGAAAGAAAGCCAGTGAAAAAGGAGAAAGGGAGCTACTGGGAGGCCAAAAAAGAGTTCATAGCGAAGTCGTATTATCAAATTTTGACAAGATTAATGATTCTATTAATCTAAAGCTCTTGTGAAGGGAACAAGCAGATTTAACACCCCATTTTAAATCATAATTTTCACTTCTTGAAAGATAGAAAAGACCCTCAAAATCTTGGAAGAAAAGACTAAAAGAGATCACATGAATTGGGCAAAAACTCATCATTTAAGGCAAAACCAATCTAAAGAAAAAATCCATCTTAAGCCAAAACAATCTTAAAGTTTCTTGAAATCTAAAATGAAAGAAATGGACAGATTTCCATTGCTCCTTTCGGCATTGAGGGCCAAATAAACTTAGGAGGTAGTCCCCGTTTACAAATATCATGATCTAAACAGTGAACCATAACAAGCAACATATTCAATCCAACACAGCGACTAAACTGAAAAAAGAAACCTTGTGCCAAAACAATGAATCTAAAACTACAGCAAGCAATATTCAAGCTAAAATAATAGAGTAAAGCTGGAATGAGAGCTAGTGAGCCAAAATAAACTAAGACTACAACGAGTAAAAACTTGAGTTAAACACAATAAAACATGGAGCTAAGGCAGTGAACTAAAAAATGAGAAAACTAAAGCAAGAAATATTAAAGATAACAGTAGATTAAACCACAACAAACACCAATTCAAACTAAAAAGAAACCATGGATTAAAAGTTAACGAACAACTTCTAGATAAAACAACGGATTAAAAGGCTAAAGCAAAAGTATGAAGTTAAACAGTGAAATAAACAACCAAGGCAAGAATACGAGTTTAACATAACAACCGCCTTTTGTTGCACAAAAATCCTAGAGCCTTCAAGGCCTTCTACAACACATAATCCCAATTCTCACTTAGTGAGCTAACAACTCTAACATGAAAAAACGTCTAATTGATAACTAAAAGATTAAAAAGGAGGGGGTTTTACCTTTTTTTGGGCAGCTAACCGGGACTCAAACTTTATTGGAATTCGACTCCACCACCACCGTCGAGAAGATGAACTCAGATTCTTGGCCAAGACTCAGGCTCAATGGAGTCTTAAAGAGTCTTAGCACCAGAAAAATAATTTTTAAACTAAGCAAAATCCTTCTTTCAATTTGGGATTTTGCCTTTTTGGGTGTGAAAACCCATCGAGTTTTTTGTCGAAAAATCCCAAGCTCTTTTTGAGCCTTTGAGGGTTCTCTCCATTCTGAAAATGTTACCCCAATAAGAGGAATAATGGGGTTTATATAGGAGTGAAAATTCGCGGTTTTGGGGGTGAATTTTAGATGTGGGATTAGCAAAATTCCTCAATTTTGGATCGAGGATAAGGCTTGATGAGCTGTAACACATACAAAATAGTACGAGTTTGTGAAAAATAAATATGAAAAAATTGGCAAAAAATGGTGAAAATCCACGTAGCACATCTGGAACCTTCTAGGTTGGTACGAAGGGCGTACCTGGCACGTCGAATCTCGTGCGCAGATGAAGAGGGGAGGGAAAGGGGAAAAGGAAAAGGGATTTGGGCTTCGCGTTTTGCTGCTGTCGTTGAATGTCGATGTTGTAAGGTTTTTGTCGGTATCGTTGTTGTTCGGGTGTGTTTGGAGAAGAAAAGGGTAAAGGGTGTGTATGGGCCGGGTCAAGGCTTAAGTTGTTGGGACTAGAGAACATTTAATTTAAATGGAGTGGCCCAATTGAAATTAGTCCAAGACAAGAACTCATAAAGAGGTTTAATTGAAATTGAGCCAATTAATTTGAATTAAAATAAAATTGAGATAATTAAATCCCACTAATTTCAAACTTTTCAATTTCAACAATTAAAAATATCTATTTTGGGCACAAACTTTGAAAAAAAAAATGAAAATCAACTAAATTTCCAATTTAGCCGGCTTAAAGAAAAATCGAGTTAACGTCATTTTTCAATGGAATTGCTTCTCAAAAAGGTTTTCTCAAGTAAAAATTCTATAAATTCCATACATTTAAATACAGAACCATATATTTTACATGGAAATAATAAAATTAGCCTGAAATTAATTTTGAAAACATTTTAGTTTTATCAAGACAATTACTTCAAAATTTATTAAAATTGAATAAGCTCAAAATTGAAATAAATTATGGAGGGAAAAAATTAGGTGTCAATAAAATTCACTCAAGCTCTCTTGCCTTGTAACTCCATCTACGTTGAGTATAGATTCACAAGAATTCATGTGATGCAGTAGCTGCCAGAGTTATCAAAGATGCCAGAGTGGGTCATTAGAAATCTCCATGGTTCTAGAGATAGCTTCATCATTTGAGCTTATAGGACTTTCCAATTTGGGTGTTTATTTATTGTTTCAATTTATTTGTTGTCTGAACATGACTTTGGGTATAGTCCATTGATCTAAGTCATATTTATCTGCTTTATTGCCAACTTTGACCCATGTTTACCTTAGTTTTGAGAGAAATAAGTATTTATTTTGTATTGTTTTGATGGAATATTTAATATTGTGCTAACAAATGTGATTAGACCCTTGTAGGTGAAATTTGCGACAATTTGGAGCATTTTTGGAGTGGAAAGCGAGGCTTGGAGGAGCTACGAGCGAAGAATATTGAAGATAAGAGGCTAGCCAAAGATTTGAACTTGAAGAATCCAACCAAATCAGCAAAGAAAAGTCGAATAAAGGAAGAAAAATGGAGTTCAAGTCCCAGGCGCGCCAAGGGGCTTGCCGGGCCGCTTTTGGCACAATTTTTACTCAAGTTTTTGTCTATAAATAGGGATTTTGGGTTATTGTATCATGATTCCATCTCTTGTAGGCTAACTTTGGGCCTTTTTTGGACTGAAATTAGGTTTCATTCTTCTTCTTTTCATCTTTTATTTATTTTTATGAATTTTTATCAAAGTATGATGTTAATTCAAAGTATGAGTGGCTAAAACCCCTCATTCTTGGGGTTGAGGCTATGAACATGAATCTCATGAGTTAAATATTATTTGTTTTTGCTGAAGTTTATCAATTTATTGGTTATTCTTATGTTCTTAATTTTACTATTTTAATGCTTAATTATCATTGAAATAAATCTATTGTCTTGAGAGGAGCTCGAGAGAGAAATTAAGAGATAGAACATGGAATATAAGGAGTGTGATATTTACTCGAGGAAGCAATTCCAAGAGATTGATATGCGGTTAGGATCGAGAGGTACCTAATTCGCCGCGCTTGTTCAGATACGGGAAGATAGCTTAAAGGCGTTAGAATTGGTTAAATCTATCCCCGCTCAACGATGTAGTTAGGTTTCCAATTTCTAATAGAAGGTTATAGTTTGGAGACGAATATAATCATATTATCAACCTCGTGATCAATAACCACGATAGACAACTCAATTTGCTTAAACCATTAATATTCATGTGCTAGAGATGACGGTCAGGATGCCTTAACCATGGGAATTAAACTTGCTATTGTTTATACCCCAAGTTAATCATGTTAGTTTAGTTCATAGTTATTTTATACTTTAAAACCATCATATCTCTATATTCCACCGCTTAAATAAATAATCAAGAACTAGTTTAGTCTAGTGAATAGTTAAACGACAAGTCCCTGTGGGTTCGACATCCGGCTCGAAAGGGCGACTTTATTACTTGAACGATCACGTACACTTGCGTGTATATCTAGGTTGCAACATCCATTGCTTTGGGCCTCTACCATTTTGTAAATATTTTACTTTATAATAAATAGGTATTTAGCCTAATTTTATTTTTGACGAGGATGTCACACACCGTATTAGTGTATGGTGGTTGAAATGGAGGCTGACTTCGGGAGTTTTGTGCAATAAGAAGGTCCCTCCTAAATTGAAAGTCAAATTCTATAGAGTGGCAGTTCGGTCGGCTATGTTGTATGGAGCAGAGTGTTGGCCAGTCAAGGTGTCCCACATATAAAGGTTGAAGGTGGGGGAGATGAGGATGTTGCGATGGATGTGTAGACGTAATAGGAGAGATAGGGTTTGGAATGAGAGTATTCGGTAGAAGGTAGGAGTGGTCTTGGTAGTTGAAAAGATGCGGGAAGTGCGGTTAAGGTGGTCCGGGCATTTGATGAGGCAGTGTACAGATGCCCCAGTATGGAGGTGTGAGAGATTGGCTATGGATAGCTTCAGACGGGGTAGAGGTAGGTCAAATAAATATTAAAGGGAGGTGATTAGATATGACATGGAGCAGCTACAACTTAGTGAGGACATGACCCTAGATAGTAAGGTGTGGAGGGAGCGGATTAAAGTAGAGGGTTCGTGGGTAGGAGTGCGTCCTGGCTAGGTGGGTATACACTGGGTATGTTGTTGTTGTTGTTAGCCTAATTTCATTTTTAAAAAAAAGAAGCTTTTATTAATTCAAATAACACTGAATGTCTCAAAACACAATGTCAAATCAGAAAGAAAAATAAAAAATGCATTATAGCTCAAAATTGAGTTTATTTTATTTTAAACAATAAGAGAAATCAAAATCTTTTATGTCTACCCAAGTGCCCTGTGAGGCCTGGATGGAGGGGCAGTCTAATTATTGAGTGCAACCTTTGGTCAGATGCTTTGACTAGGGGCTTCTCCCTTCTCACTGATGATGACATTACAATCTTCTTTCTTAAATTCTGTCAATGACAAACCGTTCAAACTTTCCAATACCTCATCCTCACAAAGAAGGTCTGATGCAGCGGAGGTAAAGAATATGGCAAGGGGTAGTAATTTAATTACCCTCTTTGTCATTTTCTCGATTTCCATGCATTTCTTACATTTTGAGCCTACCCATGCTATAAGTAATTTATGACTTTCCGGAATGTCGGTTCGATTATCGAACAGTTTGTCTTGGTTTTAGGCTCAATTTCCTGTTTTGGAGATTTCACTGTTAAGGAATTGGTCTCGGACCAAAACTCCTAATAAATGATCTCGGATGAGAATTCCAACAATGCCATCAGCTTTAGAACATTGATTTTAGGCTGCAGGACCCTTGGTTAAGGTCATAAGGTTTTCAAACTCATTTTGGGCTATTGGGTGGATTTAATAAAAAATAGAACTATAGGTGTGGGCCCCATATTTAATCGAAACAATCTCGGATGAAAGTTTTGATGGTTCCATTGAGTCTGAAATGTCAAATTTGGAATGTTAGCATAGTTTGTTTGCACACACGGGGTTCTGAACGAATCCCAAAAACCCAATCGGAGTTCGTTAGGACTTAGCATTTTTCTTGTTTCAGGGATCTGGTGGGACCTCTTAAGCGGTGGTCACTTTAGCAACCTTAAACCGCTTTAGCGGCCTTGGCTACTCTATTGATGTCCGTTCTAATGGTCAAGGTCCCCTTTAGCGGACGTCGCTTTAGAGGACGTTACTTTAGCGACCTAGGTGCCGCTTTAGCAGCCTAACGTCCCTCCGTACCCGCCACTTAAGCATTCAACTGCCACTTTAGCGGCTATGTGGCTACTTTAGCGGTCACTGCTGGGTCAATTTATCCTCACCCCTCACGATTTTTCTCCATTTTATTAATCCCCTTTTTGCTATTTTTGAGACCTAGGAACTGAAGGGAGTGTGGGAATCGATCAATTGAAGTTGAGAATGCATAGAGGACGTTAAGGTGATCATTTCCCATTAATTCCTTCATAAGTTTTTGGATAAAATCCATCATTTAATTCTTGTTTTCTCTCTTATTTTCCTCAACTTTACTGGCTGATTTAAGCCCTAATTTACGCTCCATTTGTGCTCAAATTTCGAGCACACATTCCTTGTCCTTCGAGGGACCTCGTGGCAGATTCAATTTTGGGATTCCGTTAGAGGGCCCCATGGGCCCATTTTGACCAAATTTTGGGCCCGGAGATTTATATTGCAATATGGGTATCATTTTACTTCTATTGATTATTATTTTGATTGTGTGGCAACCTTTTAGGATTGTGGGGTGAAGGCGATCAATTTGCAGATGGCTCGAGATCGCAGTTCAGCTATGAGGTAGGCTTCGGTCTACTTTTCTCTATCAGAATGTGTATTGCATAGATTGCATGCTAGGTAGGGATTATAGGATCGAATTATGACTAGTATATCATGATTTAGTTTACTTAGGGAACTTGGGATAGAAATGTGATTCGAACTATAGCCGAGGATACGCGTTATGTCCCTTGAACCATATTATCCTTTATTATAGACATCTTAACCATAGACTGATGTTAATGATCCTTTAGTATAAGGCTCTCCATGTTACTTAGTGAATAGGACAGTAGTTCCCTAGATTTTGGTGATATTATTCTACTAGTTATGTACTGTTGGGCCCGAGGCCGTGGTTACGATACCAGTTGGACTCCAGGTGAGTATTTTAACCTTAAAGAGGGCATGATTCTAGTTTATAGATGCTTAGATAGTTATGGTTATATTGTTTGGATACTGGTGATGACATTCAACTTTAGGTTCATTTATGCTCACTTAGTGGTACGATTCCGACTAAAACCTTGATTTTACTACTGTTTTCTAAAATAGGATTTATTCCCACTTTTCACTTTTAAAACGGGTTCTTTTACAGCGGGAATTGTACCACCTTATTTAATCAGTTATGAGCTTTGGAATTAAAATTTAGTTTTATAAATTAGATCGAGGTTGATTTCGGTCCATTATTAATCCATTCGTTTACCACTACTATTTATTTCGGTTGAATGGGGGGCCGTATAGGTATTATGATTGTTTTTTACTGAGTGTTTACTTGAACCTTCTGGGCTTATGGGTGCTCGAATAGGTTTTTGTTTGTCTGGAATAGACGGTTACTTTATGGTTGGTTATTATGGTTAGTTCGTGACGTGATGATTATTGACTGGTACTCGAGATGGTCGGTATGCTTTTGATTTTTTTTTTTTTTATCATGGTAAGATGCATTATTGCTAAGTTACCTCTTGATTAGTTACATTTTGGTTAGACACCCTGATTATGCTAGTTGTAGCTTTCCTACTTGGTTAGGGTTCCTTGAGGTGCTAGGGTGGCTCCCTTAGGTTATTATCTTTGTATTTAGTCTTATATATGTATGTATATATATATACACACACACACACACACACACATATATATATATATATATATATATATATATATATAAATGGTATTACCGTATATATCTCTCTTTCCTTATCCATTCATTTTGTATATGTATCCTTTGGCCTTATATTATTGCTATATATCCTTCTTTCACTGTTCATTTATATACTGGCTAGTGATACACGGTATTTCACTATAGTCTCTGTACACTGCTAGAATTGGATAGTTTATCCTTGTTCCTTCCTTGGCATTTTCATGTTTAGTTCCTTGGATAGTTGCCTGTAGTTTATATTCCTGCTTTGTATGTTATTTATGTTGCATTATCTTTAGAGCTCAGTTGGCCGATGCCTACTAACTGCCACGTGTTAAGTACTTATACTTTACTTCTGTAGCCTGCAAATCATAGTACGAGTTCTCGCTGTTGATGTATGCACCGTACGGAGCAGCTATAGATCAGAGATTTAGGGTGAGCTCCTAGCGTTTAGAGTATTCCTACTCTCCCTCTTATTGATTAGACTTATCTCTATTTTGTACTTTGGAGATGGTTTGTAATAGTATTCATTCTATATTTCACTTGTACTCCTATTGTATTAGAAGCACATGTACTGACTTTACCAGGTCTTGGGTTGTAAGCTATGTATTAGTCTCTTTATTATGCTTTCCTTATAGTGGTCTTGTGAAATTATGGTTGTATAGGCTCAGTTATTCCATGTAGCCTTGCCCCAAGGCCTTTATCCAATTCTTATCCAAACTTGATTAGTACTTTTATACCCTTATCACTCCACCACAGTCCCTTTTCGAAGGCTACCTCCCATTCCATGGTTTCTCCATCTGAGTCTTCTTCATTGTCACTTATAAGGATGAAGGGAGTATCCTCTGTTATGAATATATTCTTCAACATTTCAGATAGGATATCTTCTTCATCATCGAGAGACCCGATAGAGTGGAAAATTTGATACAATGATGGAGAAGAATTAGACGTCTTTCTACTTTTGGGTGTTTGGCCATTGTCCATATAGCCCAACCTAAAAGTGTTATTATTCATACTGGGTTGTATAGGTTTGACCATCCCTTGCAATCTGGCCCTGAGAGATTTATCCTCTTCATATCCAAGCATAGTGTATAGTGTGCGAAAGTGTGAGATTCCCAAGTAGGAGGAAATATTAATGCAATACCAGTTATATAAAGCAGTAACAAATAGCACATAGTGTAACACATTGAACAATATAAAGAAAATGATAAAAATCAGAAAAATAAATAAATGCACAATTAAAGGGATGTTGGGGAAATAAGAGGTAACATATATATACAAGTAAAAAGGGAAAAGGAAAGTGAATGTACATGGCAAGATAAACCATTTTAGGGAAACACAAATAAGAGAAAAAGAAGAGGATTAACATGCTTATTAACAATAAAAGATTCCAAAACAACTACTTAAGAAAATAAATAAAGGAAAAAAGGAAGAGGATTAACATGCTTCACAACAATAAAAGATGTCAAAAAAAAACTATCTAAGGAAATAAATATAGGAAAAAAAGAAGAGGATTAACATGCTTAACAACAATAAAAGATGCCAAAATAATTATTTAAGGAAACAAATAAAGGGAAGGGAATGTGGGTAATCATCAAAAGGAATAAGCATAAAAAATAAAGTGCACACAAATAGAAAATAAGTATAAAATCCCCAATAACATATGAATTCATAGTGGTTAGAACCTAGGTATCCCCAGCAGAGTCGTCATGCTGTCACACCCCATTTTTCTCTTGAAAAGCAACCCATCAACATGACAATTTTTTTTAGGATGATTTAAAGAGAAGAGTCGCCACCCAACGACTAAGGTGCGTTAGGGCATCATTCTAAACTAATTTCGAATTATTTATTTATTAGTCTACGTTACCAAAAATATGGGTAAGGGTTCAAGTTACCTCAAAAGGAAGGTATTAACCACCTTTCGAGGTTCATAAATATGGGTTCCGACTGAATTCATATATTATGTGGGGGATTTTATGTGATAAGCAAAAGGTCAATTATTTATTAACTTAATTATTAGCTAAGTGATTCAGACATGAAAATATGCTTATTTTAAGATGACTAAGTAAATTAAACAGGTAGTTAGATATTAAAACCAATTGGCGAAGTCATACTTTAATAAAATCTCAATTAACGCTATCTGAAATAACTTGGTGATAAAAGAAAAAAATAGATTATTTATCTAATTAATATAACCCAAGTGATAAGATATTAAGGAAAACAAAAATTTATTTATTAACAAGACGTATGTAAAAAGGAAACTATAATAAAAATATCAGATAAGCGATAAGATAGAATGGAAACAGTGATATAGTGAAAAGGAGTTACTAAATAAAAGTAAGCCTAGACTACCCAAAATAGGCAAAATAAACTAAAAATTCACCGAATAAGGAAGTACTCATTCAACCTTATGCAAAACCTTTTTAACCAGAGTGCAATGGTTATCGGACCATAAGTGTATCATCTAGATCACTCCCTACGTAGGAGAAAAAGATAATTGAGGGGGAGGGGTTTTAATCCTAATGAGATCACCCCATGCAACTAAAATAATACTTCGCAACCCGATTGGGAGGAGGATTGCTCATATTATTTAGTGGACACAGACTATCATCTCCCACTATCCACCTAAGTTTGGTTATTAGGTTATTATTAAACATAGAAGCGCACTAAAGAAAGTCAATAACAAATTTGGATAGATAGTCTAGGAGGTTGAGGTCCGAGAGTATTGATTCATTGAAGGTTCAGTAGAAGCATTATCCGATTGAGGAGGCTACGTAGGAGGTAGAGTCTGACATGCGGAGTAGATATTCCCAAATTTTTGACACTCCTCCTTGACTTTCATTTGAGGACGAACCTGCATTTTAATAATGGATGTTGTAACCACACTCATAGTGATTTTTGAAAATTTTCATGTTTTGAACATTTTACCCCTTTCCGTAGTTATATTTTAATATTTATTATCTATGGGAGTAGGTGGCATGGTTCCCGAGATACTTGGTCGATTTTTAAGTAAGTTTTTTGTTTTTGAAAGATACTGAGTTGAAAAGGTGACTTTGATCAACGTTCTGAGATTTGAGCGTCGAATGAGAATTTTGTTAGTTCCATTAGCTCTAGAACATTGATTTTGGGTTAGTAGCTTGGTTGGTCTGGTTCTGAGGCTTTCAGTGTGGTTTTGAGTGTTTAGATGGGATATTGGTTAAAGTTTGACCTAGAGTTGACTCCAGTCAAAAGTCGATGATAATGACCATCTTTGGTGTTTCTAATGGTCTCATTGAGTCCAAAACATTGAAATTTGTCTGGTCGTATAGTTGGTTTATTTTTGTGGATCCAAACGAATCCTGAGGATCCATTAAGAATAATTTTGAACTTGGGACTGTGTTATTTATCTACTATCTGGTGCAACATGGTTTTTCATCATGATTGCCAGCCAATTGATAGCGATTGCATGGATGGCCCTTTTTGTTCATCGTGATCACATGGTCGGCTGGCAAGATCGCAAAGTGTAGATGGTCTGTACATCGCAATCATACGACCTTCTCCTGCGATCGGAAAGAGCAATTTTAAGGTGGGTCTGCTTTGAATTGATTCTCTTCTTCGTGATTGCAAATGTGGTCTTCGTGATCGCAAAGCAAAAATATATGGGCAGTCATTTAAAACACCTTTTTTCAAACATAAAACCCAAAACTCCATTTTTGAACTTGAGAACTTGGTATGGGGCAATTTCAAAAGGGATTTTCGAGGTTTGAGCTTTGGGTAAGTTTCTACACTAATATTTATCCTTACTCATTAAATATTTTATGATTTCACCTTCAAATCTTGGTTTTCAACTTAAAAATTTAGGATTTTCTTGATAGAGTTAAGAAATGAAATTTTGATGATTTGAACGTCAATTTTAACTCTATTTTTGATAAAATTTCAAATTTGAACTCCTTACGTTATGCATAAATTGGTTTTCTAATAAAATTCTATTTTTTCCTAAAATCTCAAGGATGACTTTTGGATTGACTTTTTAGACCCGATTTGTAACCTTAGCAATATGGATATCATTGGACTCGTATTTACACGTAGAATCTATTTTTGATAGATTGGGAGAATTAAAGGGAAGGCTACTGATTAAGTGTTTCAGGTTTGCTGTTCGACGTTGAGGTAGGTTATGACTTAAATTTCTTCAGACTTAGCTTGGGTGGGGACTTATCATGTAAAGCATGTTATGGGATGGGCAGCATAATAATTATAATAATAATTATGTTGATTCATATTATTGTGAAGCTCGTGTGGAGGCGTGTATTTATTATGACAGTACATGAGCTGGTTTATTATTGTGATACTCGTGTGGGGGCTTATGTTGATGATTTATTTGTGATTAGGAAGATTGAATCTTATACCATATCATTGGGATCATTCCACACATTGTTGATACACATCATAGTCTGTATTTATCATGGTTATGCGTACTCACTCATCTTATGATTTATTGAATTGGTACCATTGGAAAAACATTGATTTTGAAAGAAAATAAACCATTTTATTATCAAATCAGTCTGATGCAGGACTTCGGGTATTGATACATGATATAATACTTATTCGGCCCAATGCAAGATTTCAGGGACCGTTTATGATTATTTATTGATTTTCATCGAACAAATGATTTTGGGGGAGGTATATAAATTTTGTGAGTGCCCCATGGGTACCTTCTTGGAGCACTAGATGCTTGAAAGGTGTATGCAGGTGTTCATTGGCCATTGCATCTCAATCCACTTCATTGCATTTGCATCATTTCTTAAGATATTACTATGACTGATATAAACTGTAATATTATCCAATATTGACCTGCTAGGAATTTTCTTCATGTAGAGTTACTTTAGTATCCTTTACCTGATAAAGGTTTTACCTAAGGTCGGTCGATCTATGATGACTACTGAGTACAAGTTGATCTTACTCATCCCTACTTTTGTTCATCCTTTCGGTGCAGATCCTAGTTGAAGTGGTTCCCACTGTTAGAGAACGTGCATTTAGAGGTTTACCAAAGCTGTGGTGAGCTCCTTGGTTCGGGGGTTCTTCTAGGTTTCATCTATCTTAATCCTATTTTGTCTTATATTCAGAAAATTTTATATTTTCTTGTCATTTGGTAGCTAGAGTCGCTCTTATACTTATATCAACTAAGTCTAGGTGTTAGTTTCGATTTTGGGCTAGATTCTCTCTTGAACTTTTGAGTCTAGTCTGTATTGAGTTTTATTTTGTTATCGCTTTTATCTTGCTGTGTTATTCTGGCATTTTATTTCTTATGTGATTGTTATTCTGAATTTTTGAGTCCATGCTTACCTACCATAGTCGGGTTAAGGTAGGTGTCATCATAATCCACGAGATTTTGGGTCGTGACATTTGTACACTTTCTTGCACATTTTTATTCTAAGAAAAATGTTCGTTGTTTAATTTTGGAAATTGAGACAGTTCAATCACTTAAAGTAAAAAGAACATGATTACTTTAACACAAGTTTAAGACATGTTTAGAATGTTGTGTTTCAATTCTTTGGCCTAATCCACATTCTGAATTACCCAAAGTGAAAAGAACATGATTCTATTTAACACAAGTCTATGACATGATTAGAAAGTTGTGTTTCAATTCATTAGCATAATACACATTCTCAATTGCATGGGAGTGTGATTGTCCAATATTTTCAATGTCAATTATTTTTCCTCTCTCTCAATTTTCAAATCCCACACTCCTTAGCTCCTTGATAGACTTTAGTGAGATAAAACTTTCCTTTTCTTCTCATATATGTCTAGATCAAGCACTATCTATGTACCACATGTTCTTGATTCCACTCAACTTAGCATGCAAAATAAATTGGAGGTTAATTTTAGGAACTTCCACAAGCTCGAATCCCTTTTATGAGTTAAAATATAAATTAGATTTTTTTAAGTCCATCCTAGTACTCTTTCTCTATTCAATGAAGAACCAGGTCACTCTTCTTTTTATCATAAACATATTGCATATTTTTCTGAATTTCATTGAGTATATTCATTCATGCATATTTTAAATGCCCACATTTTCATGATGTGTGCACAAACGATTATCAAGTATAGTGACATAAATAATTTTGGGGATCGTATAGGTCTTAACCTTTTTGTGTTATAGGCCCTGTTTGTTTCTACTGTGATTAGCATGTGGAGATGTCAACACTTCTAAGGACCAGATCCATTGAAGTATTCTATCTAATTCATACTTGGCGTTGTTAAGATTTTCATGAAGCACCCTATTTGCTTCACTACAAGAAAAATTAAGTATTAAGGATAGGAAACTAGTTCCTAAAAGTTTTGATCTGGTCCCTAAATGTCAATAGCGACCAGATTTCCCAGATAGGTTCCGCCATTAAAGATTACAAGGGAGGAGATTTAATTACTGGTCCTTAGAGAGTATTAGTGACCAACTAAATCCTGGTCCTTAACATAATTTAAGGGACCAAATTTAATTCTTGTCGCCAAACACAGGTCTAGGGGTGCTTCAAAAATTTCAGCGATACTATTACTGATCCTAAAAAGGTCTTTTAAGGCAAACTGTTTACCCTGAAAATAATAGAGTTGAATTTGTAGGGGGTCAAGAAGACGTGTTTTCCACTGTACCTTATTTTATGCCCGATTTACTAGTGTTTTGGTTATTAATAGATAACAAAAATAGTCTGAATATAACGTAAGCACAGTAAGCAAGGTAAACAGAGAAATCTAGCCATGTTCGAGGCGAGTATAAGCGAGTCCGAGATCAGTTCCTCAGCTACTTAGATATTTATTGAAAGCGAAACAAATTGCAAATAAAGAAAATGCTTGGAGCCTAAGAAAGTAGTATGCTACTATTGCATTATTTGAGAGAAGTGGAATCAGGATCCATTTACAAATGAGCAAGATTAGCTTTAATGCTAAGACCTTGGCCAATAAGAAAATCTCACTAAAGCCATAAAGTACTAAGTCCTATGTGTTTGTACCACACGTCTAATCCATTGGAGAGCGCCAGTTAATATTCTTGTATAATTTAGATCCATATGATCTCATCCGTACACCTGAGCAGCCTGACACTCTTGTCCCCTATTTGTCTTTTTCTATCGCGTCATTATCGGTAACGTCTCCCTGATCCTTATCCCGTACGAGATGACATCTCTATCATTGTTATCTCAGAGAAGGCATCTCAAGGTTCAACTCTCCTCATTGCAATGAGACTTTGTGCTAACCTTGCTATTGGTACCACGTGTCTCTAGTCTGATTTTACCCCATAAATGAAATAGATTCAATGATTTATTTAGAAAATACTTAACGTGCCAATGATACATGAGATGAACAATTCATTAGATGAAAGTATCCTCATTATGAAAACTACTAATCAGTAGAACTTGTATCAATTAAATTACTGAAAAGAAAAGCTACTAATAATAATAAGTACTAAATAGTTAGAATAAAATATGAAGAAATTTATTTTCTTTTCTACACAAATATACTAATTAGCAGAAGGAACCGGTAGAAGAGTAACTGAATTAAAATAAGCTTATGCAAGATGAATCAAGCTTTTTGAAATAAACAAAGATACAAAATTTCAGCTTGATGGTTCAATAGTAATTGGTTGTTCACCAACTCATCCATCGCTAGATAATCTAACATTGTGGTATAACACCACAGGTTAACCACCATCCTAAATAATTTTGAGTCATTTATAAATAGTAGAATACGCAAAAAATTTAATGAGTCTATCGATGTTTAGTAAATAATTCAGATGTGCTTGTCATAACATGTTTGTACCCATGTTTATCGGTCTTCTTATCTTTGCTATTTCACTCTCTAATGATATCTTAAACTATGTGATTAACTCTGACGTAATAATACCATTTTAAGTGTTTCTTTTGGCAATTAAAGAAATTTATAATAATTACCAAGAGAGATTTACAAAAGAAGGGTGATTTGTCAATTCAATTACTTCTCATATCTCTACCATTTTTCTTGGCCAATTAAAAATTTGGTGTTTTCATTATTTGTTACAAAAAATTGTTGACATGGTATAAAATCTTGAAATATTTGGAAATATTCAATGATTTAATTAAAACTAATACTATCATGTTTCTATTGTGTACAATAGTCCAATATGAAAATTAATGTTACCCGAGAGACCTAAAATATACAAAAGCACTTAACACTTAAAAAGAATGTTGTACATCATTAGATGTTCCCTCATAATCTCTAGGATACTTCATTACCAAAAACCCGAGTAGGGAAGGCCAGTGCAGTCCTCTTAGATCCCCTTCAATTCTTCTCTTAAATTATCTCCAACAAAAAATTCTTCCAAAAAGCAAGTTCCAAAATTTTACAAAATGTAATTTTTAGTCTTCACACGCTTACACAATATTATAAAAAGATAGTATCCGGTATATTTATGCAAGTTATAGTTTGAGAAATCTTCACAAGAAATATTGACAAAATTTGTGGCGTAGCAAATTAATTTTGTAACAATAATGAATATGAACATTTGAAACCCACAACTAAAGATTACAACATGTGTAACAACCCTTGGAATAATTTTCAGAATTTTAAGTGTTTCAATCATTTTATCCTTTCCAGTAGTTACTTTATGGTAATTGTGAGTTGCGAAAGTGGACAATTTCGTTGTTGAGGGGTTTGGCTGGTTTTTATTCAAGTTTTTTATTTTGAAAGATCTAGAAGTTAGTAGAGTTAACTTTGATCCAGATTTTGAGTTTTAGGCATCATACAAAAAATTTGTCTATTCCGGCTACGCTGAAATGAAATTTTTGAGTTAGTTGCATGGTTTGTTTAGGTCCCAGAGCTTTTGGTGTTATTTTCAATGTTTAGACAAGAAGTTGGTTATCATGTCCTATAGTTGACATCGGTCAACATGTGTTGAAAATGACCTCCGTTGAGAAATCTAATGGTTTCATTGGGTCCAGAACATTTTATGATTGATTTGAACTATTTGCTCATGTCTATAGGGTTTCGAATAAGTTTCAATTGTTAAAAGTAAGTTTTAGAAATTGCTAATTTTTTTGGTATCTAGTTCAAGCGTCTTTAGCAAAATTGCTAATTTTTCTGGTATATGGTGCAAGCCCAATTAGCTTAGAAATCCTTTCCTTCAATGCCGTTAATGTAAGGGCAGCATCGTTGGTGCTGAAGGATTCCTTTCCTTTAGCACGATCACACCAACTGAGCGTGATAGCACTATGTGTAATGACCTTCCCGGTCATTTACCTCCTTTTCGTGCGTTCTCAGCGTTTAGAGCTTTTCTATAACTGCTCCAAGTTATTTATGACTTGCTGGGACTGACAGTTCGGTTCTCGGGCAGTTCGTTTGAGAATATTATTTAGACCGAGCACGTTGTAAAATGTTAAATTAAATTAGAATTTGATAAAATGACATAGTTAATTACCTTTCAAAAATATTTATGATATTTATAAAATTCTTTAGTGATGATGTATCTATACTACTTTATAAAAGTTCTATAATTTATTTATATTTTAAACGGAGATAGTAAATCTAAATATGTTAAAATAATATTTTTATTTTATAGAAGTTTTGTTCAAAATAATTTTCTATTCATGATGGTATATTTAAAATATTATATTTATTTTACCACGAGCCTATGCAGTATCCGAATATATATATACGGAGAGCAAAATAATGGATAAAGCCATGTGCATGCAACATTAATTGGCATTTGACTAAAAGACTTACTTTTTTGTTGGTCTTGTACGTGTAGTGTATATATATATATACTATAGTTTTATTTACTTTTTCCTCATTTTGTGTTCTTTATTAAACTACATATATTCCACCATTTTTATTTTTAAGTACTTTAAGCTCAATTTTAGGCATTTCTAGAGAGATTCAAGGTTAGGGGTTGGTATATTTGAGTTCGTGGACTCGTTCTCGTCATTTCTACGGTACGTTTTCTTATTTTTACGGTAGTTTTAGTTACGGTGGTTGTTGGAATTGGTGTTGATGTTTGAGCTAGATATTGAGCTCAAATTGAGCGGTGTTAGTTGTGACTATTGGTCATGGGGTGATTTGGGACGCTGTGACGGTTTCGATTTTTCGATTCCGCAAGTGGGCCCCACATGGACCGATTGGATATTTTTTTGAACTAATGCAATATGGGTATCAAAATTCATGTTTTGACATATAGTTTATTATTTTGCTAGCGTGGCAGCAATCGGAGGTCTCTCGAAAGGGAAAGACTCCTATTTAGCAAGCTTTGGCAGGCGTTTGGCGGCGTCCAGGTAGGCTAGGCTTACCGTATACCTAGATTGAGTTTGTTTATAGTATTTGCATGTTATTATGCTAGTGTTTGGGCTGGTAGTTGTGGATTGGCACTGACTTGCTATGACTAGGCCTTTTGGGCCGTTTAGGGCGTTGTTCGGATGTGTTTTGGGCCTGTTATCCTCGTGGTGTGCCAGATATTACTTTTATAGGGTTGGTTAATGTTGTACCGCTGTTAGTAGGGGTTTGGGGAACCTTAGCCCAGACTTGGTTCCGGAACCCCGTAGTGGGCCCCGCTACTCTTCACAGTCGGTGTAGTTAGCTTTAAACCTTATTAGGCTTAGTTAAGCCCCGAGATGATCTTTTAGGATAAAATTTGTATTAAATTACCCTATTTATGCCCTTTTGACCTGTTTAGCCTTGTTAGTCCCTAATAGCACCGTATTTGACCGGGGTCGGCTAGTTTGATTTAGGATGCGGAACCGCCTTGCCATGACTTAGAATGTATACCCAGACTTGTATATACATATTGTTTATGGTAGATAGTTGACCTGGAAGGATCCTGAGATTGACTTGTAGTACGTGGTGGGTTAGCTCCTTTACTTATGTTTCGAGTTTATTTTGGGGCTGGTATGTCCCCGTTTACTTGTATTTGTGTGGATTCTGGCACTACTATGTCACTTGGTTACTGATTATGATGAGTTCCGGTTCGAGTCCGGCCACTGATTATTATGAGTTTCGGTTCGAGTCCGGCATCTGGTTATGATATGATTGGAGAGTTTTGGTACTGAGTTTCTGTTCGAGTCCGGCGGTTATGATATATGTGGCCTATTGTTATTATCCACTATGTCCGGTTCGATTCCGGTGTCTGGCCTCTTGTTATTACCCATTGGTGCCGGTTCAAGCCCGGTGCACCCTTGTTGGTTATTCTGGATACTGATACAGCTTCGAGACACTGGTGACTATGCATTTACTATTCTTGTGTGTCCCGCCGGTTTATGGGGGCCAGGCTGGGTTATTGTTTTCTTTCGTGTGCCTATCGGGTTTATGGGGGCCCAGATAGGTTATGTTTGACTTGAGTGCTTACTTATGCATTTATTTACTCTTTACTCAGTATCGTATTTATTTATCTCCTGAGCATATCTACACGCCTCGGCAGTAGTGTATTTACTTATTATTTATACCCCGGAACTAGCATGCACCCTCGCATTTTAGCTTGCTTATATTATAGTGAGCTCAGTCGGCCGATGATGCCTACTGAGTACCCGTTGCCCCGGTACTCACACTGCACTCCTGCATCTTTTTCCCCGATGCAGATCCGGGCACTAGTCGACGGTTTTGACGTGACTCTCTTTCCAGCACTGACTCCGGAGCAGGGTGAGCTTACTGACGTCCGAGGCAGATCCTACGCCATCTCTATTGTATAGTCTTTTGCTCTCGAGACTGTAGTACTTGTTGTATATATTTGGTTTCCGTCTTATTATTTTTTTTTGACATGTCTAGTAGTGGCTCTTGTACCGACCTCACCAGGTCTTGGGAAGGGTTCTTGACTTTATATACTGTCCTCTTCCTTCTCAGTCTTGGCATATATACATATTCTGACTCTGTCTTTAGCATTATAGCATGTTTATAAATATGGTTACTTCTACTTCTTCTCTGTTTTATGAGATTCCGCCCGTTAGCCCGTTGCTTGTCTCTCCGGGCTAGGGTTTGGCTTACCTATTGGTGGGTTACGGTAGGCGCCATCATGACTCACAAAATCGGGTCGTGACAGCTTGGTATCAGAGCCTAGGTTTCACTGGTATTGTTGGTGCATGAGCCGATGTTTAGTAGAGTCTCGTGGATCGGTACGGAGACGTCCGTATCCTATCTCCGGGAGGCTACCGAGCATGTTTAGGGTAAATCTTATTTCTTTGATTCGCCTCAGTGCGTTGGTGTCTATGTTGGTTTCTAATCTCTATTTGGTTCATTCTTTACGCAGATGGTTAGGACGCATAATACGAGAGCCGGGGGTCGGGACCCCGAGCCTGCAGCGAGGGCTCCAGTTAGGGGTCGAGGTCGACCTAGAGGTCGAAGGCAGGGCAGAGTAGCAGCCCCAGGACCAGATCGTGCTAGGGATCCGTCACCCGATCCCGTTATAGTTCCAGATGTTCCGCCGCCATAGCAGCCGGTGGGCCAGGGGGCAGCCCAGGCTCCACCCGAATTTATTGATGCTTCTTTTCTCCGAGGTACATTGCTTCAGTTGTTGGAATTAGTTGGAGGTCCGCCTACTGCGGGAGTACAGCCAGCCGCACAGGGAGTTGGTGCTGGGGCGCAGCCTGTAGCTGTGGCACCGAGAGTTGAGGTTCTACCTGTACCAGTAGCTCCACAGCCAGTTATAGATCAGCCAGTTATGTCTGCCGAGGAGCAGAAGATGTTGGGTCGCTTCCTGAGATTAGCTCCACCGAGATTTGCTGGTACTCCGGGTGAGGATGCATATGAGTTCTTGTCCAGCTGCGAGGATAGACTTAGGAATTTGGGATTGGTACAGTCTCGTGGTGTTGATTTCGTGGCATATCAGTTCGATACTGCAGCGAGGAGATGGTGGAGGGGATATCTTGATTCCAGGCCAGTGGGTTCTCCACCGATTACCTGGACCCAGTTCTCCGAGATTTTCTTGGGAAAGTATATGCCCCGTACTATGCGGGAGCGACTCAGGGATGAGTTCTCCAGGTTGACTCAGGGTTCATTATCTGTCGCCGAGTATGAGGTGAGATTTCATGATCTTGCTAGGCACGCTACTTCTATTTTGCCTGATGAGTACGAGAGAGTTAGATGTTTTGTCAGGGGACTGAGATTGCCACTCCGCAGGGCTACCCAGAGTTTAGTGACTTCAGGGAAGTCATTCGCAGAGATTATTGAGCATGTATACTCTATTGAGGAGATGGATCGCGAGGCCCAAGGGGGCAGCGATAAGAGACCTCGTGTCCAGGGTAGTTTCAGTGGGAGCCATAGTGGTTCGCAGTTCAGAGGTCGTGGTTTCCAGTTTCAGGGTAGGTACCCTCATCAGCAGCAGCAGTCTTTTCAGCGACAGGGTCAGCCTAGTAGGCCCGTACAGTCAGCTTTGCAGATATCTGATAGGGGTCAGCCCACCTATAGTGGTTCTGTTAGCCAGCCTCAGGGGCGTGGTCAACCCAGTTCATCTGCTAGAGGAGGTCATATTGGATCTTCTAGGCCGAGCAGGGAGCCAGGAGCATGTTATACTTGTGGGGTTTTCGGTCATTTCGCGCGTGAGTGTCCTCAGCGCAGGGCTATTGAGCCTTCAGTTCAGACAGCACAGCCCATCAGATCTGTACCGCCAGTAGGCAGAGGTGGTGCACAGGGTCGTCGGGGTGGTCCCCAGGGTTCTCGAGGTGGAGCACAGGGAGGTCGGACTGGTAGTCAGGTTGGTACTCAGACTAGTGGTAGCCAGCGTCAGTTGTATGCCGTGCCAGCTAGGCCAGAGGCTGAGGCTTCGAATTGGGTGATTACAGGTACAATTTTCGTATGCCGTCAGCCAGCTTCTGCATTATTTGATCCCGGATCCACGTTTTCTTATGTATCTACTTATTATGCACTACGGTTGGGTTTATGTTCTGAGTTATTATCTGTGCCCTTACGTGTATCTACCCCCGTTGGTGATTCTTTAGTAGTGGATCGGGTATATAGATCATGTCTGGTGACTATTCAGGAGTTTGAGACTCAGGTTGATTTTATTGTATTGGCCATGGTAGATTTTGATGTGATTCTGGGCATGGACTGGTTGTCTTTTCATCATGCAGTCTTGGATTGCTTTGCCAAGACCGTGACCTTAGCCATGCCTGGTGTACCCCCGGTAGTGTGGCAGGGTTCTGTTAGCCGTACACCGACGGGGATTATTTCATATGTTCGGGCTCGTAGATTGATGGTGAGGGGTTGTGATTCATTCCTTGCTTATGTTCGGGATGCTAGCATTGAGAGTCCGTCACTTGACTCTGTCCTTATTGTTCGTGAGTTTCCTGATGTATTCCCGACTGACCTACTTGGCCTTCCTCCTGAGCGTGATATAGAGTTTATTATTGACCTCGAGCCGGGCACCCGACCTATTTCTATGGCTCCGTATCGTATGGCTCCTGCTGAGTTGAGGAAGCTGAGTATTCAGCTTAAGGATCTTTTGGGGAAGGGTTTTATTCGTCCGAGTGTATCGCCGTGGGGTGCTCCAGTTCTTTTTGTAAAGAAGAAGGATGGGTCTATGCGAATGTGTATTGATTACAGGCAGCTAAATAAGGTGACAGTAAAGAATAAGTATCCGATGCCTCGTATTGACGATTTGTTTGATCAGCTTCAGGGTGCCGCGGTGTTCTCAAAGATATATTTGAGATCTGGATATCATCAGTTGAGAGTTAGGGCTGAGGACATCCCAAAAACAGCCTTCAGGACTCGGTACGGCCATTATGAGTTCCTGGTGATGTCTTTTGGATTGACTAATGCCCCTGCAGCTTTCATGGATTTGATGAATCGGGTATTCAGGCCATACTTGGACTCCTTTGTCATTGTGTTTATTGACGACATCTTAGTTTATTCGAGGAGTAGCGAGGAGCACGAGCAGCATTTGAGGACTGTGCTCCACACTTTGAGAGATCATCGGCTTTATGCCAAATTCTCAAAGTGTGAGTTCTGGCTTGAGTCCGTAGCTTTCTTGGGGCATGTTGTATCCAGACAGGGTATCATGGTAGACCCAGCGAAGATTGAGGCTATTCGAGGTTGGGCTAGGCCCACGTCGCCTACTGAGGTTCGCAGTTTTGTTGGGTTGGCAGGTTATTACAGACGGTTTGTTGAGGGCTTCTCGTCTATTGCATCTCCTATGACCAGACTGACCAGGAAGGAGGTTTCGTTTCAGTGGTCCGAGGATTGTGAGGCAAGCTTCCTGAAGCTCAAGGATCGACTTACTTCTGCCCCTGTGTTGACTCTTCCAGTTGAGGGCGAGGGTTTCACCGTGTATTGTGATGCGTCTGGTATCGGTTTGGGGTGTGTTCTGATGCAGCGGGGTCGTGTTATTGCTTATGCATCGAGACAACTGAAGGTGCACGAACGTAATTACCCCACTCATGACTTGGAATTAGCAGCGGTAGTATTTGCACTGCGGATTTGGAGGCATTATCTATACGGTGTGCATTGTGAGATCTTTACAGACCACCGCAGTCTTCAGCATATTATGACTCAGAGAGATCTTAATTCGAGGCAGCGCAGGTGGATTGAGTTGCTGAAGGACTATGATATCTCTATTCTCTATCATCCGGGCAAGACGAATGTGGTAGCGGACGCCTTAAGCCGGAAGACAGTGAGTATGGGTAGCTTAGCCTTCATTCCAGTCTCTCAGCGGCCATTAGCTTTGGACATTCAGTCCTTAGCTAACTCGATGGTTCGATTGGATATTTCTGACCCCAGGAGGATTGTTGCTTGTGTTGAGGCTAGATCTACTTTGCTGGAGCAGATTCAGGGTTGTCAGTTTGAGGATAGCGGTCTCTGTAGCATTCGAGATCAGGTATTGAGGGGTGAGTCTGAGAGAGCTACCTTGGGTTCTGATGGTGTTCTGAGGTTTGACGGTCGTATTTGTGTCCCGAGGGTTAGAGATTTGATTCAGTTGATTCTGCACGAGGCACACAGTTCCAGATATTCTATTCACCCTGGGACAGCTAAGATGTATCGGTATTTGAGGCAGCACTATTGGTGGGGTGGTATGCGGAGAGACATAGCAGGGTTTGTAGCTCGATGCCTTTGTTGTCAGCAGGTAAAGGCCGAGCACCAGAGACCTGGTGGTCTACTTTATCCGTTACCCATTCCTGAGTGGAAGTGGGAGCGGATCACGATGGATTTCGTTGGTAGGTTACCTCGCACCTCTCGTGGCTTTGATAGTATTTGGGTTGTTGTAGATCGGTTGACTAAGTCCGCGCACTTTATCCCTGTTCGAACTTCCTACAGTTCTGAGAAGTTAG
Source organism: Capsicum rhomboideum (assembly GCA_031232105.1). Taxonomy (NCBI): domain Eukaryota; kingdom Viridiplantae; phylum Streptophyta; class Magnoliopsida; order Solanales; family Solanaceae; genus Capsicum; species Capsicum rhomboideum. The sequence continues at coordinate 125,582,393 of CP124714.1, forward strand.
CTCGTGTATATATTCAGGAGGTAGTTCGCCTACACGGAGTGCCGGTGTCTATTATCTCAGACAGAGGGTCTCAGTTTACCTCCAGTTTCTGGCAGGCTTTCCAGGAGGAGTTGGGTACTCAAGTGGACCTCAGTACTGCGTTTCATCCTCAGACCGACGGGCAGTCAGAGCGGACTATTCAGGTGTTAGAGGATATGCTCCGTGCTTGTGTGTTAGACTTTGGGGGTCAGTGGGATCAATTCTTGCCTTTAGCGGAATTCGCGTATAATAATAGCTTCCACTCCAGCATTCAGATGGCTCCGTTCGAGGATTTATATGGAAGACGGTGTCGGTCTCCAGTTGGTTGGTTCGAAACTTCGGAGGTCAGTCCTCGTGGCACAGATTTGCTCCGAGAGTCTTTGGATCGAGTTCGGGTGATTCAGGACAGGCTGCGGACAGCGCAGAGTAGACAGAGGAGTTATGCTGACCGTAGACGTCGTCCGTTGAGATTCAGAGTTGGTGATAGGGTCTTCTTACGAGTATCGCCAATGAAGGGCGTGATGCGATTCGGTAGGAGGGTCAAGCTTAGCCCCAGGTATATTGGACCCTTTGAGATTCTTCGGACAATCGGGGAGGTAGCATATGTACTGGCCTTACCTCCGACCTTTTCAGCTATCCACCCAGTATTTCATGTTTCTATGCTGCGACAATATATCCCGGATGAGTCGCATGTGCTTCAGTGGGACTCGGTTCAGTTAGACGAGAAGTTAGCATTTGTTGAGGAGCCTGTGTCCATTTTAGCCAGAGATGTCAGACGGTTACGCTCCCGGGAAATTCCAGTGGTTAAGGTACAATGGCGTCACCGTCCAGTTGAGGAGGCTACTTGGGAGCTTGAACGTGACATGCGAGCCCAGTATCCCTACTTGTTTACGTCTTCAGGTATATGCTTATTCTTGACTTTCGCGGACGAAAGTCCTTTTAGTAGTGGATATTGTAATGACCTTCCCGGTCATTTACCTCCTTTTCGTGCGTTCTCAGCGTTTAGAGCTTTTCTATAACTGCTCCAAGTTATTTATGACTTGCTGGGACTGACAGTTCGGTTCCCGGGCAGTTCGTTTGAGAATATTATTTAGACCGAGCACGTTGTAAAATGTTAAATTAAATTAGAATTTGATAAAATGACATAGTTAATTACCTTTCAAAAATATTTATGATATTTATAAAATTCTTTAGTGATGATGTATCTATACTACTTTATAAAAGTTCTATAATTTATTTATATTTTAAACGGAGATAGTAAATCTAAATATGTTAAAATAATATTTTTATTTTATAGAAGTTTTGTTCAAAATAATTTTCTATTCATGATGGTATATTTAAAATATTATATTTATTTTACCACGAGCCTATGCAGTATCCGAATATATATATACGGAGAGCAAAATAATGGATAAAGCCATGTGCATGCAACATTAATTGGCATTTGACTAAAAGACTTACTTTTTTGTTGGTCTTGTACGTGTAGTGTATATATATATATACTATAGTTTTATTTACTTTTTCCTCATTTTGTGTTCTTTATTAAACTACATATATTCCACCATTTTTATTTTTAAGTACTTTAAGCTCAATTTTAGGCATTTCTAGAGAGATTCAAGGTTAGGGGTTGGTATATTTGAGTTCGTGGACTCATTCTCGTCATTTCTACGGTACGTTTTCTTATTTTTACGGTAGTTTTAGTTACGGTGGTTGTTGGAATTGGTGTTGATGTTTGAGCTAGATATTGAGCTCAAATTGAGCGGTGTTAGTTGTGACTATTGGTCATGGGGTGATTTGGGACGCTGTGACGATTTCGGTTTTTCAATTCCGCAAGTGGGCCCCACATGGACCGTTTAGATATTTTTTTGAACTAATGCAATATGGATATCAAAATTCATGTTTTGACATGTAGTTTATTATTTTGCTAGCGTGGCAGCAATCGGAGGTCTCTCGAAAGGGAAAGACTCCTATTTAGCAAGCTTTGGCAGGCGTTTGGCGGCGTCCAGGTAGGCTAGGCTTACCGTATACCTAGATTGAGTTTGTTTATAGTATTTGCATGTTATTACGCTAGTGTTTGGGCTGGTAGTTGTGGATTGGCACTGACTTGCTATGACTAGGCCTTTTGGGCCGTTTAGGGCCTTGTTCGGATGTGTTTTGGGCCTGTTATCCTCGTGGTGTGCCAGATATTACTTTTATAGGGTTGGTTAATGTTGTACCGCTGTTAGTAGGGGTTTGGGGAACCTTAGCCCAGACTTGGTTTCGGAACCCCGTAGTGGGCCCCGCTACTCTTCACAGTCGGTGTAGTTAGCTTTAAACCTTATTAGGCTTAGTTAAGCCCCGAGATGATCTTTTAGGATAAAATTTGTATTAAATTACCCTATTTATGCCCTTTTGACCTGTTTAGCCTTGTTAGTCCCTAATAGCACCGTATTTGACCGGGGTCGGCTAGTTTGATTTAGGATGCGGAACCGCCTTGCCATGACTTAGAATGTATACCCAGACTTGTATATACATATTGTTTATGGTAGATAGTTGACCTGGAAGGATCCCGAGATTGACTTGTAGTACGTGGTGGGTTAGCTCCTTTACTTATGTTTCGAGTTTATTTTGGGGCTGGTATGTCCCCGTTTACTTGTATTTGTGTGGATTCTGGCACTACTATGTCACTTGGTTACTGATTATGATGAGTTCCGGTTCGAGTCCGGCCACTGATTATTATGAGTTTCGGTTCGAGTCCGGCATCTGGTTATGATATGATTGGAGAGTTTTGGTACTGAGTTTCTGTTCGAGTCCGGCGGTTATGATATATGTGGCCTATTGTTATTATCCACTATGTCCGGTTCGATTCCGGTGTCTGGCCTCTTGTTATTACCCATTGGTGCCGGTTCAAGCCCGGTGCACCCTTGTTGGTTATTCTGGATACTGATACAGCTTCGAGACACTGGTGACTATGCATTTACTATTCTTGTGTGTCCCGCCGGTTTATGGGGGCCAGGCTGGGTTATTGTTTTCTTTCGTGTGCCTATCGGGTTTATGGGGGCCCAGATAGGTTATGTTTGACTTGAGTGCTTACTTATGCATTTATTTACTCTTTACTCAGTATCGTATTTATTTATCTCCTGAGCATATCTACACGCCTCGGCAGTAGTGTATTTACTTATTATTTATACCCCGGAACTAGCATGCACCCTCGCATTTTAGCTTGCTTATATTATAGTGAGCTCAGTCGGCCGATGATGCCTACTGAGTACCCGTTGCCCCGGTACTCACACTGCACTCCTGCATCTTTTTCCCCGATGCAGATCCGGGCACTAGTCGACGGTTTTGACGTGACTCTCTTTCCAGCACTGACTCCGGAGCAGGGTGAGCTTACTGACGTCCGAGGCAGATCCTACGCCATCTCTATTGTATAGTCTTTTGCTCTCGAGACTGTAGTACTTGTTGTATATATTTGGTTTCCGTCTTATTATTATTTTTTGACATGTCTAGTAGTGGCTCTTGTACCGACCTCACCAGGTCTTGGGAAGGGTTCTTGACTTTATATACTGTCCTCTTCCTTCTCAGTCTTGGCATATATACATATTCTGACTCTGTCTTTAGCATTATAGCATGTTTATAAATATGGTTACTTCTACTTCTTCTCTGTTTTATGAGATTCCGCCCGTTAGCCCGTTGCTTGTTGCTCCGGGCTAGGGTTTGTCTTACCTATTGGTGGGTTACGGTAGGCGCCATCATGATTCACAAAATCGGGTCGTGACACTATGTGTGCTACACAGTAACTAAAAATAGATTTTTCCCTTTGTGATTGTGTTCGCTTTTTTCCTCTATTATTGGACCTCTAGAGCTCTATTTTGAGTAAATTTTGGTGCATTTTCTTTGTCTTGGAAAGGAGTATGTGTAAAACCCCGTACCTTCCCAATCCTACTTGACGACGTTGAACAATGTTTACTTAGGTGTCGAGAGCCATAAGTAAGTATTTTGTAATGTTATTGATGAGATAATTGATATTGGGCCTCGTACATGTGATTAGACCTTCGCAGGAGGTGTACTGTGACTTCGTGGAGCATTTGCGGGGTTAAAAATGAGGCATGGAGGACCTCCAAACAAAGGATATTAAAGGTAAGAAGTAAGTTACAGAATAGAACTTGAAGTATCTAATCAAATCCGTAAAGAAATGTCGAAGAACAAAAATTTTTCAAAAACATTAGGGCCAGGTGCGCCAGAGGGCGTGCCAGGCTGCTAATTGCCCAATTTTTTTGGGCACAGGCAGCAAGGTGGTACGCCCAAGGGCGTGCCAGGCTGCTTGTACGCACCTTTCAAAAGTTGGAAATATTTCAAAGTCCCAAGGGTGCCCGGGGACGTACCGGGCCGCTTTTTGCCACATTTCTTCTACAACCACGAGCCTATACATGGTATAATTGAAATATTGGAATTCCAATTTGGTAAAATTATTCGTGGACGAATTTAGCATCCAAATGACGTTTTTACCCTTTTGGTCAAAATATGCCATACATGGCTAGAATCGCTTGTTTTTGGGATTGAGGCTACGAATATAAATTACGTGAGTGGAAATATTGTCGTAACACATATGAAATGATTTAAACATGAGAAATTATTGATATTGTTGGATCAAGTGAATTGGGCTCAAAAGAGGCCCAAAATGAGGCAAAAAACATGGGCCAAAATGGGTCAAATGACCCATTCTTGCCATTGACCAAGTAAACATGCTATTATTGGACCAAGTGTGGCTAGGGATGAGTTGAGTCACTATAAAAGGGACACAAATCATATTTTAATCCACAAAAACACACATAACATTTCTAGACTTTTCCAAAAAAAAAATATCTTTTCTCTCTACTCTTCAAACCCTAAGGCAATCATCTCTTGTGGACAAGATCATCATCTTTCAAGCTTAGGTAAGTGATTATTCTTATGGATTAATATATTATATGCATGGGAGAGTATGTATATCATGTTGGTTAGGCTTGGAAGTGTTGAACATGGCACTTTGTGTTTTTGTAAAAGATATGTTATCCATGGGATTTAAACTTGAAATATGACTTGTGGTTTTGATGAAAGAGCATGGTATGGATGAAATATCAACATGTATGGTGTGATTATGTTATTAAACTTGTTATTTTTCTATAAGTGTAAATTATGGGATTTTGGCCTATATGTTGTTGTGAGGTGTATTGAAGTAAATTGATGGAATCATTGTGATGTCGTGGTGATGGAGAAGTGTAAAGTATGAACTTGGTGTGACATGCTAGTGGTTTATGATATTTTGGTCAATGTTGGGCATGTTGTGGTATTGTTGAGATGACAATGCCGTAAATGGTATTGTAGAGAAGGAAATGACATTTTAAAGGCAAATATGTAACTCATTGTCGTTGTATGCATTTGTAAGGTAGTTGGTGGTTAATGTAAACTCCGTTTTGTACTTGTGTTGTAGAGTAAAACATAAGGAAGGAGCGGTACTATTGTATTCACGTATAGGATTGTATATTCGTATTGAGGAGATAAGGTATGTAAGGTTACTCTTTCCGTATCCTTCTGCAACATATAGTATTCACCTTGTTATGGTACTTACTCATTTCTGAAATTTCCTAAGGCATCTCATTTCATGTTATCATCTATTTCTAATCATATATACCTTATTCTTGATCTATGGTCATTCATGTATCACATAATTATGGACATGGTTCCAAGTTCCAATAATGTTATGTTCCAAAGCTTCCAATAATGTTACAACTTCAAAAGTATCAATCTCATGAACAAACAAGACTGACGTAATGCATTTATGTGTTTCCAATAAGGTTATGATCCCCAAGGTATCAATCTCATAAAAGTAAAGGGAAGAAGTAATCCAATTAAGTAATAAAAGAAATATTTCCCATATGGTTACTTTATAATTTTCTTATGGTTACTTTATATTTCCTTTATACTTATTGAGTACGGGTGATAGCTTTGTGGGGGCGCAAGCCTAACTCAAGCCGAACCCGATATTGTTGGATCAGGGGGAAAGCTCAGTGAAGCAAAAGCCAAACTTGATGCCGAACCTGCTTCATCGATTTTCGGGTGATAGCAGGGGGGAACCTCAGTGGAGCAAAAGCCTAGCTTGATGCCGAACCTGACTAGGGGTAGCCCTAATGGCCAAACCTGCTTTATTTATTTATGATATACTATATTATTCTCTCACTGATCAGTTGGGCCCGGGTTATATATATATTGATGGTATTATATTGATGGTATTATATTGACGGTTATATATATATATATACATATATATTGACGGTTCTAACTACTAACGGTTATGTATATAAAGGCAAATGAAATAATGAACGTAAGGTACATATTTCCACACATCCAAAATGATGAATTATCCACATTGACTATTTTCTTATCTTGGTTTCATTGAAGTTCGTATCTTGTATGAAGTTTCTTATAGCGTTGTATACTCAGTAAATTCTTCGTACTGACCCCTTTGGGGGACTTACTTTACTTGCTGCAGGCACAGGTGTTAGTAGACCTCCACAATAGTCTACGAGTCATCCGCGGATCATTGGTGAGCTCCAATTGGTTTGGGGTTTTCCGAGTCACATGTGTACATAGTTTTGGTATTGTAATTATTGTATAAAGCGGGGACTTGTCCCGACTATAGGTTTATTGTGTTCATGTATCGGTTAGAGGCTTTGTAGACATATGTGGGAAGGTGAATGTAAGAGATGTGTGTTCTGTTTGACTTGATGGCCCTAAAGGCCAAGTTTCATAAAGTTTTCCATGACTTCCGCCTAATTGCATGAGGTATAATAAGATTCATACGAAAATATGCTTGCGAATGTACATGAGTAAAGATTGGTTCTTTCGGGCCATATTGGCTTCGGGTGCCAGTCCGCTAAGTTCTCAAACCTTAGATTTATGGTTTCCCCACTATTTTGCCTCGGATTTTAGGCTAATTCAATATTAAGGATTTGGAATTTAAGATCAAATCTTACTCCATCTTTCAATCAAACATCAAATTCAAGTTCATTAACCTACGAGTGTGATTTCTATCCTATTTTACACAAGCCACAATGATTATTTCATGATTTTGTTCTCAAATCTTGGTTTTCCAATTTAAAATTTTGGGGGGTTTTCTGATAAAGTTAAGAAATAGTATTTTGATGATTTCAAGCCCGACTTTAAGTCCATTTTAATGAAATTTCAGATTTGAACACCTTATGTTATGGGTAAATTAATTTTCTAAAAAATTTCAATTTTTCTCTTGAATTCTTGGGGTTGACTTTTTGGTTGAATTTTAAATCCTATCATTATGGGTATCGTTATACTCGTGTTTACATGTAAAATTCATTATTGATAGATTGGAAGAGTTCTGAAGCTACTCGAAAGGGGAAGAATAGCTTGTAATAGACCTAGAGACCTGTTGTTCGACTTTGAGGTAGGTTATGACTCAATTTTCTTCATACTTTGCTTGGGTGGAGTCTTATAAAGCATTCCATGAGTAGGGTGAATTTGTGAATCTATGTACAAAACAAATTGGGCTATTATTATGATGTCCATATGGGGGGTTGTGTTTATTATTGTAATGCCCGTGTAGGGGCTTATGTTGATTATTGGGATGTCATTATGGAACTTATATTATTTTTGTGATTTGGGACTTGGATCCCCAATTTGTTAGTGAGGCTCATAGATGATATTCAAAAAATGATTATGACCTTGAGATTGTGGATATAACTGTTGCATCTGATTTCACTTTATTTTTGTGTTCATGCATAGTCATATGTATTATAATTTATGGAAACAATTAAGGCTTCAAATTGATTTGAAAGAAATAATATGAAAGATTTGTATTGAAAAGTATAAATAATTTTGGCCCCAATTTGAGTTTGGGTCATCGATACATGATTTATTTAGTTCTGGTTCAAGTCCAAATCAAGTCCAGTTCTTTGGTATATTAATGAAAGAGGATATGTATATGGACATAGAAAGAATGAGCTCAAATGGTGTATAACGATAGACATTGGCCATTGTATGTCATCTCGTATTATTGCATTGCATTACATTCCTCATGAACTGTGGTTGTGATAGATATATTCATGATATTGTTGATATTGAACAGTTAGGATTTCTGCTAGCAGGGTTATTTTAGTATTCTATACTTGGTATAGCTTCTACGTGAGATTGGTCGGACTATGATGCCTACTGAGTACAAGTGGACCATACTCACTCCTATTTTCTATATCTTTTTGTTGTAGATCTGGTATGAGTGCTCCACGTGACTCCTAAATGTGCATACTTGGTGTACTTTGGAGTCGTGATGAGCTTCCAGGATCGGAGATGTTTCAAGGCTTCATCTATCTTTATTATATCTTTATTTTCTATTAGAGACACTGTGGTAGACACCATTTATTTCTTTCAGTATTAGAGTCGCTCTGTACTCGTGACACTAAATGTTGGGATAGATGCTTGAACTTTCTATTTCTGTTGAGTTTATTATTGAAAAACCTCAGTTGTTATGTTATGTTTTGTTTAGATTAATTGTTGTTGCTCAAGTCCTTCTGAGTCTTTATATTAGTCTTCACTACCATAGTTGGGCCGGGGTAGGTGATATCATGACCCATGGGTTTTTGGGTTATAACAAGTTAGTATTAGAGTGCTAGGTTTACCAGTCTTATGAGTATAAGAGCAAATATCTAGTAGAGTGTCGCAGATCAGCATGTTAATATTTGAACTTATCTTTGGGAGGTTATGGGACATCCTTAGGATTGATTATACTTTTTGATATTATATTGTGCGAATTATTCACTCCTGGAATTCTAATTATTGTATTTTACTCTTTTTCATAGATGGTGAGGACATGATCTGGTGTTATAAAGGGTGATGAGCTGGCACCCGCTGTTGGGTCCCTATCTATGGGTCAAGGCAGCGGTCGTGGTCATGACAGAAAAAGAGGTAGAGCTTGTAGCGTAGCTCCAGCTAGGGGGAATACCAGGGAGGCATTTCATGAGATGGAGGTTGAGCTTGATGATGCAACATATTAGCCAGAGGGTACGAGGCTAGCCCAAGATCCACAGGGTTTTATAGCCACACCAGGATAACAAGTTCCTTTGATTTGAATCTTGATTCATTTAGAGTGCGCAGCTCAGACAAGAGCTTTACCTGTCAGTCTGGATGGGTCCCAGACTAGAGAGGGTGTTCAGCCTCTAGAGTGGGCATCAATCCAAAGGTTTTTAGACTCCTCGGACACAACTAACTGCCACTATAGCCTCACGCATTAATGATTTACTAGTCATACTTATTGCTTTAATTGTTGTGCCTAGACCTGTGATGAGCAGGAGATGTTTGATAGGTTTCTGAGATTGGATCCTACCAAGTTTAGTGGTACACCTAAAGAGGATGCATATGTGTTTTTGGTTAGCTGTTAATAGAGGTTGCATTACCTTGGTTTTGTTGAGTCTCACGGTGTATATTATATTATCTTTCAGTTGGTTGAGGAAACAAAGCAGTAGTAGAGGTCTTATTTTGGTTGTAGGCTGGCAGGTGTACCTCCTATGATTTTGACACTATTTTATGAGACCTTTCTTGAGAAGTATGTACCGCATAATTTGAGGGAGAGGTTGAGATATGAGATTGATGCTTTGGGGCATGGTTTGATGATTGTTATCTCGTATGAAACTCATTTCCATGCCTTATCTAGACATGCCTTGCTGAATATTTTGATAGAGAGAGAGCAGGTTCGGAAGTTTGTGAATGGGTTGACTATTATTCTTCAACTGGCTACGACATAACTTTTGACTGCAGAGGGTACCTTCCAGCAGATTATAGAGCATAAGAAGAGGATAAATGGTATTCCCTACGATGCCAAGGTGGGTAGTGGTAAAAGATTTCACAGACAGGATGGTTTTAGTAGATCTTCATCCCGATGTAGGGGTTTCTCAGGTAGAGGTTCTCATTTATAGCATAGTATGCCTAGACAGGTAGCACATCAAGGTTCTGAGGGAGGATATTCAGGTTTTGGATTTTAGGGTGGTCAAAATTTAGGTTAGATTTTTATAGGGTCACATTCTGGGTTTTCAAGATGCGACGATCATTCTAGTTCGTATCTTGTATGAAGTTTCTTATAGCCTTGTATATCCAGTACATTCTTCGTACTAACCCCTTTGGGGGACTTACTTTACTTGCTACAGGCACAGGTGTTAATAGAACTCCACAATAGGCTACGAGTCATCCGCGGATCATTGGTGACCTCCAGTTGGTTCGGGGCTTTCCGAGTCACATGTGTACATTGTTTTGGTATTGTATTTATTGTATAAAGCGGGGACTTGTCCCGACTATAGGTTTGTTGTGTTCATGTATCGTTTAGAGGCTTTGTAGACATATATGGGAAGGTGAATGTAAGAGATGTGTGTTCTGTTTGACTTGATGGCCCTAAAGGCCAAGTTTCATATATTGTATAAGTTTTCCATGACTTCCGCCTAGTTGCATGAGGTATAATAAGATTCATACGAAAATATGCTTACGAATGTACATGAGCAAAGATTGGTTCTCTCGGGCCATATCGGCTTCGGGTGCCAGTCCGCCTCGTTAGGATACGGGGTGTGACAGTAAGTTCTCAAACCTTAGATTTATGGTTTCCCCACTATTTTGCCTCGGATTTTAGGCTAATTCAATATTAAGGGTTTGGAATTTAAGATCAAATCTTACTCCATCTTTCAATCAAACATCAAATTCATGTTCATTAACCTACGGGTGTGATTTCTATGCTATTTTACACAAGCCACAATGATTATTTCATGATTTTGTTCTCAAATATTGGTTTTCCAATTTAAAATTTTGGGGGGTTTTCCGATAAAGTTAAGAAATAGTATTTTGATGATTTCAAGCCCGACTTTAACTCCATTTTAATGAAATTTCAGATTTGAACACCTTATGTTATGGGTAAATTAATTTTCTAAAAAATTTCAATTTTTCTCTTGAATTCTTGGGGTTGACTTTTTGGTTGAATTTTAAATCCTATCATTATGGGTATCGTTATACTCGTGTTTACATGTAAAATTCATTATTGATAGATTGGAAGAGTTCTGAAGCTACTCGAAAGGGGAAGAATAGCTTGTAATAGACCTAGAGACCTGTTGTTCGGCTTCGAGGTAGGTTATGACTCAATTTTCTTCATACTTTGCTTGGGTGGAGTCTTATAAAGCATTCTATGAGTAGGGTGAATTTGTGAATCTATGTACAAAACAAATTGGGCTATTATTATGATGTCCATATGGGGGGTTGTGTTTATTATTGTAATGCCCGTGTGGGGGCTTATGTTGATTATTGGGATGTCATTATGGAACTTATATTATTTTTGTGATTTGGGACTTGGATCCCCAATTTGTTAGTGAGGCTCATAGATGATATTCAAAAAATGATTATGACCTTGAGATTGTGGATATAACTGTTGCATCTGATTTTACTTTATTTTCGTGTTCATGCATAGTCATATGTATTATAATTTATGGAAACAATTAAGGCTTTAAATTGATTTGAAAGAAACAATATGAAAGATTTGTATTGAAAAGTATAAATAATTTTGGCCCCAATTTGAGTTTGGGTCATCGATACATGATTTATTTAGTTCTGGTTCAAGCCCAAATCAAGTCCAGTTCTTTGGTATATTAATGAAAGAGGAAATGTATATGGACATAGAAACAATGAGCTCAAATAGTGTATAACGATAGACATTGGCCATTGTATGTCATCTCGTATTATTGCATTGCATTACATTCCTCATGAACTGTGGTTGTGATAGATATATTCATGATATTGTTGATATTGAACAGTTAGGATTTTTCTGCTAGCAGGGTTATTTTAGTATTCTATACTTGGTATAGCTTCTACTTGAGATTGGTCGGACTATGATGCCTACTGAGTACAAGTGGACCGTACTCACTCCTATTTTCTACATCTTTTTATTGTAGATCTGGTATGAGTGCTCCACGTGACTCCTAAATGTGCATACTTGGTGTACTTTGGAGTCGTGATGAGCTTCCAGGATCGGAGATGTTTCAAGGCTTCATCTATCTTTATTATATCTTTATTTTCTATTAGAGACACTGTGGTAGACACTATTTATTTCTTTCAGTATTAGAGTCGCTCTGTACTCGTGACACTAAATGTTGGGATAGATGCTTGTACTTTCTATTTCTGTTGAGTTTATTATTGAAAAACCTTACTTCAGTTGTTATGTTATGTTTTGTTTAGATTAATTGTTGTTGCTCAAGTCCTTCTGAGTCTTTATATTAGTCTTCACTACCATAGTTGGGCCGGGGTAGGTGATATCATGACCCATGGGTTTTTGGGTTATAACAAGTTAGTATTAGAGTGCTAGGTTTACCAGTCTTATGAGTACAAGAGCAAATATCTAGTAGAGTGTCGCAGATCAGCATGTTAATATTTGTACTTATCTTTGAGAGGTTATGGGACATCCTTAGGAATGATTCTACTTTTGATATTATATTGTGCGAATTATTCACTCCTGGAATTCTAATTATTGTATTTTACTCTTTTTCATAGATGGTGAGGACATGATCTGGTGTTATAAAGGGTGATGAGCTGGCACCCGCAGTTGGGTCCCAATCTATGGGTCAAGGCAGGGGTCGTGGTCATGACAGAAAAAGAGGTAGAGCTTGTAGCGTAGCTCCAGCTAGGGGGCATACCAGGTTGACATTTCATGAGATGGAGGTTGAGCTTGATGATGCAACCTATTAGCCAGAGGGTACGAGGCTATCCCAAGATCCACAGGGTTTTATAGCCACACCAGGATTACAAGTTCCTTTGATTTGAATCTTGAATCATTTAGAGTGCGCGGCTCAGACAAGAGCTTTACCTGTCAGTCTGGATGGGTCCCAGACTAGAGAGGGTGTTCACCCTCTAGAGTGGGCATCAATCCAAAGGTTTTTAGACTCCTGGGACACAACCAGCTGCCACTATGGCCTCACGCATTGATGACTTACTACTCATACATATTGCTTTAATTGTTGTGCCTAGACCTGTGATGAGCAGGAGATGTTTGATAGGTTTCTGAGATTGGATCCTACCAAGTTTAGTGGTACACCTAAAGAGGATGCATATGTGTTTTTGGTTAGCTATTAATAGAGGTTGCATTACCTTTGTTTTGTTGAGTCTCACAGTGTATATTATATTATTTTTCAGTTGGTTGAGGAAACAAAGCAGTAGTAGAGGTCTTATTTTGGTTGTAGGATGGCAGGTGTACCTCCTATGATTTTGACACTATTTTATGAGACCTTTCTTGAGAAGTATGTACCGCATAATTTGAGGGAGAGGTTGAGATATGAGATTGATGCTTTGGAGCATGGTTTGATGATTGTTATCTCGTATGAAACTCATTTCCATGCCCTATCTAGACATGTCTTGCTGAATATTTTGATAGAGAGAGAGTAGGTCCGGAAGTTTATGAATGGGTTGACTATTATTCTTCAACTGGCTACGACATAGCTTTTGACTGCAGAGGGTACTTTCCAGCAGATTATAGAGCATAAGAAGAGGATAAATGGTATTCACTACGATGCCAAGGTGGGTAGTGGTAAGAGATTTCACAGATAGGATGGTTTTAGTAGATCTTCATCCCGATGTAGGGGTTTCTCAGGTAGAGGTTCTCATTTCCAGCATAGTAGGCCTAGTCAGGTAGCACATCAGGGTTCTGAGGGAGGATATTCAGGTTTTGGATTTTAGGGTGGTCAAAATTTAGGTTAGATTTTTATAGGGTCACATTCTGGGTTTTCAAGATGCGGCGATCATTCTAGTTCATCTGGGCTATCTCATTATCCTACTACACCTAAAGGGTCCTTTATTTATGGAGAGTTTTGACACTATACTTGAGAGTACCCCAGACATGGGAAGGTCCATTCATAACAAAGTTCTAAGATTCATCCTTATAGGGCACCTGCACCACCGGCCAAAAGGTATGCACAGAATGGTAGAAGTGGTTCGCACGGTGCTAAAGGTGGAGCCTATGGGGCTTGTGGTGGTGGTCGTAGAGTAGCTCAATTCGGGTGCAGACTTGGTAAGTGCTATACATTCTTAGGTGAACCAAGGTAGAGGCCGCTGATGTAGTTATCATAGGTATTATCCCAGTTTGTTGTAATGGCCCCAAATCATCGTTATGCTAAAATAAAGAGTAGAACCTTCACTTAGTTTTCCCTTAAACAAGAAATTAAAAATTTAGGGTTGGCCTAGTCTTGGGTATAATTTAACTGTGTGGTGGTCTAGGGAAATCTAGTAGTGATTTGAGAATTTGTTGGTGCTTTTGATTTGATTTTGTGTTAGAGGATGAGTTTAGGAAATTGTAGCAATTTTTGATACGTAAAATGCGTTAGTAGAACTCAGATTATAGTGATTACCATGAAAGAATTAGTTCGTGATGTTGAATTTTAAGAAGTGTATTGTGAAATGGCCAAAAAACTAGAATCACGTCTAGAGTTACTGGTTTGGTCCTGCTGCTACAGACAGAAGTGCCATTATAATAGAGCCACTGCAGCGGCAACCCATTTGGTCTGAGGGCCGCTACAGCGGCAGATCATCCGCTGCACAGGTGCTGCTATAGAGACAAAAGTACCATTGCAGTGGTAAAAATGTAGGATTTCAGTTTTTAAAATTAAAAAAAAATATTTCCATTCCCACTTTTCTAAAAAAACATTAAAGGGCTTTGTGAAAGGCAATTTTCTACAATTTTGGGGGGGTTTTCATCTTTAGAGGTAAGGTTCTTTACATTCTAAACTTGAATTCATTCTTTAAATTCTTAGTAATCACAAGTATCTTGTTCATGGTAGAAATTAAAGTTTAGCCCTAATTTATGAATGAATTTTATTATTTTTAGTTGTTATTGAATTTAGGGTGTTAGAAAACACTTTCTATGGTAGAATTCTTATTGATAATGCTAAAATATGAAGAATTCATGAGGTTTAAAGGGAAGAAAATCCTAAGATGATAAACTAGGGCAATTCCATAGGTTAAGTTGATACATGCAAGTTCCTAATGTTTAGGAAGGGTGAAATATTGTGTTAAGAATTATGTAATTGTTATTTATAGATCAAGAACGGGTTGAGATTGGAAAAAGGGCAAGTTTGTAGCTATATAGTATTTACGAGCAAGGAATCGAGGTAGGTTATGGTTTAAATTATAGTTAAAACCTGCTTGACTCTGTGCTTATATGTGAATTGAGTATTTGTAATTTGTTTTTGGGGATTACTTGTGACTATTGATTGTATCTTGCATTTGCATATGATATTGAGATGATGTTGAGATAATATTGAGAATGATATTGAGATGATGCTGAGATAATATTGAGAATGATATTGAGATGATGCTGAGATGATATTGAGAATAATATTGCGATGTATATGGTATTGAGATGATATTGAGACTGATATTGCTATGTATATGGTATTGAGATGATATTGAGATAATGTTGAGATGATGTTGATACTCTATTGAGATGATATTGTGATGACATTGAAATGTTATGTACATCTTACATGCATGCACTCATCATATTCATTTGAATGCATATATATATGTATGTGTGTGTGTGTGTGTATATATATATATATATATATATATATATTGTGGATAACCTTGTTGAAAATCTACCTAAGTGTAATTGGTGTATTTGTGTACTTGTATTCCTGATGAAATAAAGTGTTATATCTATATTTGGTTGTCATAAATTGTAAGTTGTGTTTTGATTGTTGTTACTTGAATCTGGTTTGCCTATTTGTATAGTGTTGAGTTGAGCCGACCGATGATGCCTACCAATACGTAGTTGTTGCACTGATACAACATGTACTCCACTTTTTATTGAGTGCAGAGTGTGTTCTAGCGTTTGAAATGAGACCTTGACTCTAGGCAGTGATTTTAGACTTCAATCCAAAGGTGAGCACCATGACCGGGTAGCCAATTGATTCTCTTATTATCGTTCATATCTTTGTTTCTGGACTAATGACTTTTCTCTTATTTTGTATTTTTGGATAATCTGCTAGACTTGGTTTGGATATCATTAGATGTTCTTGTAAGGTGACTTCAGGTCCCGTGGATTGTAATAATTACAGATATTTCATACTCTATTTGCTTTGTTATGAATATTGATTTAGTTGGAATTGATTTCAGTTGGTTAATGTTGTGTGTTAGCGTTGTTAATGATAAGTAATTAGTAGAAGTGACTTGTGAAGCTTGGTTGGTAAGGGTTGGGTTAGATGGTTCCCCCACTATAGTGTTATAGCGGGTGCCACTCATGACTACTTGGGTCGTGACAAAAATGATATCAGTGCACTACGTTTGTAGAACTCATCGTACAAGAAAAAGTCTAGTAGAGTCTTACGGAACAGTATGGAGACGTATGTACTTTTCTTCGAGAGGCTATGGGGCTTTAGAAAAAATAATTCTCTACTTTCTTCTTTTTGTGCTAGTACTTGATTCCAATTGGTAATTAGTGATACAAATGGGTATCTGACTTCTTTCACTCTTGTTTTGTAGATAGTGAACACTCGTTCCACAAAAGCAGTAGTAGCCTCACCCATACTGGCCACTGGGGCCGTGGTTCGGGGAAGTCTTCGGGTGAGGGACAGGGCAAAGAGAGGAGGAAGAGAGGCAGCACTTGTCGAGGGTAAAGCCTGGGCAGTCGGAGGGTTGGCTAGGTAGAGAAAACCATTCTTTCCCCCACAGCAGGATGCTCTGGAGTTGGCTCAGAGTGAAGATATGGTGATTGAGGAGGAAGAAGTACTGGTTCTAGCAAATGTGGTGCCTATACAGAATGGTGCAGCTCAGGTGCCTATATCCCTAGATTTGGTTCAGCAGGTGTTGGGGTTTCTGAGTAGTTTAGATAGCACTGGTACTACTCAAGTTGTTCCTGTATTTCTTTCCCCAGCCTAATAACATGCAGCTACTATAGCGCCTCATATGGAGGAGGGCTCTGAAAAAACACTTATGGACTGTTCTGTAAGTTCATAAAGATGAAATCTCCAGTGTTCCAGGGTACTGAGTCAGAGGATACATTCGAGTTCTAGATTGACTATGTCAAGCATCTGCACAAGATGGGTATTATGGAGAGGTATGGTGTGGAGTTTGTGTCATTTCAGTTGCAAGCAGAGGCCAAGCAATGGTAGAGGTCCTTTGTTGAGTGTAGGGATACCTTACCTCCACTTACTTTGACTCGGTTCTAGAATGTGTTCCTTGAGAAGTATGTTCCTCACACATAGTTGGATCAGAAGAAAGATGAATTCTTGAAGCTAGAGTGGAGTGATATGTATGTGGCAACCTATGAGGCCAAGTTTCATGCTTTATCCCATTATGCACTTCAATTGATTATTTTGGAGGAGGAGTGGATCAGGTATTTTGTGAAAGACATGAATTCAGGGCCTCAGATGATTACTCTGTCAGTGGCTACATCGGAAAAATCTTTTCAGGAAGTGGTTAAGTTTGTTAAGAAGGACAAAACGATTGAAAAGCAATGAGAGGTGAAGGAGGAGGAAAAAAAGTCCCATACATCGGGTCATTTCAGTGGTACTTATTCAAAGGGTCATGGTTCGCAGAGTCATTCTTCTTGGCCCTTCCATTCAGCCATGCCTGTGTCCGTAGGAGGCCCATCTGGGGTCAGTTATCAGCCCTCCTGGATAGGTAGTTATACACCTTTATCATCTTCATTTTAGTGACCTACCTTGGGCATCAGTTGCCATGAGTGTGGGAGTTTGGGTCACATCAAGAGGTATTGTCCTAATTTTTTATTTGTAAGTTAGTTGACTCAGCAACCAGCTTCTAGTGCTCTAGTTTCAGCAGGTCGCGGTGGAGGAGGACATGGTAGGGGTCATCCACATGGTGGGTATAGTGGTGACAATGCAAAGAACGTGTGGCTACCAAGCCAACCGTGGTGAAGGACAGGTTGGTCGAGGTGGCTCGCAGACTGGTAGAGGTGGTGGTCAGGGTGGTGATAGGGCTCATCTTTATATTGTTCCAGCCCATCTCAAAACTGAAGCTTCTGATGGTGTGATCATAGGTATTATTCTTGTCTTTGATTGTATGGATTTTGTATTATTTGATCTAGGTCTATTTTCTCTTATGTGTCTGTGAAATTTTCCTTGGGTTGGGACTTATAATGTGAAATTATTGATACTCTTATGCATGTGTCTACACCAGTTGGGATTTTGTATGTGTTGGTCAAGTTTATCAGGTGTTCCCGGTGATGTTTATGGGGTATAGAACCTAAACTTAGTGATCTTAGATAAGGAGGAGTTTGATATTATTTTAGGGATGAGTTGGTTATCTATTTATCGTGCTATTCTTGATTGTTATGCTAAGACTGTCACTATAGCTATGCTCGGGATGGAAAAATTAGAGTGGGAAGGTACTTTTAAGCCTAGTCCTTTGAGAATTCTATCACCTATTTATGCCCAGAAGTTAGTTAAACGGGGGTGTAGGGCGTTCTTAGCTCATCTTCGGGAAGAAAGTTTAGCAGTCCCTCCTATAGCTTCGATGTCTATAGTGCATGAATTCTTAGAGGTGTTCCCTAATGATCTCCCTGGTATGCCTCTGGACTGTGAGTTTGACTTTTGTATAGTCTTAGAGCTGAGAACCTACCCCATAGCTATTCCTCCTTATAGGATGGCATTAGAAGAGTTGAGGGAATTGAAGTCTTAATTGAAAGAGTTGTTGGAAAAGGGTTTTATTTGCCAAAGTGTTTTACCTTGGGGTTCTCTTGTTCTGTTTGTGAAACAGAATGATGGTAGTATGTAGATGTGTATCGACTACTGGTAGTTGAATAAGGTGACTATTAGCAATAAGTATCCTTTGTCAAGGATAGATGATCTGGTCGACCTATTGCAGGGAGCCACCGTTTTCACCAAAATTGATTTGAGGTCAGGTTACCACCAGCTTAAGATTCTGGTGGAGTACATCCCAAAGACTACTTTCCAAACTTATTATGGACACTGCAAGTTTTTGGTTATGTTTTTTGGTTTGACCAATGTCCCAACCACTTTCATATGCTTGATGAATGGGGTTTTAAAGACGTTTTTGGATTCATTTGTCATTGTTGTCATTGATGATATTCTAGTTTACTAACAAAAGCAAGGAGGAGCATGAAGCTCACTTGCATACAGTGTTGGGGTTGCTTAAGGAACCTTAACTTTATGCTAAGTATTTGAAGTGTTAATTCTAGCTATCTTTGTTTTCCTTTTGGGGCATATGGTATCTAAGAAAGGGGTTATTGTAGACCCACAGTAGGCTGCCTGGTATAGACCGACAAATATTATAGAGGTCTGTAGTTTTATGGGGTTGGGTAGTTACTATCGCTGGTTTGTCAAAGGGTTCACTTCCATTGCTTCACATATGACTCGCCTAACTCAGAAAGAGGTGCCTTTTGTGTGGGATAATAAGTGTGAGGACAACTTCCAAAAGCTCAAGACTTTGTTAACTTTAGCTCTTATTCTTACCTTGCCTACTGAAGGTAAGAATTTTATTATATATTGTGATGCTTCACGATATGGTTTAGGTGTTGTTTTGATGTAGGGTCATAATGTGATTGTTTATGCTTCAAGACAGATGAAGCCTTATGAGAAGAACTATCCCACTCACGCTTTGGAGTTGGCAACAGTGGTATTTGCTTTGAAGATATGGAGACACTACCTCTATGGGGTGAAGTGTGAAGTGTTCACAGGCCACTATAGTTTACAACTTGTGTTTACCCAAAGAGACCTTAATTTGAGGTAGAGAAGGTGGATGTAGTTGATCAAAGATTATGACATCGCGATCCTATATCATCCAGACAAGGCCAATATGGTGGCAGACGCATTGAGCCAGAGGCCGGCAATTATGGAAAGTTTTGCATGGTTGAAGGTGTCGAGTCTCCCATTGGCTAGAGAGGTACAAACTCTAACTAATAGTTTTATAAGATTGCAGGTTATCAGCAATAGAGAGGTGTTAGCCCATGTGGAGGCTAAGCCTACTTTCTTTGAGAAGATTAAGAGTAGGCAATTTGAAGACAAAAAGTTGAGCAACCTTAGGGAAAAAGTACTGCAAGGTGAGGCCAAGAAAGTCATTCTAGATGAAGAGAGAGTGTTGACGATTTGGGGTCGCATGTGTGTGCCTTGTGTGGGCAAGTTGATTCCTACTATTCTTGCAGAGGCGCACAATTCTAAGTACTCTATACATCCGAGTGTAACCAAAATGCATAGAGACTTGAGACAACACTATTGGTGGTGAAGAATGAAGTGAGACATTGTAGATTTTGTGACCAAACGTCAGAATTGTCAATAGGTCAAGTATGAACATCGAAAACCTAGTGGCACTTTTCAGAGAATGCCCATTCCGGAGTAAAAGAGGAAAAAAATACCCATGGATTTTATTGTGGGTCTTCCTAAGACCTTGAGGAAGAGTGATTCCATATGGGTGATCGTCGATTGATTGATCAATTCGGCTCACTTTATTTCCATAAGGGTGGACTATAATGCAGCTAAGTTGGCCAAAATATATGTGAAGAAAATTGTAAGGCTCCATGGGGTACATGTTTCTATTGTCTCAGACAGAGGTACTCAATTTACCTCCAATTTTTGGGAGAAGTTTTAGTCAAAATTAGGTACTAGGTTGGACCTAAGTACAACTTTTCATCCGCGGACTGACGAACAGTCAGAACGGATAATTCAGGTACTTAAAGATATGCTTCAATCTTGTGTGATGGACTTTGGTGGTCAATGGGACCAATATCTACCTTTGTGTTAAATTTCTTATAACAATATCTACCACTCCAGTATTGACATAGCTCCTTTTAAAGCTTTGTATAAAAGAAGATGCAGGTCACCGATCAGATAGTTTGATACTTTTGAAGTAAGAAATTAGGGCACTGATATGCTAAAGGAGTCGATATAGAAAGTGAGGTTCATCCAAGAGAAGTTGGTGTCACTCCCCGAGTTCCAATAGGGCGGACTGGCACCTGAAGCCGATAAGGCCCGAGAGAACCAATCTTTACTCATGTCCATTCATATGCATGCTATAAGAAACATCACCACCACGTAAGGACATAAAATGCTAATAGCGGAAATCATGGAACATGTGATACATACATATGTGAAACTTGGCCGTTAGGGCCATCAAGTCAAGATGGATATACGTCTCTTAAGTTCATATACCCACATATGTCTACAAAAGCCTCTAATAGAAGCACATACATAACCAACCTAAATTTGGGACAAGTCCCCGCTTTACACAACATTTACAATACCAAAACCAATGTACAACTGTGACTTGAAAATCCCCGAACCAACTGGAGCTCACCAAATATCAGTAGATGACCCGCAGCTTATAGCGGAGGTCTACTAGTACCTGTGCCTGCAGCAAGTAAGGTAATTCCCATTAGGGACGTCAGTACGAAGAATGTACTGAGTATGTAAGGCCATAATAAACTATATGATACATAAATACTTCAATGGAATCAATACAAGTGAATAACCAATATGGATGAGTCACCATTCTATATGTATGGAAATATGTACATTACGTGGATTACTTTCTTTACTTTTACGCTCATTCATTCATTCATCACTCACTTCTTCATTCACTACTCGTCCTTCCATTCTTACAATGCCCGGGCCCCAAGCTGATCAGTGGGTAATCAACAGTTTTTGGGATTGACCCATGCTAGGCTTTTCTTTAGCCCCTGGGATACCACCCGTAGTAGCGGGATTGACCCATGCTAGGTGTTCTTTTCACCCCTGGGATACCACCCAAGATATTGGGATCGACCCATGCTAGTTATTTTAACCCCTGGGATACCACCCAAGAACAATCAACAGTTATACATTACTTCATTTCTCTACTTTTGATTCATTGGTGATTGTACATTATTGGAATCTTGGAACACAACAATATTTGAAACTTGGAAATATTAGTCAATGAACATGAGACATGTGAATCATAATTGATCAATGAATAAGGAACATGTGATTAGCAATAATTGATAAACGGATATGGGATAGCTTAGAACATTTCGAAAATGATTAAGTACCATAACAAGGTGAATACTATATGCTGCAGAAGGATACAGAAAGAGTAACCTTACATACCTTATCTTCCCAATATGAATATACAATTCTATACGTGAATACAATAGTCAGCTCCTTCCTTATGTTTCACTCTACAACACAAGTACATAACGGGGCTTACGTTAACAACCAACTACCTTACAAGTGCATACAACGACAATGAGTTACATGATTGCCTTAAAATGTCATTTCCCCCTTGACAATACCATCGATGAAATTATCATACCAACAATACCACAACATTCCATACATTGACCAATACATCATAAACCAATAGCATGTCACACCAAGTTCATCCTTTACACTTCTCCATCAACACCACATCACAATTATTCCATCAAATCACCTCAATACACTTTATAACAACATATCGACAATAACCCCACAAATTATACTTATAGAAAAATAACAAGTTAAGGAACATAACCACACCATACATGTTGATATTTCATCCATACCATGCACTTTCATTCAAACCTCAAGTCTCCTTTCAATTTTAAATCACAAGGATGGCACATCTTTTAGGAAAAAGCAAAAGTACACTATTCAACACCTTGCCAACATAACCATCATGATATATACACCATCTTAAGGATATAATATATTAATCTATGAGAGTAGGCACTTACCAAGGATTTCAAAGTGATGATCTTTACCAAAGAGACTAGTTGCCTTAGGGTTTGTGTTGAGAGAAATATGTTTGGAAATATCTAGAAAGGCATGAGAGTTACAATGAATTAAAAATAAGCTTTGGTTCCTTATATAGTTTCTCAAGTCATCCTTAGCCAATTCTTGCCATTAAATGCAATGTTTGCTTGGTCAACGTGGAAGAATGGGTCATTTGCCCTTTTGGGCCATGTCTTTAAATCCATTTTGGGCCTTAAATTGAGCCAATTTACACATATTAACTTAGCCCACCAAGTTCAATGTGTAACACTCCAATTATCTCATGTTTAAATAATTCCATAAATGTCACAACAATATTCACTCACAAAATTCACATTCGTAGGCTCAATCCTCAAGAATACGCGATTGTTGCCATTCATGGCTTAATTTACCATATTTGATAAAACACTTGTGACGAAGAATTAATCCCAACTCGGATGAAAAACTTACTCAATATTAGTCCCACCATGATGGAATAATGATACCATAACCCAAGAGTCCTTTTTATAGACTTAAAATCGTAGAAGAAATCAGGGAAAAAGCACCCGGCACGCCCCCGGGCGCCCCAAAGACTTAGCAGAAATTCCAGCTTTTGAAAGGTGTGCAGGAACCCCTTGCTTCCTGTGCCAAAAAATTTTTAGGCCAAAGCGGCCTGGCACGCCCCTACAGTGCCCCACACTTAATTTTTGATTTTGACTTTTCTTTACGGATTTGGTTAGATCTTTCAAGTCCCAACCTTTTGCTTGCCTCTTATCTTTAAGAACCTTTGATTGGATGTCCCTTAAACCTCCATTTTCACCCCACAAAGTAACAAACACCACCTACTACAAAGGTCTAATCACCTTTACTAGCACAATATCAAATGTTCCATCAATAACAATGCAAAATACGTACTTATTATTCTCGAACCTAGGGTAAACATGATTCAAGGTTATCAAGTAGGGTTGGGAAGGTACGGGGTGTTACATTCTTCCCCCCTTAGGAACATTGGTCCTCGAATGTTAACAACATTGTCTCATGTACACCAAATGCATCTCTATTTTAACACAAATTTACATATACATATAATGCTCATAGATACTTACTTGTTATTGCTCTAATCCCGCATCTTGAACATTCTCTTCCATTTGAAATAGATGAGGGTACTTTGACTTCATCATTTCCTCGGCTTCCCATGTGATCTCTTCTACTTGTTGATTACGAAAGCTATGTCTTTATTCCTCAACCTCTTTACTTGTCGATCTAGAATCGCAATGGGTATATCTTCATAAGTAAGATCCTCTGTAACTTGGACATCCTCAACGGGAACAATACGATATGGATCTCCTATGCACCTTCGAAGCATCGAAACATGAAACACTGGATGGACTGAGGAGAGTTCTTGGGGTAGTGCCAATTCATACGCAACTTGTCCAAATCTTCGGACAATTTAATATGGCCCTATATATCGGGGACTCAACTTCCCTTTCTTCCCAAATCGCATTACCCCTTTCATCGGTGACACCTTCAAGAATACCCAATCACCTATGGCGAATTCGAGCCCTCTTCTTCTAACATCAACATATGACTTGTGGCGGCTTTGGGCCGTTTGAAACTGCTGTTGGATCACTTTAACTTTATCCATAGCTTGATAAACAAGATCTGGCCCAAGTAAAGCAGTTTCACCTGCTTCAAACAATCCAATTGGTGATCTACATTTCCTTCCGTACAAAGCTTCCTAAGGTGCCATTTTGATACTCGAATGATAGCTATTGGTGTAAGCAAATTTAATAAGAGGCAAATGGTCATCCCAAATGCCTTGAAAATCTAACGTGCATGCTCATAGCATATATTCAAGTGTTTGGATAGTACGTTCTGCTTGTCCATCCGTATGAGGATGTAAAGCCGTACTCAAATTCACTTGTGTACCCAAACTCTGCTGAAACAATCTCCAAAAATGCACAGTAAATTGTGCTCCTCTATCTGATATAATAGAGATCGAAATCCCATGTAATCGTACTATCTTCTTCACATACAGTCTTGCATAATCTTCGGTTGTATAGGTGGTCTTGACAGGTAGGAAATGCGCTGACTTGGTAAGCCTGTCAACTATAACCCATATAGAATCAAATTTTTGCAGTGTACGAGGCAAACCTGTGATGAAATCCATATTAATCATATCCCATTTCCAGACCAGAAGATTGATACATTGCATGTAACCTCCTGGTTTCTGATGCTCTACTTTCACTTGTTGACAATTTGGGCATTGAGCTATAAATTCTGCAATGTTCTTTTTCATATTTCCCCACCAATACATTTCTTTCAAGTCATGGTACATTTTGGTAGCTCCCATAACAATAGAGTATCGCGAATGATGCGCCTCTGTCATAATTCGTCCCCTCAACTCATCTATATCTGGTACACATAATCTTCCTTGGCATTGAAGTACCCCTTCTTGTGTAATATCAAAGGCCGCAGTCAAACCCTGTTATACATTTTGTCACATCTTCAATAACATAGGATCCGCAAACTGCTTCTCTTTCACTTCAGCTATTAAGGAGGATTCTGTTGCATTTTGTACAATAACCCCTTCATCTGGAGATTCAAGAAGACGAACTCCCAAGCTGGCTAGTTGATGTAAATCTTTGATTATCTCTTGCTTTTTAGTCAACTGGCCACTAGTGCTTCCTACTGCCTTGTGGTTCAATGCATCAGCTACCACATTTGCTTTTCCTGGATGATAGAGAATATCAATATCATAGTCTTTTAAGAGCTCTAACCACCTTCATTGCCTCAAATTGAGTTCCTTCTACTTGAAGATATATTGCAAACTTTTGTGATTAGAATAGATATCAACATGAACTCCATACAAATAATGACGCCATATCTTTAAAGCAAAAACCACCGCTGCTAACTCAAGATCATGTGTGGGATAGTTTCTCTCGTGTGGCCATAACTGTAGTGAAGCATACGATATGACATTACCGTGCTGCATCAATACACAGCCTAGGCCAATTTCGAAAGCATCATAATAGACTGTGTACCCTTCCGTGCCTTTCGAAAGTACTAATACCGGTGTGGAAGTCAATTTATCTTTCAGCTCTTGAAAACTTTTCTCACATGCATCATTCCATTAAAATTTGACTACCTTGTGTGTAAGCTTCGTTAAAGGGGCAGCAATGGAATAAAACCCTTCAACAAATCTGCGATAATAACCTGCTAACCCAGGAAGCTACGAATTTTTGTGGGCGTCGTAGGCCTTGGCCAATTTTTCACCGCATCAATCTTTTGAGTGTCAACCCGTATCCCTTCATCTGACACAATGTGACCCAAGAATGCAATGGATTTCAACCAAAATTCACATTTAGAGAACTTTGCATACAACTTACGATCCCGGAGAATTTGTAACACCTGCCGTAAGGGCTTAGCATGGTCCTCTTGTGACTTTGAATAAACCAGGATGTCATCTATAAATACTATCACGAACACATCTAGAAATGGCTTAAACACCCTATTCATCAAATCCATGAACACAGCTGGGGCATTTTTTAGTCCAAATGACATAACTAAAAATTCATAATGGCCATACCGTGTTCGGAAAGCTGTCTTGGGTACATCTATTTCTCTAACTCTCACTTGATGGTAACCCGACCTCAAGTCAATCTTTAAAAAACACTTGGCCCTGTAACTGATCAAACAAATTGTCAATTCGAGGGAGGGGATATTTGTTCTTGATCGTTACCTTATTCAATTGTCGATAGTCAATGCACATTCTCAATGTGCCATCTTTCTTCCGTACAAATTATATCGGTGCACCACACAGAGACATACTAGGCCTAATGAAGCCCTTGTCCAACAAATCTTTCAATTGCTCCGTCAATTCACGCCTGGAGCCATTCTATATGAGGGAATAGAGATAGGCTGAGTGCCTGGAATCACATCAATACCAAATTCTATTTCCTGCTCTGGGGGCAAACCTGTAAGATCTTCTGGAAATATATCAAGATACTCATTGACCACTGGAACTGATTGAGGAGTTGGTGGTTTCGCATCAATATCATGCACTCTCACTAAGTGGCATATATACCCCTTGGATATCATTTTCCTAGCCTTAAGATAGGAAATAAATTTGCCTCTTGGTGCCCCTACATCACCCTTCCATTCAAGAACATTCGTTTGTGGAAAATGAAAATATACTTTCTTAGCTCGGCAATCTATCGTGGCATAACAAAAAGCCAACCAATCTATGCCCATTATGACATCAAAATCCACCATGTCCAGTTCAATAAGATCGGCTAGTATGTCATAACCACACACAGTTACCACACAATTATGATATACTCTTTTTGCAACAATATAGTCACCAACTGGTGTAGATACTTCAATTAACTTAGTTAATAGTTCTGGTGTTCTTTCAAATTTTACAGCAATCAATGGAGTAACATATGACAATGTAGAACCCGGATCAATCAATGCATATACATTACATGAAAATATGGATAATGTACCTGTGACGACATCAGGAGAAGCCTTCAAATTCTGCCGGTCTACTAAAGCATAAGTACGATTCTGAGTTCCACTGGAACTGGCTGCTCCTCTGGCACCTCTACCATGACCCGCAGGCTGTACACCTCTGCCTAGGGGAGGAACCGATGATGATGATGCAACGGTTGATCCCGCAGGTCGTGCCATATTACCCAAGCCTCTTGTGGGCAGTCTCTCATCATATGCCCTGTCATACCGCACCACAACAAATATTTGTCCCAAGCCGGCATTCACCTAAATAAAACCGTCCACATTGCTCACATGGCTAACAAGAAAATCCAGCGGTCTGCGAACCTTGAATCCCACTACTTTGCCCAACATTACTACCTCTAAACCCTCGGAATTGAGCTTGAGTGCTTGCTGTGAAATAAGAGAATGACGGTCTCGACGGTCTAGGAAACATCCGAGGTCTAGATTCTTCTTAGGACACCATAGACTATCCCATAGGTCTAGCTCTTTTGAACTGTCCTTGTTCAGATTCATGTACCCTTCTTCTTTGCCTTTGGTCCTCCATATTTTGTGCGAAGGCCTGAATTCTAGCTATATCCATATCTCAATTTAAAGCAGCAATAGTGCAGTCTCTTACCAAATATGGCTCCAATCTGTCCACATATCGATGTACTCTGTCTGTCATTGTGGCCACTACATTCGGAGTATATCGAGCCAAAGAATTAAATTACAGACTGTATTCTCTAACACTCAAATTCCCTTAACGAAGATTCAAGAATTGATCCGCACGAGCCTCTCGGATCTCATAAGGAAGGTAGCTATGAAGGAAAGCCGCTTTAAATTCTTCCCAATTAAGTGGATTTACACGGACACCACGAGATTTCTTCCAATCTTCATACCACAATATTGCCTCTCTTTCAATCTATATGCGGCAAGTTCAATTTTTTCCACCTCAGTTACATGCATAACATCTAAAGCCCTCTGGATCTGATCTATAAAGTCTTGCGGATCTTCATTCAGATCTGACCCAGTGAATGTGGGAGGGTCTGATTTCAAAAAATCTTGTGTACGTCGACTAACTACCCTAGCCGCACCATCATCACTTGTGGTTAGACCAGCTCGTCCTTGACTTTGTGCAGTAACTATCTGAGTCAACATTTGCACTGCATTTCTGAGATCTTGCTCAGTAGCATTAACAGGTGCTTCTGCAGGTTCTTCTCTCCTTCTCGGCTCTTATGGAGCTAGAAAAGTAGAAGAAGCCCATGATGTAACCTCAGCGTCAGCCCCACCTTGACTAGCTTGGTCAGGTGGTGATCTACTGGTTCCTTCTCCGGCAAGTATATCTACTTGCTTGCCTTTACCTCTACCTCATCTTGTAATTGGCATTTTACTATACAAAAGAAAGCCAAGTCCAATGGTTAGCTATGATTCCACTACAATATCGGCTCTAATTCATGATCTAAGAATTGAAGAACAGAAACAACTCCTAAATGTCCCATAGCCTCCTACTTATAAATGTAGTGCACAACACATCGATAAGTAAGACTCTACTCAGACACGGCTTTGTAGACACCCTTAGAACGACCTGCTCTGATACCACTTTTATCACACCCCGAGTTCCAACGAGGCGGACTGGCACCCGAAGCTGATAAGGCCCGAGAGAACCAATCTTTACTCATGTCCATTCATATGTATGCCATAAGAAACATAACCACCACGTAAGGACATAAAATGCTAATAGCAAAAATCATGAAACATGTGATACATACATACGTGAAACTTGGCCGTTAGGGCCATCAAGTCAAGATGGACATACGTCTCTTACATTCATATACCCACATATGTCTACAAAAGCCTCTAACAGAAGCACATACATAACCAACCTAAATTCGGGATAAGTCCCCACTTTACGCAACATTTACAATACCAAAACCAGTGTACAACTGTGACTCGGAAAGCCCCAAACCAACTGGAGCTCACCAAATATCAGTAGATGACCCGTAGCTTACAGTGGAGGTCTACTAGTACCTGTACCTACAAAAAGTAAGGTAAGTCCCAAAAGGGACATCAGTACAAAGAATGTACTGAGTATGTAAGGCCATAAGAAACTATATGATACATAAATACTTCAATGGAATCAATACAAGTGAATAACCAACATGGATGAGTCACCATTCTATATGTATGGAAATATGTACATTACGTGGATTACTTTCTTTACTTTTACGCTCATTCATTCGTTCATCACTCACTTCTTAATTCACTACTCGTCCTTCCATTCTTACAATGCCCCGGCCCCAAGCTGATCAGTGGGTAATCAACAGTTTTCGGGATTGACCCATGCTAGGCTTTTCTTTAGCCCTTGGGATACCACCCATAGTAGCGGGATTGACCCATGCTAGGTGTTCTTTTCACCCCTGGGATACCACCCAAGATATTGGGATCGACCCATGCTAGGTATTTTAACCCCTGGGATACCACCCAAGAACACTCAACAGTTATACATTACTTCATTTCTCTACTTTTGATACATTGGTGATTGTACATTATTGGAATCTTGGAACACAACAATATTTAAAACTTGGAAATATTAGTCAATGAACATGAGACATGTGAATCATAATTGATCAATGAATAAGGAACATGTGATTAGCAATAATTGATAACCGGATATGGGATACCTTAGAACATTTCGAAAATGATTAAGTACCATAACAAGGTGAATACTATATGCTGCAGAAGGATACGGAAAGAGTAACCTTACATACCTTATCTTCCCAATATGAATATACAATTCTATACGTGAATACAATAGTCAGCTCCTTCCTTATGCTTCACTCTACAACACAAGTACATAACGGGGCTTACGTTAATAACCAACTACCTTACAAGTGCATACAACGACAATGAGTTACATGATTGCCTTAAAATGTCATTTCCCCCTTGACAATACCATCGATGAAATTATCATACCAACAATACCACAACATTCCATACATTGACCAATACATCATAAACCAATAGCATGTCACACCAAGTTCATCCTTTACACTTCTCCATCAACACCACATCACAATTATTCCATCAAATCACCTCAATATACTTTATAACAACATATCAAAAATAACCCCACAAATTATACTTATAGAAAAATAACAAGTTAAGGAACATAACCATACCATACATGTTGATATTTCATCCATACCATGCACTTTCATTCAAACCTCAAGTCTCCTTTCAATTTTAAATCACAAGGATGGCACATCTTTTAGCAAAAAGCAAAAGTGCACTATTCAACACCTTGCCAACATAACCATCATGATATATACACCATCTTAAGGATATAATATATTAATCTATGAGAGTAGGCACTTACCAAGGATTTCAAAGTGATGATCTTTACCAAAGAGACTAGTTGCCTTAGGGTTTGTGTTGAGAGAAATATGTTTGGAAATATCTAGAAAGGCATGAGAGTTACAATGAATTAAAAATCAGATTTGGTTCCTTATATAGTTTCTCAAGTCATCCTTAGCCAATTTTTGCCATTAAATGCAATGTTTGCTTGGTCAACGTGGAAGAATGGGCCATTTGCCCTTTTGGGCCATGTCTTTAAATCCATTTTGGGCCTTAAATTGAGCCAATTTACACAAATTAACTTAGCCCACCAATTTCAATGTGTAACACTCCAATTATATCATGTTTAAATAATTCCATAAATGTCACAACAATATTCACTCACGAAATTCACATTCGTAGGCTCAATCCTCAAGAATACGCGATTTTTGCCATTCATGGCTTAATTTACCATATTTGATAAAACACTTGTGATGAAGAATTAATCCCAACTCAGATGCAAAACTTACTCAATATTAGTCCCACTATGATGGAATAATGATACCATAACCCAAGAGTCCTTTTTATAGACTTAAAATCGTAGAAGAAATCGGGCAAAAAGCACCTCGGCACGCCCCTGGGCGCCCCAAAACTTAGCTGAAATTCCAGCTTTTGAAAGGTGTGCAGGGGCGGCTTGGCAGGCCCTTGGATCCTCCCCCTTTCTGCCTGTGCCAAAAAAAATTTAGGCCATAGCGGCCTGGCACGCTACCTGCAGCGCCCCACACTTAGTTTTTGATTTTGACTTTTCTTTGCGGATTTGGTTAGATCTTTCAAGTCCCAACCTTTTGCTTTCCTCTTATCTTTAAGAACCTTTGCTTGTATGTCCCTTAAACCTCCATTTTCACCCCACAAACACTCCACAAAGTCACAAACACCTCCTACTATAAAGGTCTAATCACCTTTACTAGCATAATATCAAATGTTCCATCAATAACAATGCAAAATATGTACTTATTATTCTCGAACCTAGGGTAAACATGGTTCAAGGTTATCAAGTAGGGTCGGGAAGGTACGGGGTGTTACAGTTGGTATCAGCTCAGAGCCTCCAGAAGGAATATATTAATAATAAGGTATGAGATATGAAATTTGAGAAGGGTGAGAAAGTGTAGTTAAAAGTGTCACCCGAGAAGGGTGAGATATGAAATTTGAGAAGGGTGAGAAACTGTAGTTAAAAGTGTCACCCGGGAAAGGTGTGATGCATTCTGGTAAAAAAGCAAAATTGAGTCTGAGGTACATCGAACCATTTTAGATTTTGAATGGAGTATGGTTAGTGGCATATAAGTTGGCCTTGTCCTAGCTTATCTGGGGTTCATCCTATGTTTCATGTGTTAATACTTAAGAAGTACTATGGGAATGGAGATTACATCATTCGTTGGGATCAAAATTGTTTGACTAGGAGCTCTCTTATAAGTAGGAGCCAATTGCTATCTTGGATAGGGATGTAATAAAGCTGAGTACCAAAGTTATTCCATCCGTGAAAGTTCAGTAGAGGAATCGTCCAGTTAAGGAAGCAACATGGGAGATGGAGGCAGATATGTGCAAGCGCTATCCATATTAATTCATTAACTCAGGTATATTTCTTGTTTCATTATTGCACAATTTTAGGCTATTTGTCATTTGGGGATAAACGAGGGGTAAATTGGTTTCTAATTTAATGACCCAAATCGTTGTTAAATTGAAATAAAGAGTAGAACTTTTGCTTAGATTTCTTTTAGACAAAAAATTATAAATTTGGGGCTAGCCAAATCTTAGGCATAATTTGAGTGTGTGGTGGCCTAGGGAAATTTGGTACTGATTTAAGCATTGGTTGGTGTTTTCAATTGGATTTTGTGTTAGAGGATGAGTTCAGAAAGTCATAGCAACTTTTTGTTAGTTCGTGATATTGAATTTTGAGAAACATGTTGTAAAATGGCTAGAACTAGGACCAAGTCTCAAGTTACTGGTTTGGGCCCGCTGCAGTGGCAACCCATTTAGCCTGAGGGTCGCTGCATCGGTAGATCCTCCGCTGCAGCTGTAAAAGTACTACTTCAGTGGTAAAAATACAGGATTTCAGTATTTAAAACCAGAGAAAACGTCTTCATTCCCATTTTTCTAATAACACATTCAAGGTCTAAGCAAAAGGCGATTATTTATAAATTTTTTGGGGTTTTCATCTATTGAGGTAAAGTTCTTTATATTCTAAACTTGAATTCCTTCTTTAAATTCTTAGAAATCATAAGAATCTTGTTCATGTTAGAAATTGGAGTTTAGCCTTAATCCATAAACTGGTGATAATTAGTGGAGAATTGATTATTTTAAGTTGTTATTGATTCTAGGGTGTTTAAAAACACTTCGTATTATAGAATTCTTATTGATAATGCTAAAATATATAGAATTCATGAGGTTTAAAGGGTAGAAAATCCTAAGGTGATGAACTAGGGCAATTCTATAGGTTAAGTTGATAAATGTAAGTTCTTAATAATTAGGAAGGGTGAAATATTGTGTTAAGAATCGAGTAATTATTATTTATATATCAAGAATGAGCTGAGATTGAAAGAAAGGGCAAGTTTATGGCTATATAGTGCTTATGAGCAAGGAATCGAGGTAGGTTAGGGCTTCAATTGTAGTAAAGATTTGCTTGACTCTGTGCTTATATAAGAATTGGGTGTTTGTGATTTGCTTTTGGGTATTACTTATAATTATTGACTGCATCTTGTATTTGCATATCACATTGAGATGATGTTGAGATAATATTGAGAATGATATTAAGATGATTTTGAGATAATATTGAGAATGATATTGCAATATATATGGTATTGAGATGATATTGAGATAATTTTGAGATGATGTCGAGACGATATTGAGATGTTGTTTTGATGATATTGAGATGATATGTACATCTTGCATGCATGCACTCATCATATTCATCTGAATGCATGTATATATATATATATATATATATATATATATATATATATACACATACACATATATATGTTGTGGTGAACCTTGTTAAAGAATCTGCTCAAGTGTAAAAAGTGTACTTGTGTACTTGTATTTCGGATAAGATGAAGAGTTATATCTATATTTAGTTGTCGTTAATTGTAAGTGGTGTTTTGATTGTTGTTACTTGCATCTGGTTTGCCTATTTGTATAGTGTTGAGTTGAGTCGGTCGATGATGCCTAACAGTATGTATTTGTTACCCTGATACTACGTGTACTTTTCTTTTTGTTGAGTACAAAGCGTGTTCCAGCATTTGATACTAGACCTCAAATCTAGTCAATGATTTTATACTTTGATCCAACGGTGAGTACCATGACCAGGCAACCATTGGATCCTCTTAATATCATTTATGTCCTTTGTTTTGGAACTAATGACGATCCTCTTATTTTGTATTTTTACATAATCTGTTAGACTTGGTTTGGATATGATTAGATGTTCTTGAATGGTGACTTCAGGTCCTGGGGGTTGTAATAATTAGAGATATTCTTCACTCTATTTGTTTAGTTATGAATATTGACTTAGTTGGAATTGATTTCACTTGGTTAATGTTGTGTATTAGTGCTGTTAATGATAAGTAATTGGTAGAAGTGGACTTGTGAAGGTCTTACTTGGCTGGTAAGGGTTGGGTTAGATTGTTCTCCCACTATAGTGTTAGGGCGGGTTCCACTTATAACCACTTAGGTTGTGATATTTTCCATCGATCTGCTTAAGTATTATTTGATCCTGGATCAAGATTCTCCTATGTTTCTTCATATTTTTCTTTGGGTGTTGATATGATGTGTAAGTCCTTTGTTGTGCTTATTAGTGTTTCTAACCCTGTAGTTGACACCTTAGTAGTGGATCATGTGTACCGATCTTGTGTTGTGACTTTTTTGGGGTATGCCATTTTTATGGACTTGATTATTCTTGATATGATAGACTTGATGTAATTTTAGGTATGGATTGGCTTTCTCCATATCATATTGTCTTAGAGTTCCATGCCAAGTACGTTAATTTAGTTATGTGGGGTAAGCTGAGGTTAGAGTAGACGGGTACTCCAGGTTCATATCCGAAGGGGTTATATGTTTTCTTCAGGCTCAATAGATGGTTGAGAAGGGGTTTCTTTCTTACTTGGCTTATGTGCATGATACTAGTACTGACACGCCTCCTTTGAAGTCAATACAGGTGGTTAGGGAGTTTATGGATGTTTTTCCTTCTGACTTATCGGGAGTTCCTCCAGATCAAGATATTGATTTTATTGTAGATTTAGAGCAGTACACCAAGCCTATCTTTTTCCCTCCTTATAGGATGGCTTTGGTAAAGTTAAAGGAATTGAATGATCAAATATAGGATTTGTTGAGTAAGGGTTTCATTTGGCCTAGTTTGTCACCTTGGGGTGTTCCTATGTTGTTCGATAAGAAAAAGAATGGATCCATGCTCATGTGTATTAACTATCGACAGTTGAATAAGGTGATCATCAAGAATAAGTATCCTCTACCACATATTAATGACTTTTTGATCAGCTCTAAGGGACTTCACTATTTTTTGAGATTGATTTGAGATCGGGTTATCATCAGTTGAAGATTAGAGCTTTGGATATTCAGAAGAATGCTTTTAGGACTCGATACAACCACTATGTGTTTATGGTGATGTCCTTTCAATTGACCAACACCTCATCAACATTTATAGAGTTGATGAAGGGTTTGTTTCACCCTTACATAAACTCCTTTGTGATTGTGTTCATTGATGATATCGTGGTGTATTCCAAAAATGAGGCGGATCATGTGAAATACTTAAGGATTGTGCTTTAGAGATTGAGGGAGGAAAGGTCGTATGCCAAGTTCTCAAAGTGTGAGTTTTGGTTTAGTTCAGTATCTTTCTTGGGGCATGTGGTGACCAGGGATGGTATTATGGTTGATTGGTCCAAGGTTGAGGAAGTTCAGGGTTGGTCGAGGCTTACCTCTCCTATGGTGATTTATAATTTTGTTGGGTTGGCTAGCTACTACAGATGATTTGTTCAAGGCTTCTCTACTGTAACAGCTCCATTGACCGGATTGACTCAAAAGAATGTAGAATTTCAGTGGTTTGATGAGTGTGAGAAGAGCATTTAAAAGCTTAAGACTTTGTTGAATTCAGTGCCTATCTTGAATTTACCTTTGAAAGGTGAGGGTTTTTAAGTTTATTGTGATAATTTGGGACTTGGCCTAGGTGGTGTGTTAATGCAGAATGAAAAGGTGATTTCGTATACTTTGATGCAGTTGAATACCCATGAGAAGAACTACCCTATGCATAACCTGGAGTTAGCAACGGTAGTGTTTGTTTGGAAGTTATGGTGGCATTATTTATATGGAGTCTATCGTGAGATTTTTATCGATCATCAAAGCCTACAGTACATCTTTAGCTAGAGGGATATTAATCTGATACAATGCAAATGGCTGAAGTTACTTAAGGACTATGACATTTTGATTCTTTATCATTAAAGCAAGGCGAATATAGTGGCAGACGCCTTAAGTCGAAAGGTAGTGAGCATGGGAAGTTTGGGTTTTCTTGCAACTAAGGAGTGACCTTTAGCCTTAGACATCTAGTCGTTAGCCAATCAGTTTGTTTGACTTGATATTTCTTAACCTGGACTGGTTATTGCCTATGTTGAAGCTACGTATATGTTATTGTAGCAGATTCAGGCATAATAATTTGATGATGAAACATTGAGGCTGATTTGGAATAAGGTGTTGAGTGGAATAGTAAAGGAAACATTCCTTGATCCAGGGGGTGTTCTAAGGATCTAGGGTTGAATTTGTGTTTTGAGGATTGGAGACTTGATTAGAATTATCATGAAAGAGGTTCACAGTTTGAGATATTCTATATACCCGAAGGCAACTAATATGTACCAAGACCTAAAACAACATTATTGATGGTGTGGGATAAAGAATGACATCGTGGAGTTCATGTCCAAGTGTTTGAATTGCTAGCAGGTGAAGTATGAGCATCATAAACTGGGTGCTTTGATTCGGAGAATGTATATGCCCCAGTGGAAATGGAAGGGTATCACTATGGATTTCATGGTTGGTTTACCCCAGACTTTGGGGAAGTTTGACTCAATCTGGGTGATTGTGGATAGATTGACTAAATCAGCATACTTTGTATCGGTGAAGATGAACTATAATCCATAGAAGTTAGCCAAGATCTATGTTCAAGAGATAGTTCGGTTGAATGGTGTGCCCATTTCTATCATTTTTGATAGGATTACTTAGTTTACTTCATACTTTTGGAGTTCTATGCAGTGAGAGTAGGGTACTCAGTTAGAGATGAGCACTACAGTTTACCCTGAGATCGATGGTCAGTCAAAGCATACTATTCAAGTGTTGGAGGATATGCTTCGTACTTACAGATGGATTTTGGTGGTCATTGGGACTAGTTTTTGCCTTTGGTGGAGTTTCCCTATATAAATATTTATCATTCCAGCATAAAGATGGCACCATTTGAGGCTTTGTATGGGAGAAGGTGTAGATCTCCAGCAATGTGGTTTTATTCCTTTGAGGTGAGACTTTGAGGCATAGACTTAGTTAGAGATTCAATGGATCGGGTGAGATTGATTTGGGAAAGGTTCTTGGCAGCCCAGAGTAGACAAAAAAGTTATGTAGACCGTAGGGTACATGATTTGGAGTTTATGGGGGTTGAGCGTGTTTTGTTGAAGGTATTACCCATGAAGGGTATGGTGAAGTTTGGGAAGAAAGGAAAGCTTAGTCTGAGTTTCATTGGTCCTTTTGAGATTCTTCGACAATTTGGGAAGGTGGCATATGTGTTGGCTTTACCTCCAAGCCTTTCAGCTTTGCATCCTATTTTTCATGTCTGAAGGTTAAAGCGGTATCATTTAGATGGTTCTTATGTGATCCGATGGGATTCTGTTGACTTGGATGAGAATTTAAGTTTTAAGAAGAAGCCTGTAGCTATTTTGGATAGGTAGACTAGGAAGTTAAGATACAAATGTATTGATTCAGTTAAGGTCCAGTGGCATTAAGCATCACTCGATCGACGAGGCTACATAGGAGATAGAGTCTGACATGCGGAGTAGATATCCCTAGCTTTTTGACAGTTCAGTTCGAGGATGAACATGTATTTTAGTTGTGGATGATGTAACAACCCTTATAGTGATTTTCAAAATTTATGGTGTTTGAATCATTTTACCCTTTTTCGTAGTTTTTTTATGGTAATTCTGAGTTTTAGGAGTGGATGATTCTGTTCCCAAGGGGTTTGGTTGGATTTTATTAAATTTTTTCATTTTGGAAGGTTTAGAAGTTATTAGAGTTGACTATTGTCAATACTTTCAGTTTTAGGCATTGTATGGAAATTCTGTCAGTTCCATTAGCTTCGAAATGTTATTTTAGGGTCACTAGCATGGTTGGTTCGAGAAACAGAGCTTTCGATGTAATTTTGAGTGTTTAAACGAGATATTAGTTATTATGTCCTATGATTGACTGCGATCAACATTTGATAAAAATGACCCAGTTGGAAAATCTGAAGATTCCATTAGGTCTAGAATGCATTTGATGATCGATTTACACTATTGGTTCATGTCCATAGGGTTGCGGAAGAGTTTTGTGTGTTAAAAATAAGTTTTGGAAATAGCTAATTTTTCTGGTATCTGGTGCAAGCATCGTTAGTGTTGGGACAGCGCCATTCACGTTAAGGCAGTGCATCCTTTACCGTGATTGTGTGATAGCACTGCGTGCTGCAGTAACTTAAATTAGATTTTCCCCTTTGTGATTGGTCACTTCTTTCCTCTATTGTTGGACCTCCAGAGCTCCGTTTGGAGTGATTTTTGGTGCGGTTTCTTTGTCTTGGAAAGTGGAAGTTTTCAAACCTTAGATTTATGGTTTCCCCACTATTTTTAGTCGAATTTTGAGCTAAATCAAGATTAAGAGTTTGAAATTTAAGATCTAATCCTACTCCACCTTTAAATCAAACTTCATATTCAAGTTCCTTAACCTGTGAGTATGATTTCTATGCTATTTTACACAAATGCCCATGATTATTTCATGATTTTTTTCTTAAATATTGATTTTCCAATTCAAAATTTTGAGATTTTCCCCGATAAAGTTAAGAAAGGACATTTTGATGATTTCCAGCTCGATTTTAACTCTGTTTTTGATAAAATTTTAGATTTTAAATTCCTGAATTATGGATAAATTTATTTTCAAATAAAATTCTAATTTTTCCCTTGAATTCTTAGGATTGACTTTTTGGTTAACCTTTTGCACCTAGATAAGAACCTTATCATTATTTGTATAGTTAGACTTGTGTTTATGTGTAGAATTCATTATTGATATATGGGGAACATTCTGAAGCTGCTCGAAAGGGGAAGGCTAGCTTGTGATCAATCTAAAGACTTGTTTTTTAGCTTCGAGGTAGGTTATGACTCAACTTTCTTCAAACTTTGCATGAGTGGGGGGTTATCATGTGAAGCATTGAATGAGTTGGGTGAATTTGTGAATCTGAGTACAAAACAAATTGGGTTATTACTGCGATGCCCATGTGGGGGGTTTGTGTTGATTATTGTAATGCCCGTAAGAGGGCTTATGTTGATTATTGTGATAATGGTATGGAACTTATATTATTTTGGTGGTATGGGACTTTGATTGCCAATTTGTTAATGAGGCTCATAACCGGTATTCAGAAAAATGATTATGACCTTGAGATTATGGTTATGATTGTTGCATCTGATTTCATTTTATTTTCATGTTCATGCATATCATAGTTTATGGAAACAGTGAATGCTTTGAATTGATTTTAAAGAAACGATATGAAAGACTTGTTTTGACAAGAATAAATGATTTTGACCTTGGATCGAGTCCTAGTCATCGATAAATGATTTATTTAGTTTGAATTTAAGTCCAGATCTTTGGCTTATTAATGAGGGAGGATTTTTATATGAACCCCATAGTGGCCTACGGGTCCCCTCCTAGAGCGAATGAGATCAAAGGGCGTATACCGGTAGGCATTACCTATCGCATGATATCCAATATCATTACATTGCATTGCATTTGTTATGAAATATGGTTGTGATTGAGATATCCATGATATTGTTGATATTGAGTTGATGGGACTTTTCTACTTGCAAGGTTATTTTAGTATTTTTTTTACTTGATATATCTTCTACCTAATCTTTTTGGACTTATGATGCCTATTGAATACAAGTGGACCATACTGATTTCTACTTTTTGTATCCTTGTAATGCAGATCCTGGTACGAGTACTCTACGTGGTTCCTGATCATGCATTCTTGAGGTACTTTGGAGACGTGGTGAGCTTCTCAGATTGGAGCTTTCTCAAGGCTTCATCTATCTTTTTTTTTCTTTATTTTCTAACAGAGGTAGTGAGGTGGACACCAGCTATTTCTTTCAATATTAGAGTCACTCTGTACTCGTGACACTACATCTTGAAATAGATGCTTGTACTTTTTGTTTCTATTGAGTTTATTGTTGAAAACCCTTACTTTAGTTTTTGTGTATTATTTTCTTTAGATTAATTGTTGTTTCTTGAGTCCTTCTGAGTCATTATATCAGGATTACCTACCATGGATGAGTTAGGGTAGGTTCCCTCATGATCATTTTTCCCCTCTACAGAAACACCAAGTAATATTATGAATCCTTCAACCTTAATCATACAAAATAAAGACCAAAATAAGCACAATTCCAAAGTTACATATTAGATACAT
This sequence comes from Capsicum rhomboideum, assembly GCA_031232105.1. Classification (NCBI taxonomy): domain Eukaryota; kingdom Viridiplantae; phylum Streptophyta; class Magnoliopsida; order Solanales; family Solanaceae; genus Capsicum; species Capsicum rhomboideum. The sequence goes on from CP124714.1 coordinate 125,622,713, forward strand.
ATTACCTTAGTTTAGATATGTGCCAAAAGAATATGAAGACTTGCTTTCGATATGACTTAGGATATGAAAAATCAAGTCCAACCAGAAGGAATAGCATATCCATAGAAGAGAGACTATGTGCCCTTCCAACATTTCGTTTAGATGTGGATCGATACCTTTAAGTTATAGAATGTGTTAAGCATGCTTCTTTTACAGAAAACAAACTCTTTTTCCACGACAACAGCAATGTGAATGACTAGGAGGTCATATGTGAAACATAAAGTGTTTCCCTAAAATATCTTTGTTGTTGCTCTTATTTTATCCTCCAATATTTCACATAAACTACCCAACAATTAAGAAAGCATGTTCCATTTATTTTGCATAACAATATTGTCACACCTCATACAATCGGCATTCTATAAGTTATGCAATTTTTAGTGCTATCAATTATTTTTGTGTAACATATTTGGAGTTCTTTAGCAAAGAATCACAAATAGCACAACCAAATTTGGCTCTCCATTGCCTAGAAAAGTTAATAACTAATTGTACAATGAATATTTTAGCATTTAATAGGAAGATTTATCACCAGTTAACATAGCAAGATCTATAGATTCACTAAAATTAAAATAAATAATATATACGGATTCATAACTTTAAAATTATCATGAGTCAATGCTAAGAATCGTAAAAATTATACGCATAGAGTCAAATATTGAATTTTTCTCTGTCAATTATGAATCTACCTCTACCAATTATCTCAGCAATAGAAAAGAAATCAAATCAATAAATTTAGTATATTATAGGAAAAAAACTAATAGTAGAAACTTTAAACACGCGCGCGCGCGCACACACACACACATATCATATTCTACTAAAAGTGAAAAGCCCCAAAGTTGAAAGTTGGATTAACATTTACCCTCTACACTAAATCAAAATTTATAAAATATCTAACTAATTAAATATTAAATAGTAAATAATAATCTATCACAATATAATTTCTCAGGTCATGATGGCACCTACTTTAACCTACCAGGAGGTAAGCTAAGCCACAACCCAGAACGGTAAGTAACGGGCTAACAAACGGAAGAAAAGAGAAACGAAAATGTAACACCCCGTACCTTCCTAACCCTACTTTACGACATTGAACAATGTTTACTTAGGTGTCGAGAGCCATACGTATGTATTTTGTAATGCTATTGATGAGATAATTGAATTTGGCCCTCGTCTATGTGATTAAACCTTCGTAGGAGGTGTTTTGTGATTTTCGTGGAGCATTTGTGGGGTTCAAAACGAGGCTAAGAGGACCTCTAAACAAAGGATATTAAGGTTAATAATTAGGTTAAAGAATAGGACTTGAAGTACCTAAGCAAACCCGCGAAGAAAAGTCAAAAAATGAAATTTTTGAAAAATCTAAGGTTGGGGCTCGTCAGAGGGTGTGCCACGCCACTTTGGGCCAAAATTTTGTTCCCAGAGGCAGCAATATGGCCCGCCCAAGGGCGTGCCACGCTGGTTTTTCCACTTTTTCAAAGTTTGAAATTTTCTTAAGTCCCAAGGGTACCCGGGGACGTACCGAGCCGATTTTTGCCACGTTTCTTCTACAACCACGACTATATACATGAAATGAGTAAATTATTATATTGGTATGATAAAATTACTCGAGAAAAAATTCGGCATCAAAATGACGGTTTTACCCTTATGGTCAAAATAGGCCATACGTGGCTAGAATCACTTGTTTTTGGAATTGAGGCTATGAATATGAATCACGCGAGTGAGAATATCGTCGTAATGCGTATGAAATGAGTTAAATATGAGAAATTATTGATTTTATTGGGTTGAGTGATTTGGGCTCAATAAAAGGCCCTAAAATGGAAACAAGACATGGGCTAGAATGGGTCAAATTACCCATTCTTCACCCTTTGACCCCTTGTACATGGTATTTAATGCCAAGGAGACTTGAGGGACTATAAATAGGTGAAAATCTGATTTTTCTTCAAAAACTTACACTACACATCTCTAGAAATTTCCCAAAATTTCTCTCAACTCTCAAGAACCCTATGCCAACTTCTTGGAGAAAAATCATCAATTTTCAAGCTTAGGTAAGTAATTATTATTATGGAATAATATATTAAATGCATGAGAGAGTATGTAAATAATGTTGGTTATGCTTGGAAGGGTTGTACAGGGTACTTTGTGTTTTTATATAAGATTTGTGATCCATGAGATTCAAGCTTGAATTATGACTTGTGACTTTGATGAAAGAGCATGGTATGGATAAAATATAAACATGTATGGTGTGATTTTGTTATTAAACTTGTTATTTTTCTATAAGTGTAAATTGTGGGATTTTGGCCGATATGTACTATGAAGTGTATTAAGGTAATTTGATGGATTATTTGTGATGTGGTGTGGATAAGAAAGTGTAAAGGAGAAGTGTTGTGGTGAAATGTATTGATTATCATGAATTGGTCAATGTATGGAATATTGTGGGATTTTTGGAATAATAATTTCATCAATGGTTTTGTCAAGGGGAAATGGCATGTTTAAAGGCAAACATGTAACTCATTGACGTTATGTGCATTTGAAGGATAGTTGGTGGTTAATGTAAATTCCGTTATGTATTTGTGTTGTAGAGTGAATCATAAGGAAGGAGCAGGACATTGTATGCACAACTAAGGTTGTATATTCGTATTGAGAACACAAGGTTTGTAAGGTACCTCTTTCCGTATCCTTCTGCAGCATATAGTGTACACCTTGTTATGGTACCTACTCATTCCCGAAATGTCCTAAGGCATCTCATTTCATGCTATCATCTAGTGTTGATCATATATATCTTATTCTTGCTCTATTGTCATTCATGTATAACATACTTATAGACATGATTCCAAGTTCCAAAAATGTTGTGTTTCAAAGTTTTCAATAATGTTACAATTATCAAAAGTGTCAATCTCATAAAGTGAAGGATAACGAAATGCATATATGTGTGCTTCCAAAAATGTCATAATCCTCAATGTAATAATATTTCATGAGTAAGTGTGTCCATGGGGTGAAAAAAACACCTTCATGACGATATCCATGGGCTGAAAGAACACACCTTCATGATGACCATCCCAACATTATGGGTGTATCCATGGGGTGAAAGAACACACCTTCATGATGACCATCCCAACATTATGGGTGTATCCATGGGGTGACATGAACACCTGCATGACGATATTATTTTCCCACTGATCAATTGAGCCCGGGAAGTATATAACTAATGACTGGCAAGCAAGTAAGAAGAGGTACAAACATGAAGTAAGTATTGAAAGTGATGCATGCAGTTTCAAATATATATATTGATGGCTTTCTATAATGGGCATGTCCCTTGTGATTATTTTTCCATGAAATTTCTTATATAATGATTCAATTTCATACAGTCTTACATACTCAATACATTCTTTGTACTGACCCCTCTTGGGGAATTTACCTTACTTGTTGCAGGCACAGGTTCTAGTAGACCTCCCCAGTAAGCTGCAGGACACCTACTGATCTTTGGTGAGCTCCAGTTGGTTCGGGGCTTTCCATGTCCATGTTGTACATTGATTTTGGTATTGTACATATTATGTAAAGCGGGGCTTGTCTCAAACTTAAGTTGGTTGTGTATGTATTTCTCTTAGAGGCTTTTGTAGACGTACGTGGGTGTGTAAATGAATATGGAAGAAAGAGATGCATGTCTGGGTTACTTGATGGCCCTGAAGGTCAAGTTTCACGTCTATATACATATCATCATGATCCATGATTTCTGATATTGGTCCTTTATGTTCTTACGTGATAGAAGTGTTTCTTATGGCATGAATATGATCGAATAGAGGCAAAGCTTGGTTCTCTCGGGCCTTGTCGGCTACGAGTTCCAATCCGTCTCAATGGGATTTGGGGTATAACAAAAGTGGTGTTAGAGCAGGTCATTCTAAGGGTGTCTACAAAGCCGTGTCTGAGTAGAGTCTTACTTATCGATGTGTTGTGCACCACATTTATAAGTAGGAGGCTACGGGATATTTAGGATGTTGTTTCTTTTCTTCATTCCTAGATCGTGCAATAGAGCCAGTGTTATAAGTTAAACCATATCTGACCATGGTGATCGGTTTTTGTGTGATATAGAAAATGTCGATGACAAGAAGAGGTCGAGGAAAAAGTAAGAAGATAGATAGAATTACTGGTGAAGGAACCAGTATACCACCACCTGATCAAGTTAATCCAGGCGATACTGAGCATGAATTTGTGTCACTAGCTTCCTCCACTCCCTCTGGTCCAGAAGAGTCGAGTAGGAGAGGAGTACCTGTAGCTCCACCAGTAAATACTACCACTGATCAGGACTTAAAGGATGCAGTCCGAATGTTAACTCGAATAGTTATTGCACAGGTTCAGGGACAAGGTGGCCCAATGACAGGTGATGACAGTGCAGCGAGAGCAGCTAGTCGCAGAACACGGGACTTCTTGAAATTATATCCTCCCACATTCACTGGATCAGACCCGAATGAAGATCCCCAAGATTTTATAGATCAAATCCAAAGGGCTCTTGAGGTGATGCATGTGTCGGGTGTAGAAACGGTGGAGCTAGCGGCATATCGATTGAAGGGAGAGGCTATATTATGGTATGAGGATTGGAAGAAATCTCGTGGGATTGGTACAAACCCACCTATGTGGGATGAATTTAAGGTGGCATTTCTTGATCACTACCTTCCGTATGAGATCCGTGAGGCTAATGCGGACCAGTTCTTAAATCTCTGTCAAGGGAATCTGAGTGTCAGGGAATACAGTCTGCAATTTAATTTCTTGGCTCGTTATGCTCCAAACGTAGTGGCCACAATGACAGATAGAGTACATCGGTATGTGGATAGGTTGGAGCCATATTTGGTATGAGACAGCACAATTGCTGCCCTAAATTGGGACATGGATATAGCTAGAATACAGGCCTTTGCACAGAAAATGGAAGATCAGAGGCAACGGAGAAGAAGACAAGGGTTTGAAGAAGGGCTGTCCAAGAGAGCTAGATCTACGGGACAGTCCATGGCGTCCCAAGCAGAGTTTAGGCCTTGAAGTTTTAATATACCACCTAGGCCTTCATTTTCTCATTCCACGGCAGGCACTTCCTCTCACTTTTGAGGGTCAAGGGGTTTTAATCAAGCCGGGCAAAGTAGTGGGGGTCGTGGTTCACAGACAGCGGGATCTTTTCGACCGTTGTGCCAGTATTGTAGACGATTTCATTCAGGTCTATGTCGGCGGGGGATGAATGTATGTTATTGGTGTGGTATGGTGGGGCACATGATGAGAGATTGCCCACGAAGAGGCTTGGGTGGTATGGCGCGACCTGCGGGATCGACTATTGCATCATCGTCATCAATTCCTTCTTTAGGCCGAGGTGCATAGTCTATTGGCCGTGGTAGGGGTGCCATAGGAGCAGCCAGTATGAGCGGGGTCTAGAATTGCACTTATGCTTTGGTGGACCGAAAAAATTCAGAGGCTTCCCCTGATGTTGTCACAGGTACATTATCCATATTCTCATATAATGTATTTGTATTGATTGACCCCGGTTCTACATTTTCCTATGTTACTCCATTGGTTGCTGCGAAATTTGCAAAGGCACCAGAATTATTAATTAAATCAATTGAAGTGTCTACACCGGTTGTGAATATATTATTGCAAAGAGAGTATATCGTAATTGCGTGGTAACGGTGTGTGGTCATGATACCCTTGCCGATCTTATTGAATTAGACATGGTGGATTTTGATGTGATCATGGGAATGGATTAGTTGGCCTCTTGTTATGCCATGGTAGATTGCCAGGCCAAGAAGGTGCAATTTTGTTTTCCGCAAGAAAATGTTCTTGAGTGGCAGGGTAATGTGGGAGCACCGCGAGGAAGATTTATTTCCTATATGAAAGCAAGGAAAATGATCGCTAAGGGTTACATATGTCATTTAGTACGGGTGAAAGATAATGATGTGGAACCACTAACTCCGCAGTCGGTAGAGGATCTTCCAGGCTTAACCCCAGAACGAAAAGTAGAATTTGGCATTGATGTGATTCTAGGCACTCAGCCTATTTCTATTCCTCCGTATCGAATGGCTCCAGCAGAAATGCGTGAATTGAAGGAGCAGTTGAAAGATTTACTGGACAAGGGATTCATTAGGCCTAGTATGTCCCCATGGGGTGCACCAGTATTATTTGTACGAAAGAAAGATGACACATTGAGAATGTGCATTGACTATCGACAGTTGAATAAGGTAACGATCAAGAACAAATATCCCCTCCCTCGAATTGATGATTTGTTTGATCAGTTACAGGGTGCCAGGTGTTTTTCAAAAATTAACTTGAGGTCGGGTTACCATCAAGTCAGAGTTAGAGAAGTAGATGTACCCAAGACAGCTTTCCTAACACGGTATGGCCATCATGAATTTTTAGTTATGTCATTTGGACTAACAAATGCTCCAGCTGTGTTCATGGATTTGATGAATAGGGTGTTTAAGCCATTTCTGGACGTGTTCATCACGGTATTTATAAATGACATCCTAGTTTATTCAAGATCACCGGAGGACCATGCTAATCACTTATGGAAAGTGTTACAGATTCTCCGTGAGCGTGAGTTATATGCCAAGTTCTCTAAGTGTGAGTTTTGGTTAAAATCAGTTGCATTCTTGGGCCACATTGTGTCAGATGAAGGGATACAGGTTGATACACAAAAGATTGAGGCAGTGAAAAACTGGCCAAGACCTACGACACCCACAGAGATTCGTAGTTTTCTTGGACTGGCAGGTTATTAGAGAAGATTTGTGGAAGTTTTTTCCTCCATTACTGCACCGTTAACAAAGCTTACACATAAGGCAGTAAAATTTCAGTGGAATGATGCGTGTGAGAAAAGCTTCCAAAAGTTGAAAGATAAATTAACCTCCATACCAGTTTTAGTGCTTCCTGAAGGTACCGAAGGTTATGTAGTGTATTGTGATGCTTACAGGGTTGGCCTCGGATGTGTGTTGATGCAACACGATAATGTCATAGCATATGCCTCACGACAGTTGCGGCCACATGAGAAAAATTATCCCATACATGATCTTGAATTGGCAGCGGTAGTTTTTGCTTTAAAGATATGGCGTCATTATTTTTATGGAGTTCATGTTGATATTTATACTAATCACAAAAGTTTGCAATATCTCTTTAAGCATAAGGAACTCAATTTGAGGCAACGAAGGTGGTTAGAGCTCTTAAAAGACTATGATATTGATATTCTTTATCATCCAGGCAAAGCAAATGTAGTAGCTGATGCATTGAGCCGCAAGGCAGTAGAAAGTACTAGTGGCCAGTTGACTATGAATCAAGAGACAATCAAAGATCTAAATCAATTAGCCAGCTTGGGAGTTCGCCTTATTGAATCCTCAGATGATGGAGTTATTGTGCAGAATGCAGCGGAATCCTCCTTAATAGGTGAAGTGAAAGAGAAGTAGTTTACGAATTCTATGTTGTTGCAGCTTAAGGAAAATGTACAATAGAATTTGACAAAGGCATTTGATCTTACACAAGAAGGGGTGCTCCAATGCCAAGGTAGATTATGTGTACCGGATGTAGATGAGCTCAGGCAATGAATTATGACAGAGGTGCATCATTCGCGCTATTCTATTCATCCGGGTGCTACTAAAATGTACCATGATTTAAAAGAAGTGTATTGGTGGGGAAATATGAAAAAGAACATTGCAGAGTTTGTCGCTCAATGCCCGAATTGTCAACAAGTGAAAGTAGAGCATCAGAAACCAGTAGGTTATATGCAATGTATCAATCTTCCAGTCTCGAAATGGGATATGATTAACATGGACTTCATTACAGGTTTGCCTCGTACATTGCGGAAGTTTGATTCTATATGGGTTATAGTGGACAGGCTTACCAAATCAGCGCATTTTCTACCAGTCAACACCACCTATACAGCTGAGCATTATGCAAGATTATATGTTAAAGAAATAGTGCAGTTGCATGGTATTCCACTTTCGATCATATCAGACAGAGGAGCACAGTTCACAGCGCACTTTTGGAGATCTTTTCAGCAGAGTTTGGGCACACAGGTGAATTTGAGTACGGCTTTCCATCCGCAAACTGATGGACAAGCAGAACGTATTATTCAGACACTTGAAGATATGCTACGAGCTTGTATGTTAGATTTTCAAGGCAGTTGGGATGACCATTTGTCTCTTATTGAATTTGCTTATAACAATAGTTATCATTCAAGTATTAAAATGGCACCTTATGAGGCTTTGTACGGAAGAAAATGTAGATCACCAATTGGATGGTTTGAAACGGGTGAAACTGCTTTACTTGGGCCATATATTGTTGATCAGGCTATGAATAAAGTTAAAGTGATCCAACAACGGTTACAAATGGCCCAAAGTCTCTACAAGTCATATGCCGATGTTAGAAGAAGAGGGCTTGAATTCGCCATAGGTGATTGGGTATTTTTAAAGGTGTCGCCGATGAAAGGGGTAATGAGGTTCGGAAAGAAAGGGAAATTGAGTCCACGTTACATAAGCCCATATGAAATCATTAGAATATTTGGGCAAGTTGCTTATGAATTAGCACTACCTCAAGAACTTTCATCAGTCCATCCCGTATTTCATGTGTCGATGCTTCGAAAGTGCATAGGGGATCCATCTCGTATTGTTCTCGTTGAATATGTTCAAATTACAGAGGATCTTACTTATCAAGAGGTACCCATTGCTATCCTAGATCGACAAGTAAAGAGATTGAGGAATAAAGACATAGCTTCCGTGAAAGTCCTTTGGAGAAATCAACAAGTAGAGGAGATTACATGGGAAGCTGAAGAAATGATGAAATCCAAGTATCCCTATCTATTTCAAATGGATGAAAAAGTTCAGAGTGTGGGAGTGAAGCCCTAACAAGTAAGTATTTATGAGAATTAAGTGTTTATGTATGTGTATACTAATATAGAGATGTAATTGTCGTAATTGAAGTGATATTGTTAAAATTCGAGGACGAATGTTCCTAAGGGGGGAAGAATGTAACACCCCATACCTTCCTAACCCTACTTGACGATATTGAACAATGTTTACTTAGGTTTCGAGAGCCATACGTATGTATTTTGTAATGTTATTGATGAGATAATTGAATTTGGCCCTCGTCTATGTGATTAAACCTTCGTAGGAGGTGTTTTGTGATTTTTGTGGAGAATTTGTGGGGTTATAAAAGAGGCTAAGAGGACCTCTAAACAAAGGATATTAAGGTTAAGAAGTAAGTTAAAGAATAGGACTTGAAGTACCTAAGCAAACCCGCGAAGAAAAGTCAAAAAATGAAATTTTTGAAAAATCTAAGGCTGGGGCGCGCCAGAGGGCGTGCCACGCCGCTTTGGAACAAAATTTTGTGCCCATAGGAAGAAATATGGCGCACCCAAGGGCGTGCCACACTGGTTTTTCCACTTTTCCAAAGTTTGAAATTTTCTTAAGTCCCAAGGGTACCCGGGGCTGTACCGAGCCAATTTTTGCCACGTTTCTTATACAACCACGAGTATATACATGAAATGAGTAAAGTATTATATTGGTATGATAAAATTACTTGAGAACAAATTCGGCATCAAAATGATGGTTTTACCCTTATGGTCAAAATAGGCCATACGTGGCTAGAATCACTTGTTTTTGGGGTTGAGGCTACGAATATGAATCACGTGAGTGGGAATATCATCGTAATGCGTATGAAATGAGTTAAACATGAGAAATTATTGATTTTATTGGGTTGAGTGATTTGGGCTCAATAAAAGGCTCAAAAATGGAAACAAGACATGGGCTAGAATGGGTCAAATGACCCATTCTTCACCCTTTGACCCCTTGTACATGGTATTTAATGCCAAGGAGACTTGAGGGACTATAAATAGGTGAAAAATATGATTTTTCTTCAAAGACTTACACTACACATCTCTAGAAATTTCCCAAAATTTCTCTCAACTCTCAAGAACCCTAAGCCAACTTCTTGGAGCAAAATCATCAATTTTCAAGCTTAGGTAAGTAATTATTATTATGGAATAATATATTACATTCATGAGAGAGTATGTAAATCATGTTGGTTATGCTTGGAAGGGTTGTACATGGTACTTTGTGTTTTTATATAAGATTTGTGATCCATGAGATTCAAGCTTGAATTATGACTTGTGACTTTGATGAAAGAGCATGGTATGGATAAAATATAAACATGTATGGTGTGATTTTGTTATTAAACTTGTTATTTTTCTATAAGTGTAAATTATGGAATTTTGGCCGATATGTGCTATGAGGTGTATTAAGGTAATTTGATGGATTATTTGTGATGTGGTGTGGATAAGAAAGTGTAAAGGAGAAGTGTTGTGGTGAAATGTATTGATTATCATGTATTGGTCAATGTATGGAATATTGTGGGATTTTTGGAATAATAATTTCATCAATGGTTTTGTCAAGGGGAAATGGCATGTTTAAAGGCAAACATGTAACTCATTGACGTTATGTGCATTTGAAGGATAGTTGGTGGTTAATGTAAATTCCATTATGTATTTGTGTTGTAGAGTGAAACATAAGGAAGGAGCAGGACATTGTATGCACAACTAAGGTTGTATATTCGTATTGAGAACACAAGGTTTGTAAGGTTCCTCTTTCTGTATCCTTCTGCAGCATATAGTGCACACCTTGTTATGGTACCTACTCATTCCCGAAATGTTCTAAGGCATCTTATTTCATGTTATCATCTAGTGTTGATCATATATATCTTATTCTTGCTCTATTGTCATTCATGTATAACATACTTATAGACATGATTCCAAGTTCCAAAAATGTTGTGTTTCAAAGCTTTCAATAATGTTACAATTATCAAAAGTGTCAATCTCATGAAGTGAAGGATAACGAAATGCATATATGTGTGCTTCCAAAAATGTCATAATCCTCAGTGTAATAATCTTTCATGAGTGAGTGTGTCCATGGGGTGAAACAAACACCTTCATGACGATATCCATGGGCTGAAAGAACACACCTTCATGATGACCATCCCAACATTATGGGTGTATCCATGGGGTGAAAGAACACACCTTCATGATGACCATCCCAACATTATGGGTGTATCCATGGGGTGACATGAACACCTGCATGACGATATTATTTTCCCACTGATCAGTTGGGCCGGGGGAGAATATAACTAATGACTGGCAAGTAAGTAAGAAGAGGTACAAACATGAAGTAAGTATCGAAAGTAATGCATGCAGTTTCAAATATATATATTGATGGCTATCCATAATGGGCATGTCCCTTGTGATTATTTTTCCATGAAAGTTCTTATATATTGATTCAGTTTCATACAGCCTTACATACTCAGTACATTCTTTGTACTGACCCCTCTTGGGGAATTTACCTTACTTGCTGCAGGCACAGGTTCTAGCAGACCTCCCCAGTAAGCTGCAGGACACCTACTGATCTTTGGTGAGCTCCAGTTGGTTTGGGGCTTTCCATGTCCACATTGTACATTGATTTTTGTATTGTACATATTATTTAAAGCGGGGCTTGTCTCGAACTTAAGTTGGTTGTGTATGTATTTCTCTTAGAGGCTTTTGTAGACGTACGTGGGTGTGTAAATGAATGTGGAAGAAAGAGATGTATGTCTGGTTGACTTGATGGCCCTGAAGGCCAAGTTTCACGTCTATATACATATCATCATGATCCATGATTTCCGATATTGGTCCTTTATGTTCTTACGTGATAGAAGTGTTTCTTATGGCATGCATATGATTTAATAGAGGCAAAGCTTGGTTCTCTCGGGCCTTGTCGGGTACGAGTGCCAATCCGTCCCTATGGGATTCGGGGCGTGACAGAAAATGAAAACAACCATAATAAATAATAAGCGGAAGCAAAAGAGATATACATACATAATATATTATACAAGAGAGGAAAGTGGACAAAATATACAAAAACAATCCCTTTTAAGACCTCGTAAGGTCAGTACAAGAGCCACTATAACCAAAAAAAGAGTTCTAGACAGTATCCAAAATATATATACACATAGTAGTCTGGAAATATAGAAAAGACTATCACTGAAGCAGAAGGAGGAGGATCAGCTCCGGACTCTAGAAAGCTCACCCTATCTCCGAATCAGCAGCACAGCCCGAGGATAACTTTGGTGGCGGTGGCTTTTACTCGAATCTGCATAAGGAAAAAGATGAAGAAGTAAAGTATGAGTACCAAAACCACAGGTACTCAGTAGGCATCATCGGCCGACAAATCTCAAATACAGTAAAAGTATAAATAAAGTACGAGAATCTAATCTAAAGTAAATAGTACGGGACAAAAATGGAAATAATAGGTTATACTAGGCAAATGAAATAAAGAAGAAGTAAGTAACTCGATAATAAAAGTAAAAGCCTAGCTATAACCTAACTAGTCCCCCATAAGCCCAGAAGGTACACACAAAAAGAAATAATCCTCCTGATCCCCCATAAGCCCGGGGGGTGCAAACAAGTGTAAAACTAAAGTAGGAGTCCATAGATAATCAGTGCTAAACATAGAATAAGCTGATATGGGTGATATGCGTACCGAATACTCCTCTCCTAGCTGTAACCGTAAACCTTACTAGTTTTCAATAAATTTACAGTCACAGATCCATAGCAATAAAGATGTACCGGACATGAACTGGAATCAATGGATAATAACGAGAGTCCAGATGCCGGAATCAAACCAAAAATAGTGGATAATAACAAAAGGCCAGATGTCGTACTCGAACCGAAACTTATAAAAAGTGAACCATAACCATAAAATGGTGTCGAACTCAAACCAAAACTTATAAAAAGTAAGCCATAACCATAAAAGAAGTCAAACTCAAGCTAGAACTCATAATGATAGCTATAAAGTATATGTTAGACTCGAACCGAAACTGATATATAATAATGATATAGTGATCGTCAGACTCACATTAGAACTTAATAAGCACGAAATAACTAGCGGTAATCCATGGGTTTTAACCTATCTCCAATCCATTTATTCATGAAATTCAATCTTGGGTGGTCAAATCTGTTAAGACCAGGTGGGTTCCAATTATTAGATCAAAGAGGCGCGGTTAAAGATTAGTTACTTCCCTACCCGAGGATAATGAAGCAAAATAGGCGTGCAATCAAGTCTAGGTCGACCCACACCCAAGGTAATAGCTGAAGAAGCAATCATAAGCTCATCTAAGCTTAAAGGTAAGTCGTTCGAAGCATTCTATTGAAATAGGGTAGTGTGGCCCACTATCAGACCCCAATAACCCAGCCTAAGGCAAATACCTAGCCGAACCTAGGCTAAGGATTCTTAATCCCAACACAAGGCACTAAAAGGGATAATTATAATCCTAAATGATATTCTTATATTAACCTAGGGGAAAACGAACCCGAATTCTACCAAAAAAAGGCCTTATCCAGCTAAAATAGGGCGATAAATGCTAAAAAGAACAACCTAGTCGTAAATACCACCCATGGCTAGCATAATAATACACTTATACCATAAATAAACACATTCTAGGTGAAAGGTAAGCCTAGCTTACCTGGACACCGCTGAAGTCTCGTTTAATCCTTTACTCAGGAGTTTTTCCCTTCTGAGAAGCCTCCGACCTTTGAACTAAATAGTAGAATTACACAGGAAATTGATTGAAAACATATGGGATAACAATGATTAAAATACCTACAATCATTATCTCAAGCTAACTCTAGCTCAAACAATTGATCTCCCACAAATTTATATGCTCCCACACTCTTCCAATGGTGTCCAACACTTAGAATTTGTGATGGAAAAATAAAGGGGAAAATATATACTGCCAGGGGTTTCCTCATTGTTTTCGCGAGGTCCCTTGGTCGTGATCACGGAATCCCACTAATGAGACCATCTCAATCGTGGAGGCCTAGCCATCCAGTCCCGACAGATAAGCTGGTCCGGTCCCATGGCCTCATTAATCTCGATCGTGAATGCCCAGGATCGCGATCACGATGACCGTGATCATAGAACCTCGTAATCCCGGAGGTCCTGATTGCTATAGCAATGAAGAACCTGGGCCTGCACCAGGTGTTAATGCACCAACAATTTTGCCAAGTTGCAAAATCTCCAAACAAACCCTTGGGATTCATTCAGAATCCCATGAATGCAAACGAACTATGCTACCTTACCAAATTTGGAATTCTGAACTTAACAGAACCACCAAACCTTCCATCCGAGGACATTTCAACAAAAAGTGGGTCCTTACCCAAGGGTTCATTTTAACCAAAATCCACCCAATAGCCCAAAATGAGTTTGGAAGCATCGGGACCGGGACAAAGTATCCCCCTAGACTAAAATCGACATTCCAGAACTGATGAAACTGTCAAAACTGGCACTTAAGGCCGTTTAACTAATGTTTTGGCCCGAGATCCAACTTCAAAAGCTCCAAAATAGGAAAATGGCTATAAAAAACTAAACGAACTGCTCGGTAGCCAAACTGTCAGTCCCAACAGCCGAACTGTTAGTCCCAATAATTCATAAATGACTTAGGGTAGCTATAGAAATGCTCTAAACATAGAAAAAGCAAAAAAAGCATAAAAACGCAGAAAATGACCTGGAGGGTCAGTACAACATCCACTACTAAAATGACTTTCATCCGCAGAAGTAAAGAATTAAGAAGTACCTGAAGGCTCGAACAGATGAGGATACTGAGAACATATATCATGCTCGGTCTCCTAGGTAGCCTCCTTGATAATACAGTGTCTCCACTAAACCTTAACCATAAGAATATCTATGGAGCGCAACCGTCTAACAACTGTGTCTAGAATAGAAACTGGCTCCTCCACAAAGGTAAAACTCTCATCCAACTGAACCGTGTCCCACTGAAGCACGTGTGAATCATCCAAAACATAGCATCGAAGAATCTATACATGAAAAACTAGATGGATGATTGAAAAGGCTGGAGGCAAAGACAACTCATAGGCTATCTCCCTAACTGTTTGAAGGATCTCAAATGGCTCGATATACCAGGGGATGAGCTTTTCCCTCTTCCCGAATCTCATCACGCCCCTCATGGGCAATACTCGAAGGAATACCCAGTAACCAACTCTAAATCTCAAGGGGAAAAGCCTACGATCAGCATAACTTTTTTATTTGCTCTGAGATGCCCGTAGCCTATCTTGAATCATCCAAACTTGGTCCAAAGACTCACGAAGCAAATCAGTACCACCGGGCCTAACCTCTGAAGTATCAAACTAACAAACCAGAGATTGACAATGCCTACCATACAATACCTCGAATGGTAGTTGTTATTATAGGCAAACTCCGCTAAGGCAAAAACCTGCTCCCACTGACCTCCAAAGTCCAAAACACAAGCACAGAGCATATCCTTCAAAACCTGAATAGTCTGCTCTGATTGCTCATCAATCTAGGGATAAAAAGTGGTGTTAAGATCAACCTGAGTACCCAACTCCTCATGAAATACCCTTTAAAATTTAAACTTGAATTGAGAGCCTCTATCTGAAATAATAGACAGAGGCACCCTGTGATGACAAACCACCTCTCGAACATAGATCCGTGCTAACCTCTCAGTACTGAAGGAATTCTGAACAGGGATAAAATAGGCAGACTTAGTCAATCCATCTACAATGACCCAAATGTTATCAAAACCATAAAAAGTATGAGGAAAACCACCTACAAAGTCTATAGTAACCCGCTCCCACTTCCACTCGAGAATGGGTAGTTTTTAAAGCAAGCCATCAGGTCTTAAATGCTCGACCTTCACCTGCTGACAATACAAACACCAAGCCACAAAGTCCGCTACATCTCTCCACATACCCCTCCACCAGTAATGCTGTGTGAAATTTCTATACATCTTAGCTGTTCTGGGGTAAATAGAATACCTAGAGCTATGAGCCTCTTAGAGTATCAGCTGAATCAAACCTCCTACCCTTGAAACACAAATGCGACCATCAAATCTCAGAATGCCCTCAGAATCAAAGGTAGCCCTCCTGGACTCACCCCTTAACACCTAATCTCATATGCCACGCAAACCACCATCATCAAATTAATGTAACACCCCGTACGTTTCCGAGTCTAGCTGACTACCGTAACATTTATGGGAAAATAAAAACATGAGAGAATTGATGAATTATGTATTGAATTGTGGGTATTTAAAAAGTATTACACCATTGGGCCTTAAATGAAGCCCAAGACAATTATAAGAGAAAGACATGGCCCAAAAAAAAAAGGATTCTTGACCCATTTTTCCAATTTGCTCCATTTGACCAAATCAACCCTTGAATTAAATGCTAAGGAAGAGATAAGAGAGACATGAGGGATTATATAAAGAGAAAAATCAAATTTTATTGTATTAGACTCTAATGCTTTTCTAAACTTTACCAAATAATATCTTTTGCCTCTCAAGAACCCTAAGTTATCCTTTGGGCCAAGATCATCTTTGTACAAGCTTGGTAATTGTTTATTATGATAGTTTAATATATTTTATGCATGAGAGATGGTGTATAATATGTTGGTTATGTTGGTGGAGTATTGAGAAGTTCATAAGGTGTGAAATGTTACATGTTTGCTAAATCGGAGAATGGTTTGTCTTGTAAAATTGAATATGCACTTGTGGTATTGAAGGAAATTAATTTGGTGGAGTAAATATTGACATGTGACATGTGATTATAGTCTTACTTTGTTTAATCCTTGTGTATAACATTTGGAATCGTTATTGTGAAAGTGGTTATGGTTTTGGTGCCATATTGGTCGTGGAATGTCGTTTTGGGTGTTGTTATGTGTGTTGTGAGACCATGGATGAATGTTGATGTTTAAGATGATCAAAAATATATCAAAATAAGGTTGGTTATGATCATGGACCATTCATGGCATGAAAAGACCCAAAAGAGGCCATTTCAGACCAAAACGGGCATCCGCCCCCGCAGACGAGGGCATCTACGGGCGCAGATACCAACGCAGATGCCCCTGGAATTTTCCAGAGGCCATTTGCGCATGCACCTCAGCCACCTGTGGGAGCAGGTGGCAACGCAGGTCATCCCAGTTTTCCATTTTGAGTGGTTTCGTTTCTAGTTGATCACCGAAGACCCTATACCCTGTTTGGAAGTAATTATCAACTTGTAATGTAGTTTTAATGACTTTAAAGTATCGTATGGAGGTGTGTTGGACTGTATTAAGTATGGATGGTTGTTCATATGTGGTTATGAAGGGGTAATTGCAACGGAATGATAAAGAGAAAAGCGTAAAGGGTAAGTGTGGCGTGTAATGCGATCGATGTATGATCTCTTGGTTAATGTGCGTAATGTCATGATGTTATTGATATGATAATTCCTTGGATTATATTGTAAGGGGTGATATGACGTTATATGGAAGTCATATAGTTCGTTGTCGTCTTGTACGCTTGTATAGTGACTAATTGCTAATGTGAGTTCCGGTATGAACTTGTATTGTAGAGTAAGACGTAAAGAAGGAGCTGGGCTATTGTGTTCATACATAGACTTGAGTATTCATACTTGGAAGTGCAGGTATGTAAGGTTACTCTGTCCATATCTTTCTACGGCAAATAGTATTCACATTGGCATTACGCTTGTCCCATCCCGAAATGTGCTAAGGTATTCTATATCCGGTTATCAATGGTCATTATCATACATTTCCTACTCATGGATCAATTGTGGATCTCATGTCTCATATTCATTGATAATGTTCCAAAATCCCAATAAAGTTATGTTCCAAAGTTCCAATATTGTTTATGCTCATGTATCTCGTTCATTGATCATTGTCCAATGGTTCCAATAGTGTTATGTTTCCTAAAACGCTATATTTCCAAATAATGTTATTCTCACATCTCTTACTTATTGGTTAATGATCCAAAGCTTCACATAATGTTATGACTATCATTGTGTCAATCTCAAAGTAATGAACAAAGTAATGCATATGTGGTTAATGATCAAGTATGGGTGGTAGCTTTGGGGGCACAATGCCTAGTTCAAGCTGATCCCGAGATTATTGGATCAGGGGGCAGTCTTAGAGGCATAAGCCTAGCTCGGACCAAACATGACAGGGGGCAGATCTAGAGGTATAAACCTAGCTCGAGCCGCACCTGATATGTTAGTTTATGGGTGGCAGCTCTAAAGGTAATAAGCCTAGCTCGAGCCGAACCCAATGCTTTGATTCTTAGGGTGGCAGCTCTGGGGGGGGCATAAGCCTAGCTCAAGCCGATCCCAACATAACGATATGTTATGTTAAAACCCATTGTTCAATCGAGGCCCGAGTATCACAGTTCACAGGCAAAGATGAATAACCATAGAATCAAAGGAACAAAGAAAGTAAAGGAAGCAATATACATGGTTTCCAAATTACAGTATTTTGAATTATCCATATTGATCATTTATTGTATTTGAGTTCATTGATATGTCTACATATTATACAAGTTTCATATGGTCTTACATATTCAGTACATTCTTCGTATTGACCCCTCTTGGGGAATTTACCTTACTTTCTGCAGGAGCAGGTTCTAGTAGGCCTCCACAGTAGGTTGCCAGTTGTTGCGGATCATTGGTGAGCTCCAGTTAGTTCGGGGCTTCTCCGAGTCGCAGTTGCACATATGTTTTGATGTTGTACATGTTGTTTAGTTCGGGGACTTGTCCCGACTTTTAGTTCATTTTGGTCAATGCATTTGTTAGAGGCTTTTGTAGACGGATGTGGGTGTATCAATGTAAAAGGTACATGTCATTTTGGACTTGATGGCCTCAACGGCCACGTTTCGCATATGTATATGTATGTCCTATGTTCCATGTTTTCTGTTATTCATCATTTCATGTTCTTACGGGACGGTGGTGTTGGTTATGATATATGATATGCATATGAATGAATAGAAGCAAAGGTTGGTTCTCTCGGGCCTTATCGGCTATGGGTGCCAATCATGTCTCGATGGGATTCGGGGCGTGACAAAAGTTGTATCAAAGCAGGTCGTTCTAAGGGTGTCTACAAAGTCGTGTCTGAGTAGAGTCTTACTTATCAATGTGTTGTGCACCACATTTATAAGTAAGCGGCTACGGGACATTTAGGATGTTGTTTCTCTTCTTTAATTCTAGATCGTGCAATAGAGCCAGTGTTGTAAGTTAATTTGTCTTTGACCATGGTAATTGTTTTTCTCTGGTATAGTAACAATGCCAATGACGAGAAGAGGTAGAGGTAAAGGGAAGCAGGTAGAGGTGCCTGCTAGTGAAGGAATGATTAGACTACCACCTGACCAAGCTAGTCAAGGTGGAGCAAATGCTAAAATTTTATCACGGTCTTCATCTACCTTTCCAGCTCCAGAAGAGCCAGTCGGTAGAGAAGTACCCGCAGAACCACCAATGAATGCCACAGATCAGGATCTTAGAAATGCAGTTCACATGTTGACGCAGTTAGTGGTAGCATAAAGTCAAGGACGAGCAGGTCCAATGACACATGATAATGATGCGGCTAGAGTGGCGAGTCGCAGAACACAGGATTTTCTGAAACTGGACCCTCCTATATTCACAGGGTCAGATCCAAAAGCAGATCCACAAGACTTCGTGGATCAAATTCAGAGGGCCTTGGAGGTTATACACGTGACGGGGGTAGAGACAGTTGAACTTGCTGCGTACAGATTGAAAGGGGAAGCGATATTGTGGTACGAGGATTGGAAGAAATCCCATGATATTGGTGCAAATCCACCTACTTGGGAAGAGTTTAAAGTGGCTTTACTTGATCATTATCTTCCTTATGATATCTGCGAGGCACGTACGGATCAGTTTCTAAATCTCCGTCAAGGAAATTTGAGCGTCAGAGAATATAGTTTGCAATTTAATTCTTTGGCTCGATATGCGCCGAATGTTGTGGCTACGATGACAGACAGAGTCCATAGATATGTGTACATGTTAGAGCCATATTTGGTAAGTGATTGCACCATTGCTGCCTTAAATAAAGATATGGACATTGCTAGAATACAGGCCTTCACCCAGAAAATGAAAGATCAAGGACAGAGAAGAAGGGCACATGAATTTGACAGGGGGCAAGCTAAACGGGATAGACCTATGGGATCATCTGCTATGTCTCAAGGAGGATCTAGGCCTCGTATGTTTCCGAGACCACCTAGACCATCATTTTCTCATTCCACAGCAGGTGTTCACTCTCAGTTTAGAGGGTTTAGAGGTGGTCCAGCTGGGCAGAGTAGTGGAGGTCACGGATCATAGGCAGCAAGTTTTCCTCGTCAGCAGTGTCAGCACTGCGGGAGTATTCATGCAGGTACATGCAGAGTGGGGACAAATGCTTGTTTCTGGTGTGGCATGATGGGACACATGATGAGAGAGTATCCCGAGAGCAGTATGGGTGGTATAGCACAACCGGCAAGATCGACCGTTGCGTCATCAACATCGGCTCCTTATTTGGGCTGAGGTGTGCAGCCTGTGGGCCATGGTAGTGGTGCCAGAGGAGTAGCCAGTACTAGTGGGGTCCAGAATCGCACTTATGCTTTGGTGGACCGAAAAAATTCAGAGGCTTCTCCTGATGTCGTTATAGGTACATTATCCATATTCTCAAATAATGTATATGCATTGATTGACCCTGGTTCTACATTTTCCTATGTTACTCCATTGGTTGCTGCAAAATTTGCAAAGGCACCAGAATTATTAATTAAATCAATTGAAGTGTCTACACTGGTTGGTGAATGTATTATTGCGAAAAGAGTATATCAAAATTGTGTGATAACTGTGTGTGGTCATGATACATTGGCCGATCTCATTGAATTAGACATGGTGGATTTTGATGTGATAATGGGGATGGATTGGTAGGCTTCTTGTTATGCCACGGTTGATTGCCGGGCCAAGAAGGTGCAATTTTGCTTTCCGCAAGAAAATATTCTTGAATGGCAGGGTAATGTAGGGGCACCACGAGGAAGATTTATTTCCTATCTGAAAGCCAGGAAAATGATTGCTAAGGGTTACATATGTCATTTAGTATGGGTGAAAGATACTGAAATGGAACCACTAACTCCGCAGTTGGTTCCAGTGGTCAGTGAATTTTTAGATGTATTTCCAGAGTATCTTCCAAGCTTACCCCCAGAATGGAAAGTAGAATTTGGCATTGATGTGATTCCAGGCACTCAACCTATTTCTATTCCTCCATATAGAATAGCTCCAGTAGAATTGCATGAATTGAAGGAGCAATTGAAAGATTTTCTAGACAAGGGCTTCATTAGACCTAGTGTGTCCCCGTGGGATGCACCGATATTATTTGTACGGAAGAAAGATGGCACGTTGAGAATGTGCATCGACTATCGGCAATTGAATAAGGTAACAATCAAGAATAAATATCCCCTCCCTTGGATTGATGATTTGTTTGATCAGTTACAGGGTGCCAAGTGTTTTTCAAAAATTGACTTGAGGTCGGGTTACCATCAAGTCAGAGTTAGAGAAGAAGATGTACCCAAGACAGCTTTTCGAACATGGTATGGCCATTATGAATTCTTAGTTATGTCTTTTGGACTAACAAATGCACCAGTTGTGTTCATGGATTTGATGAATAGGGTGTTTAAGCCATTTTTAGACATGTTCGTCACAGTGTTTATAGATGACATCCTAGTTTATTCCAGAACCCCAGAAGACCATGCTAATCACTTACGGCAGGTGCTACAGATTCTTCGTGAGCGTAAGTTGTATTCAAAGTTCTCTAAG
This sequence comes from Capsicum rhomboideum, assembly GCA_031232105.1. NCBI lineage: Eukaryota > Viridiplantae > Streptophyta > Magnoliopsida > Solanales > Solanaceae > Capsicum > Capsicum rhomboideum. The sequence continues at coordinate 125,644,389 of CP124714.1, forward strand.
TGTGAGTTTTGGTTAAAATCAGTTGCATTCTTGGGTCACATTGTGTCAGATAAAGGGATACAGGTTGATACACAGAAGATCGAAGCAGTGAAAATTTGGCCAAGACCTACGACACCCACAGAAATTCATAGTTTTCTTAGACTGGCAGGTTATTACCGAAGATTTATGGAAGGATTTTCCTCTATTGCTGCACCGTTAACAAAGCTTACACATAAGGCAGTGAAATTTCAGTGGAATGATGCGTGTGAGAAAAGCTTCCAAAAGTTGAAAGATAAATTAACCTCCACACCAGTTTTAGTGCTTCCTGAAGGTACCGAGGGTTATGCAGTGTATTGTGATGCTTCCGGGATTGGCCTCGGATGTGTATTGATGCAGCACGGTAATGTCATAGCCTATGCTTCGCGACAGTTGCGTCCACATGAGAAAAATTATCCCACACATGATCTTGAATTGGCAGCGGTGGTCTTTGCTTTAAAGATATGGATTCATTACTTGTATGGGGTTCATATTGATATCTATACGGATCACAAAAGTTTGCAATATCTCTTTAAGAAGAAGGAACTCAATTTGAGACAACGAAGGTGGTTAGAACTCTTAAAAGACTATGATATTGATATTATTTATCGTCCAGGCAAAGCAAATGTAGTGGCTGATGCATTGAGCCGCAACGCAATAGAAAGCACTAGCGACCAATTAACAGAAAAGAAAGAGATAATCAAAGATATACATCAATTAGCCAGCTTGGGGGTTCGTCTTCTTGAATCCTCAGATGAAGGAGTTATTGTGAAAAATGCGGCTGAATCTTTGTTAATAGCTGAGGTAAAAGAAAAGCAGTTTACAGATCCTATTTTAATGCAATTAAAGAAGAATGTAGAAAAGAATTTAACAAAGGCATTTGATCTAACACAGGAAGGGGTACTCCAATGCCAAGGTAGAGTATGCGTTCTAGATGTAGATGAACTGCGAAAATGAATAATGACGGAGGCGCATCATTCGCGCTATTCCATTCATCCGGGTACTACTAAAATGTATCATGATTTAAAATCAGTGTATTGGTGGGGAAATCTGAAGAAGAATATTGCAGAATCTGTCGCTCAGTGCCTGAATTGTCAATAAGTAAAGCTAGAGCATCAGAAAATAGGAGGTTACATGCAATGTATTTATCTTTCAGTCTGGAAATGGGATATGATTAATATGGACTTCATCTCAGGTTTGCCTCGTACATTGCGGAAGTTTGATTCTATATGGGTTATCGTAGACAGGCTTACCAAGTCAGCGCATTTTCTACCAGTCAAGACTACTTATACAGTTGAGGATTATGCAAAGTTATATGTTAAGGAGATAGTGCGGTTGCATGGTATTCCACTTTCCATTGTATTAGACAGAGGAGAACAGTTCACAACGCACTTTTGGAGATCTTTCCAACAGAGTTTGGGCACACAGGTAAATTTGAGTACGGCTTTCCATCCTCATACTGATGGACAAGCAGAACGTACTATTCAGACACTTGAAGATATGCTACGAGCATGCATGTTAGATTTTTAGGGCAGTTGGGATGACCACTTGCCTCTTATTGAATTTGCTTATAACAATAGCTACCATTCAAGTATTAAAATGGAACCTTATGAAGCATTATATGGAAGAAAATGTAGATCACCAATTGGGCGGTTTGAAGTAGGTGAGACTGCTTTACTGGGGCCAGACCTTGTTCATCAGGCTATGGAGAAGGTTAAGGTGATTCAACAACGATTACAGATGACCCATAGTCGACACAAGTCATATGCCGATGTTAGAAGAAGAGGACTTGAGTTCGCCATAGGTGATTGGGTATTTCTGAAGGTGTCACCAATGAAAAGGGTAATGCGATTCGGAAAGAAAGAAAAATTGAGTCCACGGTATATAGGCCCATATGAAATTATTAGAAGATTTGGGCAAGTTACATATGAGTTGGTGCTACCCCAAGAACTCTCCACAGTTCATCCGGTATTCCATGTGTCGATGCTTCGAAAATGCATAGGAGATCCATCTCGTTTTACTCCTATTGAGGATGTACAGGTTACAAAGGATCTTACCTATGAGCAAATACCTATTGCCATTTTGGAGAGACAAGTGAAGAGGTTGAGAAACAAAGACATAGCTTCCGTAAAGGTACTTTGGAGAAATCAGCAAATAGAAGAGGTCACGTGGGAAGCTGAAGAAATGATGAAATCCAAGTACCCTCATTTGTTCCAAGGGGAAGAATGACAAGTAAGTATTTATAAGCTTTGAGTATATCTTTATATGATGACATGAAGAATGCTCATATACTTTTAATTGTTTACTTTGAATAATAACATTAACATTCGAGGATGAATGTTTCTAAGGGGGGGGGGGGAAATGTAACACCCCGTACGTTTCCGAGTCTAGCTGACTACTGTAACATTTATGGGAAAATGAAAACATGAGAGAATTGATGAATTATGTATTTAATTGTGGGTATTTAAAAAGTCTTACACCATTGGGCCTTAAATGAAGCCCAAAACAATTATAAGAGAAAGACATGGCCCAAAAAAAAAAGGATTCTTGACCCATTCTTCCAATTTGCTCCATTTGACCAAATCAACCCTTGCAATAAATACTAAGGAAGAGATAAGAGAGACATGAGGGACTATATAAATAGAAAAATCAGATTTTATTGTATTAGACTCTCATGCTTTTCTAAACTTTACCAAATAATATCTTTTGCCTCTCAAGAACCCTAAGTTATCCTTTGGGCCAAAATCTTCTTTGTTACAAGATTGGTAAGTGTTTATTATGATAGTTTAATATATTTTATTCATGAGAGATTGTGTATAATATGTTGGTTATGTTGGTGGAGTATTGAGAAGTTCACAAGGTGTGAAATGTTACATGTTTGCTAAATCGGAGAATGGTTTGTCTTGTAAAATTGAATATGCACTTGTGGTATTGAAGGAAATGAATTTGGTGGATTAAATATTGACACGTGACATGGGATTATAGTCTTACTTTGTTTAATCCTTGTGTATAATGTTTGGAATTGTTATTGTGAAAGTGGTTATGGTTTCGGTGCCGTATTGGTCGTGGAATATCGTTTTGGGTGTTGTTATGTGTGTTGTGAGACCATGGATGAATTTTGATGTTTAATATGATCAAAAATATATCAAAATAAGTTTGGTTATGATCATGGACCATTCATGGCATGAAAAGACCCAAAAGAGGCCATTTCAGACCAAAACAGGCATCCGCCCCCGCAGACGAGGGCATCTGCGGGTGCAGATGCCCCTAGAATTTTCCAGAGGCCATCTGCGCACTCACCTCAGCCACCTGTGGGAGCAGGTGGCAACGCAGGTCAGCCCAGTTTTCCATTTTGATTGGTTTCGTTTCTAGTTGATCCCCGAAGGCCCCTATACCCTTTTTGGAAGTAATTATCAACTTGTAATGTAGTTTTAATGACTTTAAAGTATAGTATGGAGGTGTTTTGGACTGTATTAAGTATGGATGGTTGTTAATATGTGGTTATGAAGGGGTAATTTCAACGGAATGATAAAGAGAAAAGCGTAAAGGGTAAGTGTGGCGTGTAATGCGATCGATGTATGATCTCTTGGTTAATGTGCGTAATGTCATGATGTTATTGATATGATAATTCCTTGGATTGTATTTTAAGGGGTGATATGACGTTATATGGAATTCATATAGTTCGTTGTCATCTTGTACGCTTGTATAGTGACTAATTGCTAATGTGAGTTCCGGTATGAACTTTTATTGTAGAGTAAGACGTAAAGAAGGAGCTGGGTTATTGTGTTCATACATAGAATTGAGTATTCATACTTGGAAGTGCAGGTATGTAAGGTTATTCTGTCCATATCTTTTTGCAGCAAATAGTATTCACAATGACATTATGCTTGTCCCATCCCGAAATGTGCTAAGGTATTCTAAATCTTGTTATCAATGGTCATTATCATACATTTCCTACTCATGGATCAATTGTGGATCTCATGTCTCATATTCATTGATAATGTTCAAAAATCCCAATAAAGTTATGTTCCAAAGTTCCAATATTGTTTATGCTCATGTATCTTATTCATTGATCATTGTCCAATGGTTCCAATAGTGTTATGTTTCCTAAAACGCTATATTTCCAAATAATGTTATTCTCACATCTCTTACTCATTGGTTAATGATCCAAAGCTTCACATAATGTTATGAATATCATTGTGTCAATCTCAAAGTAATGCATATGTGGTTAATGATCAAGTATGGGTGGTAGCTTTGGGGGCACAATTCCTAGTTCAAGCCGATCCCGAGATTATTGGATCAGGGGGCAGTCCTAGAGGCATAAGCCTAGCTCGGACCGAACCTGACAGGGGGAAGCTCTAGAGGTATAAACCTAGCTGATCAAGTTAATCCAGGCGATACTGAGCATGAATTTGTGTCACTAGCTTCCTCCACTCCCTCTGGTCCAGAAGAGTCGAGTAGGAGAGGAGTACCTGTAGCTCCACCAGTAAATACTACCACTGATTAGGACTTAAAGGATGCAGTCCGAATGTTAACTCGAATAGTTATTGCACAGGTTCAGGGACAAGGTGGCCCAATGACAGGTGATGACAGTGCAGCGAGAGCAGCTAGTCGCAGAACACGGGACTTCTTGAAATTATATCCTCCCACATTCACTGGATCAGACCCGAATGAAGATCCCCAAGATTTTATAGATCAAATCCAAAGGGCTCTTGAGGTGATGCATGTGTCGGGTGTAGAAACGGTGGAGCTAGCGGCATATCGATTGAAGGGAGAGGCTATATTATAGTATGAGGATTGGAAGAAATCTCGTGGGATTGGTACAAACCCACCTATGTGGGATGAATTTAAGGTGGCATTTCTTGATCACTACCTTCCGTATGAGATCCGTGAGGCTAATGCGGACCAGTTCTTAAATCTCTGTCAAGGGAATCTGAGTGTCAGGGAATACAGTCTGCAATTTAATTTCTTGGCTCGTTATGCTCCAAACGTAGTGGCCACAATGACAGATAGAGTACATCGGTATGTGGATAGGTTGGAGCCATATTTGGTATGAGACAGCACAATTGCTGCCCTAAATTGGGACATGGATATAGCTAGAATACAGGCCTTTGCACAGAAAATGGAAGATCAGAGGCAACGGAGAAGAAGACAAGGGTTTGAAGAAGGGCTGTCCAAGAGAGCTAGATCTACGGGACAGTCCATGGTGTCCCAAGCAGAGTTTAGGCCTTGAAGTTTTAATATACCACCTAGGCCTTCATTTTTTCATTCCACGGCAGGCACTTCCTCTCACTTTTGAGGGTCAAGGGGTTTTAATCAAGCCGGGCAAAGTAGTGGGGGTCGTGGTTCACAGACAGCGGGATCTTTTCGACCGTTGTGCCAGTATTGTAGACGATTTCATTCAGGTCTATGTCGGCGGGGGATGAATGTATGTTATTGGTGTGGTATGGTGGGGCACATGATGAGAGATTGCCCACGAAGAGGCTTGGGTGGTATGGCGCGACCTGCGGGATCGACTATTGCATCATCGTCATCAATTCCTTCTTTAGGCCGAGGTGCACAGTCTATTGGCCGTGGTAGGGGTGCCATAGGAGCAGCCAGTATGAGCGGGGTCTAGAATTGCACTTATGCTTTGGTGGACCGAAAAAATTCAGAGGCTTCCCCTGATGTTGTCACAGGTACATTATCCATATTCTCATATAATGTATTTGTATTGATTGACCCCGGTTCTACATTTTCCTATGTTACTCCATTGGTTGCTGCGAAATTTGCAAAGGCACCAGAATTATTAATTAAATCAATTGAAGTGTCTACACCGGTTGTGAATATATTATTGCAAAGAGAGTATATCGTAATTGCGTGGTAACGGTGTGTGGTCATGATACCCTTGCCGATCTTATTGAATTAGACATGGTGGATTTTGATGTGATCATGGGAATGGATTAGTTGGCCTCTTGTTATGCCATGGTAGATTGCCAGGCCAAGAAGGTGCAATTTTGTTTTCCGCAAGAAAATGTTCTTGAGTGGCAGGGTAATGTGGGAGCACCGCGAGGAAGATTTATTTCCTATATGAAAGCAAGGAAAATGATCGCTAAGGGTTACATATGTCATTTAGTACGGGTGAAAGATAATGATGTGGAACCACTAACTCCGCAGTCGGTAGAGGATCTTCCAGGCTTAACCCCAGAACGAAAAGTAGAATTTGGCATTGATGTGATTCTAGGCACTCAGCCTATTTCTATTCCTCCGTATCGAATGGCTCCAGCAGAAATGCGTGAATTGAAGGAGCAGTTGAAAGATTTACTGGACAAGGGATTCATTAGGCCTAGTATGTCCCCATGGGGTGCACCAGTATTATTTGTATGAAAGAAAGATGACACATTGAGAATGTGCATTGACTATCGACAGTTGAATAAGGTAACGATCAAGAACAAATATCCCCTCCCTCGAATTGATGATTTGTTTGATCAGTTACAGGGTGCCAGGTGTTTTTCAAAAATTGACTTGAGGTCGGGTTACCATCAAGTCAGAGTTAGAGAAGTAGATGTACCCAAGACAGCTTTCCTAACACGGTATGGCCATCATGAATTTTTAGTTATGTCATTTGGACTAACAAATGCTCCAGCTGTGTTCATGGATTTGATGAATAGGGTGTTTAAGCCATTTCTGGACGTGTTCATCACGGTATTTATAAATGACATCCTAGTTTATTCAAGATCACCGGAGGACCATGCTAATCACTTATGGAAAGTGTTACAGATTCTCCGTGAGCGTGAGTTATATGCCAAGTTCTCTAAGTGTGAGTTTTGGTTAAAATCAGTTGCATTCTTGGGCCACATTGTGTCAGATGAAGGGATACAGGTTGATACACAAAAGATTGAGGCAGTGAAAAACTGGCCAAGACCTACGACACCCACAGAGATTCGTAGTTTTCTTGGACTGGCAGGTTATTAGAGAAGATTTGTGGAAGTTTTTTCCTCCATTACTGCACCGTTAACAAAGCTTACACATAAGGCAGTAAAATTTCAGTGGAATGATGCGTGTGAGAAAAGCTTCCAAAAGTTGAAAGATAAATTAACCTCCATACCAGTTTTAGTGCTTCCTGAAGGTACCGAAGGTTATGTAGTGTATTGTGATGCTTACAGGGTTGGCCTCGGATGTGTGTTGATGCAACACGGTAATGTCATAGCATATGCCTCACGACAGTTGCGGCCACATGAGAAAAATTATCCCATACATGATCTTGAATTGGCAGCGGTAGTTTTTGCTTTAAAGATATGGCGTCATTATTTTTATGGAGTTCATGTTGATATTTATACTAATCACAAAAGTTTGCAATATCTCTTTAAGCATAAGGAACTCAATTTGAGGCAACGAAGGTGGTTAGAGCTCTTAAAAGACTATGATATTGATATTCTTTATCATCCAGGCAAAGCAAATGTAGTAGCTGATGCATTGAGCCGCAAGGCAGTAGAAAGTACTAGTGGCCAGTTGACTATGAATCAAGAGACAATCAAAGATCTAAATCAATTAGCCAGCTTGGGAGTTCGCCTTATTGAATCCTCAGATGATGGAGTTATTGTGCAGAATGCAGCGGAATCCTCCTTAATAGGTGAAGTGAAAGAGAAGTAGTTTACGAATTCTATGTTATTGTAGCTTAAGGAAAATGTACAATAGAATTTGACAAAGGCATTTGATCTTACACAAGAAGGGGTGCTCCAATGCCAAGGTAGATTATGTGTACCGGATGTAGATGAGCTCAGGCAATGAATTATGACAGAGGTGCATCATTCGCGCTATTCTATTCATCCGGGTGCTACTAAAATGTACCATGATTTAAAAGAAGTGTATTGGTGGGGAAATATGAAAAAGAACATTGCAGAGTTTGTCGCTCAATGCCCGAATTGTCAACAAGTGAAAGTAGAGCATCAGAAACCAGTAGGTTATATGCAATGTATCAATCTTCCAGTCTCGAAATGGGATATGATTAACATGGACTTCATTACAGGTTTGCCTCGTACATTGCGGAAGTTTGATTCTATATGGGTTATAGTGGACAGGCTTACCAAATCAGCGCATTTTCTACCAGTCAACACCACCTATACAGCTGAGCATTATGCAAGATTATATGTTAAAGAAATAGTGCAGTTGCATGGTATTCCACTTTCGATCATATCAGACAGAGGAGCACAGTTCACAGCGCACTTTTGGAGATCTTTTCAGCAGAGTTTGGGCACACAGGTGAATTTGAGTACGGCTTTCCATCCGCAAACTGATGGACAAGCAGAACGTATTATTCAGACACTTGAAGATATGCTACGAGCTTGTATGTTAGATTTTCAAGGCAGTTGGGATGACCATTTGTCTCTTATTGAATTTGCTTATAACAATAGTTATCATTCAAGTATTAAAATGGCACCTTATGAGGCTTTGTACGGAAGAAAATGTAGATCACCAATTGGATGGTTTGAAATGGGTGAAACTGCTTTACTTGGGCCATATATTGTTGATCAGGCTATGAATAAAGTTAAAGTGATCCAACAACGGTTACAAATGGCCCAAAGTCTCTACAAGTCATATGCCGATGTTAGAAGAAGAGGGCTTGAATTCGCCATAGGTGATTGGGTATTTTTAAAGGTGTCGCCGATGAAAGGGGTAATGAGGTTCGGAAAGAAAGGGAAATTGAGTCCACGTTACATAAGCCCATATGAAATCATTAGAATATTTGGGCAAGTTGCTTATGAATTAGCACTACCTCAAGAACTTTCATCAGTCCATCCCGTATTTCATGTGTCGATGCTTCGAAAGTGCATAGGGGATCCATCTCGTATTGTTCTCGTTGAATATGTTCAAATTACAGAGGATCTTACTTATCAAGAGGTACCCATTGCTATCCTAGATCGACAAGTAAAGAGATTGAGGAATAAAGACATAGCTTCCGTGAAAGTCCTTTGGAGAAATCAACAAGTAGAGGAGATTACATGGGAAGCTGAAGAAATGATGAAATCCAAGTATCCCTATCTATTTCAAATGGATGAAAAAGTTCAGAGTGTGGGAGTGAAGCCCTAACAAGTAAGTATTTATGAGAATTAAGTGTTTATGTATGTGTATACTAATATAGAGATGTAATTGTCGTAATTGAAGTGATATTGTTAAAATTCGAGGACGAATGTTCCTAAGGGGGGAAGAATGTAACACCCCATACCTTCCTAACCCTACTTGACGATATTGAACAATGTTTACTTAGGTTTCGAGAGCCATACGTATGTATTTTGTAATGTTATTGATGAGATAATTGAATTTGGCCCTCGTCTATGTGATTAAACCTTCGTAGGAGGTGTTTTGTGATTTTTGTGGAGAATTTGTGGGGTTATAAAAGAGGCTAAGAGGACCTCTAAACAAAGGATATTAAGGTTAAGAAGTAAGTTAAAGAATAGGACTTGAAGTACCTAAGCAAACCCGCGAAGAAAAGTCAAAAAATGAAATTTTTGAAAAATCTAAGGCTGGGGCGCGCCAGAGGGCGTGCCACGCCGCTTTGGAACAAAATTTTGTGCCCATAGGAAGAAATATGGCGCACCCAAGGGCGTGCCACACTGGTTTTTCCACTTTTCCAAAGTTTGAAATTTTCTTAAGTCCCAAGGGTACCCGGGGCTGTACCGAGCCAATTTTTGCCACGTTTCTTATACAACCACGAGTATATACATGAAATGAGTAAAGTATTATATTGGTATGATAAAATTACTTGAGAACAAATTCGGCATCAAAATGATGGTTTTACCCTTATGGTCAAAATAGGCCATACGTGGCTAGAATCACTTGTTTTTGGGGTTGAGGCTACGAATATGAATCACGTGAGTGGGAATATCATCGTAATGCGTATGAAATGAGTTAAACATGAGAAATTATTGATTTTATTGGGTTGAGTGATTTGGGCTCAATAAAAGGCTCAAAAATGGAAACAAGACATGGGCTAGAATGGGTCAAATGACCCATTCTTCACCCTTTGACCCCTTGTACATGGTATTTAATGCCAAGGAGACTTGAGGGACTATAAATAGGTGAAAAATATGATTTTTCTTCAAAGACTTACACTACACATCTCTAGAAATTTCCCAAAATTTCTCTCAACTCTCAAGAACCCTAAGCCAACTTCTTGGAGCAAAATCATCAATTTTCAAGCTTAGGTAAGTAATTATTATTATGGAATAATATATTACATTCATGAGAGAGTATGTAAATCATGTTGGTTATGCTTGGAAGGGTTGTACATGGTACTTTGTGTTTTTATATAAGATTTGTGATCCATGAGATTCAAGCTTGAATTATGACTTGTGACTTTGATGAAAGAGCATGGTATGGATAAAATATAAACATGTATGGTGTGATTTTGTTATTAAACTTGTTATTTTTCTATAAGTGTAAATTATGGAATTTTGGCCGATATGTGCTATGAGGTGTATTAAGGTAATTTGATGGATTATTTGTGATGTGGTGTGGATAAGAAAGTGTAAAGGAGAAGTGTTGTGGTGAAATGTATTGATTATCATGTATTGGTCAATGTATGGAATATTGTGGGATTTTTGGAATAATAATTTCATCAATGGTTTTGTCAAGGGGAAATGGCATGTTTAAAGGCAAACATGTAACTCATTGACGTTATGTGCATTTGAAGGATAGTTGGTGGTTAATGTAAATTCCATTATGTATTTGTGTTGTAGAGTGAAACATAAGGAAGGAGCAGGACATTGTATGCACAACTAAGGTTGTATATTCGTATTGAGAACACAAGGTTTGTAAGGTTCCTCTTTCTGTATCCTTCTGCAGCATATAGTGCACACCTTGTTATGGTACCTACTCATTCCCGAAATGTTCTAAGGCATCTTATTTCATGTTATCATCTAGTGTTGATCATATATATCTTATTCTTGCTCTATTGTCATTCATGTATAACATACTTATAGACATGATTCCAAGTTCCAAAAATGTTGTGTTTCAAAGCTTTCAATAATGTTACAATTATCAAAAGTGTCAATCTCATGAAGTGAAGGATAACGAAATGCATATATGTGTGCTTCCAAAAATGTCATAATCCTCAGTGTAATAATCTTTCATGAGTGAGTGTGTCCATGGGGTGAAACAAACACCTTCATGACGATATCCATGGGCTGAAAGAACACACCTTCATGATGACCATCCCAACATTATGGGTGTATCCATGGGGTGAAAGAACACACCTTCATGATGACCATCCCAACATTATGGGTGTATCCATGGGGTGACATGAACACCTGCATGACGATATTATTTTCCCACTGATCAGTTGGGCCGGGGGAGAATATAACTAATGACTGGCAAGTAAGTAAGAAGAGGTACAAACATGAAGTAAGTATCGAAAGTAATGCATGCAGTTTCAAATATATATATTGATGGCTATCCATAATGGGCATGTCCCTTGTGATTATTTTTCCATGAAAGTTCTTATATATTGATTCAGTTTCATACAGCCTTACATACTCAGTACATTCTTTGTACTGACCCCTCTTGGGGAATTTACCTTACTTGCTGCAGGCACAGGTTCTAGCAGACCTCCCCAGTAAGCTGCAGGACACCTACTGATCTTTGGTGAGCTCCAGTTGGTTTGGGGCTTTCCATGTCCACATTGTACATTGATTTTTGTATTGTACATATTATTTAAAGCGGGGCTTGTCTCGAACTTAAGTTGGTTGTGTATGTATTTCTCTTAGAGGCTTTTGTAGACGTACGTGGGTGTGTAAATGAATGTGGAAGAAAGAGATGTATGTCTGGTTGACTTGATGGCCCTGAAGGCCAAGTTTCACGTCTATATACATATCATCATGATCCATGATTTCCGATATTGGTCCTTTATGTTCTTACGTGATAGAAGTGTTTCTTATGGCATGCATATGATTTAATAGAGGCAAAGCTTGGTTCTCTCGGGCCTTGTCGGGTACGAGTGCCAATCCGTCCCTATGGGATTCGGGGCGTGACAGAAAATGAAAACAACCATAATAAATAATAAGCGGAAGCAAAAGAGATATACATACATAATATATTATACAAGAGAGGAAAGTGGACAAAATATACAAAAACAATCCCTTTTAAGACCTCGTAAGGTCAGTACAAGAGCCACTATAACCAAAAAAAGAGTTCTAGACAGTATCCAAAATATATATACACATAGTAGTCTGGAAATATAGAAAAGACTATCACTGAAGCAGAAGGAGGAGGATCAGCTCCGGACTCTAGAAAGCTCACCCTATCTCCGAATCAGCAGCACAGCCCGAGGATAACTTTGGTGGCGGTGGCTTTTACTCGAATCTGCATAAGGAAAAAGATGAAGAAGTAAAGTATGAGTACCAAAACCACAGGTACTCAGTAGGCATCATCGGCCGACAAATCTCAAATACAGTAAAAGTATAAATAAAGTACGAGAATCTAATCTAAAGTAAATAGTACGGGACAAAAATGGAAATAATAGGTTATACTAGGCAAATGAAATAAAGAAGAAGTAAGTAACTCGATAATAAAAGTAAAAGCCTAGCTATAACCTAACTAGTCCCCCATAAGCCCAGAAGGTACACACAAAAAGAAATAATCCTCCTGATCCCCCATAAGCCCGGGGGGTGCAAACAAGTGTAAAACTAAAGTAGGAGTCCATAGATAATCAGTGCTAAACATAGAATAAGCTGATATGGGTGATATGCGTACCGAATACTCCTCTCCTAGCTGTAACCGTAAACCTTACTAGTTTTCAATAAATTTACAGTCACAGATCCATAGCAATAAAGATGTACCGGACATGAACTGGAATCAATGGATAATAACGAGAGTCCAGATGCCGGAATCAAACCAAAAATAGTGGATAATAACAAAAGGCCAGATGTCGTACTCGAACCGAAACTTATAAAAAGTGAACCATAACCATAAAATGGTGTCGAACTCAAACCAAAACTTATAAAAAGTAAGCCATAACCATAAAAGAAGTCAAACTCAAGCTAGAACTCATAATGATAGCTATAAAGTATATGTTAGACTCGAACCGAAACTGATATATAATAATGATATAGTGATCGTCAGACTCACATTAGAACTTAATAAGCACGAAATAACTAGCGGTAATCCATGGGTTTTAACCTATCTCCAATCCATTTATTCATGAAATTCAATCTTGGGTGGTCAAATCTGTTAAGACCAGGTGGGTTCCAATTATTAGATCAAAGAGGCGCGGTTAAAGATTAGTTACTTCCCTACCCGAGGATAATGAAGCAAAATAGGCGTGCAATCAAGTCTAGGTCGACCCACACCCAAGGTAATAGCTGAAGAAGCAATCATAAGCTCATCTAAGCTTAAAGGTAAGTCGTTCGAAGCATTCTATTGAAATAGGGTAGTGTGGCCCACTATCAGACCCCAATAACCCAGCCTAAGGCAAATACCTAGCCGAACCTAGGCTAAGGATTCTTAATCCCAACACAAGGCACTAAAAGGGATAATTATAATCCTAAATGATATTCTTATATTAACCTAGGGGAAAACGAACCCGAATTCTACCAAAAAAAGGCCTTATCCAGCTAAAATAGGGCGATAAATGCTAAAAAGAACAACCTAGTCGTAAATACCACCCATGGCTAGCATAATAATACACTTATACCATAAATAAACACATTCTAGGTGAAAGGTAAGCCTAGCTTACCTGGACACCGCTGAAGTCTCGTTTAATCCTTTACTCAGGAGTTTTTCCCTTCTGAGAAGCCTCCGACCTTTGAACTAAATAGTAGAATTACACAGGAAATTGATTGAAAACATATGGGATAACAATGATTAAAATACCTACAATCATTATCTCAAGCTAACTCTAGCTCAAACAATTGATCTCCCACAAATTTATATGCTCCCACACTCTTCCAATGGTGTCCAACACTTAGAATTTGTGATGGAAAAATAAAGGGGAAAATATATACTGCCAGGGGTTTCCTCATTGTTTTCGCGAGGTCCCTTGGTCGTGATCACGGAATCCCACTAATGAGACCATCTCAATCGTGGAGGCCTAGCCATCCAGTCCCGACAGATAAGCTGGTCCGGTCCCATGGCCTCATTAATCTCGATCGTGAATGCCCAGGATCGCGATCACGATGACCGTGATCATAGAACCTCGTAATCCCGGAGGTCCTGATTGCTATAGCAATGAAGAACCTGGGCCTGCACCAGGTGTTAATGCACCAACAATTTTGCCAAGTTGCAAAATCTCCAAACAAACCCTTGGGATTCATTCAGAATCCCATGAATGCAAACGAACTATGCTACCTTACCAAATTTGGAATTCTGAACTTAACAGAACCACCAAACCTTCCATCCGAGGACATTTCAACAAAAAGTGGGTCCTTACCCAAGGGTTCATTTTAACCAAAATCCACCCAATAGCCCAAAATGAGTTTGGAAGCATCGGGACCGGGACAAAGTATCCCCCTAGACTAAAATCGACATTCCAGAACTGATGAAACTGTCAAAACTGGCACTTAAGGCCGTTTAACTAATGTTTTGGCCCGAGATCCAACTTCAAAAGCTCCAAAATAGGAAAATGGCTATAAAAAACTAAACGAACTGCTCGGTAGCCAAACTGTCAGTCCCAACAGCCGAACTGTTAGTCCCAATAATTCATAAATGACTTAGGGTAGCTATAGAAATGCTCTAAACATAGAAAAAGCAAAAAAAGCATAAAAACGCAGAAAATGACCTGGAGGGTCAGTACAACATCCACTACTAAAATGACTTTCATCCGCAGAAGTAAAGAATTAAGAAGTACCTGAAGGCTCGAACAGATGAGGATACTGAGAACATATATCATGCTCGGTCTCCTAGGTAGCCTCCTTGATAATACAGTGTCTCCACTAAACCTTAACCATAAGAATATCTATGGAGCGCAACCGTCTAACAACTGTGTCTAGAATAGAAACTGGCTCCTCCACAAAGGTAAAACTCTCATCCAACTGAACCGTGTCCCACTGAAGCACGTGTGAATCATCCAAAACATAGCATCGAAGAATCTATACATGAAAAACTAGATGGATGATTGAAAAGGCTGGAGGCAAAGACAACTCATAGGCTATCTCCCTAACTGTTTGAAGGATCTCAAATGGCTCGATATACCAGGGGATGAGCTTTTCCCTCTTCCCGAATCTCATCACGCCCCTCATGGGCAATACTCGAAGGAATACCCAGTAACCAACTCTAAATCTCAAGGGGAAAAGCCTACGATCAGCATAACTTTTTTATTTGCTCTGAGATGCCCGTAGCCTATCTTGAATCATCCAAACTTGGTCCAAAGACTCACGAAGCAAATCAGTACCACCGGGCCTAACCTCTGAAGTATCAAACTAACAAACCAGAGATTGACAATGCCTACCATACAATACCTCGAATGGTAGTTGTTATTATAGGCAAACTCCGCTAAGGCAAAAACCTGCTCCCACTGACCTCCAAAGTCCAAAACACAAGCACAGAGCATATCCTTCAAAACCTGAATAGTCTGCTCTGATTGCTCATCAATCTAGGGATAAAAAGTGGTGTTAAGATCAACCTGAGTACCCAACTCCTCATGAAATACCCTTTAAAATTTAAACTTGAATTGAGAGCCTCTATCTGAAATAATAGACAGAGGCACCCTGTGATGACAAACCACCTCTCGAACATAGATCCGTGCTAACCTCTCAGTACTGAAGGAATTCTGAACAGGGATAAAATAGGCAGACTTAGTCAATCCATCTACAATGACCCAAATGTTATCAAAACCATAAAAAGTATGAGGAAAACCACCTACAAAGTCTATAGTAACCCGCTCCCACTTCCACTCGAGAATGGGTAGTTTTTAAAGCAAGCCATCAGGTCTTAAATGCTCGACCTTCACCTGCTGACAATACAAACACCAAGCCACAAAGTCCGCTACATCTCTCCACATACCCCTCCACCAGTAATGCTGTGTGAAATTTCTATACATCTTAGCTGTTCTGGGGTAAATAGAATACCTAGAGCTATGAGCCTCTTAGAGTATCAGCTGAATCAAACCTCCTACCCTTGAAACACAAATGCGACCATCAAATCTCAGAATGCCCTCAGAATCAAAGGTAGCCCTCCTGGACTCACCCCTTAACACCTAATCTCATATGCCACGCAAACCACCATCATCAAATTAATGTAACACCCCGTACGTTTCCGAGTCTAGCTGACTACCGTAACATTTATGGGAAAATAAAAACATGAGAGAATTGATGAATTATGTATTGAATTGTGGGTATTTAAAAAGTATTACACCATTGGGCCTTAAATGAAGCCCAAGACAATTATAAGAGAAAGACATGGCCCAAAAAAAAAAGGATTCTTGACCCATTTTTCCAATTTGCTCCATTTGACCAAATCAACCCTTGAATTAAATGCTAAGGAAGAGATAAGAGAGACATGAGGGATTATATAAAGAGAAAAATCAAATTTTATTGTATTAGACTCTAATGCTTTTCTAAACTTTACCAAATAATATCTTTTGCCTCTCAAGAACCCTAAGTTATCCTTTGGGCCAAGATCATCTTTGTACAAGCTTGGTAATTGTTTATTATGATAGTTTAATATATTTTATGCATGAGAGATGGTGTATAATATGTTGGTTATGTTGGTGGAGTATTGAGAAGTTCATAAGGTGTGAAATGTTACATGTTTGCTAAATCGGAGAATGGTTTGTCTTGTAAAATTGAATATGCACTTGTGGTATTGAAGGAAATTAATTTGGTGGAGTAAATATTGACATGTGACATGTGATTATAGTCTTACTTTGTTTAATCCTTGTGTATAACATTTGGAATCGTTATTGTGAAAGTGGTTATGGTTTTGGTGCCATATTGGTCGTGGAATGTCGTTTTGGGTGTTGTTATGTGTGTTGTGAGACCATGGATGAATGTTGATGTTTAAGATGATCAAAAATATATCAAAATAAGGTTGGTTATGATCATGGACCATTCATGGCATGAAAAGACCCAAAAGAGGCCATTTCAGACCAAAACGGGCATCCGCCCCCGCAGACGAGGGCATCTACGGGCGCAGATACCAACGCAGATGCCCCTGGAATTTTCCAGAGGCCATTTGCGCATGCACCTCAGCCACCTGTGGGAGCAGGTGGCAACGCAGGTCATCCCAGTTTTCCATTTTGAGTGGTTTCGTTTCTAGTTGATCACCGAAGACCCTATACCCTGTTTGGAAGTAATTATCAACTTGTAATGTAGTTTTAATGACTTTAAAGTATCGTATGGAGGTGTGTTGGACTGTATTAAGTATGGATGGTTGTTCATATGTGGTTATGAAGGGGTAATTGCAACGGAATGATAAAGAGAAAAGCGTAAAGGGTAAGTGTG
Source organism: Capsicum rhomboideum (assembly GCA_031232105.1). NCBI lineage: Eukaryota > Viridiplantae > Streptophyta > Magnoliopsida > Solanales > Solanaceae > Capsicum > Capsicum rhomboideum. The sequence continues at coordinate 125,661,818 of CP124714.1, forward strand.
GCGTGTAATGCGATCGATGTATGATCTCTTGGTTAATGTGCGTAATGTCATGATGTTATTGATATGATAATTCCTTGGATTATATTGTAAGGGGTGATATGACGTTATATGGAAGTCATATAGTTCGTTGTCGTCTTGTACGCTTGTATAGTGACTAATTGCTAATGTGAGTTCCGGTATGAACTTGTATTGTAGAGTAAGACGTAAAGAAGGAGCTGGGCTATTGTGTTCATACATAGACTTGAGTATTCATACTTGGAAGTGCAGGTATGTAAGGTTACTCTGTCCATATCTTTCTACGGCAAATAGTATTCACATTGGCATTACGCTTGTCCCATCCCGAAATGTGCTAAGGTATTCTATATCCGGTTATCAATGGTCATTATCATACATTTCCTACTCATGGATCAATTGTGGATCTCATGTCTCATATTCATTGATAATGTTCCAAAATCCCAATAAAGTTATGTTCCAAAGTTCCAATATTGTTTATGCTCATGTATCTCGTTCATTGATCATTGTCCAATGGTTCCAATAGTGTTATGTTTCCTAAAACGCTATATTTCCAAATAATGTTATTCTCACATCTCTTACTTATTGGTTAATGATCCAAAGCTTCACATAATGTTATGACTATCATTGTGTCAATCTCAAAGTAATGAACAAAGTAATGCATATGTGGTTAATGATCAAGTATGGGTGGTAGCTTTGGGGGCACAATGCCTAGTTCAAGCTGATCCCGAGATTATTGGATCAGGGGGCAGTCTTAGAGGCATAAGCCTAGCTCGGACCAAACATGACAGGGGGCAGATCTAGAGGTATAAACCTAGCTCGAGCCGCACCTGATATGTTAGTTTATGGGTGGCAGCTCTAAAGGTAATAAGCCTAGCTCGAGCCGAACCCAATGCTTTGATTCTTAGGGTGGCAGCTCTGGGGGGGGCATAAGCCTAGCTCAAGCCGATCCCAACATAACGATATGTTATGTTAAAACCCATTGTTCAATCGAGGCCCGAGTATCACAGTTCACAGGCAAAGATGAATAACCATAGAATCAAAGGAACAAAGAAAGTAAAGGAAGCAATATACATGGTTTCCAAATTACAGTATTTTGAATTATCCATATTGATCATTTATTGTATTTGAGTTCATTGATATGTCTACATATTATACAAGTTTCATATGGTCTTACATATTCAGTACATTCTTCGTATTGACCCCTCTTGGGGAATTTACCTTACTTTCTGCAGGAGCAGGTTCTAGTAGGCCTCCACAGTAGGTTGCCAGTTGTTGCGGATCATTGGTGAGCTCCAGTTAGTTCGGGGCTTCTCCGAGTCGCAGTTGCACATATGTTTTGATGTTGTACATGTTGTTTAGTTCGGGGACTTGTCCCGACTTTTAGTTCATTTTGGTCAATGCATTTGTTAGAGGCTTTTGTAGACGGATGTGGGTGTATCAATGTAAAAGGTACATGTCATTTTGGACTTGATGGCCTCAACGGCCACGTTTCGCATATGTATATGTATGTCCTATGTTCCATGTTTTCTGTTATTCATCATTTCATGTTCTTACGGGACGGTGGTGTTGGTTATGATATATGATATGCATATGAATGAATAGAAGCAAAGGTTGGTTCTCTCGGGCCTTATCGGCTATGGGTGCCAATCATGTCTCGATGGGATTCGGGGCGTGACAAAAGTTGTATCAAAGCAGGTCGTTCTAAGGGTGTCTACAAAGTCGTGTCTGAGTAGAGTCTTACTTATCAATGTGTTGTGCACCACATTTATAAGTAAGCGGCTACGGGACATTTAGGATGTTGTTTCTCTTCTTTAATTCTAGATCGTGCAATAGAGCCAGTGTTGTAAGTTAATTTGTCTTTGACCATGGTAATTGTTTTTCTCTGGTATAGTAACAATGCCAATGACGAGAAGAGGTAGAGGTAAAGGGAAGCAGGTAGAGGTGCCTGCTAGTGAAGGAATGATTAGACTACCACCTGACCAAGCTAGTCAAGGTGGAGCAAATGCTAAAATTTTATCACGGTCTTCATCTACCTTTCCAGCTCCAGAAGAGCCAGTCGGTAGAGAAGTACCCGCAGAACCACCAATGAATGCCACAGATCAGGATCTTAGAAATGCAGTTCACATGTTGACGCAGTTAGTGGTAGCATAAAGTCAAGGACGAGCAGGTCCAATGACACATGATAATGATGCGGCTAGAGTGGCGAGTCGCAGAACACAGGATTTTCTGAAACTGGACCCTCCTATATTCACAGGGTCAGATCCAAAAGCAGATCCACAAGACTTCGTGGATCAAATTCAGAGGGCCTTGGAGGTTATACACGTGACGGGGGTAGAGACAGTTGAACTTGCTGCGTACAGATTGAAAGGGGAAGCGATATTGTGGTACGAGGATTGGAAGAAATCCCATGATATTGGTGCAAATCCACCTACTTGGGAAGAGTTTAAAGTGGCTTTACTTGATCATTATCTTCCTTATGATATCTGCGAGGCACGTACGGATCAGTTTCTAAATCTCCGTCAAGGAAATTTGAGCGTCAGAGAATATAGTTTGCAATTTAATTCTTTGGCTCGATATGCGCCGAATGTTGTGGCTACGATGACAGACAGAGTCCATAGATATGTGTACATGTTAGAGCCATATTTGGTAAGTGATTGCACCATTGCTGCCTTAAATAAAGATATGGACATTGCTAGAATACAGGCCTTCACCCAGAAAATGAAAGATCAAGGACAGAGAAGAAGGGCACATGAATTTGACAGGGGGCAAGCTAAACGGGATAGACCTATGGGATCATCTGCTATGTCTCAAGGAGGATCTAGGCCTCGTATGTTTCCGAGACCACCTAGACCATCATTTTCTCATTCCACAGCAGGTGTTCACTCTCAGTTTAGAGGGTTTAGAGGTGGTCCAGCTGGGCAGAGTAGTGGAGGTCACGGATCATAGGCAGCAAGTTTTCCTCGTCAGCAGTGTCAGCACTGCGGGAGTATTCATGCAGGTACATGCAGAGTGGGGACAAATGCTTGTTTCTGGTGTGGCATGATGGGACACATGATGAGAGAGTATCCCGAGAGCAGTATGGGTGGTATAGCACAACCGGCAAGATCGACCGTTGCGTCATCAACATCGGCTCCTTATTTGGGCTGAGGTGTGCAGCCTGTGGGCCATGGTAGTGGTGCCAGAGGAGTAGCCAGTACTAGTGGGGTCCAGAATCGCACTTATGCTTTGGTGGACCGAAAAAATTCAGAGGCTTCTCCTGATGTCGTTATAGGTACATTATCCATATTCTCAAATAATGTATATGCATTGATTGACCCTGGTTCTACATTTTCCTATGTTACTCCATTGGTTGCTGCAAAATTTGCAAAGGCACCAGAATTATTAATTAAATCAATTGAAGTGTCTACACTGGTTGGTGAATGTATTATTGCGAAAAGAGTATATCAAAATTGTGTGATAACTGTGTGTGGTCATGATACATTGGCCGATCTCATTGAATTAGACATGGTGGATTTTGATGTGATAATGGGGATGGATTGGTAGGCTTCTTGTTATGCCACGGTTGATTGCCGGGCCAAGAAGGTGCAATTTTGCTTTCCGCAAGAAAATATTCTTGAATGGCAGGGTAATGTAGGGGCACCACGAGGAAGATTTATTTCCTATCTGAAAGCCAGGAAAATGATTGCTAAGGGTTACATATGTCATTTAGTATGGGTGAAAGATACTGAAATGGAACCACTAACTCCGCAGTTGGTTCCAGTGGTCAGTGAATTTTTAGATGTATTTCCAGAGTATCTTCCAAGCTTACCCCCAGAATGGAAAGTAGAATTTGGCATTGATGTGATTCCAGGCACTCAACCTATTTCTATTCCTCCATATAGAATAGCTCCAGTAGAATTGCATGAATTGAAGGAGCAATTGAAAGATTTTCTAGACAAGGGCTTCATTAGACCTAGTGTGTCCCCGTGGGATGCACCGATATTATTTGTACGGAAGAAAGATGGCACGTTGAGAATGTGCATCGACTATCGGCAATTGAATAAGGTAACAATCAAGAATAAATATCCCCTCCCTTGGATTGATGATTTGTTTGATCAGTTACAGGGTGCCAAGTGTTTTTCAAAAATTGACTTGAGGTCGGGTTACCATCAAGTCAGAGTTAGAGAAGAAGATGTACCCAAGACAGCTTTTCGAACATGGTATGGCCATTATGAATTCTTAGTTATGTCTTTTGGACTAACAAATGCACCAGTTGTGTTCATGGATTTGATGAATAGGGTGTTTAAGCCATTTTTAGACATGTTCGTCACAGTGTTTATAGATGACATCCTAGTTTATTCCAGAACCCCAGAAGACCATGCTAATCACTTACGGCAGGTGCTACAGATTCTTCGTGAGCGTAAGTTGTATTCAAAGTTCTCTAAGTGTGAGTTTTGGTTAAAATCAGTTGCATTCTTGGGTCACATTGTGTCAGATAAAGGGATACAGGTTGATACACAGAAGATCGAAGCAGTGAAAATTTGGCCAAGACCTACGACACCCACAGAAATTCATAGTTTTCTTAGACTGGCAGGTTATTACCGAAGATTTATGGAAGGATTTTCCTCTATTGCTGCACCGTTAACAAAGCTTACACATAAGGCAGTGAAATTTCAGTGGAATGATGCGTGTGAGAAAAGCTTCCAAAAGTTGAAAGATAAATTAACCTCCACACCAGTTTTAGTGCTTCCTGAAGGTACCGAGGGTTATGCAGTGTATTGTGATGCTTCCGGGATTGGCCTCGGATGTGTATTGATGCAGCACGGTAATGTCATAGCCTATGCTTCGCGACAGTTGCGTCCACATGAGAAAAATTATCCCACACATGATCTTGAATTGGCAGCGGTGGTCTTTGCTTTAAAGATATGGATTCATTACTTGTATGGGGTTCATATTGATATCTATACGGATCACAAAAGTTTGCAATATCTCTTTAAGAAGAAGGAACTCAATTTGAGACAACGAAGGTGGTTAGAACTCTTAAAAGACTATGATATTGATATTATTTATCGTCCAGGCAAAGCAAATGTAGTGGCTGATGCATTGAGCCGCAACGCAATAGAAAGCACTAGCGACCAATTAACAGAAAAGAAAGAGATAATCAAAGATATACATCAATTAGCCAGCTTGGGGGTTCGTCTTCTTGAATCCTCAGATGAAGGAGTTATTGTGAAAAATGCGGCTGAATCTTTGTTAATAGCTGAGGTAAAAGAAAAGCAGTTTACAGATCCTATTTTAATGCAATTAAAGAAGAATGTAGAAAAGAATTTAACAAAGGCATTTGATCTAACACAGGAAGGGGTACTCCAATGCCAAGGTAGAGTATGCGTTCTAGATGTAGATGAACTGCGAAAATGAATAATGACGGAGGCGCATCATTCGCGCTATTCCATTCATCCGGGTACTACTAAAATGTATCATGATTTAAAATCAGTGTATTGGTGGGGAAATCTGAAGAAGAATATTGCAGAATCTGTCGCTCAGTGCCTGAATTGTCAATAAGTAAAGCTAGAGCATCAGAAAATAGGAGGTTACATGCAATGTATTTATCTTTCAGTCTGGAAATGGGATATGATTAATATGGACTTCATCTCAGGTTTGCCTCGTACATTGCGGAAGTTTGATTCTATATGGGTTATCGTAGACAGGCTTACCAAGTCAGCGCATTTTCTACCAGTCAAGACTACTTATACAGTTGAGGATTATGCAAAGTTATATGTTAAGGAGATAGTGCGGTTGCATGGTATTCCACTTTCCATTGTATTAGACAGAGGAGAACAGTTCACAACGCACTTTTGGAGATCTTTCCAACAGAGTTTGGGCACACAGGTAAATTTGAGTACGGCTTTCCATCCTCATACTGATGGACAAGCAGAACGTACTATTCAGACACTTGAAGATATGCTACGAGCATGCATGTTAGATTTTTAGGGCAGTTGGGATGACCACTTGCCTCTTATTGAATTTGCTTATAACAATAGCTACCATTCAAGTATTAAAATGGAACCTTATGAAGCATTATATGGAAGAAAATGTAGATCACCAATTGGGCGGTTTGAAGTAGGTGAGACTGCTTTACTGGGGCCAGACCTTGTTCATCAGGCTATGGAGAAGGTTAAGGTGATTCAACAACGATTACAGATGACCCATAGTCGACACAAGTCATATGCCGATGTTAGAAGAAGAGGACTTGAGTTCGCCATAGGTGATTGGGTATTTCTGAAGGTGTCACCAATGAAAAGGGTAATGCGATTCGGAAAGAAAGAAAAATTGAGTCCACGGTATATAGGCCCATATGAAATTATTAGAAGATTTGGGCAAGTTACATATGAGTTGGTGCTACCCCAAGAACTCTCCACAGTTCATCCGGTATTCCATGTGTCGATGCTTCGAAAATGCATAGGAGATCCATCTCGTTTTACTCCTATTGAGGATGTACAGGTTACAAAGGATCTTACCTATGAGCAAATACCTATTGCCATTTTGGAGAGACAAGTGAAGAGGTTGAGAAACAAAGACATAGCTTCCGTAAAGGTACTTTGGAGAAATCAGCAAATAGAAGAGGTCACGTGGGAAGCTGAAGAAATGATGAAATCCAAGTACCCTCATTTGTTCCAAGGGGAAGAATGACAAGTAAGTATTTATAAGCTTTGAGTATATCTTTATATGATGACATGAAGAATGCTCATATACTTTTAATTGTTTACTTTGAATAATAACATTAACATTCGAGGATGAATGTTTCTAAGGGGGGGGGGGGAAATGTAACACCCCGTACGTTTCCGAGTCTAGCTGACTACTGTAACATTTATGGGAAAATGAAAACATGAGAGAATTGATGAATTATGTATTTAATTGTGGGTATTTAAAAAGTCTTACACCATTGGGCCTTAAATGAAGCCCAAAACAATTATAAGAGAAAGACATGGCCCAAAAAAAAAAGGATTCTTGACCCATTCTTCCAATTTGCTCCATTTGACCAAATCAACCCTTGCAATAAATACTAAGGAAGAGATAAGAGAGACATGAGGGACTATATAAATAGAAAAATCAGATTTTATTGTATTAGACTCTCATGCTTTTCTAAACTTTACCAAATAATATCTTTTGCCTCTCAAGAACCCTAAGTTATCCTTTGGGCCAAAATCTTCTTTGTTACAAGATTGGTAAGTGTTTATTATGATAGTTTAATATATTTTATTCATGAGAGATTGTGTATAATATGTTGGTTATGTTGGTGGAGTATTGAGAAGTTCACAAGGTGTGAAATGTTACATGTTTGCTAAATCGGAGAATGGTTTGTCTTGTAAAATTGAATATGCACTTGTGGTATTGAAGGAAATGAATTTGGTGGATTAAATATTGACACGTGACATGGGATTATAGTCTTACTTTGTTTAATCCTTGTGTATAATGTTTGGAATTGTTATTGTGAAAGTGGTTATGGTTTCGGTGCCGTATTGGTCGTGGAATATCGTTTTGGGTGTTGTTATGTGTGTTGTGAGACCATGGATGAATTTTGATGTTTAATATGATCAAAAATATATCAAAATAAGTTTGGTTATGATCATGGACCATTCATGGCATGAAAAGACCCAAAAGAGGCCATTTCAGACCAAAACAGGCATCCGCCCCCGCAGACGAGGGCATCTGCGGGTGCAGATGCCCCTAGAATTTTCCAGAGGCCATCTGCGCACTCACCTCAGCCACCTGTGGGAGCAGGTGGCAACGCAGGTCAGCCCAGTTTTCCATTTTGATTGGTTTCGTTTCTAGTTGATCCCCGAAGGCCCCTATACCCTTTTTGGAAGTAATTATCAACTTGTAATGTAGTTTTAATGACTTTAAAGTATAGTATGGAGGTGTTTTGGACTGTATTAAGTATGGATGGTTGTTAATATGTGGTTATGAAGGGGTAATTTCAACGGAATGATAAAGAGAAAAGCGTAAAGGGTAAGTGTGGCGTGTAATGCGATCGATGTATGATCTCTTGGTTAATGTGCGTAATGTCATGATGTTATTGATATGATAATTCCTTGGATTGTATTTTAAGGGGTGATATGACGTTATATGGAATTCATATAGTTCGTTGTCATCTTGTACGCTTGTATAGTGACTAATTGCTAATGTGAGTTCCGGTATGAACTTTTATTGTAGAGTAAGACGTAAAGAAGGAGCTGGGTTATTGTGTTCATACATAGAATTGAGTATTCATACTTGGAAGTGCAGGTATGTAAGGTTATTCTGTCCATATCTTTTTGCAGCAAATAGTATTCACAATGACATTATGCTTGTCCCATCCCGAAATGTGCTAAGGTATTCTAAATCTTGTTATCAATGGTCATTATCATACATTTCCTACTCATGGATCAATTGTGGATCTCATGTCTCATATTCATTGATAATGTTCAAAAATCCCAATAAAGTTATGTTCCAAAGTTCCAATATTGTTTATGCTCATGTATCTTATTCATTGATCATTGTCCAATGGTTCCAATAGTGTTATGTTTCCTAAAACGCTATATTTCCAAATAATGTTATTCTCACATCTCTTACTCATTGGTTAATGATCCAAAGCTTCACATAATGTTATGAATATCATTGTGTCAATCTCAAAGTAATGCATATGTGGTTAATGATCAAGTATGGGTGGTAGCTTTGGGGGCACAATTCCTAGTTCAAGCCGATCCCGAGATTATTGGATCAGGGGGCAGTCCTAGAGGCATAAGCCTAGCTCGGACCGAACCTGACAGGGGGAAGCTCTAGAGGTATAAACCTAGCTGATCAAGTTAATCCAGGCGATACTGAGCATGAATTTGTGTCACTAGCTTCCTCCACTCCCTCTGGTCCAGAAGAGTCGAGTAGGAGAGGAGTACCTGTAGCTCCACCAGTAAATACTACCACTGATTAGGACTTAAAGGATGCAGTCCGAATGTTAACTCGAATAGTTATTGCACAGGTTCAGGGACAAGGTGGCCCAATGACAGGTGATGACAGTGCAGCGAGAGCAGCTAGTCGCAGAACACGGGACTTCTTGAAATTATATCCTCCCACATTCACTGGATCAGACCCGAATGAAGATCCCCAAGATTTTATAGATCAAATCCAAAGGGCTCTTGAGGTGATGCATGTGTCGGGTGTAGAAACGGTGGAGCTAGCGGCATATCGATTGAAGGGAGAGGCTATATTATAGTATGAGGATTGGAAGAAATCTCGTGGGATTGGTACAAACCCACCTATGTGGGATGAATTTAAGGTGGCATTTCTTGATCACTACCTTCCGTATGAGATCCGTGAGGCTAATGCGGACCAGTTCTTAAATCTCTGTCAAGGGAATCTGAGTGTCAGGGAATACAGTCTGCAATTTAATTTCTTGGCTCGTTATGCTCCAAACGTAGTGGCCACAATGACAGATAGAGTACATCGGTATGTGGATAGGTTGGAGCCATATTTGGTATGAGACAGCACAATTGCTGCCCTAAATTGGGACATGGATATAGCTAGAATACAGGCCTTTGCACAGAAAATGGAAGATCAGAGGCAACGGAGAAGAAGACAAGGGTTTGAAGAAGGGCTGTCCAAGAGAGCTAGATCTACGGGACAGTCCATGGCGTCCCAAGCAGAGTTTAGGCCTTGAAGTTTTAATATACCACCTAGGCCTTCATTTTTTCATTCCACGGCAGGCACTTCCTCTCACTTTTGAGGGTCAAGGGGTTTTAATCAAGCCGGGCAAAGTAGTGGGGGTCGTGGTTCACAGACAGCGGGATCTTTTCGACCGTTGTGCCAGTATTGTAGACGATTTCATTCAGGTCTATGTCGGCGGGGGATGAATGTATGTTATTGGTGTGGTATGGTGGGGCACATGATGAGAGATTGCCCACGAAGAGGCTTGGGTGGTATGGCGCGACCTGCGGGATCGACTATTGCATCATCGTCATCAATTCCTTCTTTAGGCCGAGGTGCACAGTCTATTGGCCGTGGTAGGGGTGCCATAGGAGCAGCCAGTATGAGCGGGGTCTAGAATTGCACTTATGCTTTGGTGGACCAAAAAAATTCAGAGGCTTCCCCTGATGTTGTCACAGGTACATTATCCATATTCTCATATAATGTATTTGTATTGATTGACCCCGGTTCTACATTTTCCTATGTTACTCCATTGGTTGCTGCGAAATTTGCAAAGGCACCAGAATTATTAATTAAATCAATTGAAGTGTCTACACCGGTTGTGAATATATTATTGCAAAGAGAGTATATCGTAATTGCGTGGTAACGGTGTGTGGTCATGATACCCTTGCCGATCTTATTGAATTAGACATGGTGGATTTTGATGTGATCATGGGAATGGATTAGTTGGCCTCTTGTTATGCCATGGTAGATTGCCAGGCCAAGAAGGTGCAATTTTGTTTTCCGCAAGAAAATGTTCTTGAGTGGCAGGGTAATGTGGGAGCACCGCGAGGAAGATTTATTTCCTATATGAAAGCAAGGAAAATGATCGCTAAGGGTTACATATGTCATTTAGTACGGGTGAAAGATAATGATGTGGAACCACTAACTCCGCAGTCGGTAGAGGATCTTCCAGGCTTAACCCCAGAACGAAAAGTAGAATTTGGCATTGATGTGATTCTAGGCACTCAGCCTATTTCTATTCCTCCGTATCGAATGGCTCCAGCAGAAATGCGTGAATTGAAGGAGCAGTTGAAAGATTTACTGGACAAGGGATTCATTAGGCCTAGTATGTCCCCATGGGGTGCACCAGTATTATTTGTATGAAAGAAAGATGACACATTGAGAATGTGCATTGACTATCGACAGTTGAATAAGGTAACGATCAAGAACAAATATCCCCTCCCTCGAATTGATGATTTGTTTGATCAGTTACAGGGTGCCAGGTGTTTTTCAAAAATTGACTTGAGGTCGGGTTACCATCAAGTCAGAGTTAGAGAAGTAGATGTACCCAAGACAGCTTTCCTAACACGGTATGGCCATCATGAATTTTTAGTTATGTCATTTGGACTAACAAATGCTCCAGCTGTGTTCATGGATTTGATGAATAGGGTGTTTAAGCCATTTCTGGACGTGTTCATCACGGTATTTATAAATGACATCCTAGTTTATTCAAGATCACCGGAGGACCATGCTAATCACTTATGGAAAGTGTTACAGATTCTCCGTGAGCGTGAGTTATATGCCAAGTTCTCTAAGTGTGAGTTTTGGTTAAAATCAGTTGCATTCTTGGGCCACATTGTGTCAGATGAAGGGATACAGGTTGATACACAAAAGATTGAGGCAGTGAAAAACTGGCCAAGACCTACGACACCCACAGAGATTCGTAGTTTTCTTGGACTGGCAGGTTATTAGAGAAGATTTGTGGAAGTTTTTTCCTCCATTACTGCACCGTTAACAAAGCTTACACATAAGGCAGTAAAATTTCAGTGGAATGATGCGTGTGAGAAAAGCTTCCAAAAGTTGAAAGATAAATTAACCTCCATACCAGTTTTAGTGCTTCCTGAAGGTACCGAAGGTTATGTAGTGTATTGTGATGCTTACAGGGTTGGCCTCGGATGTGTGTTGATGCAACACGGTAATGTCATAGCATATGCCTCACGACAGTTGCGGCCACATGAGAAAAATTATCCCATACATGATCTTGAATTGGCAGCGGTAGTTTTTGCTTTAAAGATATGGCGTCATTATTTTTATGGAGTTCATGTTGATATTTATACTAATCACAAAAGTTTGCAATATCTCTTTAAGCATAAGGAACTCAATTTGAGGCAACGAAGGTGGTTAGAGCTCTTAAAAGACTATGATATTGATATTCTTTATCATCCAGGCAAAGCAAATGTAGTAGCTGATGCATTGAGCCGCAAGGCAGTAGAAAGTACTAGTGGCCAGTTGACTATGAATCAAGAGACAATCAAAGATCTAAATCAATTAGCCAGCTTGGGAGTTCGCCTTATTGAATCCTCAGATGATGGAGTTATTGTGCAGAATGCAGCGGAATCCTCCTTAATAGGTGAAGTGAAAGAGAAGTAGTTTACGAATTCTATGTTATTGTAGCTTAAGGAAAATGTACAATAGAATTTGACAAAGGCATTTGATCTTACACAAGAAGGGGTGCTCCAATGCCAAGGTAGATTATGTGTACCGGATGTAGATGAGCTCAGGCAATGAATTATGACAGAGGTGCATCATTCGCGCTATTCTATTCATCCGGGTGCTACTAAAATGTACCATGATTTAAAAGAAGTGTATTGGTGGGGAAATATGAAAAAGAACATTGCAGAGTTTGTCGCTCAATGCCCGAATTGTCAACAAGTGAAAGTAGAGCATCAGAAACCAGTAGGTTATATGCAATGTATCAATCTTCCAGTCTCGAAATGGGATATGATTAACATGGACTTCATTACAGGTTTGCCTCGTACATTGCGGAAGTTTGATTCTATATGGGTTATAGTGGACAGGCTTACCAAATCAGCGCATTTTCTACCAGTCAACACCACCTATACAGCTGAGCATTATGCAAGATTATATGTTAAAGAAATAGTGCAGTTGCATGGTATTCCACTTTCGATCATATCAGACAGAGGAGCACAGTTCACAGCGCACTTTTGGAGATCTTTTCAGCAGAGTTTGGGCACACAGGTGAATTTGAGTACGGCTTTCCATCCGCAAACTGATGGACAAGCAGAACGTATTATTCAGACACTTGAAGATATGCTACGAGCTTGTATGTTAGATTTTCAAGGCAGTTGGGATGACCATTTGTCTCTTATTGAATTTGCTTATAACAATAGTTATCATTCAAGTATTAAAATGGCACCTTATGAGGCTTTGTACGGAAGAAAATGTAGATCACCAATTGGATGGTTTGAAATGGGTGAAACTGCTTTACTTGGGCCATATATTGTTGATCAGGCTATGAATAAAGTTAAAGTGATCCAACAACGGTTACAAATGGCCCAAAGTCTCTACAAGTCATATGCCGATGTTAGAAGAAGAGGGCTTGAATTCGCCATAGGTGATTGGGTATTTTTAAAGGTGTCGCCGATGAAAGGGGTAATGAGGTTCGGAAAGAAAGGGAAATTGAGTCCACGTTACATAAGCCCATATGAAATCATTAGAATATTTGGGCAAGTTGCTTATGAATTAGCACTACCTCAAGAACTTTCATCAGTCCATCCCGTATTTCATGTGTCGATGCTTCGAAAGTGCATAGGGGATCCATCTCGTATTGTTCTCGTTGAATATGTTCAAATTACAGAGGATCTTACTTATCAAGAGGTACCCATTGCTATCCTAGATCGACAAGTAAAGAGATTGAGGAATAAAGACATAGCTTCTGTGAAAGTCCTTTGGAGAAATCAACAAGTAGAGGAGATTACATGGGAAGCTGAAGAAATGATGAAATCCAAGTATCCCTATCTATTTCAAATGGATGAAAAAGTTCAGAGTGTGGGAGTGAAGCCCTAACAAGTAAGTATTTATGAGAATTAAGTGTTTATGTATGTGTATACTAATATAGAGATGTAATTGTCGTAATTGAAGTGATATTGTTAAAATTCGAGGACGAATGTTCCTAAGGGGGGAAGAATGTAACACCCCATACCTTCCTAACCCTACTTGACGATATTGAACAATGTTTACTTAGGTTTCGAGAGCCATACGTATGTATTTTGTAATGTTATTGATGAGATAATTGAATTTGGCCCTCGTCTATGTGATTAAACCTTCGTAGGAGGTGTTTTGTGATTTTTGTGGAGAATTTGTGGGGTTATAAAAGAGGCTAAGAGGACCTCTAAACAAAGGATATTAAGGTTAAGAAGTAAGTTAAAGAATAGGACTTGAAGTACCTAAGCAAACCCGCGAAGAAAAGTCGAAAAATGAAATTTTTGAAAAATCTAAGGCTGGGGTGCGCCAGAGGGCGTGCCACGCCGCTTTGGAACAAAATTTTGTGCCCATAGGAAGAAATATGGCGCACCCAAGGGCGTGCCACACTGGTTTTTCCACTTTTCCAAAGTTTGAAATTTTCTTAAGTCCCAAGGGTACCCGGGGATGTACCGAGCCAATTTTTGCCACGTTTCTTATACAACCACGAGTATATACATGAAATGAGTAAAGTATTATATTGGTATGATAAAATTACTTGAGAACAAATTCGGCATCAAAATGATGGTTTTACCCTTATGGTCAAAATAGGCCATACGTGGCTAGAATCACTTGTTTTTGGGGTTGAGGCTACGAATATGAATCACGTGAGTGAGAATATCATCGTAATGCGTATGAAATGAGTTAAACATGAGAAATTATTGATTTTATTGGGTTGAGTGATTTGGGCTCAATAAAAGGCTCAAAAATGGAAACAAGACATGGGCTAGAATGGGTCAAATGACCCATTCTTCACCCTTTGACCCCTTGTACATGGTATTTAATGCCAAGGAGACTTGAGGGACTATAAATAGGTGAAAAATATGATTTTTCTTCAAAGACTTACACTACACATCTCTAGAAATTTCCCAAAATTTCTCTCAACTCTCAAGAACCCTAAGCCAACTTCTTGGAGCAAAATCATCAATTTTCAAGCTTAGGTAAGTAATTATTATTATGGAATAATATATTACATTCATGAGAGAGTATGTAAATCATGTTGGTTATGCTTGGAAGGGTTGTACATGGTACTTTGTGTTTTTATATAAGATTTGTGATCCATGAGATTCAAGCTTGAATTATGACTTGTGACTTTGATGAAAGAGCATGGTATGGATAAAATATAAACATGTATGGTGTGATTTTGTTATTAAACTTGTTATTTTTCTATAAGTGTAAATTATGGAATTTTGGCCGATATGTGCTATGAGGTGTATTAAGGTAATTTGATGGATTATTTGTGATGTGGTGTGGATAAGAAAGTGTAAAGGAGAAGTGTTGTGGTGAAATGTATTGATTATCATGTATTGGTCAATGTATGGAATATTGTGGGATTTTTGGAATAATAATTTCATCAATGGTTTTGTCAAGGGGAAATGGCATGTTTAAAGGCAAACATGTAACTCATTGACGTTATGTGCATTTGAAGGATAGTTGGTGGTTAATGTAAATTCCATTATGTATTTGTGTTGTAGAGTGAAACATAAGGAAGGAGCAGGACATTGTATGCACAACTAAGGTTGTATATTCGTATTGAGAACACAAGGTTTGTAAGGTTCCTCTTTCTGTATCCTTCTGCAGCATATAGTGTACACCTTGTTATGGTACCTACTCATTCCCGAAATGTTCTAAGGCATCTTATTTCATGTTATCATCTAGTGTTGATCATATATATCTTATTCTTGCTCTATTGTCATTCATGTATAACATACTTATAGACATGATTCCAAGTTCCAAAAATGTTGTGTTTCAAAGCTTTCAATAATGTTACAATTATCAAAAGTGTCAATCTCATGAAGTGAAGGATAACGAAATGCATATATGTGTGCTTCCAAAAATGTCATAATCCTCAGTGTAATAATCTTTCATGAGTGAGTGTGTCCATGGGGTGAAACAAACACCTTCATGACGATATCCATGGGCTGAAAGAACACACCTTCATGATGACCATCCCAACATTATGGGTGTATCCATGGGGTGAAAGAACACACCTTCATGATGACCATCCCAACATTATGGGTGTATCCATGGGGTGACATGAACACCTGCATGACGATATTATTTTCCCACTGATCAGTTGGGCCTGGGGAGAATATAACTAATGACTGGCAAGTAAGTAAGAAGAGGTACAAACATGAAGTAAGTATCGAAAGTAATGCATGCAGTTTCAAATATATATATTGATGGCTATCCATAATGGGCATGTCCCTTGTGATTATTTTTCCATGAAAGTTCTTATATATTGATTCAGTTTCATACAGCCTTACATACTCAGTACATTCTTCGTACTGACCCCTCTTGGGGAATTTACCTTACTTGCTGCAGGCACAGGTTCTAGCAGACCTCCCCAGTAAGCTGCAGGACACCTACTGATCTTTGGTGAGCTCCAGTTGGTTTGGGGCTTTCCATGTCCACATTGTACATTGATTTTTGTATTGTACATATTATTTAAAGCGGGGCTTGTCTCGAACTTAAGTTGGTTGTGTATGTATTTCTCTTAGAGGCTTTTGTAGACGTACGTGGGTGTGTAAATGAATGTGGAAGAAAGAGATGTATGTCTGGTTGACTTGATGGCCCTGAAGGCCAAGTTTCACGTCTATATACATATCATCATTATCCATGATTTCCGATATTGGTCCTTTATGTTCTTACGTGATAGAAGTGTTTCTTATGGCATGCATATGATTTAATAGAGGCAAAGCTTGGTTCTCTCGAGCCTTGTCGGGTACGAGTGCCAATCCGTCCCTATGGGATTCGGGGCGTGACAGAAAATGAAAACAACCATAATAAATAATAAGCGGAAGCAAAAGAGATATACATACATAATATATTATACAAGAGAGGAAAGTGGACAAAATATACAAAAACAATCCCTTTTAAGACCTCGTAAGGTCAGTACAAGAGCCACTATAACCAAAAAAAGAGTTCTAGACAGTATCCAAAATATATATACACATAGTAGTCTGGAAATATAGAAAAGACTATCACTGAAGCAGAAGGAGGAGGATCAGCTCCGGACTCTAGAAAGCTCACCCTATCTCCGAATCAGCAGCACAGCCCGAGGATAACTTTGGTGGCGGTGGCTTTTACTCGAATCTGCATAAGGAAAAAGATGAAGAAGTAAAGTATGAGTACCAAAACCACAGGTACTCAGTAGGCATCATCGGCCGACAAATCTCAAATACAGTAAAAGTATAAATAAAGTACGAGAATCTAATCTAAAGTAAATAGTACGGGACAAAAATGGAAATAATAGGTTATACTAGGCAAATGAAATAAAGAAGAAGTAAGTAACTCGATAATAAAAGTAAAAGCCTAGCTATAACCTAACTAGTCCCCCATAAGCCCAGAAGGTACACACAAAAAGAAATAATCCTCCTGATCCCCCATAAGCCCGGGGGGTGCAAACAAGTGTAAAACTAAAGTAGGAGTCCATAGATAATCAGTGCTAAACATAGAATAAGCTGATATGGGTGATATGCGTACCGAATACTCCTCTCCTAGCTGTAACCGTAAACCTTACTAGTTTTCAATAAATTTACAGTCACAGATCCATAGCAATAAAGATGTACCGGACATGAACTGGAATCAATGGATAATAACGAGAGTCCAGATGCCGGAATCAAACCAAAAATAGTGGATAATAACAAAAGGCCAGATGTCGTACTCGAACCGAAACTTATAAAAAGTGAACCATAACCATAAAATGGTGTCGAACTCAAACCAAAACTTATAAAAAGTAAGCCATAACCATAAAAGAAGTCAAACTCAAGCTAGAACTCATAATGATAGCTATAAAGTATATGTTAGACTCGAACCGAAACTGATATATAATAATGATATAGTGATCGTCAGACTCACATTAGAACTTAATAAGCACGAAATAACTAGCGGTAATCCATGGGTTTTAACCTATCTCCAATCCATTTATTCATGAAATTCAATCTTGGGTGGTCAAATCTGTTAAGACCAGGTGGGTTCCAATTATTAGATCAAAGAGGCGCGGTTAAAGATTAGTTACTTCCCTACCCGAGGATAATGAAGCAAAATAGGCGTGCAATCAAGTCTAGGTCGACCCACACCCAAGGTAATAGCTGAAGAAGCAATCATAAGCTCATCTAAGCTTAAAGGTAAGTCGTTCGAAGCATTCTATTGAAATAGGGTAGTGTGGCCCACTATCAGACCCCAATAACCCAGCCTAAGGCAAATACCTAGCCGAACCTAGGCTAAGGATTCTTAATCCCAACACAAGGCACTAAAAGGGATAATTATAATCCTAAATGATATTCTTATATTAACCTAGGGGAAAACGAACCCGAATTCTACCAAAAAAAGGCCTTATCCAGCTAAAATAGGGCGATAAATGCTAAAAAGAACAACCTAGTCGTAAATACCACCCATGGCTAGCATAATAATACACTTATACCATAAATAAACACATTCTAGGTGAAAGGTAAGCCTAGCTTACCTGGACACCGCTGAAGTCTCGTTTAATCCTTTACTCAGGAGTTTTTCCCTTCTGAGAAGCCTCCGACCTTTGAACTAAATAGTAGAATTACACAGGAAATTGATTGAAAACATATGGGATAACAATGATTAAAATACCTACAATCATTATCTCAAGCTAACTCTAGCTCAAACAATTGATCTCCCACAAATTTATATGCTCCCACACTCTTCCAATGGTGTCCAACACTTAGAATTTGTGATGGAAAAATAAAGGGGAAAATATATACTGCCAGGGGTTTCCTCATTGTTTTCGCGAGGTCCCTTGGTCGTGATCACGGAATCCCACTAATGAGACCATCTCAATCGTGGAGGCCTAGCCATCCAGTCCCGACAGATAAGCTGGTCCGGTCCCATGGCCTCATTAATCTCGATCGTGAATGCCCAGGATCGCGATCACGATGACCGTGATCATAGAACCTCGTAATCCCGGAGGTCCTGATTGCTATAGCAATGAAGAACCTGGGCCTGCACCAGGTGTTAATGCACCAACAATTTTGCCAAGTTGCAAAATCTCCAAACAAACCCTTGGGATTCATTCAGAATCCCATGAATGCAAACGAACTATGCTACCTTACCAAATTTGGAATTCTGAACTTAACAGAACCACCAAACCTTCCATCCGAGGACATTTCAACAAAAAGTGGGTCCTTACCCAAGGGTTCATTTTAACCAAAATCCACCCAATAGCCCAAAATGAGTTTGGAAGCATCGGGACCGGGACAAAGTATCCCCCTAGACTAAAATCGACATTCCAGAACTGATGAAACTGTCAAAACTGGCACTTAAGGCCGTTTAACTAATGTTTTGGCCCGAGATCCAACTTCAAAAGCTCCAAAATAGGAAAATGGCTATAAAAAACTAAACGAACTGCTCGGTAGCCAAACTGTCAGTCCCAACAGCCGAACTGTTAGTCCCAATAATTCATAAATGACTTAGGGTAGCTATAGAAATGCTCTAAACATAGAAAAAGCAAAAAAAGCATAAAAACGCAGAAAATGACCTGGAGGGTCAGTACAACATCCACTACTAAAATGACTTTCATCCGCAGAAGTAAAGAATTAAGAAGTACCTGAAGGCTCGAACAGATGAGGATACTGAGAACATATATCATGCTCGGTCTCCTAGGTAGCCTCCTTGATAATACAGTGTCTCCACTAAACCTTAACCATAAGAATATCTATGGAGCGCAACCGTCTAACAACTGTGTCTAGAATAGAAACTGGCTCCTCCACAAAGGTAAAACTCTCATCCAACTGAACCGTGTCCCACTGAAGCACGTGTGAATCATCCAAAACATAGCATCGAAGAATCTATACATGAAAAACTAGATGGATGATTGAAAAGGCTGGAGGCAAAGACAACTCATAGGCTATCTCCCTAACTGTTTGAAGGATCTCAAATGGCTCGATATACCAGGGGATGAGCTTTTCCCTCTTCCCGAATCTCATCACGCCCCTCATGGGCAATACTCGAAGGAATACCCAGTAACCAACTCTAAATCTCAAGGGGAAAAGCCTACGATCAGCATAACTTTTTTATTTGCTCTGAGATGCCCGTAGCCTATCTTGAATCATCCAAACTTGGTCCAAAGACTCACGAAGCAAATCAGTACCACCGGGCCTAACCTCTGAAGTATCAAACTAACAAACCAGAGATTGACAATGCCTACCATACAATACCTCGAATGGTAGTTGTTATTATAGGCAAACTCCGCTAAGGAAAAAACCTGCTCCCACTGACCTCCAAAGTCCAAAACACAAGCACAGAGCATATCCTTCAAAACCTGAATAGTCTGCTCTGATTGCTCATCAATCTAGGGATAAAAAGTGGTGTTAAGATCAACCTGAGTACCCAACTCCTCATGAAATACCCTTTAAAATTTAAACTTGAATTGAGAGCCTCTATCTGAAATAATAGACAGAGGCACCCTGTGATGACAAACCACCTCTCGAACATAGATCCGTGCTAACCTCTCAGTACTGAAGGAATTCTGAACAGGGATAAAATAGGCAGACTTAGTCAATCCATCTACAATGACCCAAATGTTATCAAAACCATAAAAAGTATGAGGAAAACCACCTACAAAGTCTATAGTAACCCGCTCCCACTTCCACTCGAGAATGGGTAGTTTTTAAAGCAAGCCATCAGGTCTTAAATGCTCGACCTTCACCTGCTGACAATACAAACACCAAGCCACAAAGTCCGCTACATCTCTCCACATACCCCTCCACCAGTAATGCTGTGTGAAATTTCTATACATCTTAGCTGTTCTGGGGTAAATAGAATACCTAGAGCTATGAGCCTCTTAGAGTATCAGCTGAATCAAACCTCCTACCCTTGAAACACAAATGCGACCATCAAATCTCAGAATGCCCTCAGAATCAAAGGTAGCCCTCCTGGACTCACCCCTTAACACCTAATCTCATATGCCACGCAAACCACCATCATCAAATTAATGTAACACCCCGTACGTTTCCGAGTCTAGCTGACTACCATAACATTTATGGGAAAATAAAAACATGAGAGAATTGATGAATTATGTATTGAATTGTGGGTATTTAAAAAGTATTACACCATTGGGCCTTAAATGAAGCCCAAAACAATTATAAGAGAAAGACATGGCCCAAAAAAAAAAGGATTCTTGACCCATTTTTCCAATTTGCTCCATTTGACCAAATCAACCCTTGAATTAAATGCTAAGGAAGAGATAAGAGAGACATGAGGGATTATATAAAGAGAAAAATCAAATTTTATTGTATTAGACTCTAATGCTTTTCTAAACTTTACCAAATAATATCTTTTGCCTCTCAAGAACCCTAAGTTATCCTTTGGGCCAAGATCATCTTTGTACAAGCTTGGTAATTGTTTATTATGATAGTTTAATATATTTTATGCATGAGAGATGGTGTATAATATGTTGGTTATGTTGGTGGAGTATTGAGAAGTTCACAAGGTGTGAAATGTTACATGTTTGCTAAATCGGAGAATGGTTTGTCTTGTAAAATTGAATATGCACTTGTGGTATTGAAGGAAATTAATTTGGTGGAGTAAATATTGACATGTGACATGTGATTATAGTCTTACTTTGTTTAATCCTTGTGTATAACATTTGGAATCGTTATTGTGAAAGTGGTTATGGTTTTGGTGCCATATTGGTCGTGGAATGTCGTTTTGGGTGTTGTTATGTGTGTTGTGAGACCATGGATGAATGTTGATGTTTAAGATGATCAAAAATATATCAAAATAAGGTTGGTTATGATCATGGACCATTCATGGCATGAAAAGACCCAAAAGAGGCCATTTCAGACCAAAACGGGCATCCGCCCCCGCAGACGAGGGCATCTACGGGCGCAGATACCAACGCAGATGCCCCTGGAATTTTCCAGAGGCCATTTGCGCATGCACCTCAGCCACCTGTGGGAGCAGGTGGCAACGCAGGTCATCCCAGTTTTCCATTTTGAGTGGTTTCGTTTCTAGTTGATCACCGAAGACCCTATACCCTGTTTGGAAGTAATTATCAACTTGTAATGTAGTTTTAATGACTTTAAAGTATCGTATGGAGGTGTGTTGGACTGTATTAAGTATGGATGATTGTTCATATGTGGTTATGAAGGGGTAATTGCAACGGAATGATAAAGAGAAAAGCGTAAAGGGTAAGTGTGGCGTGTAATGCGATCGATGTATGATCTCTTGGTTAATGTGCGTAATGTCATGATGTTATTGATATGATAATTCCTTGGATTATATTGTAAGGGGTGATATGATGTTATATGGAAGTCATATAGTTCGTTGTCGTCTTGTACGCTTGTATAGTGACTAATTGCTAATGTGAGTTCCGGTATGAACTTGTATTGTAGAGTAAGACGTAAAGAAGGAGCTGGGCTATTGTGTTCATACATAGACTTGAGTATTCATACTTGGAAGTGCAGGTATGTAAGGTTACTCTGTCCATATCTTTCTACGGCAAATAGTATTCACATTGGCATTACGCTTGTCCCATCCCGAAATGTGCTAAGGTATTCTATATCCGGTTATCAATGGTCATTATCATACATTTCCTACTCATGGATCAATTGTGGATCTCATGTCTCATATTCATTGATAATGTTCCAAAATCCCAATAAAGTTATGTTCCAAAGTTCCAATATTGTTTATGCTCATGTATCTCGTTCATTGATCATTGTCCAATGGTTCCAATAGTGTTATGTTTCCTAAAACGCTATATTTCCAAATAATGTTATTCTCACATCTCTTACTTATTGGTTAATGATCCAAAGCTTCACATAATGTTATGACTATCATTGTGTCAATCTCAAAGTAATGAACAAAGTAATGCATATGTGGTTAATGATCAAGTATGGGTGGTAGCTTTGGGGGCACAATGCCTAGTTCAAGCCGATCCCGAGATTATTGGATCAGGGGGCAGTCTTAGAGGCATAAGCCTAGCTCGGACCAAACATGACAGGGGGCAGATCTAGAGGTATAAACCTAGCTCGAGCCGCACCTGATATGTTAGTTTATGGGTGGCAGCTCTAAAGGTAATAAGCCTAGCTCGAGCCGAACCCAATGCTTTGATTCTTAGGGTGGCAGCTCTGGGGGGGGGCATAAGCCTAGCTCAAGCCGATCCCAATATAACGATATGTTATGTTAAAACCCATTGTTCAATCGAGGCCCGAGTATCACAGTTCACAGGCAAAGATGAATAACCATAGAATCAAAGGAACAAAGAAAGTAAAGGAAGCAATATACATGGTTTCCAAATTACAGTATTTTGAATTATCCATATTGATCATTTATTGTATTTGAGTTCATTGATATGTCTACATATTATACAAGTTTCATATGGTCTTACATATTCAGTACATTCTTCGTATTGACCCCTCTTGGGGAATTTACCTTACTTTCTGCAGGAGCAGGTTCTAGTAGGCCTCCACAGTAGGTTGCCAGTTGTTGCGGATCATTGGTGAGCTCCAGTTAGTTCGGGGCTTCTCCGAGTCGCAGTTGCACATATGTTTTGATGTTGTACATGTTGTTTAGTTCGGGGACTTGTCCCGACTTTTAGTTCATTTTGGTCAATGCATTTGTTAGAGGCTTTTGTAGACGGATGTGGGTGTATCAATGTAAAAGGTACATGTCATTTTGGACTTGATGGCCTCAACGGCCACGTTTCGCATATGTATATGTATGTCCTATGTTCCATGTTTTCTGTTATTCATCATTTCATGTTCTTACGGGACGGTGGTGTTGGTTATGATATATGATATGCATATGAATGAATAGAAGCAAAGGTTGGTTCTCTCGGGCCTTATCGGCTATGGGTGCCAATCATGTCTCGATGGGATTCGGGGCGTGACAAAAGTTGTATCAAAGCAGGTCGTTCTAAGGGTGTCTACAAAGTCGTGTCTGAGTAGAGTCTTACTTATCAATGTGTTGTGCACCACATTTATAAGTAAGCGGCTACGGGACATTTAGGATGTTGTTTCTCTTCTTTAATTCTAGATCGTGCAATAGAGCCAGTGTTGTAAGTTAATTTGTCTTTGACCATGGTAATTGTTTTTCTCTGGTATAGTAACAATGCCAATGACGAGAAGAGGTAGAGGTAAAGGGAAGCAGGTAGAGGTGCCTGCTAGTGAAGGAATGATTAGACTACCACCTGACCAAGCTAGTCAAGGTGGAGCAAATGCTAAAATTTTATCACGGTCTTCATCTACCTTTCCAGCTCCAGAAGAGCCAGTCGGTAGAGAAGTACCCGCAGAACCACCAATGAATGCCACAGATCAGGATCTTAGAAATTCAGTTCACATGTTGACGCAGTTAGTGGTAGCATAAAGTCAAGGACGAGCAGGTCCAATGACACATGATAATGATGCGGCTAGAGTGGCGAGTCGCAGAACACAGGATTTTCTGAAACTGGACCCTCCTATATTCACAGGGTCAGATCCAAAAGCAGATCCACAAGACTTCGTGGATCAAATTCAGAGGGCCTTGGAGGTTATACACGTGATGGGGGTAGAGACAGTTGAACTTGCTGCGTACAGATTGAAAGGGGAAGCGATATTGTGGTACGAGGATTGGAAGAAATCCCATGATATTGGTGCAAATCCACCTACTTGGGAAGAGTTTAAAGTGGCTTTACTTGATCATTATCTTCCTTATGATATCTGCGAGGCACGTACGGATCAGTTTCTAAATCTCCGTCAAGGAAATTTGAGCGTCAGAGAATATAGTTTGCAATTTAATTCTTTGGCTCGATATGCGCCGAATGTTGTGGCTACGATGACAGACAGAGTCCATAGATATGTGTACATGTTAGAGCCATATTTGGTAAGTGATTGCACCATTGCTGCCTTAAATAAAGATATGGACATTGCTAGAATACAGGCCTTCACCCAGAAAATGAAAGATCAAGGACAGAGAAGAAGGGCACATGAATTTGACAGGGGGCAAGCTAAACGGGATAGACCTATGGGATCATCTGCTATGTCTCAAGGAGGATCTAGGCCTCGTATGTTTCCGAGACCACCTAGACCATCATTTTCTCATTCCACAGCAGGTGTTCACTCTCAGTTTAGAGGGTTTAGAGGTGGTCCAGCTGGGCAGAGTAGTGGAGGTCACGGATCATAGGCAGCAAGTTTTCCTCGTCAGCAGTGTCAGCACTGCGGGAGTATTCATGCAGGTACATGCAGAGTGGGGACAAATGCTTGTTTCTGGTGCGGCATGATGGGACACATGATGAGAGAGTGTCCCGAGAGCAGTATGGGTGGTATAGCACGACCGGCAAGATCGACCATTGCGTCATCAACATCGGCTCCTTATTTGGGCTGAGGTGTGCAGCCTGTGGGCCATGGTAGTGGTGCCAGAGGAGTAGCCAGTACTAGTGGGGTCCAGAATCGCACTTATGCTTTGGTGGACCGAAAAAATTCAGAGGCTTCTCCTGATGTCGTTATAGGTACATTATCCATATTCTCAAATAATGTATATGCATTGATTGACCCTGGTTCTACATTTTCCTATGTTACTTCATTGGTTGCTGCAAAATTTGCAAAGGCACCAGAATTATTAATTAAATCAATTGAAGTGTCTACACTGGTTGGTGAATGTATTATTGCGAAAAGAGTATATCAAAATTGTGTGATAACTGTGTGTGGTCATGATACATTGGCCGATCTCATTGAATTAGACATGGTGGATTTTGATGTGATAATGGGGATGGATTGGTAGGCTTCTTGTTATGCCACGGTTGATTGCCGGGCCAAGAAGGTGCAATTTTGCTTTCCGCAAGAAAATATTCTTGAATGGCAGGGTAATGTAGGGGCACCACGAGGAAGATTTATTTCCTATCTGAAAGCCAGGAAAATGATTGCTAAGGGTTACATATGTCATTTAGTACGGGTGAAAGATACTGAAATGGAACCACTAACTCCGCAGTTGGTTCCAGTGGTCAGTGAATTTTTAGATGTATTTCCAGAGTATCTTCCAAGCTTACCCCCAGAATGGAAAGTAGAATTTGGCATTGATGTGATTCCAGGCACTCAACCTATTTCTATTCCTCCATATAGAATGGCTCCAGTAGAATTGCATGAATTGAAGGAGCAATTGAAAGATTTTCTAGACAAGGGCTTCATTAGACCTAGTGTGTCCCCGTGGGGTGCACCGATATTATTTGTACGGAAGAAAGATGGCACGTTGAGAATGTGCATCGACTATCGGCAATTGAATAAGGTAACAATCAAGAATAAATATCCCCTCCCTTGGATTGATGATTTGTTTGATCAGTTACAGGGTGCCAAGTGTTTTTCAAAAATCGACTTGAGGTCGGGTTACCATCAAGTCAGAGTTAGAGAAGAAGATGTACCCAAGACAGCTTTTCGAACATGGTATGGCCATTATGAATTCTTAGTTATGTCTTTTGGACTAACAAATGCACCAGTTGTGTTCATGGATTTGATGAATAGGGTGTTTAAGCCATTTTTAGACGTGTTCGTCACAGTGTTTATAGATGACATCCTAGTTTATTCCAGAACCCCAGAAGACCATGCTAATCACTTACGGCAGGTGCTACAGATTCTTCGTGAGCGTAAGTTGTATTCAAAGTTCTCTAAGTGTGAGTTTTGGTTAAAATCAGTTGCATTCTTGGGTCACATTGTGTCAGATGAAGGGATACAGGTTGATACACAGAAGATCGAAGCAGTGAAAATTTGGCCAAGACCTACGACACCCACAGAAATTCATAGTTTTCTTAGACTGGCAGGTTATTACCGAAGATTTATGGAAGGATTTTCCTCTATTGCTGCACCGTTAACAAAGCTTACACATAAGGCAGTGAAATTTCAGTGGAATGATGCGTGTGAGAAAAGCTTCCAAAAGTTGAAAGATAAATTAACCTCCACACCAGTTTTAGTGCTTCCTGAAGGTACCGAGGGTTATGCAGTGTATTGTGATGCTTCCGGGATTGGCCTCGGATGTGTATTGATGCAGCACGGTAATGTCATAGCCTATGCTTCGCGACAGTTGCGTCCACATGAGAAAAATTATCCCACACATGATCTTGAATTGGCAGCGGTGGTCTTTGCTTTAAAGATATGGCGTCATTACTTGTATGGAGTTCATATTGATATCTATACGGATCACAAAAGTTTGCAATATCTCTTTAAGAAGAAGGAACTCAATTTGAGACAACGAAGGTGGTTAGAACTCTTAAAAGACTATGATATTGATATTATTTATCGTCCAGGCAAAGCAAATGTAGTGGCTGATGCATTGAGCCGCAACGCAATAGAAAGCACTAGCGACCAATTAACAGAAAAGAAAGAGATAATCAAAGATATACATCAATTAGCCAGCTTGGGGGTTCGTCTTCTTGAATCCTCAGATGAAGGAGTTATTGTGAAAAATGCGGCTGAATCTTTGTTAATAGCTGAGGTAAAAGAAAAGCAGTTTACAGATCCTATTTTAATGCAATTAAAGAAGAATGTAGAAAAGAATTTAACAAAGGCATTTGATCTAACACAGGAAGGGGTACTCCAATGCCAAGGTAGAGTATGCGTTCTAGATGTAGATGAACTGCGAAAATGAATAATGACGGAGGCGCATCATTCGCGCTATTCCATTCATCCGGGTACTACTAAAATGTATCATGATTTAAAATCAGTGTATTGGTGGGGAAATCTGAAGAAGAATATTGCAGAATCTGTCGCTCAGTGCCTGAATTGTCAATAAGTAAAGCTAGAGCATCAGAAAATAGGAGGTTACATGCAATGTATTAATCTTTCAGTCTGGAAATGGGATATGATTAATATGGACTTCATCTCAGGTTTGCCTCGTACATTGCGGAAGTTTGATTCTATATGGGTTATCGTAGACAGGCTTACCAAGTCAGCGCATTTTCTACCAGTCAAGACTACTTATACAGTTGAGGATTATGCAAAGTTATATGTTAAGGAGATAGTGCGGTTGCATGGTATTCCACTTTCCATTGTATTAGACAGAGGAGAACAGTTCACAACGCACTTTTGGAGATCTTTCCAACAGAGTTTGGGCACACAGGTAAATTTGAGTACGGCTTTCCATCCTCATACTGATGGACAAGCAGAACGTACTATTCAGACACTTGAAGATATGCTACGAGCATGCATGTTAGATTTTTAGGGCAGTTGGGATGACCACTTGCCTCTTATTGAATTTGCTTATAACAATAGCTACCATTCAAGTATTAAAATCGAACCTTATGAAGCATTATATGGAAGAAAATGTAGATCACCAATTGGGCGGTTTGAAGTAGGTGAGACTGCTTTACTGGGGCCAGACCTTGTTCATCAGGCTATGGAGAAGGTTAAGGTGATTCAACAACGATTACAGATGACCCATAGTCGACACAAGTCATATGCCGATGTTAGAAGAAGAGGACTTGAGTTCGCCATAGGTGATTGGGTATTTCTGAAGGTGTCACCAATGAAAAGGGTAATGCGATTCGGAAAGAAAGGAAAATTGAGTCCACGGTATATAGGCCCATATGAAATTATTAGAAGATTTGGGCAAGTTACATATGAGTTGGTGCTACCCCAAGAACTCTCCACAGTTCATCCGGTATTCCATGTGTCGATGCTTCGAAAATGCATAGGAGATCCATCTCGTTTTACTCCTATTGAGGATGTACAGGTTACAAAGGATCTTACCTATGAGCAAATACCTATTGCCATTTTGGAGAGACAAGTGAAGAGGTTGAGAAACAAAGACATAGCTTCCGTAAAGGTACTTTGGAGAAATCAGCAAATAGAAGAGGTCACGTGGGAAGCTGAAGAAATGATGAAATCCAAGTACCCTCATTTGTTCCAAGGGGAAGAATGACAAGTAAGTATTTATAAGCTTTGAGTATATATTTATATGATGACATGAAGAATGCTCATATACTTTTAATTGTTTACTTTGAATAATAACATTAACATTCGAGGATGAATGTTTCTAAGGGGGGGGGGGAAATGTAACACCCCGTACGTTTCCGAGTCTAGCTGACTACTGTAACATTTATGGGAAAATGAAAACATGAGAGAATTGATGAATTATGTATTTAATTGTGGGTATTTAAAAAGTCTTACACCATTGGGCCTTAAATGAAGCCCAAAACAATTATAAGAGAAAGACATGGCCAAAAAAAAAAAGGATTCTTGACCCATTCTTCCAATTTGCTCCATTTGACCAAATCAACCCTTGCAATAAATGCTAAGGAAGAGATAAGAGAGACATGAGGGACTATATAAATAGAAAAATCAGATTTTATTGTATTAGACTCTCATGCTTTTCTAAACTTTACCAAATAATATCTTTTGCCTCTCAAGAACCCTAAGTTATCCTTTGGGCCAAAATCTTCTTTGTTACAAGATTGGTAAGTGTTTATTATGATAGTTTAATATATTTTATTCATGAGAGATTGTGTATAATATGTTGGTTATGTTGGTGGAGTATTGAGAAGTTCACAAGGTGTGAAATGTTACATGTTTGCTAAATCGGAGAATGGTTTGTCTTGTAAAATTGAATATGCACTTGTGGTATTGAAGGAAATGAATTTGGTGGATTAAATATTGACATGTGACATGGGATTATAGTCTTACTTTGTTTAATCCTTGTGTATAACGTTTGGAATTGTTATTGTGAAAGTGGTTATGGTTTCGGTGCCGTATTGGTCGTGGAATATCGTTTTGGGTGTTGTTATGTGTGTTGTGAGACCATGGATGAATTTTGATGTTTAATATGATCAAAAATATATCAAAATAAGTTTGGTTATGATCATGGACCATTCATGGCATGAAAAGACCCAAAAGAGGCCATTTCAGACCAAAACAGGCATCCGCCCCCGCAGACGAGGGCATCTGCGGGTGCAGATGCCCCTAGAATTTTCCAGAGGCCATCTGCGCACTCACCTCAGCCACCTGTGGGAGCAGGTGGCAATGCAGGTCAGCCCAGTTTTCCATTTTGATTGGTTTCGTTTCTAGTTGATCCCCGAAGGCCCCTATACCCTTTTTGGAAGTAATTATCAACTTGTAATGTAGTTTTAATGACTTTAAAGTATCGTATGGAGGTGTTTTGGACTGTATTAAGTATGGATGGTTGTTAATATGTGGTTATGAAGGGGTAATTTCAACGGAATGATAAAGAGAAAAGCATAAAGGGTAAGTGTGGCGTGTAATGCGATCGATGTATGATCTCTTGGTTAATGTGCGTAATGTCATGATGTTATTGATATGATAATTCCTTGGATTGTATTTTAAGGGGTGATATGACGTTATATGGAATTCATATAGTTCGTTGTCATCTTGTACGCTTGTATAGTGACTAATTGCTAATGTGAGTTCCGGTATGAACTTTTATTGTAGAGTAAGACGTAAAGAAGGAGCTGGGTTATTGTGTTCATACATAGAATTGAGTATTCATACTTGGAAGTGCAGGTATGTAAGGTTATTCTGTCCATATCTTTTTGCAGCAAATAGTATTCACAATGACATTATGCTTGTCCCATCCCGAAATGTGCTAAGGTATTCTAAATCTTGTTATCAATGGTCATTATCATACATTTCCTACTCATGGATCAATTGTGGATCTCATGTCTCATATTCATTGATAATGTTCAAAAATCCCAATAAAGTTATGTTCCAAAGTTCCAATATTGTTTATGCTCATGTATCTTATTCATTGATCATTGTCCAATGGTTCCAATAGTGTTATGTTTCCTAAAACGCTATATTTCCAAATAATGTTATTCTCACATCTCTTACTCATTGGTTAATGATCCAAAGCTTCACATAATGTTATGAATATCATTGTGTCAATCTCAAAGTAATGCATATGTGGTTAATGATCAAGTATGGGTGGTAGCTTTGGGGGCACAATTCCTAGTTCAAGCCGATCCCGAGATTATTGGATCAGGGGGCAGTCCTAGAGGCATAAGCCTAGCTCGGACCGAACCTGACAGGGGGAAGCTCTAGAGGTATAAACCTAGCTCGAGCCGAACCTGATATGTTAGTTTATGGGTGGCAGCTCTAAAGGTAATAAGCCTAGCTCGAACCGATCCCAACATGACAATATGTTATGTTAAAACCTACTGTTCAGTCGGGGCTCGGGTATCACAGTTGTCACGTCCTGAATCCCATCGAGACATGATTGGCACCCGTAGCTGATAAGGCCCGAGAGAACCAAGCTTTACCTATGTTCATCATATGCATATCAAGCAACCCCATCATCACGTAACAACTTGAAAGACGAATAATGGAAAACATGGAACATGTGACACATATATATATACATTTGAGAAACTTGGCCATTGAGGACATCAACACAAGACTTCATGAGTCACCTTATATACATATACCCGCATGCGTCTACAAAAGCCTCTAACAGATGCATTGACCCAAACAAACTAAAAGTCGGGATAAGTCCCCGCTTTATACAACATGTACATCACCAAAACATATATACACTCTGACTCGGAGAAGCCCCGGATTAGCTGGAGTTAACCAATAAACCACTAGCAGCTGGCAGTCTACTGAGGAGGCCTACTGGTGCCTGCTCCTGCAGCAAGTAAGGTAAATTCCCCAAGAGGGGTCAGTACGAAATAAATACTGAGTATGCAAGGCTCAAATAAAACTGTACAATACATGAATAACTCAAATACATGTGAATAATCAAATGAATAAGTAACTATTCTGTATTTTTGGGAACCATCTGTATTACTTTCATTGCTTTCATTGCTTCTTTACTCCAATGCTCACTTGTCATTACATGTGTAACAATGTACCCGAGCCCCGACTGATCAGTGGGTATTTACATAACATAGCGTTATGTTGGGATCGGGTCGAGCCAGGCTTATGCCCCTAGACCTTCCACCCATAAATCAATGCATCGGGATCGGGTCGGGCTAGGCTTATGCCCCTAGACCTGCCACCCATAAATCAACATATCAGGTTTGGCTCGAGCTAGGTTTTCACCCCTAGAGCTTCCCCCTGTCAGGTTCGGCTTGAGCTAGGCTTTCGCCCCTAAAGCTGCCCCCTGATCCAATAATCTCGGGATCGGCTTAAGCTAGGCATTTCGCCCCCAAAGCTGCCACCCGTACTCAATCATTAACCACATATGCATTACTTTGTTCATTACTTTGAAATTGATACAATGATGGTCATAACTTTATTTGAAGCTTTGGATCATTAGTCAATGAGTGAGAAACATGTGAATAACATTATTGGAAACATTACCTCATTGGGAACATAACATTATTGGACAATAATCAATGGACTAGATACATGAATAGAACCACTATTGGAACTTTGGAACACAACCTTATTGGACTTTTGGAACCTTAGCAATAACTATGAGACAATATTCTCCATTGTGCAAAGAGTAGGAAACATGTGACAATAACCATTGATAACCGAAAATAGGATACCTTTGTACATTTTGGAATCGAATGAGTACTAAGAAAATGTGAACATCATATGTTGCAGAAGGATATAGAAGAGTAACCTTACATACCTTCACTTCCAAGTACGAATATACAAGCCTATGTATGAACACAGTAGTCCAGCTTCTTCCTTACGTCTTACTCTACAATACAAGTTCATACCGGAACTTACATTAGTAACTATTCACTATAAAGGCTTACAAGATGACAATGAACCATGTGAATACCATATAACGTCATGTCACCCCCTTTCAATACAATCCAATGCATTTCCATATCAACAATACCATAACATTACACACATTGACCAAAATATCATACATCGATAGCATTTCACACTACACGTACCCTTTACGCTTTTACCTTTATCATTCTGTCTCATTTACTTATTTATAACAACATATGAACAACCTTCACTTCATACAGTCCAACACACCTCCATACGATACTTTAAAGTCATTAAAACGACACCACAACTTGATAATTATATCCAAAAAGGGTATCGGGGCTTTCGGGGATCAAAGGAATACGAAAACAAACAAAACATAATTCTGGGCTGACCTGCGCACGTAGATGGCCCTTGGTAGCAGCCAGTGCCATCTACGTTGGCATCTGCGCCCACAGATGCCCTCGTCTGCGGGGGCGGATGCCCGTTTTGGCCCAAAATGGTTTTCTTTGGGTCTTTTGATGCCATGAATGGTCCATGATCACATTCCAACATATTTGAACATATTTTTGATCATCTTAAACATCAACATTCAGCCATGGTCTCACAACACACATAGCAACACTCAAAACCACATTTCACGGCCAATACGACACCAAAACCATAACCAATTTCACAATAACAATTCCAAACGTTATACACAAAGATTAAACCAAGTAAGACTATAATCACATCTCACATGTCAATATTTACTCCACCAAATCCATTTCCTTCAAAACCACAAGTCCATAGTCAAGTTTACAAGACAAAACACCCTTCGATTTAGCAAACATGTACACTTCACTTATTGTGAACTTCTCAATGCTCCACCAACATAACCAACATAATATACACCATATGTTATGCAGAAAATATATTAATCCATCATAATAAACACTTAACAAGTCTTACCAGTTGATGATCTTGGCCAAAAAAAGTGACAGGGGGTTCTTGAGAGCAAAGGAGAAAATGTTGGAAAATTCTAGAAATGAGATGAGAGTTCAATGAGATAAAAATATGATTTTTTCCTTTATATAGTCCCTCATGTCTATCTTATCCTTTCCTTAGCATTTAATGCAATGTTGATTTAGTCAAATGGATCAAAATGGAAGAATGGGTCAAAAATCCCCTTGTTGGGCCATGTCTTCTTATGAATTTTGGGCTTCACTTATGGCCCAATTGTATAAGACTTATTAATGCCCACATTTTAATGCATAATTCAACAATTCTCTCATGTTTTCATTTTTTCCATAAATGTTACGTTTGTCGGCTAGACTCAGAAACGTACGGGGTGTTACAACAGTTCATAGGCAAAGATGAATAACCATAGAATCAAAGGAACAAAGAAAGTAAAGGAAGCAATATACATGGTTTCCAAAGTACAATATTGTGACTTATCCATATTGATCATTTATTGTATTTGAGTTCATTGACATGTCTACATATTATACAAGTTTCATATGGCCTTACATATTCAGTACATTCTTCGTACTGACCCCTCTTGGGGAATTTACCTTACTTGTTGTAGGCGCAGGTTCTAGTAGGCCTCCACTGTAGGTTGCCAGTTGTTGCGGATCATTGGTGAGCTCCAGTTAGTTCGGGGCTTCTCCGAGTCGCAGTTGTACATATGTTTTGATGTTGTACATGTTGTATAGTTCGGGGACTTGTCCGGACTTTTAGTTCATTTTGGTCAATGCATTTGTTAGAGGCTTTTGTAGACGGATGTGGGTGTATAAATGTAAAAGGTACATGTCATTTTGGACTTGATGGCCTCAACGGCCACGTTTTGCATATGTATATATATGTCCCATGTTCCATGTTTTATGTTATTCGTCATTTCATGTTCTTACGGGATGGTGGTGTTGCTTATGATATATGATATGCATATGAATAAATAGAAGCAAAGGTTGGTTCTCTCGGGCCTTATCGGCTACGGGTGCCAATCATGTCTCGATGGGATTCGGGGCGTGACAATTAATGACCTTGAATCTGCTCTAACAAGGTAGATCTAGCATCATCACTAGCAAAAATCCTCTTGGGGTCTGAAATATCAAGTCAAGCTATAATGTTGGCTAAGGACTGGATGTCTAAGGCCAACAGTCGCTAAGAAACTAAAATGAAGGCCAAACTACCCATACTCACTACCTTCCGACTCAAGGCATCTGCTAACACATTCGCCTTACCCCAATGGTAAAGAATAGAGAGATCATAGTCCTTCAGCAACTCAATCCACTTATGCTGCCTTGAATTAGGGTCTTTTTAGGTCAAAATGTACTGAAGACTATGATGGACAATGAAGATCTCGCAACGAACACCATACGAGTAATACCTCTAAATCTTAAGTGCGCAAACTACCGTTGCCAACTCCAAGTCATGAGTGGGGTAGTTGCACTTATGCACCTTCAGCTGTCTCAAAGGATATACAATAACAAAGTCTTACTGAATTAGAACACACCCCAAACCAACACCAGAAGTATCACAATATACAGTAAACCCTTTGTCCTCAACTAGAAGAGTCAAAATAGGGGTTGAAGTGAGCAAGTCCTTGAGCTTCAAAAAGCTCGCCTTACAACCCTCGAACTATTAAAATGGGACCTCCTTCCTAGTCAATCTGGTCATAGGTGCTGCAATAGTAACAAATCTCTCAAAGAATGGCCTGAAGTAGCCTGCCAACCTAATAAAACTGCAAACCTCAGTCAAAGATGTAGGCCTAGCCCAATCGTGAATAGCCTCAATCTTTGTCGGGTCCACTATAATCCTATCCTTGGACACCACATGCCTCCCCAAGAAAGTAACAAACTCAAGCCAGAATTTGCACTTTGAGAATTTGGCATAAAGCCGATGATCTCTCAAAGTGTGGAGTACACTCCTCAAATGCTCCTCGTGCTCCTCCCTACTCTATGAATAGACAAGAATATCATTTATACACACGATCATAAAGGAGTCCAAATAAGGTTTGAAAACATGGCTCATCAAGTCCATGAACGTTGCTAGGGCATTGGTCAACCCAAAAGACATCACCAGGAACTCGTAATGGTTGTAACGAGTCCTGAAGGCTGTCTTAGGGATGTCTTCAGCCCTAACCCTAACTGGTGATTGCCAGACCTCAAATCAATCTTAGAAAACACGGCTACACCTCGAAGCTGGTCAAATTAATCATCAATATGAGGCATAGAATACTTATTCTTCACCGTAACCTTATTCAACTGCTTGTAATCGATACACATACTCATGGAACCATTCTTCTTCTTCATAAACAAAACTGTAGCACCCCAAGGTGATACATTCAGCCTAGTAAAACCCTTACCCAAAAGATCTTGAAGCTGAACATTTAGCTTCTTTAGCTCGGCAGGAGCCATACGATAAGGTGCCATAGAAATAGGTTGGACGCTCGGATCTAGGTCAATAGCAAACTCTATGTCACGCTCAGGGGGAAGGCTAGGTAGGTCGATAGGAAAAACATCAGAAAACTCATGAACTATAAGAACGGAGTCAAGTGAAGGACTCTCAACACTGACATCACAAACACAAGCTAAATAAGCCATACAACCCCTCGATACCAGTCTCCTATCCAGAATATAGGAAATAATCCTTACCAGCATGTGACTATAAGAACCCTACCACAGAACTAGGAGTATGCCAGGCATAGCTAAGGTAACAGTCTTAGCAAAGCAATCCAAGATCGCATGATAGGGGGATACCTAGTCCATGCCCAGAATCACATCAAATCAACCATGTCTAGCTCAATAAGATCAACCTAAGTGTCATATCCCGTACAGTCATAATAAATGATCTATAAACCTGAACCACTACTAAAGAATCACCCACGGGAGTATCTGCATGCAAAAGCACAAATAATGGCTCCCAAGACAACCCAATCGTGTGCAAATTAAGTAGAAACATATGAATATGTGGAGCCCAAATCAAATAAAGCATAAGCTAGTTGATGGCATACTGAAATCTTACCTGTAATAATAGCATCCAAAGCCTCAGTCTCCGACCTACCAGGAACAACATACAAATGACCTTGTCTGCCTCTGGACTAGGTTCCTGCCAGATCACCTATCTGAACTGCCTGAGGACCTATTCTAGAACCCTAGGGACCACCCCTGCTACCTTATACACTACCCTAAGCTAGCAGCATTGATCTAATTGGTAGAAAACTCTGTGCAGAAGGCTAAACCATCCCATGGTAGGGACACTCTATGGAAAAGTGGCCAACAACACCATACTCATAACATACCTCAGGCACTCTAACCTGACGAGAAGGTCTATCTGACCCAGAATGACCACATCAACCCAATGAACCTGACTGAAAACCTCTCGACTGTTGAATACTGCTCTAAACATGGGAACCACTATAATTGGGCTGACCCCCATATGATATCTGAAGTATTACCTAAATGGGCCTACTAGACTGAACCTGGTGCTGATAAGGTTGATGCTCGCGTGGAGGGGTTATCTTGATTCTGGGCCTACTGGATCTCTTCCTATGACTTGAACTCAATTCTCCGAGGCTTTCTTGGAGAAGTACTTGCCTTACAGTATGCGCGAGTTCCTGAGGGATAAGTTTATTGGATAGAGGCAGGTACTATAACCGTGATCGAGTATGAGGCGAGGTTTCATGAGTTATCCAGGCATACCACCATGATTCTTCCTATAGAGTATGAGCGGATTCGGTTTTTTGTTAGAGGGTTAAGACTATCACTTCGCAGGGCTACTCAGAGTTTCGTGACTTTAGAAAGGTCTTTTACTGACATTGTTGATCATGCCTACATTATAGAGGAGATAGATTGCAAGGTCCAAGAGGGCAGCGATAAGAGACCCCATTATCAGGGCAGTTAGAGTGACAGCCTGAGTGGTGCTCACTTAAGGAGTAGAGGTTTTTAGGGTAGGTACCCCCAGGTTATCTTGAATACCACATGACTAAACCAACCGCAAATTATGTAGCATCTCCTCACAAATAGTAAAAAACTCATAGATATCCTCTCCTAGGGTCCCAACAAACTTAGGTTGAGTCAATCTCAGAAATTGGACTGGCATCTTTTGTTCCTCAGAAGTAATGGATGGCTAGGCTATTGCTGGCTGTAGAACTACCGACATTAGTGGAACCTCTACTGTAGGAGCCGCAGCTATAGGTTGTGCTCCTATATCAAGTCCATCCTGGGTTGTCCCCTGAGAGAATATATATGCCCCATCTATAGGCGGGCCACTAACCAAACCCAAAAGTTAAACCAATACATCACAAAGAACCAAAAAAAAGATATAAATCTAGGTAGAATCCACCGGTTGCTATGGCGGAAGATCCTCTAGTGCTAACTCAGGTGCGTACTCTGGATCAAAATCGATGTCAGGCTTTAGTAAAGGCTCCCTGGCCCGTCCTCGAGCTGGGGCTATAGCTCTGGCCTGACCTCGACCTTGGGGTCGACCTCTGCCTTTAACTAGTGCTCTAGCAGTAGGCCCAGGGTCCCCATGGCCGACCATCGTACCCCGTATTCTAGCCATCTGAGAAAGAGTGAAACAAATGAGAATCTAGAAACCAATACAGACACAACGCATGAAAATAAACCAAGAAGATGACATTTTCCTAAGAATACCCTGTATCCTCTCAAAAATAGGATACGAATGTATCCGTACCGATCCGCGAAACTCTCCTAGACACTGGCTCTTTTGCCAAAAATATCGGTAAACCTAGGCTCTGATACTAAGCTGTCACAACCCAATTTCTCAGGTCATGATGGCACCTACTTTAATCTACCAGTAGGTAAGCCAAGCCATAATCCAGAATGATAAGTAATAGAACGACAAGTAACACGCTAACCGACAAAAGAAAAGGGAAACGAGAATGAAATCAACAATAATAAATAAGAAGAATAAGAAAAAGAGATATACATACATAATATATTGTACAAGAGAGAGAAGAGGACAAAATATACAAAAAGGATCCCTCCCAAGACCTCATAAGGTCAGTATAATAGCCACTATAACCAAAAAGAGAGTACTAGACAGTATCCAAAACATATATACAAATAGTAGTCTCAGAATATACAAAAGACTATCACCGAAGCAGAAGGATGAGGATCAGCTCTGAACACTAGAAAGCTCACCCTATCTCTGAATCAGCAGCACAGCCCGAGGATAACGTCAGTGGCGGTGGCTTATACTCGAATCTGCATCAGGAAAAATATGTAGAAGTGTAGTATGAGTAACAAAACCACAGGAATTCAGTGGGTATCATCGGCCGACTGAGCTCAAATACAATAAAAGTATAAATAAAGTGCGAGAATGTAATCTAAAGTCAATAGTACGGGACAAAAATGGAAATAATAGATTATACTAGGCAAATGTAACAAAGAAGAAGTAAGTAACCCGAGAATAAAAGTAAAAGCCTAGCTATAATCTAACTGGGCCACCATAAGCCCAAAAGTAAGACACAAAAAGAAATAATCCCACCGAGCCCCCATAAGCCCCGCGGGTGCAAACAAGTGTAAAAATAAAGTAAGAGTCCATAAATAATCAGTACTAAACATAAAATAAACTAATATGGATGATATGCGTACCGAATACTCCTTTCCCAGTTGTAATAGTAAACCTTACCAGTTTCCAATTAATTTCCATGTAACACCCCGTACGTTTTGGAGTCTAGCTGACTACCATAACATTTATGGAAATATGAAAACATGAGAGATTTGATGAATTATGTATTAAATTGTGGGCATTTAAAATTCTTGTATAATAGGGCCTTAAATGAAGCCCAAAAACCATAGAAAGACATGGCCCAAGTGGGAATTTGACCCATTCCTGCCTAAGTCATCCATTGACCAAGTAAACCCACCAAGTGTGGGGATAAGGATAATTATAAATGGACTATATAAGCCAACAAATCATATTTTTATTCCATAAAAACACACATGCCCTTTTTAGCATTTCCACATTTTTCTCTTAAAAATACAAACCCTAAGCTCTCATCTCTTTGGGACAAGATCACTCTTTGGTAAGTATTTATTCTCATGGTTCAGTATATAATATGTTTAATATGGTGTATATATCATGTTGGTTGTGTTGTCAAAGTGTTGGACAGTGTGCTATGCATAAAACTGTTTATTTTTGCAATCGGAGAATAGTTTTGTTTTGTGAACTTGAATATGGACTTGTGATCTTGAAGGAAGTGAAATTGATGGATTAAATATTGACATGTGAGATATTATTATAGAATTACTTTGTTTTATCCTTGAGTATAATGTTTGGAATTGCAATTGTGAAATTGGTTATGGTTTTGGTGACATATTGATCGTAAAGTGTAGTTTTGGGTGTTGTTATGTGTGTTGTGAGACCATGGATGAATGTTGGTATTCAATGTGATAAAAAATATGTCAAAATAAGTTTGGTTATGATCATGGACCATTCATGGGCTTAAAAGACCCAAAAGAGACCATTTCGGACCAAAACGGGCATCCGCCCCCGCAGACGAGGGTACCTGCGGGTGCAAATGCCAACGCAGGTGCCACTGGAATCTTACACCACCCACCTATGGGCGCACCTCATCCACCTGCGGGCACAGGTGTCTTCACAGGTCATCCCCAGGTACGGCTTTGTATGTTTTCGCATCGTCTTGGTTCCCGAAGGCCCTTATACCCATTTTGGATGTAATTATCAACTTGTGATGTCATTTTAATGACTTTAACGTATCGTATGGAGGTGTGTTGGACTATATTAAGTATGTATGGTTGTTCATATGTTGTTATTAAGGATTAATTGTGAGGTAATGATAAAGAGAAAAGCGTAAGGGTTAAGTATGGTGTGAAATGCTATCGATGTATGATCTCTTGGTCAATGTGCGTAATGTTATGGTGTTGTTGATATGATAATGCATTGGATTGTATTGTAAGGTATGACATGATGTTATACAGCAGTCATATAGTTCAATTTTGTCTTGTACGCCTATATAGTAACTAGTTGCTAATGAGAGCTCCGATATGTACTTGTATTGTAGCGTAAGACGTAAAGAAGAAGTTGGGCTATTGTTTTCATACATAGGCTTGTGAATTCATATTTGGAAGTGAAGGTATGTAAGGTTACTTAGCCCGTATCTTTCTGCAGCATATAGAATTCACATTGACGTTACACTTGTCCTATTCCGAAATGTGCTAAGGTATCCTATTCCCAGTTATCAATGGCTATTATTACA
Organism: Capsicum rhomboideum; assembly: GCA_031232105.1. Classification (NCBI taxonomy): domain Eukaryota; kingdom Viridiplantae; phylum Streptophyta; class Magnoliopsida; order Solanales; family Solanaceae; genus Capsicum; species Capsicum rhomboideum. Next base: position 125,702,363 of record CP124714.1, read on the forward strand.
TGTTTCCTACTCATTGATCAATTGTGAATCTCATGTCTCATATTCATGAATAATGTTCCAAAAGCCCAATAAGTTTACATTCCAAAGTTCCAATAGTGGTTATATTCATGTATCTTGTTCATTGATTATTGTTCAATGGTTCCAATGGTGTTATGTTTCCAATAAGGCTATGTTTCCAACAATGTTTATTCATATGTCTCTCACTCATTGGTTAATGATCCAAAGCTTCAAGGAAAGTATAACTATCATTGTATCAATCTCAAAGTAATTAATGAAGTAATGCATATGTGGTTAATGATCAAGTATGGGTGGTAGCTTTGGGGGCACAATGCCTAGCTCAAGCAGATCCCGAGATTGTTGGATTAGGGGGCAGTCCTAGAGGCATAAGCCTAGCTCAGACCGATCCTGACAGGGGGTAGCTCTAGAGGTAAAAACCTAGCTCAAGCCGAACCTGATAAGTTGATTGATGGGTGGCAGCTCTAGAGGTAATAACCTAGCTCGAGGAGATCCCGATATATATTGATTCATAGGGTGGTAGCTCTAGGGGAATAAGCCTAGCTCGAGTCGATCCCAACGTAACGTTATGTTATGTTAAAACCCACTGTTCAGTTGAGGCCCGGGTATCACAGGTCACAGGCAAAGATGAATAATCATAGGATCAAAGAAACCAACAAAGTAAAGAAAGCAATATACATGGTTTTCCAAAGTTCTATATAGTGACTTATCCATATTGGTTATGCATTTGAATTTGATTTCATTGGCATATTCACATATCATACAGTTTCATTTGAGCCTTACATACTCAGTACATTCTTCGTACTGACCCCTCTTGGGGGATTTACCTTACTTGCTGCAGGCGCAGGTACTAGTAGGCCTCCACAGTAGGTTGCCGGTCGTTGCAGATCATTGATGAGCTCCAGTTAGTTCGGGGCTTCTCCGAGTCACAGTTGTACATATGTTTAGGTGTTGTACATGTTGTATAAAGCGGGGACTTGTCCCCACTTTTAGTTCATTTTGGTCAATGCACTTGTTAGAGGCTTTTGTAGACGGATGTGGGTGTATAAATGTAAAAGGTATATGTCATTTTTGACTTGATGGCCTCAACGACCAAGTTTCACATATGTATATATGTCACATGTTCCATGAATTTCGTTGCTAGCATTATAAGCTCCTACGTGATAAGGGTGTTTCTGATGGCATGCATATGAATGAACATAAGTACAGTTTGGTTCTCTCGGGCCTTATCGGCTACGGGTGCCAATCACGCCTCGTTGAAATTTGGGTTTTCACATTCCAATCCCAGATCCATAGTAATTAAGATGTACCGGACTTGAACCAGATCTAATGAATAATAACGAGAAGCCATATGCCGAACTCAGAAATAGTGGATAATAATAAAAGGCCAGATGTCGAACTCGAACCAAAACTCATAAACAGTGAACTATAACCATAAACTGGTATCGGACTCAAATTGAAACTTATAAGCAGTAATCCATAACCATAAAAGATGCCAAACTCAAACCGAAACTTATAAACATAGCAATAAAGCATATGTTGGACTCAAATCGAAACTGATATATAATAATGATGTAGTGATAGCCAGACTCGAATCGAAATTAATAAGCATGAAATAACTAGCGGTAATCCTGGGGTTTTAACCTATGTCCAATTCATTTATTCATAAAATTCAATCTCGAGCAGTCAAATCTATCAAGGCCAGGTGGGTTCCAATTATTAGATCAAAGAGGCATGGTTAAAGATCAGTTATTGCCCTACCAGGCGTAATAAAGCAAAATAGGCATGCAATCAAGTCTAGGTCAATCCAGACCCAAGGTAATAGCCTAAGGAAGCAGTTATAAGCTCATATAAGCCTAAATGTAAGTCATTCAAAGCATTTTATTCAAAATAAGATTGTGGGGCCCACTATCGAACCCCAATAACCCAACCTATGGCTAGCACCAATCTCGAACCTAGGCTAAGGCTTCTTAATTATATCCCAAGGCACTAAAATGGCTAAGTATAATCCTAAAGGATATTTGTATACTAAGGTAAGGGGAAATGAGCCTGAATTCTACTAAAAAGAGGCCTTATCCGGCTAAAATAGTGCGATAAATGCTAAAAAGAACAATCAAGCGTAAATACCACCCATGGCTAGCACAATAACACACTGATACCATAAATAAGCATAGTCTAGGATAAAGGTAAACCTAGCCTACTTGGATGCAACTGAAAGCTCATCAAATCATTTACACTAGAGCTTTTCCCTTTCTAGAATCGTCCATGTCACGACCCGAAATCCCATTCGGGCCGGACTGGCACCCGAAGCCGATATGGCCCGAGAGAACCAATCTTTGCCTACGCCCAATCGTATGCATACCGTAAGGATCATCACCAACTCGTAAAGACATAAGATGCGAAGTGCGGAAATCATGGAACATTATATAGTATATAAGAGACTTGGCCGTTAGGGCCATCAAACCAAAATGAGTATACATGTCTTACATTTTGTTCCCACATAAGTCTACAAAAGCCTCTACAGATACATTGCTATGACAACCCTAGAGTCGGGACAACACCCCGCTCTATACTCATATACAATACCAAAATACATGTACACAGTAACTCAGAAAGCCCCGAACCAACTGGAGCTCACCAAAAGTCTGCAAAAGATCTGCAACCTACAGTGGAGGTCTACTAGTACCTGCACCTGCAGCAAGTAAGGTAAGTCCCCAAGAGGTGTCAGTACAGAGAATGTACTGCGTATGTAAGGCCATAAGAAACTGTCATAAATACATCAATAAAATCAAAATGTAAGAGGACAATCCATCTGAATAACCCATCGATTTGCACATGTGGAACCATGTAGCTTACATAAATTATGGTTTATTCCTCCTCTCTCATATCATAACGTACTCGGGCCCCAACTAATCAGTGGGTCTTAACATAACATAAAATTATGTTGGGATCGGGTCGAGCTAGGCTTATGCCCCTCTAGACCTGCCACCCATAAATCAAGGCATCGGGATCGTGTCGAGCTAGGCTTATGCCCCTCTAGACCTGCCACCCATAAATCAAGGCATCGGGATCAGGTCGAGCTAGGCTTATGCCCCTCTAGACCTGCCACCCATAAATCAATCATTAACCACATATGCATTACTTTATTTCTTACTTTTGAGAGATTGAGTCATCCACTTATGAGAGATTGATACAATTAGTTATGAGAGATATTTACATAGCCACAACATTATTGAAAGCTTAAGACCTTTGGAGCATGTCCATAATTATACAACTCATGCACAACCATGACTAATGAATGAAGAATATGTGACTTAACAATAGATAACGTTATTGAAACCATTAGACACAAGTCAATGAACAAGAGGTATGTGTATAACCACTATTGGCACTTTGGAACATAACTTTTTTGGGCTTTTGGAACATTGACCAACGAATATGAGACATACAACTCCTAACTGATCAAAGAGTAGGAAATATGTGATAATAACCATTACTCACCCTATATAGAATACCTTAGCACATTTCGGGATGGTACAAATGAAATGTCAATGTGAATACTAATTGTCGCAGAAAGATACGGACAGAGTAACCTTACATACCTGGTATTCTCAATACCAATACACAATCTTAAATGCGCATACAATAGTCCCGCTCCTTCCTTATGTTTCACGCTACAACACAAATACATAAATGAGCCAACATTAACCACCAACTACTTTACAAATGCATATAACATCATTGAGTTACATGCTTGCCGTTAAACATGCCATTTCCCCTTGACAAAACCATTGAAGAAATTATTATTCCAAAAATTCCACAATATTCCCAACATTGACCAACACATGATAATCAATACATTTCACCACAACACTTCTCCTTTACACTTTCTTATCCATACCACATCACAAATAATCCGTCAAATGACTTTCATACATCTCATATCACATATCGGCCAAAATCCCATAATTGAAACTTATAGAAAAATAACAAGTGTAACAACCAAAAATAACACCATACATGTTCATATTTTATCCATACCATGCTCTTTCATCAAAGGCACAAGTCCTAATTCAAGCTTGAATCCCATGTATCACAAATCTCATACAAAAACACCAAGTACCATGTACAACATTTCCAAGCACAACCAACATGATATACATACTCTTTCATGCATATAATATATTAATTCATGAGAATAAATACTTACCAAGGCTTGGAATAGGATAATCTTGCTCCAAAAGAAAGCTTAGGGTTTGGAGTTGAGAGAAATGATTTTGGGAAATTTCTAAACTTGGCATGAGCATTTTGTGTGTTAAAAAATCTGATTTTTGCCCTTTATATAAGCCCTCACTTTATCCTTCTAGAAGGTCTTGAAAGAATGGGTCATTGACCCATTTTGGGCTATGTGTTCTTTTCATTTTTGGGTCCTTTTTGGGCTCAATTCACTTATCCCAATAAAATCAATAATTCCTCGTGTGTAAATCATCTCATATGTGTTACAACAATATTCCCACTCACGCTATTCATATCCGTTGCCTCAATCCCAAAATTAAGTGATTCTAGCCACATATGGCCTATTTTGACCAAAAGGGTAAAATCATCATTTTGACGCCAAATTCGTTCTCGAGATATTTTATCTTACCAATATAATACTTGACTCATTTCATGTATATACTCATGGTTGTGGAAGAAACAGGGCAAAAATCGGCTCGGTATGACCCCGGGTACCCTTTGGGCTTAGAAATCAAAAAAGTGGAAAAACCAGCGTGGCACGCCCTTGGGCGCGCCAACTTACTGACTATGGGCACAAAAATTTGGCACAAATAGGAATGGTACGCTCCCCATCGCGCCCCTACCTTATTTTTTGGAAAAAATTCATTTTTCGACTTTTCTTCACGGGTTTGGTTAGATACTTCAAGTCCTATTCTTTAACTTACTTCTTAACCTTAATATACTTTGTTTATAGGTCTTCTTAGACTCATTTTGAACCCCATAACTTCTCCACAAAAATCACAAAACACCTCGCACGAAAGGCTAATCACATACATGAGGCCAAATTTCAATTTTCTCGTTCATAACATTACCAAACACATACGTATAGCTCTCGTCACCTAAGTAAACATTATTGAATGTCGTCAAGTAGGGTTAGGAAGGTACGGGGTGTTACATTCTTCCCCCCTTAGAAACATTCGTCCTCGAATGTTAGTAACATCGTCTCATGTACATCCTATGCATCTCTATCTTAACATATATACATATATACACATAATATTCATGGATACTTCCTTGTTATATCCCAACTCATACCTTGAACTTTCTCCCCATGTTTGAAGTAGTCACGGGTTTTCTGACTTCATTATTTCTTTGGTTCCCTACGTGATTCGATTTCTCCACTGTACTTTTACCCTCACTTATCCATATAGGATGGCAATATATATCCTTTCATAAGTGACATCCCGCATAGCTTGGACATAATGGATCTCAGCATATGACTTGTGTTAGTTTGTAGCTACTGTAGTACCATCTTACCCTTCTCTATAGCGTAGTGAACAAAATCTAGCCCCAGATAAAGCAGTTCCACTCGGTGTAAATCACCCAATAGATGATTTAAACTTCCTTTTACATCAACCTTCATAAGATATCATTTTGATATTTAACCATTAGCCATCATGATACACACATTCAATAAGGGTAGATGATCATCCCAACTACCTTTTAAGTTTCTCGTACAGGTTCATCGTACACCTTCAAGTGTTTGGATAGTACTGTTCGTTCTGAGGGTGAAAAGCTATACTCAAACTTACTTATGCGCCCAACCTTTTTTGAAGAGAAACGTCCACAAATGTGTAGTCAATTGAGCTCCCTTGTCTAATGTACTAGAGTTCAGAACTCCGTATAGTTTTACTTCCTCTGTAATAGACAACTTCGCATATTCTTCAGCCTTGTAAGTGGTTTTGAAAGACAACATGTGTAATATGTAAGTAAACCTGTTAGCTATCTCTGATGTGGAATCAAATTCTTAAAATGTATGAGACAACCCTTATATGTATGAGACAATCTTGCAATAAAATCCATGTTAACCATGTCTTAGTTTAAACTGAAAAATGTATACATGGCATACAATACTTCCAGGTTTCTGATGCTCTGCTATTACTTACTGACAATTTGGTCAAGGAGTTACAAAGTCTATAATGTTCTTCTTATTTATATTGCCTCACCAATTCCTTCTTACCAAACCATGGTACATTTTTGTTTCTCCTGAATAAAATAGAACACCGTGAATGAGGTGTTTCGGTTATAATTCATTTCCTTGGTCCATCTTTAGTTGGTATACTTGATCTACCTTGATATTGAAATAATCTCTCATACATAAGGTCAAATCTCATCGAACCTTGTGATACGTTCTTTTTGCCAAACTAAAAATAGGATTCGCATGTTGCTTTTCCTTCACCTCTACGAATGAAGACTTTATCGCATTTCGCGCTATAACCCTTTGATCTGGAGTTTCAAGTAAATGCACTACCAACCTATTTAAGCAATATGTAGATCCTCAGCCATACCCTGTGTCCCCATGAACCGACCATTAGTACTTCGTAGTGCTTTGCGGCTTAATGCATCAACCACCTCATTTGCTCTTCCCAAATGTGATCTCAGTATCTTAGCTTAATCTCTTAATAATTGGAGTCATCTTCCCTACCTCAGATTGAAGTCCTTCTACTTTAAGATATATACAGATTCTTATGATCAATATTTATATCTCAATATAAACCCTAAGTAGTGGTGTCATATCTTTTAAATAACTACCACAACTTGTTATCTTAAAATCAGGTCTGAGATAATTTCTCTCATATGGCTGCAACTGTCGTGAAGCATATGCTATTATCTTATCATGCTGCATTAACGCACATTTGAGGTCAACCTCGGAAGCATCACAATACATTGCATAACCTTTGTGCCTTCGAGAAATACTAAAACTGATGTAGAAGTTAATTTATCTTTCAACTCTTGGGAACTTTGCTCGCATGCATCGCTCTACTGAAACTTAATTGCCTTATGTGTAAACTCTCTTCTCTTTGTTTTCACCATTTCTATCTTTTGCTTACTGACCTATATTCCTCCATCCTATACAATGTAACCCAAGAACGCTATGGATATGACCAAAATTTCATATTTCAAAACCTTCTATAACACTTGCTGCACATGATTAGCGTGGTCCTCTTGTGGTCTCGAACAAACTAGAATATTATCCCTGAACACAGTCACAAATACATCCAAGAATAGTTTGAACACCCTATTCATCCAATCCATAACAACAGTTGGTACATTTGTTAGTTCCAATGATACAACCAAGAATCATAATAGTCAGACCGTGTTCGAAAGACTGTATTGGGTATATCTTTGTTTCTAACTTTGACTTTGGTGATAACCCGGTCTCAAGTCACTTTTGTTCCAGAGAAATTGGTGCAAGAAAGAGTGAACACAATCCTTTTGATAAAAAAAAAGGACAACACACTTGGCACCCTGTAACTGATCAAACAAATCATCAATGCTTAGGAGGGAATATTTGTTCTCGATCATTACTTTGTGCAGTTGCCAATAGTCAATATACGTTCTCAAGTACCATTTCACTTTTGTTTTCCATATTCACATGGATGCGCCCCAAAGGATATATTTGGTCTTATGTATATCCTGTCCACCAAATCTTTTAATTGCTCTGTTTAATTCCAATAGATTTACTAAAACCATGTTATATGAAGAAAAAGAAATAAGCGGAAGGCCTGGAACCACATCAATAGTAAACTCTACTTCCCGTTCCGGGAGTAAGCCTGGAACTTCATCAGGAATTATATCAAGAAAGTGATTGACCACCGAAACCTCTTGAGGACTTGGTGGTTTCACATCAATCTCTCGCTCTCAGACTAGCACTGGCATACATACCCCCTTGGCTATCGATTAAGATAGAAAAATAAAAGTTTCCTTGGTGCCCCCACATTGCCCTTTCACTCAGGTTCATGTTCTTATGGACAGTGAAAATATACCTTCTTACGCCCGGCAATCTACCGTGACATAACAAGAAACCAACCAATCTGTCCCATTAGTAACATCAATATCCACCAATTTCGATTCAATAAGATCAGCCAATATATCATAACCCCACACAATTACTACACAATCATGATGCACTCTTCTAGCTATAACACATTCACCTTTTGGTGTAGATTCCCCAAATAGGTTAACTAAAAATTCTAGTGTCCTTTTTACAAAATTTGTCTCTTCAACCATCAATGGAGGAACATATGATAGGGTAAAACCCAATTCAATCAAAGTAAATACGTTACGTAAAAATAAACAGATCATATACCTGTTGCGTTCTCAGGAGAAGCCTCAAATTTTTGTCTATCCGCCACGGCGTAGGTACTGCCCTGAATCCCACTAGAACTAGATGCTTCTCTAGCACCTCTGCCATGACCAACAAGTTGTTCACCTCTACCTAGAGGAGGCACAGATGATATTGATGCGACGGCTGGTCCTGTGGGTCGGGCCATGCCACCCGTGTTCCTTTGTGGACACCCTTTTGCCACGTGTCCTGGCATACCGCAAAAGTAGAAAACATTCATTCCGAGTCGGCATTCACCTGCATGAAACCTCCCGCAGCGCTGGCACAACCGACGCTAAAACCTCGGGCGATTCATACTTTCTTGTGCTTGATACCCCACTATCCGTAAACCCTGAAGCTCACCTCCTTGCCCAAACTGGTTGCTTCTAAACCCTTGGAATAGAGGAGGAGTCATTGTTGTGGTATGGGGAAATGATGGCCTAAGTGGTGTGTGAGAAACCCTAGGCCCAAATCCTCCTTGAGATGCCCTAGTTTGTCCCATGGGTTTAGCCTTTTTTGGCGATCTTTCTTCCAATTCTTTCATCCTCTCCCTCTGCCTCTGTCCCTCCTTCTGCTACACACGAGCTTGTATTTGAGCTTGTGCAGCAACTACATGGGTCAATAGTTGTACTGCACTCATCAAATCCTGCTCAATAGTATCAACGGGCAGTTCGAAAGATACTTCTCTTTTTCTCATCTCTTCCGGAGCTGGGAAAGTGGAAGAAGTCCGTGATGCAAAGTCAGTATCAGCTCCACCTTGACTAGCTTGGTTAGGTGGTGGTCTACTTAATCCCTCTCCGGTAAGTGTAACAACCTGCTTACCCTTGCCTTTATCTCTCCTTGTCATCGCCAGTTTCTATATCAAAGAAAACCAATCACCATGGTCAAATATAATCTAACTTACAACACTGGCTCTACTGCACAATCTAGGAATGAAGAAAAGAAACAACATCCTAAATGTCCCATAGCCTCCTACTTATAAATGTGGTGCACAACACATCGATAAGTAAGACCCTACTCAGAAATGGTAGACACCCTGAGAACGACCCGCTCTGATACCACTTTTGTCACGACCCAAAATCCCATTCGGGCCAGACTGGCACCCGAAGCCGATATGGCCCGAGAGAACCAATCTTTGCTTATGCCCAATCGTATGCATACCGTAAGGATCATCACCAACTCGTAAAGACATAAGATGCGAAGTGCAGAAATCATGGAACATTATATAGTATATAAGAGACTTGGCCGTTAGGGCCATCAAACCAAAATGAGTATACATATCTTACATTATGTTCCCACATAAGTCTACAAAAGCCTCTACAGATACATTGCTATGACAACCCTAGAGTCGGGACAACACCCCGCTCTATACTCATATACAATACCAAAATACATGTACACAGTAACTCAGAAAGCCCCGAACCAACTGGAGCTCACCAAAAGTCTGCAAAAGATCTGCAACCTACAGTGGAGGTCTACTAGTACCTGCGCCTGCAGCAAGTAAGGTAAGCCCCCAAGAGGTGTCAGTACGGAGAATGTACTGAGTATGTAAGGCCATAAGAAACTGTCATAAATACATCAATAGAATCAAAATGTAAGAGGACAATCCATGTGAATAACCCGTCGATTCGCACATGTGGAACCATGTAGCTTACATAAATTAAGTTCTTCTCTTTATGGTTTATTCCTCCTCTCTCATATCATAACGTACCCGGGCCCCAACTAATCAGTGGGTCTTAAACTAACATAACGTTATGTTGGGATCGGGTCGAGCTAGGCTTATGCCCCTCTAGACCTGCCACCCATAAATCAAGGCATCGGGATCGGGTCGAGCTAGGCTTATGCCCCTCTAGACCTGTCACCCATAAATCAAGGCGTCGGGATCGGGTCGAGCTAGGCTTATGCCCCTCTAGACCTTCCACCCATAAATCAAGGCATCGGGATTGGGTCGAGCTAGGATTATGCCCCTCTAGACCTGCCACCCATAAATCAATCATTAACCACATATGCATTACTTTATTTCTTACTTTTGAGAGATTGAGTCATCCACTTATGAGAGATTGATACAATTAGTTATGAGAGATATTTACATAGCCACAACATTATTGTAAGCTTAAGAACACAACATTATTGGGACCTTTGAAGCATGTCCATAATTATGCAACTCATGCACAACCATGACTAATGAATGAAGAATATGTGACTTAACAATAGATAACGTTATTAAAACCATTAGACACAAGTCAATGAACAAGAGGTATGTGTATAACCACTATTGGCACTTTGGAACATAACTTTTTTGGGCTTTCGGAACATTGACCAACGAATATGAGACATACAACTCCCAACTGATCAAAGAGTAGGAAATATGTGATAATAACCATTGCTCACCGGATATAGAATACCTTAGCACATTTCGGGATGGTACAAATGAAATGTCAATGTGAATACTAATTGCCGCAGAAAGATACGGACAGAGTAACCTTACATACCTGGTATTCTCAATACCAATACACAATCTTAAATGCGCATACAATAGTCCCGCTCCTTCCTTATGTTTCACGCTACAACACAAATACATAACGGAGCCAATATTAACCACCAACTACTTTACAAATGCATATAACATCAATGAGTTACATGTTTGCCGTTAAACATGCCATTTCCCCTTGACAAAACCATTGAAGAAATTATTATTTCAAAAATTCCGCAATATTCCCAACATTGACCAACACATGATAATCAATACATTTCACCACAACACTTCTCCTTTACACTTTCTTATCCATACCACATCACAAATAATCCGTCAAATGACCTTCATACATCTCATATCACATATCGGCCAAAATCCCATAATTGAAACTTATAGAAAAATAACAAGTGTAACAACCAAAAATAACACCATACATGTTCATATTTTATCCATACCATGCTCTTTCATCAAAGGCACAAGTCCTAATTCAAGCTTGAATCCCATGTATCACAAATCTCATACAAAAACACCAAGTACCATGTACAACATTTCCAAGCACAACCAACATGATATACATACTCTTTCATGCATATAATATATTAATTCATGAGAATAAATACTTACCAAGGCTTGGAATAGGATGATCTTGCTCCAAAAGAAAGCTTAGGGTTCGGAGTTGAGAGAAATGATTTTGGGAAATTTCTAAACTTGGCATGAGCGTTTTGTGTGTTAAATAATCTGATTTTCGCCCTTTATATAAGCCCTCACTTTATCCTTCTAGAAGGTCTTGAAAGAATGGGTCATTGACCCATTTTGGGCCATGTGTTCTTTTCATTTTTGGGTCCTTTTTGGGCCCAATTCACTTATCCCAATAAAATCAATAATTCCTCATGTGTAAATCATCTCATACGTGTTACAACAATATCTCCACTCACGCTATTCATATCCGTAGCCTCAATCCCAAAAACAAGTGATTCTAGCCACATATGGCCTATTTTGACCAAAAGGGTAAAATCGTCATTTTGACGCCAAATTCGTTCTCGAGATATTTTATCTTACCAATATAATACTTGACTCATTTCATGTATATACTCATGGTTGTGGAAGAAACGGGGCAAAAATCGGCTCGGTATGACCCCAGGTACCCTTTGGGCTTAGAAATCGAAAAAGTGGAAAAACCAGCGTGGCACGCCCTTGGGCACACCAACTTACTGCCTATGGGCACAAAAATTTGGCCCAAAGAGGTGTGGCACACTCCCCATCACGCCCCTACCTTATTTTTTTGAAAAAATTCATTTTTCGACTTTTCTTCGCGGGTTTGGTTAGATACTTCAAGTCCTATTCTTTAACTTACTTCTTAACCTTAATATACTTTGTTTATAGGTCTTCTTAGCCTCGTTTTGAACCCCATAACTGCTCCACAAAAATCACAAAACACCTCACACGAAAGGCCAATCACATACATGAGGCCAAATCTCAATTTTCTCGTTCATAATATTACCAAACACATACGTATAGCTCTCGTCACCTAAGTAAACATTATTGAATGTCGTCAAGTAGGGTTAGGAAGGTATGGGGTGTTACAGTCCAACCACTTCCAGGCTATTAAAACAAGGTTCTACGCATCAAGATAAGAAAATTGATACCCATATTTTGTATTAATGCTCCGGGTCAGAAATTGGACTGAAAATCCTAAATGGGGCCCGCTTGCAAAATCACAAAATTGAAACAGTCACAGCGTCCCTCTTAGTTCAAGGATCATTTTGCCCTAAAATTTAGCCATAATCCGAGTCCAATTCAGTACCAAAATAGTGCCACAAGGTTCGAGAAATATGAACTAAATCAGAGAATTGCACAGGAAATTTATCGAAAGCTTACGGGATAACGACAATAAAAATGCTCACAATCAGGTTCCCAAGCTAACCCCAGCTCAAACCATTGATTTCCAACGATTTTACAAGCTCCCACATTCTTCTAATGGTGTCCAACACTTAGAATTTGTGTTAGAAAAATAAAGGGGAAGATATATGTACTGCTAGGGATTTCCTCACTATTGTCGCGAGGTCCCCTAGTGGTTATCGCAGTAGCCTAGCCACGCGGTCGTATGGATAAGTTGGCTTGGTCCCACAACCACCTTTATCGCAATCGTGAGTGCTTAAGCTTGCGATCGCAATGACCATGATTACAGAACCTCACGATCGCAGGGGTCCTCATTGGTATAGCGATAAAGGACCTGGGCCTGCACCAGATGCTGATGCACCAATAACTCTGCCAAGTTGCAAAATCTCCACGGGCCCTCGTGATTCGTTTAGAATCCCGTAAACACAAATGATCTATGCTACCCTACAAAATTTGACATTCCGAACTCAATGGAACCATTGAAACTTTCATTCGAGGTTTTTTCGATAAAAAGTTGGTCTCACACCCAAGGGTCTGTTTTAACCAAAATCCACTCAATAGCTAAAACGAGTCTGGAAGCCTTGAAACCCGGACCAAGGGTCCCCCTCGCCTAAAATCGATAGTTCAAAATTGATGAGACTGTCAAAACTGGCATCCGAGGCCCTTCAAAAGAAGCTTTGGCCCGAGACCCATTCTCAACTTTAAAAGCTCCAAAATAGGGAAATAACTCTAAAAATCAAACGAACTGCTCGGTAACCGAACTGTTAGTACCAGCAAGTCATAAATGACTAGGGGCATCTATAGGAACGCTATAAATGCAGAAAAAGTATGAAAACGCAGAAAAAGGCCTGGAGGGTCATTACATAATCTTATCAAATTATATTAATACTAATTAATAAAGTGGGAAGGTGTTAAGTCAAAAGATGCCTATAAAAAAACAATTGATCATTTATTCCTTCACATAGAAAAATAAAAAAACCTTCTATTAAATTTATATGCAAAATATCAAATAAATTTAGATATAAGAAAAAACCAAAACGATACAAAACACATAAATCTAGGTACAAATATCGATAACCAAGAAAAAGATATTATATAAAAAATTATAAACAGAAAAAACCATATAGACCTAAAAAGAAAATAGCAGAATGCAAATGTTACAATTGTGGAAAACTAGGACATCTAGCAAAACACTGTACCATACCTAAAGACCCTAAGAAAAAACAAGTAACTGAGATAAAGATACAAGAAGATCTACACACAGAATTACCCTTTATAAGCTATGACATAGAAAGTGATGATAGTATATACGATCTAGAAGAAGATAACGAATATAATTCTGATGAAGAAACTGAAGAACAACAACAAGAACAAGAACAAGAACAACAACAACAACAACAGTAAAAACAAGAGCAACAACAAGAAGAACAACAACAAGAGCACAAACAAGAACAACAAGAAGAACAACAACAAGAGTAAAAACAAGAAGAACAACAACAAAAAGAATAACAACAGCAGTAGGAGCAGACACCACTACCACCAACAACAACAAGAATAACAACAACAAGAGCAACAACAACAAGAGCAACAACAACAAGAGCAACAACTACAAGAGCAACAACAATAAGAGCAACAACAACAACAATAACAACAAGAGCAACAACAACAACAACAACAAGAATAACAACAACAACAACAACAATAATAAAAATAAGAACAACAACAACAACAGCCACCACCACAACAACAACAAGAACAATAATAATAACAACAAGAAGAAGAAAAAAACAAGAACAAGAACAACAACAACAACAACAACAGCAAGAACAACAACAAGAAGAAGAAAAAAATAAGAACAACAACAACGACAACAACAAGAATAAGAACAACAATAACAACAATAACAACGAAAATAATAAAAATAAGAACCACCACAAGAACAACAACAATAACAACAAGAAAAAAATAAGAACAACAACAACAACAACAACAAGAAGAAAACAATAAGAACAACAACAAGAAGAAGAAAAAAACAAGAACAACAACAACAACAACAACAACAATAATAATAACAAGAGCAAGAACAACAACAACAACAACAATAACAATAAGAACAAGAACAACAACAACAACAACAACAACAAGAATAAGAACAAGAATAAGAAGAACAACAACAATAACAACAACAACAACAACAACAAGAACAACAATAACAACAACAATAACAACGACAATAATAAAAATAAGAACCTCCACCACAAGAACAACCACAACAACAAGAACAACAACAATAACAACAAGAAAAAAAAACAAGAACAACAATAACGACAACAACAACAACAACAAGAAAAAAAAACAAGAACAACAACAACGAGAACAACAAAAATAAGAATAAGAACAAGAATAAGAATAACAATAACAACAACAATAATAACAACAACAACAAGAAGAAGAACAATAATAACAACAAGAAGAAGAACAACTACAATAACAAGAACAACAACAACAACAAGAACTACTACAACAACAATAACAACAACAGTAAGAACAACAAGAATAAGAACAAGAATAAGAATAACAATAACAACAACAACAACAACAACAACAACAACGACAATAATAAAAATAAGAACCACAACAACAACAACCACAATAATAATAACAACAAGAACAACAACAACAACAAAAACAACAACAACAACAACAAAAACAACAATAACTACACCTACAACTACAACAACAACAACTATAACAACTACTACTACAACAACAACAACAACAGTAAGAATAACAATAAGAAGAAAAATAATAACGATAACAAAAATAAGAACAATAACAATAAGAAAAATAATAACGACAATAAAAACAAGAACAATAATAATATACAACAAGAACAATAACAACGACAACAACAATAAGAACAATAAGAACAATAACCACCACCACAACAACAACAACAATAAGAATAACAACAACAACAACAACGACAACAACAACAACAAGAGTAAGAACAACAACAACAATAAGAACAACAAGAAGAAGAACAACAACAATAAGAACAAAAACAAAAACAACAACAACAATGACAACAAGAACAAAAATGACAAGAACAACAATAACAATAACAATAACAACAACAACAACAACAACAATAACAACAAGAGCAAGAACAACAACAACAATAACAATAAGAACAAGAATAACAACAACAACAACAACAAGAATAAGACCAAGAATAAGAACAACAACAAAAAGAAGAAGAAGAACAATAACAACAACAAGAACAACAACAAGAGCAAGAACAACAACAACAACAACAAGAACAAGAACAACAATAACAACAACAACAATAACAACGACAATAATAAAAATAAGAACCACAACAACAAAAAGTACAACTACAATAACAACAAGAAAAAAACAAGAACAATAACGACAACAACAACAATAAGAAAAAAAACAAGAACAACAACAACGACAACAACAAAAATAAGAATAAGAACAAGCATAAGAATAACAATAACAACAACAATAATAACAACAACAACAAGAACAACTACAATAACAAGAACAACAACAACAACAAGAACTACTACAACAACAATAACAACAACAGTAATAACAACAAGAACAAGAACAACAAGAGCAAGAACAAAAACAATAATAAGAACAACAACAACAACAACAACGACAATAATAAAAATAAGAACCACAACAACAACAACCACAATAATAACAACAACAAAAAAAAAAGAAAAAAAAACAAAAAAACAAGAACAACAACAACAACAACAACAATAACAACTACTACTACAAAAACAACAACAGCAGTAAGAATAACAATAAAAAGAAAAATAATAACGATAATGTAACACCCCGTACCTTACCAACCCTACTTGACGACGTTGAACAATGTATACTTGAGTGTCGAGAGCCACACGAATGTATTTTGTAATGTTATTGACAAGAAAATTGAAATTTGGCCTCGTACATGTGATTAGCCCTTCGTAGGAGGTGTTTTGTGATTTTCATGGAGAATTTGTGGGGTCGAAAATGAGGCTAAGAGAACCTTTAAACAAAGGATATTAAGGTTAAGAAGTAAGTTAAAGAATAGGATTTGAAGTATCTAACCAAACCCGCGAAGAAAAGTCGAAAAATGAAATTTTCGAAAAATTTAAGGGAAGGGCGCATTGGGTAGCATGCCACGCCGCTATGGACTAAAATTTTTAGTCCAGAGGCAGTGGGTTGGCACTCCCAGGGGCGTGCCACCTTGGGTTTTCCACTTTTTTGAAAGTTGGAAATTTCTAAGTCCCAAGGGTATCCGGGGACGTACCGAGCCGATTTTTGCTACGTTTCTTCTACAACCAAGAGTATATACATGAAATGAATGACATATTACATTAGTATGATAAAATTACTCGAGAATGAATTTGGGGTCAAAATGACAGTTTTCCCCCTAAGGTCAAAATAAGCCAAACGTGGCTAGAATCACTTGTTTTTGGGATTGAGGCTACGGATATGAATATTATGAGTGGGAATATTATTGTAATACGTATAAGACGAGAAATTATTGATTTTATTGGGTTAAGTGATTTGGGCTCAATAAAAGTCACATGACCCAATCTTCTATTGACTTGGTCAATTGAAGCATTAAATATCAAGAAAGGCTAAGGATGACCCAAGTACTATATAAAGGACCACAAAATCAGATTTTATTCATTTAAACTCTCATGTTCTTTGAGATATTTTCTCAAACCTTCTACAATATTCTCTCAAGAACCCTAAAGACTCAAAGGCAATTTTGGAGCAAGATCATCCCTTTGCAAGTTTGGGTAAGTGAATATTATTATGGATTAATATATTATATGCATGAAAGAGTATGTAAATCATGTAGGTTGTGCTTGGAAATTTGGATATGGTACTTTGTGCTTTTGTATAAGATTTGTGATCCATGGGATTTGAGCTTGAATTAGGACTTGTGCCTTTGATGAAAGATCATGGTATGGATAAAATATGAACATCTATGGTGTTATTTTTGTTGTTAAACTTGTTATTGTCTATAAGTGTAAATTGTGGGATTTTGGCCGATATGTGCTATGAAGTGTATTAAGGTGAATTGATGGATTATTTGTGATGTGGTGTGGATAAGAAAGTGTAAAGGAGAATTGTTATGGTGAAATGCAATGATTATTATGTATTGGTCAATGTTGGGAATATTGGAGTATTTTTGGAATAATGATGCTATCAATGGTTTTGTCAAGGGGAAATGACATGTTTCAAAGCAAACATGTACCCCATTGATGTTATATGCATTTGTGAAGTAGTTGTGGTTAATGTGAATTTCGTTATGTATTTGTGTTGTAAAGTGACACATAAAGAAGGAGCGGGACTATTGTATGCACATCTAGGATTGTATATCCGTATTGAGAGTACGAGGTATGTAAGGTTACTCTGTCCGTATCTTTCTGCGGCAAATAGTACCCACATTGCTATTTCACTAGTCCTATCCCAAAATGTGCTAAGGTATCCTATATCCATTTATCAATAGTCATTGTCATATATTTCCTAGTCATGGATCATTTGTGAGTCTCATGTCTCATTATCATGGTTAATGTTCCAAAAGCTCAAAAAAGGTTATGGTCCAATGTTCCAATAGTGGTTATGCTCAAGTATCTTGTTATGAATGATTGTCCAATGGTTCCAATGGTGTCATGTTTCCAATAAGGTTTATTCACATGTCTTCTATTTTGATTATGGTTCCAAGTTTCCAAACATGCTATGTCACATGAATATGTCAATCTCTCACAAGTGAATGTACCAATCTCATATGTCTCTCACTCATTGGCTAATGATCCAAAGTTTCAAGTGATGTTATGACTATCAAAATACCAATCTCAAAGTAAGGAACAAAGTAATGCAAATGTGGTCAATGATCAAGTATAGGTGGCATGTCTAGGGGCATAAGCCTAGCTCGACTCGATCCCGATATGTTGATTTATGGGTGGCAAGTCTAGGGGCATAAGCCTAGCTCGACTCGATCTCGATGTATGATTTATGGGTGGCAGGTCTAGGGGCATAAGCCTAGCTCGACACGATCCCTGGGTGGCAGGTCTAGGGGCACAAGCCTAGCTCGACCCGATCCCAACATGACGATAAGTCATGTAAAGACCCACTGATCAGTAGGGGCCCGGGTACATTGTGACACATGTATGACAAGCAAGCATTGAATGTAAAGAAAGTAATGGAAGTAATGAAAGTAATTCACATGGTTCCCAAAATGTAAAATGGTGACTTACTCACATTGTCTAGTCATTTGTATTGAGTTCATTAGTATGTTCATGTGTTACAAAGTTTCATTTGAGCCTTACATACTCAGTACTTATTTTGTACTGACCTCGGGGAATTTACCTTACTTGCTGCAGGCGCAGGTCCCAGTAGGCCTCCCCAGTAGATTGCCAGTGTTAGCGATTCCTTGGTGAGCTCCAATTAATTCGGGGTTTCTCCTAGTCAGAGTAGATATATGTTTTGATGATGTACATGTTGTATAAAGCGGGGACTTGTCCCGACTTTTGGTTTGTATTGGTCAATGCTCTTGTTAGAGGCTTTTGTAGACGAATATGGGTGTATCAGTGTAGAAGACATATGTTTTTTTGACCGGATGGCCTCAACGGCCAAGTTTCATAGGTATGTATAAATATGTCCCATGTTTTCCTTTATTCGTATTTCATGTTCTTATGAAATGGTGGTTATGATTATGATATGCATATGATTGAACATAGGTAAAGGTTGGTTCTCTCGGGCTTTATCAACTACGGGTGTCAATCATGTATCGATGGGATTCGGGGCGTGACAAAAGTGGTATCAGAGCGGGTGGTTCTAAGGGTGTCTACAAAG
This sequence comes from Capsicum rhomboideum, assembly GCA_031232105.1. NCBI lineage: Eukaryota > Viridiplantae > Streptophyta > Magnoliopsida > Solanales > Solanaceae > Capsicum > Capsicum rhomboideum. The sequence goes on from CP124714.1 coordinate 125,722,027, forward strand.
CCGTGTCTGAGTAGAGTCTTGCTTATGGATGTGTTGCACGCCACATTGATAAGCAGGAGGCTACGGGACATTTAGGAGTTGTTTCTTTTCTTCACTTTTAGATCGTTCAGTAGAGCCAAAGTTGTAGGTGGACACATATGTACGTATTGACATTGGTTTTTGTATAGTCAACTGCTGAGTCTCAGACAAGATAAAGACAAAGGTGAGCAGGTTGATATGCCTGCCGAAGTAGAAATGAGTAAATCACCACTTGACCAAGTGAGTCAAGGTAGAGCTGATATGGAAATTGTTATACGGGTCTCTCGTAGCCAAAAGATAGAGGAGTACCTGCAGAACCATCTATAAATGTCACTGAACAGGATTTACGAAATGTAGTGCATATGTTGCCTCAGATAGTTGTTGTATAATGCCACGGGCGAGATGGCCTGATGACGAGTAATGATGGTGCGGCTAGGGTATCTAGTCTTCAAACACAGGAGTTTTAGAAATCATACCCTCCCACGTTCACCGGGTCGGATTTGAATGAAGACCCATAGGACATTATGAACTAAGTTAAAAAGGGTTCTAGATGTTATGTATATGACTGATCTACTGATGTATTTTCAGATAGTTGGGAGGAATGTAAAATGGCATTCTGTGACTGTACCTCCCAAATGAGGTCAGAATAGCTTATGTGGACCAATTGTTAAAAGAAAAAAAAAATTGCCAAAGGGCTATCAGTGTCAGGAAGTACAGTTTTTAGTGTCATCATTTGACTAGATATGCTCCAAAAGTGATAACTATTATGACTGATAGATTGCATCAGTATAGAGACAGATGGATTGTACAATGGATATAGGCATTTTTCACACAATAATGAAAGACCAGAGGCAACAGAAAAGGACACAACTATTTGACAAAGGGTCGTTAAAGATGGCTAGATCTATGGGGACAGTTCATGGCGTCCCAAGGAGAATTGAGGTCTTGGATGATTAGCAGACCGCCTAAATCATTATTTATTTAATCTATAGTAAATGTTCTACCTCGATCCCAAGGGTTTAGAGACAGTCGGTTTGGCAAATAAGTGAGATTCATGATTCATGGGCAATAAGGTATCAAGTATAATAACGGAGAAGGTAGAGACCAAATGTCGGTTGGGGCCAAATATTGTTATTGGTGTGATATGTCGGGTCACAAAATGAGGCTTCTCCTGGTGAAGCTACATGTACCGTACACGTATTGATTGACCCATAGAGCAGATGGTATTTTGTTAATTGCTGAAAAGTTAAAAGAACACCAAAATGACCAGTTATGTCACAGGAAGCCTACACATCAGTTGGTGAACCTATTGTAAGTAAAAGAGTACATCATAAGTGCATAGTTATTAATTGTGGACATGAAATACTGGTTGATCTTATTGAGTTATAAAGGGTTTATGCCATAGTAGATGGCCGAACTAAGAAGTTATATTGTCATTATCCCCAAAGGAATATTTTGAATGGCCAGGAAAATGTATTCCCCGTCTCACGGCAAAGAAAAGGATACTTTAAGGGGTACATATGTCACTTAGTAAGAGTGAACGATATTAATGCGAAGCCCCCACCTCTTTAATTAGTCCGGGTGGTAAATGAATTCCCAGATGTATGAGTTGGTATGAATGTGACATCAGGTACTCAACCTATTTTTATTTTCATCATATAGCATGGCCTCTTCATATAGCATGGCCTGGTAGAGTTACGAGAATGACAGGAGAAAGTAAAAGACATGTTGAATAAGGGATTCATAAGGCCTAGTACTACCCCTTGGGGTGCATCAGTGTCACTAGTACAAAAAAAATAACATGGCCTATTGAGAATGTGTGTTTACTATTGGCAACTGGATAAGAATAGTTTCCCCCCAGAGTTGACGATTTGTTTGATCAGTTACGGGATAAATGATAATGGATGATATATATGAACGATGATGATATACCCAAGGCAGCATTACAAACATGGTATGCTTATAAGTCTTAGTATGTCAATTGGGCTAGAGAATGCACCTGTAGTTTTATAGATTAATGAACAGGGCATTCAGGACACTTGTAACTATGTGTGTGACCATATTCGGTGATGGTATTCAAAAAAATCACAAGAGTACTATGCATTGTATAGGATGAAGAGATGAAAGTTGTCACACAAAAGATAGAAATGGTGAACAATTGGCTAAGGCCTACGATGCTTACAGAGATCCATCGATTTCTTGGGTTGATTGATCATTATATGAGAATTGTGGAAGGATCTTCTTCTATCCCTACACCCTGAAAAAAGCTTATACACAAGGCAATCAAGTTCCAGTAAAATGATGCATGTGAGAAAAGTGTCCAAGAGTAGAAAGATAAAGTAACTTTCACACCAATTGTAAGTGCCTTCCGAAGGCATAAGAATGTTATACAATGTATGGTAATTCTTCCGGGGTTGGCCTCGGATGTATATTGATGTAGCATGATAAGGTAATAGCATATGCGTCACGACAGTTGCGGCCACATAAGAATATAAATTATTACTAAACACATGACCCTGAAGTAGCAGCAGTGATATTTGCTTTAACGTTATAGTGTCACTATTTATAAGGGATTCATGTTGATATATATATTCTGGATGTGGGACAATGTAATATATTGTTAAGCCGAAAGACTTAATCTGAGGTAGCGAAGGTGGCTTGAAATCTTAAAAGGTGAGGACATTGGTATCCTATATCATTTGGGAAAAGCAAATGGGGTAGTTGATACATTAAGCTGCAAGGCAGTAGGAAGTATGAATGTCCAGCTCACAGAAAAGAAAGATATAGTCAAGAAATCTATATCAATGAAGCAATGTGGGGTTTTGTTCTCTTGAAACCCCATGTGAAAGAATGATAGTGTAAAAGGCGGCAAAATCTTTCTGGGTAGCCGAGAGGAGAAACAGTATGTAAAGACTATCTTATTCCAACTGGAAAAGAATGTACAAAAAAAAAAAAATCGACAAAGGTACTTGAGCTATCACAAGGGGGAAGTACTTTAGCACCAATGTAGATTGTGTGTACCGGGTATAGATGAGTTAAGACACGAAAATGTAACAGAAGAACATCGTTCAATGTAGTTTGTTTGTTCAAAAACAACCAAAATACACCATGGTGTAGCAGAGATGTGTTGGTAAGAATATATGAGAAGCACATTGTAGAACTTGTAGTTCAATGTCCAAGCGGTCACTGAAGAATAGTATGGCATTAGAAGTCTGTATGTTTTATGCAATATATTACCCTCCCAGTTTCAAAGTGGAACATGAATAACATGGAATTAATTAAAGGGTTGTCTCGTACATTGCGAAGGTTGATTCCATATAAGTAATCATGAACTGGCTTACCGAGTCAACATATTTCCTACAAGTTAGGACCACCGATACAGATGAACGGTACGCAAAAATTATATGTTACAGAGATAGTATGATTACATGAGACTCCACTCACTATTATATCACACAGGGGGGCTCACTTTATTGCACAGTGTGGGTAAGTCTTTCCAGTAAAGCATGAGTACACAGATAAATGTAAGTATGGTTGGTCATCCTTAAATGGATGGACAAACAGAATGTATTCTAAGAACATGTGAAGATATGTCACGAGTTTGTACATTGGACTTTAAAGGTAGTGGGGATGAATATCGATCGTCTAATGAAATTGCTTACAATAAAGATATCAAAAGGTACCTTACGAAGGTTTATATAAAAGGACATATAGATCATCCATTTGATGGGTTACGGCTGATGAAATTTTGCGTTGCCGAGGTCAAATTTTGTTCATCAAGCTATAGAGAAAGTGAGGGTGATATGACAGTAGTTACAAATAGCCCAAAGTCAGTATAAATCATATGCCGATATTAGAAGTTGATAGTGTCACCAATGGAAAAAGATAATGAGATTCGAAAAGAAAGAGGGAGTTGTCCAAAGATTTGGGCAACTTATGTATCTATTAGCACTAGTACAGGAATTCTTCACAGTCCATTTAGTATTCTATATTTGATGCGCCAGTGGAAATGTACATATTACCGAGGATCTCACACGTAAAAAAGTACATTGAGAAGTGAAAGAATTAAGAAATGCAGAAGTAGCTTCCGTAGGGGCACTATTGGAGAATTTAGTACATCGAAGAAATCACAAGGGAAATCGAAGCATTAATGAAATCTAAAGTACTTGTAATTGTGGTACATGGAAGGAAAAGTTCAAGATACAGATTTGGAGTTATAAGTCTTTACAAGTGTTAAGTGTGAATATTATGATATGGAGAATTCACTTTGACTTAAGTGTTGCAATGAGACAGTGTTACTAACATTCGAGGATGAATGTCCCTAAGGGGGGAAGAATGTAACACCTCGTACCTTACCAACCCTACTTGACAATGTTGAACAATGTATACTTGAGTGTCGAGAGCCACACGAATGTATTTTGTAATGTTATTGACAAGAAAATTGAAATTTGGCCTCGTACATGTGATTAGCCCTTCGTAGGAGGTGTTTTGTGATTTTCATGGAGAATTTGTGGGGTCCAAAACGAGGCTAAGAGAACCTTTTAACAAAGGATATTAAGGTTAAGAAGTAAGTTAAAGAATAGGATTTGAAGTATCTAACCAAACCCGCGAAGAAAAGTCGAAAAATGAAATTTTCGAAAAATTTAAGGGAAGGGCACATTGGGTAGCGTGCCACGCCGCTATGGACTAAAATTTTTAGTCCAGAGGCAGTGGGTTGGCACTCCCAGGGGCGTGCCACCTTGGGTTTTCCACTTTTTTGAAAGTTGGAAATTTCTAAGTCCCAAGGGTATCCGGGGACGTACCGAGCCGATTTTTGCTACGTTTCTTCTACAACCAAGAGTATATACATGAAATGAATGACATATTACATTAGTATGATAAAATTACTCGAGAATGAATTTGGGGTCAGAATGACAGTTTTTCCCCTAAGGTCAAAATAAGCCAAACGTGGCTAGAATCACTTGTTTTTGGGATTGAGGCTACGGATATGAATATTATGAGTGGGAATATTATTGTAATACGTATAAGACGAGAAATTATTAATTTTATTGGGTTAAGTGATTTGGGCTCAATAAAAGTCACATGACCCAATCTTCTATTGACTTGGTCAATTGAAGCATTAAATATCAAGAAAGGCTAAGGATGACCCAAGTACTATATAAAGGACCACAAAATCAGATTTTATTCATTTAAACTCTCATGTTCTTTGAGATATTTTCTCAAACCTTCTACAATATTCTCTCAAGAACCCTAAAGACTCAAAGGCAATTTTGGAGCAAGATCATCCCTTTGCAAGTTTGGGTAAGTGAATATTATTGTGGATTAATATATTATATGCATGAAAGAGTATGTAAATCATGTTGGTTGTGCTTGGAAATGTTGGATATGGTACTTTGTGCTTTTGTGTAAGATTTGTGATCCATGGGATTTGAGCTTGAATTAGGACTTGTGCCTTTGATGAAAGATCATGGTATGGATAAAATATGAACGTCTATGGTGTTATTTTTGTTGTTAAACTTGTTATTGTCTATAAGTGTAAATTGTGGGATTTTGGCCGATATGTGCTATGAAGTGTATTAAGGTGAATTGATGGATTATTTGTGATGTGGTGTGGATAAGAAAGTGTAAAGGAGAATTGTTATGGTGAAATGCAATGATTATTATGTATTGGTCAATGTTGGAAATATTGGAGTATTTTTGGAATAATGATGCTATCAATGGTTTTGTCAAGGGGAAATGACATGTTTCAAAGCAAACATGTACCCCATTGATGTTATATGCATTTGTGAAGTAGTTGTGGTTAATGTGAATTCCGTTATGTATTTGTGTTGTAAAGTGACACATAAAGAAGGAGCGGGACTATTGTATGCACATCTAGGATTGTATATCCGTATTGAGAGTACGAGGTATGTAAGGTTACTCTGTCCGTATTTTTCTGCGATAAATAGTATCCACATTGCTATTTCACTAGTCCTATCCCAAAATGTGCTAAGGTATCCTATATCCATTTATCAATAGTCATTGTCATATATTTCCTAGTCATGGATCATTTGTGATTCTCATGTCTCATTATCATGGTTAATGTTCCAAAAGCTCAAAAAAGGTTATGGTCCAATGTTCCAATAGTGGTTATGCTCAAGTATCTTGTTATGAATGATTGTCCAATGGTTCCAATGGTGTCATGTTTCCAATAAGGTTTATTCACATGTCTTCTATTTTGATTATGGTTCCAAGTTTCCAAACATGCTATGTCACATGAATATGTCAATCTCTCACAAGTGAATGTACCAATCTCATATGTCTCTCACTCATTGGCTAATGATCCAAAGTTTCAAGTGATGTTATGACTATCAAAATACCAATCTCAAAGTAAGGAACAAAGTAATGCAAATGTGGTCAATGATCAAGTATGGGTGGCAAGTCTAGGGGCATAAGCCTAGCTCGACTCGATCCCGATGTATGATTTATGGGTGGCAGGTCTAGGGGAATAAGCCTAGCTCGACCCGATCCTTGGGTGGCAGGTCTAGGGGCACAAGCCTAGCTCGACCCGATCCCAACATGACGATAAGTCATGTAAAGACCCACTGATCAGTAGGGGCCCGGGTACATTGTGAAACATGTATGACAAGCAAGCATTGAATGTAAAGAAAGTAATGAAAGCAATTCACATGGTTCCCAAAATGTAAAATGGTGACTTACTCACATTGTTTAGTCATTTGTATTGAGTTCATTAGTATGTTCATGTGTTACAAAGTTTCATTTGTGCCTTACATACTCAGTACTTATTTTGTACTGACCCCTCTCGAGGAATTTACCTTACTTGCTGCAGGCGCAGGTCCCAGTAGGCCTCCCCAGTAGATTGCCAGTGTTAGCGATTCCTTGGTGAGCTCCAATTAATTCGGGGTTTCTCCTAGTCAGAGTAGATATATGTTTTGATGATGTACATGTTGTATAAAGCGGGGACTTATCCCGACTTTTGGTTTGTATTGGTCAATGCTCTTGTTAGAGGCTTTTGTAGACGAATGTGGGTGTATCAGTGTAGAAGACATATGTTGTTTTGACTGGATGGCCTCAACGGCCAAGTTTCATATGTATGTATAAATATGTCCCATGTTTTCCTTTATTCGTATTTCATGTTCTTATGAAATGGTGGTTATGATTATGATATGCATATGATTGAACATAGGTAAAGGTTGGTTCTCTCGAGCCTTATCAGCTACGGGTGCCAATCATGTCTCGATGGGATTCGGGGCGTGACAGATAACAAAAACAAGAACAACAACAACAAGAAAAATAATAACGACAATAAAAACAAGAACAATAATAATATACAACGACAACAACAATAAGAACAATAAGAACATTAACCACAACAACAACAATAAGAACAACAACAACAACGACGACGACAACAACAACAACAAGAGTAAGAACAACAACAACAACAATAAGAACAACAACAAGAAGAACAACAACAAAAACAACAACAACAATGACAACAAGAACAAAAATGACAAGAACAACAATAACAATAACAAGAACAACAACAACAACAACAACAATAACAATAGGAACAATAATAACAACAACAACAACAAGAAGAACAACAACAACAATAATAATAACAACAACAACAAGAACAATAATAACAAAAATAACAAGAACAACAATAATATACAACAACAAGAAGAAGAAGAATAAGAACAACAATAACAACAACAAAAACAACAACAATAAGAACAACAAGAACAACAAGAAATAGTTGAGTGTGATCATCAACGATTTGAGGTACCACTATTTACTGAAGTGAATCATTTTATCCTAGGAAGATATATTCCATTAAGCTTGGGTACTTGAGGGGAATTTATTCCTTAAGGACACACCATGAATTCGGTGGACTTGATTCTAAATTTGTGTTTCATCTCTTTTCTTTATGGTTTTGCTATTTTCTAGAAAAAAGTAGAAACTTCATTTTGATAGTTCACAGTTGTTGAACTTGTGTTTGAAGTTGTTTGAACTTCTTTGTTGTTCTTGAACTTTAAGGTTGAAATTCTTGTTGTTAAATACTGATTTTGTACCCGGACAATAACAATCTTAAGAAATTTATATAATCTGTATTTTTGGTTTCTGGAGATTAAAACCATTTAGTCTTCTATTCTGTTTGAAATTGATAGTAATTTGAAAATATAAAAACTTCATCACGAGTCAAAGATCATTTGGTTGACGATTTGAAGAATATAAAAACTTCATCGTTAAACTAGAATCAAGTAGTTTAAAGTTTTAAATGTTATTGTTAGTATTCTAAAATACTAAATTATTTGTCTAATTGTGACAGAAAAAATGACTATTGAAATTCAAGTCAATGATGGAATGATGAATGTTGTAGCAACTAACATTGCTACTTCAAGTCGTACAAATGTTGCTCCCGCCATGGCACCGGCGAAAAAATCAGGAAACATTTTTGGTGTTGATTTCAAACGTTGGCAGTAGAGAATGTTCTTTTATCTGAATACTTTGAGTTTGCAAAAGTATATCACAGAAAGCGTTCCTGAATTGCAGGAAGAAACCCCAAAAAAGGATCACTTCGTATTAACTGAAGCTTGGAAGCACTCAGATTTCTTATGTAAGAATTACATATTGAGTGGCCTACAAGACTACTTGTACAACGTGCATAGTATGATGAAAACCTCGAAGGACCTCTGGGATGCTTTAGAAAAGAAGTACAAAAAAGAGGATGCCAGAATGAAGAAATTTATTTTTGCTAAGTTTTTGGACTTAAGGATGGCATACAGCAAAGCTGTAGTTACTCAAGTCCAAGAGTTGCAATTCATAATCCATGATCTTCTTGCAGAAGGTATAAATTTAGATAATACCTTTATTGAACATATTATGTTTGTTCTTAATATTCACTTAACCTTTGATGTAGGTTTGGTGGTAAACGATGCTTTTCAAGTAGCTGCAAAAATCAAGAAGTTACCACCATTGTGGAAGGACTTCAAAAACTACTTAAAGAATAAACGCAATGAGATGTCTGTTGAAGATCTCATTGTGAGGTTGAGGATTGAAGAAGACAATAAGGCAGTAGAGAAGAGGTCTCATGGGAACTCTATAATAAATGGAGCAAATATTATAGAAGATGATCCCAATAAATCAAAGAAGAGAAAGAAATCACAAGCACAACAAGGCAATCCTTTGAAAAAGAAATTCAAATTCCTTCAATTTTGGCAAAGTTGGCCACAAGTTTGCTGATTGTCGAGCTCCAAAGAAGAGCAAGAAAAAGAACCAAGCAAACATGGCTGAATCCAAAGAATAAATAGACAATCTTTGTGTTATGCTCTCAAAATGCAATGTAGTCGGAAATCCTAGAGAGTGGTGGATTGATTCAAGTGCCACCCACCACGTGTGTTCCAACCAAGAACTATTTGCATCATATGCTCCGACTCAAGATGATGAGAAGATATTTATAGCGAACTCCACAATGGAAAAAGTTGAAGGAACAGGCAAAATTTGCTTGAAGATGACATCAGGCAAGGTGGTGACACTAAACAATGTCTTTTATGTTCCGAAGTTGTGAAAGAACTTGATTTCTACTTGTAACGACCCTCTTAGTCGTTTTGTGAATTTTCCCATTTTAGGTCTCTCCGTTATTGGTATACGTGATTTATGACTTACGGGGATAGGTAGTATCAATTCTCAAGGTGTTTGGAAGTGATTTAAGTGGTTAGTTAGGTTCTTGAATTTTTAAGTAAGTTAAGTTTGACCATGGTCAACTCTAGGTCAAGACGACCTCAATTTGGTGTTTTAATGTTTCTCATAGACTCGGAACATACTTTTTAGTCAATATACATATTTGAGTTGTTTCTATGGGGTTCCGAATAAATTTTGAGAATCTATTAGAAGTTTCGGATATTTTAGATAATTATTTAATTAGTGATTTCATGGGTCAAGACTATAATTTATTTACTTATGTGGCCAATACAAGCATGAATTAAGGGGGAAGGGTTTACCATATATTCTAACAATAGAATCAGAAAGTGGGGAGAAAGGGAGGCATAAAGGTTGCAGTGGTAGCTTCACGTCAAAAGCTCGAAGGAAATTCTCTGTAAGTTCCAGGTTTGATTCTTTAGAGTGATTATATTCCTAGTGTTATTGTATATGTAATAAAGGAATAGAAGGTTATTATTTAAGGCCATTATTACGGGTGCTAAGTTAGTTCTGTTACTATTGGAATTAGGTATTTTTAATGAATAAACTATAGTTATTAATGAAAAGAATGATGATGACCTAATTATTGCTTAATAAGGACAAGGATGATCGAGCAATCATTGTATAGTAATGTAAGGGTGACAAGAAATTAGGCTAAGAAGTCAGTAGTATGTAAATTCTTGTTTTCATTCTTATCCTTTTTAAAATTAGGGTAATTTGACGTTCTAGTTTGTATTCTTATGGGGATTTTACATTGAATAGATTTTGACCATTTGAAAGCTTTACGGAAGGGCAAAGCCCTTGCAAATTAGCCTGCATTCGAATTCTTCAATTGAGGTAGGTTAGGGTTTAATTGGAGTTTAGACTTGATTTAGTTGTATGTATGCTCCTAAATTGGATGCTTGTGGATTGATATTTGGACATACTTGAATTTGATGATATTTGCATTGTTGATACTTGTATGATTAATTATTGAAAATTGAACTTGATCGAATTATCTTATGATTATCAGTGTACTTGTAAATTTGGTACGACGTGTTGTATCCTGAGAGATAGTGTGAATTTGATAGAATATACCTAATATGGTTATGGAGGATCGGGTACCACGCCAGTACGATACATGGATTTAGATTGTCCCCTGTAGGTCATGACTAGTTGGGCAGAAATAAGTCTCTTAGCATGTGTGTACATATTAGTGTTAGTTTTGAGAGATCATGTGGTTAATAAGTTGATAACGAGCTAATGGTGTTCTAATGATGAGGTTAAGATGGACATACTTTTACTTATAGTATTATTGTTGATTTCCTGGTTGTTTACAGTATGATTGGTACTCTTGATGGTCACATGACTAGTTTGTGGGCATTGTTTGGCCCTTCATTGATGTATTTGTTGTTTCATTGAATTACTTGTTATGTGTTAATGCCTGTCTACTTATTATTTGATTTATGTTGTATACATGCTATTAAATTGAGTTGGCCTATGATACCTACCAGTACATAGTGGCTTGTACTGATACTACCATGTACTCTTCTTTTGTTGAGCGTAGAAAGTGTTCCCGAGGCTCAGACACGACCTCATATCTAGCGTTTGATAGCTGATCTCGATCCAAGGGTGAGCACTCCATCTCCAGGCTGCCGTGGATTATCATATTAGTTCTTGTCCTTCTTTCGGATAATGAGACACTCTTTATCTTTTATTATTTTAGATATTTCTTCTAGACATGGTTTTTGTTTTAGAAGTTCTTGTACGATGACTTTTAGGTCTTGGGGATTTTAATAAGTAGTTTGTTTGATTTTTTGTATTAATTAAAGATTAGTTTTGGATTTATTATTATTAAGTTCGTTTTTATGATAGTTGTAACACCTCATACATTTCCGAACCTATGTTATTACCATAACATTTATGAAATTATTTAAACATGAGATTTGTTGGGGTTTTACACATTAATTTGGTTGGGCTGAATTCACATGTGTTCATGGGCTCAATTTGAGGCCCAAAAAATTTACAAGAAAGACATGGCCCAAAATGGAAAAAAAGATCCATTCTTTCTTTGAATAAGTAAACCTATCAATTATTGATAAAGTGTGTCTAAGTATGAGATTTAAAAGGACTATATACGGTGGAAAAATCAGATTTTTATTCATTTAGACACACATGCAAATCTAGAAATTTCCACAAGATATTTCTCTTCTCTTCCAAACCCTGAGGCAACTATCTCCTTGGACAAGATCACTCCTTTGCAAGTTTGGGTAAGTGTTTACTCTTATGGTTTAACATATTATATGCTTAATATGGTGTATAAATCATGTTGGTTATGTTGACAAAGTGGTGAGAAGTTCACTATGTGTGAAACAGTCTATGTTTGCTTAATCAGTAAAGGGTTTTGCCTTTTAAACTTGAAAGTGGACTTGTGGTCTTGAAGGAAGTGAATTTGATTGATTAAATATCAACATGTAAGATTTGGTTATGTCCTTAACTTGCTTTCTCTTTGTGTATGACATTTGGAATTGTTGTTGTGAAATTGTACATGGAACCGGTGGCGTATTGAAAGGAAAATGTAGTTTTGGTGATGTTTATGTGCTTTGTGAAAAAATGGCTGTTTGTTGGCATCTAATATGATCTAAAATATGTTAAGAGAATCTTAGTTATGATCATGGACCATTCATTGTGAAAAAGGACCCTAAAATGACCCCCGGAGGCTGAAAAGGGCATCCGCCCTCGCTGGTGGGGCACCTGCGAGCGAAGATGCCAATGCAGGTGACCCTAGACCAGGCCAATTGTCACTTGAGGAAGCACCTCAACCACCTGCGGGCGCAGGTGGCTTTGCAAGTCTGCCCAGAACTTCATTTTGAATGTTTTTGTCTCTCTTTGACCCCCCCGAAACCCCTATACCCTTCTTGGATGCAATTATCAACTTATGGTACCTTTTGAATGACTTTAAAGGAGTATACCGGAGGTATTTTGAATGGTATAAATTATGGATTGTTGTTCATGTGTTATTATGAAAGCTATTGAGATGACTTGATGGAGTAAATGTGACGTAGTGTTAATGAGGGAGTGTAAAGTATAAACTTGGTGTGAAATGCTATTGGTTTATAAGGTCTTGGTCAATGTGTGGAATGTTGTGGTATTGTTGGTATGATAATGCAGTGATTTGTATTGATGAAGGACGAAATGACGCTATGTAGCAGTCACGTAGCTTATTATCGTTTCATGCACTTGTAATGTAGTTAGTTGTTAACGTGAGCTTTGTTATGTACTTGTGTTGTAGAGTAACATGTAAGAAAGGAGATGGATTATTGAATTCACGTATAGGACTGTGTATTCATATTGGGAAGATAAGGTATGTAAGGTTACTCTTTCTGTATCTTTCTGCAACACATAGTGTTCACATTGCCATTGTACTTGTTCTATTCCGAAATGTTCTAAGGTATCTCATTTCAGGTTGTCATCTATTGTTATTCACCTCTTCCTTACCCATTGATTAATTGTTATTCATGTGTCACATAATGGTGGACATGGATCCAAGGTTCCAATAATGTTAAGTGCCAAAGTTCCAATAATGTTTCCACCACCAATGTATCCATCTCTCACAAGTAAAGGTATCAATCTCTCACAAGCAAATGTATCAATCTCACACAGGTAAAGGTATCAAACTCTTACAAGTAAAGGAATGAAGGAAGATATATATATATATATATATATATATTGTATTATGGCCCACCGATAAGGTGGATGATTGTTGATATTATATTATGGCCCACCGATAAGGTGGATGATTGTGATATTTTACATTATATTATGTTATAGCCCGCCGATAAGGTGGATGATTGTACTATAGCCCACTGATCAGCTGGATGAATGACATATGGCCCGCTGATCAGCTGGATGAATGGTAATAAGGATAAAGGTAAAAGCAAAGAAAGTAAAGCACTTGAAGGAAGGTATATATGAATGATAATGATAAGAACGAATGATCGAATAATGAAATAACGGAAGTAATGTACATGGTTCCACACATATGTAGAATGGAGGTTTATCCATATTGATTACCCACTTATTGGATTCCATTAAATTACTTATGTTTCATACAGTTTCTTATGGCCTTACATACTCAGTACACTCTTCGTACTGACGTCCCATGGGGGACTTACCTTACTTGCTGCAGGGACAAGTGCTAATAGACATCCACAGTAGACTGCGGGTTATCTAAGGATTATTGGTGAGCTCCAGCTCGGTTCGGGGCTTTCCGTTTCATGTGTACATTTGTTTTGATATTGTATAAAGAATTGTATAAAGCGGGGACTTGTCCCGACTTTAGGTTGGTTATGCATATGTATCTGTTATAGGCTTTGTAGATGTTGTGGGACAAATGAAGGGATGTAAGGAATGTATGTTTTGACTTGAAGGCCCTAACGGCCAAGTTTCATATATAGCATATGTTTTCCATGACTTCCACAATTGGTATCATATAGTTACATGAGATAGAATGATATTCATACAGAGACATGCATATGAATATACATGAGTAAAGATTGGTTCTCTCGGGCCTCAACGGCTTCGGGTGCCAGTCCGCCCTGTTGGAATTTGAGGTGTGACAAAAGTGGTATCAGAGCATGTTGTCCTAAGGGTGTCTACAAAGTCGTGTCTGAGTAGAGTCTTGCTTATAGATGTGTTGCGCGCCACATTTATAAGTAGGAGGCTACAGGACATTTAGGAGTTGTTTCTTTTCTTCATTTCTAGATCGTGCAATAGAGCCAATGTTGTAGGTGGAATTATATTTGATCATTGAAATTGATTTTCTTTGTTATAGTAAAATGTCGATGACAAGACAAGGTAGGGGCAATGGTATGGAAGTAGACATGCTTGCCGGAGAAGGAACTAATAAATCACCACCTAACCAAGCTAGTTAAGGTGGGGCTGAAACTGAGTTTGCAACGCAGGCTTCCTCTACTTTTCCATCTCCAGAAGAGCGGAGAGGGAGGGAAGAACCTGCCGAAACACCTGCTAATGATACTGAGCAGAATCTATGAAATGTGGTGCAAATGTTGACTCGTATAGTTGGTTGTATAGTTACTGCACTGAATCAAGGACAAGTAGGTCCAATGACAAGTAGTGATGGTGTGGATAGGGCAGCTAGTCGGCGGACACAAGATTTTTTGAAATTAGACCCTCCCACGTTCACTGGGTCAGATCTGAATGAAGACCCACCGGACTTCGTGGACCAAATAAAAAAGGCTCTAGATGTTATACATGTGACTGGTATAGAAATAGTGGAGCTTGAAGCATATAGACTAAAAGGCGAAGCTATATTATGGTTCAAAGATTGGAAATGATCTAGGGGTATAGGTGCACTTCCAGCTAGTTGGGAGGAATTCACAACGACATTTCTTGATCACTATCTTCCCTATGAGATTTGAGAGGCTCGTGCTAATACGTTTTTAAATCTTCGCCAAGGGAATATGAGCGTCAGGGAGTACAGTATCCGGTTTAATTCTTTGGCTAGGTATGCTCCAAATGTAGTAGCCACTATGGCCAACAGAGTCCATCGGTATGTGGAAAGATTGGAGCCATATTTGGTGAGGGGCTTTACTATTGCTGCGTTAAATAGAGATATGGATATAGCAAGAATACAAGCCTTCGCACAAAAGATAGAGGATCAGAGGCAACGGACAAGGTCACAAGAATTTGAAGAAGGGTCGTCAAAGAGGTCAACCTATGGGACAGTTTATGGCATCCCAAGGAGAATTTAGGCCTCGAGTGTTTCCTAGACTGCCTAGACCATTATTTTCTTACCCTACAGTAGGTACTCCATCTCAATTTCGAGGGTTTAGAGGCGGTCAAGCTGGGCAAAGTAGTAGGACTTGGGGTTCACAGACAGTGGGGTATCGGGAACAAGGAAGTATGGACCAATCGAGGTCTTTTCTTCAGCTGTGCCAGCGCTGCAGAAAGTTTCATTTAGGTGAATGCTGGTTTGGAAAAAATGTTTGCTTTTGGTGTGGTGTGTCGGGACACAAAATGAGAGAGTGCCCACAGAGGGCCACGGGTAGTATGACACGACCTACTGGATCAGCCATTGCGTTATCATTGCTAGGTGTACAATCTGCTGGTCATGGTAGTGGTGCTAGAGGAGCAGCTAGTTCTAGCGGAACCCAGAATCATACCTATGTTTTAGCGGATCGACAGAATTTGGAGGCTTCTCCTGATGTAGATACAGGTACATTATTCATATTTTTACATAACGTATATGTATTGATTGACCCGGGTTCTACATTATCATATGTTACTTCAGTGATTGCAGAAGAAATGTGAAAGAACACCAGAATTACTAGTTAAGCCATTTTGACGCATCTACACTAGTTGGTGAATCTATTGTAGCTAAAGTAGTATATCATAAGTGTATAGTAACTGTTTGTGGTTATGATACACTGGTTGACCTTAATGAATTGGGAATGGAAAATTTTGATGTTATAATGGATTGGTTGGCTTCTGGTTATGCCACGGTAGGTTGCCGAGTTAAAAAAAAAAATAAAAAAATACATTATCGTTTTCCCCAAAAGGATGATCTTGAAATGAAGGGTAATGTTGGAGCACCGAGACATATTGTAAGGCAAGGGAAATGATATCCAAGGGGATTCATAATGCCTAGTATGTCTCCTTGGGCTGCACCAGTATTAGGTATATGGGAGAAAGATGGCACGTTGAGAATGTGCATTGATTATCGGCAACTGAATAAAGTGACAATTAAGAATAAATATTTCCTCCCCAGAATTGATAATTTATTTGACCAATTACATGGTGCCAAATGTTTTTTTTTCAAAATCGACTTGAGATCAGGATATCACTAGGTAAGGGTTAGAAAAAAAAATATACCCAAGATAGCTTTTCGAACACTGTATGGTCACTATGAATTTCTAGTTATGTCATTTGGGCTAACGAATGCACCAGGTGTTTTTATGGATTTGATAAATAGGGTGTTCAAGCCATTTCTAGACGTGTTCGTGACAATGTTTATAGATGAGATTTTAGTTTATTCAAAATCACAAAAGGACCATGCTAATCATTTACGGTAGGTGTTACCGATTCTTCATGATCGTAAGTTATATGCAAACTTTTCTAAATGTAAATTTTGGTCAAAATCCATAGCATTTTTGGGTTGCATCGTATCGGATGAAGGAATAAGGGTTGACACACAAAAGATATAAGCCACGAAGAATTGGTCAAAACCTACGACGCCTACAGAGATTCGTTGTTTTCCTGGGTTGGCGGGCTACTACAAAAGGTTTGTTGCAGAGTTTTTCTTCCATTTTAGTACCCTTAACAAGATAACACACAAAGCGATCAAGTTTCAGTGGAATGATGTATGTGAGAAGAGTGTCCACGAGCTGAAACATAACTCGACTTCTACACCTGTGTTGGTACTTCTAGTAGGCACAAAAGGGTATGCAGTATATTGTGATGCTTCAGGAGTCGGCCTAGGATGTGTATTGATGCAGCACGGCAATGTGATAGCTTATGCTTCAAGACAATTGTGTCCACATGAAAGAAATTATCCAACACATGATCTTGAGTTAGTAGTTGTGATATTTGCTTTAAAAATATGGCACCACTATTTGTATAGGGTTCACATTGATTTATAGATACCGATCATAAAAGATTGTAGTATATTTTTAAGCAGAAGGACCTAAATGTGAGGCAGCGAAGGTGGCTGGAATTATTAAAGATCATGATATTGATATTCCATCAGGGAAAGCAAGTATGGTGGCCGATGCATTAAGTCGCAAAGCAATAGGAAGCACTAATGGTCAATTAACGGAAAAGCAATGTATAGTCAAAGATCTACATCAATTAGACAACTTGGGAGTTCGTCTTTTTGGAACTCCAGATGAGATAATTATAGCGTAAAAGGCGGCAGAGTCATCATTTGTAGTTGAGAGAAGGAAAAGCAATATTCGAATCCTATTGTATTTCAGCTGAAAAAGAATGTACAACAAGGTTTGACAAAGGCAGTCGATCTTACATAAAAGTGAGGATTTGAGTACTTCAATGCCAAGGTAGATTTTGTGTACCGGGTATAGAAGAGCTAGGGAAATGAATTATGACAGAAAGGACATCATTCACGGTATTCTATTCATTCGGAAGCAACCAAAATGTACCATGGTTTGGAAGAGATGTATTGGTGAGGAAACATAAATAAGAAGAACATTACAGAATTTGTAGCTCAATGTCCAAAATTGTCAACAAGTAAAAGAAGAGTTTGGGTACACAAGTGAATTTAAGTACGGCTTTTCATATCCTCAAACAGATAGACAAACAGAACGTACCATCCAAACACTTGACAATATGTTACGAGCTTGCACATTGAACTTTAAAAGTAGTTGGGATGGTCATTTACCTCTTATGGAATTTACCTACAATAATAGCTATCATTCAAGTATCAAAAAGACACCTTATGAAGCTTATATGGCAGAAAGTGTAGATAACCAAGTGGATGGTTTGAAGCAGGTGAGACTGCTTTACTCGGGCCAAATCTTGTTCATCAAGCTATATAGAAAGTCAAGGTGCTACAACAGCGGCTACAAACAGCCCAAAGTCAACACAAGTCATATGCCAATATTAGAATAAGGGAATTAGAATTGGCCATAGGTGATTGGATAGTTTTAACAGTGTCACTAATGAAAGGGGTAATGAGATTTGGAAAGAAATGAAAGTTGGCCCTATATAACGTTCCATATGAGATTACCCGATGATTTGGGTAAGTTGCATATAAATTAGCACTACCCAAAGAACTCCTCACAGTTCATTCAGTGTTCCATGTTTTAATGCTTCGAAAATGCATGGGAGAGATGTACAAGTTACGGAGGATCTCACATATGAAGAGGTACCTACTACTATTCTTGATCGATAAGTGAAATTATTAAGAAATAAAGAAGTAGTTTCCGTAAAGGTACTATTGGAGAAATCAGCAAGTAGACAGAATCACATGAGAAACCGAAGGAATGATGAAATCTAAAGTACTCGTATTTATTGTAAACAGAAGAAAAAGTTCAAGGTGTGGAATTGAAGTAATAACAAGTAAGTATCTACAAGTATCGTGTATATATGAGAACATGAAGGATACACTTAGATTTAAATTTGTTTCAATGAGATAATGTTACAAAATTCGAGGACGAATGTTCCTAAGGGGGGAAGGATGTAACACCTCGTAAATTTCTGAACCTATGTTATTACCGTAACATTCATGGAATTATTTAAACATGAGATTTGTTGGGGTTTTACACATTAATTTGGTTGGGCTGAATTAACATGTGTTCATGGGCTCAATTTTAGGCCCAAAAAATTTACAAGAAAGACATGGTCCAAAATGGAAAAAAAGATCCATTCTTTCTTTGACTAAGTAAAACTATAAATTATTGATAAAGTGTGGATAAGGATGAGATTTAAAAGTACTATATAAGGTGGAAAAATCAGATTTTTATTCATTTATACACACATGCAAATCTTGAAATTTCCACAAGATATTTCTCTTCTCTTCTAAACCCTAAGGCAACTATCTCCTTGGACACGATCACTCCTTTGAAAGTTTGGGTAAGTGTTTAATATTATTGTTTTGATATATTATATGCTTAATATGGTGTATAAATCATGTTGGTTATGTTGACAAAGTGGTGAGAAGTTCACTATGTGTGAAACAGTCTATGTTTGCTTAATCGGTAAAGGGTTTTGCCTTATAAACTTGAAAGTGGACTTGTGGTCTTGAAGGAAGTGAATTTGATGGATTAAATATCAACATGTAAGATGTGTTTAGTCCTTAACTTTCTTTCTCTTTGTGTATAACATTTGGAATTGTTGTTGTGAAATTGTACATGGAACCAGTGGCGTATTGAAAGGAAAATGTAGTTTTGGTGATGTTTATGTGCGTTGTGAAACTATGGATGTTATTTGGAATCTAATATGATCTAAAATATGTTAAGAGAATCTTAGTTATGATCATGGACCATTCATTGTGAAAAAGGACCCTAAAATGACCCCCGGAGCAGGTGACCCTGGACCAGGCCAATTGTCACTTGAGGAAGCACCTCAACCACCTGCGGGCGCAGGTGGCTTTGCAAGTCTGCCCAGAACTTCATTTTGAATGTTTTTGTCTCTCTTTGACCCCCCGAAACCCCTATACCCTTCTTGGATGCAATTATCAACTTATGGTACCTTTTGAATGACTTTAAAGGAGTATACCGGAGGTATTTTGAATGGTATAAATTATGGATTGTTGTTCATGTGTTATTATGAAAGCTATTGAGATGACTTGATGGAGTAAATGTGACGTAGTGTTAATGAGGGAGTGTAAAGTATAAACTTGGTGTGAAATGCTATTGGTTTATAAGGTCTTGGTCAATGTGTGGAATGTTGTGGTATTGTTGGTATGATAATGCAGTGATTTGTATTGAAGAAGGACGAAATGACGCTATGTAGCAGTCACGTAGCTTATTATCGTTTCATGCACTTGTAATGTAGTTAGTTGTTAACGTGAGCTTTGTTATGTACTTGTGTTGTAGAGTAACATGTAAGAAAGGAGATGGACTATTGAATTCACATATAGTACTGTGTATTCATATTGGGAAGATAAGGTATGTAAGGTTACTCTTTCTGTATCTTTCTGCAACACATAGTGTTCACATTGCCATTGTACTTGTTCTATTCTGAAATGTTCTAAGGTATCTCATTTCAGGTTGTCATCTATTGTTATTCACCTCTTCCTTACCCATTGATTAATTGTTATTCATGTGTCACATAATGGTGGAAATGGATCCAAGGTTCCAATAATGTTAAGTGCCAAAGTTCCAATAATGTTTCCACCACCAATGTATCCATCTCTCACAAGTAAAGGTATCAATCTCTCACAAGCAAATGTATCAATCTCACACAGGTAAAGGTATCAAACTCTTACAAGTAAAGGAATGAAGGAAGATATATATATATATGTATATATATGTGTATATATATATATATTGTATTATGGCCCACCGATAAGGTGGATGATTGTTGATATTATATTATGGCCCACCGATAAGGTGGATGATTGTACTATAGCCCACTGATCAGCTGGATGAATGGTAATAAGGATAAAGGTAAAAGCAAAGAAAGTAAAGCACTTGAAGGAAGGTATATATGAATGATATTATATGAATGATAATGATAAGAACGAATGATCGAATAATGAAATAACGGAAGTAATGTACATGGTTCCACACATATACAGAATGTAGGTTTATCCATATTGATTACCCACCTGTTGGATTCCATTAAAGTACTTATGTATCATTCAGTTTCTTATGGCCTTACTTACTCAATACATTCTTCATACTGGCATCCCTTGGGGGACTTACCTTACTTGCTATAGGCACAGGTGCTAATAGACCTCCACAGTAGACTGCGGGTTATCTATGGATTATTGGTGAGCTCCAACTCTGTTCGGGGCTTTCCGTATCATGTGTTCATTTATTTTGATATTGTATAAAGAATTGTATAAAGCGGGGACTTATCCCGACTTTAGGTTGGTTATGCATATGTATCTGTTAGAGGCTTTGTAGACGGTGTGCGACAAATGAAGAGATGTAAGGAATGTATGTTTTGACTTGAAGGCCCTAACAGCCAAGTTTCATATATAGCATATATTTTCCATGACTTTCGCCATTGGTATCATATAGTTACATGAGATAGAATGATATTCATACAGCGACATGCATATGAATGTACATGATTAAAGATTGGTTCTCTCGGGCCTCAACAGCTTCGGGTGCCAGTTTGCCCCATTGGAATTTGAGGCGTGACAATAGCCTCGTTTTAATATTGACTAAATGACTGGGAAAAGTTTTGGGTTAGATGGTTCTCCCACCGAAGTATTAGAGTGGGTGCCACTCATGGTCATTTGGGTCGTGACACTACTTCATTTCTAACTAAGAATGGACTCAAATGTGTATTTGTTTACGACAAATTTTTAATTAGTAAGAATGAAGTGTATGTAGGCAAAGGTTACCTCACCGAGGGCCTTTTTACGATCAACGTAATGAATCTTGATATGAATAAAAGTTTTGGTTCTTCTTACTTACTTGAGTCAAATGATTTATGGCATGAACGTTTAGGATATGTCAATTATAAAACCTTATAAACACTGATTATCTTGGAAATTTTGCTTAACTTTGAGTGCAGTAAATCAAACATGTGTTGAATCTAAGTATGTTAAGCATCTGTATAAGTCTGTTGAAAGGAATTCAAATCCTTTAAACTTAATTCACACAGACATCTATGATATGAAGTCAACATCATCTCATGGTAGGAAAAAGTATTTCATAAATTTTATCGATGATTGCACTAGATTTTGTTAGATTAATTTGTTGAATAGTAAGGATGAAGCAATAGAGGCATTTAGGCAATATTAAACTAAAGTTGAAAATCAGTTGGCTAAAAAGATCAAAATGATAAGAAGTGATAGGGGTGGAGAGTATGAATCTCCTTTTGTGGAGATATGTTTGGAAAATGGAATTGTCCATCAAACTATGGCCCCGTACTCACCTCAATCAAATGAAATTACAGAAAGGAAAAATTGAACATTGAAGGAAATGATGAATGTCTTACTTATAAGTTCAGGTTTACCGCAAAAATTATGTGGGGAAGCTATCCTTACAGCAAACCGAATACTCAATCGAGTGCCCCATAGTAAGACACAATCTATTCCATATGAGAAATTGAAAGGAAGGAAAGCCAACTTGAAATATTTCAAAGTGCGGGGGTGTCTAGCCAAAGTCCAAGTTCCTATACCCAAAAGGTTGAAAATAGGACCAAAGACTGTGGACTGTGTTTTCATTAGATATGTTACAAACAGTAAAGCATGTCGATTTTTGGTTCATAAATCTAAACATCCGGATATCCATGATAATACGATAATGGAATCAGATAATGCTGAGTTCTTTAAACATTTATCCATATAAAACTAAACATAAATTGTCTAGTGAAGGGTTTAAATGACCTAGGGATGAACCAAGGAAGAATGTATATCATGAAGAGAATCCAAGGTGTAGTAAAAGTTAAAGAACATCTACTTCTTTTGGATCAGATTTTATAACATTTCTTCTTGAAAATGAGCCTCAAACATTCAAAGAAGCAATGTCGTCTACGGACTCATCCTTTTAGAAAGAGGCAGTCAATAGTGAAATTGAATCAATCTTAAGCAACTATACTTGGGAGTTAGTTGATCTTCCTCTAGGAAATACATCTTTAGGTTCTAAATGGATGTTCAAAAGGAAAATGAAAGTTGATGGTACTATTGACAAATACAAGGAAAGACTTGTTGTGAAAGGCTTTGGACCAAAGGAAGGCCTTGATTATTTTGACACATACTCACCAGTAACAAGGATAACGTCCATTTGGATGTTGGTTGCATTAGTTGTGGTATATGATCTTGAAATCCATCAAATGGATGTGAAAACTGCATTCTTAAATAGAGAATTGGAGGAAGAAATTTACATGGAACAATCTGAGGGTTTTGTGGTTCTTGGTAAAAAAAGGTAAAGTGTGCAAACTTGTTAAGTCACTTTATGGACTAACACAAGCACCCAAACAGTGGCATGCAAAGTTTGAACAAACCATGTTGGCAAATAGATTCAAAATAAATGAATGTGAGTAGAGACATTTCTGACATAAATGCAACTAAACGAATGCTTGAGAGCAAGTTTGATATGAAAGATCTTGGAGTTGCTGATGTGATCTTAGGAATAAGAATTCATAGAACTTCACAAGGGTTGGTATTATCACAGTCTCATTATATTGAAAAGGTACATGACAGTTCAAGTATTTGAATTTCAATATTGCCAAGACTCCATTAGACGTGAGCTTTGCACTTCAAATAATGAAGGTGAAAGTGACTCAGAATTGGATTATACAAGAGTGCTGGAAAGCTTGATGTATATCATGAATTGTACACGACCAGCTATAGCATGCGCTATTAGTAAATTGAGTTGGTACACGAATACTCTCAATCAAACTCATTGGACGGCAATGAAAAGGGTTTTGGGGTATCTAAAACATACTCAAGACTTTGCTTTGCATTATAACAAATATCCAGCGGTAATTTAATGGTGTTTTGGACTTGTTAAAATGGATGAAAATTAGGGACCCCATCGCGAATGCGACCCTGGACCAGAAGGACCCTTCGCGAATGGGGTCGGTCGACCACGAATGCAAAGGATAAAGCTGAGCCGGCCAGGTCAGCTTTTCCTTCTTGAATACGAAGGCTGGCTCATGAACTCGATGTCCTAAAGGCTTGGCCTTCGCTATTGCATCCAAGTCCTCTAGAACACAATTTATATTCTTGGCCTGCACCAACTGATGTTGCATCAGCTAAATTTGGCAATTGCCAAGTTTCCGATCGGACCCTCGAGATTTTTTTGGAATCCCGTGAATGAAAATGAACTATGATACCTTATCAAATTTGAAATTTTGAACTCAACCGCGCAATGAAAATTTCCATCTGAGGTCATTTCAATGAAGTGTGGGTCCCACACCCAAATGGCCATTTTAATCAATTTCTACTCAATAGCCCAAAATGAGTCTGAAAGCCTTGGGACCCAAACCAAAGGTCCCCAACCTAAAATCAATGTTTGGTGCTGGTAGAACTATAAGAATTGGCATACGAGGTCGTCTACCTGATGTTTAGGCCTGGTAGCCAAATTTGAAAAACACCGATTTCAAAATAGGGAAATTGCTCTAAAACCAAACGAACTGCCCAGTAACCTAACTGTCAGTTTCAGTCTGTCATAAATGACTTGGGGCAGCTATGGGAAAGCTCTAAACACCGAGATAATGTGGAGAAGTATAAAATGACCTGAAGGGTCATTACATATCCTCATTCCCAAAATACTCTCTCTTATGGAACAAAGAGCTTCAAGAACTCATCAATGGCCTCCATGGATAATTTCTTTATCTTCTGCATCTCTATTTTCATCAACATCAAAATCACTTCTCCAACATTTCTACCAATTTCATCTTCTTCACCATTAATTTCTAACTTACCATCTTTGTTCCTACCAATTCTAATTTCAAGGACATGCACAAGCATAAAACATACAAAAAAAAATCTTTTTCTTTAACTTTCAAAATGAAAATCAAAAATTCAACAAAAAGATCAAGACTTGCAACAATTATCACCAAAAGAAATAAAAAGAATAAGCAAATCTAAAAATAAAATTAACAAGTGTATATGTACCCATTTCGTTTCAGATTTCAAATTTAAAAAAAAAGACTTTTTAGATTTTTCTTTGGTCTTTTTTGATCTGATTGGAATTCTAAAGCTTCAGATTTGAGTGAAGCTTGTCCCATATTGTATTCTTCATCATCGTGGTGTCTCTCCAATTATCGAAAAATAGACGCAGACGGGGAAGTCAGTGAGAAAGGGAAAAAAGAAAATAAAAAAAAGGAATGGAAAAGGAAAGAAAAAAGAGAAAAGGGAAATATTAAAAGAAAAACAATAAATTTTTTATTTAAAAAATATAATATTACGTGGAACTAAGTGGAATTACGTGGCAAGTACGTGCAGTTCACTTTTTAATACAAATTTGGGTGTGAGCTTTTAGATGGGTATATATTCCAAATTTAGTGTGTAGTTGAAATTTTGGGTAAAGATTGGAGGGGTTTTCGTTTATTTTCTCTAGAGATGATGTAACGACCCAAACCATCGTTAGGTGTAAAAATACCCCAGAAATAATTTAAGAGGAATAATGGGCTCAAAATGAACCCGAAAAAAATTGAGGCAGAAGAAAATTGGGCCAAGAGGCCTAATAATGGACTGGGTTAGCCTGCTGGTAACCACTGCATCAGTAAAAGTTTCATTGCAGCGGTAACAGGCAGTAGACAAGTCGAGGGATTTTTAAAAACCCTTCCTTTTATTATTTCCCTAGGTTGCCCCCTTTCTCCAAAAACACCCTAACAACCCTACTCCTCTAACCATGAGATTTCAGAGGCCAAGGTTCATTAGAGCGATTACGAGCCACACCTAGAGGGAACCCAACATGGGAATACATCTAGCATGTGTGGGGCAGATCACTCCTCTCCGTAACAGTATGTTTTGCCTAAGAGGTAATCTAAGGTTTTATTTTGTAGCAACAAGACTTAGGCTAAATGCACTTAATGTCAATAATGATGTCAAGAGTATCATGTATTAGGCCTTCAGGAATGGAGTTGGATGGATAGGTATGTTTAAAAATCCAGATAGGCTTAATTGTATTGAATTGCTTAATGTCCTACTAATGTTCGAACGGGCTAAGGGATGGATTAGGAGTTATGGGGTGAATGTGCATAGTGTATTACTTTTTGGGGTGGAGTTTAGTGGAAATTTGTATAAGGTGGTGTGAAATGGTAAAGTGGGAAGGTTAAGGTGACCTAACTAAAAATATATTTTCTATAAATGTTAAAAATGTGTTAAGGGAATTGGTATAACCCTAAGGTCTTAATAGCCAATTGATGCTTTCCAGAGTTTTGAAGATGAGATAGTGAGTTAAAAGTTATTGAGGTTAGCCAATTTGTAGTACTGGCATTGCTTGTCATATTGCATGATCAATGCTTTCCAAAGTTTAGAAGGTGATGTGAAAAACTCAAGGCTAGGGTACGGTTAGAATGGAAACACGTAATAATGTGAACCTTGGTTACGGTAGTGCCATAAGGGGGTGTGGCACGACATGATTGTGATATATATGTGGAAACTAAGGTCAGCAAATTAATGAACTAGATGCTTGATGTGACTGTAGATTGAATTGCCCCGCGTAGGGTTACAAATTAACATTGTGATTATCTTTTGCATGAATTATGATTTATTGATTTCATGCACACAATCATATGCATTAGGAGGATATGTTGTGATATGGTTTAGGTACCACATCAGTACGAATATGATAAGTTGTGATATGGATCGAGTACCACACCGGTACAGATATGATATGGGTCGGGTACCACACCAGTATGTTGTGATGTTGCTTATGATGAGATAAGAAGAGATGATGTGCACATCTTGCATACATGCATTCTTGCATGTGTTTTGAATGTAATTTCTATTTCGTTGCTTTCATGCATATTCTTGTTGTTACGAGTGCTAAAAGATATTACAATGGTATGTTAGGTCCCTAGGAGGTACAGGTTGGAGGTAAAATTCTATAGTCCCCCTAAGAGGACTGGTTATGGTAGGATATGGTTGGTAGGACCTGGAATTTCATGAGATATGGGGTTGTGATATCTGTGATAGTGAGTACTGAGAGACTTGGGGAGATGTGGACTAAGGGATTATAGGTATTATAAGACTGAGCCAGTATTGGAGGGAGAGGTATAGGTTGGAATAGGTGGTCAAAGGACAAAGATATATGAAAATATTAAATGATAAGCAGAGATAATAAGTGTAGGTTATAGAGATGATAAGAATAGGTCACAAAGATGCTAAGTGTAGGTCACGGAGATGCTATGTGTAGTTCATAGAGATGCTAAGTGCAGGTCACAGAGATGCTAAGTGTGGAGTAATAGGAGTTGTTTCTTTTGGGGAGTCAAAACTGAAACTTTACTTGATGTTGTGATTTCTCCCTATTTATTATTGATGTTATATGTTTCTAACCCTGGTCGGCCGATGAGGCTTACTAGTATGTGTGGTTGTACAAGAGCCCAGGTTATCGGTCTCCCAGTACAAGAGCAAATATTGAGTATAGTTCTATGGATTGGTGTGTTGACGTCCACATCAAATCTGTTGGGAGCTACAAGGCATCTAGGAATCTGTCTCACTTCTTTGTTTCCTATCGTGCCATCTCAATGTCGTATGACCAGGTAAAGTCTAATTAGTATCTAGTCGATTCTAATTATTATCTCGATCGTCATAATTGGGACTAGTTGGTGCCAATTGGTATCTTTTAGCATGGAAAGGTTGGTATAAGACACTCAACCAATCGAGGTTGATAAGAAACATAGAGAGTGGATTGTTACGCTTTGTTTGAAATGGCTTTAAGTAATTGTGATGAGGCAATGATGTGTTGAAATATGCTATGCGTGCTATTATTGATGGTAGCATATGGTGACTTACTTGGTGATGTTTAAATTCTCGAATATGATTGTTTAGTGTGTGTGTGATTGGATGGCGTGTAGCCAAGCAGATTAATGGACGTAAGGACTGGGTGTGATCTTGAGGGTGTCTTTATTTTTGCGACTTGAGCTACAACTCATCTCTCTGTGATTTGGAGTGCTACTTGTCTTCTATCTAATCCTGTACGATCCACCCAGATGCTTGACTATTAGTGGAACACTCTTGGGGATAGTGAATTGAAAAAGTAAAAAGGTTGGTGAAAGTGTAACATTATTTAATTGGGTAGACAGGGGATATTGTTTATTGAAGTTTGGAAGCAACAGAGTTGCATGTCCAGTCATATAAAGTATAATGAGAGATGTCATATAAAGTATAATGAGATATTATTACGCTACTTGAACATGTATAGAAAGAGTTTTGCATAGAAAGAACTTGAGACTGGATAAGGGGAAAAATCAAAGCTGAACTACTGGAGGCTACCACGGTAGCGGTAAAATCAACCGTTGCAGCGGTTTCAGGCAGAATCCTGCCAGGTGATTCCCCTATTTTTGCAAATTCACAATTGTCGCAAAGAAACCCTATTTTCAAAGCAATATAGTGATAAAAATTCATCCAACACATAGTATAAGATACGGCGAATATTGTTATTAAAGGGACGGGGGAAGAAAAATGTCTACAAGTATAAAAAATTAAAATAGTAAATTGTTTATTACATACCCCAAATGGGGGCAACCTAAATCCAAGAACAAAAAATGTTACCAAGGGGGAGGGGAGGGGAACATCTAGCTGGTGGCGTCATCTCCAAGTCTTGCAGCATCCGTGCCCTCCTCATCTACACCACTCAGGAAGGAGAACTCTTCGGCTTCCTTCGCGATCAACTGTGGAAGCCCCCTATATGGGAGGGTGCACGTAAACATAACCCGCATAAATTTTCACATCTTAACCAGAATCCGGTCCCGGGAGTGGTGTTTCTCCTTCTCTTCATCGAGCTCCCTTTGGTGCTTCGCATAGGCTTGGGCCAGGTCTACCAGGGTAGCAGAGCTCGGAGGATCCATCCCCAGCTGAGGCACATGATTCCTCTCTATGTAGCCTCGAATGGTAGAAAGTCTAGGTACCCAGTCGCTAGGAGAAGCAGGTATCTGGGAACGGGAAGCATCTCCACTCTCACTAACCCTACTACTCTCACCCTCCTCCACTGTCTTCCTCTTCTTCTTTTCTCCATCTCGGTTACTCTTCTTCCTCAGGGGGTTATATGGCACGTCGCATTCCTCTCAGGTATCTTGGTCCTCTCTGGGGACATCCACCCACTTACAAAGCTCCGTAATTAGGGAAGGCAAGAATAGATCCCTTGTTGACCTCTCCCTGGCATTGAAGTACTGCCGCTCGTCCATGATATAGGCCCCCACATTTACCTCGACCCCCACGATAATGCACGCCACTACTATAGTTTGGTGGAACCCACGTTCGTAAAATTTCTTAAAGGATGAATCTTCCGAGACACCAGCTGTAACCAAAGCTTGGCCTTGGTCTAGAAGTATTCACTATTGGTCCCCCTCTGATTGGACCACCTCACCTCGTTGGCCTTACCATCCGGTGCTAGGTACCGAGTCACCCACCACAAGTCTGACTCCCAAATATTTACCTTGAAAGATGAAATAAAGGGATTGAAAACCCCTAAGACCTCATTGATAGTGGCG
This sequence comes from Capsicum rhomboideum, assembly GCA_031232105.1. Classification (NCBI taxonomy): domain Eukaryota; kingdom Viridiplantae; phylum Streptophyta; class Magnoliopsida; order Solanales; family Solanaceae; genus Capsicum; species Capsicum rhomboideum. The sequence goes on from CP124714.1 coordinate 125,751,553, forward strand.
GCGTCCACTAACACATTCTTCCCCCGGATTCAGATAGTAGGAAGGGGTACTGGCCACTCCACCGTAGGAAGTACAGCATAAAACTCGCGAACATCTGGGACCGGCTCGGTCAGCATCTCCAACTAAGGACTTTCAGCTGTTCACTGAAATTAGGTAGCCCATCATCTACCTCCTCCATCAGAAAATCCCTCTCACGTAGGAAGCTCCTATTATGCCACCCCTCCTCGAACTGAATGTGTCTAGCATAGTTAGGAAAGTGGCGGTAGGTGGGATGTTGGGCCATTATGATCCTGTAAATACCACAAAAAGTAGTTAGAACCATATCAGCCACCAAGTAAGGGAAAGAATTGAAATTTTTTAGGAAAACCAGAGATCGGGAGCACACAGCCCAGTATCGCTGAAGCCATTAATTTACCGCTGTAACGGTAAAGGTACCGCTGTAATAGAATATCATTTTCAACCCATCAACCACCCCTCTCACGTAGGATTTTCAAATTTTCTCCATAAATTTGAAAATTAATCATAGATTGGGCTTGAGAAAGTGGGTATGAACCTTTTTACACTAAAATAGGGGTGTGAAACACCCGAAATCAAGCCCAAAATCAAAGAAATTCATTAGAGAAGATGAATTATCACCGTTAACCCTCCCATGGATGATATCCCACTATGAACTACGTCAATCTTATGTCTCGAATGCCATAGGAGAGTTGAAAACATAAGAAAATTAAGCATGCCAACCAATATACTCAAGAACACTGCCAAATTCAAGTTTAAAAGTTGCACCCCAAAACCACCAAAATTTTCTCTATTCTAACATAATTCTATGAAGTTATAACGAGAAATACATAAAAAAAAAAAAGGTAGAAGGGATGAAGAAAATACCTTGAATTTGTTGGCGGGGAGAGATTTTACAGAGAGAGTGAAGTGAAAATGGGGGAAAATGAATTTTTCCCCTACTTAACTGTTGTGAACCGTTGTCGCGGTTGGTTACCACAACAGTAAACCCTTTTCCAAACCAACTCCATCTCCACTTTTTGTGCTCTAGGATGGTATAATATATTTGGGTAGTTGTTCCAATAATTAATTATGTAACCTGTCTTGGGGGAACGTGGGAATAACCATTGGGCTTAGAATAGGAAATATTATAATGGTCGCACATTAAGGAGCATAGATATATAACAAGCTAGCATTAATTAATTCTCCTAGTGACTTTTTGTAGTTAAAAATCCATCGAGCGCTGGTGCAAATGTTAGGACCTCACCCTTAGGGCCATTTAGAGATGAACACCGGGTAAATTAGTATCTAATATAATGACCCAAACCTTTGTTATGTGTAAAAACACTATGAGAATAATTTACGATGAATAATGGGCTTAAAATGGACCCGAGAAAAATTAAATAGAGGAAGAAAATTGGGGCCTAAGGGAATTGGGCCAAGAGGCCCAATAAAGAACTGGGTAAGCCTGCCGGCAACCGCTGTAGTGGTTGATTTACCACTGCAGCGGTAAAAGTTCCACTGCAGCGGTAACAGGCATTAGCCCAGTCGAGGGACTTTTGAAAACCCTCATTTTTACTATTTCTCCAGGTCGCTCTCTTTCTCCAAAAATACCCTAAAAAACCCTACTCCTCTAACCATGAGATTTCAAAGGCCAAGGTTTATGAAAGCGGTTACGAGGCAAAACTAGAGGGAACCCAACATGGAAATACGTCTAGCACACGGGGGCCGCTCACTCCTCTCCATAATGAAATGTTTTGCCTAAGAGGTAAGCTAAGGTTTCATTTTATAGAAACTAGACTTGGGCTAGATGCATTTAATGTCAATAATGATGTCGAGAGTATCATGCATTAGGCCTTCAGACATGGAGTTAGATGGATGGGTATATTTAAAAATCTGGATAGGCTTAATTGTATTGAATTGCTTAATGTCATGTTAGTGTTTGAACGTGCTAAGGGATAGATTAGGAGTTATGGGGTAAATGAGCATAGTGTATTGCTTTCTAGGGTAGAGGGTAATGGAAGTTTGTATAAGGTGGTGTGAAATGGTAAAGTCGGAAGGTTAAGGTGACCCAACTAAAAATATATAAATGTTATAAATGTTCAAAATGTGTTAAGGGAATTGGTATAACCCTAAGGTCTTAATAGCCAATTGATGCTTCCCAGAGTTTAGAAGATTAGATAGTGAGTAAAAAGGTATTGAGGTTAGCCGGGTTGTAGTGCTGGCATTGCTTGTCATGTTGTCATGATCAATTCTTTCCAAATTTTAGAAGGTGATGTGAAAATATCAAGGCTAGGGTACAACTAGAATGAAAGTACGTAATAATATGAACCTTGGTGATAGTAGTCCTATAAGAGAGTGTGGCGCGACATGATTGTGATATATATGTGGAAAACTGCATTCTTAAATGGAGAATTGGAGGAAGAAATTTACATAGAACAACCTGAGGGTTTTGTGGTTCTTGGTAAAAAAAGGAAAAGTGTGCAAACTTGTTAAGTAACTTTATGGACTAAAACAAGCACCTAAATAGTGGCATGCAAAGTTTGACCAAACCATGTTGGCAAATGGATTCAAAATAAATGAATGTGACAAATGTGTTTACATTAAAGACACTCCAAATCACAAAGTCATTATTTGTTTGTATGTAGATGATATGTTGATCATCAGTAGAGACATTTCTGACATAAATGCGACTAAACGAATGCTTGAGAGCAAGTTTGATATGAAAGACCTTGGAGTTGCTGATGTGATCTTAGGAATAAGAATTCATAGAACTTCACAAGGGTTGGAATTGTCACAGTCTCATTATATTGAAAAGGTACATGACAAGTTCAAGTATTTGGATTTCAATGTTGCCAAGACTCCATTAGACGTGAGCTTTGCACTTCAAAGAATAAAGGTGAAAGTGACTCAGAATTGGATTATGCAAGAGTGCTGGAAAGTTTGATGTATATCATGAATTGTACACGACCAGATATAGCAAGCGCTATTCGTAAATTGAGTTGGTACACGAATACTCTCAATCAAACTCATTGGATGGCAGTGAAAAGGGTTTTGGGGTATCTAAAATATACTCAAGACTTTGCTTTGCATTATAACAAATATCCAGTGGTAATTAAAGGATATAGTGATGCAAATTGGATCACCGGATTGAATGAAGTAAAATCCATGAGTGGATATATGTTTACTCTTGGTGGAGGAGCAGTCTCTTGAAAATCATCCAAACAGACATTTACTTCCCATTCTACTATGGAATTTGAATTTATCGCATTAGATAAAGCCGGTGAAGAAGCTGAATGGCTTCGAAATTTCTTGAAAGATATTTCTTATTGCCCAATGGCGTCAGTATGCATACACTGTGATAGTCAAGTGGAAATAGGTAGGGCAGGGAGCATGATGTATAACGATAAATCTCGTCATATAAGATGGAGACATAATATCGTTAGAGAACTTTTCTCTAGTGGAATTATCATGATTGACTATGTGAAGTCAAAGGATAATGTGTCGGATCCACTTACAAAAGGATTATCTAGAAAGGGAGTTGAGAGATCATCGAAGGGAATGGGTTTAAGGCCTAGGAAAAGTCATCTCGGTGGTAACTCTACCTAACGGACTGGAGATCCCAAGAGCTAGGTTCAAGGAAATCAAACAAAGTTGTGAATGACAGTTCAACATTGTCAATTAACTCAATCCATTCTCATGATGAAGACAATGTTCAGAAAATAAGGATAAGGCTTATGGTTGAAAACATTTAAATGGTTTCTAAGTTTGGCAGGTTTGACCAATTTGTTTGATCTATAGGATTAAATGTTTAGGAATCACCTATGTGAGAGTGAAGTGGAAGCCCCTTCAAAGAGAATGATAGTAAAGGCCTATTCTCTAAGCTCTTATAAAACCAGGTTGTGTTCACGGCTGAAACAAACAAAACCGTGAGAATCATAAACGATAAAAGGTTGGTTGTGTGACTTGTGTTGTCTAGGTGTACATTAAAGCTCAACGGTTTAAAGATATCACATCTACCGATTGACCGAGTGCATTCGATGCAAGTTCAATATAGAAAGTTCAAAGGGAAACTACTTATCCAGATGCAATTAGTCTTTGCTTGTAGATCACACACTTGTCCATAAATTCTTTGATGAAATAGTCATTCCCCATTCATGTGGCGGATTATTGGGTTCTAAGTGATGAAATGTGAATGGAAAATGGAGGGAAGAAAAATGGAGGAAAAGTGAAAATGAGTATTCACTTTATGAAAAAAGTATTCTCCCACATTGGTGGGGTAAAGGAACTTCTTCATGCTTAAATATAGAAGCATGCCTTCATGTGGATAGTAAGGCAAGAACAAGACTAGCCTCGCGTCGTAGTCGTCGTAGTCGCTCGGCTCGGCTTTGGCTTCAGATTCGGATTTGGATTTGGATTTGTCAAATTGTCGATCGAGAGACTATCTTTTTGGATAAAATTCATTTGAAACTTGAGAATTAGTGAAGTTTTTAATCCAAAATCCGATACGAAAAATGTTTCTGCATTTACGGACAAGCGACCTTTCGAAGAACTATTTCTAAGCGGAAAAATCACCTGTGGGCGTAGGTCGTCACCTGCGGAAGCAGGTGAGGTTCTGCAGAAGCTTCTGGTTTTTGACAAAAGTCACCTGCGGACGCAGGTGGTCCCGACAGGTCTGAAATAGTGTAATTTTTTAGAACCATTGATTTTTTCTGAAGCATCACCTTTTGGCTATAAATACCTGAATTTTTCCTCAGGTATAGACATGAAATTTGTGAAACAAAAACATCTTCTTCTTAAAAACTCAAGTGTGATCATCAAATCGTTGAGTTCGTTCGAAGTTCAGCAAATTTGAGGTACCGCTATTTGCTGAAGTGAATCATTTTATCATGGGAGGATATATTTCATTAACTTCAGGTACTTGAGGGGAATAAATTCCTTAAGGACACACCGTGAATTCGGTGGACTTGATTCTAAATTTTTGTTTCATCTCTTTTCTTTATGGTTTTGTTATTTTCCAGAAAATAATAGAAACTTCATTTTGATAGTTTATAGTTGTTGAACTTGTGTTTGAAGTTGTTTGAACTTCTTTGTTGTTCTTGAACTTATTCTTAAACTTTAAGGTTGAAGTTCTTGTTGTTAAATACAGATTTTGTACCCGGACAACAACATATACTATGCAGCAAAGAGTTTAGTCGGTGGCTATGTACTTGCAAAAATGCATGATTATTAAAGAAACTTTTATTTCGCGCTCCATAGGTATTACTTGATCAATGAGTATTTTAACTATATTCTTTTACTTTTTTTAAACTACAGGAGAAAATGTGTAAACTTATTAAAACTTCTTACGGAGCTTGCAATGAAGAACAAGGGTGTTGAAACTCTTCACGGAAGTTGAAATCTATCTTTTTTTTTGGTTTCCCACCCGGTGTTCGGTACTCGCATTGAAGCCCCGACTAATCTATCTTTTCACAAAGTTAGTCTATTAGCATCATAATTTGTAATTAATATTTTCATGTTTTGAGAAACTTCTCTTTAAATATTTAGTTATTAGGCAATTTTTTGAGGAATTCAAAACAAAATTTTCACTGACTTACATCCCGTAAGTGAGACGAAAATCCTCTTTCACCTTTTTTTGTTGTTTCACTTATTTATGTTACTGGGGAGAATGGCCCATGTCAGCACGGGCCCAACATCAGGGATGTTTTCCGTATCTGCAATAAGCTAGATTGAAAGTTACGTTGAAACTTAATTGAGCATCTCAGCAATGGACAACAGCTAAAATCGATATTCTCAGATTGCTATATTCTACTGTTGATACTACCCAAAATTCAATACCGAATAACTATTATTTAGGAAGGAGCTCTAAAAAAACAAATAGAATCTCACTAAGGAAATTGAGGAGTTTCCTTTTATATTTGAATTAATTTCCTCTGCAACATAGGCTTCCAAAGAGTATATCTGCATCAATAACACTAAAATCACTTTAGGAACTCTAAAACAAAAACTTTAGAAATGAGACCCGCAAAAACAATAGCCATTATCTCTTATAATAAATGTACAAAATTAACCATGTTCTAAATTAGCACTCATGTAATACATCACACGATCAAGTACTTCCAAGTAGATTAAACAAGGTTGGTATTCCAAGTAGATTAAACAAGGTTAAGTTGGTCCAAAATTTCTTCCATCCTACGCTGATTAAACAATTTTCATAGCTACCCAACAAAATCAAAACAGAAATTTAAAATCACATCAAGGCTACTGAAAGAATGTAATTGATAGAAAATCAAATAAACAATGACCCTAAAAGTAATTCACTAAATGCGGATGGAAGAGAGAATGGTAATGAAGAAGAATCTAACTGTCCTTGTTCTGATAGATGAATTTCACATCTCTGCATGAGTTGAAAATTATCAGCATTTTCATTGTCTTACAACTTACATACAACAAAATAAGGTATTAACTTAAGTTTGTACAGTTATTACATAGCATTTTTCTGAGCAGCTTTTCCTAAACTAAGATTTCAGAGCAAAAAATTTCACAGGTCCCACAGAGGATTGATGTCAGCGCTAAAGAAAGTCACATTTAAGAAGATTCTAGATTCAACATTTCACATGGCAACTTTTCAAGGAACTGTGAGCACTGAGAAGCCAAATAATACCTATTCCATAGAATAGTCATGTAGCAAATGCCCTAAGGATCAGTATGTAACTTGAAAAACAGATTAGGAATAGAAAAATTAGATGTTAAAAGAGCCTCTTTGGGCTAATTAACCAGTTACAGTGCCCACAGAAAAAGCTACAACAAACTGGATTTTTGACGGATAGATATTGTTAAAAACATCAGCTAGGTCAACTTGTAAGTGAACCCACCTATTTTGGCATTCTCACATTGAAAAACCAAATTGTCATGTAGAGCAACATCAACCAAAAGACCTCAAGCATGAAACATCAACACTAATTAACAACTTATCCTACTTGATTGTGGTGTGCATTGAACAATTACAAATTTGGCATTGGTTCAAATAGAATAAATACATTAGGACAGCAAGCAGGACATTAACACTAACAGTCTCGGCTTCGAAAATGAAGATTTCAGCTAGGGTACACGACATGAAGTGAAGCACGCAACAATTGAAGTAGCAACAAAGAGGGAAAAAGTAAATATTACGGCTAAGGTACACTCTTACTACTCTTATTAGTTACAAAGTACACATAAATTATCACTTTTTGTGAGTTTCATACTTCAGTTATCCATCGTTTTTTGTACCTACCTAAATTGAGCATGAATCGAAATAAATCATACCTAATACTTCAGATACCCCTTTGGTTATGCTCTTTTCACGCTGTAAGAGTAGCTTTGGCAACAGCTAAAGTAACATGGTGATGGAGATGTGCTAAAAAAATATGAAAAAACAGAGAAAATCGTTAAGAGTTGTATGCAAAACTTTTCAACACTACACCCTAAAAAAGCATACAAATATTTAAGTGGTTAAATACAATACTTAAAGTAATTGTAAACTTAAAAATACATGGGTATACTTACTATACCTAAATCGATGCCTGAGAAGCCCAATCTTGAAGTCCTCTTCAAAGATTTTCAAGGAGAAATCAATAAAATCAGTCGAAATAGATACTGATTATCTTAGGAACTGCAAACGAAAGTAGTTTTTTTAAAATACACTTATGAATACAACCTATACAGAGAAGAGAGAAGAGGATAAACAAATTTATACCATGAGGGAGAAAATCGAAGCTACTTGTCGTATACACATCGACATGGTCAAAGGATATCTCAGGAACAACACAAATTGGAAGTGTAGCATTCAACAGAGGCGTGTTATTTGATTTGAATGGACATGTTGTTAGATGCAGGATTGAAGACACGTATTAGAAAATAGAAAAAAGTCCACTATGCCCTTACATTGAAATTCTTTGACAATTAACGTACACGTCGAAACCAATCTCTTCTATATAATAGAAAAGAAATGTAAGTTGGTCATTCGGAAATGTGTCACATTTGTCTTTTTTCTATTTAGTAATGTTTTTTTGTTTTTTAGTTATAGCTTAATTTTCATGTTCCATATCATACCATACCTAGCTACGGTCTTTGAAAGAAAATTATTATAGATAATCATGACGAACTATATTTAAATATTATGTTATTTTCCTCCTTTTTATTGCATCAACTACAAATATGAAATCTATTAATATATGATTTTTCTTACATTTTTATTTAAACTATGTTTTATATTTGAGTGAACATATCTTATTTTTCTTGTTACTATAGTTACACTTGTATAACTGAAAGGTTCGTAGATACAGTTGAAATATGGACAAACAAACAGTGTTACTGATAGAACTTTGTTTTGTAATAATGTTGATTGGCTATCCATATTTTTTTTCTAATCCAAAAAAAAAAAATTGCAACAACTTTGATTGTTAGTATTGGTTACAAAGGTAATTTATATTTTGCGCATTAAAGTTAAAATTAGTACTACTATTTTGTTTTTAAAAAATATAGAAATAAAATATTTTTATTATAAAATCAGCATTCAACCAGTTATAATTTTTATCTTACAACTCCACATTATTTAGTAATTTTTTTTTAATTTTTTAAAAATATTATTCCAATAATACGGAGTACACGCGCAATGTACGTATCCTGAAACTAGTGTGTATGTATATAAAGAGATCAAATATTTAATCTTTCTCTGTCGATTATGAATCTGCCTCTATCAATTATCTCGACAATAGAAAAGCAATCAAATCAATAAATTTAGTATTTTATAGACAAAACTAATAGTAAAAACTTTAAACACACCTAACAAAGATTTAAATTATTCAGTTGTATTGAAAACCAAACAAATTATATTAAAATCAAACAAAGATTTAACTAGGATTTTGAATAAAGTTTTATCATGTAAAGATTACATTCTTATGTAATTAATATGTAGAATGCTAGCTGTAGGAGATTCTTGCGGTAATGAATGTGTCTGGTCTTAGTAGAATGCAAGTTGCAAGCCATCTACAAATACATTCTTATATTTAAGTGGTTACTTATGTATCGTGTGCGTTTTGACAAGGGCAAATTTATTTTGCAAAAAAAATATTTGTGTGTATTGCAACTTGTCGATGGCTTGTAACTTGTATAATAGTAAGACCAGAGGTTGAAAGATATTAGAGGATCATGAAGGTCATTCACATACCAGAGAAAAAGAGTGTGGTGGCTAAGTGAAATGTAGAGTTCTGATGGCTATAAGAAGAAGAGTATAGTTTTTATAGAGTTGAGAGAAAATAGCCTAAAGCCCCTCCCACCCCAAACCTTTACCCGATATTCCAACTACACACTTGAACTTCACGGGGGTCCTATTACCCATCTGAACATTTTAAAAATAAAATTATTACACCCTTAAATACTTACGTAGCAAAGTGAGTGTGTTTCACTCTCTTTGAGAGAGTGAGCACCAAATACAAATATTATAACTTTATTTTTAATATTTATTTACATAAATATATATATAATAATAATTTTTTTCATATTTATTTTCTTTCTTCTTCATCACATATCATGTCACGACCCAATTTATGAGTCATGATGGCACCTTTTATGTCCCACCAGTAGGTAAGCCAAGTCTTAGTCCGGAACGACAAGGAATGGGCGCAATGGCGGAAGAATACAAAAGAACACAAATCCTGCTCATAAATATAAGTACGAAAATATAAGACTAAATAAAAGAGGGAGAAGAACAAAAGGAATCCCACGACCTGGTAAGGCCGGTACAAGAGCCACTAGTAAAAGAATAAGAGTACTAATAGTATCAATACACATGTAGTCTCGAAATGAAAGACTATCCAAAAATAGGGGAAGGAGAGGGGATCAGCTCCGGCTCTGAAAGCTCACCCTATCTCCGAGACCTATAGATAGTTGGATGGAATGTCAACAACATCGGTTAGTACTCAAATCTGCACCAGAAAATATGTAGAAGTGTAGTACGAGTACCAAAACAACGAGTACTCAGTAGACATCATCGGCCGACTGAGCTAAATCATAATAAAAGTATAATAAAATGCGAGGATGTAAAATAAGTCAAGGGAGAGGGGCAAACCTGAGAACATGCTCTAACGTAGGTAAATAAATAAAGAAACAAGTGATACTAAAATTAAAGTAGCTACTACAACCCAACTAGGCCCCCATAAGCCTAGAGGGTACAAACAAGAGAAGACTAATCCAAACGAACCCCCATAAGCCCGATGGATGCAATCAAGGAATATACCATTACCATACTTATGAACCCTTCCGTACCACAAATCACCGGACTCGAACCGATACCATAATACCATGAAATAACCCTTAAACACCGAACTTGAACCGAATTTCCCTCCTCATAACTCACCACAAGTATCGGACTTGAACCGGTAATTTAGTGTCATAAATAGATAGAGTATGCCGGACTCGAACCGATCTTTAAATGCTATAAATCAATAGAATATGCCGGACTCAAATCGATCTTTAAATGCCATAAATCGATAGAATATGCCGGACTCAAACTGGTCTTTAAATTCCATAAATCAAGATCATTAACCTAGCCCCAAATTAGGTATATGCTATGTAGTCTAAGGCTCAAGCTTAAGGATAATGTTGCAAAAGAAGGCCTCCTAAGTGTACAAGGAGCTAAGAGCGATATCACAACCCCAAAGCATCAATTTACCTAAGGGAAGAGTAAATGGGTCGATTCTACCTCTGAAATGGCCCTCAAATCGGCAAAATAATCCAACTTTTACTAACTAAGCAACCAACTATAAATTCCAGCCCAAAACTAGCATAATGTCATACTAATACCATAAGTAAGCTCAATCTATAAGTAGGGTAAGTCTAGCCTACATGGACGCCGAAGAAAGCTCGATAAAGTCCGTTAAAGTGGGGCCTTTCCCATTCGAGAAGCCTCCGCACGATGCCACGCTATCAAAGTAACAATCTACTCATCAATACGAGAATAACAATACCCACATTGTATATAAATGCATCGGGTCTGAAATCAAGTAAAAAATCTCATGTGGGGCCCGCTTATGGAATCAAAAGTTTGAAACCATCAAAACAACCCTCAAGGCTCAAGGATCATTTATCCTCAACCATGGATAAATTCCAAGCACAATAACATTCAAAATCAACCCATCAATGAACTAGGGTTATAACTTTAAAACGAGGAATTTACCGATAAATTAATGAAAACTTACGATAATATTTGATGAGGAAACATTCCCACGCACTCTCCAACTCACCCCGAACACCCACGTATCGACCCTCTCACTCTCTTAACTCTCTAGGCATTTAGTGGTGTTTGGGACTTGTGGAAATAAATGAAAATCGGGCTTGGCATGTATTTATACTGCCAGGGGTCCCTTCATAGAGAACGCGGGTACCCCTTCATAAATGCGACCCTGGAACAGAAGGACACTTCGTAAACGCAGTCGGTCGACTGAGAACACAAAGGACAAAGCTGAGCCGGCCAGGCTGGCTTACCCTTAGCAAATACGAAGGCCGGCTCATGAACGCGATGGCCAAAGGGCTTGGACTTCGTGAACTCGGCCAAGGCCTCGCGAATGCGAAGGTCATTCTTGGTCTGTAGCACCTGATGCTGCATCAGCTAAACTTAGCAATTGCCAAGTTTTCGGTCAGACCCTCAAGATTGGTTCGGAATTCCGTGAACACAAATGAACTATGCTATCCTATCAAATTTAATATTTCGGACTCAACGACGCAATCAAAATTTTTATTAGGGGTCGTTTTGATGAAATATGGGTCCCACACCTAAATGGTCGTTTTAATCAATTTCTACTCAATAGCCCAAAATGAGTCTGGAAGCCTTGGGACCCAAACCAAAGGTCCCCCTAACCTAAAATTGACGTTTTGGAGCTGACGGAACTATCAAAATTTGGATACAAGTCGTCTACCTGATGTTTAGGCCCTGGAGCCAAATTTGAAAAGCGCAGATTTCAAAACAGGAAAATGGCTCTAAAAACCAAATGAACTGCCCGATAACTGAATGGTCCATTCCAGAAAGTCATAAATGAATTGGGATACCAATGGGAAAGATCTAAATGCTAAGATAATTTGGAGAAGTATAAAATGACCTAGAGGGTCATTACAACATCCACTACTAAAAAGACTTTTGTCCTCGAAAGTAAAAGATCAAGAGTACCTGAAGGCTCAAACAGGTGGGGATACTGGATCCGCATCTCACTCTCAACCTCTCAAGTAGCCTCCTCAAATGGACGATGCCTCCACTGGACCTTAACTAGTGGAATCACTCTAGAGCGCAACCGTCTGACATCCTTGGCTAAAATGAGGACTGGCTACAAGTAAACACTGAACTATCGGAAATAATAGACACGGGTACTCCATGAAGGCGAACTATCTCTCGAATGTAGATACGGGTTAACCTCTCAGCAGTGAAAAAAATCTGAATCGGGATGAAATGAGCTGACTTGGTCAACCGATCTAAGATGACCTAAATACTGTTAGAACCACGCGAAGAATAGGGTAGACCAGTCACAAAGTCTATAGTAATTCGCTCCCACTTCCACTCAAGAATGGGCAGCCTCTGAAGTAAACTACCTGGTCGCTGATGCTCGGCCTTTACCTGCTGACAACAAAGGAAACAAACATCTCTTTTCATGCCATTCTACCAATAAAGCTGCCTCAAATCTCTTTACATCTTAGTTGACCCTGGGTGAATAGAATATCTGGAACTATAAGCCTCCCGCATTATCTACTGAATCAAGTCTCCAACCCGTGAAACACAAATGCAACTATCAAACCTCAGAATGTACTCTGAATCTAGGGTAGCCTGACTGGACTCACCCCTCCCGACCTGATCACGGATGTCACAAAGTCTACTATCCTCGAACTGGCGATTTTGAATCTGCTCAAATAAGGTAGACCTAGCCTCAACACTCGCAAGGATCCTCCTGGAGTCTGAAATATCAAGTCGAACCAACAAGTTGTCTAGGAATTGAATGTCCAAAGCCAACAGTCGTTCTAAAGCAGAAATAAAAGCCAGACTACCCATATTCACTGCCTTCCGGCTTAAAGTGTCCGCCACCATATTCGCCTTGCTCGGATGGTATAGGATAGAGATATCATAGTCCTTCACCAACTCATCCCATCTACGCTATCTAGAATCAAGCTCTCTCTGAGTCATAAGGTACTGAAGAATATGATGGTCAGTGTAGATCTCGCAATGAACACCATACAAGTAGTGTCTCAAAATCATAAGCGCGAAAAATACCACTGCCAACTCCAAGTCATGAGTGGGGTATTTGCGCTCGTGAACCTTAAGCTGCCTAGAAGCATAAGCAATAACTCAGCCCTGCTGCATCAGAACACAACCCAAACCAACACCAGAAGCATTATAATAAACTGTAAACCCCTCAACCTCAATAGGAAGAGTCAATATCAGAGCTAAAGTGAGCAAGCTCTTGAGCTTCAAAAAGCTTAACTCACAATCCTCGAACCATTGAAATGGAACCTCTTTCCTAAGCAGTCGGGGTCATAGGGGATGCAATAGAAGCAAAACTCTCAACAAATCATCGGTAGTAACCTGCCAAACTAATAAAGCGAACCTCAGTTAGAGATGTAGGTCTGGCCCAATCATGAATAGCCCCAATCTTTGTTGGATACACCATAATCCCATCCTTAGACACCATGTGCCCTAAGAATGTAACAGAATCGAGCCAAAACTCACACTTTTAGAATTTGGCATAAAGCCTATGATCTCTGAAGTCTGGAGGACAATCCTCAAATGCTGCTTGTGCTCCTCCCCACTTCTCAAATATACAAGAATATCATTAATGAAAACAATCATAAAGGAGTCCAAATAGGGCTTGAAAACTTGATTCATCAAATCCATAAATGTTGTTGGGGCATTGGTCAAGCCAAAAGACATCACCAAGAACTCATAATGGTCGTACCGAGTCCTGAAGGCTGTCTTAGGGATGTCCTCAGCCCAAATTCTCAACTAATGATAGCCTGATCTCAAGTCAATCTTAGAAAACACTATCCCACCCTAAAGCTGGTCAAATAAATCATCAATGCAAGGCATATGACAATTATTCTTCACTGTCACCTTATTCAGCTGCCTATAGTCAATACACATACTCATAGAGCCATCCTTTTTCTTCACGAACAAGACAGAAGCACCCTAAAGTGATACACTAGGCCGAATAAAACCCCTACCCAAAAGATCATAAAGTTGAGAATTCAGCTTCTTAAGTTCTGCAGGAGCCATGCGGTAAGGTACCATAGAAATAGGTCGGGTGTTCGGCTCAAGATCAATAGCAAATTTAATATCACGCTCAGAAGAAAGGCCAGGCAGGTCAGTAGAGTAAACATCGGTGAACTCACGGACAATAGAAACAGAATCAAGTATGGTACTCTCAATACTAATATCACAAACATAAGCGAGGTAAGACACGTAACCCCTCGACACCAATCTCCTAGCCCAAACATAAGAAATAATCCCCATCGGTGCACGGCTGAAAGAATCCTTTCACACAATTAGGGGTATGCCAGGCATGGCTAAGGTAACGGCCTTGGCGAAGCAATCTAAGACCGCATGATAAGGGGATAACCATGCCCAGAATCATATCAAAGTCCACCATATCTAACATAATAAGATCAGTTTGAGTATCAAACTCTTGAATGGTCACCAAACATGATCTATAAATCTTATCCACTACTAAATAATCACCCATGGGAGTAGATACACATAATGGCACAAATAAAGGCTCCCAAGACAACTCTAATCGTGGTGATTAATAAGAAGAAATATACAAATAAGTGGATCCTGGATCAAACAAAGCAATAGCTGACCGACGGCACACTAAAATAGTACCTGTAATAACAGCATCCGAAGACTCTTCCTTCAGTCTACCAGGTACAGCATATAAATGACCTTGCCCACCGCCTGGCTGGGCGTCTGACCTACCACCCATCCTACCTACCTGAGAACCTCCACAAGAACCATGAGGACCACCTCTGCGACCCTGAACACCACCTCTATTTGTCCATTTCTCCTAAAAGCACCCCCAACCATAAGAAATGTGTTGTTGGTTGAATCGTCCCACTCTAGGGACACTCCCTGGAGAAATGGCCAAATACTCCAAAAGTATAGCAAGGCCTTAAATACCACTCGGTCCAGAAGATTTGAATGACTCAGAATAGCCACCACGGCTAGAAGACCCAGAATGTGCACCACTCGGAGACTGGCCACTGCTCTGGCCGTAAGAATCTCTGAGACTGGACTGATCTCCATCAAAAATTTAAAGTGCTGCTTGAACAGGCCTACAGGACTGACCCTGGTGCCGATATGACTGTTGTGGAAGGTACCTACCCTAAGAACCTCTGCCTCTGAACTGTGAGCCTCTATGGCTCCCATTGAAACTATCCTGATAACATGGTCTATTATCGCTGCCCCCTTGGGCCTCGCAATGTATCTCCTCCATAGTCTGGGTATAATAAAAAATCTCAATGAAAGACATACCAGCAGTAACCATACTCTGAGTAGCCATACGAAGACGAAGTATCAGTCCCCTAACATAACATCGAATTCTCTCATACTCGGTAGGTAAGATCGTAGTAGCATATCTGAAAAACTTGTGAAATCATGCCTCATACTCGAGAACTGTCATAGAAACTTGTTGTAACCCAGTAAACTGATCTCTCAAGCGCTCATGAAGACTGCGGGGCATATACTTCTTCAAGAAGACCTCGAAGAACTAGTCCATGTCAAAGGGGAAGATCCAGCTGGTCTTGAATCAAGAAAACCTCTCCACCAATGTCTAGCAGCCAAGTCCAACTGAAAACTAGTGTAATCGACCCCACGAGCCTCAACTAGGCCCAAATTAAGGAGCCTAACCTCGCAAGTAGCCAGGAACTCAAATGCATCCTCGTATGGAGCCCCTGTAAACCTCGGAGGAGTCAATATCAGAAATCTACCCAACATCTTCTGCTCCTCAACAGACATAGCAGGCTGGAAGACTACCGACTGAGTAACTATCGATGCTGGGGAATCTTGAACTCTAGGTAACACAGCTACAAGCTGCGCCCCTATATCCGTACTACTCTGATCCACAGACTGTGCACCACCAATAAATTTCAATAATTGTACCAAGGCATCTCTGAGCAATGAGGAAGAAATAAACCCTGGTGGAGCCTAGGATGCCCCCCGACCCACCAATGGTTGGGGTGGCTGAACCTATGGGGCAACCTATGCCTCTGGAGTAACATCTCGATCTAGCAAAGGCTCTCTATCTCGGCCCCTGGCTGGGGCTATAGCTCTACCTTGGCCATGACCTCTGGGCCGACCACGGCCTATAGTAGGTGCCCTAGCAGCGGGCTTGGGGTCACCATCACCCATCGTCATAGCTTGTATCCTAGACATCTGCGAAAGAGTGAAATAATGAGAACCATAGAAACCAACATAGACTTGACGCACGACATGAATTAAGAAAGTGAAGTCATCCAAAGAATTTCATTTAGCCTCCCAAAGATAAGATACGGACATTATCCTTCTGATCTGTGGGACTCTACAACAGACTTTCTCTTGTACCAACAATACTAGTGAACCTATGCGCTCTGATACCAATTTTTCATGACCCGATTCCTGAGTCATGATGGCACCTACTATGTCCCACCAGTAGGTAAGTCAAGCCTTAGCCTGAAAAAACAAGTAATGGGTGCAATGGCGGAAGAATAAAAAAGAACACAAATCCTACTCATAAATATAAGTACAAAAATATAAGACTAAATAAAAGAGGGAGAAGAACAAAAGGAATCCCACGACCTGGTAAGGCCGGTACAAGAGCCACTAGTAAAAGAATAAGAGAACTAATAGTATCAATACATATATAGTCTTGAAATGAAAGACTTTCCAAAAATAGGGGAAGGAGAGGGGATCCGCTCTGGCTTTAAAAGCTCACCCTATCTCCGAGACCTATAGATAGTTGGCTGGAATGTCAATAATATTGGCAAGTACTCAAATCTGCACCAGAAAAGATGTAGAAGTGTAGTATGAGTACCAAAACAATAGGTACTCAGTAGACATCATCACTGACTGAGGTAAATCATAATAAAAGTATAATAAAATTCAAGGATGTAACATAAGTCAAGGGAGGGGGGCAAACCTGAGAACATGCTCTGACGTAGGAAAATAAATAAAGAAACACGCGATACTGAAATTAAAGTAGCTACTACAAAGCAACTAGGCCCCCATAAGCCTAGAGGGTACAAATAAGAGAAGACTAATCCAAACGAACCCTCATCAGCCCAATGGATGCAATCAAGAAATATACCATTCCATACTTATGAACCCTTCCATACCACAACTCACCGAATTTGAATAGGTACCATAAAACCAAGAAATAACCCATAAAAAATGAACTTGAACTGGATTTCCCTCCTCTTAACTCACCACAAGTGCCGGACTTGAACCAATAATTTAGTGTTATAAATAGATAGAGTATGCTGGACTCGAATCTTTCTTTAAATGCCATAAATCAATAGAATATGTAGGGTTCGAACCGATCTTTAAAACCCATAAATTTATAGAATATGCCTGGCTTGTATCGATCTTTAAATGTCATAAATCAAGATCATTAACCTAGCCCCGAACAAGGTATATGTTATGTAGTCTAAGGCTCAAGATTAAGGATAATGTTGTGAAAGAAGTCCTCCTAAGTCTACAAGGAGCTAAGAGTGATATCATAACCCCAAAGCATCAATTTACCAAAGAGAAGGGTAAATGGGTCGATTCTACCTCCGAAGTGGTCCTCAAATAGGCCAAATAATCCAACTTTTACTAACTAAGAAACCAACCGTAAATTCCAACCCAAAACTAGCATAATATCATACAAATACCCTAATAAAGCTTAATTTATAAGTAGGACCAGAAGGACCCTTCGCGAATGGGGTCGGTCGACCACAAACGCAAAGGATAAAGATGAGCCAGCCAGGTCGGCTTTTCCTTATTGAATGTGAAGGCTAGCTCGAGAACTCGATGTCCTAAAGGGTTGGCCTTCTCTATTGCAGCCAAGGCCTCTAGAACGCAAAGGCCATTCTTGGCCTGCGCCAACTGATATTGCATCAGCTACACTTGGCAATTACCAAGTTTTCGATCTGACCCTCGAGATTTGTTTGGAATTCTGTGAATGAAAATGAACTTTGATACCCTATCAAATTTGAAATTTTGGACTCAACGGCGCAATCAAAATTTCCATCTGAGATCATTTCAATGAAGTGTGGGTCCCACACCAAAATAGCCATTTTAAGCAATTTCTACTCAATAGCCCAAAATGAGTCTGAAAGCCTTGGGACCCAAACCAAAGGTCCCCAACCTAAAATCAACGTTTTGGAGCTGGTAGAACTATAAGAATTGGCATACGAGGTCGTCTACCTGATGTTTAGGCCCGGTAGCCAAATTTGAAAAATACCGATTTCAAAATAGGGAAATGGCTCTAAAACCAAACGAACTGCCCGTTAACCGAACTGTCAGTGTCAGAAAGTCATAAATGACTTGGGGTAGCTATGGGAAAGCTCTAAACACCGAGATAATGTGGAGAAGTAGAAAATGACCTGAAGGGTCATTACATATCCTCATTCCCAAAATACTCTCTCTTATGGAACAAAGAGCTTCAAGAACTCATCAATGGCCTCCATGGCTAATTTCTTTATCTTCTGCATCTTTATTTTCATCAACATCAAAATCACTTCTCCAACACTTCTACCAATTTCATATTCTTCACCATTAATTTCTAACTTACCATCTTTGTTCCTACCAATTCCAATTTCAAGGATATACACAAGCATAAAACATCCGAAAAAAAAATCTTTTTCTTCAAATTTCAAAATGAAAATCAAAAATCCAACAAAAAGATCAAGACTTGCAACAATTATCACCAAAAGAAATAAAAAGAATAAGCAAATCTAAAAATAAAATTAACAAGTGTATATGTACCCATTTCGTTTCAGATTTCAAATTAAAAAGAAAGAATTTTTAGATTTTTCTTTGGTCTTTTTTGATCTGATTGGAATTCTAAGGCTTCACATTTGACGCAGACGGGGAAGTCAATGAGAAAGAGAAAAAAGAAAATAAAAAAAAAGAATGGAAAAGGAAAGAAAAAAAAAAGAAAAGGGAAATATTAAAAGAAAAATAATAAATTTTTATATAAAAAATATAATATTACGTGGAATTAAGTGGAATTACGTGGCAAGTGCGTGCAGTTTACTTTTTAATACAAATTTGGGTGTGAACTTTTAGATGGGTATATATTCCAATTTTAGTGTGTAGTTGAAATTTTAGGTAAAGATTGGAGGGGTTTTAGGTTATTTTATCTAGAGATGATGTAACGACCCAAACCATCGTAAGGTGTAAAAATACCCCAGAAATAATTTACGATGAATAATGGGCTCAAAATGAACCCGAAAAAAATTAAATCGGGAAAAAAAAATTGAGGCAAAATAAAATTGGGCCAAGAGGCCCAATAATGGACTGGGTTGGCCTGACGGTAATCGCTGCATCAGTAAAAGTTTCATTGCAGTGGTAATAGGCAGTAGACTAGTCGAGGGATTTTTGAAAACCCTTCCTTTTATTATTTCCCCAGGTTGCCCCCTTTCTCCAAAAACACCCTGAAAAACCCTACTCCTCTAACCATGAGATTTCGAAGTCCAAGGTTCATTAGAGCGATTACGAGCCACACCTAGAGGGAACCCAACATGGGAATACGTCTAGCATGTTTGGGGCAGCTCACTCATCTCCGTAACAGTATGTTTCGCCTAAGAGGTAAGCTAAGGTTTCATTTTGTAGCAACAAGACTTAGGCTAAATGCATTTAATGTCAATAATGATGTCAAGAGTATCATGCATTAAGTCTTCAGGAATGGATTTGGATGGATGGGTATTTTTAAAAATCCAGATAGGCTTAATTGTATTGAATTTCGTAATGTCCTACTAATGCTCTAACGGGCTAAGGGATGGATTAGGAGTTATGGGGTGAATGTCTATAGTGTATTACTTTTTGGGGTGGAGTATAGTGGAAATTTGTATAAGGTGGTGTGAAATGGTAAAGTGGGAAGGTTAAGGTGACCTAGCTAAAAATATATTTTCTATAAATGTTAAAAATGTGTTAAGGGAATTGGTATAACCCTAAGGTCTTAATATCCAATTGATGCTTTCCAGAGTTTTGAAGATGAGATAGTGAGTTAAAAGGTATTGAGGTTAGCCAATTTGTAGTGTTGGTATTGCTTGTCATCCTGTCATGATCAATGCTTTCCAAAGTTTAAAAGGTGATGTGAAAAACTCAAGGCTAGGGTACGGTTAGAATGAAAACATGTAATAATGTGAAGCTTGGTGACGGTAGTCCCATAAGGGGGTGTGGCACGATATGATTGTGATATATATGTGGAAACTAAGGTCACCAAATTAATGAACTAGATGGTTGATGTGATTGTAGATTGAATTGCTCCGTGTAGGGTTACAAACTAACATTGTGATTATCTTTGGCATGAATTATGATTTATTGATTTCATGCACACATTCATATGCATTAGGATGATATGTTGTGATATGGTTTGGGTACCACACTAGTACAGATATGATAAGTTGTGATATGGATCGAGTACCACACCGGAACAGATATACTATGGGTCGGGTACCACACCAGTATGTTGTGATGTTTCTTATAATGAGATAAGGAGGGATGATGTGCATATCTTGCATATATGCATTCTTGCATATGTTTTGAATGTATTGCTATTTCGTTATTTTCATGCATATTCTTGTTGTTGTGAGTGGTGAAAGATATTACAAAGGTATGTTAGGTCCCTAGGAGGTACGGGTTGGAGGTAAAATTTTATGGTCCCCTAAGAGGACCGATTATGGTAGGATATGATTGGTAGGATCTGGAATTTCATGAGATATGGGGTTGTGATGTCTGTGATAGTGAGTACTGAGAGACTTGGGGAGACATGGACTAAGGGATTATAGGTATTATAAGACTGAGCCAGTATTGGAGGGAGAGGTATAGGTTGGAATAGGTGGTCAAAGGACAAAGATATATGTAAATATTAAATGATAGGCAGAGATAATAAGTGTAGGTCACATAGATGCTAAGAATAGGTCACAAAGATGCTAAGTGTAGGTCACGGAGATGCTAAGTGCAGGTCACAGAGATGCTAAGTGTGGAGTAATAGGAGTTGTTTCTTTTGGGGATTCAAAACTGAAACTTTACTTGATGTTGTGATTTCTCCCTATTTATTATTGATGTTATCTGTTTCTAACCCTGGTCGGCCTATGAGGCTTACTAGTATATGTGGTTGTACAAGAGCCTAGGTTATCGCTCCCCAGTACAAGAGCAAATATTGAGTATAGTTCTATGGATTGGTGTGTTGACGTCCACATCAAATCTGTTGGGAGCTACAAGGCATCTAGGAATCTGTCTCACTTCTTTCTTTCCTATCGTGCCATCTTAATGTCGTATCACCAGGTAAAGTCTAATTGGTATCTAGTCGATTCTAATTATTATCTCGATCGTCACAATTGGTACTAGTTGGTGCCAATTAGTATCTTTTAGCATGGAAAGATTGGGACAAGACACTCAACCAATCGAGGTTGATAAGAAACATAGAGATTGGATGGTTATGCCTTGTTTGAAATGGCATTAAGCAATTGTGATGAAGCAATGATGTGTGGAAAGATGCTATGCGTGCTATTATTGATGGTAGCATATGGTGACTTACTTAGTGATGTTTAAATTCTCGAATATGATTATTTAGTTTGTGTGTGGTTGGATGGCGTGTAGCCAAGCAGATTAATGGACGTAAGGACCGGGTGAGATCTCGAGAGTGTCTTTATTTTTATGACTTGAGCTATAACTCATCTCTCCGTGATTTGGAGTGCTACTTGTCTTCTATCTAATCCCGTACGATCCACCCAGATGCTTGACTATTATGGAACACTCTTGGGGATAGTGAATTGAATAAGTAAAAAGGTTGGTGAAAGTGTAACACTATTTAATTTGGTAGACAGGGGATATTGTTTATTGAAATTCTGGAGCAACAGAGTTGGATGTCCATTCATATAAAGTATAATGAGATATGTCATATAAAGTATAATGAGAGATTATTGCACTACTTGAACATGTATAGAAAGAGTTTTGCATAGAAAGAACTTGAGACTGGATAAGGGGAAAAATCGAAGCGGAACTACTGGAGGCTACCACGGTAGCGGTAAAATTAACCGTTGCAACGGTTTCAGGCAGAATCCTGCCAGGTGATTCCCCTATTTTTGCAAATTCACAACTGTCACAAAGAAACCCTATTTTTGAAGCAATATAGTGATAAAAATTCATCCAACACATGGTATAAGATAAAGCGAATATTGTTATTAAAGGGACGGGGGAAGAAAAATGTCTACAAGTACAAAAAATTAAAATAGTAAATTTTTTGTTACATACCCCAAATGGGGGCAACCTAAATCCAAGAACAAAAAATGTAACCAAGGGGGAGGGGAGGGGAACATCTAGCTGGTGGCGTCATCTCCAAGGTTTGCAGCATCCGGGCCCTCCTCATCTTAGCCACTCAGGAAGGAGAACTCTTGGACGTCCTTCGCGATCAACTATGGAAGCTCCCTATATGGGAGGGTGCATGCAAACATAACCAGCATAAATTTTCACATCTTAACCAGAATGCGGTCTCGGGAGCAGTGTTTCTCCTTCTCCTCATCGAGATCCCTTTGGTGCTTAGCATAGGCTTGGGCCAGGTCTACCAGGGAAGCAGAGCTCGGAGGATCCATCCCCGGCTGAGGTACATGATTCCTTTCTATGTAGCCTCGCATGGTAGAAAGGCTAGGTATCCAGTCGCTAGGAGAAGCAGGTTTCTGGGAACGGGAAGCATCTCCACTCCCACCAATCCTACTACTCTCACCCTCCTCTGTTTTCTTCCTCTTCTTCTTTTCTCCATCTCGGGTACTCTTCTTCTTCAAGGGGTTATATGGCACGTCGCATTCCTCTCAGGTATCTTGGTCCTCTTTAGGAACATCAACCCGCTTACAAAGCTCCGTAATTAAGGAAGGCAAGAATAAATCCCTTGTTGACCTCTCCCTGGCATTGAAGTACTGCCGTTCCTCCATGATCTAGGCCCCCACATTTACCTTGACCCCCACGATAATGCACGCCACTACCATAGTTTGGTGGAACCCACGTTCGTAAAATTTCTTAAAGGATGAATCCTCCGAGACACCAGCTGTAACCAAAGCTTGGCCTTGGTCGAGAAGTATGCACTTTTGGTCCCCCTCTAATTGGACCACTTCACCTCGTATACCTTACCATCCGGTGCTAGGTTCTGAGTGGCCCACCACAAGTCTGACTCCCAAATATTTACCTCGTAAGATGAAATAAAGAGATTGGAAACCCCTAAGACCTCATTGATAGTGGCGGCGTCTACGAGCACATTCTTTTCCCGAATCTGGATAGTAGGAAAGGGCACTGCCCACTCCACCATAGAAAGTACAGTATAAAGCTCGCGAACCCAGGCCAGGTTACTATTTGGGACTGGCTCGGTCAGCATCTCCAACTAAGGACTTTTAGCTGGTCGCTGAAATCAGGTATCCAATCATCTACCTCCTCCATCACAAAATCCCTCTCACATAGGAAGCTCCTATTATACAGCCCCTCCTCGAACTGAGTGCGGCTAGCATAATCAGGAAAGTGATGGTAGGTGGGTTGTTGGGCCATTATGATCCTATAAATACCACAAAAAGTAGTTAGAACCATATCAGACACCAAGTAAGGGAAAGAATTGAAAATTTTTAGGAAAAGCAAAGACTGGGAGCACACAGCCCAGTATCGCTAGAGCCATTAATTTACCGCTGCAGGGATACCGCTGTAGCGGTAAATGTACCGCTGTAATAGAATATCATCTTCAACCCATCAACCACCCCTCTCACGGAGAATTTTCAACTTTTCTCCATAAATTTAAAAATTAATCATAGATTGGGCTTAAGAAAGTGGGTATGAACCTTTTTACACTAAAATAGGGGTGTGAAACACCCGAAATCAAGCCCAAAATCAAAAAAATTCATTGGAGAAGATGACTTCTCACCGTTAACCCTCCCATGGAGAGAGTTAAGAGAGAGTGAAGTGAAAATGGGGGAAAATGAATTTTCCCCTACTTAACTGTTGTGAACCGTTGTCGCGGTTGGTTACCACAACGGTAAACCCTTTTCCAAACCAACTCCATCTCCACTTTTTATGCTCTGGGATGGTATAATATATTTGGGTAGTTGTTCCAATAATTAATTATGTAACCTGTCTTAGGGGAAACGTGGGAATAACCATTGGGCTTAGATTAGGAAATATTGTAATGGTCGCCCATTAAAGAGCATAGATAGATAACAAGCTAGCATTAATTAATTCTCCTAGTGACTTTTTGTAGTTAAAAATCCATCGAGTGCTGGTGCAAATGTTCTGACCTCACCCTTAGGGACATTTAGAGATGAACAACGGGTAAATTAGTATCTAATATAATAACCCAAACCTTTGTTACATGTAAAAACACCATGAGAATAATTTACGATGAATAATGGGCTCAAAATGGACTCGAGAAAAATTAAATCGAGGAAGAAAATTGGGGCCTAAGGGAATTGGGCCAAGAGGCCCAATAAAGGACTGGGTCAGCCTGCCGGCAACCACTGTAGTGGTTGATTTACCGCTCCAGTGGTAACAGGCATTAGCCCCATCGAGGGATTTTTGAAAACCTTCATTTTTACTATTTCTCCAGGTCGCTCCCTTTCAACAAAAATACCCTAATAAACCCTACTCCTCCAACCATGAGATTTCAAAGGCCAAGGTTTATGAAAGCAGTTACGAGGCACACCTAAAGGGAATCCAACATAGAAATACGTCTAGAACACATGGGGCCGCTCACTCCTCTCCATAATGAAATGTTTCGCCTAAGAGGTAAGCTAAGGTTTCATTTTATAGCAACTAGACTTGTGCTAGATGTATTTAATGTCAATAATGATGTTGAGAGTATCATGCATTAGGCCTTTAGACATGGATTTGGATGGATGGGTATATTTAAAAATTCGGATAGGCTTAATTGTACTGAATTGCTTAATGTTATATTAGTGTTTTAACGTGCTAAGGGATGGATTAGGAGTTATGGGGTAAATGTGCGTAGTGTATTGCTTTCTGGGGTGGAGGGTAATGGAAGGTTGTATAAGGTGGTGTAAAATAGTAAAGTGGGAAGGTTAAGGTGACCCAACTAATAATATATAAATGTTATAAATGTTCAAAATATGTTAAGGGAATTGGTATAACCCTAAGGTCTTAATAGCCAATTGATGCTTCCCAGAGTTTAGAAGATGAGATAGTGAGTAAAAAGTTATTGAGGTTAGCCGGGTTGTAGTGCTGGCATTGCTTGTCATGTTGTCATGATCAATTCTTTCCAAAGTTTAGAAGGTGATGTAAAAATATCAAGGCTACGGTACAGCTAGAATGAAAGTACATAATAATATGAACCTTGGTGATAGTAGTCCTATAAGAGGGTGTGGCGCGACATGATTGTGATATATATGTGTGGAAACTAAGGTCACCAAATTAATGAACTAGATGGTTGATGTGATTGTAGATTGAATTGCCCCACATTGGGTTGCGAACTTACATTGAGATTATCCTTTGCATGAATTATGATTTATTGATTTCATACACACATTCATATGCATTGGGATGATATGTTGTGATATGGGTCGGGTACCACACTGGTATAGATATGATATGTTATGATATGGGGCGGGTACTACATTGATACAGATATGACATGGGTCGGGCACCACACTGGTACATTATAATGTTGATGATGAGATAAGGAGAGATAATATGTATGTCATGCATACATGCATTCTTACATATGTTTTGAATATATTGCTATTTCTTTGCTTTCATGCATTTTCTTATTGTGGTTAGTGGTGAAAAATGGTACGAAGGTACGTTATGTCCCTAGCGAGGGGACGAGTCGGAGGTGTAATTCTACAGTCCTTCTGAGAGGATCGATTATGTTAGGACCCAAAATTTCATGGGATATAGGGTTGTGATGTCTGTGATAGTGAGTACTGAGGGACTTGGGGGGATGTTCACTAAGGCATTTTAGGTATTATAAGACTGAGTCAATATTGGGTGGAGAGGTATAGTTTGGAATAGGTGGTCAAAGGACAAAGATATACGAAAATATTAAATGACAAGCAGGTCACAAAGATGCTAAGTATAGGTCACAGAGATTCTAAGTATAGGACACAAAGATGATAAGTGTAGGTCACAGAGATGCTAAGTGTAGGTCACAGATATGCTATGCGCAGGTCACAGAGATTCTAAGTGTGGAGTAATAGGAGTTGTTTCATTTGTTGATTCAAAACCAAAACTTTACTTGATCTTGTAATTTCTCCCTATTTATTATTGATGTTATCTGTTTCTAACCCTGGTCGGCCGATGAGGCTTACTAGTATATGTGGTTGTACTGATGCTATACTTACTATATCTCCAAATGGGGGGTATAGCCATGGTGCACATTAGTTAGAGTTTCTATAACAGCGATACCGATCATTCAGCAGCAGCTCCTTCCCTCTCTATTCTGTATGGAAGTTGTGTCATAGATGTCCCTACTTCTTGTCTAATGCTCTTGTACCAATTTAGGCTAGGTTCTGTGGAGTCACTTGTAGTTATTTTCTGCATTTATTTTTCAAATGTGATGTATTATAACATATTGGGAAAGAATAAAATGAGTAACCGTATTTCAACTTGATTTGACTTTTCATATAATGAATATTAAGTTAACTAGGTTTATATATGGTAATAACTTCTGTATTAGTGAAATCATGGGATTTTCAGGGTTCTCTTATCTGGGTAGATGTAGGTAGGTGCCCGATATGATTCAGTGGATTAGGTCGTGACAGAAATGGTATCAGAGCGCAGGTTACCGGTCTCCCAGTACAAGAGCAAATATTGAGTATAGTTCTATAGATTGGTAAGTTGACGTCCATATCAAATTTATAGGAAGGTACAAGGCATCTAGGAATCTGTCTCAATTCCTTCTTTCCTATCGTTCCATCTCAATATCGTTTCCCCGTGTTAAGTCTAATTGGTATCTAGTCGATTTCAATTGGTATATTGATCGTCACAATTGGGACTAGTTGATCCCAATTGGTATTTTTTAATGTGGAAAGGTTGGGACAAGACACTCAATCAATAGAGGTTGATAAGAAACATAGAAAGAGGATTGTTACGCTTTGTTTGATATGGCGTTAAGTAGTTGTGATGAGGCAATAATGTGTTAAAATATGCTATGTGTATTGTTGTTGATGGTAGCGTATGGTAACTTACATGGTGATATTTTAATTCTCAATATCATTGTTAAGTGTGTGTATTATTGGATGGTGTGTAGCCAAGCAGACCAATGGACGTAAGGATTGAGTGTGATCTTGAGAGTGTCTTTATTATTATGACTTGAGCTACAACTCATCTCTCCATGATTTGGAGTGATACTTGTCTTCTATATTATCTCGTATGATCTACCCAGATGCTTGATTTTTGGTGGAACACTCTTGGGGATAGTGAATTGAATAAGTAAGAAGGTTAGTGAAAGTGTAACACTATTTAATTAGGTAGACGGGGGATTTTGTTAGTTGAAGTTCGGGGGCAACAGAGTTGCGAGTCCATTCATATGAAGTACAACGAGAGATTATTGCACTACTTGAACATGTATAAAAAGAGCTTTGCCTAGGAAGAACCTGAGACTGGGTAAGGGGGAAAATTAAAGCAAAGCTATTGGAGGTTATCGCTGCAGCGGTAAAATTAACTGTTGAGCGACTTTAGGCAGAATCCTACCAGGTAATTCCCCTGTGTTTACAATTTTGCAATTATTGCAAAGAAACCCTATTTTCAAAGCAATATAGTGATAAAAATTCATCCAATACGTAGTATAAGATAAGGCAAATATTATTATAAAAGGAGCAGAGGAAGAAAAATGTCTGCAAGTATGAAAAATTAAAATAGTAAATTGTTTGTTACATACCCCAAATGGGGGCAACCTAAATCCAAGAACATAAAATGTAACCAAGGGGGATGGAAGGGACACATCTAGATGTTGGCATCATCTCCAAGGCCTGCAGCATCTGGGCCCTCCTCATCTACGCCACTGAGGAAGGAGAACTCTTCGATGTCCTCCACGGTCAACTACGGGAGCTACTATCTGGCTGGGTGCACACAAACATAACCCGCATAACTTTTCATATCATAACCAGCATGCAGTCTCGGGAGCAGCATTTCTCATTCTCTCCATCGAGCTCCCTTTGGTGCTCAGCATAGGCTCGAGTTGGGTCCACCAAGGTAGCAAATCTCGAAGGAGCCATCCCTGGCTGAGGCGCCTGAGTCCTCTCCATGTAGCCTCATATGGCATCAAGGGTAGTACCCAGTCACTAGGAGGAGCAGATGTCTGGGAACATGGGGCATCTCCACTCCCACCAGCCCTACTACTCTCACCCTTCTCCGCTATCTTTCTCTTCTTCTTTCCTCCATCTTGGGTACTCTTCTTCCTCAGGGGGTTATATGGCACGTCGTATTCCTCTTAGGTATCATGGTCCTTCCTAGGGATATCCACCTGTTGTACAGCTCCGTAATCAGGGAAAGCAAGAATAGATTCCTTGCTGACCTCTCCTTGGCCTTGAAGTACTACCACTAGTCTATGATCTAGGCCCCCACATTTACCTCGACCCACATGATAATGTACACCACTACATAGTTCTGTGGAACCCATGTCCATAAAATTTCTTGAAGGACAAATCCTCTGAAACACCAGCTGTAACCAAAGCTTGGCCTCGGCTGAGAAGTATGCACTCTTGGTCCCCCTCTTATTGGACCATTTCACCTCGTTGGCCTTACCATCCAGTGCTAGGTACCAAGTCGTCAACCTCAAGTCTGACTCCTAAATCTTTTCCTTGAAGGATGCATTAGAGGGATTGGAAACCCCTAAGACCTCATTGATAATGGAGGCATCCACGGGCACATTCTTCCCCCATATACGGATAGTAGAAAAGGGTACAACCCACTCTATCGTAGAAAGTACAAAATAGAACTTGCAGAACCAGGCCAGGTTATAGTATAGGACCGGATCGGTTAGCATCTCTAACTAAGTACTTTTAGCTTGTCGCTGAAATCAGGCAGCCCATCCTCTACCTCCTCCATCACAAAATCCCTCTCACGTAGGAAGCTCCTACTGTGTAGTCTCTCCTCAAACTGAGTACAACTAGCATAGTCAAAAAAGTGGTGGTAGGTGAATTGTTGGGCCATTATGATCCTGTAAATATCATGAAAAGCAGTTAGAGACATATCAGACACCAAGGAAGGGAAAGAGAATTCAAAGTGTTCAAGAAAAGCAAAAACTGGGAGTACACTACCTAGTACTGCTGCAGCGATACCGCTGTAGCAGAATATCATCTTCATCCTGTCAAATTCCCATCCTATAGTGTATTTTTAACTTTTCTCTGTAAATTTGAAAATTAATCATAGATCGGGCTTAAGAAAGTGGGTATGAACCTTTTTACAATAAAATGAGGGTGTGAAATACCCAAAATCAAGCCCAAAATTGAAGGAATTCGTTGGAGAAGATGACTTCTCACCTCAAACCTCCCATGATCAAAACCCACTATGAACTACGTTAATCTTACGTCTCAAATGCTATAGGAGTGTTGAAACGTAAGAAAACTAAGCATGCCAACCAATATACTCAAGAACACTGCCAAATTCAAGTTTAAAAGTTGCACACCAAAAACACCGAAATTTCCTCTATTCTAACCTAATTCTAGAAAGTTATAATGAAAGATACGTAAAACAAGAAAAAAGGAGAAGGGATGAAGAAAATACCTTAAATTCATTGATGAGGAGAGATTTTTCAAACAAAGTTGAAAGAGAGTGAAGTAAAAATAGGGGTAATGAGTTTTCCCCTACTTAACTGTTGTGAACTAATGTCGCGGTTGGTTACCACAGTGGTAAACCCTTTTTAGAACCAACTTCGTCTCCACTTTTTGTGCTCCGGGATAGTATAATACATTCAGTTAGTTGTTCCAATAATTAATTATGTGATCCATCTCAGGGGAAA
Organism: Capsicum rhomboideum; assembly: GCA_031232105.1. Lineage (NCBI taxonomy): Eukaryota > Viridiplantae > Streptophyta > Magnoliopsida > Solanales > Solanaceae > Capsicum > Capsicum rhomboideum. Next base: position 125,781,753 of record CP124714.1, read on the forward strand.
CGTGGGAATAACCATTGGGCCTAGATTAGGCAATGTTGTAATGGTCACCTATTAAGGAGCATGGATGTATAACAAGCTAGCATTAATTAATTCTACTAGTGGCTTTTTGTAATTAAAAATTCATCGAGCGCTCGTGCAAATGTTCTGACCTCACCCTTAGGGCCATTTAGGGATGAACAAAGGGTAAATTGTTATCTAATGTAATGACCCAAATTATTGTTAGATGTAAAAACACTCCAAAATAATTTAAGATGAATAATGGGCTCAAAATGGACCTATGAAAAATTAAACTAAGGGAATTGGCCAAAGAGGCCTAATAAAGAGCTGGGTCAGCCTGCCGATAACCGTTGTAGCAGTTGATTTACCGCTGCAGCGGTAACAGGCAGTTGCCCAGCTGAGGGATTTTTAAAAACCCTATCTTTTATTATTTCTCCTGGTCGCTCTCTTACTCCAAAAACATCCTGAAAAACCCTACTCCTCTAACCCTAAGATTTCAAAGGCTAAGTTTATGAGAGCGGTTACGCGGCACATTTGGAGAGAACTCGACATGGGAATATGTCTAGCACACATGGGGCAGCTCACTCCTCTCCATAACAGTATGTTTCGCCTAAGAAGTAAGCTAAGGTTTCATTTTGTAGCAACTAGACTTGGGCTAGATACATTTAATATCAATAATGATGTCGGGAGTATCATGACTTAGGCCTTCGTACACGGAGTTGGATGGATGGGTATGTTTAAAAATCTGAATAGGCTTAATTGTATTGAATTGCTTAATCTCCTGTTAATGTTTGAACGACCTAAGGGATGGATTAGGAGTTATGGGGTGAATGCATAGTGTATTACTTTTGGGGGTTGAGGGTAGTGGAAGGTTGTATAAGGTGGTGTGAAATGGTAAAGTGGGAAGGTTAAGGTGACCTAATTAAAATCATATAAATGCTATAAATGTTCAAAATATGTTAAGGGAATTGGTATAACCCTAAGATCTTAATAGCCAATTGATGCTTCCTAGAGTTTAGAAGATGAGATAGTGAGTAAAAAGTTATTGAGGTTAGCCGGGTTGTAGTGTTGGCATTGCTTGTCATGTTGTCATGATCAATGCTTTCCAAAGTTTAGAAGGTTATGTGAAAATATTAAGGCTAGGGAATGGCTAGAATGGAAACACGTAACGATATGAACCTTAGTGAATTGTCCCATAAGAAGGTGTTGCACGACCTGATTGTGCTATATATGTGGAAACTAAGGTCACCGAATTAATAAACTAGATAGTTGACGTGACTCTAGATTGAATTACCCCGCATTGGGTTGCGAACTGACATTGTGATTATCTTTTGCATGAATTATGATTTATTGATTTCATGCACACATTCATGTGCATTGGGATGATATGTTGTGATATGGGTTAGGTACCACGCCTGTGCGGATATGATAAGTTATGATATAGGTTAGGTACCACGTCAGTACAAATATGATATGGGTCAGGTACCACACTGGTACATTGTGATGTTGTTGACGATGAGATAAGGAGAGATGATACATACATCTTACATATATGCATTCTTGCATATGTTTTGAATGTATTGTTATTTCGTTACTTTCATGCATATTCTTGTTGTGGTAAGTGGTGAAAGACGGTAAGAAGGTACGTTAGGTCCCTAGGGAGGGGACGGGTTAGAGGTGGGATTCTACGGTCCCCCTGAGAGGATCGGTTACAGTAGTATATGATTGGTCGGACCCAGAATTTCATCGGATGTGGGGTTGTGATGTCTGTGATAGTGAGTACCGAGGGAATTGGGGGGGATGTGGACTAAGGGATTGTAGGTATTATAAGACAGAGTCAGTATTGGATGGAGAGGTATAGGTTGGAATAGGTGGTCAAAGGATAAAGATATACGAAAATATTAAATAACAGGCAGGTCACAGAGATGCTAAGTATAGGTCACAGAGATGCTAAGTGAAGGTCAAAAATATGCTCAGTGTAAGTCACAGAGATGCTAAGTATAGGTCACCTATATGCTAAGTGCAGGTCACAAACATGCTAAGTGTGGAGTAATAGGAGTTGTTTCATTTGGGGATTTAAAACTAAAACTTTACTTGATGTTTTCATTTCTCCCTATTTGTTGTTGATGTTTTCTGTTTCTAACCCTGGTCGGCCGATGAGGTTTGTCAGTACATGTGGTTGTACTGATGCTATACTTACTATATCTCCAATCGGGGGTATAGCCATCATGTGGTTGTACTGATGCTATACTTACTATATCTCCAATCGGGGGTATAGCCATGGTGTAGGTTAGTTGGAGTTTCTATAGCAGCGATGCCAATCATTCAGCAGCTGCTCCTACCCTCTCTATTCTACATGGAAGTTGTGTCAAGGATGTCCCTACTCCTTGTTTAATGCCCTTGTACCAGTTTAGGCTAGATTCTGGGGAGTCACTTGTAGTTATTTTCCGCATTTATTTTTCATATGTGATGTATTAAAACATGTTGGGAAAGAATAAAATGATTAACCGTATTTCATCTTGATTTGACTTTTCATATAATGAATATTAAGTTGACTAGGTTTAAATATGGTATTAACTTCCGCATTAGTGAAATCATGGGATTTTCAGGGTTCTCCTAACTGGGTAGGTGTAGTTAGGTGACCGATACGATCCGGTGAGTTGGGTCATGACAGTTGAAAAGACCTTTCACTTTTTAAGAGTTTTTAAAATTATCCCTCATGACTATATTATTTGTCAAATTCCTCTTTTTTATGTTTGTCCTAATCATTAGGAAGTAGTTTCAAACATGGGGTATTATCTAGTTTGTTGGAGAAAACCTTAGGGGATGGTTCCGAATTCTTAGCTATGTTTTGCTATGCTATGCAACAATATCTATGTTGTTGTGTCCGTAAAAGGTGATCACACTAGCCCGATAACGCACAACATTTTTAGATCTAATGGAATCTACAAAATTAAAGATCAAAACAAAAAAAATTAATCAAAAAGTTAAATTATATTAATGTCCTTCTAAATAATTTACTTATAAGAATAAAAAATAAAAATAACATTTTTCCTTTCATACACTATCACAAAGGTTACGATATGTTTCATATGAAATTTTCTTATCTAATATGTTCACAACCATTCTAATCTGTGGCTTTTTACTATTGCTTAAAAGGGTACATTTTCTGTTCTTTTGGAAGTAATTCAAGATACTCTTCTCAATTGGATTGAAATTAATAGTTCAAGAACTTTTTAGAGTTTATTTGTAGGAAAAGAGGGTGATAATTCAAATTTTGAAGTACTTTAAGTGCATCGGGACCATTAAATTGAAAGTCACCAATTTAATTGAGAAATTGTAATGCTCTAATTACAAATTAAAAAATCTTGATATTTTAGACGTGATCTTTATTTACATTTTTTATTGTCATGTTGGACAATTTTTTTCTAAGGTCATATAACTATTTTCTTTATATCTGATGATTATACATTATTATTTAGTTTTGTTCGTAAATCATCCTTAGTAATGTATGTCATATGTAGGACCAAAGTAGTTGCAATGGGTCCTGAAAGAATTGATATTATCCCATAATAAATGAAAATTTCCTGAATTGGATAAAACAACTCTCTTATATTGTTTTCAACTAATATTCTACTAAACAATGAGCTTAGTGACAAATTATATTAATAACAAAAATAATGAAATTCATTAAAATATTGAAGTAGCCACGCTTTGCAAGAAAGTAAAACTAGCCAACTTAGAGTATCTCAACTCTATGTTATTTTTACCAAATATGGTCCTACTAAGTAATAACAAAACATTTAAAACTACTTACTAAAAATTAGTTCCAATAGCCTTGACATCAATATAACTCCTAATGTCTCAAACTCTGTCACCAGATCTGAGAGAATATACCTATCAAGAAGAGAATAAAGTTCTTTCTGCCGTCTGGTGGAACATATGCCATGAATGCAAAATTTATAATTTGTGAAAAGTAAATAAGTAAAAAAATAATTAATAATTATTATATTCCTAAATAGTTAGTCAAATAAGCCAAATAAAGTTAGAAAAAAATTGGTTAAAACTTAGGAAATTTCCAGCAGAGTCGCTTTTTCTGTTTTACCTCTTTTTGAGATGAAAAATGGTTTTGGACATGATTATCCTCCATTCTTAAACACTCTACCGCCAACGTCCATCTCTGATTTTTATCGAAAAATCCAACCGGCGAATCCCACATATCCAATCTGAACCAATCCCTGTCGAGAACCACCACCAACTCCGCCTCTGCTTTTTCAGCGAATTACAACAACTATATCTTATGTAAAATCAATCTTCTTCTTCATCAATTTGTCTTCAATTTTCGTCCAATTTCTCCATATTTGCAGTGTTGATTAGGATTTCAATTAATTATTATACTTGATTCAAATGGCTGACAAAACTTAATTTAAAGGTATTTTCATTTGTATATTTATATATACATATGAATGTATTGGATGTATGTTTTTTCTATGTATATGTCTACACTTTTGTATAACTATATATGTATATAAGTTTGTTTTGTGTTGGTACACATATACATATGCATATACATATGTATATACGTTTGTTATGTGTTGATTCATATAAACATTATGTCACTCCCCGAATCCCATCGAGACATGATTGGCACCCGTAGCCGATAAGGCCCGAGAGAACCAAACTGTGCTTATGTTCATTCGCATGCATGCCATCAGAAACACCCTTATCTCGTAGGGGCTTATAATGCTAACAACGAAAATTCATGGACCATGTGACATATAGACATATATGAAACTTGGCCGTTGAGGCCATCAAGTCAAAAACGACATGTACCTTTTTTCATTTATACACCCACATCCGTCTACAAAAGCCTCTAACAAATGCATTGACCAAAATGAACTAAAAGTCGGGACAAGTCCCCGAACTATACAACATGTACAACACCAAAACATATGTACAACTGCGACTCGGAGAAGCCCCGAACTAACTGGAGCTCACCAATGATCTGCAACAACTGGCAACCTACTGTGGAGGCCTACTAGTACCTGCGCCTGCAGCATGTAAGGTAAATCCCCCAAGAGGGGTCAGTACGAAGAATGTACTGAGTATGTAAGGCCAAATGAAACTTGTATGATATGTAAATATGCCAATGAAATCAAATACAATAAATGATCAATATGGATAAGTCACAATACTGTACTTTGGGAACCATGTATTTTGTTTTCATTACTTTCTTTGAATCTTTACTTCTATGATTATTCATCTTTGCCTGTGACCTGTGATACCCGGGCCCCGACTGAACAGTGGGTTTTAAACATAACATAACGTTATGTTGGGATCGGCTCGAGCTAGGCTTATGCCCCTAGAGCTGCCACCCTATGAATTAAAGCATTGGGTTCGGCTCGAGCTAGGTTATTACCTCTAGAGCTGCCACCCATAAACCAACATATCAGGTTTGGCTCGAGCTAGTTTTATACCTCTAGAGCTTCCCCCTGTCAGGTTCGGTCCGAGCTAGGCTTATGCCTCTAGGACTGCCCCCTTATCCAAAATCTTGGGATCGGCTTGAGCTAGGCATTTCACCCCCAAAGCTGCCACCCATACTTGATCATTAACCACATATTCATTACTTTATTCATTACTTTGAGATTGTTACACTGATAGTCATACTTTACGTTGAAGCTTTGGATCATTAACCAAAGAGTGAGAAACATGTAAACAATTTCAGAAACATCACCTTATTGGAATCAATGAACAAGATACATGAGCATACACAATAGTGGAACTTTGGAACACCACTTTATTGGGCTTTTGTAACATTATCAATGAATAGGAGATATGTGATTCATAATTGATCAATGAATAGGAAGCTTGTGATAAGAACCATTGGTAATCGGGAATAGTATACCTTAACACATTTCGGAATAGGACAAGTGTAACGCCAATGTGAATTCAATATACTGCAGAAAGATACGGACAAAGTAACCTTACATACCTTCACTTCCAAGTATGAATACACAAGCCTATGTATGAACACAATAGTCAATCTTCTTCCTTACGTCTTACTCTACAATACAAATTCATACCGGAACTTACATTAGCAAATAGTCACTATACAGGCGTACAAGGCGACAATGAACTATATGAATGTCGTATAACGTCATGTAACCCCTTAAAATACAATCCAAGGCCTTATCATATGAACAACACCACAACATTACGCACATTGAACAAGAGATCATACATCAATAGCATTACACATCACACTTACCCTTTACGCTTTTATCTTTACCATTCTGTCACAATTACTCCTTTATAACAACATATAAACAACCATAAATACTTAATACAGTCCAACACACCTCCATACGATACTTTAAAGTCATTAAAACGACATCACAAGTTGATAATTACATTCAAAAAGGGTATAGGGGCCTTCGGGGGTCGACTAGATGCGAAAACATACAAAATGGAAAACTGATCTGACCTGCGCTACCACCTGCGCCCGCAGGTGGATGAGGTGCATGTGCATATGGCCTCTGGAAAATTCCAGGGGCATCTGCGCCCGCAGATGCCCTCGTCTGCGGGGGCGGATGCCCGTTTTGGTCCGAAATGGCCTCTTTTGGGTCTTTTAATGCCATGAATGGTCCATGATCATAACCAAAATTATTTTGACATATTTTTTATCATCTTGAATACCAAAATTCAGCCATGGTCTCACAACACACATAACAACACCCAAAACTACACTTTACGGTCAATACGTCACCAAATCCATAACCAATATCGCAACAACAATTCCAAATGTTATGCACAATAATAAAACAAAGGAAGACTATAATCACATCTCACATGTCAATATTTACTCCCCCAAGTTCATTTCCTTCAAAACCACAAGTGCATATTCAAGTTTACAAGACAAAACCATCCTCCGATTTAGCAAACATATAACATTTCACACATTGTGCACTTCTCAATACTCAACCAACATAACCAACATATTATAAACCATATCTCATGAATAAAATATATTAAACCATCATAATAAACATTTACCAAGCCTTGTACAAAGATGATCTTGGCCCAAAGAATGACTTAGGGTTCTTGAGAGATAAAAAGAAATTTTGGTAAAGTCTAGAAAAGCATGAGAGTCCAAGTGCAATAAAAATCTGATTTTTATCTCTTTTATATAGTCCCTCAAGTCTCTCTTATCTCTTTATTAGCATTAAATGCAAGGGTTGATTTGGTCAAATGGACCAAATTGGAAGAATGGGTCAAAATCCCATGTTGGGCCATGTCTTCCCTTATGATTTTGGGCTTCATTTTGGGCCCAATTGCGTAGGACTTATTAATGCCCACATATTAATACATAATTCATCAATTCTCTCATGTTTTCATTTTCCCATAAATGTTACGGTAGTCAGCTAGACTCGAAAATGTACAGGGTGTTACATTCTCCCCCCCTTAGAAACATTCGTCCTCGAATGTTAGTGTTATTATTCAAAGTAAACAATTACAAGTATAGGAGCATTCTTCATCTCATCATAGAGAGATATACTCAAAGCTTATAAATACTTACTTGTCATTCTTTCCTTTGGAACAAATGAGGGTACTTGGATTTCATCATTTCTTCAGCTTCCCATGTGACCTCTTCTATTTGCTGATTTCTCCAAAGTACCTTTACGGATGCTATATCTTTATTCCTCAGCCTCTTCACTTGTCTATACAGAATGGCAATAGGTATTTCCTCATAGGTAAGATCCTCTGTAACCTGTACATCATCAACAGGAATAAAACAAGATGGATATCCTATGCATTTTCGAAGCATCGACACATGGAATACTGGATGAACTGTGGAGAGTTCTTGGGGTAGAGCCAACTCATATGTAACTTGCCCAAATCTTCTAATAATTTCATATGGGCCTAGATACCGTGGACTCAATTTTCCTTTCTTTCCGAATCGCATTACCCCTTTCATTGGTGACACCTTCAGAAATACCCAATCACCTATGGCGAACTCAAGTCCTCTTCTTCTAACATCGGCATATGACTTGTGTCGACTCTGGGCCTTCTGTAATCGTTGTTGAATCACTTTAACCTTCTCCATAGCCTGATAAACAAGATCTGGCCCAAGTAAAGCAGTCTCACCTGCTTCAAACCACCAATTGGTGATCTATATTTTCTTCCATATAATGCTTCATAAGGTGCCATTTTAATACTTGAATGATAGCTATTGTTATAAGCAAATTCAATAAGAGGCAAATGGTCATCCCAACTGCCCTGAAAATCTAACGTGCATGCTCGTAGTATATCTTCAAGTGTCTGAATAGTACGTTCTGCTTGTCCATCAGTCTGAGGATGGAAAGCCATATTGAAAAGATCTCCAAAAGTGCACTGTGAACTGTGCTGCTATGTCTGATATAATGGAAAGTGGAATACCATACAATCGTAATATCTCTTTCATATATAAGTTTGAATAATCCTCAGCTGTATAGGTGGTCCTGACTGGCAAAAAATGCGCTGACTTGGTAAGTCTGTCCACTATAACCCATATTGAATCAAATTTTTGCAATGTATGGGGCAAACCTGTGATGAAGTCCATATTAATCATATCCCATTTCCAGACTGGAAGATTAATACATTGCATGTAACCTCCTGGTTTCTGATGTTCTACCTTTACTTGTTGACAATTAGGGCACTGAACGACAAATTCTGCAATATTCTTCTTCATATTTCCCCACCAATACACTTCTTTTAAATCATGATACATTTTAGTAGCACCCGGATAGATAGAATAGCGCGAATGATGCGCCTCCATCATAATTCATTTTCGCAGTTCATCTACATCTGGAACGCATACTCTACCTTGGCATTGGAGCACCCCTTCCTGTGTAAGATCAAATGCCTTTGTCAAATTCTGTTCTACATTCTCCTTTAACTGCATTAACATAGGATCTGCAAACTGCTTTTCTCTCACCTCAGCTATTAGCAAAGATTCAGCCGCATTTTGTACAATAACTCCTTCATCTGAGGATTCAAGAAGACGAACCCCCAAGCTGGATAATTGATGTATATGTTTGATTATCTCTTTCTTTTCTGTCAATTGGTCACTAGTACTTTCTATTGTCTTGCGGCTCAATGCATCGGCTACCACATTTGCTTTGCCTAGATGATAAAGGATATCAATATCGTAGTCTTTTAAAAGCTCTAACCACCTTCGTTGCCTCAAATTAAGTTCCTTCTTCTTAAAGAGATATTACAAACTTTTATGATCCGTATAGACATTAACATGAACTCCATATAAATAATAACGCCATATCTTTAAAGCAAATACCATCGCTGCTAATTCAAAATCATGTGTGGGATAGTTTCTCTCGTGTGGTCGCAACTGTCGTGAGGCATATGCTATGACATTACCGTGCTGCATCAATACACATCCGAGGCCAACCCTGGAAGCATCACAATACACTACATAACCTTCGGTACCTTCAGGAAGTACTAACACTGGTGTGGAGGTTAATTTATCTTTCAACTCTTGGAAGCTTTTCTCACACGCATCATTCCACTGAAATTTAACTGCTTTATGTGTAAGCTTTGTTAACGGTGCAGCAATAGAGGAAAAACCTTCCACAAATCTTATGTAATAACCTGCCAGTCCAAGAAAACTATAAATTTCTGTGGGTGTCTATCACGCCCCAACTCCCATCGAGGCGTGATTGGCACCCGAGGCCGTTATGGCCCGAGAGAACCAATCGTTGTCCATGCACACTCATATGTATGTCCGTGTATGCCTATCATTTTATTTCATGTAATTAAATATCAATGGCGGAAGTCATGGAAATAAGGGCAATATATGAAACTTGGCCGTTAGGGACATTACGTCAAAATAAATGTACATCTTTTACTTTCATCTTCCCACATATGTCTACAAAGCCTCTAATAGATACATGACCATGTCTATACAATGTTTACAAAATACCAAAACCTAGTATGCACGTGTGACTTTGGAAGCCCCGAAGCAACTAGAGCTCACCAAGGACCTGTATGTGATCCGCAGCCTACTGACGAGGTCTACTAGTACCTGCACCTGCACATGTAAGGTAAGTCCCCAAGAGGGTTCAGTACGAAGAATGTACTGAGTATGTAAGGCCCTAAGAAAACGACATCAATGCATCAATACATAAGAACTTCAATGGAAGTAACTATAAGAAAAACTCTATATGTGGAATTATGTACCTTTCTTTCTTTATGATTATCTCCAATGATTCGTACATAATAACAACAACCATGAAATCAATATAAGAGAAATAGTAATGTGAATAAACTCTCTTTCTGTATGTGGGGAACCATGTACATTACGTTTATGATATTCCTTACTTACCTTCGTCATCTTTATTAGTCATCCACCTTATTGGTGGGTTATTATGATCATCCACCTTTTGGTGGGCATCCACTTTGTTGTGGGTAGTCATCCACTCTTTGGTAGGCATCCACTTTATTGTGGGTAGTCATCCACTCTTGGTGGGCATCCACTTTGTTGTGGGTAGTCATCCACTCTTTGGTGGGCATCCACTTTATTATGGGTAGTCATCCACTCTTTGGTGGGCATCCACTTTATTGTGGGTAAACATTACATCTTGCTTTCATACTATGAGTGATACCTTGATGATGGAAACATTCTTGAAATTTGAAACACAAATATTTACTCTTATACGATTGACATCTTTACTTGTGAGGGATAGGTACGTTAGCTTGCACATTACTTCTTTCATTACCTTTGAGAGATTGGTACAACTGCTTGTGAGAGATTGAGTCATTCATATGAGAGAGATTGATACTTTTGCTTATGAAAGAATAATACAATGATAGTCACAACTTTATTTGAAGCTTTGGATTAATAATTAATGAGTGAGAAACATGTGAATAAGCATTTTTGGAAACATAACACTGTTGGAACCATTGGACAATGAGCAATGAACAAGATACATGAGTATAACCACTATTGGAACCTTGGAACATAACCTCATTGGACTTTTGGAACATTACTAATGAATATGAGACATGTGTATAACTCTATTGGAACTTTGGAAACATAACATGATTGGAGCAATGCTATTCAACTAAACAAGCTCTCTCTACCTCATTGCTCTTGTTGGGACAATTCTCTTAGGATCTACAACATATGACGACTTAAGAACTTCCGCCCATAAATAAGAACTAAGTGGGTCATGATTCGTCTAGGAGTAAAACACATATGAATAACAATATATCAACCTTAGTTGGAATACTAGAACCCCCTTGGAATAGTACACGTTTGGAACCTTAGGACAATGAGCACTAAATAGGACATATGTGGATATCAACTGCTCACCAACCTGAGATACAATACCTTAGAACATTTGAAACTCTTGACATATTAGCCAATGAATGCGAGTTAACCAATGGTCATAAGTCAATCAATGAACATAAGTCAACCAATGAACATGAGTCATATGATTCACCATTGACCAATGAATAAGGAACATATGAGTACCTCTAGTCAACTATCGGATACGGAATACCTTAGAGTATTCCGGGATCGAATGGGTACTATGACCATGTGAACACCATATGTTGTAGAAAGATATAGAAGAGTAACCTTAGATACCTTTACTTCCAAGTAATAGTACACAAGTCTATATATGAACACAACAGTCCAGCTCCTTCCTTATGTTTCACTCTACAATACAAGTCCACAATGAAACTCTTGTTAACAATCATTTACCGTACAAACGTACAAAACGACAACGAAATATATGACTACCATACAACATCATGTCACCCCCTTACCATACAATTCAATGCATTTCCATATCAACAACACCATAACATTACACACATTGATCAAAAATCATACATCAATAGTATTTCACACCACACTTACCCTTATGCTTTTCTCTTTATCATTCCATCACATTTACTCCTTTATCAAAACATATGAACAACCTTCCATACTTCATACAGTCCAACACACCTCCATACAATACTTTAAAGTCATTTAAACGACATCACAAATTGATAATTACATCCAAAAAGGGTACGGGGGCTTCGGGGGATCATCGGGAGACGAAAACATAAAAAACGAAACTCTGGGCTGACCTGCGCTGCCACCTGCGCACGTAGGTAGCTGAGGTACGCGCGCAGGTTCCCTCTGGCAGAAGCCAAAGGCATCTGCACCCGCAGGTGCCTCCGTCTGCGGGGGCGGATGCCCGTTTTGTCCGAAATGGCTCCGTTTTGGGTCTTTTAATGCCATGAATGGTCCATGATCATAAACAAACTCATTTTAACATATTTTTGATTATTTAACATGCCAACTACCAGCCATGGTCTCACGACACACATACAACACCCAAAACCACACTTTACGGCCAATATGCCACCAAAACCATAACCAATTTCGCAATAGAAATTCCAAACACTATACACAAGTATAAAGCAATTCAAGACTATAATCACATCTCATATATCACTATTGAATCCATCAAGTTCATTTTCTTCAAGATCACAAACCCATGTTCAAGTTTACAAGGCAACACCACTCTCCGATTTAGCAAACATGTACACTTACACATAGTGAACTTATATTCCACCAACATACCCAACACCATATACAAAATATCCCATGCATAAAATATATTATATAATAACAATAAACACTTACCAATACTCACCAAGTGATGATCTTTGACCAAAAGGAATGAAGGCCTAGGATTTGTATGAGAGAAGACAATGTTTGGAAATTTCTAGAAAAGCATGGGTGTCCAAAAATGAACAAAAATCTGATTGATTCTCATATATATAAGCCCCTTTAAGTCTCCCTTATCCCATTTTGTCATTAATGCATGGTTTGATTTGTCAAGGGTCAAATATTGAAAGATTGGGTCAAATGGATCACATTGGAAGAATGGGTCAAAAATTCCCTTATTGGGCCATGTCTTCTTTGTTATTTTTTTGGGCCTCATTTAAGGGCCCAAGTGTATAAAACTTTTAATGCCCACATTTTGATACAAAATTCATCAATTCTCTCATGTTTTCATTTTTCCCTAAATGTTTCGATTATAAACTCAACTCAGACACGTACGGGGTGTTACAGTGTCGTAGGTCTTGGCCAACTTTTCACTGCTTCAATCTTCTGTGTATCAACCTGTATCCCTTCATCTGACACAATGTGACCCAAGAATGCAACTGATTTTAACCAAAACTCACACTTGGAGAACTTTGCATACAACTTACGCTCACGGAGAATCTGTAGCACCTGCCGTTAGTGATTAGCATGGTCCTCCGGTGTTCTGGAATAAACTAGGATGTCATCTATAAACACTGTGATGAACACGTCCAGAAATGGCTTAAACACCTTATTCATCAAATCCATGAACATAGCTGGTGCATTTGTTAGTCCAAATGACATAACTAGAAATTCATAATGGCCATACCGTGTTCGAAAAGCTGTCTTGGGTACATCTGCTTCTCTAACTCTGACTTGATGGTAATCCAACCTCAAGTCGATCTTTGAAAAACACTTGGCACCCTATAACTGATCAAACAAATCATCAATTCGAGGGAGGGGATATTTTTTCTTGATCGTTACCTTATTCAATTGCCGATAGTTGATGCACATTCGCAACGTGCCATCTTTCTTCCATACAAATAATACCGGTGCACCCCACGGGGACACACTAGGTCTAATGAAGCCTTTGTCCAGCAAATCTTTCAATTGCTCCTTCAATTCACGTAATTCTGCTGGAGCCATTCTATATGGAGGAATAGAAATAGGCTGAGTGCCTGGAATCACATCAATGCCAAATTCTACTTCCCGTTATGGGGGTAAGCCTGGAAGATCCTCTGGGAATACATCTAGAAATTCACTGACCACTGGAACCGACTGCGGAGTTAGTGGTTCCATTTCAGTATTTTTCACCCGTACTAAATGACATATGTAACCCTTAGCAATCATTTTCCTGGATTTTAGATAGGAAATAAATCTTCCTCTTGGTGCCCCTACATTACCCCGCCACTCAAGAACATTTTCTTGCGGAAATCAAAATTGCACCTTCTTGGCCCGGCAATCTACCGTGGCATAACAAGAGGCCAACCAATTCATTCCCATGATCACATCAAAATCCACCATGTCTAATTCAATGAGATTGGCAAGTGTATCATGACCACACACAGTTACCACACAGTTACAATATACTCTTTTTACAATAATACATTCACCGACCGGTGTAGACACTTCAATTGATTTAATTAATAATTCAGGTGCCTTTGCAAATTTCGCAGCAACCAATGGAGTAACATAGAAAAATGTAGAACCAGCGTCAATCAATGCATATACATTATTTGAGAATATGGATAATGTACCTGTGACGATATCAGGAGAAGCCTCTGAATTTTTTCGGTCCACCAAAGCATAAGTTCGATTCTGGACCCCACTAGTATGGGCTGCTCCTCTGACACCTCTACCCCGGCCCACAGGATGTACACCTAGGCCCAAAGAAGGAGCCGATGCTGATGATGCAATGATCGATCCTGCCGGTCGTGCTATACCACTCATACTCCTCTGGGGACACTCTCTCATTATGTGTCCTGTCATGCCACACCAGAAACAAGCATTTGTCCCCACTCTACATGTACCTACATGAATACGCCCCGTAGTGCTGATACTGTTGACGAGGAAAACTTGCTGCCTGTGATCCATGAACTCCACTACTCTGCCCAGATGAACCACCTCTAAACCCTCAAAACTGAGAGTGAGCACATGCTGTGGAATGAGTGAACGATGGCCTAGGTGGTCTAGGAAACATACGGGGCCTAGATCCTCTTTGGGACATCGCAGATGATCCCATAGGTCTAGCCCTTTTGGACTGTCCCCTGTCAAATTCATGTGCCCTCCTTCTCTGTCAAGGAAGCAATAGTGCAATCCCTTACCAAATATGGCTCTAACCTGTCCACGTATCGATGGACTCTATCGGTCATCGTAGCCACCACATTTGGAGCATATCGAGCCAGGGAATTAAATTGCAAGTTGTATTCCCTAACACTCAGATTTCCTTGACGGAGATTTAGAAATTGATCCGCACGTGCCTCGCAGATCTCATAAGGAAGATAATGATCAAGAAAAGCCATTTTAAATTCTTCCCTAGTAGGTGGTTTTACACCAATATCACGGAATTTCTTCCAATCCTCATACCACAATATTACCTCTCCTTTCAATCTGTACGCAGCAAGTTCAACTGTCTCTACCCCTGTCATGTGCATAACTTCGAAGGCCCTCTGAATTTGATCCACGAAGTCCTGTGGATCCGCTTTCGGATCTGACCCTGTGAATATAGGAGGGTCCAATTTCAAAAAATCCTGTGTTCTGCGACTCGCCACTCTAGCCGCATCATCATCATGTGTCATTGGACCTGCTCGTCCTTGACTTTGTGCTGCCACTAACTGTGTCAACATATAAACTGCATTTCTAAGATCCTGATCTGTGGCATTCATTGGTGGGTCTGCGGGTACTTCTCTACCAACTGGATCTTCTGGAGCTGGAAAAGTAGAGGAAGACCGCGAGGAAATTTCAGCATTTTCTCCACCTTGACTAGCTTGGTCAGGTGGTAATCTACTCATTCCTTCTTCCGCATGCATGTCTACCTTCTTGCCTTTTCCTCTACCTCTTCTTGTCATTGGCATTGTTACTATACCATAGAAAAACAATTACCATGGTCAGATACAATTCAACTTACAACACTGGCTCTATTGCACGATCTAGAAGCGAAGAAAAGAAACAACATCCTAACTGTCCCGTAGCGTCCTACTTATAAATGTGGTGCACAACACATCGATAAGCAAGACTCTACTCAGACACCGCTTTGTAGACACCCTTAGAACAACCTGCTCTAATACCACTTTTGTCACGCCCCGAATCCTATCGAGACATGATTGGCACCCGTAGCCGATAAGGCCCGAGAGAACCAAACTGTGCTTATGTTCATTCGCATGCATGCCATCAGAAACACCCTTATCTCGTAGGGGCTTATAATGCTAACAACGAAAATTCATGGACCATGTGACATATAGACATATATGAAACTTGGTCGTTGAGGCCATCAAGTCAAAAACGACATGTACCTTTTTTCATTTATACACCCACATCCGTCTACAAAAGCCTCTAACAAATGCATTGACCAAAATGAACTAAAAGTCGGGACAAGTTCCCAAACTATACAACATGTACAACACCAAAACATATGTACAACTGCGACTCGGAGAAGCCCCGAACTAACTGGAGCTCACCAATGATCTACAACAACTGGCAACCTACTGTGGAGGCCTACTAGTACCTACGCCTGCAGCATGTAAGGTAAATCCCCCAAGAGGGGTCAGTACGAAGAATGTACTGAGTATGTAAGTCCATATGAAACTTGTATGATATGTAAATATGTCAATGAAATCAAATACAATAAATGATCAATATGGATAAGTCACAATACTGTACTTTGGGAACCATGTATTTTGCTTTCATTACTTTCTTTAAATCTTTACTTCTATGGTTATTCAACTTTGCCTGTGACCTGTGATACCCGGGCCCCAACTGAACAGTGGGTTTTAAACATAACATAACGTTATGTTGGGATCGGCTCGAGCTAGGCTTATGCCCCTAGAGCTGCCACCCTATGAATCAAAGCATTGGGTTTGGCTCGAGCTAGGTTATTACCTCTAGAGCTGCCACCCATAAACCAACATATCAGGTTTGGCTCGAGCTAGGTTTATACCTCTAGAGCTTCCCCTTGTCAAGTTCGGTCCGAGCTAGGCTTATGCCTCTAGGACTGCCCCCTTATCCAAAATCTTGGGATCGGTTTGAGCTAGGCATTTCGCCCCCAAAGCTGACACCCATACTTGATCATTAACCACATATGCATTACTTTATTCATTACTTTGAGATTGTTACACTGATAGTCATACTTTACGTTGAAGCTTTGGATCATTAACCAATGAGTGAGAAACATGTAAACAATTTCAGAAACAGCACCTTATTGGAATCAATGAACAAGATACATGAGCATAAACAATATTGGAACTTTGGAACACAACTTTATTGGGCTTTTGTAACATTATCAATGAATAGGAGACATGTGATTCATAATTGATCAATGAATAGGAAGCTTATGATAAGAACCATTGGTAACCGGGAATAGTATACCTTAACACATTTCGGAATAGGACAAGTGTAACGCCTATGTGAATTCTACATGTTGCAGAAAGATACAGAAAAAAGTAACCTTACATACCTTCACTTCCAAGTATGAATACACAAGCCTATGTATGAACACAATAGTCCAGCTTCTTCCTTACGTCTTACTCTACAATACAAGTTCATACCGGAACTTACATTAGCAACTAGTCACTATACAGGCGTACAAGGCGACAATGAAATATATGACTGCCGTATAATGTCATTTCACCCCTTACAATACAATCCAAGGCCGTATCATATCAATAACACCACAACATTACGCACATTGAACAAAAGATCATGCATCAATAGCATTACACACGACACTTACCCTTTACGCTTTTCTCTTTACCATTCCATCACAATTACTCCTTTATAACAACATATGAACAACCATACATACTTAATAGAGTATAAAACACCTCCATACGATACGTTAAAGTCATTAAAACGACATCACAAGTTGATAATTACATCCAAAAAGGGTATAGGGGCCTTCGGGGGTCGACTAGATGCGAAAACATACAAAACGGAAAACTGGCCTGACCTGCGCTGCCACCTGTGCCTGCATGTGGCTGAGTTATGTGCTCAGATGGCCTATGGAAAATTCCAGGGGCATCTGCGTTGGTATCTGCGCCCGTAGATGCCCTCGTCTGCGGGGACGGATGCCCGTTTTGGTCCGAAATGGCCTCTTTTGGATTTTTTAATGCCATGAATGGTCCATGATCATAACCAAAATTATTTTGACATATTTTTGATCATATTGAATACCAAAATTCATCCATGGTCTCACAACACACATAACAACACCCAAAACTACACTTTATGGTCAATACGTCACCAAATCCATAACCAATATCGCAACAACAATTCCAAACGTTATGCACAAGAATAAAATAAAGGAAGACTATAATCACATCTCACATGTCAATATTTACTCCCCCAAGTTTACTTCCTTCAAAACCACAAGTGCATATTCAAGTTTACAAGACAAAACCATCCTCCGATTTAGCAAACATATAACATTTCACACATTGTGCACTTCTCAATACTCCACCAACATAACCAACATATTATACACCATCTATCATGAATAAAATATATTAAACCATCATAATAAACATTTATCAAGACTTGTACGAAGATTATCTTGGCCCAAAGAATGACTTAGGGTTCTTGAGAGACAAAAAGAAATTTTGGTAAAGTCTAGAAAAGCATGAGAGTCCAAGTGCAATAAAAATCTGATTTTTATCTCTTTTATATAGTCCCTCAAGTCTCTCTTATCTCTTTATTAGCATTAAATGCAAGGGTTGATTTGGTCAAATGGAGCAAATTGGAAGAATGGGTCAAAATCCCATGTTGGGCCATGTCTTCCCTTATGATTTTGGACTTCATTTTGGGCCCAATTGTGTAGGACTTATTAATGCCCACATATTAATACATAATTCATCAATTCTCTCATGTTTCCATTTTCCCATAAATGTTACGGTAGTCAGCTAGACTCGGAAACGTACAGGGTGTTACACATTATGCATATACATACGTCTATACATATATATAAATATGCATATATGTATATACATATGCATATACATATATATATATATATAACTATTTTCGTATACATACTCTGGTTTTTATACATTGTGTATTACAAATTAGAATGGGTATCAACACATTCATGATACTTAGATACCTTTGTCCTCCATAGCGATGCACAACTGAAGACGAACTAGGTTGAGTCTTCCTCTCCTTTGGATTACGACGGCTAGAAGCTTATGGTAATACATCTTAGGTTAGTAAACGTTTGACTTGTATATGTGGATTTTCAGTTTCATGAAATTGGATAAAAAAATTTATGGATTCTGGACACTTTATTACTGTCCTTTTTAAAAAAAATAAAAATTGGTTGCGTTCATTGATTAAGTGTAACACCCCGTACCTTCCCAACCCTACTTGACGACATTAAATAATGTGTACTTAGGTGTTGAGATCCATAAGCATGTATTTGGTAACGTTAATGATGAGAAAATTGAAATTTGGCCTCATACATGTGATTAGTCCTTCGTAGGAGGTGTTTTGTGATTTTCGTGGAGAAGTTGTGGGGTTAAAAATGAGGCTAAGGGTACCTCTAAAAAAAGTATATTAAGTCTAAGAAGTTAGTTAAAGAATAGGACTTGAAGTATCTAACCAAACCCGCGAAGAAAAGTCGAAAAACGAAATTTTCAAAAAAAATAAGGTTGGGGAGCGCCAGAGGGCATGCCACGCTTATTTGGGCCAAATTTTTGTGCCCATAGGCAGCAATCTAGCGTGACCAAGGGCGTGCCAGGCTGGTATTGCCACGTTTTCAAAAGTTGGAATTTTTCTAAGTCCCAAGGGTACCCGGGGACGTACCGAGCCGATTTTTGACACGTTTCTTATACAACCATGAGTATATACATGAAATGAATGAAATATTATATTGGTATGATAAAATTACTCGTGAACGAATTTGGCATCAAAATGACGGTTTTACCCTTGTGGTCAAAATGAGCCGTACGTGGCTAGAATCACTTGTTTTGGGGAGTGAGGCAATGGATATGAATAGCGTGAGTGGGAATATTGTTGTAACACTTATGATATGATTTAAACACGATAAATTATTGATTTTATTGGATTAAGAGAATTGGGCTCAAAAAGGGCCCAAAATGTGAAAGAAGACATGGGCCAAAAATGGGTCAAATGATCCATTCTTGCCTTGACCTTCTAGACCAAGCATTTAATGCTATAAGAGTGGCTAAGGATGGAATTAAAGGCTTATAAAAGGGACCAAAAATCTGATTTTTATTCTTCACAAGTCTCATGCCTTTTTAGACCAAAAGATAAGATATTTGCTCTCAAAGCCAACTTTTGGAGCAAGATCATCATTTTTCAAGCTTGGGTAAGTAATTATTGTTATGGATTAATATCTTATATGCATGAGAGAGTATGTAAATCATGTTGGTTATGCTTGGAAGTGTTGAACATGGTACTTTGTGTTTTTATAAAAGATTTGTGATCCATGAGATTCAAGCTTGAATTATGACTTGTGACTTTGATGAAAGAGCATGGTATGGATAAAATATGAACATGTATGGTGTGATTTTATTATCAAACTTTTTATTTTTCTATAAGTGTAAATTATGGGATTTTGGCCGATATGTGCAATGAAGTGTATTAAGGTGAATTGATGGATTATTTGTGATATGGTGTGGATGAGAAAGTGTAAAGGAGAAGTGTTGTGGTGAAATGTATTGATTATCATGTATTGGTCAATGTATGGAATATTGGGGGATTTTTGGAATAATAATTTCATCAATGGTTTTGTCAAGGGGAAATGGCATGTTTAAAGGCAAACATGTAACTCATTGACGTTATATGCATTTGTAAGGTAGTTGGTGGTTAATGTGAATTCCATTATATATTTGTGTTGTAGAGTGACACATAAAGAAGGAGCGGGACTATTGTATACACATCTAATATTGTATATTCGTATTGAGAATACAAGGTATGTACTCTATCCGTATCTTTTTGCGGTAAATAGTATTCAAATTGACATTACGCTTGTCCCATCCCGAAATGTGCTAAGGTATTCTATATCCGGTTATCAATGGTCATTATCATATATTTCCTACTCATTGATCAATTGTGAATCTCATGCCTCATATTCATCAATAATGTTCCAAAAACTCAATAAGGTTACGTTCCAAAGTTCCAATAGTGGTTTTATTCGTGTATCTTGTTTATTGATTATTGTTCAATGGTTCCAATGGTGTTGTGTTTCCAATAAGGCTATGTTTCCAACAATGTTTATTTTCATGTCTCTCACTCATTGGTTAATGATCCAAAGCATCAAGGAAAGTTTTGACTATCATTGTATCAATCTCAAAGTAATGAATAAAGTAATGCATATGTGGTCAATGATCAAGTATGGGTGGTAGCTTTGGGGGCACAATACCAAGCTCAAGCCGATCCCGAGATTTGTTGGATCAGGGGGCAGTCCTAGAAGCATAAGCCTAGTTGGTACCGATCCTGACAAGGGGCAGCTCTAGGGGTAATAACCTAGCTCGAGCCAAACCTGATATGTTGGTACGGGTGGCAGCTCTAGAGGTAATAACCTAGCTCGAGCCGATCCCTATCTATATTGATTCATGGGTGGCAGCTCTAGGGGCATAATCCTAGCTCGAGCCGATCCCAACATAACATCGTGTTATGTTAAAACCCATTGTTCAGTCGGGGCCTGGGTATCACAGGTCACAGGCAAAGACGAATAATCATATAAGCAAAGATACAAAGAAAGTAATGAAAACAATATACATGGTTTCCAAAGTTCAGTATAGTGCCTTATCCATATTGCTTATTCATTTGTATTTGAGTTCATTGACATATTTACATATCATACAAGTTTCATATGGCCTTACATACTCAGTACATTCTTCGTACTGACCCCTCTTGGGGGATTTATCTTACTTGTTGCAGGCGCAGGTACTAGTATGCCTCCACAGTAGGTTGCCAGTTGTTGCGGATCATTGGTGATCTCCAGTTAGTTCGGGGCTTCTCCGAGTCATAGTTGTACATATATTTTGGTGTTGTACATGTTGTATAAAGCGGGGACTTGTCCCGACTTTTAATTCGTTTTGGTCAATGCATCTGATAGAGGCTTTTGTAGATCTTTGTGGGTGTATGGATGTAAGATGGTTTATGTCATTTTGACTTGGTGGCCTCAACGGCCAAGTTACACATATGTATATATATATGTGTCCCATGTTCCATGTTTTTCTGTAATTCGCCTTTCATGTTCTTACGTATGGTGTTGCCTATGACATGCATATGAATGAATAGAAGCAAAGCTTGGTTCTCTCGGGCCATGTCGACTACGGGTGCCAATCCGTCACGATGGGATTCGGGGCGTGACATTAAGTTCATTCCGCTACTTTACCTTGTCAAAAGTGTCGAAATATGTTTTAAAGTGTGTTTTGGTAGTATTTGCAAATCAAAGTTGTTTTAGAAGTTTTTTAAAAAAAAAAAAAAAAACTTTAAATTGTGATGGATATTGGGTCTGTATACATACTACAATACAAAACTTAGAAATTTTATCGATTAGTTCTACCAATAATAATGGGGAAGTTAAAGAATAATGGGGGATATTGGAGAGAATAAAGGGAGTAAATCACTCCTCTTTCCTTTTTTTATCTCTAAATGTAAATGAAATTATAACAAAATATGTTAGTTAATATTTGTATATTAGGGTACTAAATACATCTAATCACTAACTAAAATCTATAAAATATAATTATTAAAACTTAGACTAAAAGTTAGTTAAGAGGGATCTAAGTAACTATATGTGAAGTTTTGTCTTTTTAGTTCCATTTGCACTTTGAGAGGTTTGACTCGAACGATGCTATTGGGCTTGGACAGCCCATCGAAGTGATGCAAGGGATAAGGGTCCAATATGGACCCAACAGAATGATCCATGCAAAAGAAACAAAATATGAAGGATTAATATTTGGGTCATGCAAAGAACACTGTTCCAAATAAATCAAAACACTAAAAAAGGGCCAATCATAAATCGGAATATCATTTTAGCATATTTTAACTATAGTTGCATTTTAAGTAGAGCAAAGCAACAAAAAATTAAAAGGGAAGCAAGTTTACACATCATTCGGCCAATTTTGAGCACACAAACAGAGGGGAAATAAATAATGATTTAAGCTATTCTGTAAAAGCATAAAACTTGAGTATATTGATCATAGGAACTTGGAAGCATCCAACAGGAATCATATAAGAGACTATCACCATTTTTTGAGAATTTTATCAGCTTAAATAAGGCATAAGACCTCACACAAGAGAAATATCACAAGGTATCAACAATAAACTAACGGCATTCACTCTTTCGAGGCCATCTCCAATCCAACACTAGATTTTACATCAAAGGTGTAAAATTTTGTATTTTTCATCTCCAACCCAACACCAAATTTCACACCATTTTGGTGTGTGAATAGTGTTACACCAAATTGATGTAACACTATTCATCAACACCATTACTATTCATAAATATTTTTGATTAACAAGATCTCTGAGGCGGGCGGTAGTCCGCGCGGCCAGATAGATCTAGCTAATTTAGCATCCTTATGCTGAGACATAAGAACCGAAATATAAGGAATTTTCATATAGCCAATGACTGTATGGAAGGATCTTTTTACCTTTTACCTGAGCAAGGGGCCTGTCAGGTTCTAATACATATTCTTATTGAGCTCATGTATTTAGCGGTTCTAACAGAAAAAGATCGCCTTTTTCAATATCTTTTAATGGGCTCAGGAAACCGGCTTGCTAGATGTAGTCACGAAGAGAAAGCCAATAAGAATAGTACTAGATCCGACTGTACCACCATCTCAGAACCAAGTCAAATTGCTATATAATAATTTCTTTATATTTTGATAAAGCCAGATCTTTAAGGTCAATATGCAAGAGAAGTTAGATATTCAACATAGATATGAAATTTAGCCGGACATAGTTACGGCTGGGAGAAGCAAAAGGTAAAAGGGTATCACCTCAAGGACCCGGCTGCAAAGGGTCTAGGCCGAATGAGCAAGGCCAAGTATTGGTGTCCAAAGTTGGACCTTTTTTGTTTTTCTTTTATTAACAAAATTTAAAACTTTACAAGAGAGAAGATTTACAGAGAGAGGAGAGAAGTAGGAGAGAGAGAGGGGAGTTTCTAAACTCTGCCTCTTCCTAAACAATGAAACCTATATATAGAAAGAAAAAAGAATCTATATATAGTAGGTGGGTCCCATATTTGGGTCCCTGTTATAGTAAATCTATTGTGTACTGGGTCCCCCGGAGGCTATGCTGTGCTGCACTATTTTTGTGGGTCCCTTGGTGGTTTTCTCCATCATATTTTCCTTTTCCCTTGAATTTTGTCCAGTTCTTTCATTCTGCGGACAAATTCTTCTACATTATCAATGTCTTCTTCGGATAATATCTCTTCCAGTGGTATCAACTGAGAATCTTACAAGATATTTTCTTCGCTACTTTCACTTTTCATTGATGTATTAGATTTTTCTATTTGATTAAGCGACTGCAATAAATTTTGCTTGACTTCTTCTAGATAATTATTGATCATAGCTTTTTTATCGCCATTTTGGAATGAAATTTTTCTAGCGATATGTCTGACGGAAGGGTCATCCATTTTACCTTTTTCGACAATTGTTGCATATTCTTGGATTTTTGATTTAATTAAATCAAAAATTTCTTGGCCGTATAACACCTGGGTTTTGGGATCAATTTTCATTAATTTGTCCCAAAAATTATTATAAAAGCTCTATAGAGACACAGTATTTGGTCTTCAGTGAAACCTAGTTCTGGAGCCCACTTATGTATCCATGGGATAGAGAATTCGATGAAAAAAAATAAATTTGATCAATTTTTTCAGGGTAGCAGATATGATCTGCGCGGTATAATTCATTCAAACCTGACGAAACTTTCTTCCATTCTTTGTATAATATCAGGAATGGTTCAGGAAATATTTTGACTGTTGGTCTGTGGTATGTCCACTAATGTAAACACCAATTTGGAATATGTTCTGTAAATATCTTTGCACACACCTTTATGAACCAAGTGTGTCTATGTTTATCATTGTTGTAATAAAGCACTTTATTAAAGGCTTGAATACAATCCCAGTAAGTAAAATTTATTCTGGAATTATTAAGACTGATCTGTCGTTCTTTCATTGTGGATATTCCCCAGTCTTCGACAGATATAATCTGTTTAATGATAATTTTTGAGAAATTATAAACAGTCTCATCTAAATTATATCCAGTAAAATGTTGAATCTCAGCACTTCCAGTACTGGTGAGAATAGTCTCATAGAATGATTGGGCTTATGACTTACCCAGAAAACATAATCCATTAATCAAGTACCATTGGAATATCTTCCAGGGCTCATTTTTCTGTGTATCTCAGAATTTTCTAAAATTATCAATTTCTCTTTTGCATAATTGAACCAGCTCAGCGTTCATATGGCATGGTCGAGATTTAGTAGGAATATTTTCCTCAGAGAAATCATCTTCATAAGGGAGAGTAACAATATGTTTTTTTCTATCCCAAAAGGCACTGGGATGGTCAGCACAAATATCAATAGCAATTTGTTCAGAAATCAATTTAATTTTCTCCTGAACCTTTGGAGCCTTCAAGGCATCATAAATATTTATGCTAAATATCTCCAACTGTAATGAGTCAACATGTTTCTGCTTCATATTGATTAAAGCATTTATGTCAGGAGTTACAGGATCCGTAACAAAATTATAACTAATTTTGTTGCTATTATAAGTAACTTTAAAACCTTTGGCGTCAATATGTATGTAGGGGTAAATAGCATTTATAAAAGGCGTCTCTAATATAATCGGTGGGTATAACTGATTTTTTACCAAGAAAAAGAAATGTGAAATGCAAACTTTATTTTGACATATATGTGCATTAGGCAATTTGTACTTTATATCTAAAGCGTGTCCAGATGAAAATTTAACCATTGTTTTTTGAAAATATTTAGAAGTAACTAATCCTTCTTGAATGCAACTTACATCAGCACCGCTATCAATCATAGCAATCTCATTGATATAAAAAATATTATTAATTAAAATTGTACATTTAATGTACCACTTATGTGCAGTAACTACTTGCATCATTTCGAGAAACATATCATGTTTAGGACTTAAATCAAGTTGTTTAGAGAATTCATGATCCTCTGAGTTTGAAACATTTTTACCAGATGACTCAGCTAAAGAATTATTTTTCTCTATTTGAGTAATTCTATGATCGCAAATCGTCTGATTTTGTTTGAGAGTTTTAATCTCTCTTTTCAAATTTTCAATTTCAAATTTTAAATCATCAAAAGAAGTTTCTCTTGACGGAGCATGTTTTTCAAGAAGCCTTCTATTGTCTTCTGATAAAGAATACGGAGCTGAGTAGTAAAAATTATTTTTTTGGCTTGCAGAGGTTGTTTGATCGTTGCTTGAACTTGATGCCAAATTAATAATTTTTTCTCGAAGGTTGTTATCAGTAACTTCCTTCAAAAGCTCTATAATATTATCAGAGGTAATAGTTTGTACATTCAAATCTTGAAATTGTGATTGCAGTTTATAAAACTCATCATTTTCACAAGTACAAGTATCACCTTTGCATGTATTACAAGTAGTAATATTATTGTCAGAATCATTTTCAGAAAAATCAGGTAAATCGACTTCGACTTTGAAATCATTCTCATAATCAGATTCGGAGCCGAAAGTATATAACAAACCATAGATTTTGTTATGCATATCATCATCTAATTCTAAAGCTTTAATCTTTTCTAGTTTACAATTAGGGGCGATGTGGCCAAAATTACCACACCTATAACACTTAATTTTCGAAAGATCTCTCTTAGACCTATTGTTCGCCAATCTAGTAGACTTACGGTGAGCTTTCCTAGCTTCGTGTTCTTCTTTGGATCTATATCTAGATCTCCTTTTCCTATAAGGATTGTCTGGATTATGGTATATATGATTCTTTCCCTTTTTCTTTTTGATATCAGCAGAAATTTGGGGTAACCCATATTAAGCACAGAAATCGCCCAAGTGGGATTTTTCCTTAAGCTTATCAATCTTAAGCTGTCTAGATAATTTTATCTCATTACACAATTTTAATCCTTCTTGTGTACATACTCCTATCAGTTTCCCATAAGTATACTTTGCATACAAAATTTCACCGTAACTTCCACGCAGAGCTTTTCTAACCCTTTCAGCAAATAATGAAGGGAGGCCATTTATAAATTTGGCTTGCCAATGTTCATATTTATTTTTGGGTAATTCCATAACCCGACTAAGAAAAGTATCCTTATACCATCTGAACTCACTTAAAGTCCTACATCGAAGACTATTTAGGAGTGTTCTAGTAGTTTTGTAATCACTGGTAAATCTACCACTAAAATGTTCTAAGATGGTCATAACTAGAGTATAGACTGCATCTTCAAAGCCACTAGGTAACTTATGACCTAAATTATCAATGCTCTCTTCTGGGCTGACTGCATTCATAACTGAAGCTTTAACTTTAATGGACATATAATTGTCCCACCATCCTCTAAGATGACCTATAAAATCTGCAATTATCATCTTGCAAATGGTTCTATCAATATTCTTAGTATTAGTTTTACAAATAGTAGCGTACATCATCATCCTATGTACTAAAATGGTCATTTGCCTATCAGTGAGACCATCTATATTCCACTAGTAAATATCATTACCGCTATAAGATGTATTGGTCTGGTTCCAATCTCGTTTTTCAATTTGAACATCTTGGGGAGTGGGTCTAGGATAATAATGCATTTGCATCCTAGGCTTATCAACGAATTTTGGATATCTAATGTTACCACTGAGCTTATTAATATCAGACAATGTTTCTTTTCTATGATCAAAAGAATTGTCAAGTGTATCAGCAAATTGAGCAGATAAATCAATTGGTTTAATATTTAACCAAGAAAAATTCTTATAAAGGAGTTTTTCTAAGTCATCAAAAGTTTTTAATTTAAAATCCTGAATCTCAGGCGGTCTTTGAATAGAGGTCGTAACAATCTGAGTAGATGATGTACCAGAAGAAGAAGCTACAGCAGTCTTCTCTTTATTGTTACTAAGTTGTTTTATCAAAACAGTCAATTTATCTAATTTTTCATCAAGTGAACTAATATGCTCACCTAATACTTTAACATATAAACCCAGATAATTATTTTGGGAAATTAATTTGTTAATTTCAGAAATACTTACTGCTCCAACTTCATTGTCAATAAATCTTTGAAAAGCAGTAAAAGTAACACCTGTATTATTAGGTAGTATAAACGAAGACTGTGGCGGATAAATAGTTTTAACTATTTCTCCACTATTGTCTTGGTAAGATCTTTCTATCACTTTAATATATAAAGGTAAATAGGTGGTTATAAACCAAGGCACAAAATACATAATCTGATTATGCAATGCACAAGTTTCATAAAATTCTTGTGAAATATTATTCATATCTTCTTTGCTATAAGTGTCAAAAAACCAAGATTTAAAATGGCTCCATTTATTATCAAAAATTTCCTTTTAAATATATTTTCTTGTCAGGGATCTTGGACTAAAATCAATTTTGTAAGGAATCATTAAACAGTATTTGGGTTAAAATCCATTTCGGATGCTGAAGGAATATCCTTATCAGAACTATTATCATTAGCTTGAACTATATTCATTCGCGGATCAATTTTTAATTTATCAACTTGACTATTAGTCGTCGTAATGGTATGCAAAGATGCAACATGGTTAACCCTAGTTGGACCATAAATTGGTTCAACCGGAGCTATCATAGAAGGCATAGGTGGAAATAATCTATTGCTACCAGAGAAAGATTGTCTATTATAAGCATAGGATTTCTCATCAAATTGAATACAAACTTGCCCATCAGGAGTTTGCGTAATATGAGAATATTCAGAATTTGTAACCTTATCAGTTATTTGACTAGGTGATATCACAGAATTTAATACCCAAGTAGCAGGGAAATCTATTTCTTCCCATCTAATTGGTCTTCTAGTCGTGATTTTTTATTTAACAAAATTAGTTTCAAACAGAATGGTTTGATTAGATGTATCGTATAACTTACATCGAGGATTCAAAGTAGACAATAGTTTATAATAAATTCGGTAAGATAACATATAAGTTCAGATCCATGTGCATAATTATAACCATGCGTTTTAACATTTAATGTTAATGCATCAAGAATATTAACATCTGACAAAGAGAGCTGCAAATTAGGCTGCGTATTAAAATATACTGGACCATAGGTCACGGTAGATTCTATCTAACCCATTAATGATTATCGAAAATTCAAATTTCTTGCATCTCTAAGAGCTGCTAAAAAGGTTTCAGGTAACCCTTTAAGGATTAATGGTTTAAAAGCAATTTGAACCATGCCTATATGCAGAAAATTATAACGATCTTTATATACATCAATAGCTCATTTTTTTAATAAAAAAATACTCTGTTCTGACGAATTTAGAGCTAAAGATTGCTCAGTAGTTTTTATCAACAAAGTGGAAGACAGTTTATCAAACCAACCATAATCATAAATAGTTCTTATCGGAACTTTTGGAATAGTCCATTTATTTAATAAATCAAGATTTTGAGGTGTATCAACCTCTTCTAACCTATCATTTTTCACACTGGATTCTCCTAAATCCATCTTTATCCAAACTACCTATGTCGAATACTTCACTTCTATCATATATTAACCTTAAAACATCATGGCTCTGATACCAAATTACCAATATAACCATCACAAAAATGAAAAGTGCAAATACAAGATGTTGTTAATAAATAGCACAACGTTCTTTAAATAACATAAAAATAAACATTCGATAAAGTAGTAAAAATTACTAGTGCAACAGCACCTGGTGCAGACCAAAATTGGTCTTTATATTCACGAGGCCTTGGACACATTCGCGAGGGTCAAGGATTTTTAACCTTCACGTTCGTACGCAATCCATTGCATTCACAAAGTGTAACCCGACATGGCTCAGTCTGTCATTGGGATTATGACAAGGGTCCCACATTCGTGAAGAAGGGACCTCTGACAGTATAAATATTGTTCCTTTCATTTTTAGCTCCATTTTTTCTAAGTGTTATCTTCATAACAATATAACTGATCTTGGAGATCTGAAAGTTTATGGAAAATTATAAATTGAAGCTGGGATTAAGTAGGGGTCATCGAGGTGATCATTTTCCTGTCGCTAGCTCGTAAGTTCCCGACCTAAATCCCATCAATTCTATAATTTAATTCACGTTTTCTTTGAACTTTTTGTACTGATTTTGACTCGAATCGAGGGTTGTTCATGCCTATTTTTTTAGCACTAGATCATTGTTCCCTAAGGGACATTATTGTGATTTCAATTTCTGGATTCTGCGAGTGGGCCTCACGAGTGATTTTTAGCTCGATTTCTAGTCTGGAGCGTAAATTCGCAATATAGATATTGTTGTTCTTTTCTTGATGCCTTGATTTTATTTTTTTTAATGTGGCAGCAGTCGAAGGCTTCTCGAAAGGAAAAGGCTTTGATATATAGAATTTCGAGTGCATTCGGCAGCGTCCAGGGAGGCTAGGCTTACCTTTCTTTAGACTTTGATCTTTTATGGTATTGTTATAGTATTGTGCTAATTATTGGTAGGTTAATATGGTTCGGACAGTAGTTTAGTTAACTTCTAATTATTTTAGCTGATTAGGGTGCTTTAGGATAGATTTCGGCCTTGAGTTCCTTTAAGCTAGGTAGTTGTTTATCCTTTAGGACTTTAATTAGCTTACTGGGGGGGGATTGAATTTAGATGTCTTTTTCTAGGTTTGGGTAGTGGCTTGCCTTAGGTTGGGTTCTGAGACTTGTAGTTAGCCTTATCGCCCATCTTAAAATAGGTTACTGTAGAATAACACACTCTTTAGGTATAAATGATTATAGGATTACTCTGAGAGACTGGTTATTGGGATTGAGTTGGCTTGATTGCTATATTATGTGTGTCAGCTTCGGTATCCTTGGCATGTTAGCATTTTGGCCTTAAATCACGATTTTTGACTTAATAATCGGAAATTTGCATATCTTTAATGAATTTGGTATTCTAAAATGGGAAAAAAGACTAGATAGACTTGGGTTAAATTGGAACTCTGTATTATTACTCTGTGTTACATATTTAGTTTTGGTTGAATTTCGATACCTGTTTTACTGATTATTACCTTTAAGTCCCGGTTCAAGTCCGACATTTTTTATTATTGATCACTGGTTGGAAATTCGATTTGAGTTCGGAGTGATTTATGGTTATGATTGGAGAAGGAATATATGATACGCTTATCGTACATCTTGGCTTGTTTTCACTTTCCTTTCTATTGTACTTGGCTTTATATTAGTAGTATTCTTTGTCTGCAACCATCATGCTTATGGAGGCTCGGTTGGGTTTATTTAACGGTGTGTACCTTCTGGGCTTATGGGGGTCTAGTTAGATTATAGCTAGGCATTTATTTCTGCTTTTCAGTTATTTACATTTGATTCTCGTAATTGCTTAGATAGCCTATTATTTCTATTCTAATTACTCTTTTTATTGCCTCTTAGTATAGATTCACACTTTATTATGCTTTTACTTTAATTGAGCTCAGTTGACCTATGATGCCTATTGAGTACCCGATGCTTTGGTATTCATACTACATTTTTGCATCTTTTTACCTGATGCAAACCCTAGTACGAGTCATCATTGTTGATGTCGACTTTGAGCGAAGATGCTGACTGGAGATTAGGGTGAGCTTTCATCATCCGGAGCTGATCAACCTTCTTATGCTCTAGTATTAGTTTTATATTGTATAATTGGAGACTAACTTGTATATTTTTGCACTTGTCTAGTACTATTCGTGTATAGTGGCTTTTGTACTGGCCTTACCAGCTTTTGGAAAATTCATTTTGTATATTGTCCCTTCCCCTCTTTTTGTATGCCATGCTTGTATATTTTCATTTATAGTAGCTTTAAATTACTGCTTCTCTTCCACCTGTTAGCCTATTACCTATCATTTTGGGCTATGGTTTTGGCTTACCTACTGGTTGGATAAAGTAAGTGTCATTATAACCTGAGTTTTTTGTTGTGACTATTTGGTATCAGAGCCTAGGTTTACAGGTATCGTTGGTACAAGAGAAAGTATCCAGTAAAGTACCGCAGATCGGTATGATGACACCCATATCTTATCTTTGTGATGCTATAGGCATTCTTAGGAAAACCTTACTTTCATTGGTTTGTTACCGTGCGTGGTGTCTATATTGGTTTTTAGATTCTCATTTGTTTCACTCTTTCATAGATGGCTAGGACTAGGTTCACGACGGAGGAGGGCGAGGCCCTTGAGCCTGCATTTAGGGCTCCACTTAGGGGCAGAGGTAGAGGTCGACCCCAGGTTGAGATCGAGATAGATTTGCAGAACTAATTTGAGGCCAGGCCAGGGAGCTTTCACCAGAGCTGATTATTGATTTGAAGCTAGAGATTACATCAGAGGATCTACCACCACAGCAGCCATTGGGCTAGGGAGCAGCCCAGGCTCCACCTGGATACATATCTGCATTCGTTCTCCTTGATGCCTTGGTTCAGTTATTGAGTATGGTCAGAGGCCTACCAACAGATTGGGCCCTGACATCCTCTTAGGGGCAAAATTAAGGTGGGCTTGGTATAGGGGTGCATCCTATAGTTACGAATCCCAAAATAGAGGCCCCACCAGTACTAGTAATTCCATAGCTAGATGTAGCTCTGCCAGCTATGACTTCTGAGGAGCAGAAGATGTTGGGTCAGTTTCTTAGATTTCCTCCATTGAGGTTTTCTAGAACACTAGGGGAGGATACATTTGAGTTCCTTACTAGCTGCGAGGAGAGACTACACAATTTGGGTTTAGTCGAGTTGCATGGTGTGGACTACACCATATTTTAGTTTGATACTATGGTGAGACAGTGGTAGAGAAGGTACCTTGATTCCAGACCAGCTGGATATCCTCCTAAGACATGGGTTTAGTTCTCCGAGGCCTTCTTTGAGAAGTATACACCTCACAAAATGTGTGAGCACCTGAGAAATGAATTCACAAGGTTATAATAGGGTTCTATGAAAGTGTCAGAGTATAAGGCTAGATTTTACGAGCTAGCTAGGCATACAACCATGATTCTACCTACCAAGCATGAGAGAGTGTGGTGCCTTGTCAGAGGATTAAGAATTTTGCTCTGTATGACTACCCAGAGCCTGGTATCTTCTGGTAGATCATTTGTAGATATTGCTGATCATACTCACACTATGAAGGATATGCATCGTGAAATCTGTGGGGGAAGTGGGAGACATAGTGGTTCGTAGTTTTGGGGTAGAGGTTTCCAAGGAAGGTATTCGCAGCAGCACGATCATTCTAGTAGGATCATTCATGCAGCACTATAAATTTTAGATGGGGGTCAGCCTGGTTATAGAAATTTTAGTGGTCAGGGAAGTGGTCAGTCATCGTCGGGTATTCAGTTAGGTACTTAAGCGAAGGTAGCATTATGGGTCAACAGGACCTTCTTATTAGGTTAGGGTACCTGAGGCATGCTTTGATTGCAGTGTTGTGAGTAATTTTGCCATAGAGTTTCCCCGGCATGGGATGATCGAGCCTTCTTCACAAGGTGCTCAGCCTATCAGGTCAGTGGCACCCCCGATCAGGGGTGTTGTATAGGGTCGCAGAGGTGGTCCCCAAGGTTTTTATAGAGGTACTTAGGCAGGCATAGAAAGTAGTTGGGCAGGCACCCAGGTCGGAGACCTGCGGGGTCATTTATATGCTTTTTCTGGTAGGCCAGAGGTTGAGGGTTTATATGTTATTATTATAGGTACGATATCGGTGTACCATCAACCGTCTTCTATATTATTTGATCCAGGCTCCACTTGTTCTTTTGTTTCTGATTATTATGCATCTCAGTTGGGGTTATCTTCTGAGCCATTGTCTATACCCATGCATGTAGCTATTCCTATGGGTGATCCTTTAAAGATGGATCATGTGAATAGATATTGTATTATGACTATTTGGGAGTATGACACTTGGGTTGATCTTATTGTACTTGATATGGTTGATTTTGACGTCATTCTAGGCATGGACTGATTATCCCTCTATCATATGGTCTTGGATTACTTTTCTAAGACTGTTACCTTAGTCATGTCTGGCATACCCCTAGTTGTGTGGCAGGGTTCTTATAGTCACGTACCAATGGGGATTATTTCTTATATTCAGGCTAGGAGACTAGTATCGAGAGGGTGTATGGCTTATCTTATATATGTCCAAGATGCTAGCATAGAGAGTCCTTCGCTTCTATCCTAATAGTCCATGAGTTCGCAGATGTCTTTCCTACTAACTTACCTAGCATTCCTTCTGAACATGATATAGAATTTGCTATTGATCTTGAGCCGAGCACCCGCCCCATATCTATTACACCTTATTGTATGGCTCATGCTGAACTAAAGGAGCTAAATGTCTAGCTTCAGGATTTCCTGGGTAAGGTTTTATTAGGCCTAGTGTCTCATCATGCGGTTCTCCTATTCTATTTGTAAAGAAGAAAGATGATTCTATGCATATGTGTATCGATAACAGGCAGCTGAATAAGGTAACAGTGAAGTATAAGTATCGTATACCGCATATTGATGATCTATTTGACCAACTTCAGGGTGCAGCCATATTTTCTAAGATTGCTTTGAGATTTGGCAACCATCAGTTAAGGATTTGCAGACATCCCTAAGACAACCTTCAGGACTCACTACGACCATTACGAGTTCCTGGTGATGTTTTATGGGTTGACCAATACCGCAACAGTGTTTATGGACTTGATGAATCATGTATTCAGGCCCTATATGGAATCCTTGGTGATTGTGTTTATTGATGACATCTTTATTTACTCGAGGAGTAGGTAGGAACACAAGAGCATTTAAGGATTGTGCTCTATACTTTGAGAGATCATCGGCTTTATGCCAAATTCTCAAAGTGCAAGTTCTGTCGTGAGGCTGTAGCATTATTGGGGTACATGGTATCCAAGGATGGGATTATGGTGGACCTAGTGAAGATTGAGGCAGTTTGTGATTGGTCTAAGCCCATATCTTTGACTGAGGGTCACAGCTTTATTGGGTTGGCAGGCTATTACAAATGGTTTGTTGAGGGATTCAACTCTATTACAGCACCTATGACCAGATTGAATAGGTAAGAGGTCCCATTTCAATGGTCTAACGAGTGTAAGGTGAGTTTTCTAAAGCTCAAGGCCTTACTCACTTCAACTCGTATTCTAACTCTTCCAGTTGAAGCGTGATGGGTTTACAGTATATTATGATGCTTTTGTCATTGGCTTGGGTAGGGTTATGATGCAAAGGGGCCGAGTTATAGCATATGCTTTGAGATAGATGAAGGTGCACAAGTGCAGCTACCCCACTTATGACTTGGAGTTGGTGGTGGTAGTTTTTGCGCTTAAGATTTAGAGGTATTACCTTTATGGAGTTCACTATGTGATATTCACCGACCATCATAGTCTTTAGTATATTATAACTCAGAAGGATATTAATTCAAGACAACTCAGGTGGCTTATTGTTGAAGGACTCTGACCTCTCTATTCAGAACCATCCAGAAAGACGAATATGGTAGTGGATGGCTTGAGTCAGAAGGTGGTCAGTGTGGGGAGTTTGTCCTTCCTTTCAATTTTGGAGTGATTTTTGGCCTTGGATATCCAGTACATAGCTAACAGGTTGGTTCAACTTGATATTTCAGACCCCAAGAGGATTCTTGCTAGTGTTGAGGCCAAGTCTACTTTGTTGGAGCAGATTTAATATCAACAGTTTAAGTATAGTCAGTTGTGTGGTATTTGAGATCAGGTGCATAGAGGCGAGGCCCAGAGGGCCACCTTAGACTTTGAGGGTATCTTGAGGTTTGATGGTCACATTTTTGTTCCAAGGGTAGGAGGCTGATTTAGTTGATACTTTAGAAAGCTCATTGCTCCAGATACTCTATTCACTCTGGGACAACTAAGATGTATAGACTCTTGAGACAGCATTACTGGTGGAGCGATATGAGGATAGATATAGCAGACTTCGTGGATTGGTGTTTGTGTTTACAGTAAGTGAAGTTCGAGCATTTGTGACCCGGTGGCCTGCTTTAGAGGCTACTCATTCCTAAGTGGAAATGGGAGCGGATTACTATGGATTTCATAAGTGGGTTGACTCGCATTTATCGTGGTTTTGATAACATTTGGGTCATCATAGATCAGCTAACCAAGTCTTCTCATTTTCTACCTATTCTGTCTTTCTACAGTGCCGAACGTTGGCTCATATCTTTGTTCGAGTGGTGGTTGTTCTTCACCTAGTGCCCGTGTCTATTATTTCTTATAGAGGTTCCCAGTTCACCTCCTGCTTTTGAAGAACTTTTTAGGAAGAGTTGGCTACCCAGGTCAACCTTACTATAACTTTTCATCCCCAGACTGACAGTCAGTCAGAGAGGACTATTCAGGTTTCAGAGCTTATGTTATGGAATTTAGAGGTCAATGGGAGCAGTTTTTAGCCTTAGTGGAGTTTACCTATAATAATAGCTACTATTCAAGCAAATGGCACCATTTAAGGAATTGTATGGTAGGCGGTGTTGATCTCTGGTTGGTTGGTTGGTTTGAGACATCAGAGGTTAGGCCATGAGGTACTGATTTGTATCGAGAGCCATTATATAGAGTTTGGGTTATTTGGGATAGGCTACAGGTAGCTCAGAGTAGGAAAAAGAGTTATGCTAGCCGTAGGCTTCGTGCTTTGAGATTTGAGGTTAGTGATTGGTTTTTCCTTTGAGTGTCACCCATGAAGGGTGTGATGAGGTTTGGGAAAAGGGACAAGCTTAGCCCTAGTTATATCAGGCCATTTGAGATTCTTTGGAGGGTTGGGGGGTAGTTTATGAGTTAGCCTTACCTCTAGCCTTTTCAGCTATTCACACAGTTTTACATGTGTCGATGCTTTGGCGCTACATTCTAGATGAGTCTCACGTGCTTCAGTGGAACTCAGTTTAGTTGGATGATATATTGACCTTTGAGGAGGAGCCAGTTTCCATTCAAGCCAAAAATGTCAGACGGTTGCGATCTAGGGAGATTTTGGTGGTAAAAGTACAGTGGAAACACCGTCCAGTCAAAGAGGATACGTGGGAGACCAAGCATGACATACAGACTCAGTATCCTCACCTGTTTAAGCCTTCAGGTACTTCTTAACTCTTTACTTTCGTGGATGAATGTCTTTTTAGTAGTAGATGTTGTAATGACCTTCTAGGTCATTTTTTGATTTTTCATGCTTTTTTTTTTTTTGCATCTAGAGAGTTCCTATAGCTGCCCTAAGTCATTTAAGACTTGTTGGGACTAACACTTCGGTTCCCGAGCAGTTTGTTTGGTTTTATACTAGTTTCCCTATTTCAAAGCTTTTGAAGTAGAGAAAATGGTCTCGGCCTAAAACTTCAGGTAAATGGCCTTGTATGACAATTCTAATAGCTTTGTTAGCTTTGAAATGTGGATTTTAGGAAAGGAGGACCTTTGGTTTGGGTCTCGAGGCTTTCGAGCTCGTTTTGGGCTATTAGTTAGATTTTGGTGAAAATGGAACATTATGTGTAGGACTCATTTTTTGTGGAAACGATCTCTGTTGGAAATTTTAATAATTCTATTGAGTCTGGAATGTCAAATTCAATAGGGTAGCATAGTTTGTTTGCACGCATGGGGTTTTGAATGATTCGCAATCACCCGATTGGAGTCCATTTGGACTTAGAAAATTATTGGTGCAACAACACCTAGTGTAGACCAAAAATGGTCTTTGCGTTCGCGAGGGTCAAGAATCCTTGACCTTCACGTTCGTCAGCTAGCCATCGCATTTGCAAAGAGGAAGCCAGAATGGCAGATCCAGGCTTCTTCTTCGCATTCGCACTGGACCGACCGTGTTCGCAAAGGCCTGGCCTGGTCTGTCATCATGATCGTAATAGAGGTCCTACGTTAGCGAAGAAGGAACCCCTGGCAGTACAAATATTGCTCCCTTTATTTTTAGCTCCATTTTTATAATTGTTATCACTATAAC
Source organism: Capsicum rhomboideum (assembly GCA_031232105.1). Classification (NCBI taxonomy): domain Eukaryota; kingdom Viridiplantae; phylum Streptophyta; class Magnoliopsida; order Solanales; family Solanaceae; genus Capsicum; species Capsicum rhomboideum. The sequence goes on from CP124714.1 coordinate 125,819,655, forward strand.
TAATCTTGGAGCTCTGAAAATTTATGGAAAATTATAAATTGAAGATGGCATTAAGTAGGGGTCGACGAGGTGATTATTTTCCCATCGTTAGCTCGTAAGTTCCCGACCTAAATCCCGTCAATTTTAAAGTTTAACTCATGTTTTCTTTGAACTTTCTGGACTGATTTGGACTCGAAATTGACGGCTGGTCATGCCCAAATTTGGATCACTATCTCATTATTCCTTGAGGGATGTTATTGCAGTTACAAATTTCAAATTTCATAAGCGGGCTCCACGGGTGATTTTTAGTCCGATTTCTGACTTGGAGAATAAATTTGCAATATAGGTATCGTTATTCTTGTCTTGACACCTAGATTATTATTTTGATTGTGTGGCAGCAGTTGGAGGCTTATCAGAAGGAAAAAGCTCCAATATAGAGGATTTCAAGTGCGTTCGACGACGTCCAGGTAGGCTAGGCTTATCTTTCTTTATACTTTGCTCTTTTATGGTATTGGTATGGTATTGTGCTAATTATTGGTGGATTATTATGTTTCGGACAGTCGTTTAGTCAACTTTTGATTATCTTAGCCGAATAGGGGGCTTTAGGATAGATTTCGGCATTGAATTCCCTTAAGCTAGGTAGTTGCTTCTCCTTTAGGACTTGACTTAGCTTACTCAGGGCCTTTCGGATTGAATTTAGATGCCTTAGTCTAGGTTTGGGTAGTTGTTTGCATTAGGTTGGGTTCTCGAGACATGTTGTTAGCCTTATCACCCATCTTAAAATAGGTCACTCGAGAGACTAGTTATTGGTATTGGGTTGGCTTGATTGCTATATTATGTTTGTTAGCTTCGTTATCTTTGGCATATTAGAATTTTGGCCTTAAATCAAAGTTTTTGACTTAATAATTGAAACTTTGCATATCTTTAATGAATTTGGTCTTCTAAAATGGAAAAAATGACTAGATAGACTTGGGTTAAATCAGAACTTTGGATTATTACTAGCTATTGCATATTTAGTTCCAGTTCGAGTTCGGCACCTGGTTTACTGATTATTACCTTTTATTCTGGGTTCGAGTCTGGCATTTATTATTATTGATCTCTAGTTTAAAATTCAGTTTGAGTTTGGTATGATTTATGGTTATGATTGGAGGAAGAATATATGGTATGCTTATAGCACATCTTGGCTTGATTTCACTTTCCTTACGATTGTACTTGACTTTATATTAGTATTATTCCTTGTCTGCACCCACCGTGCTTATGGGGGCTTGGTTGGGTTCATTTTCACTGTGAGTACCTTCTAAGCTTATAGGGGTCTAGTTAGGTTATAGCTAGGCATTTTTTTCTGCTTTTGAGTTATTTACATTCGATTCTCGCAATTGCTTAGCATAACCTATTATTTCCATTCTGATTCCTATTTTTATTGCCTCATAGTAGAGATTTGCACTTTATTATGCTTGTACTTTAATTGAGCTTAGTCGGCCTATGATGCCTACTGGGTACCTCATGTTTTGGTACTTATACTACACTTCTGCATCTTTTTTCCCTGATGCAGACCCTAGTATAAGCCATTATCATTGACGTCGACTTATTGTAGAGCTGCAGACTGGAGATTAGGGTGAGCTTTTAGTGTCTGGAGCTGATCCATCTCCTTTTATTCTACTATTAGTCTTATTGTGTATCTTAAGAGACTACTTTGTATATTTTTGTACTTGTCTAGTACTTTTATATATAATGGCTCTTGTACTGTCTTATCAGGTCTTGGGGGATTCATTTTGTATATTTTTTCCCTTCGTCTGTTTTTGTATGCCATGCTAGTATATTTCCCCTTATAGTCTCTTTAAGTTGCTGCTTTATCCTTATTTCTTTCTCTTCCACCTATTAGACTATTACCCGACATTTTGAGCTATGGTTTTGGCTTACTTACTGGTGGGATAAAGTAAGTGCCATCATGACCTGAGTTTTTGGATCGTGACATAAAGCTTATAAAGAAAATCTCTTTGCACCTTAAAATCTTTTTCCTGAACCTTCTTTAATATTGTGAACCAAAGAGGATTCTCAAAATTTAGTCCAATATCCAACAATTTTAAACAAATAACAAAGGGCTGGGGAGAGGCAAATATATCAGAGGTCAACCATACAACCATGCTCATTAAGAGCTTAGGAAGGAAGAATTTCACGGTTGAAGATCTTGTTATGATCCTTTCCGTCGTTAGGGGAATTATGTAGCATGCAAAAAAATTGGGTTACATTTTTCCCAGATGAAACTTTTGAAATTTTAGGCTAGGCTAGTTTTGGATGAATTTTAGGTTTTGTGTGGTCTAGGTAAATTTTGTGATTGATGGTGTAGTGGTTCATGGATTTGAAATGATGTTGTGTTAGCCAAGAGGTTTGGTAATCCATGGAAACTTTCGGAATGGAAATTGGGTTAGTAGAACTCCAGTTATAGCTTTTGATGTAAATAGGTTTATTCGAAATATCAAAGTTGGGTAATGTGTTGTTAAATTGACCCAACCTGGAAACTTCCCCGAGTTAATACCTCGGTGCCGCTATGGTGGGATTGAGGGTCGCTGCAGCTATCCCTCTATAGCGGGATAAGCGCCTGCTGCTGCGGCAGTTGGTTTAAGTTAGATCACTTCTGTGGGAGGAATCCCGCTATAGCACCACCACTGTAGAGGGAATTTGGCTGCTATAGCAGGATTGATAATACAGTACAATACCAGTTTTTGAATCAAAACATTACTTTTCATTCTAAAATGTTCAAAGGCTGAACTAAGGTTTTAAGAGGCGATTTTTGGTGGTTTTGGCCAATTTCTACCTTCGAGATAAGTGAATTCCACCCCTCTAACATAATTTTAATCCTTAAATCTTTAGAATCAAGAGAGATTGATCATGGTAGGAATGATGGGTGTAGCCTTAGGTTGAAAAACCTAGTATGAACTTGTTATAGATGGATCAGAATCACTTGATAATGGTTTAGAACTATTGAATTATGACTCCTAGACTAGAAATTATTTTGTTAATCTTTATTTATGGGGAAATTCTAGTGCAATGAAGGGTAGGGAACTTAGATTGGTGAAATTGTTCAAGATCATGGCTTAAAAATAATGAATTTAGGTTTATAATGCCTAGAATTGGTAGATAAATGTTTTACTTGTTCCTCATTGGTTATTGTTAGACTGAGATCAAGAAAGCTCAAGTAATTTAGGGCATTGTAAGGCTTGATTTGAGGTAGGTTTTGGTTGAACTGGAGTTAAGACTCAATTTGATTGCATGTGTGCATTTTTAACTGAATGCTTGTTTATTTAGTTGCAATACATGCTACTAAGTGATAAACATGTTACATATTAAGTACATGTGTTATTGATTGATAGCTTACAATATTATTAAAAGAGGACCTTGTGGATATGCAAGTGTTGTAGATTTTGAACTTGCTATGTAATTGTACTTGTAAATAGTATGTAGTTGTTGTTGTGAGTTGATTATGATAAATACATGGTAACGATTGAATTGATGGATTTAAGGCGATATAAGGGTAGGGATGTTGAGATATGGGTGACATAACACTCTTTTTGGGGATAAGGATGGAAAACCACCAAAAGTCTAGCATATTTGGTATATGGACTGATCTCGTACCTTGCAGGTCATGGCTAGTGGGCGATCATAAGTCCAAAAGCATGTGTGTACACTGTGATTTGGAGAGTTTGACAGTTCCTTGATTGGATTGAGTTATGTTTATTTACATTTGGGTTCCTTTTGTGGACCATTAGTTATTGATATTACTTTGGTTTCCTTGTGTGAAATGGTTTCTCTATCTGATTATCATTTATTTGTTCTTCGTGCGAATTATTCCCTGAGGTTGAAAAGATCTTGAGATTTTCATGTTGTAAATAGTAACTGATTTGGTTATAAGTTATTTATGTTGTTGGCATTGAATTGAGCTTTAACCTATAACTGAGATTATTGATACCTAATCAGCTCAGTTGAACTTGAAAGGTTGTTGCAGTAAGTTGTTTGAATATATTGTTTAGCGGTCATGCTTACTACTTGCTTTCAAACTTTTAGTTAAGTGTTCCTATGTTTAAGTTGCATTGGCCTATGATACCTACCAGTACATAGTGGTTTTGTACTAATACTACTTTGTGTTGTTCTTTTTGTTGAGTACAGAGCATATTCCAGCGGCTTCTACGAGACCTCACTTGTAGACGATAGCGTGATTTGTGATCCAAGGGAGAGCATTCATTCCTCAGGCATCCATGGATCAGTCTCTTATTGATCTTTTCCTTATTGTTCGGACAAAGATAGTTTATTTCATTTGTTAGTTTTTTTATTGTAATACATTTGATAGAGTTCTGGTACTTTGACTTTCAGTTTCTAGGGATGTTTAGATGATACTATTTCCGCAGTAGTTTTTGAATGTAAAGTATTAACTCTTTTAATAAATGGTGTTCTATTTTAAAATTGGATAAGTATTTGATATTGATATTCGGGTTAGATGGTTCTCCCATATAAGGGTTAGTAAGGGTTAGTAAGGGTGTCACTCATGATGGGTTGGGTCATGACAAAGTTAGTATCAGAGCCCTAGGTTCATTGATCTCATCGTACTAGAATGAGTCTGGTATTGTCTTGCCAAATGGTACAAAGACGTCTGTACTTTTCTTCAAGAGGCTACGGGACTTTAGAAAACTTCACTTTCTTCTTTCTTTTGTGTTATGACTTGATTACAATTGGTATCTGTTGATCCAAATTGGTATCTAACCTACTTCATTCTATTTTCATAGATGGTGAGAACTAGATCAAACGGAGCTAGAGCAGAGGCTCCTAAGCCTGTTGTTCCTGCTGCTTAGGCTGTAATTAGGGGCGAGGATGAGGAAGGGGAAGGAGAGAAGGTAGGGTAGCACTCACTAGGGGTAGAGCCTGGGCTGCAGCTAATCTAGATAGATAGAGGTTGGTATTACCTCCTCCGCCAGAGCATCATCTTAACAGTTGTCTTTACAGTTGATACGACAACTCTTGGGTTTCTTGAGTGGGTTGGACGGTACTGGGGCCACGCCTATAGTTCCTATTTACCAGCATCCAGGGATACATTATGCTACCGTGGTATCCACAAGGATAGATGAAGACTCAGAGATTAAGGTTTTTCCCTATCTGATACTGGGTCTGGCAATGACCAAAAATGGACATGAGTTGCTTTGTAAGTTCTTTAAAATGAAGCCTCTAATCTTCGTTGGTCCTGAAATAGAAGATGTTTTTGAGTTATTGTGGATTATCATGAGAGATTGCATAAGATGGGTATAGTAAAGTAGCAGGGATTGGAGTTTGTGACCATCCAGCTGTAAGGGGATGCCAAGAAGTGGTGGAGAGAGTATGTTGATCGTAGATCTTTCTTGTTGTCTCGGTTGACTTGGACCCAGTTCCATACCTTATTTTTGGAGAAGAATGTGCCATGCACTCTACGTGATAGAAAGAGAGATGAGTTTCTCGCCCTTTAATAGGGTAACATGACTGTTGTGGCTTATGAGGCCAAGTTTCATGCCTTTTCTAGGTTTGCTATTTAGATGCTAGATACAGAGAAATAGCGGATCTGACACTTTGTAAAAGGTTTGAAAACTAATCTTTAAATTTCAGCATTTTAGATGACTACCTCGGGTAAGACCTTCAACAAGATGGTAGACTTTGTGAAGAAGGCGGAGGGGGTTAGACCTGAGGGTTATGTAAAGATGGCTGGGAAAAAGACCCAAAATATGGACAGCTTTAGTGGTTAATACTCCATAGCCCATAGTTTTCAAGGCTTACCTTGCCCGCCTTATTCAGTCTGCCTTGCCTGTTTTGATAGAAGGTCCGTCAGGGACCATTCAGCAGTCTCCAAGTGTGTGTAGTTAGGTGGCTTCTTACTCTTTTGCCTATTAGCCTTTCTTAGATTGCACATGTTATGCTTGCGGTGGCATTGGACACTTTAAAAGGAATTGTCCTAGTTTCAGATAGTCAAGCTTCCAGAGTCAGCAGAAACAGTCCAGAGCTATAGTTCAGGCTAGTAGAGGGGGAGAAGCAAATGCTAGAGATCGTCCACAAGATGGGCGCAGTGGTTATTAGGCAGGTCGAGGTGGTAACTGAGGAAGTGGAAATGGCAATAGAGGTGGTGCACAACCAGCTAAGAGAGGCACTCAAATTGATAATAAGGCTCATTGTTATGGCAAATCTAAGGTTGAGGCATCGGATGCGGTTATCACATATACCATTCTTGTATGTGATCGGATGGCTTCAGTTTTATTTAATCTAGGTTATACTTTTTCATATGTGTTTGTTAGATTTGGTTTAGGGTTGAGTATGGTTTTTGACATGCTTGATGCACTTGTTCAGTGATTTTTATGGGTTTTCAAACTTGGGTTGACTTGGTGATATTGGATATGCTAGACTTTGATATTATACTTGGTATGAGTTGGTTGTATCCTCATCATGCCATTTTAGATTGTAATACCAAGACTATAACTTTAGCTATGCCAGGGATGGATAGGCTAGAGTGGGAAGGTGACTATAGACCTGCTCCCATAAAAGTCATTTCTTTTATTCGTGCCAAGAAATTAGTAGGGAAGGGGTGTTCATCCTTTTTGGCTCATCTTTGGGACACTAGTGTTAAAGTTCCATCTCTTGACTCAGATTGCATAGTGTGTGAGCTTCAGGAAGTGTTCCCTACTAATTTGCCTGGTATGCCTCCAAGATGGGGATATTAATTTCTGTATAGACTTAGAGCCGGACACTCATCTTATTTCTATTCCTCCATATAAGATGGCTCCGGCCAAGTTAAGATAGCTTAACACTCAATTACAAGAGTTGTTGGATAACTATTTTATTCATCCTAGTGCTTCACCATGGGGTGCCCCAATTTTATTTTTTAAGAAAAAAATAGTAGTCTTCGAATATGTATAGATTACCGGCAACTGAATAAAGTTACCATCTACAATAAGTACCCATTTCCCAGGATAGATGACTTGTTTTTTCAGTTGTAGGCTGCTTCAATATTTTCTAAGATAGATCTAAGGTCGGGGTACCATCAGTTAAAAATTTGGCCTGAAGATATTCCTAAAACAGCCTTTCGAACTCATTAGGGACATTATGAGTTTTTGGTGATGTCTTTTTGATTGACTAATGCATCGACAACCTTTATAAGTTTGATGAATGATGTATTTAAGTCCTTCCTAGATTCCTTTGTTATAGTGTTTATTGATGACATTTTGGTGTACTCTAAGAGTAAAGAAGAGCATGGAGGGAATTTGCGTATTGTTTTGGAGGTGTTGAAGGAGAAGAAGCTTTATGCAAAATTTTCCAAGTGTGAATTATGGATGTTGTTTGTGTACTTTTTGGGGTAAGTTGCTTCTGAGAAAGGGGTGATGGTAGATCCTCAAAAGATAAAAGCGGTTAAGGATTAAGTTAGGCCAACTTCAGTGACTGAAATTTGTGGCTTTGTGGGTTTAGCTAGCTACGGCTTTGCTTCGATTGCTACTTATTTGATGAGATTGACTTAAAAAGTGGTGCCTTTTGTTTGGTCTAATAAATGTGAAGAGAGCTTCCAAAAGCTCAAGTAACTTCTGACCATGGCTCCTATTTTTGCCTTGCCTGTTGAAGGTAAAGATTTTATAGTATTTTATAATGTTTCAAGTTTAGGGTTGGGTGTTGTCTTGATGCAAGATAAGAACGTGATTGCCTATGATTCAAGGCAATTGAAAGTCCATGAGAGGAACTATCCAACTCATGACTTGGAGCCGGCAGCTGCAGCATTTGCACTTAGAATATGGAGGCACTACTTATATGGGGTAAAGTGTGAGATGTTCATAAATTATCGCAGGTTACCGCATGTGTTCACTCAGAAAGACTTGAATCTGAGACAGCGACAATGGATAGAGTTATTGAAAGATTATGATGTCACCATCCAGTACCGTTCTGGAAAGGCCAATGTGGTGGCGGATGCATTGAGCAGGAAACATATAAGTATAAGAAGTTTGGCTTGTTTGTATGTTACAAAGCGTTTGTTAGCTAGAGAGTTTCAAACTCTAGTAAAGCATTTTATGCAGTTTGGGGTGTCAGAATGAGGAGGAATATTGGCTAGTGTTGAAGCAAGGTCGACATTCCTTGATCAAATCAAGGCCAGACCATTCAAAGATGTAAAGTTGAATAAGTTTTGAAATAAGGTGGTGTATGTGAGGCCCGAGAGGACTCTCTTGATGTTTGTAACACCCCGTACCTTCCTAACCCTACTTGACGACATTGAATAATGTTTACTTAGGTGTAGAGACCTATGAGTATGTATTTGGTAATGTTAAGGATAAGCAAAATTGAATTTGGCCTCGTATATGTGCAAAAACCTTCGTAAGAGTTGTTTTGTGATTTTCATGGCACAATTGTGGGGTTCAAAATGAGGCTAAGAGGACCTCTAAACGAAAGATATTAAGGCTAAGAAGTAAGTTAAAGGATAGGATTTGAAGTGTCTAACCAAGCCCGCGAAGAAAAGTCGAAAAACGAATTTTGTCAAAAATTAAGGCAGGGGCGCGTTAGGCAGCGTGCCACGCTGCTCTGGACTAAAATTTTTAGTCCAGGGGCAGAGAGCTAGCGCGCCAAGGGGCGTGCCACGCTGGAAATCCCACTTTTTCAAAGTTGGAAATTTTCTTAAGTCCCAAGGGTATCCGGGGACGTTTTGAGCTGATTTTTGCCACGTCTCTTCTAAAACACATATGAAATGAGTAAAATATGATATTGATATGAGAAATTTCTCGAGAACGAATTTGGCGTCAAAATGACGATTTTACCCCTAAGGTCAAAATAAGCCAAACGTGGCTAGAATCACTTATTCTTGGGATTGAGGCTACGGATATGAATATTATGAATGGGAATATTGTTGTAATACGTATAAAGATGAGAAATTATTGATTTTATCGGTTTAAGTGAATTGGGCCCAAAAAGGGCCCAAAAATGAAAAGAATGCATGGCCCAATTAGGCCAAAAATGACCCATTCTTCACCTTTGACCATTTGTACATGGCATTTAATGCCAAGGAGACTTGAGGGACTATATATACATGGAAAAATCTGATCTTATTCCAAGGAACACCCAACATATCTCTAGAAATTTCCCAAAATTTCTCTCAACTCTCAAGAACCCTAAGCTATTTCTTGGAGCAAGATCATTCATTTTCAAGCTTCAGTAAGTACTTACGCTTATGGAATACTATATTATATGCATGAGAAGGTATGTAGATCATGTTGGTTGTGCTTGGAAATGGTGGACATGGTACTTTGTGTTCTTGTCTAAGATTTGGGAGCCATGCAATTCAAGATTGAATTAGGACTTGTGCCTTTGATGAAAAAGCATGGTATGGACAAAATATGAACATGTATGGTGTTATTTTTGGTACTAAACTTGTTTTTGTCTAAAAGTGGAAATTATGGGATTTGGGCCGATATGTGTTATGAGTTGTATTAAGGTACTTTGATGGATTATTTGTGATGTGTGATGGATAAGAAAGGGTAAAGGAGAAGTATTGTGGTGAAATGTATTGATTTTCATGTATTGGTCAATGTTGGGAATATTATGGAATTTTTGGAATAATAGTATGATCAACGGTTTTGTCAAGGGGAAATGGCATGTTTAAGGACACATATATGACTCATTAATGTTACATGCATTTGTAGAGTAATTGGTGGTTAATGTGAATTCCGTATTGTATTTATGTTGTAGAGTGACACATAAAGAAGGAGCGGGATTATTGTATACGCATCTAAGGTTGTCTATTCGTATTGTAAATCCAAGGTATGCAAGGTTACTTTGTCCGTATCTTTCTACGGCCAATAGTGTTCACATTGACATTTCTCTAGTTCTATTCCGAAATATACTAAGGTATCCCATATGCAATTATCTATGGTCATTGTCATATATTTCCTACTCATTGATCAATTGTGAATCTCATTTCTCATATTCATGGTTAATGTTCCGAAAGTTCAAATAAGGTTATATTCCAATATTCCAATAGTGCCTATACTTGTGTCTCTTGTTCATGGATTATTGTCCAATGGTATCATGGTGCTAGTTATGTTATATTTCTCATTGATATTTATTCATATGTCCTTCACTTATTGGTCAATGATTCAAAGTTTCCAACAATGTTGTGTTCCAAAGTTCCAAAGTGATGTTATGATTATCAAAGTATCAATCTCAAAGTAATGAACAAAGTAATGCAAATGTGGTCAATGATCAAGTACGGGTGGCAAGTCTAGGGGCGTAAGCCTAGCTCGACTCGATCCCGATGCATTGATGTATGGGTGGCAAGTCTAGGGGCGTAAGCCTAGCTCGACTCGATCCCAACACAATGATATGATATGAAAGACCCACTGATCAGTCGGGGCCCGGGTACATTGTGACATATGTAATGACAAGTGAGCATTGAGATAAAGAAAGTAATGAAAGCAATGAAAGCAATCCACATGGTTTCCAAAATGCTACATGGTGACTTATTCACATTGAGTATTCATATGTTTTGAGTTCATTGAAATATTCCTGTGTTGTATAGTTTCATCTGAGCTTTGCATACTCAGTACTTATTTCGTACTGACCCCTCTCGGGGAATTTACCTTACTTGCTGCAGGCGCAGGTCCCAGTAGGCCTCCTCAGTAAATTGCCAGTGTTAGCAGTTCCTTGGTGAGCTCCAGTTAATTCGGGGTTTCTCCGAGTCATAGTAGATATATGTTTTGATGATGTACATGTTGTATAAAGCGGGGACTCGTCCCGACTTTTGGTTTGTTTTGGTCAATGCTCTTGTTAGAGGCTTTTGTAGACCGATGTGGGTGTATCAGTGTAAAAGACATATGTTGTTTTGACTGGATGGCCTCAACGGCCAAGTTTCATATGTATGTATAAAGATGTCCCATGTTCTCCTTTATTCGTCTTCCATGTTCTTATGCAATGGTAGTTATGATTATGAGATGCATGTGAATGATTGAACATAGGCAAAGGTTGGTTCTCTCGGGCCTTATCGGCTACGGGTGCCAATCATGTCTCGATCGGATTCGGGGCGTGACAATGTTGAAGGTATTTTGAGAGTGAAGAGGCCTGTGTGTGTGCCCCGTGTTGATGATTTTATTCCAACTCTACTAGAAAAAGCTCATGGTTCAAGGTATTCTAGACATCCTAGTGCAACCAAGATATTCCGTGATTTGAGACAGCTTTATTTGTGGCCTCAAATGTAGTAGACATAATGGATTATGTGGCAAAGTGTCAGAATTATAAACAGTTAAAATATGAGCATCAAAAGCCTACAGATCTACTTTAACTAATGCCCATTCCTGAGTGGAAACGGGAGAGAATTGTCATGAGTTTTGTAGTACTTTTGTAGTATTTCTTCCTAAGACCTTAGGGCAGTATGACTCTATTTGGGTTATTGGTGATAGGCTAACCAAGTCCGCACATTTTGTACCAGTCAAGGTCGGGTATAATTTAGAGAAGTTATCCAAGATCTACGTTAATGATCTCTTGCGTTTGCATAGAGTTCCAGTCCCTATCATGTATGACAAAGGTACACAGTTTACCTCAAAATTTTGGCACAAGTTGCATGAGGAGTTGGCCACTAAGTTAGATCTCAGAACTGCATTTCATCCTTAGACCGATGGGCAATCTGAGAGGACTAATCAGGTTATAGAAGACATGTTTCGAGCATGTATGGCTGACTTTGGGGGTCATTGGGATTAGTTCCTACCATTATGCAAATTTTCGTACAACAATAGTTATCACTCTAGTATCAATATGACCCTATTTAAGGCTTTATATGGGAAAAGATGTAGATCTCCAATAGGCTTGTTTGAGGTGGGTAATGTGAAGCCTTTAGGCATTTATTTGGTAAGAGAGTCTCAAGAGAAGGTAAGGTTCATCTAAGGAAAGTTATTAGCAGCTCAAAGTCGACAAAAAGAGTATGCGGATCGGAAAGTGAGAGACATGTTTTTCAAGAAAGGTGAACATGTACTACTTAAGGTTTCTCCTATGAAGGGAGTAATGCAGTTTGGCAAGCAGGGCAAGCTCAGCCCCAGATGCATTATTCCATTTAAAATTCTTGAGAATATGGGTTCGGTAGATTATAGACCTGCACTATCTCAGAGTTTGCTGGGAGTCCATCCGGTATTCCATGTTTCTATAATTATGAAGTACCATGGAGATGGCAACCATATTATTCATTGGGACTCAGTGTTACAAGATAAGATATCTCCTATAAAGAGGAACCAGTTGCGATACTTGATCAGGATGTTCAGAAGTTGAGAACTAAAGAGATTAAGTCTATGAAAGTCCAGTGGAAGAGCCTTCCTGTTAAGGAGGCCACTTAGAAGACTGAAGTGGATATGTGTAGCAAGTACCCTCACTTGTTTTATGATTCAGGTATTTCCCTTGTAAGATTTCCTTTTTTTTCCTTTTGTTGTTGTTTGAGGACGAATGATGGGTAAATTATAATCTAATGTAACAATCCTTTCCATCATTACAGTATTATCTAGCATACAAAAATTTGGGTTAAGGTTTTTCCCAGATGAAAATTTTGAAATTTCAGGCTAGGCTAGTTTCAGATGAATTTCAGGTATTGTGTGGTCTAGGTAGATCTGGTGCTTGATGGTGTAGTGGTTCATGGATTTGAAATGATATTATGTTAGCCAAGAGGTTTAGTAATCCATAGAAACTTTTGAAATAGAAATCACATTAATAGAACTCCCGATTATAGCATTTGACATAAACAGGTTTATTCGTAATGTCAAAATTTGGGAATTGTGTTGGTAAATGGACCATACCTAGAAACTTCCCTAAGTTACAGCCTTGGTTCCGCTATAAAGGATTGAGGGGAACCGCAGTTATCCTGCTATAGTGGGATATAGGTTGTTGTAGCTGTAATTAGTTTAATACAGACTGCTATAGGCGAAATACCGCTATAGCACCACCACTGTAGCGGGAAGCAGGTCGTTATGGCGGTCCCATTACAGTATAATGCCAGTTTTTAAACTAAAATGTTATTTTTCATTCCAAAACACCATAGGTTGAACTAGGGCAAAAAAGGCAAATTCTGGGGTTTGGGCCAATTTCTACCTTTAAGGTAAGTGTATTCCACCCCTCCTTAAATCCTTACAATCAAAAGAGATTAATTATGGTGGGAATGGTGGGTGTAATCCTAGGTTGAAGAACCTAATATGAATTTTTATAGATGGATTAAAATCGCTTGATAATGGTTTAGAATTATTGAATTCCGACTCCTAGAGTAGAAATTATTCCGTTAATCTTGATTTATGGAGAAATTCGAGTGGAATAAAGGGTAGAAAACCCTAGATTGGTAAAAAATTTCATGATCATGGCTTAAAAATAATGAATTTAGGTTTATGATGCCTAGAATTGGCATATAAATGGTTGAATGTTCCTTATTTTTATTGTTAGATCGAGATAAAGTTGAGGCTGACAGAAAGGAAAAGCTCAAGTGATTTAGGGCATTGGAAGGCTTGGTTTGAGGTAGGTTATGATTTAACTGGAGTTAAGACTCAATTCGATTGCATGTGTTCATTTTTAACTGAATGTTTGTTTATTTAGTTGTAATACATGCTAGTAAGTGTTAAACATGTTAAATGTTGAGTACAAGTGTTGTGGATTGATAGCTTACAATATGATTGATAGAGGACCTTGTTGATATGCAAGTGTAGTTGATTCGGAACTTGCTATGTAATTGAACTTGTAAATAATATGTGGTTGTTGTTGTGAGTTGATTCTGCTAAATTCATGGTTGTGATTGAATTGATGGACTTAAGGCAGTATAAGGGTGGGGATGCTGAGATTGGGTGGAAAAACACTAGTTGTCGAGTATATTTAGTACATGGAATATGCTCGTCCCTTGTAGGTCATGGCTAGTAGGCAATCATAAGTCCCATGGCAAGTGTATACACCATGATTTGGGGAGTTTGATGGTTCCTTGAGTGGGTTGGATTATTTTATTTTCATTTGGGTTCCTGTTGTCGACCATTGATGGTTGATATTATTTTGGTTTCGTTGTGTGAAATGGTTTCTTTGTCTAATTATCATTTATTTGTTCTTGATGCGAACTGTTCCCTGAGATTGACAAGATATTGAGATTTTCATGTTGTAAATAGTAAACTGATTTGGTTATAAGTTATTCATGTTGTTAGCAATAAATTGATGTTTAACCTATATAACTGAGATTATTGATACCCAATTGGCTCAGTTGAACTTGAAGGTTTGTTGTAGTAAGTTGTTTGAATATATGGTTTAGCGGTCATGCTTGCTACTTTCTTTCAAACTTTTGATTAAGTGATGATATTGGTTATGTTGAGTCGTCCTATGATACCTAACACTACATAGTGGTTTTGTACTGATACTACCTTGTGCTCTTATTTTTATTGAGTGCAGATCATATTCTAGCAGCTTCTACAAGACCTCACTTGTAGATTACAGTATGATTTCTGATCCAAGGGAGAGCATTCATCTCTGGTCAGCCATGGATCATTCTCTTATTGATCTTGTCCTTATTGTTCACACAAAGACAATTTATTTAGTTTGTTAGGTTTTTGGTTGTAATAGACTTGATAGTTAGAGTTCTGATACTTTGACTTTCAGTTTCTGGGGATGTTTAGATGATATTATTTCTGCATTAGTTTTTGAGTGTTAAATATTAGCTCTTTTAATAAATGGTGTTTTGTTTTAAAATTGGATAAGTATTTGAATTTGATAATTGGGTTAGATGGTTCTCCCATCAGAGGGTTTGTGTGGGTTAGTAGTCCTCAAATATTCTTGTCTTCCTCAAAGGTTCCTACTTGGTATTATGAACCAAAACAATTCTTTTAGGGGAAATTCAATCCCAAACAATTTCAAATAGTTGCAGACGTAGAAACAGTGTACTAATTTTACATTGCTGCAATCATGTGACTATCTAATGACATCACATATTTAAACATTTATGGAATAAGCATTCCAAAATCTTTAAGCTGAATGCTTATCTAACGAACCATACAACATAACTTCAATTACCAAATTTCAAACTCTTAATCCCAAATTCTCACCAAAAATCAAAACTTTTTGTCATGGCCTGAGTCTACACCCTGAGCCTAACATGGTGCTTAGAGTCACAAGTGACCCCAAAATAACCCATGGTATGGCATAAGACTAAACAATCTTAATATCAAGACTGCGCGGAAGATAATCTGAATTCAATATAATTATGAAATAATCTAAGCAAATCCTTAAAATAAATAGCGATTCTGAAATGAACAAAAAAGCTGAAAGTTTGACTCTATATCTGAAAAGCCTCGACTACTGATGAGTTGCTGGGACAAGCACCCAGCTAACTCTAAATACTAAAACTGAAATGTACTAAAAGAAAGAAATAATGAACTCTCATCCTCAGATGATGAGGACTCACCACTAATAACTACTAAAGTGGTACTGGAGCGTACTAACCACGATGTTGAGACAGAGCGCCTGAATCTATATCATAAGACAATACAATGCAAAAGAGAGTATGATATCAGCACTTTGAATGTACTAAGCATGTGAGATATGCAAACTATAAAGTAAACTGAACATTCTGAAAATACTGATAACAATACTGAATGCAAACTGACTGCAAAGAATTGAACTGTAGTACAATGACCAATAACGATGTACATAAATACTAATATGTAAGGATATTCCGAAAATCATAACATGATGCAGGTAAAACTGAACTGAGGGTCATGTACAAATATACTGAGTATGAGTCTGTGGGAGAGTCTATTAACCAACATAAACCACGTGATTGAATATGGAGTTTGATGTATACGCCCAATCAAAAGGACCAAATATACCTTGTCAGGGTATAAGGGCACAACTGGCGTGATTACTAAATTGATGCCTAAATTAGAAGAGCTAAATAAACCTATAGTGGCACGTAGTTTTGGGACTTTGGGTGAAACTGGGGCCCTAGTCCAACTCGATGCTAAGTACTACTCTCAAACTGATAATATACTAATAACTCATAAAAATCTAATGTTCTGATAACTAGGTCAGAACCTGTTTAATCTGAAAGTATTCTGAAAGTTTGTATACTGAAAACTAATCATGGTTGTTCATAATAAAATATTGATAGTTTGAAACATGCTTTGGAAATATAAATGCAATATGTGAAATTTACTTGAAATTCATGCTTGTATCAATTTTCATGGAATAATATCATGTTGTGTGTAAAAATCATGGAGAACATGTCATAACTGCATCGGGATCATAATAAGACTGAAATTTAAGAGAAACCATAACTTGGGTATGAACCCTAAATCATTAATCAAGGAGAAACTAGAATTCATGAAGTATATTGGGACACAAGGGTGAAAGGATACCCATTTTTGAAATCCCACATTCCTGGAGTCTGAGATTTTGCACTAGAGCTTGACGATATTGACTTGGGGAATGAACCATAGCTTTTCTGCTTTGAGAGAGTTCAATCGCTCTTTCTGATTTTTTTAAGTGTTGGAATAGAATGGGCAAAAGAAATCAACTAGGTCCCTTTAACCCCCCTCCTAAAATACCTTAAAACGACGTAGTATAGGTGTAGGAAATAAGAAAAATATGAAAATATCCTTTTAAAACATAACTAAAATTTTAGGTTTAGTCGTCACGGTTCAAGGTACAAGTTATACCCTAAACGTATGAGTCAACCTCTGACTCGTGGTTCCTTGGCTAGAGTTCTTGCTTGGGGTACAATTTTCATATCACGACTTCTGAGGTCTGCCTACGAGTCATGACTAGGATTCGTGGCCTCTGAAGGAAAATTTATGACTCTCTGGTTCCTCATCAGTGCGAGTAACTTTATGACTCGTATTGACAGACCACGACTCATGGCTAGGAGTCTGACCACCTGGAGGAAAATTTCACCTTTTAGGATTTTTAGTTTGTTGCTCGGGATGGGTCACTTCACAACTCATACTAGTTGACCATGGCTCATGGTCTCAAGTCGTGAGTACTGGGGACTTAGGGTGAACTGAACTACTTACCGCGAGTCAGCCAATGACTCATGACCTCACTGTAGGACTCAAACAGTGAGTCGTTCTATGACAAAAGCTGAATTTTTTGTTGGTTTCTATTCTATGTATGAGATATGATCTTAGGGACTTTTGGGGTGTTACACTTTCACACATATTCTAGCATCTACAAGTTACACAATAAAATAAATGAGTTGAATAGGAGGTTTACCTTTTTATGGGCAGCGACTAGAACAACGAGCCTTTATCAGAGAAATTTCCACCGCCGAAGTTCAGTTCTACTTTGTCAAAATTTCAGAAACCTGGTATGAATTTGATTTTCTCTATCAACTTCTTAGTTTTTTTTTTGAATTAGATAAAGATCTTCTCTAGAATTCCAGAATACCAAAAAGCATCCCCTAAAGCCTCTTCATCACTATGTATTTATAAGAGAATTTGGGGTCATTTTGGGGAAAGTGAATGGGGCAAATTTGGGATTTTCACTCGAATGTTTTCAAAATTTGAATAGAGGACAAGATTTTATAGCACATGAATTGTACCAATTGGTACAAAAATGAATGAAAATAGGGTAAAATCAATTTGGGGACTTTAAAAAAATTCAAAATTCTTCTCCGCACCAATCAAAATTGAACGAGTATGTACCTTCTTAGTACGAAATTGGTGAAATTGACTTAATATTGAGTAGGAAAAGGGGTCGATTACCATTTAAAGGTGCCACCTAGCATCTTTTAGAATCAATACCAAATTATAGGTATTACACAGTAACAAAGATAGTAGAAGCAGTAGAGAATGACAGAAAAGAAGAATAAGAAGAGAGACAGGTGAGAGATAGAAATAGAAATTCAAAGAATAGTAGGAAGAAGTTTGCATTAGCACATCAAAAGTGTGATTTCCTATTACATTTTAGCTATTTAGACTTGGTAATAAAAGGAATTGAAATTACAAGGAAAATAAATAAGCACGAGAAATTTGAATTTTAAAACAATTAAAATTTAGTTGGTAACTACTTTTCCCGCTAAAACTTTGGACATCTCTTTCGTGTGATCCATTGCCAAATCAGTTGCTGGCCTTTCATTCATCTATGCTCTAGCTTATGTAAATACCTCTATCATGGATTACTTATATCAATACCCCCTGTTGAGAAGCACCCTTGACCTCAAGGGTGAATGAAGGAAAAAAATTCATAGTAATGAAACAAACTCCCAAGTAGCATAAGAAGCAGCCAAACTCGGGCACTTGATCAGATACAGAGCAATAACCATATTACCTCTTTTTATCATCCTTCGATCCAGCACCAGCTTAGGGGATGGAGATAGGAGGCTCTCAAAATCCACCACAGGGGGATGGACTATAACAGTACTTGAGTTAGAAAATATGGAAAGTGGGATCCATCAGTACTTCAGGAGGCAAAAGAAGTTTATAAGCCACAATACCCACACGTTCTACAATAATATATGGCCAAAAAATATGGAGGGGTCAATTTATGGTAAGCAAATATAGATAGTGAAGACTGTCTATAAGGATGCAATTTCATAAATACCCAATCACCAACCTGAAACTACTTATCAGTTCTATGGAGTTCAACTTAAGACTTCATCCTTTGTTGAGCTTGAGACAAATGAAATTTGGCTAAGTGTAACTTAAACTCTCTAGTAAAATGAATATCATCAAGGGTTTCAAAGATAAATCCCCAGGAAGATATGGAAGATGCAAAGGGGGAGGATAAACATAAAGTAGCTCAAAAGGGGAAGTGTTAATAGAAAAGTGAGGACTAGAATTGTACCACCACTCAGCTAAGTGTACGAAATCTACCCAATCACTAGGAGAATCAACACAAAAGCATCTCAAATAATTTTCCATACACCTATTCAACACTTTACTTTGACCTCTGCTTGAGGGTTTTAAGAAGTACATGTCTGCAAAGTGATACCCTGCATAGTGAGAAATTCCTTCCAAAATGCACTGATAAAGATAGGGTCCCTATCACTAGTAATGGTAGCAGGAAACCCATGGAGTTTAAAAATGTTTGCCAATAATATAGGAACCAGAGACTGAGCAGTATAGTAATGAGAAAGAGAAATGAAGTGGCCAACCTTATTAAGCATGTCAACAACAATCCAAATAACTGACTTACCCCTAGATTTTGGTAATCCTTCCACAAAATCTATACAGATATCAGTCGAAGGTGTTGCAGGAATTGGCAAACACTGTAACACTACCACAGATACAGAAGTATCATATTTACTTCTCTGACACACTGAATATTTATCGATGAAGTCAATGATATCTTACCTGATGCCCTTCTAATAAAAACAGGCTAAGATCTTCCTGGTGGTATCATCAATATCAGAGTGTCCACTAGAAGAAAATGAATTCCATAGTGATAAAATCTTAGTCCTCATGGTCTTATAGTTACCAATGAGCAGCTTACCCTTCCATATAAGTTGATTATTGAGCCAAGTGAAATTTTTTTGTTATCCTTGCCTTAAGGAATTGATCAATACAAGTAGCTTAGGATCATTAGACCAGCTAAGCGTGATTTATGCCCATAAATTAGTTTGTACTGAAGACTTCATGAGAGACATCAACTCAGCACCTTGAAGTTTGGATAAAGAATCAGCAGTTATATTCTCTTTTCCCTTCTTATAATGGATCTCAAAATCAAAAGCTCACAACTTAGATAACCACCACACATGAGAGTCTATGTGTATTTTTTGGTCAAGTAGGTACTAGAGAGCCTTTTGATATGTTTTCATAATGATTGTTTCCCTAAAAAGTAATGCGATGACTTGGAAACTACAAACACCAAGGCCAATAATTCCTTCTCATAAACTGATAATATTGCATGTTTAGGTGCCAATCCCTTGCTAATAAATCTAATAGGATGCCATCAGTATAGCCCCAATACCAATGCCACTAGAATCTATCTCAATCACAAAGGGGAGGGTGTACTCAAGTAAAGCATACCTAAAATCCCTTGTAAGAGCTCCCTTCAAATCTTTAAAGGCTCTCTCAGCATCAGTAGACCATAGAAAACTGTCTTTTTTAAGAATATCATTTAGTGGTTTGATGATAAGACCATACACCAAGATAAACTTCCTATAATACCCTACAAGAGCAAAAAAAACCTCAGCTGCTTGATTGTTTATGGTCTTGGTCATTGTCATAATCCTTTTAGGATCAATAGATACCCCTTCTGTAGTGATGAATGTCCCAAGTACTCCACTCTAGCAACTCTAAAAACACACTTAGAATGCTTGGCCAAAAGGTGACGTTGCAACATGATGTCAAACACTTATTGCAGATGGTTAACATGTTCCTTCAAATTCATATTGTAAATAAGAATATCATCAAAGAAAATAAGTACAAACTTTCTTAGATGCTCTTAAAACATATGATTCATGAGGCATTAGAAAGTAGAGGGAACATTAGTCAACCCAAAAGGCATGACTAGGAATTGATAGTGGCCCATGTGAGTTTTTAAACCTATTTTAGGCATGTCTTTTTACACCATCCTAATTTGATGGTATCCAGACCTTAAATACATCTTAGAAAGGACTGTATCCCCAGAAAGCTCATCCAGCAGATCATCTATTATGGGAATATAAAGCTTTTCCTTAATAGTATACTGATATAGTTCTCCATAATCAACACACAAGCTCCAACTACCATCTTTCTTACTAACCAACACTACAGGAGAAGAGAAGGGACTATTAATATATTATATAACTCCTTGAAGTAATATGTTCTTCACCAACTTCTCTATGATTTCTTTCCTCCTTTCTGGATACCTGTAAGGTCTCTATTTGAATGTGTTAGACCCTGGAAAAAGTGGAATCTATGATCAAATGCACCCCTTTGTGTTGGCAAAGCAACTGGTTTCTTAAACACTTGCTTGTACTACCTGACTAACCCTTGTAATATCTAGGAACATCTGGTTCTTTGCTCTTATGCAATGAGTTAAAATGTAAGTCACCTACTTCTTCCATCTCATAAGTCTCCACATGCAACATAAAGAATTGTATTTCACCATATTTCTAGACACAACCTCAGCACTGGTAAGCTTATAATCTTCAGACATATTTTTTAGCACATGATGTCTTCCCCACTGGTCAAAGTCATTGTAAATTCACTATAATCCATAGTGATTGGACCTAGACTCTTCATCCATAATGTACCCAACACTGCATCATACTTTCCCAAAGTAAATACTATTAGATCCATACAATAAGTAGAACTATCCATCATCCATTGGAAATCCTTGACTATTTCTAAGGTGGCTTCCACAATATTATTCCCTAAACTCACATTGCTAGGTCTTATTGGGGTCACCACTATAAAATTGTTAGTACTACCCCCATCTAGAAGTATCTAAATTAGTTGTTTCTCAGTATAAACAACAACATGAATGGTCTGAACCCCTTGCAACCCCCTCAAGGCATAGAGTGATATCATAGGAGTATGATCTCCAGTCAGGGGTAAAACTTCCACATCCTTATCTTCTTCTTGCTAATCAAGTCCTTTTGTCACCACCTATTTATCATTTTCATCTATTTTCGAAACAAATAATTACATTGGTAAGTTGCACTTATCGCCAACAGTGTATTTCTCATTACAAAAGTAGTATGATACTTGAGCTTATTTTGCTTGTATCTCAGCAGGAGAGATTGGCCTTCTAGCTCTAGGATTATTACTACTAGTACTAGCAGGTAAACTTATCCTATGATTCTACTGAGGAATGAAATTAGAAGACCTAGTCATTGGTACATCATTCCTCCATGCATTACTGATCACTTTTATGGCTCTATGTCCCTTAGTAGTAGCCATCACTATAGCCTCAGCCAAATGAGCTAATCAATAAGCCTTTTGTAGAGTCTGAGGTTCATGCATCATCACAGTACTTAAGAACTCTTTTTTCAACCCATCTAGTAAACATAAGATAGCTTGAGCACTAGAGAGATTGCATTGAGCCAACAATCTATCGAATGCAAATTGGAATTCTCTCCCTGTGCCTATCTGCCTATGTTGCTTCAATTCTATCATTGAATCAGAGAAATCATCCCCAAATGTTTTTGTGATCACTGACAACGACACTTCCCAAGAAAGTGGTATTAATGGATTTCTACATTTCAATTAGAATTAATACCAAGCTAAGGCTTCATTGCCCAAATTCATAGATACTAATTTAATCCTATGATGTAGTGGAGTTTCATATACTGAATAAAATTGTTCAACCCTATACAACCACGTTTTGAGATTCTCAACATTAAAACAAGGGAAATTGAGGTTTTGATAATGAGGGGGAGCAACCTATTGTGGATTGGATCCGAGAATGCCAGATTTCATTGAAACCCCTGCCTCCCTGTGATGTGAAGTAGAGTGTTCTCCCTAGATTGCTGATGGAGACACACGTTATCCACTGAATCCTTCAACGTATCAACTTCACCTACCTCCGATCTAACTCAGCCCTTTTATGAGTATTTTTCCTCGAATAACAGTGCGCAAATTGACCTGTTGAGTAGAATATTCATACTACTCTTGAAGTTCATTAGTGTTTCTCATTTGCTTACGATGACCTATGATCATTCTCTTATTGATCTTGTCCTTATTGTTTAGATAAAGACAATTTATTTCATTTGTTAGTTTTCTGATTGTAATAGACTTGATAGTTAGAGTACTGGTACTTTGACTTTCAATTTCTGGGGATGTTTGGATGATATTATTTCTACATTAGTTTTTAAATATTAAGTATTAACTCTTTTAATAAATGGTGTTTTGTTTTAAAATTGGATAAGTATTTAATGTTGATATTTGGGTCTGATGGTTCTCCCACCGAAGGGTTAGTATGGGTGCCACTAATGACGGGTTGGACCGTGATGGATCTCATCTCCTAAGAATGCCTTCAAGTAAAACAAAAGAGTAGACCTCAAAGACTCTTCTTTTCCTCAAAGGTTCCTACTTGGTATTGTGAACCAAAAGAATCTTTTTAGGGAAAATCCAATCTCAAATGAATTCAAATTGTTGCATATGCAGAAATAGTGTACTCATTTTATATTATTGCAATAAGGCGACTATCAAATGATATCATATTCTAAAACATTTAAGAAATAAGCATTCCAAAATCTTTAAGCTAAATGCTTATCTAATGAACCATACAACATAGCTTCAACTACCATATTTCAAACTCTTTGGAACACCCCAAAAGTTCCAAAGACTCTATTTATAATTTAGCATAGAAAACCAATTTGAAACTAGAAAAGTCTTCACAGAACGACTCAGGCACTAAGTTATTGTCAGTACCAACAGCTCATTGGGTGAGATGTTCTGAGGACTTAGCTAAAAGTCATAAAGATTGAAATTTTGCCCAGTGGCCACAATTCTAGGGGATGAGTCGTTGCCTATCACAGAGAGTTGTCATGACACTTGTTCTAAGCAAAATTGTCCCAATTCCTGAAGGATGAAAATCCATCCCAGGGGTAAAAACTCATGATGATAAGTTGTTGCCAAACCACACGACTCATCATATCTAGTCATCCCTAAAACCCAGCAAAGGTTCCTAGTTGCAACAAGTCTGGCGCCAGATGAGTCGTTGCCAGGAATGGCGACTCATCCTGATGACTCAAGATGACTAGTGCAGCAAAATCAGTTACATTTTATCAGGGACTTTTTGGTCTTTTCCTATTCTTTTAACACCTATACTACATCATTTAAGACCTTTTGAGGGGAGTTAGTAAGGATTAGTCGAGCCTTTTCAATTCATTCCCTTTTAACACTTAGAAAATAAAAAATCAAAAGCAACATTTCTTCTTCTCTCAAGGCAGAACTAGGGTTTATCCACAGGTTCATAATCCTCCAAGTTCTTAGCAAGAATTCACTTCCAGGTATATGGGGTTTCATCAATGGGTAACCTTTCACCCATTGAGTCTTAAATAACTCAGAATTATCAGTTTCTTAACAGATTAGAGTTAGGGTTTTATTCAGTTTATGATCCCTCTCATGATTTCAGTGCTCTCATGAATCTCACAGGATAATTATGTTTTCTCCATGATTTTGGTATCTTACATAACTTAATATTTTGTAAATAGATACTCTACATGATTTTCACAGTATTTCAGTATGCATTGTTTTTCAGTTATACATCTTGGAGTGTGATGAACACACAATACCATTAAATTGTTGACTTTAGCATGAATTTAATAATTAGCCTCAGTTTCAGCATGATCTCAGTTAATCAGATTTTTCGAGTACTTTCAGATAAAGTATCTTCAGCATGACCTCAGTTAATCAGATTTTTAGAGTACGTTCAGATAAAGTATCTTCTAATGCAGTTTTCAGTATATCAAATTTAAAGAGTTAACCATATAAATATTATGGGAGTAGTACTTAACATCGAGTTAGACTGGGGTTCAGCACACCCAAGTCCCAAAACTACATGCCACCGTAGGATTATTTAGCTCTATCAGTTAGGCATCAATTTATTGATCATACCATCCATGCCTTTATACCCTGTCAAGGTATATTGGACCCTTTCGATAGGGTGTATACATTAGACTTCACGTTTAGCTCACGTGGTTTATGTTGGTTAATAGGCTCTCCCTTGGTTACAGATTCAGACTTTATAATTGTACATGACCCTCAATTCAGTTTACTTATTTAAAGTATTACTTTTCAAACTTGTCATTCCATATCAGTTTATATGCTCTTTTGATAGGATCATTGTACTTCAACCCAGTTTATACATTTAGTCTTGCATTTCAGTTCAATTATCAGTATTTTTCAGCATGCTTAGTAGTTATAGTTGCATTCCTCACATGCTTAGTATATTCAAAGTACTGAATGCTACTTTCTTTTGCGATGTATCATAATATGATATAGGTTTCAGCGTTCAGCATCAGACTCATGGTTAGCATAATCCAGTCCCTTCAGCCGTAAACTATAGATGAGTTCTCATCATTCAAGGACGAGTTTTCAGGATTCATTTATTCCATTATTATATCTGTTTTTAGACAATTAGAGTTAGCTGGGGACTTGTCCCCGTAACTCATCTTTCAGTAAAGGCTTCAGACAGCAGATTAGTTATTTCAGATTTATGATTGCTTTAAATAATTTTAAAACTCTATTATTTCTCCAGTTGGCTTCTGCATTCAGTATTTTTGTTTATTTTCAGTGTTTTTAGTCACACAATAAAAGAAATGAGCTGAATGAAAGGTTTACCTATTTATGGGCTGCAACTGCAACGATGAGCCTTTATTTGATAAACTTCCACCGTTAGAGTTCAATACTACTTCGTCGAAATTTCAGAAACATTGTATGAATTCAATTTTCTATGTAAGCTTCTTGGTTTTCTTTTGGTATTAGAGAAAGAGTTTCTCCAAAATTCCATAATACCAAAAAGGAGCCCCTAATCCCTCTTCATCACTATGTATTTATAGGAGAATTAGGGGTCATTTTGGGAGGAAGAGGGTGAAGCAAAATTGGGAATTTCACTCGAATATTTTCAGAATTTGAAGAGAGGATAAGTTTTTATAGCTCATAAATTGTACCAATCGATATGAAAATAGGGTAAAATCAATTTGGAGATTTTAAAAAAATTCAAAATTCTTCTCAGTACCAATCAAAATCGAACGAGTATGTACCTTCTTAGTATGAAAATGGTGAAATTGACTGAATATTGAGCAGGAAATAGGGTGGATTACCATATGAAGGTGACACCTAGCATCTTTTAAAATCGATACCAAATTATAGGTATCACACAGTAACAAGGATAGTAGAAGCAGTAGGAAGATAGAAGAGAGGAATAAATAGAGAGATAAGTGATAGATAGAGATAGAAATTCAGAGAATAGTAGGAAGAAGTTTGCATTACCACATCAGAAGTGTGATTTTCCTAGTAAATTTCAATTATTTATACTTAATAAAAGGAATTGAAATTACAAGGAAAATGAAATAAGCATAAGAAATCTGAATTTGAAAACAATTGAAATTTAGTTGGTAACTACTTTTCCCGCTAAAACTTAAGACATCTCTTTCGTGTGATCCATTGCCAAATCAGTTGCTGACCTTTCATCCATCTATGCTCTAACTCATGTAAATACCTCTATCATACATTGCTTTTATCAATACCCCCTGTTGAGCAGCACCCTTGACCGCAAGGGTGAATAAAGAAATTTTTTTTTCGTAGGAATGAATCCAATTCCCAAGTAGCATAAGAAGAATCCGAACCCAAGCACTTGATCAGATACAGAGCAACAACTTTGTTTTCTCTTTTAATCATCCTTCAATCTAGCACTAACTCATGAGAGGGACATAGTGGGATCGCTAAATCCACCACAGGGGGATGGACTATAACAGTACTTGAGTTGGTAAATATGGAATTTAGGATGTATCAGTACCTCAGGAGGCAAAAGAAGTTTATTAGCCACAACACCCACGTGTTCTACAATAGGATATGGCCCAAAATATTGAGGGGTCAAATTATAGTA
This sequence comes from Capsicum rhomboideum, assembly GCA_031232105.1. Classification (NCBI taxonomy): domain Eukaryota; kingdom Viridiplantae; phylum Streptophyta; class Magnoliopsida; order Solanales; family Solanaceae; genus Capsicum; species Capsicum rhomboideum. The sequence continues at coordinate 125,846,142 of CP124714.1, forward strand.
AGGAGACGTAGATAGTGAAGATTGTCTGTAAGGCTGTAATTTAAAAAAAACTCAATCACCAACCAGAAACTAATTATCAGTTTTATGGAGATCAGCTTGAGACTTCATCCTATGTTGAACTTGAGACAAATAAAATTTGGCTAGTTGTAACTAAAACTCTCTAGTCAAATAAATATCATCAATGGTTTCACAGATAAGTCCCTGGGAAGATATGGAAAATGCAAAGGGGGAGGATAACCATAAAGTAGCTCAAAAGGGGAAGTGTTATAGAAGAGTGAGGGCTAGAATTGTACCACCACTCAGCTAAGGGTAAGAAATCTACCCAATCACTAGGAGAATCAACACAAAATCATCTCAAATAAGTTTCCATACACCTATTCAACACCTCACTTTGACCATTTGCTTGAGGGTTATAGGCAGTATATGCCTGCAAAGTGACACCCTGCATAGTGAGAAATTCCTTCCAAAATGCACTGATAAAGATAGGGTCCCTGTCACTAGTAATGGTACCATAAATACCATGGAGTTTAAAAATGTTGGCCAAGAATAACCAGGGACTGAGCAGTATAGTGATGAGAAAGAGAAATAAAGTGGCCAACCTTAGTAAGCATGTCAACAACAATCCAAATAACTGACTTACCCCTAGTCCCACAGATGCAAAAGTATCATATTCACTTTTTTGATACACTGCACATTTGTGGATGAAGTCAATAATATCTGACCTGATGCCCTTCTAATAAAAATAGGTGTAATGACTCTTTAGGTCATTTTCGACATTTCCATGCAATTTCAATGTTTAGAGCTTTCCTATAGCTGCCCCAAGAAATTTATGACTTGTTGGAGCCGATAGTTCAATTACCGGGCAATTTTTTTGGTTTTCAGAGCCAATTTCTTATTTTGAAGTTCTCGCTGTTGAGGATTGGGTATCGGGCCTAAACTTCAGGTAAAAGGCCTTGTATGTCAATTCTGACAGTTTTGTTAGATCCATAACATCAATTTTAGGCTAGGAGGACCTTTGGTTTGGGTCTCGAGACCTCCGGACCCATTTTGGGTTGTTGGGTGGAAAGTGATTAAAACGACCACTGAGTGTGGGACCCATACTTCATCGAAACGACCTCGAATGGAAATTTTTATGGTACCGTTGAGTTTGGAATGTGAAATTTGGTAGGTTAGCATAGTTTATTTACGTTCATGGGGATCTGAAAATATTTTGGTGGTCCGATAAAAACTTAAGTACTAGTGCTGAACTCAGCTGGTGGAACCACGTAAGCAGACCTATGGTCGCTTAAGCGGAGGTTGATTTAGCGGCCTGGGAACTGCTTTATCGACCAGCCCAAGGCCCTACCGAGCCATTTAAGTAAAAGCCTCGATGCTTTAGCGGAGGGCACTTAAGCGACCCGAGACCGTTTTAGTGGAGGCCGTCCTTTGGGACTCGACCGCGTAAGCGACGGTTTGTCGCTTTAGTAAGCGGTCATCGCTGGTTCCATAAATGCTCTCCTACCCATTTTTAATTCATTTCTCTACAAGTCCAAGACAATACAAACCCTAGGAGACTTAGAAACTAGTGGAGCTTGATCATTGGGTGTCCGTGGTGAGTTGGAGACGTTAGTGTGGTCATTTCCTCTTCAATATTTTCGTAAGTCTCCATTAAATACTTGATTTATTTCTCCATTTTAAACTTAAATCCCTAATCCTTGGTGGACTGGTTTGAGGGAGTATTTGTGCTCGAATTTCATTCATTTTTTAGGATAAATAATCCTTAAGCTAGAGAGATGTGTTGATGGTTTCAAAGTTGTGAATCCGTAAGCGGGCCCCGCATGGGATTTTTAGCTTGATTTTGAACCTGTAGCATTTGCATGGAATATAGGGATTGTTATTCTCGTATTAATGTGTAGATTATTATTTTGATAGCGTGGCATCGTGAGAAGGCTTCCCAGAAAGGAAAGGCTCCGATTTAGTGGACTTTCTTGGGTATTCATCGGCGTCCAGGTAGGCTAGGCTGACTTTTCTCATAGATTGAGTTTTATTATGGTATTAGTATAGTATTATGCTAGAGTTGGGTTAGAATTTATGATTTGGTTGAATGCTAGTGGAGTTTGGGATATTTAGCCGATTAGAGAGCCATTTTAGGTAGAACTGACCTATTCGTCTCTCCCATAAATTAAATTAATGACTTAGGACTTGTTTAGACTTATTTAATACCTTGTGAAGGAACCTTGAAGCCTTAGTCTAGTTTTTTGTAGAAATTACCTTAGTATGGACTTTTGGAGTTAGTCTCTATTAGGTCAAATATCCTAATTAGTTCCTTGTAGACCTAGTAGGACTCCTTATGTAAACCTTACTTACATTCTTGAGACTTAGATTGATTTGTACATCCTTCTAATCCGTGGTTAGATTTGATATTGTGTATTTACTTTAAAGACCGGTTCGAGTCCGATATTTACTATTACTTATGATACTATATTACCGGTTCGAGTCCGGCATCTATGATATGGTGATGATTTTAAGAACCCGGTTCGAGTCAGGTACTTTATGGTTCGTCTATGATATTGGGGATCCGATTTGAGTTCGATATTTCCTGGTCATACGAGGTTCTCAGATATGGCTTCGGTGTCGGTTATTTTCTCCTCCTGATTGTATCCATCGGGATTATGGGGATTCTTTTGGCTTGATTTTCTCTTGTATGTGCCTACTGGGCTTATGGGGTTCCATTTAGATTGTAGTTAGTTGTCTTACTTTCAATATTATTTACCTTGTCATTTATTATCTGTTAGCTGGAGCGTTATTCAGTTTTTCCTCTTCATCCCTAACTTTAGTTTACACCCTCACATTTTATTATGTTTTTGTTATGATTTAGCTCAGTCGGCCGAAAATGTCTACTGAGTACCTATTGCTTTGGTACTCATACTGCATTTTTGCATCCTTTCTGATGAAGATCCTAGTACTAGCTGCCGCCGCTGAGGTTTTATCCAGCTTGCTCTCAGGACTCAGAGATAGGGTGAGCTTTCAGAGCCAGAGCTGATTCTTTCTCCCTCCTTTACTTTTGGACAGTCTTTAGTTGATAAGACTTTCTGTATATTAATATTGTTCGGTACTCTCTTTTGTATTTAGTGGCTTTTGTACCGGCCTTACTAGGTCTTGGGATATTCTTTTACTCTCTCTCTTTCCCTTGACATCCTATACTATTGCATTATTTTCTCTGGCTTATAATCTTATTGTATGCTTGATTGTATTTATGTTACCTTCCACCAATTAGCCTATTACTTGTCATTCCAGACTATGATTTGGCTTAGATTTGGCTTACCTACTGGCGGGTTGAGTAGGTGTCATCATGACTCAGAAATTAGGTCGTGAAAAATTGGTATCAGAGCTCATAGGTTCACTAGTACTAATTGTACAAGAGCAAGTGTTTAGTAGAGTCCTCACTAGAGCCTGGGCTGCCCCCTAGCCCAGGCTCCACTAGGGTTTATTTCTTCTTCATTGCTCAGAGATGCCTTAGTCCAGTTATTGGGATTAGATAGTGGTGCACCATCTGATGGTGCACAGTCTGCGGATTAGAGTGGTATTGATGTAGGAGCGCAGCCTGTAGATGCAGCTCCCAGAGTTGAGATTCCTCCAGCACAGGTAGTTGTTCGACCAGCAGTCGCCTAGCCAGCTATGTCTGTAGAGGAGTAGAAGATGTTGGGTAGATTTCTGAGATTGACTCCACCTAGATTTACAGGGGCTTCGGGTGAGGTTACATTTGAGTTCCCGACTGCTTGTGAGGATAGGCTCCGTAATTTGGGCCTAGTTGAGGCACGTGGCGTTGACTATACTACTTTTCAATTGGACTTAGTTGTTAGACATTGGTGGAGAGGTTATGTTGATTCCAGGCCAGCCGGATCTCCCCTTTTGACATAGATTCAGTACTCCGAGGCTTTCTAGCAGAAGTATATGCCTCGCAGTCTTTGAGAAAACCTGAGGGATCAGTTCACCAGTTTGCAGCAGGGTTCTATGTCGATTATTGAGTATAAGGTGAGATTTCATAAGTTGTCTAGACATGTTATTGCAATCTTACCTACCAAGTATAAGCGAGTTCGGTGTTTTGTTAGGGGACTGAAAATTCCTCTTCGTATGGCTACTCAGAGCTTGATTTCCGCTGGCAGGTCTTTTGTCGATGTTTCTAATCATGCCCAGACTATGGAGGAGATGCATCGCGAGGCCCAAGGGGGAAGCGATAAGAGGTTGCATCAACAAAGTAGTTTCAGTGGGAGTCAAAGTGACTCACGGTTCAGAGGTAGAGGTTCATAAGGTAGGTACCATCCGCGTCAGTATTATCCGCACCAGGGTCAGCCTAGTAGACCCATCTAGGTAGTACTTCAGGCTTCTGATAGGGGTTAGCACAGCTACAGTGATTACCATGGCCCGAGCCGTGGCCAGCCTTCGAGAGGTGCATATTCTGGGTCTTCTAGTCATACTGGCTATTCCGTATCAGCCAGGTCTTCTGGACAGGGCGGAGTGCCCAAAACTTGCTATAATTGTAGGGTTCTTGGTTATTACTCTAGAGAGTGTCCCTGGTGTGGGATGGTTGTGCCTGCAGCGCAGAGTGTTCAGTCGATCATATCAGTGTTACCTCCAGCTAGAGATCGTGCTCAGGGTCGCAGGGGTAGTCACCAGGGTTCTCGGGGAGGTCCTCAGTCAGGTAGGACAGGTGGTCGGTCAGGTACCCAGTCTGGGGGTAGATAGGGACATTTGTAGGTTGTACCTGATAGATCGGAGGCAGAGTTCTAGGATGCTTTTATTACAGGTACGATTTCAGTATGTCGTTAGCCAGCTATGACTTTATTTGATCCGGGATCCACTTATTCTTATGTGTCTGCTTATTGTGCAACTCAATTAGAGCTGTCTTGGGAATTTTTATCTGTGTCATTGCGTGTATCTACTCTCATGGGTGATTCTTTAGTAGTGGATCAGGTTTATAGATCCTGTGTTATGACCGTCCGAGTGTTTGATACTCAGGCTGACCTCATTGTGTTAGATATTGTGGATTTTGATGTGATTCTAGGCATGGACTGGTTATCCCCTTATCCTACGATTTTGGATTATTTTTCCAAGACCGTTACCTTGACCATGCCTGGCATTCCCCTGATTGTGTGGCAGGGTTCTTTTAACCACACACCGACATAGATTATTTCTTATGTTCGAGCTAGGAGACTGATATCAAGAGGTTGCGAGTCATATCTTACTTATATTCATGATGTTAGCATGGAGAGTCCTTAGCTTGATTCTGTTCTCATAGTCTGAAACTTTCCTGATGTATTCCCTATCGATCTACCTGACCTTTCTTTTAAGCGCGATATTGAGTTTGCTATTGATCTTGAACCGATTACCCGACCTATTTCTATGGCACCTTACCGTATAACTCCTGCAGAGCTTAAGGAGTTGAATTCTCAGCTTTAGGATCTTTTGGGGAAGGGTTTCATTAGGCCGATTGTATCTCCTTGAGGTGCTCCTATTTTATTCGTGAAGAAAAAGGATGGTTCTATGCATATGTGTATTGACTACAGGCAGCTGAATAAGGTGACAGTGAAGAATAAGTATCATATGCATCATATTGATGATTTGTTCGACCAGCTTCAGGGAGCGGTAGTGTTTTCTAAGATTGACTTGAGATTCGATTACCATTAGTTGAGGATTCAGGATGCGGACATCCCTAAGACAGTTTTCAGGACTCGTTATAGCTATTATGAGTTCCTGGTGATGTATTTTAAGTTGACCAATGCCCCAGCAACGTTTATGGATTTGATGAACCGCATTGTTAGGCCTTATTTAGACTCTTTTGTGATTGTCTTTATTAATTCATCCTTGTGTATTCGAAGAGTAGGGAGGAGCATGAACAGCATCTGAGGATTGTGCTACAGACTTTGAGAGATCATAAGCTTTCTGCCAAGTTCTCAAAGTGCGAGTTTTGTCTTGATTTTGTCACCTTCCTAGGGCATGTGGTGTCTAAGGATGGGATTATGGTAGATCCTGCAAAGATTGAGGCTATTCATGATTGGGCTAGACCCACATCTCTGATCGAAGTTCGTAGTTTTATTGGTTTGGCTGGCTACTACAGGTGGTTTGTTGAGGGTTTTGCTTTTATTACGGTGCCTATGACTAGATTGACTAGGAAGGAGGTTCCTTTTTAGTGGTACATTGAGTGTGAGTCGAGCTTTCAGAAGCTCAAGGACTTTCTCACTTCAGCTCTTATATTGACCATTCCTATTGAGGGCGAGGGGTTTACATTTTATTGTGATGCTTTTGGTGTTGGTTTGGATTGTGTTTTGATGCAGCAGGGCCAATTTATTGCTTATGCATCGAGACAGCTAAAGGTTCATGAGCGCAACTATCCCACTCATGATTTGGAGTTGGTGGCGGTAGTTTTTGCACTTAAGATTTGGAGGATTACTTGTATGGTGTTCGCAGTGAGATCTATACAGTTTACCATAGTCTTCAGTACATTATGACTTAGAGGGAGCTTAATTTGAGGCAGTGCAGATGGATTGAGTTACTGAAGGACTATGATATCTCTATTCTATACCATCCAAGCAAGGCGAATGTGGTAGCAGATGCCTTGAGCCGAAAGGCAGTAAGTATGGTAGCTTGGCTTTTCTTTTAGCTTCAGAGTGGCTGTTGGCTTTGGACATTCAGTTCTTAGACAACCTGATGGTTTTCCTTAATATTTCAGACTCTAGGAGGATCCTTGCTAGCGTTGAGGCTAGATCTACCTTATTTGAGCAGCTTTGGAGTTGCTAGTTTGAGGATAATAAACTTTGTGACATTCATGATCAAGTGTTGGGAGGTGAGTCCAGTCGGGCTACCCTAAATTCAGAGGGTATTCTGAGATTTGATGGTCATGTTTGTGTTCTGAGGGTTGGACACCTGATTCAGCTGATATTGCAGGAGGCTAATAGCTCTAGATATTCTATTCACCCTGGGACAGCTAAGATTTATAGAGATTTGAGGTAGCATTACTGGTGGGGTGGTATGAAGAAGGATGTAGCAGACTTCATGGCTCATTGCCTATGTTGTCAGCAGGTAAAGGTCGAACATCAGAGACCTGGTAGATTGCTTCAGAGATTACCCATTCCTGAGTGGAAGTGGGAGTGGATTACTATGGACTTCGTGAGTGGTTTGCCCCGTACCTCTCGTGGTTTCAATAACATTTGGGTCATAGTAGATCGGTTGACCAAATTGGCTCTTTTCATCCCGATTCAGGTTTCTTTCAGTGCTGAGAGGTTTGCCCGCATTTATGTTCGTGAGATAGTTTGCCTTCATGGAGTACCCGTGTCCATTATTTCAGATAGAGGCTCGGTGTTCACTTCTAGATTCTGGAGGACATTTCAGGAGGAGTTAGGTACTCAGGTTGATCTTAGCACCGTTTTTCATCCTCAGACCGATGGTTAGTTGGAGCGGACTATTCAGGATCTAGAGGATATGCTCCGCACCTATGTTATGGACTTTGGAGGTCAGTGAGAGCAGCACTTAGCCTTCTAGACCATAAAATATTTTCAGGAACAAGCAAATCAAAATGATTTTTGTCTGTATTTATAGTAGTTCAAAGGGAGTTAGGTACAGGCTCTTTTTCCCCTTTCCTGACTGCAATCGTAAGATCAAGATCAGAAGTTTCAGGAAGGTCCAGTATAAGTGAACTAGATAAAACGGAATCAAGATTCCGTTTTATCTAGTTCACTTATAAGATTTAATAGTATGTAAATGTATTCAATGTCACCAGAAGTAACCGTTGATCAATTGATGGAAGTTCCCATGTGTAGTAAATCCTGGAGAAGATCAAATGAAGATTAGGATCTGATATTGTTTGGTCTAATCTGGAAATGCTACGACATGGGAGCAGGGTGGGATCTAACCACCACACCATGGTGGTTGTTGGATCCTGCTACCTCCATTCAATTTGATCGGTGGATACTGGGTGGGTACTCAGGTACCGATTTCATAATGGCACCAGTCGATTTACCATCACTTGTGAAAGGACGTGGGACATCAGACTTTAGGTGCATCTGAGCACATAGTCCCTCATGGTAAAATCCCAGAATTAGGAGGGTGGCCATGAGGGTAGATTGTAGTTGAGGGCTGGTAACCTTCAACTACAAACACCCTTTAGAACCTATATAGTAGATTAAAAGAAATAACAGACTCATATGAAAATTCCCCAGAAAAAATGGATGTTGTTGAATTAGCTATGAAATACACTCTTGCTCACGAATCTATTGTTCTAACTCAGACCAGGTTATCTCCTCCGAGAAAATAGGGGTCCAGAACGGGAGAAGAATAAGGCAGGCTGTCCTTTGACTAGTTTGTAGTTTTTTCTGGGGAATTTGCTTGTCAACGAAATTCCACTCATAAGTAGGTTCCCATCGTGATCTAAGTTCCATTTCCCATCGAGAGGTTATGATACTGGTAAAGAGTCCTATTCTTCTCCTTGGGTTATGAAATAATTCATTAGCTCCAGGCTCCCTCACTGCATTCCAAGGCAAGCTCCTACTGGATCCTACTATTCCTGATATTCCTACTGGATTTGAGCAACTCGAGTATGAACACTGTATCGCTATGCCCCTCTCTTAGCCCCGCTCTTTGGTTTAGGATGGATCCGTACTAGACTAAGCTTGAAGATCTAATTACGGACTGGAAGCGAAAATACCGTCAAAATGGCTTCTTTCTTTGAGGACTCTTTTGTAATAGCTTGATGAGCTGAACCAACAAGAGATATTACGTTCTACCCTCTGCTTCGAGCCCGACCAAGAGTGAGCTTCCCGATAGTCTCTTCCTTCCTAGAAATAGAACTCTAACTATCAAACTCGTCCCGTGTCCTTACTCGAGATATCTGAGATAGCTCTGTAAGCTAATAACTTCTAATAGACGAGCCCATTATCCTTATGTTCTAAACTTGCTTTTGGTACAGGGGGAGGGGCGAAGAATTCTAGTTCTAGTTCTTCTTCTGCCTAATCTTTAGTACCGCTTTGAGATTGAATCTTTAGAACCATGTGCCTAAGAGGGCGAGGACCTTTATAGCCATAATTCTTCCCCCGGTTCTACCTCCTTCTGCAATAGTGATCTATCCCGTCAATCCCACCCGCGAGCTATCCATTCTAACCTGTCTTTGTCTAGCAAGATACGTCTAGTTCTCCCTCCGCTTGCCTATTTCAGTAGGAAATTGGAACAGTCTCCGATTTCAAAGAAAAAGCTGAGGCGAGAGCTATATACCTTCTGGAACCGGAGCAATAACTGCTATAAAGTAAGGAGATGCGTAGGAACGATCCCTAAAGCAAAGACTCGGAATGTTCCACGACTAAGTATACCCATTCAGACTCGTTTTTGTTCAATTATAAAAAAATGACCACTTTGATGAAGATTTATAGCATCATTCAAGTAAATACAGATTAAGATCGTAGAAACATGAGCTTGTGATATAGCTACACCTAATTCCAGACCGGTTAATGAAAGAACTATAAATAAAGGACCAAGATCCCCTATGAAATATAAAAGATCATTCATACATAGCATAGTCCAAGCGAACCCACTTAAAATCTTTACTGAACTATAACCGGCCATCATATTAGCAAATAAACATATTCCTGAGCTTAATGCTCAAAAACAATAAGGGATTAGCTCAAGGAGTACTAAAAAAGGTGCTAATGGCAGTGGGACTCCTGCAGGTAATAAGAAGCTTAAAAAATGAAGCCCATTTTTTTGAAATCCCACTATAGTAATGCCAATAAAAATCAAAAATGAGAGACCCAAAGTAATGAGAAAATGACTTGTAACTGTGAAGTTATAAGGTATCATACCCTGGGTATTACAAAATAACGAAAAAGTAAATGTGACCGAGATGCGAGGGGAAAACTTTTGTTTAACATTTTCGGAAAGACTAAACACGCTCCCTCCCCTGCGAGACCCGAGGTTCCTTACAAACTACTGCAAAGGGCGGGCATCTCGTGCAGGTGTACGTTACTGATCTCCTTATGTAATAATAATCAAAAACGAAATAGAAGCGACGCCTGATTCACCAAAGTACCACTGCCACCAGAGCTTACATCCTCCTATCGCCTACTAGTTGCATGCATTAGTATCAGGTGACCAAGTATGCGATCCTATCTGTGCAGATTTCCCAACAGCACCAATAAAAAGTAAAATACAAATAAGAGTTATGGCATTCAATCTCATATTGCAAGAAATCCAAGAATTTCTGGGTTGGTCTGTGTAGATATATGCCTGCCACATGGGAATTCACAACCAAATGTGTCTTTGTTCCAATCGCCGTGTAATCCCTATACAGAGGATAGGCTGGTTCGCTTAAAGGGAATCCTTTCTATGATCAGGTCCGAATCATGTTGTACATGAGCAGGCTCCATAAGGTCCAGTATAAGTGAACTAGATAAAACGGAATCTTGCCGTTTCCGCGACTCGTTGAATATGTTAAATGGTACACTTGATTCACTTTCAAGGAATCTATGTCCTGAACTCGGTCCTAAAGGGGAGGTTGATCATAAGAAAGCGACTCCCAGAGTCTGAGAAGTATGAGGAGTGAATTGCATGAACGAATTTCTTCGCTTTGATTCCGCCGCTTATAATAATAGCTACCATTCGAGTATTGAGATGGCACCATTTGAGGCTTTATATGGTAGGCGTTGTCGATCTCCAATGGGTTGGTTTGAGACCTCCGAGGTTAGGCCCCATGGTACTGACTAGCTTCGTGAGTCGTTGGACAGGGTCTGGGTGATTCAGGATAGGTTGAAGGAAGCTCAGAGTAGGGAGAAGAGTTATGTTGATCGTAGACTTAGTGCCTTGATGTTTGGAGTTAGTGACCGAGTTTTCTTTCGAGTATTGCCCATGAAGGGCATGATGAGTTTCAGGAAGAGGGGCAAGCTCAGCCCCAGGTATATCGGGCCATTTGAGATACTACGGATAGTTGGAGAGGTAACTTATGAGTTGGCCTTGCCCCCAGACTTTGCAGCTATTCATCCAGTTTATCATGTTTCTATGTTGTGGCGTTAAATCCCGAATGAGTCTCACGTGCTTTGATGAGACTCAGTTCAGTTGGATGAGAGGTTAATCTTCGTGGAGGAGCCAGACTTCATATTAGCCAGAGATGTCAGGCGGTTACGCTCTAGGGAGATTCCCTTGGTTAAAGTCCAGTGGAGGCACCACCTAGTCGAGGAGGCTACCTGAGAGATCAAGAGTGAGATGTCGGCCCAGTATCCCCACATGTTTGAGCCTTCAGGTACATCTTAACCCTTTACTTTTGCGGACAAAAGTCCTTTAGTAGTGGATATTGTAATGACCCTCCAGGTCATCTTCTGCATTTCGGTGCTATTTTGACATTTAGAGCTTTCATATAGCTTCCCCAAGTAAATTTATGACTTGCTGGAGCTGACAGTTTGGTTACCGGGTAGTTCGTTTGGTTTTTAGAGCCAATTCTCTGTTTTGAAGGTCTTGCTATTGAGGATTGGGTATCGGACCTAAACTTTAGGTAAATGTCCTCGTATGCCAATTCTAATAGTTTTATTAGATCTGAAATGTCGATTTTAGGCTAGGGGGACCTTTGGTTCGGGTCCCGAGACTTTCGAAACCATTTTGGGCTATTGGGTGGAAGTTGGTTAAAACGGTCATTGGGTGTGGGACCCACAATTCATCGAAACAACCTCGAATGGAAATTTTGATGGCGTCGTTGAGTCTGAAATGTTGAATTTTGTAGGGTAGCAGAGTTTTCATTCCGAACAAATTCTGAGGGCCCGATGGAAACTTAGCAAAATTTGCTAAGTGCTGGTGCTAAACTCAACTGGTACAACCACTTAAGCGAACCTCTGGTCGCTTAAGAGGAGGTCATTTTAGCGACCTGGGAACCACTTTAGCGACCAGCCCAGGGCCTTGCCGAGCCGCTTAAGCATAAGCCAAGATGCTTTAGCGGAGGGCACTTTGTAATACCCCGTACCTTCCCACCCCTACTTGATAACTTTGAACAATGTTTACTTAGGTTTCGAGAGCCATTAGTACGTATTTTTGCATTGTTATCGATGGAACATTTGATATCGTGCTAGTTCATGTGATTAGACCTTTGTAGGAGGAGCTTACGACTGTTTGAAACATTTTAGGAGTGATAAGTGAGGCTTGAAGGACCTCCAAACAAAGGATGTTAGAGATAAGAGGTAAGCTAAAGAATGGAACTTGAAGTATCTAACCACATCCGCAAAGAAAAGTTGAAGAAAGGAAAATTTTCAAAATTTTGGGCCCGGCGCGCCCAGGGGTGTGCCAGGCCGCTTTGGCCTAAATTTTTCTTGCCACAGGCAGCAAGGGGGCGCGCCAGGCAGCGTGCCAGGCCGCCCCTGCCCACCTTTCAAAGTGCTGAAATTTTTCCAAGTTTAAGGGACGCCCGGGGGTGTGCCGGGCCGCTTTTTGCCACATTTCTTCTCCAACCACAAGCCTATAAACGTGACTCTTGGGTTATTATGTCATTATTCCATTTTGGTAGGATTACTCTTAGACGATGTTGGCATCCAAATTACGTTTCTACCCTTTTGTGTTCAATTAAGCCATAAGTGGCTAGAATTTCTTATTTGGAGATTGAGGCTACGAATATGAGTCTCGTGAGTTGAATATTGTCGTGACACTTATGAAATTATTTAAACATGAGATATATGATGGATTACACATTAAATTTGGTGAGTTAAGATGACATGTGTTATTGGGCTCAATTTAAAGCCCAAAATGAAGCCAAAATGCATGGGCCCAAAGGGAAAAATGACTCATTCTTCCATTTGACCAAGAAAATATGGCATTTAATGCTCAAGGATTGGCTAAGGATGACTTGAGTACTATATAAAGTCCAAAAATTAGATTTTTATTCATTCTAACTCTCATGCCTTTCTAGACAATTACAAGATATTTTCTCTCAAACCCTAATAACCCTAAGGCACTTCTTTGGACAAGATCATCATTTTACAAGTTTGGGTAAGTGATTATTCTTATGGATTAATATATTATATGCATGGGAGAGTATGTAGATCATGATGGTTATGTCTAAAAGTGTAAATAATGCATTTTTGCTTTTTGCTAAAAGATGTGTCATCCATGGGATTTAAACTTGAAAGGAGACATGGGGTTTTGATGAAAGTGCATGGTACGGATGAAATATAAACATGTATGGTGTGGTTATGTTCCGTAACTTGTTATTTTTCTATGAGTATAAATTTTGGAATTGTTGTCGATATGTTGTTATGAAGTGTATGGAGGTGACTTGATGGAGTAATTGTGATGTTGTGGTGATGGAGAAGTGTAAAGTATGAACTTGGTGTGAAATGTTATTGGTTTATGATGTATTGGTCAATGTATGGAATGTTGTGGTATTGTTGGTATGATAATTTCATAAATGGTATTGTCAAGGGGGAAATGTCATGTTAAGGCAATCATGTAACTCATTATCATTATATGTATTTGTAAGGTAGTTGGTGGTTAATGTAAACTCCGTTATGTACTTGTGTTACAGAGTGAAACGTAAGGAAGAAGATGGACTATTGTATGCACATTTAGGATTGTATATTCACATTGGAAAGATAAGGTATGTAAGGTTATTCTATCCTTATCCTTCTGCAGCACATAGTAGTCACATTGACATTTTATTTGTTCCATTCCGAAATGTTCTAAGGCATCCTATATCCGGTTACCAATTGTTATTATCACATGTTTCCTACTCATTGATCAATTATGATTCACCTGTCTCATGTTCATTGACCAATGTTCCAAAGATTCCATTGTTCCAATAATGTTATGTTTCCAATAATGTTATGACTATCATTGTATCAATCTCAAAAGTAAAGAATGAAGTAATGCATATGTGGTTAATGATTGAGTATGGGTGGTAGCTTTAGGGGCGAAAGCCTAGCTCAAGTCGATCCCGAGATTATTGGATCAGGGGGTAGTCCTAGAGGCATGAGCCTAGCTCGGACCAAACCTGACAGGGGGTAGCTCTAGAGGTAAGAACCCAGCTCGAGCCGAACCTGATATATTGGTTTATGGGTGGCAGCTCTCGAGGTAATAACCTAGCTCGAGCCGAGCCCAATGTGTTGATTTGTGGGTGGCAGCTCTAGAGGCATAAGCCTAGCTCGAGCCGATCCCAACATAACGTTATGTTATGTTAAGACCCACTGATCAGTCGGGGCCCGGGTACATAGTGACACAAGTGATGATGAACAAACATAGAAGTAAAGAAGCAAAGAAAATAATGAAAGCAATACACATGGTTCCCAACGTACAGAATGGTGACTTATCCATATTGGTTATTCATTTGTATTTGAGTTCATTAAAATATTTATGTATCATACAGTTTCATATGAGCCTTACATACTCAGTACATTCTTCGTAGTGATGTCCCTTGTGGGACTTACCTTACTTGCTGCAGGCACAGGTGCTAGTAGACCTCTACAGTAGGTTGCAGATCTTTTGCTGATCTTTGGTGAGCTCCAGTTGGTTCGGGGCTTTCCGGGTCTCAATTGTACATTTGTTTTGGTACTGTAATGTTGTATAAAGCGGGGACTTGTCCCGACTTTAGGATGGTTATGTATATGCATCTGTTAGAGGTTTTGTAGACGGACGTGGTGAGATGAATGAAAGAATGTATGTCCATGTTGACTTGATGGCCCTCACGGCCAAGTTTCTTGTATGTATATATCACATGTTTTCATGACTTCCGTTATTGACATCTTATATCTCTATGTGATGGTGTTGTTTATTGAGTGACATGCATATGAATAGACATGAGCAAAGATTGGTTCTCTCGGGCCTCATCGGCTTCGGGTGTCAGTCCATCTCGTTAGAACTCGTGGCGTGACACGCTTAAGCGACCCTGGACTGCTTTAGCGGAGGCCGACCTTTGGGACTCAACCGCTTAAGCGACGATTTGTCGCTTTAGCGACGACCGCTTAAGCAGTCAAGTGGTTGTTAAAGCGGTTATCCCTGGTTCCATAAATGCTCTCCTACCCATTTTTAATTTATTTTTCTATAAGTCCAAGACCATAACTAGTGGAGCTTGATCATTAGGTGTCCGTGATGAGTTGGAGACATTAATGTGGTCATTTCCTCTTTGATATTTCCATAAGTCTCCATTAAATTCTTGATTTATTTCTCCATTTTAAACTTAAATCTCTAATCCTTGGTGGACTGATTTGAGGGAGTATTTGTGCTCGAATTTCACTCATTTTCGAGGGTAAATGATCTTTGATCCTAGAGGGGTGTGTTGATTATTTCAAAGTTGTGAATCAGTAAGCGGGCTCCATATGGGATTTTTAGCTTGATTTTGGACCCGAAGCATTTGCATGCAATATGGGTATTGTTATTCTCGTATTAATATATAGATCATTATTTTGATAGTGTGGCATCGTGAAGAGGCTTCTCGGAAGGGAAAGGCTCCAATTTAGTAACTTTCTCGGGCATTCATCAGCATCCTGGTAGGCTAGGTTTACTTTTATCATAGATTGAACTTCATTATGGTATTAGTATAGTATTATGCTAGCGTTGGGTTGGAATTTACGGTTTGGTTGTATGCTAGTGGAGTTTGGGATATTTAGCCAAAAGAGAGCCGTTTTAGGTAGAATTGACTCATTCATATCACCCGTGAATTAAATTAATGCCTTAGGACTTGTTTAGACTTATTTAATACCTTGTGAAGGAACCTTGAAGCCTTAGTCTAGTTTTGGGTAGAAATTACCTTAGTATGGACTTTCGTTCTCTATTAGGTCAAATATCCTAATTAGCTCCTTGTAGACCTAGTAGGACTCATTTCGTAAACCTTACTTGTATTCTTGAGCCTTAGGTTGATTTGGACATCCTTATAATCCGTAGTTAGATTTGATATCGTGTATTTACTTTAAAGACTAGTTCGAGTCCAGCATTTACTATTCACTTATGATACTATATTACCAGTTCGAGTCCAGCATCTATGATATGGTAATGATGTTAAGAACCCGATTTGAGTCTGAGTCCAAAACTTTATGATTTACTTATGATATTGCGGATCCGATTCGAGTCTGGGATTTCCCGGTAATACGGGGTTCTCAGATATGGCTTCGGTGGTCGGTTAATTTATATTCATTTTTATCATTGGTTCTTCTCCTGATTGCATCCATTAGGCTTATGGGGGTTCGTTTGGGTTGATCTTCTCTTGTATGTGCCTACTGGGCTTATTGGGGTCCAGTTTGGTTGTAGTTAGTTATCTTACTTTAAATATTATTTCTCTTGTCATTTATTATCTGTCAGCTGGAGCGTTATTCAGGTTTTCCCCATTTATCCCTGACTTTAGTTTACACCCTCGTATTTTATTATGTTTTTATTATGATTTAGCTCAGTCGTTCGATGATGTTTACTGAGTACCCGTTGCTTTAGTACTCATACTGCACTTCTGCATCCTTTCTGATGCAGATCCGAGTACTAGTTGTCGCCGTTGACGTTCTATCCAGCTTGCTCTCAAGACTCGGAGATAGGGTGAGCTTTCAGAACCAGCGTATATTCTCTCTCCCTCCTTTACTTTTGGAAAATCTTTAGTGTTTGAGACTTTCTGTATATTGATATTGTTCGGTACTCTCTTTTGTATTTAGTGGCTCTTGTACCGGCCTTACTAGGTCATAGGATATTTTTTTTTTCTCTCTCTCTCCCTTGACATGCTTTACTATTGCATTATTTTCTCTTGCTTACAATCTTATTGTATGCTTGACTTTTGGTATTTATGTTACCTTCCGCCAATTAGCCCATTACTTGTCGTTCCGGGCTACGATTTGGCTTACCTACTGACAGATTGAGTAGGTGTCATCATGACTCAAAAATTGGGTCATGACAATTTCGCTAAGATCTTCCTGGTGGTATCATCAACATCAGAGTGTCCACTAGAAGAAAATGAATATCATAGTGATAAAATCTTGGTCCTCATAGTCTGAGAGTTACCAATGAGCAGCTTACCCTTCCATATAAGTTTATCATTGAGCCAAGTGTAATTTTTCTGTGTGGTCCTTGCCTTAAGGAATTGATCAATGCAAGTAACTCGGGATCATTAGCTTGATTTCTTCCCTTAAGTCAGTTTGTACAAAAGATTTTTTTAGAGACATCAACTCAGCACCTTGCAGTCTAGATAAAGAATCAGCAGCTATATTTTCCTTTCCCTTCTTATAATGGATCTCAAAATCAAAAGCTAGCTAACCACATCACATGAGAGTCTTTGTGTAGCCTTTGTTCAAGTAGGTACTTGAGAGCCTTTTGATATGTTTTCACAATGAAAGTTGCCCTAATAAGTAATGTGATCACTTGGTAACTACAGACACCAAGGCCAATAATTCTTTCTCATAAATTGATAAAGTTGCATGTCTACGTTCCAATCCCTTGCTAATGAATGCAATACGATGCCCAGCTTGCATCAATATAGCCCCAATACCAATGCCACTAGCATCTGTCTCAATCACAAAAGGGAGGGTGTAATCAGGTAAAGCTAACCCAGGAGCACTTGTAAGAGCTCCCTTCAAGGCTTCAAAGACTCTCTTAAATCAATAGACCATAGAAACCTGTCTTTTTTAAGAAGATCAGTTAGTGGTTTGCTGATAAGACCATACCCCAAGATTAACTTCCTCTAATACCCTACAAGACCAAAATAAAACCTCAGTTGCTTGATTGTTTGTCGTCTTAGCCACTGTTGGATTGCCATAATCCTTTTGGGATCAATAGATACCCCTTCTGCAGTCACAAAATGTCCCAAGTACTCCACTCTAGCAACTCTAAAAACACACTTAGAATGCTTGGCCAAAAAATGATGTTGCAATATAATGTCAACCACTTGATGCAGATGGTTACCATGTTGCTTCAAATTCACACTGTAAACAAAAATATCATCAAAGTAAACAAGTACAAACTTCCTCAGATGCTTTTGAAATACATGATTCATGAGGTATTGGAATCTGCCCTTATTTCTCAGCGCATCTACTTAGCCTACCTCCGATCTAAATCAGCCCTCATTTCTTAGTGTTTTTCCTTAATAACAACGCGCAAATCGACCTGTTGAGCAGCTAAATCTTCATATTGCTCCTGAAACTCAATAGTGGTGCTAGTTTCTTTACAAGGACCCATGATTATTTGGTAATCAACCTGGCTCTGATACTCACACAGTAACAAGGATAGTAAAAGCAATAGAGAATGATAGAAGAGAAGAATACAGAAGAAGTGATAGATAGAGATAGAAATTCAAAGAACAGTAGGAAGAAGTTTGCATTAACACATCAAAAGTGTGATTACCTATTAAATTTCAGCTATTTATACTTGCTAATAAAAAGAAGTGAAATTAAAAAGAAAATGAAATAAGCATGATAATCTGAATTTGAAAACAATTGAAATTTAGTCAGTAACTACTTTTCCCGCTAAAATTTTGGACATCTCTTTCGCATGATCCTTTGCCAAATCAGCTACTGACTTGTCATCCACCTATACTCCAGCTCAAGTAAATACCTCTACCATGGATTACTTGTATTATTCTCGGTCCTTTCTCATACAAATTTGCGTGCTAATCACATGCCGCAGTACGAATGAAGAGGAAATTAAGAGGAATTGCATCATTTGGTAGCAATGTTCAACATTGATTGTTGTTGTTTGATGTATTGAGTTCTTCCTCTGAAGGGGATAAACAAAGAGAGAGGAAAGTAAAAGGAGGTGCGCCCATGGGAAATTTTACATGTCTTTTCGGAGAAAACAAAGAGAGTGAGAAGCGTGTGTATAATCTAATGAGGGAGAAAAAAATAATTAAAAAGAGAGGGGGGGGCATTGGGCAGGATCCTAGGCATTTAGGAGTTGGGCTGGGAAAATTAGATTGGGCTTGGCAATTGAAATAAAGGGAAGAGGTCCAATAATATTATAAATTAAGATCTCGGCCAAATTTCAATTTGGCATCAATCCAAAACAAATTAAATTCCAATTAATTCTCAAGCTTCTTAATTTTAACAACTAAAAAAATCATTTTGACACAAATTGACAAAATCAATTTAATTACTTTAAACTCCAATTTCAGTCGGTTTTAAAGGCATAACCAAATTAAAGGCTATTTTCAATCAAATTTAATTCGCAAAATATTTTTTTAAAATAAGATCATATAATTCTATATATTTAAAATACAGAAACACATACTTCTTACTTAAAATGAAAAAAAATAGCCTTGACTCAATTTAAACACCTAATTCCATTAAAAATATTATTTTGAAATTGTTTAAGATTGAAGAAGCTCAAAATTAATTTGAATGGTAAAGGAAAAAAACTATGCGTCAACAAACCAAATTTGATATTCCAAACTTAATGAAATGGTCAGATTCGCCAATGGAGGTCGTTACCAACAGATGTTGACCGAAGTCAACTCAAGATCTTAACTTTCCAACATCTCGTCTTAATGCTCGAAATTACACCAAAAGCTTCGGAACACAAACCAACCACGCTACTTACCTAAAACCAATGTTTCGGAACTGATGGAACTGACATAATTCTCATAGAATATTCAGATCTCTGAATATTGACTAAAGTCAACCATTCCAACTTTAAAACCTTTCAAAACAAAAAAAACTCACTTAATTCTCAATCAAACACCTCAAAAATTGTGTCTCCCACTCCGCCAGACCACAAACATCAAAACACAAATGCAAAGAGAGGTAAAACAGTCAATATATCAAAAGCTAAAATCATAACTAGGGTTGTTATAATTATCCTTCCATTAAATTGCTTGCTTGATTTCCTTATATAATTTCCCACCTTTTATTCAATTTAGCTCCAAATATTCTCATCTTTAGATTATTTTAATCCTACACATGAAAAATATAATATTAGCGCCAAGCAATATAATATGTACTCAAAAGAAAATTAAAAGTGCAAAAAAGTGAGGCAATTAATGGCTAAATTTATATATTTTTGACATAATAACTCGTGTGAATTTTGAGGGTATGAGATGTATCAACCCAACATTTATAGCCTGTTTGGCCAAACTTCTAAAATCAGCTTATTTTCAGAAGTACTTTTTTCAAAGTGCTTTTCAAAAAAAGTACTTTTGGTAAAAAGCAGCTTGTGTTTGGCCAATAAAATTAAAAAATCACTTTTGAGCAGCAATTAGTGTTTGATCAAGCTTTTAAAAATGCTTTTAAGTGTATTTTTCTCATAAGTACTTTTTTCAAAAGTGCTTTTGGAGAGAAGCTACTTTTTTTAGCTTATGAAAAACTGTTTTTTTTTACTCCCCAGAAGCACTAATTTTCTTCCATAAGCTTGGTCAAACACCTCAATTTTTTAAAATAAGTACTTTTGAAAAAAAATAAGCTCTTTTAGGAAAAAATAAACTTGACCAAACGAGCTATTATAAAATGGAAGTGGCGTACCTACATCATTGTTGGAAGGTGGTTAGTCTAAAGCTAAAAGCATAAAATAAAGCTTCTTTTCATTGGATTAGTACTTGTTATCTGGTTTCGAAGTCCTGGAGTGTTGTTCATATTGGGATCTAAATAATCAGCGCATCATGCGGAAAGTATTAATTACAAATTATAGCAATGATAAATCAACTGACAAAAAACTATACTAAAAAACATATTATTCAATATAATTTGGTCAACTGACCTACATATTGAAATCCAAATCAAAAGCATAAAATCTATTGAGAGAATAATCTTCCCCTAGACAAGACTTTTAAACGACTATATTATGAATATTATTGTGTTGTGTATGAATTCCAAAACTTCTCTTTCAACAAAGGATTAACCAATTATGGAAGATATCTTTTTCAACAAGGAAACTTTTTCACCAAGAAAAGTTTTTTGAAGTAAAACACAATTATGGTATAATCTAGATAAAGTAAGAAACTCAAGGCAAACCCTAACAGTTTTGAGCCTGCGTTCTTCTCAACCACGGTGATGGAGGAGAGCAGTGGACATTGTTGAAGCCAACATTTGGGGCTTCTGGTCATTTCCATTTCCCTTTGTCTTTCTTTGTTTCTAAACTAGTATCTTATTTTTTGATTTTTTGGGCAAGTCTTGACGACTTGGGTCTTTTCTTGTGTAATTATTTACCCCTTTTTTATATATACGGGTCATCTTTGGGTCTTTGGTTAAAAATATTTTTCCAGTTAAAAAAAGAGAGTGGAGATTTGAAAAAAATAAGAACTTTTGGTAGCTTTCAACAGAATATGGAGCTTCTGAAGGCAAAGATTGCATGCAAACTACAAATTTATCGATAAAAAATCCAAAGAAAATGATGATCGAGCTTCCAAAACTTGAGATCGAGAAATGACCGATGAGAGAGACAAGGGCGATAATGGCTTGATCAAGCAACAAGTAGACAGAGAAAGGGATATTAACAACAACATACACAATATATTATCAAAAATGGAAACTAGAAAGGATAGAGTATACGTAGATCTTACCCTTACCTTTAAGGAACAGAAAGAGATTGTTTCTACTAGACCATCAGAGAGAGAAAACGACTGAAGTATACTTTAATAAATTATACTAGAAACTTAAGCCCTTAATTTTTAAGAAATACGAAACCGACCCAGAGAAGCATTAAATATATTATTAAACATTTATTGCGCTTAAAATAATTTAAAAGAAAAGCACGGTGTAGTTTCTCATTTCACGACCTAAAGGGGCCTTTCAGTCAATTCTTCTCATTAAAGTATAAAATAAATTTAGCCTTTCTTCTTGACTTACCTAAATTTATTGGTTCTTTTTCTTCTCCAAAGTACAATAGTTTTTTTTATAACAGTATATTCAGTCGTAAACACATATTTCTAAAGTAATAATAAAATAAAAACATTAATTAATAATAGTAAATCTTATTGCAAATTAGAACAAAATTTGCTCAATAATAACCCAATTGAAAAATTTTGAATATCAAGACACACTTAAATTAAATATTGTCCGCGTTATGAGTTATGTCTTTTAACTAAATACCCAAAAGAAATTAATCAATTTTGAAAAATAAATGTAAGCGGTCATATAGCTCTTTTTGATTGTTTTTTAGGTCTTACACACTACAAAGAAAGTGAGATCACTCTTCATGCCACTTGACACTAAGTTTTAAATAGAAAACATTATTATAATTTGGAGGGTAATAGCAATACTCAATAATTTAAATATTAATATAAAAAACATAAATAGCTTTAGAGGGATTCTGAGGTATTAACTCCCGCTTTAATAGTTCCTGATACTGTAAAAGGCCTGGGAGTTTTCAACATTGACTTGTTAATTATACTCCCTCCGTTTTATTTTACTCGAGAGTTGTTGACTTGACACATTTTTTAAAAAAACATAATTAGGAGTAAATTTTACTAAATTAACCTAATTGATGATGTTTTGAAACTCTAAATTTAATTATTATTATTTTATATTGTTATTTAATACTAAGAATAGAAAGAAAAAAATAAAACAAAATTATCTTAATTTCACAAATTGAATAAATAATTTAAAATAATTCTTCTTAGTATAAAAGTCAAGTAAAATGAAACGAACGAAGTAGTCACTTCGTAATCACTGCCTGAAACAAGATAAGGATATACATGAGGCTTCCCTTGAGTTTGAGTAGTTTAAGCCTGTCATGGCAAATCTTAGTGGCCAAGCTAAAGAAAGAGGCCATATAAAAGAAACAAACATCTAAAGTTAAAGATTAGAAACAAAAAAAAAAAAAAAAAAAAAAATTAACTCAAATAACAGTCAATATATGTTTTAAACTCAAAACAATTATATTTTATTTTGATAATCTTATTATAATCAGTTTCCACTCATTATTTACTTTTATTAGCCAGATTAATAATTTAATTTTTATTCTAATCACTTATTTATAAGGATAAAGATAAATACAAATTCTTTAAGCAAAATAGTATACATCTCTCCATATTAATATTAATTCTCTCTCTATCTCAATTCCCTCTCTCCACCATTCATTCCCCAACCAAAATTCCCTTCTCCTCTTTTTTCTTCTTTTCCTTATCTCAAAAAATTAAAATCCAATTGTTCTTCAATAACGATATTTTCATGAACAAGATTAAAGATCAAAATATTTGAAAAACAAGTTCAATAAATAGATATTTAATTGAACCAATATAAATTATTCATTATTATCACAACTTTCTTCTTTAAGACATTAGTTCTGCCTCCAAAACTGTAATGTCTCGAACTTTAGTTTGTTACTTATATAATCAATGTAACTATTAAAAGAGGATGAAAGATAGAGAAAATAAATTATTTATACATTGTGTAATCAGTGTATAATCATTATATAATAGATATATAATCAGTGTATATATATTGCACATTAATTATACATTGTATAATATCATTATACAATATTTACATTGTGTAATTAGTATATAATTATTATATAATTAATGTGTATACTTTACATGCTAATTATACATCGATATATACATTCATTATATATATAAATTTTCTAAAAGTTTTGGCGAAAATCTGATAATATTTTTTTGTCATGTACGTTCAAGTTTTATAATTATTATAAAATATGAATATATTAGTGTGTATATGCTATATAATATTCATACACGGATTTATGTATTTATTATACACATAAATTTCTTAAAATTTTGATGAAACTCTGATAATGTTTTGTTTTTTTTTAACCATTTTCGTTCAAGTTTTTTCAATTTTATATTTGAATTTTTTGGAGATAATAAGAAATGATATAATTGCTAGAGAATGTTAATAGCCCGTTTGGTCAAGCTTATTTTTTTCCAAAAGTGCTTATTTTTTCTCAAAAGTGTTTATTTCAAAAAATTGAGGTGTTTGGTCAAGATTATGGAAGAAAATAAGTGCTTCTGAGGAGTAAAAAAAAAACAGTTTTTCATAAGCTAAAAAAAATAGCTTCTCTCCAAAGGCACTTTTGAAAAAAATACTTACAAAAAAAATATACTTAAAAGCATTTTTAAAAGGTTAGCCAAACACTAATTGTTGCTCAAAAGTGATTTTTTAATTTTATTGGCCAAACACAAACTGCTTCTCATCAAAAGTATTTTTTTGAGAAGCACTTTTGAAAAAAATACTTCTGAAAATAAACTGATTTTAGAAGCTTGGCCAAAGAAGCTATAAGAGACAATTTTTGGGAAATAACAGATTGAATATAACTCCCCCTTTTTAGGGATTCTTTTTAAAATAAAAAATAAAAAAAATTCAAGCCATCGTATTTGAATAATCTATGGCTATTTTTTGTAAGCTTATATTTTTAAGGCTACAAAAAGTTTTGACACTAGTGCACTTGGCTACATGAGTTTTTTCCAAAAATCACACACACACACACCCCACCTTCCCCGTCTCTCCCCCTACATTACGATGAGAAGAACAATAACCCGTGTTACACTTTGATTTAATTCATTTTCAGTCATGTAGCGTGCAGACTTCTACCTTGTTTAATCAAGTTTAACTTTTATGTACACGAATAATATAAAAATTATTTATGAGTAATCTTTTCTAATAAGTGAAATTAGTTATTACTTCCTCCGTTAAACAATACTTGTCCATTATATTAAAAATAGATATCCAATAATACTTGTCCAGTTTAAAAAACCAATGAATAATTTACCCTTTTTCTACCCATTTTATCCTAGCTATTAAATATTATTTATCACTCAGTGCATTTCTCAAAGTATTAAATTTATTATATTCAAAAGATAATATAGTAAAATCATTCCTATTATTTATTGTTTCTTAACCTATGTATCAAGTAAATAATAGACAAATATTGTTGAAGCGGAAGGAGTAATAAAATAAAAATTAACTTATCACAATATGCTAATATAAGTACTCCCCCTGGACCATTTTGCTTGTCAAATTTTTTTTTGTTTACACGTCACTTAAGAAATTATGAGTTTTTTTATTTATCGTCTTTAATCATTTAAATGTTAATATTTCTTCAATAAATATTTTTTATTTAATTAACAAAAAAAGAGTTAATCTAAACAATTACAATATTGAAACATGTATATGTGCTTTTCACTTAAGTTTTCGTTGTTAATTGGTCAATGTTTATTACTTCACAGAATAATTATTATTATTAATAGCAAAACTAGTAGAAGAAAAAACAAGACTAAAATTTTAACATTATTTGTTTAAATATAAAGAATCTAATATCAAGAATGATGAAATTCTAAGCGTGTAGTGAAGAAATTACATAAGTATCACATGTATTTAGATAGCAAGTTTCACTATGTAGTACTCTTTTAAAGACATACCGACTATTCAAAAGATATTGATAGCCATAACTTCTAATAATACCTATAAGGCATACCGACTATTCAAAAGATATTGATATCCATAACTTCTAATAATACCTTATTCACTTGAAAGAAAAGTTGAAACCATAGGTCAAAACGTTGACTGCAGTATACCGACACAAATTGCAATTTAGATTAATTTAAAGACAATATGAGAAGTAAATGTAAAGGTCAATAAGAACACTTGTGGCTCTTTCTCACATTTCTAAATTTCTAATCAATTAGGACGAACTAATTGAATGTCCAATTTAGAAAAAAAATACACAAAATAGGAAGAGCCTCCGAAACTTACGTATGCACTGAACGAATTGAGAGACCTGCACAAAGATGTTTGATGGGAATCTGAAATCTAAGGAATTATTGAAGAGATTTGTTCTGTAAATTCAATTACTAGAATTAAAGTCTGCGAATAACCACTTTAATCCAATAAAGTACCCTTTATAGAATTGCTAGTATGAGATTTCTAGAAAATCAACAAATATGAAATCTCAATTTGTCCATAGTTCGAGACAACATCAAAACCACATAACGAACCTAAAAAGCCAAATTATTTCAAAGCAAAGCATTGACTTGAGTCAAGAAGCTCGTTGAACAAGAAGAGAAGAAAGGATAAGCCATCATTGTGAGATTTTAAGTCTTTCCAAGCCTATGCTAAATCTGAATTCAAAATAGGTAGGATTTATTTCAACAGTCTTATGTAGAGTACCAGACCCCACCTGGTGGGAATACACTGGGTATGATGATGATGAGTCTTATGTAGAGTACCATATCTTCTACGAACCCATGCAAACAAAGCTCCACCATTTGCTCTACCAAATTATGAAAAATGATGAAAACAAAGCAAAATATTAACTATATGGTTACTTACTTAAATAGGATCTTAAATGTAAAATGTCTTATCTATAACAGTGAAAACCTCAAAGTCAACCACCATTATCATCTTTGTGTTGGTTATGAAATTATGAAATTAGTCTAGTTTAATATACTCTTACAAAACAGAGCCCAAAAAATTGCAGACTCCATAACATACACATGTCGTTATGGAGTCTGTAATGTGTTAGATAGATACATCTGAGTTGTATTTCGTATAACTATTTAACTTAGCAGCCTCTTGGAGCTTTGAGGTTTGCATCACTATTTAGAATCTTACTCTGTTTATTTATCTTTTCACAACAAAACTGTAATTGTTTCAAACATCCATTACTAATGGAAGAACAAAGGTTTTAGAACATTAGTGGAATTACTCTTCTGCCAGTAGCTGATAAGAAAATTCCAATCTACTTTTTCTTTTTAATGAATTGACATATTAAGATTTTTACCTCTTTTCAGTTTGAGATGGTAACTGTTGTAAAGTGAAATCGACAATTAACCATAGATATCTATGAGAATGGGATAAACCCATGAAGGCTCTCGACTAATTCCATCATTTCACCTTTATTCGTAGTAACAACTTGCAGTATCATTTAGAGATACATAATCTAGACCATGTGATTAAATACCCACGAATACCTTGGAAACCTACGGTGATAAAATGTGTTACCTGTTTAACAGATTCTTTGAGAAAGTGATTTTTCATAATTAGCAGAGCACCTATTTCATTCTCTTCCAATATTTCAAAAATCTCAATTTCTCAGCAATTGCTGAAAACTCAGCCATGCAGCACATGAAATTTGAATCTGCATGATTAGAAAAAAAAATTGTACCACCTTTGTCAAATAGATTAACAACGTATATATTGATTAACCGTTTTCTAGTCATGTAGCTCCACCTTGTCTTCACCTACTCCACAAAAATATAGACATATTGAAAGATATTAGTTTAAATCTGAAGTGGTCTTCTAATGAAGTGTGTGTTCTAGTGAAATTCTATATTGGTTTGCTCAATCTATCAATAGGCTAAACAAATGATTGTTGTACACAATGTAAAATTTCTTAGGAACAGCCTAAACATTCCTATCACGTACTACTCTTTCTAATCTCAAAATTTCATTACCGATCAACAATTCATTTTTGAATTTAATAGACTTTCAATTGCTTCACACGATGTAAAATTTCTTACGAACAGTCCTAAAATTCCAACAAATATAAATGGCTCCAACTATAACACAAACTCTCCAGCTTATAATTGACAAAATATAGTGCATTTATATTGTTTAATTTCTATTTACTTATCTTCCGATACAACTAAAAATTTATATCTGAACATTTTAACTATTGGCTCTGATCTTTTAACCTTTTATTTTTTTTTCCTTCTCTAACAAACAATAACCTTTCAGAATTAAGTTGTTCATTTACCTTTAGATTCAGAAAAACACACCGTACTATCCAAGAGATTCTAATTATATATGTGTATTTCTTTACCACAATATGGTTCTAATCTCCACGCCAACATAGTAAAGTCATTAAAATTCTAAAGGAAAGTAAAATCTAATTCTGTTGTTATATTTGCAATCTGAAAAAAAATCTCCTATAAATAAAACAGAATTGTGATGCAAAGGGCAAAAACTGAATATGCTAAATATCTACATTTTCAGGAAATCTTCTGGCAACAAAAAGCTGGATATGACTGGTTTGAAATGGAGATAGAAATACAAGATTTTTTCATAACTTAGTTAAAGGAATAAGACAAAGACTCAAGGTTTCGAGAATTCAAGATTCTCAGAGTACTTAGCTGGAAAATGAAAATGACATAGCAGCTGAAGCAGTTTTGCAATTTCATAATCAGTTCCAGCAGGAGAGAGATGCTAGTAAATTCCCTTTGCTCAATCATATTCCTCACATGATTGATAATGAGGAAAATGATAGGTTGGGAGCTATTCCAGATGGTGATGAAGTTAAAAGTGTGATTTTTCAGCTCAGTGGTGATAGTGCTTGTGGCCCGGATGGATTACCAGGCAGATTTTTCCAGGTTTGCTGGGATATAGTGGGTGCAGATGTGCTAAGGATGGTCATTGATTTTTTTGCAGGAAATTCTCTCCCGAAGTCTTTTACACATACTAACTTGGTTCTCCTACCTAAGAAAGATATTGTTCATACTTTATCACATATGAGGCCAATTAGTTTAAGTAACTTTGTTAATAAGATTTTATCTAGAATTCTTCATAATAGACCCGAAGTTTTTCTGCCTAAACTTATCTCTGCTAACCAATCTGGTTTTGTTAAAGGAAGAAGTATTATCGAAAATGTTTTGCTGGCTCAAGAATTAGTTACTGATATTGGAAAAAGAGGAAAATCTGCTAATGTGGTCGTAAAGCTTGATATGGCTAAAGCTTATGATAGAATATCTTGGTTTTTCTTGATGAAGGTGCTAAGGAAGATGGGCTTCTCCAACATGGTCGTAGATTTGATTTGGAGGATGATTTCTAACAATTACTACTCAGTGTTGTTGAATGGTCAATCTTTTGGCTTTTTTCATTCTACCAGGGGGGTGAAACAGGGGTTTCCTCTATCTCCTGCTTTATTCATCTTGTCTGTAGAAGTGCTCACAAGGGCTCTTAATTCATTGTTTGATGATGCTCAATTTGTAGGATATGGGATGTCCAAGTGGAGTTCTAATTTGAATCATTTAGCTTATGTGAATGACACTATTATATTTGCCTCTTCTAATGAATATTCTTTGGGGAAGATTATGAATACTTTGCAGGAGTATGAACAAAAATCAGGACAGAAAATCAACAAGGAGAAGAGTTTTTTCTATATGCATCAAAATGCAGGAATTAATAATGTTCATCAAGTGGAGCAAAATACAAGTATGATTAGGGGCACTTTTCCTATGAATTATTTAGGACGTCCTATCTCCCATTCTAGGAAAAGAAAGGAGCATTTCTCAAAGATGCTGGATAAAATCAAGGGGAAGTTGAAATCATGGAAAGGTAAGATGTTGTCCTATGGGGGGAAAGAAGTACTAATTTCCAGTGTACTTCAAAGCACTCCCATTTACATCTTGTCTGCTGTAATTCCTTCTATATGTGTCATCAAAGAAATTCACAGGATCTTTGCTAAGTTCTTTTGGAGCAATAAGGAATCAGAAAGGGGTAAAAACTGGGCTGCATGAAAGAAAGTATGCCTCCCTAAGCAGGAGGGAGGACTTGGATTTAGATCCATGTTTGATGTGTCACAGGCTATGTATGCTAAATTATGGTGGAGGTTTAGGACACAAAGAAACTTGTGGTCCAATTTCTTATGGAATAGGCATTGTAAAAAATAAACTTTATCACTTGTGCAATGGAATAGAGGATCTCAGGTATGGAAGTATATGCTACAGAATAGAGAGAAGATTGAAAAAGGTTTGTGGTAGGAACCTAGGGGTGGCACTACATCAGTTTGGTATGATAATTGGACTAATCTACGTTCCCTTTTCAAGTATCCTTCTGAGGTAGCTACATGTTATGATTTGAGGGAAATAGGTGATTTTCTTACTGAAGAGGGCTGGAATTTTAATGCAATGCAGGATGTGGTACCTGAATATGTGGTAAGTCATGTTAGAAATAATCTGAACAAGGCACATTTGACTCATCAAGGGGACAAACCATGTTGGACTTACACCAGCACAGGGAAATTTAATGTCAAAAGTGCTTGGGAAATACTGAGACAAAGAGGAGGGAAGAATGAAGATTTGAAGCTGATTTGGCATGCATGTATTCCTTTTAAATTTTCCTTTTTATCTTGGAGAATTTGAAAAGGAAAACTGCCTGTGGATACTTTAATGCATTCTTGGGATCATAACATCTCTGAAAATTGTGTTTGTTGTACAATCCCACAGAGAGAAACTCTAGAACACTTGTTCATACAGGGAGAAGTAGCCAATGATATATGGAAGCATTATTCTAGGGCTGCAGTTTTGAATCCTGAAATTTATTTGAAACAAAATGTAAGAATATGGTGGAACAGAAATGGTAATTCAAGACTCAGAGAGGCTTATCAGGTAATTCCTATGATCATTCATTGGTTTCTGTGGAAAAAAAGAAACACTGTAGTGCATGGAGGTGTGTACTCTACTGGAAAAGTTCTTCAACAGATTAATGATTCTATAAGGAATTTCTTAAGGCTCAGATTTAAGCTGTCAACTGAATATAGAGATTGGTCAGAAATTGTAGCTGTACTGGAAGGGTACAGACCTAGAGTTTCTATTAAAATTGTTAGATGGACTTTTCCCCCTATGCATTGGGTAAAGGCCAACACAGATGGGGCCTCAAGGGGTAATCCTAGACCTAGTTCATCTGCTTTTTGTATTAGAATCCATCTTGGAGAACTGGTGGTGGCTAAAGGATCTCAACTAGGGCCTTCTACATGCTTGGAGGCAGAAGCAATTGCAATCAGGGAGTGCTTAGTCTACTATAAGGAGCATAGTCTTAATAATATAATCATTGAGTCTGATTCTTTGACTATGGTGCAGATTCTAGAAAGGATTTGGGAAATTTCTTGGAGTATTGCAGTGGAGGTGAATTATATTAACAAACTTAAGAGGAGATGTCAATTGTCAGTAAGAGTACAACATTTTATCTGGAAAGGAAATACTCTTGCTGACTTTTTTACTGACCTTATTTTTTCTTTTGCAGGTAATTTTCAGATTAATCATTTTCATGATATACCGATTCTTTGACTATGGTGCAGATTCTAGAAAGGATTTGGGAAATTCCTTGGAGTATTGCAGTGGAGGTGAATTATATTAACAAACATAAGAGGAGATGTCAGTAAGAGTACAACATTTTATCCGGAAAGGAAATACTCTTGCTGACTTTTTTACTGACCTTATTTTTTCTTATGCAGGTAATTTTCAGATTAATCATTTTCATGATATACTGATTCTTTGACTATGGTGCAGATTCTAGAAAGGATTTGGGAAATTCCTTGGAGTATTGCAGTGGAGGTGAATTATATTAACAAACTTAAGAGGAGATGTCAGTAAGAGTACAACATTTTATCCGGAAAGGAAATACTCTTGCTCACTTTTTTACTGACCTTATTTTTTCTTTTGCAGGTAATTTCAGATTAATCATTTTCATGATATACCCAGTGAAGGAAAGAGGATTTTAATTCTAGATACACTGGGTACTCCCCAAATAAGAAGATTGTGTTTACTAATGATTAAAGGGTACAGTTTACAGTTTTGAATCATAACAAAAGGTGTTGATGAAGGCTGCTAAACAAGCTAATATATGAAGGCTTCTAAACAAGCTAATATTAAGGGAATTACAACAATAGTTTTTGTGAAGGCACATTCATATCTGAAGAAATTTCATATGATTAGTATCCTCACCTGGTGAGAGCTTTGGGGTGTTCAATGGATACGAAATCAGGATATGTTTGTCATCACCACTTCATAGCTGTTAAGACCCGTAATAGAGGCTCTTTTTACTGAAACCTACAACAACAACATTCAAGGATTAATTTTCTTCATATTTGTAGTTTCCTGAGATCATCCTTAGCTTTAGACGATTGTATTAATCTCTAGTTAGATTTAACCTGTCAAAGTTTTAAGATGAACAAGGGAAGCTGCAATATAGGAAGATTAAAATGAAGGATTAGCTGAACAATGGATTTTGTTACTGATGTAAAATAGATTCATTGAAGTTCTTGTAAAGTAATTGGCAACGAGAAAATCGAAGGCAAAAAAAACACTGTGAATAAGCAAAGTTCAAAGAAATTACTAGATTGTTAATCATGGAGATACGTTCAAAGTCATTAAGAAATGATGAAGAATCCCCAAGATTTGAGCTAGATCCAGGTCGGCACCTTCAATACAGTAGCTCGAATTTCTTTAGGGATGGTGGACCGAGTCATTGAGGAAATTATCTTACTCACTTGTTTCAACATTCTGAAAGTTAAGCTGCAGATTAATCACACAGAAGTGGAGAGGCGGAGGAACTAAGGGGAGCTCACTTTTTAGCTCAATCGACAGTGAAGAAGAAAGCAACTCAATTTTGAGATGCTTCTGGAAATTTGCTTATGTCCCTTCACTTTCCTATTTTGCTCAGATTAGTTAATTTTGTATGTTTTTTGCTGAGTTGGGCTAGGTCTCTTTTGGACCTGGCCCATGTAATGAATGGGCTATGTGCCTGATTTTAATAAAAGAAAAAAAAAAGAGTAATATTATCAAATTGTAATTATCACGCTCTAAATTTGACAGCAATGATTTCATTTAGATGAACTGAGGCATGTGTTCGTCGTCCTTATTATTGAGAAACTAAAATTCATAAGTTGTGTGATATCCTATTTTTCTTGGTAGTTTGAACTCTAAAAAAAAATTATATATAGAAGAATTGGACCAAGGAAGTAAAACCCAACCTTCAATGGTATAACTTGCACTTAAATTTCAATAATTTCAATAATCTGCAATTATCCAAAAAAAATTGTCGTCTTTCAAAGTCATTTTTCCTACACAAAAAGAGAGCGAAAGAAAGTAAAGTGAGGATATTAAATTCCAAAATTTATACGTAAT
This sequence comes from Capsicum rhomboideum, assembly GCA_031232105.1. Taxonomy (NCBI): domain Eukaryota; kingdom Viridiplantae; phylum Streptophyta; class Magnoliopsida; order Solanales; family Solanaceae; genus Capsicum; species Capsicum rhomboideum. The sequence goes on from CP124714.1 coordinate 125,878,891, forward strand.
ACACTTTGCAGTTCATGATTGATTGAATCCCAATCAATCATAGGTGCTACAATTTTGGTAGGGACTTGGTGTATGCCGGGCAGTTTGCACATCCATGATAAAGAAGGCAACAAATAAGATGAGAAACTTTCATGAGAAAGAGAAGAAAGTTATTTATGATGTTCTTTGGAGCTTTTGGAGTCTGTAGATAAAACTACTATGAACAATTTCGACATTGAGAAACGCAATTTTTTTCTCCTAGAGTTAATATGACCAGTTAAAAAAACCATAGGTTATCACTTAATTTTTTTAATAGTGAAATAAATTAAAATAAAATAATAAGTTTCAAATTATTGTGTCGGCAGTGTTTTTGGTCCTAAGGGACTTGAAAAATTGACAATTGGTTAATTTAAGGATGCCACTTGGATTCATAGTTTTTAAATTGTTGTATAGTAAGTAACAACTAACCTAATTAATTTTTGTCTTAAGATGCCAAATTGCTTATTCATAGGATGTCACTTGGCTTAATGTGGAGGTTTTATCCTCTTCTATTAATACTAATATATATAGATATATAGATGAGAAGACTGTACTCAATTATATTTTGATTTTCAGAAGGATAATTAACTTAGATCATGTATCTTTAGTAAAAATGACAAATAAAGAAATTCATAGAGAATATTGATAGGTAAAAATTATATTGACATTATATTAGCTTGTCTAAGTTGATCCTCATCTTTTAAATAAAGAACAGATAGCATCGAAGAATTAAAACAAGTACCTACCTAATTATTAAAATCCATACTTTTTATTTTAATGTTTCATGTTTTTAAGTGTTTATAATTTTTAGTCTGTCAGCAGCCAAGTATTCTAACATTTCTTTTGTAAAGAGCAAGCTGGGTCTAGTCTCTTCCTTTTATTTTTGTTGTTATTTTGTTTTATTATTTACGGATTACTCATTACTGTTCTTTTTTATCTGTCACTTTCTACTTTCAACTCTTAAGTATGAGGCAAAAACAAGTCTCGTGTACTTTGCCATAATCACTCATCTGTACACATATGTTAAAGAGTCTTTTTTCTGCCCAACTAGTCATGACTTGCAGGAGACAACCTAGGATCCATGTACCATATCGGCATGGTATCCTCTCGATATCATAATAGCTCATTCATAAGCTTACATCAGACTCGAGCCACTCAACAATCAAAATAATGTGTATATTCTCAAACTCTTTCAACATATCTCAGTATGATCTCATATTCAACCATCTCTCAGGATATTATAATAAGTACACAAACTATAACAAGTGTACACCATTCTCACAAGTCATTTAAGGACAGGCTTCAACAGTTATAAGATATACAAGCAACGTCAAGCCAAATAAATAATCCATAAATTAAGTCTGAAGACCAATCAACATGCTTCTCAATCATAACACATACAAGAGACTAAATCTAGTCTAACTCCATATGAACCATAACCAACCTCAACGAAAGAACCTGGGACAAGCAAGCTAAACCACGAAAGCTTTTTCTTCCCTTAATGCCTCAGAACATTCACGATCTAAACCAAATAATTATAAGAGTAATTAATCATTTACTCTTTACATAAATACTTTAAAAATTTAAACCCAATAATTCTACCCTTATTCACGATCTATAACATTAATCAAGGGTCAATTAGCCATCTACTAGTTCTATAATACTCACATTATCTCAATTTATGGAGTTTCTACTCCAATTATCTCCTTTAAGCAGTTTTTATGCTAAAGGTCTTATCTTTATTGAAGTCAAGGTTTCCAATTATCATAATTTATGTTTAAGAATAACAAATTCATGCTAGGAAGTATTAATTTACACACTAAAAGCAATTTAAGATAATATTACCCATAGGTTTTCCTACACTTTTATGAACCTAGGATTCTAACCCATAATTTCACCATTACAACTTTCCTAATGATTCTAAGGTAATAACGAATTACTAGGCAAAGGAGTGGATGGAATGACTGACCTCAATGTGAAAATTTACCCTAGCCTTAGGAAAATCATCTCTCTAGAACTCTAGAATGAGGTTTTAGAGTTTATGAGGTGAAACTCATCATTAAGTCACTTAAACAGACATTCATTTCTCGCTACAACAGCTCCATTGTGGAGAAATAAGGCCCGTTATGGCGGCCCTGACGAATCACCCATCCTTGCTATGGCGGAACTCCAATCGCTACATCGGTCTCGCTGCAGCTGGAATCCCACCACTGTAGCGTCCCTTAATCAGTAGCTCTAAAGAATTGCATTCTAGCCCTATTTAACAACACAACTCCTATACTTAAGACATCACAAAGTGATCCTAATACGGCAGCCGCTAAAACCACATGCTACGACTTTATTTTTAGTCACAAAATTTTCTACGGAGGTCTAGATCACTAGGTCTCCACGGGTGTTAACAGCCTTGATAATTACATAATTGTCTTTATTTATATAGATAGACAAAAAAGGATATAAGGTCAATCCTAAACATGTTTTCTTCTCTCTCATGCTAAACCCTAGATTTTCAAACTTTACTTCATAATCCATCGATCATGGCTAATTTGGACACTAGTTAGTCGACTATTATGGCTAACCAGGTGTTTTCTTTGACCTCTATGAAGAATTTCCCTAATCTATACCACCCTCGATCTCCCAGAAAGACTAATGAATATTTTGTTTACGTGCATAATAATTTGCCTACGGAGAAAGTACATATACAAGATAAAGACAAATAGTTAGGAAAAAAAAAAGTATGCAGATCTAGTGAAGCTAGTCACCATGAATATACCACTAACTAGTAAGGGGTTACAATCTATAGTAATTCCTATCAAAACATTGATGCACAATAATGGTATAACTCGAGTGACATGGACGGAGGAAGAAGTTCATAAAATGAATATTATGGAAAATTTACAATATGCAGTTGTTAGAAAGTTTTCTTATGGATGGCTTGAATTGGATGAGTTGCGAGTATATATCCCTAAACAATACAATATTAAAGGGGATTGTAAGATTGAGTTGCTATGTAACCGCCATGTTCTAATAAGATTAAGCCTAATGGAGGATTTTATGAACTTAATGGCCAAGTATGCTTATTACATAACATCTAAGGATGGAGCAACCTACCAAATGAGACCTCTAATATATGACACGAAGTTCAAGCTCGAGGAGGAAACCATACAAGTGATGGCATGGATCTCATTCCCAGATTGTTGCTTACTTTCTATGTCAAGAAGTCAATATTTTTAATTGCAGCTGCTGTGGGTAAACCTATTCACCTTGACATGGCCACAGAGAACAGAATTAGACCTAGTTGTGCTAGAATGAAAGTCCAAGTGTACTAAGCAGCCAACTTACTAGAATTTGTAGAAATTAAAATGGTTAATGACAGTGGTAAGGAAGTAAGAGTTGAACGAATTCAAATACAATATGACTTCTTACCAAAGTACTGTAAGAGTTGTAAATTATAAGGGCCCAATGGAGATGATTATGGAAGTCTCCACTCGGAGTTGAGAAAAGCCATAGTTGATGCAGATGGGAATAGTAACAAGGGTTATAATATGGTTCCTAATAAAAGTCTAGCAAGGGATAAAGATGTGGGAAATAAGAGTAAATGGAATCATATAAGCATGAGGTTCAGGTTAGAGAAGGACTCTTCTAAGTTCTTAAGTGACATAACCTTCACACCTTCTAGAAAAGGAATTATGATAGATAATGTGTTTAAGGCTCTAGTAGAGGAAGTTACCGGGAATAGGAGGAGGAGAAACAAGGTGAGCTGACCAGCAGGGAGGAAGAAATCAAAGATTCAAGCCAAGGCCCTACCACTATCGAAGAGAAAGCACATAAAAATAAAATCCACAATGATTCCACTGATATAATACATAAGCATGATACAACTATTATAGTTGATTCATAAGATGACACATAATTCAGTAAAGATAGCAGAAACTTAATCAGGACATATGCAGCACCAAGAAGAACTCAATAATGGCATGTTTGGACAATCTGGAAGGAAATCTGCAACAGACAAAAAATCAATCAATGAATAAGGATGATATTAGTATAAATGGAGATAACTAGAACAAAGATGAGCAACAACAATTATTACCAGCAAAATGACAATGGTAGCAAGAGAAATAAATCAAATGAATGTGGATGTTGATGAAGATTTGGCATTGGAAAATGCTTAATATTTTTAACCTTTGGAGGTAGATAATACAAGGGCAATAATAGAAGCAATATTTTGTAGTTATCCACCTGCAAAGAGGAGTATTTATTAGAACACTCAAAACCACCAGATAAAATGCAAATAAGTATAGTTGATCAACAATAACTCATTGAGACCAATTAAGAGTCACATGTGGGGATATTACATGACATAGTGTTTCATCAAATCCAAGAATCAGGGGAGCATAATAATAAGTCAAACAATATTGGGGAAACAATGGAAGATAAAGATAAAGAGAAAAATTAGCAAAATTTAAAATAGTTAATGAAGAAGGATGGTCTATCTCCACAATCACATGCTAAGTGGAAGAAAGGTAGAAAAAAATAGAAGTGTATAGGCCTACTAAGGTAGTGCCTAAGAGAGGAGTCAAGCCAATAATTAAATGATGATGAAAGCATTAGTTTGGAATATCATGTCTGTGAGAACTAAACACTCATTTCACAGAGTAAAAATGTTGCATAAGCATCATAAGTTTAGTTTTATTGCATTATTAGAGCCCTTTCAGGATGTAAGTGATATACAACAATACAAGAGGAAATTAAGAATGCAGTTTGTTAACTTTAATCAAAATGGCAAGATATGACTATTTGTATAAGATAATGTTCAAGTTGGAGTTCTAGCAGATTCAGAGCAGTAGATTACTTTGCAAATTGTTATTTTAGGACGCTGGTAAATCTGTTATTACCACTCTTATATAGGCAAAGTGTGATGCATTGGAGAGATTGAGTTTATGGGGATATATATATATATGCATAGCCTGTTATTTCCCTTCTGACTCCTCTTTTCATTACCTCTTAGTATAGATTCACACTTTATTATGATTTTACCTTAATTGAGCTTAGTCAACCTATGATACCTACTGAGTACCCCGTATTTTGGTACTCATACTACACTTCTGCATCTTTTTTCCTAATGCAGATCCTAGTAAGAGTCATCGTCGTTGACGCGACTTCTAACAGAGCTGCTGATTAGAGATTAGGCTGAACTTTCAACATCCGAAGCTGATCCATCTCCTTCTGGTCTAGTACTAGTCGTATTTTGTATCTTCAAAGACTACTTGTATATTTTTGCATCTGTCTAGTACTCTTTATGTATAATGCCTCTTGTACTAACCTTAGCAGGTATTGGAGGATTCATTTTGTATATTTTGTCCTTTTACACTCTTTTGTATGTCATGCTTGTATACTTTTTCCCTTGTAGTCATTTTAAATTACTGTGTTATCCTTGTTTTTTCACTCTTTCGTTGGTTAGCCCGTTACTGGCCATTCGGTGCTGTGGTTTTGACTTACCTATTGGTGGGTTAAAGTAGGTGTCATCATGACTGAGTTTTTGGGTTGTGCTAGAATAGATTATTATTTTTTCAAAAAAAGAGCCCCCCTAAAAAAAGCATAAAATTGTACATACATTGACTATATACTAATTATACATTTATTACCCACAAATTATTACATACCAAAAATAGGTGTGAAAAATTATGGTGTATTGCCTATTTTCTATTCTAACTATGACTAAATGGCCCGTGCACGTGCACGTGCCCGTGCTGAGCACGGACGTATGCCCGACAACATTGTTAGTGTTATTTGCGCAGCTTCAAGATTACAAAGGTTCAATAATAGTAATTTCATATTTGTTTAATTATGTAGCATAATTACTAAAAAAGAAAATAATGCTATAAGTACTTATCAAGATAATAAAATATAAACATAATACTATTTACATATTGATAAATAAAAAGTAATGCATTCCCCAAGCTAAAGTTGATTAGTCATCTTGTCCGCAAGGTTCCAATAGGTACCCAGAAAGAATTCTATCGGGAGTAGTAATAGTCACTTAGAATGGATCAAATAGTGGTAACTTTTTAATATGGACACATCCAAAGAAACATAAAACATCCAATTCTAATATCAGCAACATATTAATATTGGGCTCAATTTGATCTTGTACAAGCAACTTGCATCCTTTCTTGTCAGCAGCATCGACATTTTCTCCCGGCCTTATTGAAAGAAGAGCTACCTATAAACAAAAGTAAAATTTAAATGTGTCTTAATCCATCCTAAAATGTATGCAGGAAGTAAAAAGTGTAGCTTCTGGTTTACATGGATGAGTGATCCCCATGATCAAATGAGCCAGGCATTTTCTTGCTTCAAGTACAATACCTACAGAAAACTTAAATGGTGAATTTGGAGATCAATTATATCTTCTAAATGAATTTCATATGCAAGTTCAAGTAAAAACGCAACTCAACTTCAAATTAAAAAGTTCTATCTATTTTTTTAACTTCGACCAAATATTGTCTAAAGAATTTATCTACCCTAGCTTAAAATCTTTACTGTGAACATAGTAAGCTAGAGCTCTAGTCCCAAAAGGGAATGTGAACTTTTCAAAATGCAAAATTTCCCTGGAATTGAATTTCTTAAGTCAAGGAAATTAGTAATGAAGATAGGACACAAAATAAAGTGAGGCAGAGGTGAACACAATTTCCAGTTGAGACAATATCTGATCTTCATGTTGAGGTTCAGTCAAACAATCATCTAAAAAGGTAAGTGTTCATATACATGATTTTAGTAGCAATCGGTTGCTATAATGTTAATAACTAAGGAAATGTAGATATAAAAAAATAGAATCAAATGTAGAGGTGGGTTTCATGTACGTACAATCTCATCTACACGTAGAAGATCTAAAATAAAATTTCAAAAATCAAATATATGTTAAGAGATTCACACACTGCCTCTAAATTCTACATCGAGTCCAAAACATACGTATAGTGATAGACTTATATTGCACCTTATCAAAACTAGTTGAAACCAGTGCATCAACTGTGATCAACCAAAACACATTTCAATGTTATAGCTGTTATGAATGTACGATTCTTAAATAAGAGACTAAATTAAGTCAAGCAAACAAAATAAGTACAGTTGGTGCAGTACTCAGGACTTACCAGTTTTTCTTATGACTTTCTCATCAATGTTGCAGGAAAAACGATTCCAATAACTCTAGCTGGAATAAAAAATTTCTATTGTCAGTTAAAATTATCAAAGCCTAAAGAGATTAATAGACTGTGCTTAACAAATTGCACAAAAAGGTTGAGATCCATGATTTTAATAGTAAGTCATTTATTGTAATATATAGAAACTATAACATATTATGTAACATAGACAAAGAGAATCATAAATAATAATCAGTAATAATTACTCTCGCCACACATTCAGCAAGGAAATTACTGAGCTTTTCACGATTTGATAAATTTTGAAATAGCAGTTGTTGCGTCCAAATGCACACGCAAATGTACGCGGTCGTACAAGTAATATACAATTTTTAAGTTCAAATATTGTACCCACAAGGATTTGTCTATTTTACTAAATTAGACTAATGCTAATTATTTATTCAAGCGGTGGATTTCAAGATGTATTTATAAATTAACTAAACTAAAAATAAAAGTAAAATAACGAATGAACAATTAACCAAGAAAAGAGCAAATTCTTACATAATCAATGGATGAATCGATCTAAGATTATGGTTTCTCTAACAATCATATTTAGTATCAATTTCATCAACTTATTTGATTATCTAGTTGTTGATTTACGGAGTTGATTTTCTGATATGGGAATGATCATCCTCTAATCGTCTATTCAAACTAATCTTACAACTACATCATTGAGTGGGGATGTGAGAAGCTAATTCAAACGCATTTATTTATCTTCCTGTTTTTTAACCAAGTACGGTGATCTAGGTATATTCCTATCCTAGCCACAAATCAATTCTTTATTTTATCAAAGAACAGATCTTACTCCATATATTCTTCATTCTAATCCTCCGCTCCCTTGGTCAGTTCACTTTGGGCTCAAAGATTTATTTTAAAGGTCGCGAATCTTTAAAATAGTAAAAACAAGAATATAAGAACAACTATTATGCTAATCAAACAAATAGAATTAAGATTTACTAAACAATCATTTAATTAGCTATCATAATCCTAAAATAAGAAGATTGACTCCAAATAGACATGGAGGAATTACAACAAATCATTCAAAGAAAAATGTAAAATTAAATAAATAAGGAGAAGAAAAGATGTAACCAATTTTCTCCGGCCTCCACAGCAGGCTCCTAGCTCTCTTTAGGTCAAAAGTTATGTAAAAACTGATTTTTTGGAATATTTATAGAAGTAGGAAAAAAATTCCAAATAAAATAACTCAGTCCAAAACGGACTAGGAAAATTCAGATTTGGAGTGGCCTGCCTCCGCGCCGCGAGACTCAAGGCGCCATACTTTGTTGTGCGCTGCATTAACTCTTTGTTGTCAAGTCAATATACTTGCAATTTGAATTGTAATTTTTCATCCTTATTTTGTAATCACTGCCTCATTATTATGTAATCATGACATCATCCACTTTTGTCTCCTTCCTTTTCTTCTTTTTATTTTCTTCCACTTTGATTTATTTTTGCTCCAAATCTTTTCATCTTCACACCAATTTATTCCTACACGTAAAAATATAATATTAAGCATAATTCTTAAAATCAATGCTCAAAAAGGACAAATAAAAATACTAAATATGAGACAAATAATGACTAAATTTATATATTTTTGGCCTCACATCACCACCCCACACTTAGACTCTTGCTTGTCCTCGAGCAAGCATTAAAGTTCATCTCAACAAATCAAGTCTAGGAACGCCACCTCATTGGTTGATACAAATAATTAGCCCATATAAAAAAAAAACTCAAAACATCAAGTACACTTTCCGATCATTATGCAAGAAATACAAACAAACAGCAAACCTCTAATCTACTAACCTCAAAGACAGACTCTAATTCATCAAATTTAAGTTCACTCACCTACTCTATCAAAGAAAACTAATAGCATCACCTATCTATCATGAAACAAGTGCCCTCATAAGAAGAAATTATCCACACACTCAATTCCAAGATTGAATATAATTTAAGGACTTAGTATAAAAGAACAACTCTCGCACTCTCAAAGAATTCACATGTATGCACAAAGACCATAGGCTTGCCAATTATGTAAACCTCCACTAATTAAGCATGCTCAAATAGAATCAAATAGGACTTTAACGAGTTGTAATATTGGCTAGGGTATGGGTAGGAAAACTATATAATAGCGACTTATACTTCCCTAAGCACTTTGCACTTTTTAAAACTTCATCACCCATTATTTTCTTCTCTTTATTTTCAGCCTCTCTTCAATAATTATTTTCACTAGTATTCTCATCTTATCAAGAACGTTTCACTTTTTTTTTAAAGCAATTTTTCCCCCTTTTTTTATGCCACATTCTTTTTAAGAGGGCCTAATCATCTCTTAGTAGCTATCATTGGTCACCTTTTACACTCAATCATCCCTTTTCTTCAGATATAACAATTACAACAAGTCTAGGCTAAGTGCTCAAGGAAGCAGGGTACAAAAACTAGGGATTCAACAAAAGAGTCAAGGAAAAAATATGGCTACCAACAAAAGGCTACAGGCTCAAAAGGGCTAACTAGTGGTAACAATATCTGAAAAGTCTAAAATTTTACAACACAAATCAAAGAAAGTCAATATCATCTTCTAAACAAAGCAACACTTTTATTTCGCTTCAATAACACGCAGGGCAAGTTCTAGACCAAGATGCAAAATATGGAATATGCAAAAAAATCCTTACCACACATGGCACAACTATCAATCAAAATGGATCAATTCCACTTCTAAGATAGACAGGGTCATAACGAACTATAAAATAAGGAAAAGCTATATACATAGTCACAACTATGAACCTAGGTGTCAACAAGTTTGCTAATTTATTTAGACTCAACGTCACGACCCAATTTCTCAAGTCATGATGGAACCTACTATAATCCACCAGTAGGTAAGCCAACCCATAATCCAAAAAAACTAGTAACGGACTATCAAGAGAAATGAAAGAAAGCAACGGAATAAACATAATAAAAAAGCCAATATAATCTCAAAACCTGGTGGAGCCATTACAAGAGCTTCTACTACATCAAGAGTACAAATGAAATACAGGATAAATATATATATACAAAGATGTCTCTGAGTACAACATAGAGATCAGTCTAACAATAAGAGAGAGAGGGTAGGAACAACTCCAAACGTCAGGAATTCACCCCAAGTCTCCGATCTATAGCTGCTCCACACGATGCATACATCAACGACAATAACTCATACTATGATCTGCAGGCTGCAGAAGTGTAGTATGAGTACCAAACACGTGGTACTCAGTAGGCATCGGCCAATTGAACTCCAAAAATAATGTAAGCATAAATAAAATGTAAGGCATGAATATAACTACAGGAAGCTATCTAAGGAACTAGGCATAATAATGTTAACAGAGCCATCAGGATAAATAGTAACCAGGGTCTAAGGCGCAATACCGTATATCACTAGCCAATATACAAATGAAGGGTGGAAGAAAGATATATAGTAGTGTAAAGGCCAAAGGATACATATACAAAATGAATAGATAAGGAAAGAAAGGGATGTACGGTAATGCCATATATATATATACATACATAAAGGACTAACTCTAAGGTGAATACCTGAGGGAGTCAGCCTAACATCTCGGGGTCCATAGAAAGTAAAGGAGCTAATACTACCATGATCGGGCTCTCCAACCAAAGGGTGACTAAACATGAGACAACCTACCAATGACATATTCTATCATGATAAAGAAAGGGAGCAAGAAACGTACCAACCTCGAGTACCAGTCCACAATGATCCTACCAAGAACTAATCATAATAATCAATAAAAAAGTAACCAGCTAGTCCGGGCAAACAATACCTAATCAGATCCCCATAAGCCCGGAAGGTTCACGAAAGCACTCAACAAACAACAACCATAACCTGTACCTGTACAGCCCCCCATAAGACTGATAAATAAAAGCGCCAAACAATCATACTGGTGATAGGCGATGCATAAAAATAAATGAATGCAACATATCCATAAATACCATATCCGATTCAAGTGCCATAAAGTACCCAGTGTATACACCTCTTAGGGCCATAAGATACAGGTGGTACCAAAAATGAAAATCAACAAAAGTACCACTTTAGGGCCATAATAAGGCCAATATACCAAAGAAAATGGGACTCGAACCCTAATGTTGTACCCCCAAGGAACATACGATACTGATCCACTCATCCACTACAAAAAGGAATCATCTACACCGGGTATATGCATGAAGTCTACAGCCAAGCATCTAACAACCAATATAAAAATACCAAGGCATATAATCACCGATGTGTATGAAAACCCCAACATCATCCAAATAGACACTAAAGAATAGTAAGTCAAATCACACATATACGATGGAAATCCAAAGTCATAGTCCTGATGTGCCTGAAGGAGTGCGAATCTGAGCATGTCCGAACCCGAACTTAGCGTCTGAACGACCAACTGAAGGACTAAGTGCACTACCTCTAACTGAAGGTGTCACATCTCTATGATACTGATTTGGGTAAGCTGAAAGACTAATAATCTCATGCCAGGGACACTCTCTGGACCAGCGACTGGTCTTTCTACAGTCATAACAAACCCCTGGAGCTCTAACCCGGTGAGAAACATGAAGTGACACCAACTGGATGACTGACTCACGCTGGGGCACTCCCTAGACCAATGAACAATCTCTTCACAATCAAAATATGCCCCTGAGACTCTCTGATGTACCGAATCTGCTAACCCAGAACGACCGCTATAGCCTGAAAACTTAGACCGAACAATCCATACTGCCTGACCAAAACTCTGTCCACTGACACCACCACAATCTACATGAGAGCTACCCATACTTTATGGTGCTACTCGTATGGGCCTAATAAATTGCATATGGTGTTGATCTCTGCTTGGAAGATCCCGACCTCCAGATGAAATACCATTAACAATGTACTGCTGGTATGGCCTCTTACCGCTACCTCTACATGTCTCAAAGCAAGCCCTTTCTGCAACCCTCACATGATCAACAACCTTAGAGAAAGAAGACCAAACTACTATCAAATGCTTCAATGCCAAACGGAGTGGTAAGGACAATCCTTTGATAAATCTCTAGACCATCTCATGCTCAGTAGCATATAACATAGATGTCTGACTAGCCTACTCGAGAAACCTAATCTCATGAATATTGCTGAACACCAACAAACCCCACTCTGTCTTGAGAATCAATTAGTATACCGGGCAATACCCTTAACTGTGAAGCATCTATGAAAAGACTCGAAATCCCTAACACTGAATCCCAAAAAGATGAGGCGATCGTAAACTTTGTTGGAGCCTGGGCTAGCCCCACAACCTCTGTCTGATGCTGAAGATCCTCTATATCAATCTCTAACTCCCTAATTTGTCGCTGAACTGAAACTCTGGCCACACACGCAGAAGTATCATCAACATTTATGGACAACCTCGTATGATCCATCTGGGAGACAGTGGAGTCAAAAGAAGTAATTAGAGCTTCATAGAAGAATGGACACACAACAAAGAGTCAAGAATAAAATTTCCTAAGAATGCCCTGTAGCCTCCCGAAGATAGGAAACAGACGTCTCCATATCGATTCGCAGGACTCTACTAGACACTAAACTCTTGTACCAACAGCACTGGTAAACCTAGGCTCTAATACCAATTTATCACCACCCAATTTCTCAGGTCATGATGGCACCTACTATAACCCACCAGTAGGTAAGCCAACCCATAATCCAAAAAAACTAGTAACGGACTATCAAGAGAAATGAAAGAAAGCAATGGAATAAACATAATAAAAAAGCCAATATAATCTCAAAACCTGGTGGAGCCATTACAAGAGCTTCTAATACATCAAGAGTATAAGTAAAATACAGGATAAATATAGATTCAAAGATATCTCTGAGTACAATATATAGATCAGTCTAACAATAAGAGAGAGAGGGTACGAATAACTCCGAACATCAGGAGTTCACCCCAAGTCTCCGATCCATAGTTGCTCCGCACGATGCATACATCAACGACAATAACTCATACTATGATCTGCAGGTTGCAGAAGTGTAGTATGAGTACCAAACACATGGTACTCAGTAGGCATCAACCAATTGAGCTCCAAAAATAATGTAAGCATAAATAAAATGCAAGGCATGAATATAACTACAGGCAACTATCTAAGGAACTAGGCATAATAATGTTAACGGAGCCATCAGGATAAATAGTAACCACGGTCTAAGGCGCAATACCGTATAGCACTAGCCAATATACAAATGAAGGGTGGAAGAAAGATATATAATAGTATAAAGGGCAAAGGATACATATACAAAATGAATAGATAAGGAAAGAAAGGGATATATGGTAATTCCATATATATATATATACATACATAAAAGGACTAACTCTAAGGTGAATACCTGAGGGAGTCAGCCTAACATCTCGGGACTACTATGATAGGGGCCTCCAACCAAAAGGTGACTAAACATGAGACAACCTACCAATGACATATTCTATCATGATAAAGAAAGGGAACAAGAAACATACCAACAACCTCGAGTACCCGTCCACAACGATCCTGCCACAAACTAACCATAATAATCAATAAAAAAGTAATCGGCTAGTCTAAGCAAACAAATACCTAACTAGACCCCCATAAGCCCGAAAGGTTCACGAAAGCACTCTGCAAATAGCAACCATAACCTGTACCTATACAGCCCTCCATAAGACCGATAGATACAGGCTCCAAACAATCATACTGGTGATAGCCGATGCATATAAAGAATAAATGCAACATATCTGTAAGTACCATATCCGATCCAAGTGCCATAAAGTACCAAGTGTATACATCTCCTCCAGCTCAGTAGCTCGAAAAGGTAGGACCTACGACGACCATCCTTCTCCGACACTGTGGCTCGCGGACGAAGGGGCCCATAGGGGATTCAGGATATCTGTATTCACTACCTGGTCCCGAACCAGGACTTCCAATAATCATCATAATCCAGCTACTCCATCCAGCACCGAAGAGAGATATACATATAATAAGTGCATGGACTCAAACCGTGACTAAAAGAGTATACATAGTGTAATAGTGCACAGACTCAAACTGTGACTAAAGGGATGTACATAGTATAATAAGTGCATGGAAACGAATCGTGACTAAAGAAGTGTATAATGTATAATAAATACACGGACTCGAACCGTGACTAAAGGAGTGTAAGTCCATAAATCCATTTCTCGAGATCAAGTTCGGGACTAAATCGGCATAATAGCATAGAAAGGGTCGGAATCTCTCTCGATCGAGCAAGTAGTAGTGGTAAAAGAGTGGAATAGTAGTGGACCGAAATCAATCAGGGTCTAATTTCCAAAACATCATATTTAGTTTCAAAAGGTCACATTTCATTAAATAAGGTGGTACGATTCCTATTATAAAAGAATCCATTTTAAAAGTGAAAAGTGGGAATAGTTTCTTTTTTAGAAAAATAGTAGTAAAATCAAGGTTTTGGTTGGAATCGTACCACTAAGTGAGCATGAATGCGTCTAAAAGTATGCAAGCCATCACCAGTATCCAAAAAATACCATTATAAGCGTCTGAGCATCTATAAACCATAATCACGTCCTCTGATAGATAGGATACTCACCTGGAGTCCAACTGATATCGTAACCACAGTCTCGGGCCCAATAATACATAATCAACATAACAAACCTCATAACTCGAGAATCCATAGTAATCAAGGGTATAAAGCCACTACAAGGATCTAATCAGGGAAATACCTCCCAAATCACTAAGTTAAATGATAAATCTTATACTAAGGGATCCTTAATAATAAACTATGGTTAGCATACTTATAATCGAGGGTAATAGGATTCTATAGCCATGACAAGTGTTTTACACTAAGGTTTGGGTCACATTTCTACCCCAAATTCCCTAAATAGCCTAAGTCATGCTATACTAGTCATAAAAATATCCTAGCATGCAAACTATACTATACACAATCTCATAGAGAAAAGTAGACCCAAGCCTACCTCGATGCTGAACCACAAATCTTGAATCGCCTATAATTCGTTCAACTTTACTCCACAATCCCAAAATACCACCATGCTATCAAAACAATCATCTACACGTTAATATGAGTAAAATGAGACCTATATTGCTATATAAAGCTCGGGTTGAAATTTGGGTCAAGAACGGGCCTGCGAGGCCCGCAAACGAGATCTAAAATTGAATCCGTCATGAGGTCCCTTGAAGTACAAGAAATGTGTGCTCAAAAGTTGAACACAAACGGAGCGTAAATCGGGGCTCAAATCAGACCCTAAAGTTTATGGATTTAAAGCCCTAATTTCTAAGAATTTACAAAGAAAATAATGGAATTTAACTGAGAAAAATAATGGGAAACAACCAAGGAGCATTGAGCTAGCTTACATTTGCTTCAATGGATGATTCCCCACACCTTCCCATGTCTCATGCTCTAAAAAATGGAGAAAAAAAGTTAAGAAAATGAATGAAAAATAGGGTGAAAAGGGGGATTTAAAACCCCCAGGTGCCGCTAAAGCGGACACCTGGCCGCTTAAGGGGCTACTGCTAAAGCAGTAGGGTGCCGCTAAAGCGGCTGGAGCAAAAGGGAAGGAGGCCTATAAAGCAGAACTCAGTCGCTAAAGCAACGTCCGCTTAAGCGGACCTCAGCCGAGTAGCCAAGGCCGCAAAAATGGCTCAGGGTCTTTAAAGCGATTACTGCTAAATAGGTTAAAGAGCTGCTTTAGCGGTCACACCAGATATCAGACACTAGATTTTAGCTAAGTCCAAAATGGACTCCGATCGGGTGTTCGAAATTCGTTCGAAACCCCGTACGTGCAAACAAACTATGCAACCATACCAAATTCGACATTCCGGACTCAATGGAACCATCAAAACTTTCATACGAGTTTGATTTGATTAAGTGTGGGGCCCACACCTATAGTTCCATTTTTCATCAAATCTATCCAATAGCCTAAAACGAGTTCGAAAGCCTCGGGACCTGAACCAAGGGTCCCCCTAGCCTAAAATCAGCATTTTGGAGCTGATGGAGCTGTCACAATTTCCATCTAAGATTGTTTACTAGCAGTTTTGGTTCGAGACCAATAACTTAACAACAAAGCTCCAAAATAGAGAAATGAGCCTAAAATCCAAACGAACTATCCGATGACCGTATTGATAGTTCCGGCAAGTCATAAATAACATGTAGCCACTGTGGGAAGGCTCAAAATGCCAGAATGTGTGAAAATCGAGGAAATGACTTGGAGGGTCATTACACTCAAGCAATCACAGAAAAGTACTACTCAAGCAGGACTAAATTGCTAGTATAACACAAGTAAAAAAAATGTGGTCTTTTCTTTCTCTCCAAAAAAATAAAAAATAAAATTTACTCCTAAGAAATAAAAGATACTCAGTTCAAAGGGACCCTCCTCGAAAAAGACCAAAAAAGAAAATTCAAGGGGTGGACAAAGTATGCTCTAGTAAAGACTAAAAATGTAAAAATTAAAAAAAAAACTATTTTAAACTAAAGAACAAAAGAAAAATCTTTTTGTATTTTTAATCCTTTTCAATTTTTTCTTTCTTTCTCAGCTAGAGCAAGCGACTAAAAAACAAAAAATTTATAGCATACTTCACCCTTAATAAATATCGAAAGATATCTCACCCCACACTTAAAATCATGTTTTGTCTCCAAAGTAATAAATAAAGTAAAACCAGGTTAAAGATACTCCCTGAGTTCATCTAGGGCCTAGCTAGCAACATGTTTTCTTAATTTCCATCAAGGGTCGTATGCACCCGACACTTAAGCTCAAACATGCTCCTTAGCTTTAAATTTTGGGTACTCAGACTTCTCATAAATCTGTAAAAAATAAAAACAACACAAAAAAGTGGCACCAAATTTTTTTTTTTAAAATAAAATAAAAATAAGAAGCTGACTACTACATATTGGGTTGCCTCCCAACAAGTGCCTGATATAATGTCGCGGCACGACACAATCAACTTCACCACTTTTCCTTCCATTTTGAGGATATGAATTGCACCCCTAACTTTGCGTCAATTTTTTTGCTCCACTCAAGGGGCACTGGTATAAATATAAAGAGACCAAATAATAGATGTCACATTTTGCACCTCTTAGCCCTTATTTGAGGAATGTAATTCTAAGTGTGGCACAACAAATTCAAGAATATAGACACATTATTTCCTGTCACGACCTGATTTCTCAGGTCATGATGGCACCAACCATAACCCACCAGTAGGAAAGCCAACCCATAATCCAAAACAACGAGTAACGGACTATCAATTGAAAAGAAAAAAATGGAAAATTAATCCAATAAAGAGATTAATATAAAGAAGCAATCCCAAAACATGGTGAAGTTAGTACAAGAGCTTCTAACAAAACAGGAGTACAAGATAAGCATAATGTATATATACAGAACTGTCTCCGAAATGCAAAATAAAAATCAGTCCAGCAACTGAGGGGGAGAAGGAACAACTCCGGACATCAAGAGCTCACCCCAAATCTCTGATCCATGGTAGCTCCACACGATGCACACGTCAGCAGTGAGAACTCGTACTATGATCTGCAGGTGCAGAAGTGTAGTATGAGTACCAAAAATGAGGTACTCAGTAGGCATCGACAAACTGAGCTCTAGAGATAATGCAAGTATAAATAGTATGCAAAGCAGGAATATATATAACAATCAACTAACTAAGAAACGAAATATAGTGACGTTGATGAAGCAATAAGGATAACCTATCCTATTCTATCAATAATCAAAGATGAAAGTGTTATACCATAAGTATCTAGTCTATATACACTAGTAGAATGAAGAAGAGGATATACAATATACAATAGTAGTAGGAAAGAAGGAGATGATATACAAATAGTTGTTAGAGAAGAGTGGATATACTACCGTGCTATACAGATAACCAAATACAAAGGTACTACCCTGAGGAAGCTAGTCTAACATCATAAAGATCATAAATAATAAGGGAGCTAACTCTAGCATAATCCGGGTCTCTAACCAAAATAAGGATAATCATAAGGTTGCCTATTAATAATACAGCTCAACATAATGAAGAGGAAAGGAATTCGAAAGCGTACCTACGACCTCGGGTACTAATTCATAACCATCCTGCCATGAACCATCTGAAAATATCCAAGCAATAATGATATAACCGGCTAGCCCGGACAAACAGTAACCTAATCGAGCCCTCATAAGCCCGGAAGGCACAAGCAAACACTCAACAAACAACAACCATAACATGTACCTATACAACCCCAATAAGAATGATAGATACAAGCGCCAAACAATTATACAAGTGATATACGATGCACATGAATGAAAAAAAGTCATGAAAAGAACCAGATAATGCAAGACAAACCAAGTACTATATTCAACACAAGTGTATACACCTCTTCTAGCTTAGTAGCTCACAAAGGCAGGACCTATGGCGACCATCCTTCTCTGGTACTGTGGCTTATCAGATGAAGGGGCCCATAGGGACTCACGATATCCGTATACACTGCCTGGTCCTGAACCAAAACTTCTATAATCCATATCCATAACAATTAAAACAATAATATACCTAGTGTATTCCTATAAAGTGGGGTCTGGAGAGGATAAAATGTACGCAGTCCATACCACTACCTTAGATGAACTAGAGAGGCATAATCCATATCCATAACAATACCAATAACAAGAATCAAATTTGAATAGAAACCAATGGCTAATAATAAGAGGCTAAATGATCTATCGCTGTACGATAACGATAGTTGGATTCAAACCAAAACCAGTGGATAATAACAAGAGGTCAAATGATCTATCGATGTACGATAACGATAGTCGAATTCAAATCGAAACCAGTGGATAATAACAAAAGGCTAGATAATCCATCTACAACCGCTAGAATTCGTAGATAAGAACTATAATCGAGCGTCAGAGCTCCCAAACTACGATCATAAACAGATGCCAGATTCGAATCGAAACTCATGAGCGTGACATAACTAGCGGTAATCTAGGGGTCCTAAGCCCATCACCAACCGATTTATTCATAAAATTCAGTCTTGAGCAGTCAAATCCTCAAAGGCCAGGCGGGTTCCAAATACTATATCAAGAGTTGCGGTCAAAGATCAGATACTGCCCTCCCCAAGGGTAAAGAAGCTAAATAGGCGTACTATCAAGTATAAGTTAACCCAGACCCAAGGTAATAGCCTAGGGAAGCAGTCATAAGCCCATCTAAGTCTAAAGGAGAGTCATTAGAAGTATTCTATCTAAAAAGACAATAGGGTCTACTATCGGACCTTAATAACCCAACCTAAGGCAAGTACCTACCCGAACCTAGGCTAAGGTTTCTCAATCCCCTCCTAAGGCACTAAAAGAGATAAGACTAATCCTAAAGGCGGACCATATACTAATCTAAGGTAAGACGAGCCCGAATTCTGCCAAAAAGGGGCCTTAACCAGCTAAAATAAGTGTGAGAATGTGGATAATGTATGCATGCCATCACCAGTATCCAAACAAAACAAACGTAAACGCCTAAGAGTCTATAAACTAAGCCATAACTATTTTAAAGCATAGAGAACAAACCTGGTGTTCATGGTCTCATAACCAAGGCCTTTATCCCAACAATGTAATGTACAAAATAGTAAGAGTATAGAAGTATATGTAGAAAGTCAGAAGCAGGATCAACGTGAGGCATCATTCTACCAGGTGAATTTAATCGAGGAATATCATCAAAATGGATAAGTACTACCCCAACTCCTACACTAAGGATTACCAGTGTCAACCTAAGGTCGTGTATATAAATAATCAAGCTTAATAATATGCTAAAGCTATGGCCGGTATTCTATGCTAAGGCTCAATTTTGAATTCCATACTAAATCCCCTAAATAGGTCAAATACTAATACAGCTTGCCCAAACCCTATCTTATAATGTCACGACCCTATTTCTCAGGTCATGATGACACCTACTAGAACCTATTAGTAAGTAAGCCAACCCATAATTCAGAACATCTAGTAATGGACTATTAAGAGGAATGAAAGAAAGCAATAGAATGAATGTGATAAAGAGACTACTATATATAAAGCAACCCAAGACCTGGTGAAGTCAGTACAAGAACTTCTAATACAACAGGAGTACAAAGTGGAAAATAGAGTCAATATATATATACAAGGCCATCTCTGAAATACAAAATAACGATCAACTAACAATATAAGGGAGAACAGGAACACTCCAAAAGGCAGGAGCTCACCCTAAATCTTCGATTCATGGCTGCTCCGTACGATGTACACTTTAATGGCGAGAACTCGTTCTATGATCTGCAGGCTGCAGAAGTGTAGTATGAGTACCAAATACGTGGTACTCAGTAGGCATCGGCCTACTGAGCTCCAAAGAAAATACAGTATAACTATCATATAAAGTAGGAATATAACCTACAGGCAACTACACAAGGAACTTAACATGACAATACAAAGGGACATAAAGTATCCTATTATAATAGTGTTCAGGAACTAAAGTGCAATACCGTATATCACTAGCCCATCTTCAAATGAAGAGTGAAAGAAGGATATATAGTAGTAATACAAGGCCAAAGGATACATATATATATATACAATATGAATAGAGAAAGAAAGAGAATGATATACGGTAATACCATATATATATATAGGATAACTCAAAGGTTACCTAAGGGAACCAACGTAACTTTTAGAGGATCATAGCTAAGAAAGGGAGCTAATACTAGCATAATCAGGCCTCAAACCAAAGTGTGACTAATCATGAGGTAATCTAACAATAACGTATTTTACCATGATAAAGAAAATGAAATAATAAACGTACCAACAACCTCAGGTACCAGTCCATAACCATCCTACCACGAACTAACCATAATAACCAATAATAAGGTAACCGGCTAGCCCGGACAAACAATAACCTAACTGGGCCCCATAAGCCCCAAAGGATCAAGTAATCACTCAGCAAACAACAATCATAGCTTATACATATACAGCCCCCCATAAGGCCGATAGATATAAGCACCAAATAATCATACTGGTGATAGGCGATGCATATGGATGAATGAATGTAACATAAATCAGAAATACCATGACCAATCCAAGTACCATAACGTAACAAGTATATACACCACCTCCAGCTCAGTAGCTCATAAAGGCAGGACCTACGGCGACCATCCCTCTCTGGCACTGTGGCTCACGAACAAAGGGGCCCCTAGCGGACTCTGGATATCCATATACGCTGCCTAGTCCTGAACCAAGATTTCCAATAATCATCATAATCAATCTACATCATCCAGTACTGGAGATATATATAAGTATAATAAGTGTACGGACTCGAACAGTGACTAAAAGAGTGTAAGTTTGTAAATCCATTATCTGAGATCAAGTTCGGGACTAAATCGACATAATAGCATAGAAAGGGTCGAAATCTCTATCAACCGAAGTAAGTAGTAGTAGTAAAAGAGTTGGTTTATAGTGGACAGGAATCAACCTCAGTCTAATTTCCAAAACTCATAGTTCATTAAATAAGGTGGTACGATTCCCGTTCTAAAAGAATCTGTTTTAAAAGTGAAAAGTGGAAATAGATCCCTTTTTAGCAAACAGTAGTAAAATCAAGGTTTTGGTCGGAATCGTACCACAAAGAGAGCATAAATGCACCCTAAAGTATGCATACCATCACTAGTATCCAAACAATACAACCATAAGCGCCTTAGCATCTGTAATCTAGAATCATGCCCTATTTAAGGGTAAAATACTCATCTGGAGTCCAACTGGTATAGTAACCATGGCCTCGGGCCCAGCAATATGTAACCCACAAAATAAAGCCTCATAACTTGGACACTATGGTAATCAAGGGCATGAAATCACTACAAGGATCTAATCAGGGGACTACCGCCCAAATACAAAGTTAAATGGTAAGTCTTATATTAAAAGGTCCGCAATGTCAATCTATGACTAAACAAGTCCACAGTTAAGGATATATAATAGGATCCTATGGCCATAACAAGTATCCTAGGCTAAGGTTCGAGTCATATTTCTATCACATATTCCCTAAATAGGTTAACTTATGATATACTAGTCATAAACATATCTTATAATCCCTTTCTAGCATGTAATCTATACCTAACACCATCTCATAGAGAAAAGTAGACCAAATCCTACCTCGATGCCAAACCACAATTCTTGAATCGTCCCCAAATCGCTTGTCTTCACTCAACGATCTTGAAAGGTCGCCACACTAACAAAATAATAATCTACACATCAATAGGAGTAAACGATACCCATATTGCTATATAAAAGGTTAGGTCAAAATTTGGGACAAGAACGGGCCCATAGGGCTCGCTAATGGCATCCCAAAATTGAATCCATCACGAGGTCCCTCGAAATACAAGGAACTTGTGCATAAAATCTGAGCACAATCCGAGCTCAAAAGCTATGCCAAAATTGCCCCATCATAAGAGGATTTCAAAAATTAAAATGGAGAAATCAAGGAAAGAGGAGCTCTGAACTTACGAGATTTAAATGAGATGGAGATTGCCTTGACGTCTCCGAAACAACCTGACCCTAAACTAGTGATCTCAATCTGATTTTGGGGTTAAAAGGGTGTTTAGAGAGGTTTGGGAATGGGGGAAATAAGCATGGGGTCTAAGGGGAGAAAGCCCTTAAAGGCATTAGCTTGGTCGCCTAGGCGGTTATTTTGTCGCCCAGGCGGCATCGCCTAAACTCCTAAAGGCATCGCCCAAGCGACCTCAACATGCCAGCCATGCCATTGCCTAGGTGGCCATTTGGTCGCCAAGGCGCCAATGGCATCGCCTAGGTAGCCAATGCCAAGCCCAGCATGCCATCGCCAAGACTCCAACCTTGGTCGCTCAGGTGGCCTCGCCTAGGAGCCAAGGTGGCCGCTAAGGCGATGCACCAGAAAACCAACTATATGCCCAAACTTTGTTTAGATGCTCCTGGCCTATCCGGAATCCCGTAAATGCAAACGAATAATACTACCCCATCAAAAATGGCATTTTGGACTCAACAAAATCGATAGAATTCCCAACGGAGATCATTTCGACAAAGTGAGTGTCCAAAATCTAATGTGTCGATTTGACCAACTTCCAACCAATAGCCCAAAATAAGTTCAAAAGTCCTGGGACCCGGTCCAAGGGTCCCCTCAGCCTAAAATCAACATTTTGGAGTTGATAGATCTGTCGGAATTTTCATCCGAGGTCGTTTACCATGAGTTTTGGTTTTATACCAATTCCTTAACAATGAAAACTTTAAAACAGAAAAATGAACCTAAAACCCAAACGAATTATCCGATAACCAAATTGACAGTTCCAACAAGTCGTAAATGACCTATAGCCATTGTGGGAAGACTTGAAATGCTAAAAATGCATGAAAATCAAGAATATGACCTGGAGGGTCATCACAATATCATCTACTAAAAGGACATTCATTCGCAAAAGTCAATGGATAGAAAAAGCCCGAAAGCTTGAAAGGACAAAGTACTAGGCCCACATGCTCGAAAAATGTCTCCCCAGATAACCTCTAAGTAGAAACAACATTTCTAAGGGATTTTGCTATAGGTATCCCTTTTTCAACCAACTTCCTTACTTCACTTTCCAAAAAGCCAAAACTCATCCTCAGCAACCAACTGGCCTCCAACTGAATCGAGAACGACTGATGCACGCAAATCCAAATCATAACACGCTGATAACACATTAATACAAGCACAACCAAGTGAAAACTCAACCAAGCTAAAGGAAATCCAAGGTATGAATCATGCAACCAGTATCAATTTAAAAATCTAACCTTCTTTTGCCTTTCCAAACCTGCTATCTACCCTGACCTGCATCGAACATCATCTGAGTCCTATCCACGCAATCATACCGCACTAACCTCGAAAGACTAAAGATGATCTACTGAAAACCCAAAATGTCAAGCACAATAATAAGCCCGTAAGGTGCTACCTGGACACACAAATAAAAATGACTGAAGCCAGCGATCTTTAGCCAAAGCTACAACTGGTTTAGATGACCCTCAAAACTTACAGTCAGGAATCCAAAGCACAAATTCTCAAAACTGAATAATCCTTTCCAGAATGTCCCACCAACTGTAGGTGAAACCACGCTAAGTCCAACTTAAGCAAACTTTTTCTACTGAGAAAACCTTAAAAATTCTGGTAAACACTGAGAACCAAGGTTAAGAGTAGTAGAAATCAATAACGAGTGCCAATGGACCATCCTCCGATCATCTATCAAGCATGGTCTATCTGGACTGAAGAGAACCGAATCGATAGGTGAAGAATAGGCTTAGTTAGCCTATGAATGAATACTCAACTAAAACAAATCTGGAAATAGGGCTGCAATCAAATTACGCAACCCATAGCTGAAATCTTCGAACCAAAGTTGAACTACTAGATCTCACTATCCAAATTGATCTTGTTAGTGAGTAAGTATCCACAGACCAAAAGCTATCACAAATCCCAAGTTGTCATTCAAACGAGTCAAAACCACAACTGGAGCCAATAAGACTTTACAAAGGTCAAATACCCAAATCAATCTTATTTAGAGACTAAGCATATATCCAATGGCTCCCACAAGTCTGAAATATTATCGAAGAACTAAATCACAATTGAGGAAAAACCACCAGATGAAGGTGCAAGCAATCAAACTTACATCTGTTGAGGGCCATAATGCATCACGCCATAACCACGAACTCACCAAGGATGCAAAGAGAACTATTGGTAGCCAAATCCTGAGCAACTCAGAGAATGCGATCTAAGCCTAAATCTGGTCAAACAAATACTCAATCTGTGGAAACAAATACTTAATTCCCAAAATACACTCTTTTCAATTACCAACAACTGACACCCAAAAATATACCACCAAGCAGAAGCATACCACGAGTCATATTAGGCCAAATAAATACCAAAATGAGAATTTCTAAATTCACCCATTTACACCAACTTTAACTTGGCTGAACCATGAACCACATCACAGGAAGAATGGAGTACCCAACTCAACACCGATACTAAGATCAAGACTATAATTGGGAGATGAACCAAATAAACCGGAAGGGCCTCAAAATCTTCAACAGTAGGAGCGGACTATAGAACCGAAATGGCAAGTCTAGATCCACAATAAAACCATGAAAGGTCAAACTTACCTTCACTTTCACAACCCACTCAACAACCGACCTTGCTAACAGAAAAGAAAAACAACCAACCTCACCTCACTAAAAGAGAGAAAACCATCCAACCAAGTTAGTTGTCTAAGCCAATGAATAAGAATCGCAAGGAAGGGGATTCTAACTAGATAATGCTAGTCTAGCCGTCTATCAGTAAGAATCAATTACCTCCAAAGTAATAATCACAATAATAACAACACTAGCATAAAGTGTAGGAGGCACCAAAATGAAAACTACAATAATTACCACTCTATAACCATAACAAGGCTAATTTGCCAAAGGAAATGGGACTTTAACCCAAGTGCTATACCCCAAGGAAAACACAATACTGATCCACTACTAAAAAAAATCATCTACGGGGGTAGTCACATATGCATGAAATCTACACCAAGGCATACAACAACCAATATAAAAATACCAAGGCATATAATAATCGATGGGTATGTAAACCCCAATTCAACTCAAATAAAAAGTAAAGGATAGTAAGTCAAATCTCACATATATCGATGGAGTTCGAAGTCATAGTCCTGATATGCCCTAAAGAGTGTGAATCTGAGCATGTCCAAACCCGGACTAAGAGTCTGAATCACTAACTGAGGCACTAAGTGTACTACCTCTAACGGAAGGTGCCACATCTTTATGAGACTAATCTGGATGAGCTAAATGTCTAATAATCCAACTCTGGGGAAACTCTCTAGACCAGTGACCAGTCTCTTTGCAATCATAACAAACCCCCGAAGCTCTAACTCAGCAAAAAAATGAGTTGACCCCACCTGGCTGACCAACTGATGTCGGGGACACTCTCTACTGAAATGATCATCCTCTCCGCACTCACAACATACCTCAAGAGCACTAGGTTGGCGAGAAATAAGTGTTAACCTAGTCTGAACAACCAACTCGTATCTGGGGCACTCTCTAGACCAATGGCCAATCTCGCCACAATTAAAATAGGCTCATGGAACACTCTGATGTATTTTACCTTTTAACCCAGAATGGATGCCACGACTTAAAAATTTATATCAAGTAATCCATAATATCTGACAAGAACTCTGCCCACTATGACCACCACAATTGATCTGAGAGTCATCTATCTTCTGAGGAGCTACCTGTACGGACCTGATAGTCTGCAAGTGACGCTGAGCTCTGCTGGAAGGATCCCAACCTCCAAACGGAATACCACTAACACCATACTGCTGACATGGCCTCTTACCGCCACCTCGATATGTATTAATACATGCGTTCTGTGTAGTCCTCGCATGATCAACAACCTGAGAGAAAGGAGGCCCAACTACTCTCAAATGCTCTATCACCAAGCGGAGTGGTAAAGTTAATCCCATGATAAATCCAACACCATCTTATAATCTATAGAAAATAACATAGGAGTATGTCTAGCCCACTCGAGAAACCCAATCTCATACTCTAAAACTAGTAGAGAACCTTGTTGAATACCAATAAACTCATCTTTTGTCTGAGAACCACTCGATGCACCGGGAACCACCATTGCCTGTGACGTGTTCATATAAAGACTCAGAACCCCAAACACGATATACTAGCAAGCTGAGGCAGTCATAAACTCTGTCGGAGCCTAGGCTGGCTCCAGATCCTATGACTGACGCTGAAGATCCTCACTATTAATCTCTGACTCTCTACCCCGATGCTGAGTTGAGACTCTGGTAACAAGTACCAAAGTCCCTTCTGCATCTATCGACAACCTCGTGCCATCTATCTGGGAAAGAATGGAATCCAAAAAAGTACTAGATGTTCACAGAAATGCAAACACAAGATAAGGAGTCAAGAATAGAATTTCCTAAGAATGCCCTATAGCCTCCCATAAATAGGATACAAATATCTTCGTACCGATCCGCAGGACTCTACTTGACACTTAGCTCTTGTACCAACACACTGGTAAACCTAGGCTTTGATATTAAATTATCACGACCCAATTTTTTAGGTCATGATGGCACCTACTATAACCCACCAATAAGTAAGCCAATTCATAATCCGAAATAGCTAGTAATGGACTATCAAGAGGACTGAAAATGAATATGATAAAAAGACTACTATATATAAAGCAACCCCAAGACCTGGTAAAGTCAGAATACGAGCTTCTAATACAACAAGAGTACAAAGTGGAAAACAGAGTCAATATATATGCAAAGCCATCTCTAAAATATAAAATAGAGATCAACTAACAATATGAGGGAGAACAGGAATACTCCAAACATCAGGAGCTCACCCAAATCTCTGATCCATGGCTGCTCCAAACGATGCACACATCTATGGCGAAAACTCGTACTATGATATGCAGGCTACAAAAATATAGTATGAGTACCAAACACGTGGTACTCAGTAGGCATCGACAGACTGAGCTCCAAAGATAATGCAGCATAAATAACATATAAAGCAGGAATATAACCTACAGGCAACTATCCAAGGAACTAAACATGATAATGACAAGGAGCAATAAGGATAAACTATCCTATTCTAACAATGTTTAGGAACTAAAGTGAAATACCGTATATCACTAATCAATATATAAATAAAGAGTGAAAGAAGGATATATAGCAGTAATACAAAGCCAAAGGATACATATATATACAATATGAATAGATAAGGAAAGATAGGGATATACGGTAATACCATATATATATATATATATATATATATGTATGTATAGGACTAAACTCAAAGGTAATAACCTGAGGGAACCAACCTAACGTCTCGAGGATCATAGCTAAGAAAGGGATCTAATACTAGCATAACCAAGGCCTCTAACCAAAGTGTGACTAATCATGAGGTAATCTAACAATAACATATTTTACCATGATAAAGAAAAGGAAATAAGAAATGTACCGACAACCTCGGGTACCAGTCCATAACCATCCTGCCTCGAACTAACCATAATAACCAACAATAAGGTAACCGGCTAGCCTAAATAAACAATAACCTAACCGGGCCACCACAAGCCCAGAAGGTTCAAGAAAACTCTCAGCAAACAACAATAATACCTTATACCTATATAAACCCCCATAAGGCCGATAAATATAAGCACCAAAGAATTATAATGGTGATAGGCGATGCAGGCGGATGAATGAATGCAACATAAATCAGAAATACCATGACCAATACAAGTGCCATAACGTAGCAAGTGTATACACCTCCTCCAGCTCAGTAGCTCACAAAGGCAGGACCTACAGTGACCATCCCTCTCCGGCACTATGGCTCATGGATGAAGGGGCCCCTAGGGGACTTGGGATATCCGTATACACTGCCTGGTCCCGAACCAGAACTTCTAATAATCATCATAATCAATCTAATCCATCCAGTACCAGAGATATATATAAGTATAATAAGTGCACGGACTCAAACCGTGACTCAAAGAGGGTAAGTCTATAAATCTATTGCCCGAGATCAAGTTCGGGACTAAATCAACATAATAGCGTAGAAAGGGTCGGAATCTCTCTAGATCGAAGTAAGTAGTAGTGGTAAAAGAGTTGATTTATAATGGACAGGAATCAACCTTAGTCTAATTTCCAAAACAACATTTTTAGTTTCAAAACTCATAATTCATTAAATAAGGTAGTACAATTCCCATTGTAAAAGAATTTATTTTAAAAGTGAAAAGTTGGAGTAGATCCCTTTTTAGCAAACAATAGTAATATCAAGGTTTTGTTCGGAATCGTACCACTAAGTGAGCATAAATGCATCCTAAAGTATGCATGCTATCACCAGTATCCAAACAATACAATCATAAGTGCCTAAACATCTGTAATCTAGAATTATGCCCTCTTTAAGGGTAAAATATTCACCTGGAGTCCAACTGGTATCGTAACCACTGCCTTGGGGCTAACACTATGTAACCAACAAAATAAAGCCTCATAACTCGGGTACTACGGTAATCAAGGGCATGAAATCACTATAAGGATCTAATAGGGGGACTACCACCCAAAACACTAAGTTAAATGGTAAGTCTTATATTAAAGGGTTCGCAATGTCAATCTATGGCTAAACAAGTCTACAATTAAGGATAATAGGATCCTAAGGCCATAACAAGTATCCTATGCTAAGATTCGGGTTACATTTCTATCCCAAATTCCCTAAATAGGTTAACTCGTGATATACTAGTCATAAACATATCTTATAATACCTTTCTAGCATGTAATCTATACCTAACACCATCTCAGAGAGAAAAGTAGACCGAAGCCTACCTCGATGCCGAACCGCAATTCTTACATCGTCCCCAAATACTTGTCTTCACTTTATGATCCCGAAAGGTCACCATGCTAACAAAATAATAATCTACATCTCAATAGGAGTAAAATGATACCCATATTGCTATATAAAAGCTCGGGTTAAAATTTGGGTCAAGAATAGTCTCGTGGGGCCCGCTAATGGAATTCCAAAATTAAATCTGTCAGGAGGTCCCTCGAAGGACAAGGAACGTGTGTCCAAAATTTGAGCATAATCCGTGCTCAAAAGCTATGCCAAAATAGCCCAAACATAAGAGGGTTTCAAGAATTAAAATGGAGAAATCAAGGAAAGAGAAGCTTGGAACTTACCAGATTTAAACGAGGTAAAGATTGCTTTGACTTCTCCAAAACAACCTCGACCCTAAACTAGTGATCTCAAGCTGATTTTGGGGTTACAGGGGTGTTTAGAGAGGTTTTGAAATGGGGGAAATGAGCTTGGGGTCGAAGGGTAAAAAACCTTTAAAGCCATCAGCTTGGTCGCCCAAAGGCATCACCCATGCGACCTCACCATGCCAGCCATTTGGTCGCCAAGGCGCCAATGGCATCGCCTAGGTATCCAATGTCAAGCCCAACATGCCATCGCCAAGGCGCCAACCTTGGTCGCTCAGGCAGCCTCGCCTAGGAACCAAGGTGGCCGTTAAGGTGATGCACCAGAAAACCAACTATGTGCCCAAACTTTGTTTGGGTGCTCCGGGACTATCCAGAATCCCGTGGACGCAAGCGAATAATACTAACCCATCAAAAAGGCTTTCTAGACTCAACGAAATCGACAGAATTTCCAACGAAGATCGTTTCGACAAAGTGAGTGTCCAAAATCCAATGTGCCGATTTGACCAACTTCCAACCAATAGCCAAAATAAGTTCAAAAGTCCCGGGACCCGGACCAAGAATCCCCCTAGCCTAAAATCGATATTTCAGAGCTGATAGCGCTATCGAGATTTTCATCCGAGGTCGTTTACCAGGAGTTTTTGTACGATACTAATTCCTTAATAGTGAAAGCTTTAAAATAGGAAAATGAGCCTAAAACCCAAATGAATTGTCTCATAACCAAACCGATAGTAATGACAAGTCGTAAATGACCTGTAACCATCGTGGAAAGACTCAAAACGCTAAAAATTCTCAAAAATTAAGAAAATACCTGGAGGGTCATCACATATAACCCCCATCTAGCATGCAATCAATATGATGCATAATCTCATTGAGAAGAGTAGACCTAAACCTACCTCAATGTCGAACCGCAGTTGAGAACCATCCATGAACTGCTCATCTCCACTCTATGATCTCTGAAAGATATCGCGCTATCAAAATCATAATCTACACATTAATACGAGTAAATCAAGATTCATATTGCAATATAAAAGTTCGAACCAAAAATTGAGTCAAAAATAGGATCGTGGGGCTCGCAAATGGAATTTCAAAATTGATTCTATCACGAGGTCCCTCAAAAGATAAAGAATGTATGCTCAAAATTCGAGCATACAAGGAGCATAAATTGGGGCTCAAATCAGCCTCGAGAGATAATGAAAATTAGAGGGAAATCAAGAATTAAACGGATGAATTAGGCCAAAAACTTACCCAAAAATTAAAGGGAAATGATTACCTCAACATTCTCTACATATTCCCAACTCCAATTGATTGATTCCTACGCTTCCTTGAGCTCCTAGGTCTCAACAATGGCGGAAAAGGGTTAAAATATGAATGAAAATCATGAGGAATGAGAATATATTGACCCAGCACTGACCGCTAAATCGAACACTTAGCCAGTAAAGTGCCTACTGCTAAAGCGACAGTTGACCGTTAAAGCAGTAGGTAAGGAGGGGCGAGGGGTCGCTAAAGTGGCATCCTCTAAAGTGGACATAGACCGGTAAAGCGACCCTCAACCGGTAGCCAAGGCCGCTAAAGCGGCTCTACAATCGCTAAAGCGGTTGCGCCAAATACCTGAAACTAGTAAAAACTCTAAGTCCTACGGACTCCGATTAGGTGCTCAGGATTTGTTCGAAACCCCCGTGCTTGCAAATAAACTATGCTTCTATACAAAATTCAATATTCTAGACTCAACAAAACCATCAAATTTCCATTCGAGGTTGTTTCAATAAAAAGTGGGCCCCACACCCACTGTTTTGTTTTTACCAACTTTCAACCAATAACCCAAAATGAGTTGGAAGCCTCGAGACCCGGATCAAGGGTCCTCTAGCCTAAAATTCATGTTCCAGAGCTAATGGCGCTGTCAGAATTCTCATCCAAGGCCGTTTACTAGGAGTTTTGGTACAAGACCTATTTCTCAACTTCAAAAGCTCCAAAATAGGGAAATGAGTTTAAAACCCAAACAAACTGTCCGAAAATCGAACTGACTGTTTTAGCAAGTCAAAAATGAGCTGTAGCATCTATGGAAAGGCACGAAATTCTGAAAAAGCATGAAAACCCAGAAAATCACCTAGAGGGTCATTAAAGTTCCTTCTCCTTACACTCTTCCATAGGCTCAGATAGCTCGATTAATATCTCACTATCTGAGCACAATGTGAAAAAACGATAGGAATGAGGTCTAATACGCCCTAACTCATGAATCGTATTACTATTTACATCCTCATATGTACTCTTCTCAGTAGTGACAACATCAATAAAAATATGATCAGGTCTCTTTTTATCCTCACACAACTCATCACTAATTTGTTGTGCGTTAAACGCATCAACCTTTGCACTCAACTCAACTTTTAAGTTGTGAATGTCCAAGCCAAACTTGTCAACCACTTGTATAAGCTCAACTCTTTCTTTCATGAAGTGTGTCATCCCATTTAAAATTGTCTTAAGGCAATCCTCATATTCCTCTAATAATTTCTTGTAAGGATCCATACTATCAAAAGCACAAGTATTATTAGAATCATCATAATCAGTGCTAGGGGAGGGGTTATATCACTTAGAATAATTTTTCCATTGACCACCACACCATTTATAAAAGTACCAATCATAGGATTTAGAAGGGTCGCACAACCCATTTCATAAGATTGAAAGATTTCAACAATGTTCTCATCAGTGGGGTCCTCCACAAATAAGATAAGGATCAATAAAATATGAGTAACTATCACTGCACACTTTTTTAGATATCATCTCAAGAAAAGTAGTAAAATGCTACAAAAAAAATATTTATACAAAAAAAAAATACTTACAAAAACTTAAACAAATAAAAAGAAAAAGCCTAACCTAGATAAACAATTAATTCCAAGTTTTCCTGGCAACGGTTCTAAAAATTTATTGCGTCCAAATGCACACATAAGTGTACGCAGTCGTACAAGTAATATATAATTTTTAAGTCCGAATATCATACAAACAGGGACTTTTTGATTAATTATTTTACTAAATTAGGCTAATGCTAATTATTTATTCAAGCGGTGGATTTCAAGATATATTTATAAATTAACTAAACTAAAAATAAAAGTAAAATAACTAATGAACAATTAACCAAGAAAAGAGCGGATTCTTACACAATCAATGGATGAATAGATCTAAGATTATGGTTTCTCTAACAATCATATTTAGTATCAATTTCATCAACTGATTTGATTATCTAGTTGTTGATTTACGAGGTTGATTTTATGATTCGGGAATGATCATCCTCTAATCGTCTATTCAAACTAGTCTCACAACTACATCGTTGAGCGGGGATATGAGAAGCTAATTCAAAAGCATTTATTTATCTTTTCGTTTTGTAACCAAGTAAGGTAATCTAGGTATATTCCTATCCTAGCCACAAATCAATTTCTTATTTTATTAAAGAAGATATATTACTCTCTATATTCTTCGTTCTAACCCTCCGCTCCCTTGGTCAGTTCAGTTCGAGCTCAAGGATTTACTTTAAAGGTCGTGAATCTTTGAAATAGTAAAAAGCAAGAATATAAGAACAACTATTATGTTAATCAAAGAAATCAAATCAAGATTTACTAAACAATCATTTTATTAGCTACCATAATCCTAGAACGAGAAGTTTAACTCCATATAGACATGGAGCAATTATAATAAATCATCCAAAGAAAAATATAAATTTAAATAAATAAGGAGAAGATAAGATGTAACTAATTTTCTCCGGCCTCCATAGCGGCTCCTAGCTCTCTCTAGGTCAAAAGTTATGTAAAAACTGATTTTTTTGGAATATTTATAGGTGTAGAAAAAACTTTCAAATAAAATAACTGAGTCCAAAATGGAATAAAAAAATTCAGATTCGGAGTGGGCTGCCTCCGCGTCACAAGACTCAAGGCACTATACTTTGTTGTGCGCCGCATTAACTCTTCGTTGTCACATCAATATACTTGCAATTTGAATTGCAATTTTTCATCCTTATTTTGTAATCATTGCCTTATTATTATATAATAATGACATCATCCACTTTTGTTTCCTTCCTTTTCTTCTTTTTATTTTCGTCTGCTTTAATTCGGTTTTGCTCCAAATCTCTTCATCTTCACACCATTTTGCTCCTACTCGTCAAAATAAAACATTAAGCATAATTCATAAAATCAATACTCAAAAAGAACAAATAAAAATACTAAATATAAGGCAAATAATGACTAAAAATGTATATTTTTGACCTCACATCACCAGCACCAAAAATAGTAAGGCTCGATGCAGAAAACATTTTTTAAGTTTAGGATAGCTGAAAGCACCTACTTCTATCAAAATGAGAAGTAGCGAGCTTTTATCAAACAAAGCCGCCACTTAAAAAAGAGCCTTTGTCGATTCAGACATTCCTTGTGTAAGTGCAGTTTCCTTAAACTGGACATCTAGGTGAAAAAGCTCTCTTATATATTTTATTTGAACTGGCACTTAGCATTTGTCATCTTTCATCAATTCAATGTTTGTTTTTATAGAGAAAGTTGTAACTTTCATGTCACAAATCAACCATGGAAGGATTTTTTCTAATCAATGCCAAGGTTGATTTCTTAGGAGGATTTATCGAAGGCATGCATGCTCTAATAAGTACACAACTACATATTATAGTAAGGATTCACACATCTTTGTATCACATGTGCAAACAAGGGCATGAGGATACTGTAGTATCTACTCCAACTCTAACTCTGGAATATCCTCCAGTTCTTTGCTTTTGCTACCACCTGCATTAGACCTTTATCCAAAGAATCCCCCATTCATAGCTTTCTTGGAGCTGGCTTTAAAGGGTTCATCGATTCCTTTGCAAATGTTAATTTCAGTTTCTCACTTTTAATCTTCATAATGAGGTATAGGTATATCTGATATTTCTGCACAAACCCATGTTGGATGATAACTGAGATATATATATACCATATATAGTTATCTATGCTAAAGTACAACATGACCACTAAGAAGGGATAAACCTTGTGATTTATTTTCAACCCCAACAATTAATATCATTAGCTTGGATATAAGTT
The DNA here is from genome assembly GCA_031232105.1 of Capsicum rhomboideum. Lineage (NCBI taxonomy): Eukaryota > Viridiplantae > Streptophyta > Magnoliopsida > Solanales > Solanaceae > Capsicum > Capsicum rhomboideum. The sequence continues at coordinate 125,913,909 of CP124714.1, forward strand.
AATATTTTTGTGCAGAGAATATCTAAATCCAAGTAGCAAGGATATGGACATGATCACAGTATATTCAATCCTCGTCAACTTGTTCCTAACAAACTTAAAAGAAAAATGTGTTCTTCCCCAGATACCCATTACACAAACAATCTTTCTTCTTGCTTCTTCTAGGCAACCATCATGCTACCTCCAATACTGATACAATTTAATTAGTTCACTCACTTATATTGTAATTTATTCATATATGAGTCAAGCTCAAACGGTAAGATAAAAAGAGTGTAATGCAAGCTCTTGCAGTAACCATTTGATGTTTCAACTAAACATGCGGAACAAAAAAATTAGAGAATTTACCTCTAACAATCATAGTATTTTTTTTGCTTCTCTTCTCCTGAAAACCTAAGTTTAAAGAGCCTGCTAAATCTAAAGAGATGGACCATTATAATCAATAATGTCAAGTATTGAAATTCTATAATGGGTCTGTTTTGCTCGTTGTAAAATATGAAAGCACGTGAAACCCAAAAGGTCGAGAACTTATCTCTAACAATCGAAGTATTTTCCTGCTTTCTCTACCCGAATAAGCCTGAGTTTAAAGAGCCTTCAGAATCCATAGTGGTGGATCATTATAATCAATAATGTCATGTACTCAAAATTCACAACGTGGTCTGCTTTTCTCATTGTAAAGAATACTATATTTTGAGAGTCTAACTTAGCCTCTAGTCCAAAAGCTTACTAGCTTTTGTTTTTGCTCCAAAAACCCACACTTCTGTAATATGGCACCTTTCCATTGCCTTTCGTCAATGAAAATTGAAGCAAAAAAAAATTCTTGTGTGGTCTAAGTTGAGATATATAAAGTAGATTAACAAATGGAGAAATCAGATTACTATGATATCGAATGAGTATATACATGTCTACAATTCATCACAATATTGGTCTTTCCTGGCAAGCATCTTCAAAATTTGAGGTTGTGAACTCTTAGACATGTTTATCATAGTAGTAGTTACTTATAAGGGATCCAATAGTAGGTAATATTTTCATATGGACAAATCCAAAGAAACAAAAAATGTCCACTTCTCATAGAAACCTGCACAATCATTTCAGTACATATCTTAAACTCTTTCAGGTAATTTTCTTGACACAACAAATCTTAAATCTCCTTTATTTTAATTCCCCCAAACAAGAAGAATTAGTATCCCGCAAAAAGCTAATATGGCATAAGAGAACTGATTACTATAGTAGATCAGTGGGCATAGTTGAAGAATAAAAAGTTAATTTTCCTGCAATGCAAAAGAATGTCTTCAACACTGAACTTTCGAAACAACACATATAATTCACAAGCATACTACTAATAATCTCTCAGGTTTGCTTAAGTTCAAACCCGTATTGTACTTTGTACCTATATATTTGACTGGGAAATAGCCAAGTCGGAAATCATTATTTTGTTTCATGAAATTCAAAAAGTCTCTAGGCCATCATTTTTATAACACGGTTATAATTATTGATATCTATAACTTTCTTAGTAATAAATTCATAGAAGTGAATGAATGAAAAATAGCTTTACCATATCCAATTTTCCTTTTGCTAGTCACATCTTTGAAAAAAGCGCAAAAGCTTTAATTTGTACAACATTATGATTGAAAATTTTATTTACCTCATCCACTCTTACTTTTGTTTGTATTATTATAAAGAAAAAGATTCAAAACCTTAAAATTTAAGCAATTTTTATATTCTTCGAATAAAGTTGTATAAGTAATCACCATTTATAGAGAAAACTAACTTTTTCGGTATTAAAGTCTTTCCTCAGTTTGAAAACACTAAAGAGTTCATAGAATCCTTCATTATTTTCACAACTCAGGTAATTTGCAGTAATAAAAGAGATGTGGAAACAAAAATAGGAATAAATTAGCAAGTGGTTACAATGGAAATAAACCTCCAGGATATATAGAGAGGAAAAAATAAGACGACAAAGGTAAAGAGAGATAAAAATAGAAAAAAGATAAAAGAGGAGATGGCCTTACAAAACTTTATGGATTGCTACACTCAATTGTCAGTGATTGGAGACCCGGTCTTTCTTAGCAATTTATGGCATGAACTCTTTCATTTGTGTACCGCGGTTGGACCAATCAACTAAAAAGCCAGACGAAAAAGTAAGGACTGATTTGCCAAGCTAAGGATGCACTACTACTATACTATCTAAAATGCTCGACCCTAAACAATCAAGGCAAGGGTTGCTAGTTGTATCCCTATTCTTTTACTATCTTAGAAAACTATTGAGAACGATCAATTCAAAAGGTATTTTAATATGTGTTTTCATAGAAACTCAAATGACATGAATCATTATTCTTGTTCTACCACACTTAGCAATTGTCAGTCTTTCAGGTTAGGGACTTTTTTCTATTTTCATCATATCATGTATTGGTTGTATCTACTAAAGCGTTTCATTACTATTAAGCACTATAACATTAGAACAACAAAGTGTCAAAATTATCAAAACATGCATTGTCGTTATTGATGGGGAAATCTGTTCGGAAAGAGATAACACGTCATTCTAGAAGTGTTGTCTTTAGTTCAGGTGGCATTTATTTATAGGCAAGCCTTGTATTTTTCTCATCATTCCTACAACGCATACACCGATTCAGTGTAAAATATAATAAAATATAAAGCAGAACAATCCTGTATTATATAACTGAATACTCCATTAGCAATAACTGATTGCAATAATAAAAGTACACACCAGAGAACTTGAAACAAAAAGCAAAGCCAAATTAGAACAAAAAGGGACGTAGAATTGCAGGAAAAAATCAGTAAAAACAGACATGCAGTGCTGAAAAAATAGAGGACAAACAAAGAAAGAAGAGTAAGAGCCAAAATATTACAATACCTGTCACGACCCGATTTTTCGAGTCCTACCGCGGCACCCTGAAGCTGATCAAACAAATCGTCAATACGAGGCATCGGATACTTATTCTTTACTGTCACCTTATTTAGCTGCCTGTAATCAATACACATTCGCATAGACCCATCCTTCTTCTTTACAAAAAGAACTGGAGCACCCCAAGGCGACACACTCGGCCTAATAAAACCCTTCCCCAAAAGATCCTTAAGCTGAATACTCAGCTCCCTCAACTCAGCAGGAGCCATACGATACGGAGCCATAGAAATAGGTCGGGTGCCCGGCTCGAGGTCAATAATAAACTCTATATCACGCTCAGGAGGAAGGCCAGGTAGGTCAGTCGGGAATACATCAGGAAACTCACGAACAATAAGGACAGAGTCAAGTGACGGACTCTCAATGCTAGCATCCCGAACATAAGCAAGGAATGAATCACAACCCCTCACCATCAATCTACGAGCCCGAACATATGAAATAATCCCCGTCGGTGTGCGGCTAATAGAACCCTGCCACACTACCGGGGGTACACCAGGCATGGCTAAGGTCACGGTCTTGGCAAAGCAATCCAAGACTGCATGATGAAAAGACAACCAGTCCATGCCCAGAATCACATCAAAATCTACCATGGCCAATACAATAAAATCAACCTGAGTCTCAAACTCCTGAATAGTCACCAGACATGATCTATATACCCGATCCACTACTAAAGAATCACCAACGGGGGTAGATACACGTAAGGGCACATATAATAACTCAGAACATAAACCCAACCGTGGTGCATAATAAGTAGATACATAAGAAAACGTGGATCCGGGATCAAATAATGCAGAAGCTGGCTGACGGCATACGAAAATCGTACCTGTAATCACCGCATCCAAAGCCTCAGCCTCTGGCCTAGCTGGCACGGCATACAACTGACGCTGGCTACCACTAGTCTGAGTACCAACCTGACTACCAGTCCGACCTCCCTGTGCTCCACCTCGAGAACCCTGGGGACCACCCCGACGACCCTGTGCACCACCTCTGCCTGCTGGCGGTACAGATCTGATGGGCTGTGCTGTCTGAACTGAAGGCTCAATAGCCCTGCGCTGAGGACACTCACGCGCGAAATGACCGAAAACCCCACAAGTATAACATGCTCCTGGCTCCCTGCTCGGCCTAGAAGATCCAATATGACCACCTCTAGCAGATGAACTGGGTTGACCATGCCCCTGAGGCTGGCTAACAGAACCACTATAGGTGGGCTGACCCCTATTAGATATCTGCAAAGCTGACTGTACGGGCCTACTAGGCTGACCCTGTCGCTGAAAAGACTGCTGCTGCTGATGAGGGTACCTACCCTGAAACTGGAAACCACGACCTCTGAACTGCGAACCACTATGGCTCCCACTGAAACTACCCTGGACACGAGGTCTCTTATCGCTGCCCCCTTGGGCCTCGCGATCCATCTCCTCAATAGAGTATACATGCTCAATAATCTCTGCGAATGACTTCCCTGAAGTCACTAAACTCTGGGTAGCCCTGCGGAGTGGCAATCTCAGTCCCCTGACAAAACATCTAACTCTCTCGTACTCATCAGGCAAAATAGAAGTAGCGTGCCTAGCAAGATCATGAAATCTCGCCTCATACTCGGCGACAGATAATGAACCCTGAGTCAACCTGGAGAACTCATCCCTGAGTCGCTCCCGCATAGTACGGGGCATATACTTTCCCAAGAAAATCTCGGAGAACTGGGTCCAGGTAATCAGTGGAGATCCCACTGGCCTGGAATCAAGATATCCCCTCCACCATCTCCTCGCTGCAGTATCGAACTGATATGCCACGAAATCAACACCACGAGACTGTACCAATCCCAAATTCCTAAGTCTATCCTCACAGCTGGACAAGAACTCATATGCATCCTCACCCGGAGTACCAGCAAATCTCGGTGGAGCTAATCTCAGGAAGCGACCCAACATCTTCTGCTCCTCGGCAGACATAACTGGCTGATCTATAACTGGCTGTGGAGCTACTGGTACAGGTAGAACCTCAACTCTCGGTGCCACAGCTACAGGCTGCGCCCCAGCACCAACTCCCTGTGCGGCTGGCTGTACTCCCGCAGTAGGCGGACCTCCAACTAATTCCAACAACTGAAGCAATGTACCTCGGAGCAAAGAAGCATCAATAAATCCGGGTGGAGCCTGGGCTACCCCCTGGCCCACCGGCTGCTATGGCGGCGGAACATCTGGAACTATAACGGGATCGGGTGACGGATCCCTAGCACGATCTGGTCCTGGGGCTGCTACTCTGCCCTGCCTTCGACCTCTAGGTCGACCTCGACCCCTAACTGGAGCCCTCGCTGCAGGCTCGGGGTCCCGACCCCCGGCTCTCGTATTATGCGTCCTAACCATCTGCGTAAAGAATGAACCAAATAGAGATTAGAAACCAACATAGACACCAACGCACTGAGGCGAATCAAAGAAATAAGATTTACCCTAAACATGCTCGGTAGCCTCCCGGAGATAGGATACGGACGTCTCCGTACCGATCCGCGAGACTCTACTAAACATCGGCTCATGCACCAACAATACCAGTGAAACCTAGGCTCTGATACCAAGCTGTCACAACCCGATTTTTCGAGTCCTGATGGCGCCTACCGTAACCCACCAATAGGCAAGCCAAACCCTAGCCCAGAGCGACAAGCGACAGGCTAACGGGTGGAATCTCAGGAAACAGAGATGAAGTGGAAGTAACCAGACTAATACACATGCTAGAAATACAAAAAAAAATAAAAAAAATCAAAATATATATATCCATACCAAGACTGAGAAGGAAGAGAACAATATATACAACTGAGAACCCCTCCCAAGACCTGGTGAAGTCGGTACAAGAGCCACTACTAGACATGTCAAAAAAAACAAGACAGAAACCAAATATATACAACAAGTACTACAGTCTCGAGAGCAAAAGACTATACAATAGAGATGGAGTAGGATCTGCCTCGGACGTCAGTAAGCTCACCCTGCTCCGGAGTCAGTGCTGGAAAGAGAGTCACGTCAAAACCGTCGACTAGTGCCCGGATCTGCATCGGGGAAAAAGATGCAGAAGTGCAGTATGAGTACCGGGGCAACGGGTACTCAGTAGGCATCATCGGCCGACTGAGCTCAATATAATATAAGCAAGCTAAAATGCGAGGGTGCATGCTAGGTCCGGGGTATAAATAATAAGTAAATACACTACTGCCGAGGCGTGTAGATATGCTCAGGAGATAAATAAATACGATACTAAGTAAAGAGTAAATAAATGCATAAGTAAGCACTCAAGTCAAACATAACCTATCTGGGCCCCCATAAACCCGATAGGCACACGAAAGAAAACAATAACCCAGCCTGGCCCCCATAAACCGGCGGGACACACAAGAATAGTAAATGCATAGTCACCAGTGTCTCGAAGCTGTATCAGTATCCAGTAACCAGAATAACCAACAAGGGTGCACCGGGCTTGAACCGGTACCAATGGGTAATAACAAGAGGCCAGACACCGGAATCGAACCGGACATAGTGGATAATAACAATAGGCCACATATATCATAACCGCCGGACTCGAACCGGAACTCAGTACCAAAACTCTCCAATCATATCATAACCAGATGCCGGACTCGAACCGAAACTCATAATAATCAGTGGCCGGACTCGAACCGGAACTCATAATAATCAGTAACCATCATGCTGAATCAGTGGCCGGACTTGAACCGGAACTTATAATAATCAGTAACCAAGTGACATAATAGTGCCAGAATCCACACAAATACAAGTAAACGGGGACATACCAGCCCCAAAATAAACTCGAAACATAAGTAAAGGAGCTAACCCACCACGTACTACAAGTCTGGGTATACATTCTAAGTCATGGCAAGGCGGGTCCGCATTCTAAATCAAACTAGCCGACCCCGGTCAAATACGGTGCTATTAGAGACTAACAAGGCTAAACAGGTCAAAAGGGCATAAATAGGGTAATTTAATACAAATTTTATCCTAAAAGATCATCTCGGGGATTAACTAAGCCTAATAAGGTTTAAAGCTAACTACACCGACTGTGAAGAGTAGCGGGGCCCACTACGGGGTCCCGAAACCAAGTCTGGGCTAAGGTTCCCCAAACCCCTACTAACAGCGGTACAACATTAACCAACCCTATAAAAGTAATATCTGGCACACCACGAGGATAGCAGGCCCGAAACACATCCGAACAAGGCCCTAACCGGCCCAAAAGGCCTAATCATAGCAAGCCAATGCCAATCTACAACTACCAGCCCAAACACTAGCATAATAATATGCAAATACTATAAACAAACTCAGTCTAGGTATATGGTAAGCCTAGCCTACCTGGACGCCGCCAAACGCCTGCCAAAGCTTGCTAAATAGGAGTCTTTCCCTTTCGAGAGACCTCCGATTGCTGCCACGCTAGCAAAATAATAAACTACATGTCAAAACATGAATTTTGATACCCATATTGCATTAGTTCAAAAAAATATCCAAATGGTCCATGTGGGGCCCACTTGTGGAATCGAAAAACCGAAATCGTCACAGCGTCCCAAATCACCCCATGACCAATAGTCACAACTAACACCGCTCAATTTGAGCTCAATATCTAGCTCAAACATCAATACCAATTCCAACAACCACCGTAACTAAAACTACCGTAAAAATAGGAAAACGTACCGTAGAAATGACGAGAACGAGTCCACGAACTCAAATATACCAACCCCTAACCTTGAATCTCTCTAGAAATGTTTAAAGTTGAGCTTAAAGTGCTAAAAAAAATGGTGGAATATATGTAGTTTTTTTTTCTTTAAACAAGATAAAATAAGAAAGGAATTAATATTAGAGTATATATATATATATACACTACACGTACAAGACCAATAAAAAAATAAGTCTTTTAGTCAAATGCCAATTAATATTGCATGCACATGGCTTTATCCATTATTTTGCTCTCCGTATATATATATATTCGGATACTGCATAGGCTCGTGGTAAAATAAATATAATATTTTAAATATACCATCATGAATAGAAAATTAGTTTGAACAAAACTTCTATAAAATAAAAATATTATTTTAACATATTTAGATTTACTATCTCCGTTTAAAATATAAATAAATTATAGAACTTTTATAAAGTAGTATAGATACATCATCACTAAAGAATTTTATAAATATCATAAATATTTTTGAAAGGTAATTAACTATGTCATTTTATCAAATTCTAATTTAATTTAACATTTTACAACGTGCTCGGTCTAAATACTATTCTCAAACGAACTGCCCGGGAACCGAACTGTCAGTCCCAGCAAGTCATAAATAACTTGGGGCAGTTATAGAAAAGCTCTAAACGCTGAGAACGCACGAAAATGAGGAAAATGACCGGGAAGGTCATTACAATACCATATCTGATTTTCAAAAAGCAAAATTTGAGAATATATTTTTTAATTATTCTCAAGACATAGGTGACCATGCACATAGAAGAACTCAGTCAAAATTAGGAAAGACCAACTCCTGAAATTTTTTTGAGATTGAAACAATATAGCTGTAAAAAATAAAAGTTGAAGAAATAAGCAAAACAAAGAGAAGGAAAAAAGAAAAAAAATAACTATGCAAAGCAAAATCATAACCAAAAGGGACATGCACAGTAGTATTACTGGAAAAAATTAGAGGAAAAAGAAAGAAGACAGAGCCATATTCATCTCAAGATCAAGATATAGCTAACACATGCGCAAAGAACTGAAAGAAGAACTCTGTCAAATTAAAAAAGACTAACCCCTAAAATTTTACTCGGATTGAAAAATAAATAAACAAGAAGTGAAGAACTGAGCGAAAGAGTACAAGCACAATGAAAATAAGCAAAAAAAAAGGAGAAGCCATTCTTTGGGAATAAATCACAAAGACACGTATGAGGAAGAAAAATGAACACATATGATAATTGCTTTAATTTACTATTTTAACCTTAGAAGAAAAGAGACACATATTTTATTGCTTAATATTACGGTTTACCCTTGGTTGTCAAAAAAAGCTTCACTTATTAATTAGTAGTAAAATCATTGAGAGAGATATAAAAAATGCTATAAAATTATATTTGATTGTCAAAAAATAGACGAGTAATTAAAAAAAAAAATTAGCATAGCAAAAAAAGAGAAAATAAAACTAGTGATCAAAACAAAAAAAAGGCTACAGTGAAAAAAAAGAAAGAAACAACGATCAAATAAAAAGGGAACGTGGCCAATGAAAATTAGTGGCTATAATATGGGAAACAAATTTTTGGGCCATTCAGTAGGGATTAATTTTCACCGAATGGCCATTTATTTCCATTCCCCTTAAAAAAAAAAAAAATTACATCTAGTGTCCCCTTGTCCGATCTTGAATTTTTGTGCCCTAAATATTTGGTCTTGAATTTTTTTCCCCCCAATAAGTTCTAATGTTTGCCTATAAGGAAAAACTTGTGGTCAATTGACCAAGTTTACTGTCTTAAAATGTCCTGAACGTGTGTCTTATGGCAAGAGTTAGAACATATTCTTTACGGGCAGCATATCTAAGCTCTAATGTTTGCATATAAGGCAAAACTTCTGGTCAATTTATGCAGGTTCATTGTCTTAAAATGTCATGAACGTTTGTCTTATGTGCAAGAGTTCAATCGTGTGACTTATAGGCAAGAGGTATTAAGAGAGGCTAAAAACTCAAGACCACACTATATGGAGGCTATTTTTCTAAGATTTTTTTTTATGGGAAACAAAATATCAAGACCAATTCATTTTAGGGCCATTTCTAAACTTAACCCAATAACAATGGGATATTAATTTTAGGGCTATAGTGTGTCAATAAAATGGGCCTAAAGTATATTTGAGATCCAATAGTCCAAAGCTAGACCACAACAAATTTCTGAGAGTGATATCATGTCATATCATTTTCCCTTTTTAAGGAGGCCCATTAAGGAAAAACCGAGAGCAGCCCAATCAGAGAGTATAAATATTAAACCCTAGCAGAAATTTGCAAATTGATAAACACTACTCTCTGCTTTCCCTTGCTGTCGAAATGGGTAGCGATAGCGAAGTGGAGAAGAGTGCACAAAAGGAGAAGGAGCAGAAGAAGCTGTTGTCTTTAGCTCCTATTGCTAAACCCCTTGCTGGAAAAAAACTCAACAAACGCATCTTCAAACTTGTTAGGCGAGGTGGTATACTTATATATTATATGTGTCTATTTTTGCAATATTGTGCTTTATTCAACTTACCTTTTATCGTGTGTCATCTCAGCTGCGGAGAAAAAATGCTTGAAGAGGGGCGTTAAAGAGGTGGTCAAGAGTATTCGACGCGGTCAAAAAGGGTTGGTCAAATTCCTTTTTAAAGCTTTAATATGTATGTTGATGTGTTATATGTAATTTCAATCGCTTGGAGAAATTGGAATCGAACAACTTTTTGGTTGTTACTCAGTACACATATTACACCTATATATATATATATATAGGACTTAAGGACTTATTTCTGGCTTAATGCATCTTGTGTCACTCACTATCTGGGCCTTGAAATGAAATTCATCTACTCAAGACTTAAAAAAAAAACTTTGGATGCATTTGTAGATCCACTATATATTAGTAGAGAATGGGAAATATTTTGTTATAAAACTTCAAGTTGTGAAGAATGGGAAGCAGTTAAGGTTTAGGCTATTTTAATCCAAATCAATTATTCCAGCCTCTCTCTTGTCCAAATAATTAACTAATGTCTAATTGCCTATCAGTGCCTACATCAGACACTAAAAGTGAACTTCAGTTAGGAAGTTGAAATAAAGTGACCTAGGTTGGAACAAAAAGAGTTGGACTGTTTGAGTTGTCTCTGTACTCGACTTTTATATCAACATTGTCTAGTCATAGTATGTAGGGCAGGCTAACTTTTCTCAGCACTAAAATTTTGCTTTTGAATAATGTAATTTAATTACTTTGATATGAATTTTGGGCGAAATTTGGGCATGGATAATTTTTCTCTTGCCGGAACAGATCCCTTAGAAATTCTTGGTCCATCAAACTTGCTGAAAACTTTGCCAGTGATCACAATCATTGATAACACCAGACTATTACTCTCCCACCCCCCCAAAAAAAAAAATAATCTCAAAGCAACACACCATACCTCAATCGAGAGAATATAGGATCAAATTTGACCTTTTAAATGCCTGATACTTCTTGACTGATATACTCAGTGAATGCTTAGGTTGAAGAGCGGGGAAATGAAAAAAACAATGGTAAAGAAGATGAAATCGTTACTTCACCAAAGATTTGGTTGATTCGTAGGTGGGGACGAAATAGGAGTGAATACAGAGAAGTGAAGAGCAAGAGAGATTTTTTGAAATTAACTTTACCTTTTGTATAGATACAGATGAAAAGTGTGATAATAAACTCCCTAAAATTCATCCCACTTGCCTAAGATAACCACTTAAAAATAAATTCAAATACCTACTCCCTTAAAATGGGCCCAATTTTTCTATGTAACCGTGATATCAAATCTGTGAATAGTAGTTAGCTATTGTAATTTTAATTCGTATTTGGTAAATAATAAATAGTAGGGAAAAGGGCCAAATTTACCTCTCTAGTTTGGAAAATTGGCTAAATATACCCTTCGTCATACTTTGGGGCCAAATTTACCCTCATTAAGAAACTTTTCATCTGTACGCTTCTTTTTACAGAAAAGCCCAAATCAACGTTAAATGCCCCATTTTTTAAAAATAAAACACACCCTAATCTAACCCGCCCCACCCGCCCCGCCCCGACCCACAAAAAAGACGAATAAATATACCCCTCCCTCAGTTCTGTTGGTCGAATTCTTGAGTTCTGTTGGGCAAGTTGCAGAAGAGATCGGACATGCATGCATAACTAGCTATTGTTAGTTGAGATGTTTTATCGTTTTCCAGTAGAAAACATGTACATTTGTGATCTTCTCCCGTTCAAAACAGTCTTTGCTGAGTGTTTCTATTTGTCTTCTGGCGCGTTTTTTCCTCTCGTGTATACTGCATCAGTTTGGGATTCGTAAGGCGTTGATTTAGGCCACTCCTAGTGAATGAAGTATTTTAGTTGTCGAAGATTTCACCACATTTTATGTTAAATGAGTTCTGTGTTCATTTTGAAGATCATTAATCAGCTTCAATTTTCGTAATGAACTAGCAAAGTCAGGATAAACTATTGTGACACGTCCATAGCCCTACAAAAATAACTGCAACATATCTGACACGTCCATGGATTTCGACCAACAGAACTGAGGGAGGGGTATATTTGTTTGTGTCTGTTTTGTGGGTCGGGTCGGACGGGTTAGATTAGGGTGTGTTTTATTTTTAAAAAATGGGACATTTAACGTTGATTTGGGCTTTTCTGGAAAAGGAAGGGTACACGTGAAAAGTTTCTTAACAGCGAGGGTAAATTGACCCCAAATATGACAACGAGGGTAAATTTGACCCCAAAGTATGCCGAAGGGTATAATTTAGCCAATTCTCCAAAGTAGAGGGGTAAATTTGACCCTTTTCCCTAAATAGTATCTACATGTTTTGTAATCTTAGTCTTAAATACGTGTATCGTGTGATTTTCTCAAATTTTATGGTCTAGCTTTGGACTATTGGATCCGAAATATACTTTAGGCCCATCAACTGCACTAAAATTTTGATTTTTAATAGTGTAATTTAATTACTTCGATATGAATTTTTTGAACTTTTCAGCCATGATACTGCACAGTTGCTATGAACATTCGCTTTGTCATACACGTACAAATCTACAAACAGCATATGTTGTTGATTACGGATTTTCTGTAGCTCTCTCTCATCATCCATTTGTTTTTGGTGATCACAGAGTGTGTGTTATAGCTGGAAATATATCTCCTATAGATGTCATCACCCATGTTCCAATCCTGTGTGAGGAAGCTGATATACCATATATCTACGTTTCTTCGAAAGAAGTAAGTTGAATTTCATGCTCTTATGTCAAATGCGTCTTCTTTCACTAGTTACTATTTGCAACTTCATTCAGCTTTGAACCTGTGACACTGACTGTATTATAGGGCTTGTGTAAAATCCTTTTCATTAGAAATCAGGATTGTGTATCCCTTCTTTTATATTGTAAGCTCCTTTGGCTCCACAAATTCTTGTCAGGAAGCATTATATTTCTTGTACATTCTTTCCTTGAGTAGTAGGATTTGTTTGCCATCTCAAACTCAATATTAAGGATGTGGTCTTATCAGAATTCAAAACAGTCAGTCATGTTGTGATTGCATTGGTCATAGGTGTACAAAGGCACTGTGATTCATGCTCTTTCTGCTTGCTTTGTGTATCCCATGCATGATATCTCCATGTTCGGTACAAACTTTAGGTGGTTTACGTGGTCATGATTGTGAAAACTCGCCAACTTTGTTTCAGGATCTTGCAAATGCAGGAGCTACCAAGAGACCAACATGTTGTGTATTAGTGCAGACAAAGCCTACCAAGGGGGAACTTAGCCAGGATGATCAAGAGAAACTGAAAGTAGATTATGATCAAGTTGTATCAGAAGTTGGTGGAATGACATCCTTGATGTTCTGATTATCAACATTATCATATTGGTGTTTGTACCTAATCCCCTAGTACTCAACATTGTAGTTATGGCTCTAGTATTAGTCTTTTCAACCTGGCTCTAGTATTAGTCTTTTCAACCTGAGCCCCCCGCCCCTTCTTTTTCTTTTTTTTTTTGGGTCTAACTTTTGGAACATCATTCGAAGGTGCTGCTATGTTATCCAAGTATTACTCTATTGTGTGACTTGTTGCAGGCTGGAAATGGGATCTTGGACGAAATCATCAAGGAATACTCGAAAGCACATGTCGAAGAGTTTGGGATAGTAATCCATAAAGAAATGATCCAATTAATCAAGATACAAAGTGAGAATGTATTCATATAATTTGGTACTTCTCAACAAATATCATCTGTTTTATTATTCTAAATGCATATACAATTTTGGGTATGAAAAACTTGTTATTCTTAGTTCTTGGGCTCAGAAATTCCTATAGACACAGTAAAGCTTCTTCTATTCTTTTGTTAGCTGATTTATGTGTCGGATTTCGTTCACCCCACGTTGATGATGATGATTGATAGATTCACCCTGCGTTGATGATGATGATGGATAGACTAATATTTATAGTCCCTAAATCAAATGCTGTTTGCAAAAGGAAGAGAGGATAAACTGAAGTATGTAACGTCTTATAGATAAAGAACTAACAGTGGGAATGAGAAATGGTTTTTTTGACGTTTGTAATGTGTAAGAGGTAGCAACAATATGAAATGGGTATAATAAGGGGAATACAATTGGAATTTTGAAAGGCTAAATGTCTACCGTTTATATTTTGGAAAAGGGTAAAAAAAATACCCCTTGCAAGCAAACTAATTACCTTGATTTTCTGTCTCACTAAGTTCCCAAATGCCAATACAGCTAGAAATATTTACCCGAGATACACCCCCACTGAAATCCCTTGAATTCTTTAAATTGTGCAACGAACTTCTTTTCTTACGTCATTTTTCTTTTTGATTAATTTACTTTGTTGCTATTTTTGTCTCCGCTGTTTATTTTTATTGTTTGAGTTTTTTTTGTTCTTTTTTTTGCCGTGGTTTTTGGGTACTTTGCACCCGACTAGCTGTACCCATCAGGTCCCGGTGTTTCAGGGCGGCCTCCCAGTTAGTTCCACGGGGCCCTGGAGACACGACTGGTTTGTAATGCCCCCAGTGGCCCTGCGGGGGCTCGAACTGGCGACCAAGAGGACTTGATTATCTCTTTTTTATCCCTTTTTATATTTTTACTTTTGCAAAAATACAAAACTAAAAACATTAACTAATTTTTTTTAAATTAATAAAAACAGATCAACAACAGGAACATACCCAATATATTTTCACAAAGTGGGGTCTGGGGAGGGTAAGTGTACGCAGTCCATACCACTACCTTAGAGGTGAGATAGAGAGGTTGTTTCCAATAGATTTCGAACTCAAGACAAAAATATGCTAGAAAAGAAATACTCCCTCCGTTTAAAAAAGAATGACCTGTTTTGACTCGGTACGGAGTTTAAGAAAATAAAGAAGACTTTTGAATCTTGTGGTCCTAAATTAAAGTTATGTCAAATGTACCAAAATGCCTTTTAATCTTATGGTCTAAAACATGTCATGTGGAAAGTGAGAATTAAAGTATTGCCAAAAAAGAAAAGGGTAATTTTTTTTGAAACATATTAAAAAGGAAAGTAGATCATTTTTTTTTTGAAACGGAGGGAGTAATAAAGGAACAAGAAACAATAGGTATTAACACACCAAATAATAACATAAACAAGACTATCACCAAGTAATACGACAAGCGATAACACACTCCGAAACAAGACTAGTCCTATGACTACTAGTACAGATAACAAAACAAAGTCCTCCTACCTACTCCGTCCTACTAACCTTCTACCCTAATTCGCCTCCTCCACTCCTTCCTATTTAGGGTTATGTCCTCGATAAGCTGAAGGTGCTCCATGTCATGTCGAATCACTCCCTCCAATATTTCATCGGTCTACCTCTACCTCACCTGAATCCATCCCTAGCCAACCTCTCACACCTCCGCACTTGGGCATTCGTGCACCTACTTATCACATGCCCGAACCATCTCAACCTCGCGTCTAGCATCTTGACTTCCACCGAAGCCACTCCCACCTTATCTCGAATAGCCTTATTTCTAACCCTATCTTTCCTAGTAAACCCACACATCCATCGTAGAATTCTCATCTCCGCCACCATCATCTTTTGGATGTGAGAGTTATTTACTGGCCAACACTACGACCCATACAATAAAGCTGGTCTAACCACCACTCTGTAGAACTTGTCTTTGCGTTTAGGAGACACCTTCTTATCTCACAAGATTGCAGAAGCGAGCCTCCATTTCATCCATCCTGCCGCAATACAGTGAGTAACATCCTCGTCAATTTCTCCATTTTCCTTGGATCATAGACCCAAGATACTTGAAACTATCTCTCTTTTGAATGGCCTGAGTATCAAGCTTTACAATCACATCGGTTTCATGTGTCACCTTGCTGAACTTGCACTCCAAATATTCCGTCTTGGACCTACTCAACTGAAGTCCTTTAGACTCTTGGGTTTGCCTCCAAATCTGCAACTTAGCATTAACTCCACCATAAGTCTTGTCAATCAGAACTACATCATCCACAAAAAGCATACACAACGGCAACTCACCTAGAGTTTTCCACGTCAAGGCATCCATCACCAAGGCAAATAAAAATGGGCTAAGAGTTGAACCCTGGTGTAACCCATCAAGATGTGAAAGTGCTCTGAATCTCCTCCTACAGTTCTAACACGAATCTTGGCTCCATTATATATATCCTTAATTGCCCTAGTATACGCCACCGGTATACTTCTAGCCTCCAAGAACCTCCAGAGAACCTCACTAGGGACTCTATCATAGGCCTTTTCTAGGTCGATAAACACGATGTATAAGTCCTTCTTCCTCTCCCTATACTGCTCCACCAGTCTCCTAACTAGATGGATGGCTTTTGTAGTCGAGCGCCCTGGCATGAATCCGAACTGATTCTCAGAAATAGACACAATCCTCCTTAACCTCAACTCTACTAACCTCTCCCAAACCTTCATAGTATGGCTTAACAACTTGATACCCCTATAGTTGTTGCAATCCTGAACACAATGCGTCTACAATAACCAAAGTCTCTCAAAGTTCTTCAAATCTCCCACCACAATGCTAGTGTACCTCTCTCTGTTAAAGAGTTTATGGAAGTAAGTCTGTCGTCTTTTTCTAATAAGAACCTCCTCCACCAAAACTTTGTCATCCGCATCCTTTATGCACTTCACTTGGTCAAGGTCCCGAGCCCACCCCTCTCTAACCTTGGCTAGCTTGTACAACTTCTTATCACGACCGACCTTTACCATCCAATTTGTATAAGCTTTCGAAAGCTACATTCTTAGCTGAAGTTACCACCAACTTATCCTCTTTCGTAGCAAGCTTATACTCCTCCCTATTCTTCCACTTCTCCTCCTCATCTTTATGCCAACTTAGCGTAAGCCCCCTTCTTAACCTCCACCTTCCTTTTAACCTCATCATTCCACCACCAGTTCCCTCGGTGATTGCCAAGGCGTCCTTTCAAGACACATAACACCTCTCTAGCCATCTCCCAGTGGCAGTCGTAGCCCACATACTTTCCACATCCCCTCTACTCTACCAAACCCTCCTAGCCATCAACTTTTCCCTAATCTCGAGTGCATTGACCGTATTCAGGCTACCTAGTTTAATCCTCGACCAATCCTCCACACCCTTCTTCCTCCTCTCCTTCTTGATCTCTAAGTCCATTACCAAAAGCCTATGCTGGGTCAAAAGATTCTCACTTGATATAGCCTTACAATCTTTACAAGACCCCTATCACCCTTCCTAAGGAGAAGAAAGTCAATCTGAGTCTTGGCAACCGAATTACGGAAGGTAACTAGGTAAACCTCTTTCTTCGAAAAGCTTGAATTAGCTACCATCAACCCAACAGCCTGAGAAAAATCCAAAAGTGAAGCTCCACCTTTGTTTCTCTCATCGAAACCAAAGCCTCCATGCACATCATCATAACCCCTCAAAGATAACCTGATGTGCCCATTGAAATTCCCTCCTATGAAAAGCTTCTTGGTGTTAGGGACACCCCTCACTATCTCATCGAAAGCCTCCCCGAAGCTCTTCTTATCTTCCTCATCCAAGCCTACATATGGGGCATAAGCACTAATAAAGTTCAAAGTAGACCCTCCAATGACTAACTTAATCAACGTCATCCTATCACTAACCCTCCTAACCTCTACCACGTGCTCTCTAAGTTCGTCATCTACCAAGATACCTACTCCATTCCTATTCCTTACTCTACTGAGTACCACAACTTATACCCGTCTATTACCCACGCCTTAGTACCTACCTATTTGGTTTCCAAGAGACAAGCTATAATTATCCGCCTCTTTCTAAGAATTTTCACTAGCTCTACGGACTTTTTCGATAAAGACCCTATGTTCCAAGACCCTACTCTCAACCTAGGGGCTCCCTTAACCCACTTACCCCTCCCTCCCTCTGCCCTCGACCCCAACCTCAACCTCAACCCCGATCTCAACCCCAATTCTAATCCTGACTAAAGACATGACCCTAAACAATCAACATTAACCACATCCACCAAAGAAAATGCAAGCTAATAAGGGGTTAATCAGGCCAACTAAACTCTAAGAAACACACCCAAGGCAACAAAGCAATCCAAAAAAAATAAATGCTACCAAGTCCACACCACGAATAAGACTAAGAACAACAATATGAATTAACCATAAAAATTAGACAATTGAATCGAAAAACAAGAAACAAATATGACTAAAACAGCAATAGAAATTACCAATACGCTGGGCAGGAATCAGTAATGAAGCTTGAATTAGGCAACACAAATAGATATGCTCGTCTCAACTACCCACTATGAAGGAGCAGAGAAGCAGGAACTAGTAATCAATCAAGAATAGTCAGGATAGTCAGACAAGAAACCAAGAGAAAGGGATCGAAATACAAATATAGAATAAGATAGATGGAGCGAAGACACCTGATCTTTTCGGGCATATTTGGGTTTTTTTCGGTGAGAAGATAGAGTTTGGTCGATTCATTGGATTCCAGCAATTTGGTGCAGAAATTGGTCGTTGGAATCTTGCTGCCATCGCCTTTACTTAATGCTAAGTAATGTCGTGAGCCGCCTGAGAAGTACCTAAAAGTGAGTAGAAAGAAAAGAAAAGAGAGAAAAGGAAAGAGAGAAAAGGAAAAAGTACAGGTCTGATCTGATCTAAGTCACCAGAGATGTCGCCGGAGGTCGTTGTTTTGTTCAAATCTGATCCTTACCATATAGATTACCGTAAGAAATAGTGAAGGAAAATACTAAAGTCCTAACTTATTTAGCAAAATTCAAATTAATAGAAAATATATTTTACAATGCACCCTCTTTTTTCTCTTACTTTATTATTCTCCTGTAACTTTTTTTAATTTTTTTTGTCTTCTTCTGTTGACTCCTTTTTATCTTATTTTGTTTTATCTTAATTTTTTTTCTTTTTTGGATAGATTATCTTTTTTTTTTTTTTTTTTTTTATCTATTTCTTAAAAATAAAATAAAATATACAGATAAAAATATTATCTAACTATTTTTGAACAAATAAAAATCTTAAAAAAATGAATATTTTAGATTGAAGCAGTACTCCATGATATCATGATATTTTTGGAGAGACACTCATCACAACAATAAAGAATTAAAGATGACAGTGTCTCATTAAAGGACTGAAGCAGTATTTCATGATACCATGATAGTATATAAATAGATAGATATATTGTTATGGTATCATGGGGGACTTAGGAGTCACATTAAAGGAATAAAGCAGTACTCCATGATACCATGACAGTACATAAATATACTTTGATGGTATCAAGGTATACTGAGGAGTGCCTCATTAAAGCACTGAAGCAATCCTACATGATACCATCACAATATATAGATATATTATAATGGTATTATGAAGGATTAAAGAGTGTCTCATTGAAGGATGATACCATATCAATTCATAAATATACTGTATGGTCTGCTGACATTCTCATTGAAGGACTGAAGCAGTCCTCCATGATACCATGCTAGCATATAAATATATTGTGATGGTATCATCAAGGATTGAATAATGTCTCATTGAAGAATGATACAGTGGTAGTATATAGATATACTGTGATGGTATTATGAAGGACTGAGGAGTGTCTCATTGAAGAACTGAAGTAGTCTTCCATAATACCATGTCATATATAGATATATTGGATAGTACACCGACCAATGTCTCATTTAAGCACTAAAGTAGTCATCCATAATAACATGCCAATATATAGATATATTGTGATAGTATCATAAAAGATTGAAGAGTGTTTCATTGAAGGATAATACCATATCAATATACAAATATATTGTGCAAGTATAATGAAGATTGTCTCATTGAAGGATGATACCATGATTATATATAAATATATTATGGTGGTACTGATGTGTCTCATTGAAGGACTGAAGCATTCCTCCATCCATGATACCATGCTAGTATATAGATATACTGTGATAATATCATGGAGGATTGGATATTGTCTCATTGAAAGATGATACAATGTCAATATATAAATATACTGTGATGGTATCATGAAAGACTGAGGAGTGTTTCATTGAAGGACTGGAGTAGTCCTCCATGATACATTATTGTATATAAATATATTGTGATAATATACTAGGTAATGTCTCATTTAAGGACTAAAGTAGTCATACATGATACCTGATCAGCCAACATTTTACGACTCATTTGGCCTAGAATTGGTAAAAAATTAGTCCTCAATGTCATTTTAGCTACTTTTAATGTTAGATTGGTTATTTTTCAGGGCTGAAGCCAAAAAGTGATCGATAAAGCATAAAGAAGCAAAAATATAGAGAATTGGAGATAAAAAGTGAAGGTGGCATCGCCCAAGCAGTTTGGCATATCGCCAAACCCCACATCGGATCACCAAAATGAAGTTCCTATCATCAAATATCACAGTTCATTTAAGTTCCAAAGGAAGAAATTCGGCGATGAGGATAAAAAGTTTGGTGTATTGCCGTGAAGTTCGGTGATGATAGAAGTCCATTGCCAAAGTTGATAGTTGTCAACCACTAAAGCTCAAGTTCAAGCCAATTTGGCAATAAAGTCTTACTTCGGCACATCGCCGATGAGGTTGGCGATGCACTTTACCTGTCGCTGAAGTGAGATCGGTGGTAATATTGTAATTTCTTTGACCCCATTTTTCTTCAGCTATAAAAGGCTTTTTGCAGCTTCTAACCATATCTTGTCACGACCCGGAATCCCATTCGGGCCGGACTGGCATCCGAAGCCGATCTGGCTCGAGAGAACCAATCTTTGCTCATGAACATTCGTATGCATATCTTCGTATGAATCTTATTAAACCTTATGCAACTATGCGGAAAACATGAACATGGAAACATATGCTATATACATATTTAGGAAACTTGGCCGTTGGGGCCATCACGTCAAACAAACATTTATCTTTTACATTCATAACCCACACATGTCTACAAAAGCCTCTAACAGATGCATTTACAAGATCAACTAACAGTCGGGACAAGTCCCCGCTTTATACAACATTTACAACATCAACACAACTGTACACCTATGACTCAAAAAGTCCCGAAGCAACTGGGGCTCACCAAAGATCCGCAATGTCAACCTACAATGGAGGTTTACTAGTGCCTGCACCTGCAACATGTAAGGTAATTCCCCTGAGGGGGTCAGTACGAAGAATGTACTGAGTATGTAAGCCTCATAAGAAATTCATCATACATAATAACCACAATAATGGAATCAATATAAAGAAATAGAAATGTGAATAAACTCTCTTTTTGCATGTGGGGAACCATGTATATTACGTTCTTTACTCCTCTTTTCTTCATCTTTTCTTCATCTTTATTATTCTACCCATGCTAGGCTATTTTGTCGCCCCTGGGATGAGATTAACCCATGCTAGGTACTTTGACCCCTGGGATGTTATGTAAACCCATGCTAGGCTTTCGTGTCGTTCCTGGGATATCGTTAACCCATGCTAGGTGCTGTGACCCCTGGGATGTTATCGTAACCCATGCTAGGCTTTCGTGTCGCCCCTGGGATGTACCGTCATAACCCATGCTAGGCTTTTATATCGCCCCTGGGATGTATCGGGATCGACCCATGCTAGGCTTTTCTGTCGCCCCTGGGATACCACCCGTGTTATTGGGATCGACCCATGCTAGGTATTTTAACCCCTGGGATACCACCCATGATTACTTATTAGTTACACATCTCTTATTTCTCTTGTTATTCTTACTTCCATTCTTAAGAGTGATTGAGGCATTGAGGATCATGACATAATTGGAATCACACATATATATTACTTCACTCTTGTTCTTCATGAGATTGACATCTTCACTTATGAGGAAATAGATATATTAACTTACACATCACCTCTCTTATTACTCTTATGGGATCTTATGAGATTGGTACTTTTACTTATGAAAGATTGGTACAAGGATAATCATCATATTATAGGACTTTGGAACAAGACATGATTGGAAAATTCCATCTAAGATTAAAGAGATTCTCTTATGTTATTACTCTCTTGAAATAGTTCTTCTCGAAATTTCAACATTATGACATCTTCGGAACTCCAATCAATGAACAAGAGATAAGTGTATCATAAGTCATCTAAGAATAGGACACATATGCATAATAATATACGTCAACCTGATTTGCTAAACTTCAAGCCTCTCGGAATTGAAACAAGTCCAATGTCAATAGGAACAATATGTTGTAGAAGGATACGAAAAGAGTAACCTTACATACCTTGTATTCTCAATACGATTCTACAATCTTAAGTGTTCATACAATAGTACCGCTCCATCCTTATGTTTCTATCTACAACACAAGTTCATAACGAAACCAACATTAACCACCAATTACCTTACAATGGCATACAATAACAATAAGTCACATGTTTAGCTTTAACATGTCATTTCCCCCTTGACAATACCATTTATGAAATTATCATACCAATAATCCCACAATATTCCATATATTGACCAACACATGATAACCAATAGCATGTCACACCAAGTTCATATTTTACACTTCTCCATCACCACCACATCACAATTATTCCATCAATTTACTTCAATACACCTCACAACAACAAATCGGCCAAACTCCTATAATTTACACTTATAGAAAAATAACAAGTTTAGAACCATAATAAAACCATACATGTTGTTATTTTATCCATACCATGCTCTTTCATCAAAACTACAAGTCATAATTCAAGTTACAATCCCATGGATAACACATCTTGTTCACAAAAACCAAAAGTGCCATGTCCAACACTTTCAACCATAACCAACATGATATACATAATATCTCATGCTTATAATATGTTAAAGTACAAGAAAAATCAATTACCCAAGCTTGGAAGATGGTGATCTTGTCCAAAAATGCCTTAGGGTTTTGGGAGCCAAAGAAGCTTTCTTGAGAATTCTCTAGAAAAAGATAGAAAAAGCATGTGTATTTCTCTTCAATAAAATCTGCATTTTGCCCCTTTATATAGGACCTTAATTTTCATCCTTAGCCACTCTTGGCATTTAATGCAATGTGTTGCATTAGTCAATGGAAGAATGGGTCATTTGACCCATTCTTGGCCCATGTTTTCTTTCTCATTTTGGGCCCTTTTTGGCCCAATTCATTTAATCCAATAAAATCAATAATTTCTCATGTTTAAATCATATTATACATGTTACAACAATATTCCCACTCATGCTATTCATATCCATAGCCTCAATCCCAAAAACAAGTGATTCTAGCCACGTATGACCTATTTTGACCAAAAGGGTAAAATCGTCATTTTGATGCCAAATTCGTTCTCGAGTAATTCTATCATCCCAATATAATACTGCAATCATTTCATGTATATTATCATGGTTGTAGAAGAAACGTGGCAAAAATCGGCTCAATACGTCCTCGGGCATCCTTTGGACTTAGAAAAATTCCAACTTTGAAAAAGTGGAAAAACCAGCGTGGCACGCCCTTGGGCGCGCCAGCTTTCTGCCTATGGACTAAAAAATTTTAGCCCAGAGCGGCGTGGAACGCCCCCTAGCGCGCCCCAGACTTAGTTTTTTTGAAAATTTTGTTTTTCGACTTTTCTTCGCGGGTTTGGTTAGATACTTCAAATCCTATTCTTTGACTTACTTCTTACCCTTAATATCCTTTGTTTAGAAGTACTCTTAGCCACGTTTTTAACCCCACAAATTCTCCATGAGAATCGCAAAACACCTCCTACGCAAGTTCAATCACATGTACAAGGTCAAATTTCAATTTTTTTCATCACTAACATTACAAATTACATACTCATGGCATCTCGACACCTAAGTAACCATTGTTCATCGTCGTCACATTGGGTTGGGAAGGTACGGGGTGTTACATATCTATTGTTGAATTGAGATCTAGAAAGTTTTAGCTAAAACCCTAAGGTTAGGATTAGTTTATTCCTTGGTTTTCTACATTAGATTTGGATTTTTACTTGTGAATATTTGGATCTAATGGAGGATTCGAATGAGTATATTGGTATAATTTCTTTTTCTCTTAATATGCTTGGCTAATTTCCCCAACTTGGGGTTGTGTGATGATTGAGTAGTGAATAATGCATGGATAGTGTTTATTTGCTTTTCTAATTGATTATTTGTTATGGGTTTAGCCATTACTCCATGTTATCAATCCAAAATTGGAGGTTGCAAAGTCTAATTGAGCTTAGATCCTTTATCATCCTTGAAAGAGGGATTAAGGGTGAGGAGGTTGTAGATTGGTTATGATGAAACACATGTGATGGTTTGAAAGAACCCACATGTGAAACTTAGTTTTTTATTGAAAGATTAACATTAAGACTCCAAATCTAGCCTACCTATGACTTCAATTGAATCAAAGCAAATGTTTACTCACCCATGTATGCATTCGCACTTATGATAAAACAATCCCAAGTTACCTTGTCATTTAATTACAACTCTCAAGTTTTTTTTTATTGCGAATCAAATTCACTATTGATAATTTGAATTGAAAGGCGTTCAAAATTAGTTACAAAACCCCCCATTTTAATTTTATTACATTTTAATTATAAGAGCAAGCATTTTTTAAATTATTACACTCTAAGGTGAAACTTTCTTGTTTATTCCCTATGGAATCGACCTCGACTCAAGAGTTGGGTAAATATATTGCTAACGATTGCATGTATCTAAACCGGTGTAATTGAGCATTATTAAAAAATGGTACCATTTCCAGGGAATGATAATATAGAATTCATTTATTGAAGTGTATTATTTCACTTGTGCTAGTTGTAGTTTGAATTTACTTTGTTTGTTGTTTTTGTTTTGTTTAGGTGAAAATATGAGCCAACACGGTAATATGAGCCAATACAATAGTGATATCGCAACTTTTAATGGGCAATTCGAGGATGATGACCATTTGGTAGATGTCGGAAAGGCTAGTGATATTCGCCTACGACCTACGGTGGGAAATGCGGTTTTCCATGTCACTAGCACCATTCTTTACTTACTTCAAATGAAAAGGATGTTCGGTGGTCAATCTCATGAGAACACAAACATGCACTTAAAGAATTTCATTGATGTTTACATCTCTTTTGACATAGCAAATATCTTCCAAGAATTCATCTGATTGCGATTGCTCTCTTTCTCATTGACGAGAGAGGCAGTTATTTGGCTAAGGAAATTGCCCGAAGGGTCCATTACTTCATGGGCTGAGCTAATGGAAGCTTTAATTGATAGGTTCTTTCCTCCATCTCATATGATTCAACTTCTAGATGAAATCAAAAGCTTCCACAAATTGAGTGATGAACCTGTACATAAAGCTTGGCTAAGGTTTAAGTAAAAGTTACTCCATTGCCCAACACATGAGCTACTAGATAAGTTATTGCTTCAAATCTTCTATCGGTCATTAAATTCTTTAAATAAGACCATAACGGAAAACTTCGTTGGTGGGTCTATGATAAACCAAATATTTGGAGTTGTTACGGGCTTGCTCAACCAAATGACGAAGCAAAATCGAGCTTGGCACACCCGAGATGCTGAGGTGGCCATAAGGGCTCCCTCCTCGTCTTTTGTGAGCTAAAAGCAAGGAAAAAAGGATGAAGAGAGATAAAAACATGGCTAAGATTATGACACAAATGGATCTCTTGACAAAACATTTTATGGGATCCAACGCCAAACGGTTAACGCTGTAGCTACAAGAGAAAATAAAGCCTATGAGGATGATGATGCCAATTCACTTGATGAGGAGATTCAATTATTGTCTAATCAAATGGTGGGTTCCTGACAAAGGCAAGGTGAGAATTAAGGTTGGAAGGATAGAGATCGAGATTGAAGGGACAAGGATCGAGATTGGAGAGATTATGACTGTGATCGTGATTCAAGACGCTCCCTCCTCATCTTTGATATGTATTTTTGGGGCAAGATAATACCTTGCCCGTCATTATAACGACAGACTTGTTGTTGTGGCAAGTCAACTTTTTGAAAGTGGTGTTGAGAAAATTCATAAGGACAATTGGGTGGACTACTACCGATATTATCGAGATTTCTACCAAAATTTGCACTCATAAAATCAAATTGGAGCCCGAATGTATACCAAGTACGGAGCATCAAAGGAGGTTGAATCCTCCAATGCAAGAGGTGGTTAAGAAGGAGAACATTAAGTGGCTTGATACAGGCATAGTGTATCCAATCTCGGATAGCACTTGGGTGAGCCCAGCGCAATGTGTAACTAAGATGGGAGGAATTACGGTGGTTACCAATGAGAATAATGTACTTATCCATATTAGGCCAGTTACGGGTTGGTGAGTATATATGGATTACCGAAAACTCAACTCTTGGACCGAAAAAGACCACTTTTATATGCCCTTTATAGATTAAATGTTAGATCATTTGGTGGGGTGAGGTTGGTATTGTTTTCTTGATAGGTACTCCGGGTAAAACTAAATCTCCATAGCCCCCGAAGACCAAGATAAGACCACTTTCACATGTCCGTATAGTACTTTTGCTTTCAAAAGCATGCCTTTTGGGTTGTGCAATGCTCCCGCCACCTTCCAAAGGTGCATGTTGTCAATATTTTCGAACATGGTAGAAGACACAATGGTGTGCGAAGCCTTTTAGGGCATGCCAACTTCTATCGATAATTCATCAAGAATTTTTCCAAGATAGCCTACCCAATGTGCAAGTTTCTTGAAAAAAAAGCCAAGTTTGATTTTGATGGGGATTGTGTGAGGGAATTCAATTGCCTCAAGGAGAAGCTTGTATCGGCACCTATCATAGTGGCTCCAAATTGGGCACTACCCTTCGAGTTTATGTGTGATGCGAGTGGAATAACACTAGGTGTAGTTCTCGGCCAACAAAAGGACAATCTTTTTCACCTGGCTTACTATTAAAGCAAGTCCTTGAATTATGCACAAAGGGACTACACAGTTATGGAATAAGAATTGTTAGCCATGGTCTATGCCTTTGAAAAGTTTTATCCTTACTTGTTGGGATCCAAAGTAATTGTTCATACAGACCATGCCGCTATTCGATACTTGATAGCCAAGAAGGAAGCTAAACCACAGCTCATACAATGGATATTGTTACTTTAAGAATTCAACTTCGAGGTCAAAGATAGAAAAGGATTTGAGAACCAAGTATCGGATCATCTATCCCGCCTTGAATCTAATAATGAGAAATTGGGAAAAATTGACATTAATGAGGTTTTCCTCGATGAGCTTGTTATGGATCTTTTGGAGGGGTGTAGAACCATAGTATGTGGACTATGCAAACTATGTTGTGTGTGGTATACTCTTCAAAGACCTAAATCTTTATCAAAGAAAGCGTTTCCTCCATGACGTGAGGTGATATTATTAGGATGAACCCTATTTATTTAGGGAATATGTGGATGGTGTGATCCGTAGGTGTGTTATAGAATCGAAAATGCAACCCATGCTTGACACTTTCCACACTTCTCAATTTGGTGGTCACTTTGACAGTATAAGGACAACTGCTAAAGTCCTTTAAAGTGGTTTCTATTGGCCTACGCTTTATCGGGATAGTAATGAGTTGGTCCAATTTTGTGTGCAATGTCAAATACAATAAGGTATTTCAAGGAGGCATGAAATGCCCTTGAAGCCTAATCTTGAAGTCAAATTATTTGATGTGTGAGCACTGATTTTATGGGGCCTTTTGTGAGCTAATATGGGAACAAGTATATCTTGGTGGCCGTTGACTATGTATCAAAGTGGGTTGAGGTAATTGTGTTACCAAATAATAAGAGAAAAAATGTCTCATTTTTCTTGACGAAGCATATCTTTATAAGGTTCGGGACTCCCCAAGCTATCATTAGTGACGGCGCCTCTCATTTTTGCAATAGGGTGTTTGGTACGTTGCTTGAAAAGTATGGGGTCAAGCATAAGGTTTCTACCTCATAGCACCCTCAAACTAGTGGCCAATTTGAAGTGTCGAATAGGGAGATTAAAGCAATCTTGGAGAAAAAAGTCAATGTGGGTTGAACCAATTGGGCAAGACAATTGGATGACACTCTTTGGGTATACCGTATAGCCTTCAAAACACCAATTGGAATGTATCCCTATCAGCGAGTTTTTTGGAAGGCTTGTCATCTACTAGTTGAGATGGAACACCGTGCTTTTTGGGATTTGAAGAATCTAAACATGGATTGGGATGAAGTTTCTAAGTCTAGAGTAGAGCAATTTCACGAATTGGATGAATTTTGCCTCCGGGCTTATAAAAGCTTTGCTCTCTACAAAGAGCGAATGAAGAGGTGGCATGACGCCAAGATCTTGAAGAGAGAGTTTTGAACTGGGGATGAAGTGTTACTTCTTAACTCAAGGCTGAAATTCTTTACGGGCAAACTAAAGTCCAAATGGTTGGGGCAATTCAAAGTGGTGCATGCATATTCTAGTGGTGTTGTTGAGTTGGAAGACCATGAGAAGAAAAGGTTCATGGTGAATAGCCAACGTTTAAAGCACCTCTAAGTTGGTGTCCCAGGGGTTGCTAAAGTTGAGGTACTCCACTTTAAAGATGTTTAATTAATGAAAAGAGACGTCGTGCCACGACGGTAACTAAGGCACTTCTTGGGAGGCAACCCAAGTTTTTATTTTCTACTTATTTGAATAAAATTTGTTGTATGGTGCAGGTGTACAATGGGTTTGGACTATGAAAATAATCTCACAAAATAAAGTGGAGTTAAAAATTGTTGGATACCATGCACTGAGCTCCAGGAAAGTGCCTTTGGCGATTCACGAAACACTTCAGCGAATCACCAAAGTCCTTCGCCTAACTCTGTATCCCAAATCTTGAGAACTGTTAAACTCAGTGATACTCTTCAATGTTTGGTGCATCACCGAACACTTAGGTGATGCCTTTGTCTATTGCCTAAGTCCTTAGCCAAAAACTAGCCTCCAAGCTATGGTAACTGTTAAATTCAACGATACATTGTGAGTTCAACGTAACACTGAACACTTGGGTGATACACCTGCCTATTGCCAAACTCGTTCATATTTAAGAGGCAATTGTTTGACTTCTTGACTTTGTCTATTCCACTTCTATGTTTTCAATACCTTAACCTTACTATCTCTTTTACTCACTCCATAGAAACAACACACATACATACTCACTCTCCTCACTTCACCTCACTCATCACCACCACTGTGACCCCACACACCACCGTCATCGCTGTCATATGTTTTTGACACCCAATTTTAGCTCGTCTTTTTCTTTCAATTAATTTTTCTATGCTTCTTAGCCCTAAATAATTTACTAAATAAATTCATATTTTTAATTTCTATGAATTTTGAAAGAAAGAAAAGAGAGGGTTTATTTCCCCTACCATGTTTTTAAATATTTTAACTAAACATAATTAGCTATTTGATATTAAAATCACACAAAATATATTTTGATATTCGCATTCGCGTTTCTTCTAATTATATTTGCATAATATATTGTTATTATGTATTTTTTATGAACAAAATTATTAAATTTAAATGCGTATACTAAATTATTTATATAATTTATATACGTAAATATTATAAAAATTAATTAGGATAAAAGAAGCATTGTTAAATTAATTTAATAGAAAATAAAAGTATTTGGGCCATTTAATTCAATCCCAATTATATTATTTTAAAGCCCAATTTTTTCATCAATTTTTGGATAAAAGAGGCCCAAAAATTAGCCCAAACCCGGTCCAATACACTCCCTCCTCATTCAACTCATCAATCCTTGCCACACCTTCTCCACCAATGAAATCATGCCACGTTCTCAAGCACAAACTCATATTGATAATTAAATCCTCTTAATCCTAGGGCCATAAATTTTTTAGTTTTATATATATTTGATTTTACTTATTTTCAGATTATTTCTAAACCGTCCAATCAAACTATTGGACGGTTCAAATTTTAGTCAAATCCCAAGTACAAAGAAACATTTTCTCTTCCCAAAAAATTAGAAAATCGGTACCATTTCCTTTCCCCAAAATCATCGATCAGTCACCCTCTTTTCTTACCCACAAAACAACAACAACCATCGACCATTCTTCTCTTTCTTTTTTCGCTCCTCCACCCCCCCCCCCCCCCCCCCAAAACCAGCAAACCCTAGCCTCCACCATAGGTGCCGCTAGCCCTGCCAGATTTCACCCCTTTTCTCTCCTCTTTAATCTGTGAATCCATCATTGATAGTGAATCAGTCCCTAAAATGGTGCTATAACCAAAAATCAGCCTCAAATCCGCATTAAAGACCTCAAAATCATCAAAGATATGGGAGAAAAAAGAGATTCGTTATAGAGGTTTACATTCAAATTTTGAATCTCTTCCCAATTTCCACATTTTTTGTGAATTCCTTGTTTCAAATTCGGACTTTCAAGTTCGAATTTCACCAATAAATATGGGTGTTTTTCATCCCCACAGACCACAAGTCGAAATTTGGAGAAACCAGTTAGATTCGGAAAAAAAGAAGAAGTTGAAAGTTCGAAATAAATTGAGGTTAAAAATTCAAAAAGAAATAGTGAACATTCGTACAAAATCGACAAGCAAAGTCATGAAAATTGCAAGTTTTGGGCTTCCGGAGTTTGAGTTTGATAGCCGGAAAATTCTTGTCGTCGGAGCTCCGGTTTACTGCCCAAAATAAGGGGCGAATTCGCCCCCTTTGTCGTTCATTTTTCATCATCATTTTTTCATCTTATTTTGGTTATGAAAATATGTGGTTTGTTCTGGTCTTAAATTTTATTGTTTCTTTTCGTCGTCTTTGCGGATAAAGATAAAATTCTAATTTTTGTTAAGTGATTTCGTGTGTAAAAATATAAATTAGTAAATACGTGAATATGTGATCTTTTTTTTTGGCTTAGAGTTTGGTTATGGTGTTGTTTTTCATTAGTCGAATTCATGAATGTAATTTCCTTCTAAGTCTGTGTTGTTTCAATATGTGGGGCTACTTGCCTATTTTATACACTACCAAAATATGAGTCTGTGAAAATATGAAAAATTATGTTTTATCTTGTTACTCTATTTTTCGGTAAACACCTTTTGTGCTCTTCTTGTTGTTGTTGTGAATTGGGTTCTAGGAGGAGTACATGAATCATATCGTCTTGCTCTGTCTTGTCTCTTATTATTTTTTATGTGGTTATTTTTATTTTTTTTTATGTTTCTTTAGGCTAAGGATTTCTTACTGAGTTTGCCGCTAGTTTTTTTCCCCAAAGAATCTGTTGAAATTTGTTTAGGTTGAATCTGAAACAAATGTGTTTTTGCCGCTTTAATATGAATGGTCTATGTGAACTGAAGAGGCTTTGGTTATGTCCCAAAATTAATTATTTATTTCTGCTACCTTAAGGTTAATAGAGAAATGGCCAAGTTCTTGTTTTGTTTCAAAAGGACACTATCCAGTTTTGAGTTAGGGGAGCAAGAGCTCTAAGTATGAATATGTATGTCCCCTCAAGTTTTTGGCAAATATAGTCTCTATAAGTTTTCTTTTAAACCTTAGTTGTTCAAGTGATCAAAATCTTGTTATGCTTGCCTTAATATTGAAAGAATTGGTCAAATCGCTACATTTGGTTTTAACATGTCGCTCGCTAACGTCATTCACGAAATCGGGGCTTTAGCTCATTATTTTTCCTTTACTAACCTTCACCATTTTGTGTTTATGGAGTGGCTTCAAATTGTATCTTAGGGTGGCTATTTTTATCTCTGCAGGTGTGTGTTTGTGTTCCTTAAGTTTGAGTTTTAAACAAAAGGGTTTTAACAAGTTTATCATTGATTTCCTTCGTTTTTGTTTTAAAAATATTTATTGGGAGTTTAATCAAGTTTAAATACCACTTCCTGATATTTTGATAGTTGTTTTATGTTTAGTCATATTCTTAATTCCCTCTTGGTAAAGTGTATAAATTGCTTAGTGTTAATAATACCCATTTGGGTTTTGAATAGCCGTCTTGCCTTAAAATGTGCTTTCATTCAAAACATACTTTTTTCTTAATGTGCACGTACACCTTCTATTTGATTAGTTACTAATCCTTATTATTTTCTTTGTCTCGTGTAAACTCGGGAGTTGGAGTTTCAATTGATTGGAACTCCATTTCAGACCTAAACATCGGGTCAACCGCTATTAGGATCACAACGTGTGGAGTCTCGTAGATTAGAAGCTCAACTCTGTTAGGCATCTAGTATCTCTTAGCTCTTTCCTCTTTACTTATTATCCATGTCATGTTAAGTAGTCTTTTGATACTTGGAATGATAATTGATTATTTTTATTTTATTGGCATTGTGTGATTTGCTTATTGCATTTACATTGCTTTAATATTTGCGGATCGCTTTAAAGTAGGTTAATGTTCTCACATTTTCGCAATTAACACGTGATTAATCAACTCGTAAAGATAGATTTTTTGGAAAAGGCTCCAGCAAAACTTAAAACTTGGCTAAGTTTATGACTAATTATTTTCAATGGACGTCGTAACCTTAACGTTTTCTTAAAACAAAATGAGAGTTTAATATTAATCCGGCAGAAGAGCAAGTCGCTAAAATTCAGTTTTTTCAAAAGAGTTTATTTATCAATTTTGACTTATTTCAATAAATCAAATAGTCTCAACATTTTGCATTACTCTCTATTTATTTTCCAACACTAGTTTTGAGTTTTCAGATTTTTTAAAGACTCAAAAACACAAGATATATATATATATATATATACGCTACCATATACAAGGTATTTTTTGTCACTATTTATTTATTTATTTTTTTAATTATTATTATTTATACTTTATTTCAACTATATATTTATCCATGTGTGTTTTACAAAATTTATCTATTTTTATCTTTTACATTTATTTTATCTACTTTCGTCTATTAGAATTTTTACAAATAAAACTCTTATGTTTTAAATATATAAGTCCATTTTTCCTCTGTTGATAATTTATTAATATGTTTTCACACCTTTATCTTTACTTTACAATAAGCATATTCATATAAATATATTGAATATAGTCTTCAGCATACATGTTTACAACATCATATTTAGTATGTATATTTTTTACTTTATGATAAAATATTATTATTAAAATTTTCATATTTTGAGTTAAATGTTTACTTTATTATAGTTTTATGTTACATTTTTGGTATATCGTAAGCATATGTTTATCTACCTTGTGCATTTCTTATTTTTAAAATTTAATAAATATTTTATATAGTTATCACCATTTTTTGCAAGTAATTAAACAAATACCTTTTTCCCAAATGTTTTTTTTTCTAAACTGAGTTTAATGACTATCTTCAGATAGGCTCTGAGGGATGCTTAACGCCTTCCCCTCGAGTAACCAAAATCCTTACTCGGATTATCAAATGTTTCTAAAAGACCAAAAAAATAGAGTTTTGCATAAAATATGTTTTTCCTAATTTTTCCTAAAATATAGGTAGTGCCTCTAAAAAATAACTTTTCAAAACCAGAGAGTCACAACGACCACGACCATATGTTGTGCACTATTTCGGCAGGTTTGAAATAGGGCGCGACCGCGTGACGACTCTGCTGAAATTCTAACTTAGGTTTTGACCTTAGCAGGCTTAGTCTAGGACTATTTTTTGGAAATATTTATTTTTTTACTACGTTATTTGCTTTATTCATGTTTATATCCTGCTTTATTTGAAAGGACGCAAGCCAAATCCAAACTTGCATCCTTATTTGTTTGAAAACATTACTTGTTACTGCTTTCTCATTTGTATTTTTCTATCAAGTCTTTGGCCATACACTTCACACACTGTGATTCGCGACGAGAGATGTCACACACTCCCCTAAACCTTCTTTTGGATTCCTTAGTTTCAGAGTTGGTGCAATTAGGTTAGTGTGCATTTATAGAGTCCACTCTTAAGCATCTAGGGAAAATTCTTACTCTAGAAATAGGTCATGTTGCATGCACCTTAGGCGGGAAAGTCCAAGGTATCATCTCCGCAATTAGGAAACCACCCTTTTGTCAAAAGGTTGTAAACCTAACGACATGCCTTTTATGTGAAGATTGATGTAAATGATCCAAACTTAAACCCATAATGGATTTGGACCAAACAAACTTTTCTTACTCTTTACCCTTTTTTTCCAGATGAATATCAATTAGAACCTGCCAAATATCCAAATGGTTGTCTCAGCTCCTCACAACCCTACAAAACTGGTGGTGGAACATTCGTGTAGTGCATGGGGCCGAGGTTAGAGAACACTTGGGTGCTTTGATATCACTCATGGGGATCCGAGCTAACAAGACACTCCTTACCTTGTAGATGGAATTCTGAGATCCTGCCATAATGACTTTCAAGTTTTTGGATTTCGAGATGATCCCCACCTTGGAGGATATTAGTGGTTTCACTTAACTACTACTCAGAGGAAGAATATTAGTACTCTCGTCACCCATAACGAGGTAAAATTTCCTAAAGCTCCTTGGGTGATAGGTTTTTCTATCATTGAGAAATGTAGAAGGCGCAAAAGGAAAACTAGATTATCTTTTTCGAAGATTTGGTCGTCTTGAGAGTTTCGATGAACATCGGGATAAATTTACCAGCACTCGTAGAATATGGGATTATATGCGGCCTAGGATCTTCGTGATGGGTTTCCTGGGAGCTATGGTCTTCTCCATGAAATTTCACTGTGTCAACATCAACCTTTTGCTAATAGTGATGAACATCTTCGCAGAGCTGCACAGATTTACCTTAGTACATATGATTCTCGTCAAGGTACTTCGGTCATTGTCGGCATGTACTAGAGGAAATAATTCCTTTGAGGGCTGCAACTTATTGTTGCAAATCTGGGAATAAAGCATTTCTATCGTCGTCACCCACAAATGGACTACTGCATTGACACACGCAGTAGGATCCAAATCCATGAGAATCATTTGAGGTATTGGCATGTGCCCATGGGAGTGAAAGAGTGGCGCGTGTTTTTAACCAATCTTACTGGAGATTCCATCCAATGGAATTATCCTTGGATGGCGGGATTGACCTTTGTCAGGACTCGACACTTGTACTTCATTGAGTTGATTGGATTAGGAGGCATTCAACCATATGCACATCTTCGAGTTCTCAGGCAGTTTTGAATTGTGCAGGATATACCGTTGTGGTTAGTCATGGTACTGCACGAGGATAGTTATGGATCATTGTTCCCAATATCACGAGTGAGAACCCTGCAAACAGAATGGGATTACATGACTACACTGAAAATGGAAGGAGAGGGATGGTGCACGCTAGAGTATTTTGCATGGCGTACTATTGTGAACCACATGGCTCAACCAAGCGCATAGGGGTTCAGAGGGTTAACGAAAACCCAGTGGGTCGAGTGGGTTAGGGAAAAAGTACTTCCCCGTATGGACCTCACCACACCAATGTACAATCAAATAGTTCCAAGCTCAGTTGATTATTTGATACCCATGATTGAAGAAGATTCGGAAGACCTAAAGGAAGAAGAGGAAGAGGATCCTAAAAAAGACCTAGAAGAGGATCCTAAGAAATATCCAGAGGAAGAAATAGAGAAAGACCCAGAAGAGGATCCTGAAGAAGACCCCGAGGAGTGGATAGAAGAAGACCAGTGAGAGTTTGGAAACTAGTTCCAACATTTATGATCCTAAAGATGGAGGGGTGATGGATACAGACTTAGCACCTGAGTATATCCTTGATGGGTCCCCAAAGTACCACCCAAGGTTATATTATGGGGTGACGAATGATAATGATGATGCTCCTACATGGCCTTAGATTATCTTTCCTTTTTGAACTTTTATTTATCCCCTAAAAGAGCCGTATGGCCAATCCCATTGTATGCCTTTGCATCCACCCATGTACTTTCATTTTTTAGGCTTCTATCTCCCCATTTCATTGTAACCTCTTGAAGTCATCTTTTGCTTAATGAAAGTCATATTTTATTCCAAATGTGTTAAATGGATCATTTATCATGAAATTGATTGCAATGTAGACCTACCTCTGGCTAAAAGAGGCTCCATATTAGGACGCGTTTTGAGTGAATGTTACCAACTTGGCGTATATTTGTGTTACATATTTGTTACATCTTTCTGTATCTCCCAAACTAAAATGGTTTCCCTTTTCTTTTTTTTTTCTTTTTTGTTCATTATTAATCCCCCAAAGAATGTTTATTTGTGTCAATTTACAAACTGGCTGAATCACAATACAACCTTCGATCCAATGGAAAAATGATTGAAGAATCTAACAATGCCTCAATGGTACCAATAGATAGTGCCAAAAGTTTCCAAAAGCTGCTAGATACTAAGAACGATGAGCAGATGGACAACATGGCACAGGAAATCAAAATCCTTAAGGAAGAACTATGCCAAGTGCGAGACTTGACCAAGCTTACGGGTGTTGCTTTCCCTGCTCAATTGTAATTTCCAAATGCTGAACAACCTCTAGTCACTCCCGCCAACTTAACAAATCCACCTAAACAAACACCACATTCTCCCATTTATGATCAAGTTCCACTTGTTCCTCCACCCACCACTAAGGCTGCACCTGATCTTTTATTGCCTACTCAGAACTTCACCATTCCTATTCACTGATTAATGCAACATATACCTGAGGCTCGCGTCACTTGTGAAATACCTGTACCATCGATATCTGATATTGAAGCTCCTACTTTCGCAATATCCTGGGCTGTAAAAGTCTTGTATGAGGTCGATCTGTACGTAGGGCTGGAGAAGGACGTCCAATTGAATAGAGAAAAGTCAATAGCAAATCAACCCAACAGTATGAAAAGGGTGTTAAAAAACATGCAGGTAACTAACGGAACCGAGAGCCTGGATTATGATGAACTATGCATCCATCCAGACATCGACATGCCAGTTGGGTACAAACCACCAAAGTTTGATGTATTTGATGGAAAGGGTGATCCTCATGCACACTTAAGGGCCTATTGCGACAAGCTAGTCGGCATAGTAAGGAATGAAAAGTTGAGATGAAGTTGTTTATTCGAAGTCTGTCGGGAGAAGCTTTGACTTGGTACACTTGCCAAAGCCCTCGTAAATGTCATGATTAGCAGGAAATGGTTGAAGATTTCATGAGTTGCTTTATGTTTGATTCCAAAATCACCCCAGACAGGTTCTCATTGGCCAACATACAAAAGAAGCCATCAAAGTCATTTCAGGAATATGCATGGCGATGGAGGATTGAGGTTGCTAGTATCCGAACCCTACTGGATGAGAGTGAGCTCTCCAAGTACTTTATTCGAGCTCAAGAAAGTGTTTACTTTGACAAGATGATGTCAATGATGGGCCAGAAGTTTATAGAATTGGTCAAGATGGGAGATTCATAGAAGAAGGCATCAAGTCAGGAAAGATTCAGTCTATGATTGCATTGCAAGTCGCAAGTAAATCCATACAGTCAGGTTCTATCAATAGTAACAAGAAGAAGAAGGAAGATGTCTCAACTATCACACCATACTACCAACCCAAAAATTCTTCCTACCAATACTCTAACAACTTCTAAATTATCGTGCATACCCCATATGTTCATGTATACAATACCCATACACACTATAATCCACCTCGAACCCCAGCATACTAAAATCCACCAAGACCATATTCCTCTGTCCAAGCTCCAGTTAACCAAAATAGACCAATATATGCACCAATACCATGTCCAAATCTCGAAGCTAGAAATACCTGCACCGACACACCTATTGATAAACCTTTGGCTTAATTGTTTAAGAGGTTGAGAGCAGCAGGATTGTTGCACCCAATAGAGGGAAAAGTCCCTGATCCAACCTCTAGGAAATTTGATGAAAACAAGCGATGTGCTTATCAATCGGGAATCCAGGGCCATGACACAGAAAAGTGTTATGATTTAAACAATCAGATCAAGTCTCTAATCAGAAAAGGAGTAATCAAATGCACCGTAACTCCTCCAAATGTGAACAACAACCCTTTGCCAAATTATGAGAATCGAGAAGTCGACATGATTACTCTAGAGGAAGTGTATAACTTAGAGGGAACTATTGTACCTATTTGGAACACAGAAAAAGGTGCCACTACATCTCCAGTGTAACCTGTTATCACGATTCAATTAAGGGAGCCTTTAACTCTTCAAACCTACCTGTCGAGAGTTGTAGTAATCATTATAGCCACTGGAAAGCTTGACTATGACACTAAAGCAATCTGATGGGACTACCGAAC
Source organism: Capsicum rhomboideum (assembly GCA_031232105.1). NCBI lineage: Eukaryota > Viridiplantae > Streptophyta > Magnoliopsida > Solanales > Solanaceae > Capsicum > Capsicum rhomboideum. The sequence goes on from CP124714.1 coordinate 125,952,108, forward strand.
CAAAGCCAAGGGCAAGATAATAGACGTTGTTGTGGCTCAGGGAATGACCAGGTAGGGAAGGTGTTACACCCTAGAGGATCTGAATCGAAGAGTTCTCGGGAAAGTAAAAAATCTAAAGGAATGTTACTGATGCTGAAGCCATGGAATTTTGGAAGAAGATGCAGCCTAAGGACTATTCGGACGATGAACAGCTAAAGAAAACACCTGCCCACATATCCATTATGTCTTTGCTTATGAGTTTCGAAGCCTATAAAAATGCTTTGATAGAAGTATTAAGCTGAGTTAGCATACCAAAAGAGACCACAAGTGAAACTCTGACCGCGCAATCAGAGGTATGGTGGAAGCAAATAAGATCTCTTTCCATGATGATGAACTACTGCCAGAAGGGGCCGAACACAACAAAGCACTTCACATTGCAGTCAAATACTGTAACAAGATCATGACTAGGGTTCTGATTGATGGCGGTTCAGGTTCTAATATCTGTCTATTATCCACTCTAAGAGATTTGGGTGTGAATATAAGAGAGATAAGGGAAAGTCTGGTGAAGGTCAGAGCTTTTGATGGATCACAAAGGGGCGTCACTGGAGAAATCTAACTAACATAGCAAGTAGGGTCAGCTGTACTCCCCATATTATTTAAAATGATGGATGTATCGTCCAGTTACAACCTGTTGATGGGAAGGACATGGGTCCACATAGCAAGTGCAGTTCCCTCTACTGTCCATTAGTGTGTGAATTTTGAGTGGTGGTCACATGAAAGTTACCATTCATGAGGAGCTCAGTCATCCCATCTAATCTGTTAATTCTATTCCAGTCACTGAGGAATTAGATAGAGCCGCTTTCCATACTCTGGAGATCATGCAGTCTATAAGGATCGATCAGAAAGTAAAGTCGGTTGATGTGAAATTGTTGAGTGCAGCAAAGATAGTTGCGTCAGAGATGTTGAAATATGGGTATCAGCCTATGACAGGACTAAGACAGGACTAGGGCCAAAAACCAATGGTATAATTCATCTAATCCAGTTGAAACATCAGAGAGGTACCATTGGGCTTGGATATAAGCCCGCTTTTAGAGGAGTTTGTGGTGAAGGATCAGGTCAGATAGTGTTTGTGCTAGCCTAAGTCCCAGTTTCAGAGCAAACAACTAATGAGGACATCATAGAAGGAATAGCGAATCTGTTTGTGGCCGTGATCGATGAAGGACTGAAGATAGATCTCAAAAAGACCGACCATCCATGACGCCAAACCTGGAGAAGTCTTACAGAATTGGACCATCAGCCCATCCCTGTTTTGACAAGAGTCCTGGCAGTGTGGAATTGTAGTTGATTACAAAATTATTTTTTTGCATGATCAATTGAGGCTTGAATCATGCCTAGCCCTTTTTCGCTACTCGCCTCTTGCTAAAAACCGAGTGCTTTTCTTTAAATAAAAGTCTTTATTTCCAAAAAAGGTTATTTTCCCTTTTTTTTTCTTTAATATCTCTTTATTTTACTCACCCTTTTATACTTTTCAGTGCTAATATTAGTAAAAATCCTCGTTCAACGATTATGACATGTAACGAATCCACTGAGTAAAATACGAGCAATGAGCAGGATTATGAGGAATACGATGAAAGCATGATGCCTAAAATCCTGCCCCATGAGATCAACCAACCTGAAAGGCAGAAGAAGCCTAATATGGATGAAACTGAGGTTGTAAATTTGGGAGATGAAGAAATGGTGAATGAAACGCGAGTCAGCATACATTTGAAAGCTGAGAGAAAGTGAGAATTGATAAAATTGCTCAAGCAATACATTGATGTGTTTGCTTGGTCTTATGAAGACATGCTAGGGTTAAATACTGATATTGTCTCACATCAGTTGTCGATTGACCCCACTTGTCCACCTGTGAAGCAAAAGATGAGAAAATTCAAACCCGATTTGAGCTTGAGAATTAAAGAGAAGGTGACGAAATAGATAAAAGCAAACATCGTGAGGGTCACAAATTACCCCACATAGTTGGTCAACATCATGCCAGTTCCAAAGAAGGATGGGAAGACAAGGATATATGTAGCCTATCGAAATCTCAACAAGGCTAGTCCAAAAGATGATTTTTCTCTTCCGAACATTCATATACTCATTGATAATTATGCAAAACATGAGTTGCAGTCATTCGTTGATTGTTTTAGGGGATATCATCAAATCTTGATGAATGAAGATGATGCAGAGAAGACAACCTTTATCACTCCATGGGGAGTATATTGCTACAGGGTAATGCCATTTGGACTAAAAAATACTGGTGTAACTTACATGAGGGCTATGACTACCCTTTTCCATCATATGATTCACAAGGAGATTGAGGTATACATGGATGATGTCGCTATCAAGTCCAAAAGGAGTTCGGATCACTTGGATGACTTACGAAAGTTCTTCAAAAGGTTGCAAAGGTACAATCTAAAGTTGACTCTAGGCAAATGTGCTTTTGGAGTTCCCTCGGGAAAATTATTAGGGTTTATTATTACCTGGAGAGGTATAGAGTTGGACCCATCCAAGATCAAGGCAATCCAGGAATTACCACCCCCTTAGACCAAGAAGGACGTAATGAGTTTCTTGGGGAGGCTTAATTATATTAGTCAATTCATAGCTCAGTCCATGATAATCTGTGAACCCATATTCAAGTTGCTGAGAAAAGATGCCACTGCAAGATGGACGGAAGAATGCCAAAAGGTTTTTGATAAAATCAAGGAATACTTGTCTAGCTAGTCGTTATTGGTTCCACTAGAGCCCAGAAAGCCATTTATATTATACCTATCCATTATGGATGGTGCATTTGGACGTATGTTGGGGCAATATGATGAGACAGGAAAGAAGGAGCAAGCCATTTACTACCTGAGCAAGAAGTTCACGCCGTATGAAGCAAGATATACATTGTTGGAACGAGCCTGTTGTGTGTTGATTTGGGTTACCCAAAAGTTGAGGCACTACCTAACCGCATATACCACGTATTTGATTTTAAGAATGGATCCGCTCAAGTATATTTTTCAAAAACCAATGCCTATTGGAAAATTGGCAAAATGGCAAATTTTATTGAGCGAGTTCGATATTATGTACGTGACATAAAAAGCCATTAAAGGACAAGCTTTGGATGATCACCTCGCAGAAAATCTAGTGGATGAAGATTATAAGCCACTCAAGACCTACTTTTCAGATGAAGAAGTGTTGTTCGTAGGATAGGACATCTCAGAGTCGTATGACGGGTTGAGGATGTTCTTTGATGGAGCATCAAACTCTAAAGGAGACGGAATCTGGGCAGTTTGAAAAATAGGTCAACATTATCCGATCTAAGCAAAGATTAGGTTTCTTTGCACAAATAATATGGCGAAACATGAAGCTTGTATTCTCGGACTAAGGATAGCTGTAGACATGAACATCAATGAGCTTTTGGTGACAGGAGATTCAAATTTGTTGGTTCATCAGGTAAAAGGAGAATGAACCACCAAGAATGTCAAGATCCTTCCTTATGTGCAATGTGTGAAGGACGTACCTAAGCAAAAGATTCACGAATATTGAATTCAAAATCTGTCCCTTGAATTCAAAATGAGTATGCCGATGCCCTAGCAACACTATCTTTAATGATCCAATATCTAGATAAGAATTTCATTGATCCCACTAAGGTGGAGTTACTTGATCATTATGCATAATGTTTCCATGTAGATAAATAACCGAATCAAAAGCTGTGGTATTATGACATCAGAAGGTTGCTCAAAGTGGGAGAATATCTAGAAAGTGCCACCAGTAAGCAGAAGCGGACTTTAAGAAGGATGGTCAATCACTTATTTCTCAATAGAAAAATACTATATAGGAGGACTCTATATTTGGGATTGCTATGATGTGTCATTTCCATAGAAGAAACAAGACTATTGGAAGAAATATATGCAGGAACTTATGAGCCCCACATGAATAGGTTTATGCTACTAAGGAAGATTTTGAGAGCCGATTATTTTTGGATGACCATGGAGGGGGATAACATCCGATACATGCAGAAATATCATCAGTGCCAAGTTCATGGGGATTTTATACGAGTTTCGCCAAATGAGCTCAATGTGATAGGCTCTCCTTAGCCGTTTGTCGCTTGGGGCATGGATGTTATTGGGCCTATAGAGCCTCCCGTATCGAATGGACACCATTTCATCCTAGTAGCTATTGACTATTTCATAAAATGGGTTCAAGTGTCAATGCATAAGTCAGTAACAAAGAAAGTGACAACAGATTTCATTCGCAATAACATAGTCTGTTAGTTTGAGATTCCAGAGTCAATCATAACGAATTATGGGGCCAATCTTAGTAGCGATCTCATGAGAGAGATTTGTGAAAGGTTTAAGATCTCTCATCGAAATTCCACAGCATATCAGCCACAAATGAATGGAGCAGTTGAGGCTGCAAATAAGAATATCAAGAGGATCTTGAGGAAAATAGTGGATGATAACGGAGAATGGCATGAGAAGCTACCATATGCTTTGCTCGGCTATCGTACCACGATCAGAACATCTAATGGGGTAACTCCCTACATATTGGTTTATGGTTTGGAAGTAGTGGTACCCACAGAAGTGGAAATACCTTCCTTAAAAATCATCCAAGAGGTTGGTCTAGATGACTCGGAATGGGTTTGGAGCAGGATTAAACAATTGATGCTCATTGATGAGAAGAGAATGGACACAATCTGTCATAGTCAAATATATTTAAATAGAATAAACAAGGCGTTCAACAAGAAAGTCAAGCCTTGATTATTTGTACCAAGACAATTAGTATTGAAGAAGATATTACCTCACCAAGATAAAGATAAAGGGAAATTTGTTCCAAATTGGCAAGGTCCCTACATGTTTCACTGAGTACTCTCAGGAGGAGCCATAATCCTTGCAGAAATGGATGGCACAGTAAGCACGAAGCTAATCAATTTAGACGCTAGCAAGAAGTACTACATTTGAAGACATTAGGACTAGTTGTTATTTCCTTGAAATTTTGAATTTTTCTCTTATGCAACAGAACTACGTATTAGCCCGACTTCCCACGGCAGGATAATAGACAACCCGCATTGGGTGCGGTCACTCTTAGAAAAAATAAAAACATCTTCTTTCCTATATTTAGAACTACGCTCGACCTGACTTCCCTTAGTAGGATACGTAGGCAATCCTCATCGAATTTGGTCCCTTCATATTTTACTCTTTTATTATACTTGAACTACGTTCTGACCTAATTCCGCTTGGATACATAGGCAGCCTAAGTCAGGCTTGATCATTGCATTATTTTACTTCCTTTTTGTATTTGAACTATGTCATGACCTGATTCCATTTGGATACTTAGGCAACCTGAGTCAGGCTCGGTCATTGCATTTCTTATTTTCATCTCTCCCTTGTACTTGAACTACGTCATGACCTAGTTCCACTTGGATACGTAGGCAACCTAAGTCAGTCTTAGTCATTGCATCTTATATTTCTTTCTCTATCCTCGAACTATGTACAAACCTGATTCCTATTTGGGGATACATAGGCAACCTCTAAAAGGTTCGGTCTTACCCTTAGAAAACCCCCCCTTTGTTCATAGCATAGCCTCAGAATATAAGAGATCTTGCTATCAGGATCATCTTTGGCATTGGCAAAAGCCAGAGGAGCGTTATCCGAAGGATAAAGCTACATGGTTATACGCTCGATGATTGAAGAGGCTCAATAGATTTCAGAACATGTCATAATATAAAAACGATAGAGGATTACTATATATATATACTCATTATATACTCAATATATATGAAAAAATATATATACTTTTCAAAATATTTTCCTACTTTTCCACCTACCAAGTCTCCCAGATTGGGAAGATCGAGCAGCCTAGGAAGTATTGAAGGATTCCAATGACAAAGCCAGGATTCTCAATCGACACAAATCAGAACCCCTTCCCAACTAAGAATTTTTCTTTGAGCACAGGAGAACAGGAATTAAGACAGACAATATCAAGTCAACCTGTTGGACATAATTGGAAACATTGTGCGGCTTATCACGACAACATGAGCCACAATATTTTCTCCATAGTTTATTTTTTGAAAACATCTTATACTGACACTCACTCTATTTTTTGAAAACATCTTATACTGACATTCACAAGCTCTAAAAAGTTTTGTTTATTATATTTTGTAGGTACGTCCAAAGATTCAGATTAAAAAGTTGAAGACAGAGGATCCTCATAGGACAAATAGGCTATTTTAATTTTTCTAAATAAACTCCGCCAACCGGAGCTTGCATTTGACTACGTCGAATAACTTTCCAATTGAAGAATCACCATCTAATTGCATCGAATAACTCTGCCAATCAGTGGATGCCGTCTAACTTCATCAAAGGCTCCACATCTCAAAGACTGTACATAAGCAAACAAAGTCAAACTCCCACATTTTGAGGACTGTACATAAGCAAACGAAGATGAAATCTCACATTCTGAGGACTGTACATAAGCAAACAAAGTCAAATTCCATATTTTGAAGATTGTACATATGCAAGCAAAGAGAACCCCTACCATATCGGAGGATGTAAATGAGAAATACAACTCTCCGCCTTATCGGAGGTTGTACATGAGCAAAACAACACTCCGCCACATCGAAGAATGTACATAAACAAAATGACGCTCTGCCATATTGGAGAATTATATTTCATCAAGCAAAGCATGCTCTACCAATTAGATATTCACACCATAGCAAACGCTATCAGAAATTCACTATCGTAGCAGCATTAGAAATCCACTATCGTAGCAGCATCAAATTCCCATAGTAACATCATTATCGAGTTTGCATTGAAAATTACCTTGTTAGAAGGAGCTCTTACTTTTAAGAAACTGTCCCACCAGTCGAAGGCTTTTAATTTTAAGCGCCTCGCCAGTCGAAGGCTTTTACTTTTCAGCAATTGCCTCGCGTTGAAGGCTTTTACTTTTTAGTAATTGCTCCACCGACAGAGGCTTTTACATTCCAGCTATTGCCCTGCCAGTCGGAGACCTCCACATAACGGAGATTACAATACTAATTTGAATATATACACTCTACTTTTTATATTACAATTTCAATTTACAATTTTTGAACTACAACAGGTACTTTTCATCCTTTTACCTGTTTTATAGGACAATGCACTACAACGTGGAACTACCCTCTAAGCAACAAATTGGGCAAGCTAGCGAAATATTAAGCATCCCTATGTATGTCAAGGATTCATTCTCCAAACTAAACTCGACTCAATTTAGATCTGATTTCATAAATCTTTTACATCATATAGTCATTATAACTCAACATTGGGGAAATTTTTCAAATCCACAATCATAATTTTTGTTTTAAAATCCTTAGCAGGATTTGCTATTAAGCATTTCTCATTCCATGCTATCTCCAAAAATAATATCCAGCCTGATTTCCACATGCAGAGATATGTAGGTATGTAACTTAAGAACGACCGTAACCACTCCATTCGTGCTAAATCTTCGCAGTCACCACCAAAAGAGCTTAGTATTACCATAATTCTACACAAGGGCAAATTTTGAAGTTGATCAAAATTTTCTATGATTCAAACTACAAATGCCCTAATTTCTTTCGAAACCCGAGATATGTAGGCAACTCATAAACTGGAGATCGACCATAATCTTTCAAACCTCTTTTTTCGCCCGAGACAAAATTGGCTTACGTCAACTGTTTTTTTTGTTTTGGTAAACTAATCAATTCTCATTAATAACCAAAAATTTATAATGAGTTCAGAGTAGTTATGGGACTAACTACTACCCTACATTCATAGCTGCAAGGAAATAACAAAAAGGCCTATCATCCTACAATACTATCTATACAAAGTAAAATCAATCTCCTGCACTAAGGATAAGAGTTTAAGTTTTAAAGTGCAGCTTGCCATCTTCCTCTTGTGCATCCTCCGATGTGAATATGTTGCATAATCTCTCTCAACACCTTATCACCATCTAACCTTCTTTGTTGAAACCTGATCTTGTTCCTTTCTCTCCATATGAAATTGCCTGTCATAGCAAAAACATAACTGGAAATTTCAGCTAGACTAGTCTTGTTCCTTGCCAAGCTACATGCCTACTGTACCTCTGTGTCTCAATTAAGAATAGTATTCTGGACTCCCAACCATCCACAAAGTCTTCACCATAAAGAACAGGTAATGGAACATTCAAAGTACAGGTGAGAAAATGACTCCAATACCTAGCCACAAAATGCACAATCTAATGGAATTTGAATACCAAATTTCATCAACCTTTCCACAATTGTAAGCCTCTTTTGCACAACTAACCATAATATAAATTTGATCCTTGGATGCAAGCTAGGATGAAGAGTGAGGCTCTTCCATTCAAATCTGGGATACTGAGGCAGGAGAAATATATACATCTTCTGAATGGACATTTGGTTATTGAGCATTACTTGGTCAAAAAGTAGCATCAAATGTACCTTGTCCTAATTGTCTTTGCATTAACATCTCCATTGATCCTAAATTTTCCTTACAACCCAAGAAGCATTCTTGGGTATCTGTACTATTGCTACTCCTCTGGTTGCTATATAGTAGTGATGTATCCATTGAATCCATAAGTATTCCTTGTTGGTAACAACAAACCACAACTGCTTCAACAAGGCTGCTCTGTTCTAGAGGCAAAGATTAATAACATTTAGACTACCTGCAACTACTGGCTTGCAAATAGAATCCCATAAGACCAATTCCTTTTTGGAAACAGTTAATCATCCAGTCCAAAGGTAGGTCCTGTAGATTAGCTCTATAGTCTTCATTACTTTCTTTGGAATAAGAAAAATCTGGGCCCAATAAGCTTGGACCCCAAATAGAACAAACTTTATTAACTGAAGTCTTCCAGCATATAATAATAACTTTGCAGACCAGGCTGTCACTCTAGCAGTTACTTTCTCTATTAGAGGCAAATAGTGATGTACACTCAATTTCTTTTTTGCTAGTGGAACCCCAAGGTACCTAAAAGGCAAGACCCTTTCAGTGAAATCCAACTCCTACAGTATCTCCTATTTTACATGGTTAGAAACCCCTGCTATATAAAGAGAACTTTTATCCTGGTTAGCTTACAGTCCTAAAGCCCTTGAAAATTTTATGAAAGCCTCATACAACATCCTTATAGAGATAAGATTAGCTCTACAATATATCAATAAATCATCTACAAAACATATATGGGTGCTCTCTAATTTCATACATCTAGGGTGGTAGTTAAAATCACCATTCTTACCCAGTTATTTCAGTTCTCTTCCCAAATACTCCATTGCCAAAACAAATAACGGAATTAGGGTCCCCTTGCCTTATTTCCCTCTTAGCAGTAAATGGAGCAGTCAAACCCCCATTGATCAATAAGGAATATGAGACAGTAGACACACACTGCATGATCCAAGTAATGAACTTGGCAGAAAATGTCAGCTCCACCAGCATTCTGTTAAGGAAACTCCACTCTAAGGTGTCATAAGCCATTCTTAAGTCTACTTTGAGAACACATCTTGGAGAGATCCCCTTTCTAGAGTGGCATTTGAACAACTCATGGCTAAAAATGAAATTATCAATTATGCTTGGTTTACGTCAACTTGTTTGCCCAAAGACTCTTACATCATCTTCCGTCAAACAGGGGAAACTGTTGACACCCAATTTTGGATCGTCTTTTTCTTTCAATTAATTTATTTATGCTTCTTGGCCCTAAGTAATTTACTAAATAAATTCGTATTTTTAATTTTTATGAATTTTGAAAGAAAAAAAAGAGAGAGTTTATTTTCCCCTACCATATTTTTAAATATTTTAATTAAATATAATTAGTTATTTTATATTAAATTCACACAAAATATATTTTGACATTCGCATTCACATTTATTATATTAGATCTGGCTTTATTAAAATATAAAGAAATTATTGTATAACATTAAGGCTTGGTTCTGAGATAGGGGTATAGTCGGGTTCATTACTATTTATATTGGCTTTGTCTTAGTGACTACGTCTGGTAAGCAGGTTTACTAGCCCGTTATTGATGTTGAGAAAAAAAGGGTGATCCCTACCGGTTAGAACCTCCAGACACACGGGTTCAATAAGAATATGTATTGAAGTCTAGACAGACCTCTTGCTTAGGTAAAAGGTTTAAACCTTCCATACAGCTTGTTGCTATATAAAAACAAGATCGGCAAAGGCGGGCGGTAGTCCGCGCGGCCAGATAGATCTAGCTATTCAAGCACCCATATTAGTAGGATCGACAAAGGCGAGCGGTAGTTCGCGCGGCCAGATAAATCTAGCTATTCAAGCACCCTTATGCTGGGACATAAGAATTGAAATATAAGGGAATTTTTATATAACAACAAGCTGTATGGAAGGTTTAAACCTTTTACCTAAGCAAGGGGTCTGTCTAGACTTCAATACATATTCTTATTGAGCCCGTGTATCTGGAGGTTCTAACGGGTAGGGATCACCCTTTTTTTCTCAACATCAATAACGGGCTAGTAAACCGGCTTACCAGACGTAGTCACTAAGACAAAGCCAATATGAATAGTAATGAACCCAACTGTACCACCATCTCAGAACCAAGCCTTAATGTTATATAATAATTTTTTTAAATTTTAATAAAGCCAGATCTAATATAATAAATATGTAAGAGAAGTTAGTTATTCAACATAGATATGAAATTTAGCCGGACATAATCACGGCAGATAGAAAGAAAAGGAGAAGGGGTGTCACCTTAAGGACCCGGTGGCAATGGTCAGTGCCCGAAAATGCAAGGGCTAATTTGTGTCCAAAGGTTGGACGTTTTCTGGTTTTTAATTAGTCACAAAATAAAACTTACAACTCTTTTACAATCTAAGAAAGAAAGAAAGAAGAGAGAGAGAGTCTTAACTCTTTGAACATATTTTGATAAACCATGTGTGTTTTTGTTTATCATTATTATAATAAAGGACTTGAGAAAAAGCTTTGACATAGTCCCAATAAGTAAGATTCATATTAGTATTTCTGAAGCTTATCTGCCTTTCTCGCATTGTGGTTATACCCCAATCTTCGACAGATATAATCTGTTTAATAATTATTTTTGAGAAACTAAAAACTGTTTGTCCCTCAAGGAGATGCTGAATATCAACACTACCTGTTTCTGTAAGAATATCTTCATAAAATGATCGAGTCTTATAAGACTCTCCTGGGAAATATAATCCCTGAATTGAATATCTTTGGAATATCTTCCAAGGGTCATGTTGCCGAGATATTTCAAATTTTCGACAAGAAATATCATTTCTTGTTTAGATATTTTTTCAGAGGTTTTGATATCATCATTTCCCTCTTTAGTGACAGAAGCAAAAGTATCACTTTGCTTTTGGAAATCCAAATATGCTTGTATCTGTGCGTATAACGGATGATCTTCTGGAATATCTTCCAGGTGTAGAGAATTTTTTGAGAATGAGGATGATTCTCCTTGTGATATTTTAGAGTTTATCAAACTCTTTTTCCCACGTTAAATTATCGGGGAGTTTGTAGAGGATCCATATGAGGATTGGGATCCTTGGCTATGAGCCTATGATCGTCCTGGCGAATAGGGTAATTTCCCTCTGCTATGTCCTCTACCTCGAACTACATTGGTACAAGGATGATCCATCCTGCAAGTATTCACGGGATAAGAAATCTGGCAAAGAATTATCAATTCCCTTTTTATATTGAATTTCAAAATCAAAAGGGGCTAATTGAGCCTGCCACCTTGCAAATATCATTTTGGAAGCGTCATGTCTAAAATCTTTATTAAACATGTATTTTACTGATTGAGTATCAATTTTTACCAAAATTTTTTGATTATATAAATCGTCTTGGAATTTCAAAACACATTTAATAATAGTAAGCATTTTGTGAGCCACAGTAGCATATTTTTTCTGTGCTTCAGTCCATTTTCCTGAATGAAAGCGAATAAGATATTCACAATTATCATTAGGATTAATTTGCTTTAGTATTCTACCAAAACCAACATTAGACGCATCAGTCTCAATTCTCTTTTTCCAAGCTGGATTAGCTAAAGTTAAACAAGGTAGAGATATAACTCGTTTCTTAATATCTTTAACAAGAGCCGTATGCTTATCAGTCCAAGGCCCTTTATAATTCTTTTTTAGCCTGTCATATAATGGAGCTAAATCATGAGAAAGATTTTTATAAAAAGGAGCAATATAATTCAGGCTTCCTAAAAATCTTTGTAATTGAGTTCTATCAGTAATAACATCAGGAAATTTTGATACAAAATCAATAGAATGTTGAATGGGAGTAATCTTCCCCTGACAAATATTATGCCCTAAAAAGCGAACACTTGTTTGAAATAAACTCATTTTTGGTTTAGATATAACCAAACAATTTTGAATGACAATTTTCTTAAAAATGTCTAAATGCTTAATGTGCATTTCAAATGTTTTAGAATATACAAAGATATCATCAATATAAACTATGATAAATTCCAAATAAGGATTGAAAATATCATTCATGATTTTCTGAAATTCAGAAGGAGCATTTTTCAAACCAAAAGGCTAACGTTCCATTCGTATTGTCCAAATGGGACATTAAAAGTTGTTCTATAAGTATGTTATTTAACAATCTGAATTTGCCAATAACCTGATTTTTAATCAAATTTTGAAAAGATATTGGCATCATATAATCTAGACAATAAATCCATTTTGTTTGGGATCGGATACCGAATCCATTTTAAAAATTTATTAAGAGGTTTATAATTAATGACCAATCTGGGCACACCTCTTTCTTTTTCAGCTGCGTTATTAACATAAAAAGTTGTACATGACCAATGAGACTTGGACGGTTTTATCAAACCTTTTTGCAATAAAGTATCAATTTCTTTTTTGTAAAATTCTACTAATTCAGAATTCATCTGACAAGGTCTTGATTTTGTAGGAATATTATCCTCAGAAAATTCTTCTTCGTATGGAAGAGTGACAATACGCTTTTTCCTGTTCCGAAAAGCACTTGGATGGTCAGCACAAATATCAATAGCAATTTGTTCAGAAAGCAATTTGATTTTTTCCTGAACCTTTGGAGATTTTAATGTATCATTAATATTCATGCTAAATATTTCTAGCTGTAAAGAATCGACATGTCGTTGTTTCATATCAATTAAAACATTGATATCGCGAGTTACTGGATCTGTGACAAAAGTATAACTAATCTCCTTACTATTAAAGGTAGCTGTAAATCCTTTAGCATTAATATGAGTATAGGGATAAATAGCATTTATAAAAAGGGTTCCAAGTATAATTAGAGGAGATAGCTAGTTTTTAACCAAAAAGAAGAAATGTGGTATGCAGACTTTAGACTGGCCAATATGCGCATTTGATAATTTATACTTTATATCTAAAGCATGTCTGGATGCAGATTTTACCATATGGGTATTTTTTGAAAATATTTAGAAGGCACTAAACCTTCTTGAATGCAACTAACATCTGCACCACTATCAATCATAGCAATATTATTCACATAATAATGATTATCAATCAAAATTGTACATTTAATGTACCATTTATGAGCTGTAACAATTTGCATCATTCCTAAAAACATATCATGATTAGGACTTAAATCAAGTTGTTTAGAAGTTTCGGTACTATCATCCGATTGATCAGAAATAATATTTTCTTTACCATTAGACTTAGGATTATCAACGAGAGAATTATAATTCTCTATTTGTGTAATCCTATGATCACAAATCATTTGATTTTGTTTAAGAAATTTAATTTCCTTTTTCAACTTTTTGATTTCAATTTTCAAATCGTCAAAAGAAGTTTCCCTAGAAGGGGCATGTTTTTTCAAAATTCTTTGTTGAACTTTAGATAAAGAATAAGGAAAAGAATATTTAAATTCATTTTTTGAAATATTTGGACTGAAACTGGAATTAGAACCAACTGCCAAATTAATAATTTTCTCTCGAAGGTTAATATCTCTTTTAAAAGTTCAATAACATTTTCGGAAATGATCGTCCGTATATTAAAATTTTGAAATTGCGATTGCAATTGATAAAATGCATCATTTTCACAAACACAAGTATCACCTGTGCAAGTATTACAAGCAGAAATATTATTTCCTACTTCTTCATAAGAGAAATCGAGTAAATCTACTTCAACTTCATCATCTGATTTTTCGGTTGCATAATCGAATTCAGATCCCGAAGTATATAGCATACCATAAATCTTGTCATGCAAATCATTATCTAATTCTAAAGCTTTAAGATTTTCTACTTTACAATTTGGAGCTATGTGGCCGAAATTACCACATCTATAGCACTTAATCTTGGCTAAGTCCCTCTTAGACCTATTTTTCGTAAATCTAGTAGACTTACGGTAAGCCTTTCTAGCATCACGATCTTCCTTTGATCTATATCTAGATCTCCTTTTCCTATAGGAATAAGATCCACCCGGATTGGAGGATTTAACATAGCGACCCTTTTTCTTCCTACTATGAGTAAAAAGTTGAGGCGGACCAAATTGAGTACAAAAATCTCCTAATTGGGATTTTTCTCTAAGCTTATCCATCTTAAGATGTTGAGATAGGTTTAACTCATTACACAAGTTTAATCCTTCTTGTGTACAAATACCTATAAGGTTTCCATAAGTATAATTCTTATACGGAATTTCACTATAGTTCCCACGAAGAGCTTTTCTAACTCTTTCGGCAAATAAGTGAGGGAGGCCGTCTATAAACTTAGCTTTCCAAAGCTCACTAGGATTTTCGGGTAATTCTAGGACCCGACTAAGGAAGGTATCTTTATACTACCAAAATTCTCCTAAATGCCGACATCGCAAGCCATTTAACATAGTTCTAAGAGATTCAAAGTTACTGGTAAATCTACCACTGAAATGTTCTAAAATGGTCATAACTAATGAATAGACCGCGTCTTCTCGGCCCGCCTTTAAGGTATGACCTAGGTTATCAACACTTTCTTCCATATTAATGGCCTCGATAATAGACTTCTTAGCATCTATAGACATATAATTATCCCACCAGCCTGGAAGCTGACCTGTAAATCCTGCAACAATCATTTTGCAGATAGTCTTATCAGAAGTATTTTTAGGGGCAACAATTCTGCAAATAGTGGCGTACATCATCATCCTATGTACTTGAATACTCATTTGCCTATCAGAAAAACCATCTATATTCCACTCATAAATTTCATTGCCACTATAGGAAGTATTATTCCCATTTCAATCCCTTTCTTCTATAAGAACATCTTGGGGAGTGGGTCTAGGATAATAAAAAGTTTTCATACTAGGTTTTTTAGCATACTGAGGATGCCTAGGAGTACTCCGAAGTTTATTAAACTCAGAGGTCAAGTCTTCCTTAAAATTAGAAGAACTAGCTATAGTATCAGCAAATTGAGCAGATAAGTCCAGAGGACTAATATTCAATTTAGAAAATTTTTGTTCGAGTAAATCCTCGAGATCATCAATAGTTTTAATTTTGAAATCCGTAATTTTGGGAGGTCATTGAATAGAACTAGTAACAATATGAGGAACATATGTTATTTGAGAAGTACTAGCTGTGGATTCCACAACATTTTTTTCAGCATCTTTTTCTCAATATTGCCACTGAGATCGTCAATTTTGTTTATAATTTTGTCTAATTTGACATTATTCAGAAATCTTACAAGGATTGGCCCTGATCCCACAACATAGATGCATGTCTCTGATACCAGATTAGCAGGATCGGCAAAGACGGGCGATAGTTCGCGCGGCCAGATAGATCTAGCTATTCAAGCACCCTTATGCTGGGACATAAGAATTGAAATATAAGGAAATTTTTATATAACAACGATCTGTATGGAAGGTTTAAACCTTTTACCTAAGCAAGGGGTCTGTCTAGACTTCAATACATATTCTTATTGAGCCCGTGTGTCTGGAGGTTCTAACCAGTAGGGATCGCCCTTTTTTCTCAACATCAATAATGGGCTAGTAAACCGGCTTACCAGACGTAGTCACTAAGACAAAGCCAATATAAATAGTATTGAACCCGTCTGTACCACCATCTCAGAACCAAGACTTAATGTTATACAATAATTTCTTTATATTTTAATAAAGCCAGATATAATATAATAAATATGTAAGAGAAGTTAGTTATTCAGCATAGATATGAAATTTAGCCGGACATAGTCACGACAGATAGAAAGAAAAGGGAAGGGGTGTCACCGTAAGGACCTAGTGGTAAGGGTCAGTGCCTAAAAATGCAAGGGCTAATTTGTGTCCAAAGGTTGGACGTTTTCTGGTTTTTAATTAGTCACAAAATAAAATTTACAACTCTTTTACAATCTAAGAAAGAAAGAAAGAAGAGAGAATAAAAGAAGAGAGAGAGAGAGAGGGAGTCTAAATTCTTGAGAGATACTATTCATATCTTTGTTGCTATAAGCTTCAAAAAAACAAGTTCTAAATTGGTTCCATTTTTTATCAAAAAAATCTTTTTGATATGTTTTATTGCTAGTGAACCTGGACTAAAATCGATTTTGTGAGAAATCATTATATATGATTTGGGTCAAAATTCATTTTGGATGCAGAAGGAATATCCTTATCAGAAACATCATCAGCAATAGCATGCACAACATTAGTTGTAGGATCAAGTTTTAATTGATCTATATAACTATTGGTCGAAGGAATAGTATGCAAAGATGCAACACGATTTCTAGCAGGACCATAAGTCGGTTCAACCGGAGCTATATGAGGCATTAACCTATGACTATGACTTCTAGGCAATAATCTATTACTACTATTTCCAGAAAATGACTGCCTGTTATAAACAGAAGAGTTATCCTCAAATTGAATACAAACTTGCCCATCCAGAGTTTGCGTTACATGAGAAAAGTCAGAATTGGTAACTTTATTAGCTATCTAACTAGGTGATATAACAGAATTTAAAATCCAAGTTGACAGAAAATTAATTTCTTCCCACCTACTAGGTCTTCTAGTCGTAATTTTTGACTTTATAAAATTTGCTTCAAACAAAATAGTTTGCTTAGATGTATCATATAGTTTACATCTAGGATTCAAAGTTGATAATAACTTATAGTAAATTCTATAATTTAAACATATAAGTTCAGATCCAGGAGCATAGTTATAACCATGCGTTTTACATTTAATGTTAATACATCTAAGATGTTTACATCAATCAAAGAAAGTTACAAATTTGGCTGAGTATTAAAATAAACCGGACCATAGGCCACTGTAGATTCTATTGAACCCATCAAAGATTGTCGAAAATTTAAATTACGTGCATCACGTAAAGTTGCCAGAAAGGTTTCTAGTAACCCTTTAAGAGTTAATGGTTTAAATGCAATTTGAACCATGCCAATATGCAGGAAATTATACTGACCATTATAAACATCAATATCACGTTTATTTAATAAACGAATAGTTTGTTCAGAAGAATTTAAAGCCAGAGACTTCTCCATAGTTTTAATTAACTGTTTCGAAGATAATTTATCAAACCAACCATAATCATAAATGGTTTTTATAGAATTTTTTGGAATAGTCCATTTATTTAATAAATCTAAATTTTGAGGTACATCCTCCTCTTCTAGCCTATCACTTTTGACAAGCGATTCTCCCAATTCAATATTTCCGAACTATCTATGTTGAATATTTCACCTCTATTACACCTCTCTCAAGAGTTTTATGAAACTTGTGCTTTACATAATCAAATTATGTATTTTGTGCCTTGGTTTATAACCACTTATTTGCCTTTATATATTAAAGTAATTGAACGAACCTATAAAGATAGTAGTGGAAACCTTATTCAAATGGTGTTTCCTCCACAATCTTCTTTTGTTATGCCTAATAATACAGGTATAACCTTTAATGCTTTTCAACAATTTATTGATAACGAAGTTGGAAAAGTAAATATTTCTGAAATTAATAAATTAATTACTCAAAATAATTATTTGGGTTTATATGTTAAAGTTTTGGGAGAACATATTGTTTCTCTTGATAAAAAACTTGATGATTTAACAATCCTTGTAAGATTTCTGAATAATGCCAAATTAGACAAAATTATAAACAAAATTGACGATCTCAGTGACAATTTTGAGAAAAAAGATGTTGAAAAAAATGTTGTGAAATCCACAGCTTGTACTTCTCAAACAACATCTGTTACTCGTATTGTTACTAGTTCTATTCAACGACCTCCCAAAATTACGAATTTTAAAATTAAAATTTTTGATGATTTCGAGGATTTACTCAAACAAAAATTTTCTAAATTGAATATTAGTCCTCTGGACTTATCTGCTCAATTTGCTGATACTATAGCTAGTTCTTCTAGTTTTAAGGAAGACTTGACCTCTGAGTTTAATAAACTTTGGAGTACTCCTAGGCATCCTTAGTATGCTAAAAAACCTAGTATGAAAACTTTTTATTATCCTAGACCCACTCCCCAAGATGTTCTTATAGAAGAAAGGGATTGGAATGGGAATAATACTTCCTCTAGTGGCAATGAAATTTATGAGTGGAATATAGATGGTTTTTCTGATAGGCAAATGACTATTCAAGTACATAGGATGATGATGTATGCCACTATTTGCAGAATTACTGCCCCTAAAAATACTTCTGATAAGACTATCTGCAAAATGATTGTTGTGGGATTTATAGGTCAGCTTCCAGGCTGGTGGGATAATTATATGTCTCTAGATGCTAAGAAGTCTATTATCGAGGCCATTAATATGGAAGAAAGTGTTGATAACCTAGGTCATACCTTAAAGGCGGGTCGAGAAGACGCGGTCTATTCATTAGTTATGACCATTTTAGAATATTTCAGTGGTAGATTTACCAGTAACTTTGAATCTCTTAGAACTATGTTAAATGGCTTGCGATGTCGGCATTTAGAAGAATTTCGGTGGTATAAAGATACCTCCCTTAGTCGGGTCCTAGAATTACCCGAAAATCCTAGTGGGCATTGGAAAGCTAAGTTTATAGACGGCCTCCCTCACTTATTTGCCGAAAGAGTTAGAAAAGCTCTTCGTGGGAACTATAGCGAAATTCCGTATAAGAATTATACTTATGGAAACCTTATAGGTATTTGTACACAAGAAGGATTAAACTTGTGTAATGAGTTAAAACTATCTCAACAACTTAAGATGGATACACTTAGAGAATTTGGTCTGCCTCAACCTTCTACTCATAGTAGGAAGAAAAAGGGTCGCTATGTTAAATCCTCCAATCCAAATGGATCTTATTCCTATAGGAAAAGGAGATCTAGATATATATCAAAAGAAGACCGTGATGCTAGAAAGGCTCACCGTAAGTCTACTAGATTTAGGAAAAATAGGTCTAATAGGGACTTAGCCAAGATTAAGTGCTATAGATGTGGTAATTTCGGCCACATAGCTCCAAATTGTAAATTAGAAAAGCTTAAAGCTTTGGAATTAGATAATGATTTGCATGACAAGATTTATGGTATGCTATATACTTCGGGATCTGAATTCGATTATGCAACCGAAAAATCAGATGATGAAGTTGAAATAGATTTACTCGATTTCTCTGATGAAGAAATAGGAAATAATATTTCTGCTTGTAATACTTGCACAGGTGATACTTGTGTTTGTGAAAATGATGCATATTATCAATAGCAATCTCAATTTCAAGATTTGAATATTCGGACGATCACTTCCGAAAATGTTATTGAACTTTTAAAAGAGGTTACTGATTATAGCCTTCGAGAGAAAATTATTAATTTGGCAGCTGGTTCTAATTCCAGTTCCAGTCCAAATATTTCAAAAAATGAATTTAAATATTCTTCTCCTTATTCTTTATCTGAAGTTCAACAAAGACTTTTGAAAAAACATGCCCCTTCTAGGGAAACTTCTTTTGACGATTTGAAAATTGAAATCAAAAATTTGAAAAAGGAGATTAAATTTCTTAAATAAAATCAAATGATTTGTGATCATAGGATTACGCAAATAGAGAATTATAATTCTCTCGTTGATAATCCTAAGTCTAATGGTAAAGAAAAAAATTGTTTCTGATCAATCGGATGATAGTGCCGAAACTTCTAAACAACTTGATTTAAGTCGTAATCATGATATGTTTTTAGGAATGATACAAATTGTTACAGCTCATAAATGGTACATTAAATGTACAATTTTGATTGATAATCATTATTATGTGAATAACATTGCTATGATTGATAGTGGTGCAGATGTTAGTTGCATTCAAGAAGGTTTAGTGTCTTCTAAATATTTTCAAAAACTACCCATATGGTAAAATCTGCATCCGGACATGCTTTAGATATAAAGTATAAATTATCAAATGCGCATATTTGCCAGTCTAAAGTCTGCATACCACATTTCTTCTTTTTGGTTAAAAACCAGTAATCTCCTTCAATTATACTTGGAACCCCTTTTATAAATGCTATTTATTCCTATACTCATATTGATGCTAAAGGATTTACAACTACCTTTATTAATAAGGAGATTAGTTATACTTTTGTCACAGATCCAGTAACTCGCGATATCAATGCTTTAATTGATATGAAACAACGACATGTCGATTCTTTACAGATAGAAATATTTAGCATGAATATTAATGATACATTAAAATCTCCAAAGGTTCAGGAAAAGATCAAATTACTTTCTGAACAAATTGCTATTGATATTTGTACTGACCATACAAGTGCTTTCTGGAACAGGAAAAAGCGTATTGTCACTCTTCCATACGAAGAAGAATTTTCTGAGGATAATATTCCTACAAAATCAAGACCTTGTCAGATGAATTCTGAATTAGTAGAATTTTACAAAAAAGAAATTGATACTTTATTGCAAAAAGGTTTGATAAAACCGTCCAAGTCTCCTTGGTCGTGTACAACTTTTTATGTTAATAACGCAGCTAAAAAAGAAAGAGGTATGCCCAGATTGGTCATTAATTATAAACCTCTTAATAAATTTTTAAAATGGATTCGGTATCCAATCCCAAACAAAATGGATTTATTGTCTAGATTATATGATGCCAATATCTTTTCAAAATTTGATTTAAAATCAGGTTATTGGCAAATCCAGATTTTTAAATAACATGCTTATAGAACAACTTTTAATATCCCAGTTGGACAATACGAATGGAACGTTCTGCCTTTTGGTTTGAAAAACGCTCCTTCTGAATTTCAGAAAATCATGAATGATATTTTCAATCCTTATTTGGAATTTATCATTGTTTATATTGATGATATCTTAGTACATTCTAAAACATTTGAAATGCACATTAAGCATTTAGACATTTTTAAGAAAATTGTCATTCAAAATGGTTTGGTTATACTGAAACCAAAAATGAGTTTATTTCAAACAAGTGTTCGCTTTTTAGGGCATAATATTTGTCAGGGGAAGATTACTCCCATTCAACGTTCTATTGATTTTGCATCAAAATTTTCTGATGTTATTACTGATAGAACTCAATTACAAAGATTTTTAGGAAGCCTAATTATATTGCTTCTTTTTATAAAAATCTTTCTCGTGATTTATCTCCATTATATGACAGGCTAAAAAAGAATTATAAAGGGCCTTGGACTGATAAGCATACGACTCTTTTTAAAGATATTAAGAAACGAGTTATATCTCTACCTTGTTTAACTTTAGCTAATCCAACCTGGAAAAAGATAATTGAGACTGATGTGTCTAATGTTGGTTTTGGTGGAATACTAAAGAAAATTAATCCTAATGATAATTGTGAATATCTTATTCGCTTTCATTCAGGAAAATGGACTGAAGCACAGAAAAAATATGCTACTGTGGCTCATGAAATGCTTACTATTGTTAAATGTGTTTTGAAATTCCAAGACGATTTATATAATCAAAAATTTTTGGTAAAAACTGATGCTCAATCAGTAAAATACATGTTTAATAAAGCTTTTAAACATGATGCTTCCAAAATGATATTTGCAAGGTGGCAGGCTCAATTAGCCCCTTTTGATTTTGAAATTCAATATAAAAAGGAAATTGATAATTCTTTGCCAGATTTCTTATCCCGTGAATACTTGCAGGATGGATCATCCTTGGACCAATGTAGTTCGAGGCAGAGGACATGGCAGAGGGAGATTACCCTATTCGCCAGGACGATCACAGGCTCATAGCCAAGGATCCCAATCCTCATATGGATCTTCTACAAATTCCCCCATAATTTATCGTGGGAAAAAGAGTTTGATAAACTCTAAAATATCACAAGGAGAATCATCCTCATCCTCAAAAAATTCTCTACACCTGGAACATATTCCAGAAGATCATCCGTTATACGTAAAGATGCAAGCATATTTGGATTCCCAAAAGCAAAGTGATACTCTTGCTTCTGTCACTAAAGAGGGAAATGATGATATCAAAACCTCTGGAAAAATATCTAAACAAGAAATGATATTTCTTGTCGAAAATTCCAAAATATCTCGGCAACATGACCCTTGGAAGATATTCCAAAGATATTTAATTCAGGGATTATATTTCCCAGGCGAGTCTTATAAGACTCGATCATTTTACGAAGCTATTCTTACAGAAACAGGTAGTGCTGATATTCAGCATTTCCCTGAGGGACAAACAGTTTTTAGTTTCTCAAAAATAATTATTAAACAGATTATATCTGTCGAAGATTGGGGTATAACCACAATGCGAGAAAGGCAGATAAGCTTCAAAAATACTAATATGAATCTTACTTATTGGGACTATGTCAAAGCTTTTTCTCAAGTCCTTTATTATATTAATGATAAACAAAAACACACATGGTTTATCAAAATATGTTCAAAGATTTTTGGCAATTCTATACCAAATTGGTTTTTAAACTGGTGGTCATACCACGGGCCGACGGTAAAGATTTTACCCAAACCATTTTTTGCTTTATATCAAAAATGGAAATTGGTCTCTCTAGATTTAAATAATTTATATCGAGAAGATCATATTTGTTACCCAGCTCAGATTGACCAAATATATTTCTTTATTGAATTCTCTATTCTATGGATCCATAAATGGGCTCCAGAATCGGGATACACTGATGAACAAATCCCCTGTTTATATCGAACATTTTCAAATAATTTTTGGGATAGTTTAATGAAATATGATCCCAAGACTAAAATTCTTCATGGACAAGCACTAATAGATCACATTGGATCAACAATTCAAGAATATGAGACCACTGCTGAGCAAGGAAAGATGGATGACCCATCTATTCGGCATATTGCTCGAAAAATTATGTTCCAAGATAGCAAAAAAGAAGCCATGATCCATAATTATTTGGAAGAAATGAAGCAGAATCTGCTTCATTCACTTCATCAAATTGAATCAGACTCCTCTATGAAAAACGGGAGTAATAATGATGATGATATCACTGATTCTCAGCCCATTGAGCCAGAAGTGATACTTCCTGCAGCCAACATTGATAATGCCGAAGACTTTGTCCGACGAATGAAAGAGTTGGACAAAATACAAGAAAAAAAGAAAACATAATCGGAGATAGCTGCCCGGGACTCACATGAACAGTGAAGCCGTCGAGGACCACAACAATAGTAAATTTACTGTTTAGGGGACAGATAGGTCCCACTTCTACTATTTACTGGGACCCACTTGGGACCCATTTTACTGTGTAAATATTCTTTTCTTTTTCTATTTATAGGCGTTTAGTTTTTCAGAATGAGGCAGAGTTTAGACTCCCGCTTTCTCTCTTCTCTTATTCTCTCTTCCTTCTCTCTTCTTTCTTTCTTTCTTAGATTGTAAAAGAGTTGTAAGTTTTATTTTGTGAATAATAAAAAACCAGAAAATGTCCAACCTTTGGACACAAATTAGCCCTTGCATTTTCGGGCACTGACCCTTGCCACCGGGTCCTTAAGGTGACACCCCTTCTCCTTTTCTTTCTATCTGCCATGACTATGTCCGGCTAAATTTTATATCTATGTTGAATAACTAACTTTTCTTACATATTTATTATATTAGATCTGGCTTTATTAAAATATAGAGAAATTATTGTATAACATTAAGGCTTGGTTCTGAGATGGTGGTACAGTCGGGTTCATTACTATTCATATTGGCTTTATCTTAGTGACTACGTCTGGTAAGCCGATTTACTAGCCCGTTATTGATGTTGAGAAAAAAAGGGCGATCCCTACCGGATAGAACCTCCAGACACACGGGCTCAATAAAAATATGTATTGAAGTCTAGACAGACCCCTTGCTTAGGTAAAAAGTTTAAACCTTCCATACAACTTGTTGTTATATAAAAATTCCCTTATATTTCAATTCTTATGTCCCAGAATAAGGGTGCTTGAATAGCTAGATCTATCTGACCGCGCGGACTACCACCCGCCTTTGCCGATCTTGTTAATCTGGAATATATTGTTATTATGTATTTTTTTTATTTATAAAATAATTAAATTTATATACATATACTAAATTATTTATATAATTTATATATGAAATATTATAAAAATTAATTAGGACAAAAGAAACATTGTTAAGTTGTTTTAATGGAAAAGAAAAGCATTTGGGCCATTTTTAATTCAATCCCAATTATATTATTTCAAAGCCCAATTTTTTCATCAATTTTTGGATAAAAGAGGCCCAAAATTTGGCCCAAACTAGGTCTAATACACTCTCTCCTCATCCAAGCCATCAATCCTTGCCACACATTCTCCACTAATAAAATTGTGCCACGTAATCAAGCATAACAAGCACAATAAGCACAATTTGATCTTGGTCATTAAATTTTTTTTAATCCTAGGGCCATAAATTTTTCAGATATATATATATATATATATTTCATTTTACTTATCTTCAAATTATTTCTAAAATGTCCGATCAAACAATTAGACGGTTCATATTTTAGTCAAATCCCAAGTACAAAGACGCATTTTTTCTTCCCAAAAAAATTTAAAAATGCGTACCATTTCCTTTCCCCAAAATCATCGATCAGTCATGCTCTCTTATTACCCAAAAAACAATGAAAACCATCACCCTTCTTCTCTCTTCTTCTTCCTCTCCTCTACCACCCCCCAAAAGCAGGAAATTCTAGCCTCCACCATAGCTGCCGCTAGCCCTGCAAGATTCCGTCCCTTTTCTTTCCTCTTTAATCCATGAATCCATTATTGATAGGGAATCAGTCCCCAAAATGGTGCTACAATGGAAAATCAGCCTCAAATCCACATTAAAGAGCTCAAAATAATCAAAGATATGGGAGAAAAGGGATTCATTATAGAGGTTTGAATTCAAATTTTGAATCTTCTTCCAATTCCTAGATTTTTTGTCAATTCCTTGTTTCAAGTTCAGACTTTCAAGTCAGAATTTCTCCTATAAATATGGGTGTTTTTCATTCCCACAGACCGCAAGTTGAAATTTGAAGAAACCAGTTAGATTAAAAAAAATAAAAATTTGAACATTCGAGAAAAAAAGCGAGGTTGAAATTCAAAAAAAAATAAAATGGTGAACATTCGCACAAAATCCGCATGCAAAGTCATGAAAATCACTAGTTTCTTTTTCTTATTTTCGGTCTAAGTTCGAGCTCCTGGAGTTTAAGTTTGATAGCCAAAAAATTCTTGACGTCGGAAATCCGGTTTGCTGCCTGAAATAAGGTGTGAATCCGCCACCTTTACGTTTGTTTTTCATCTTATTTTGGTTATGAAAATATGTGATTTGTTCTAGTCTTAAATTTTATTGTTGCTTTTCGTCGTCTTTGTGGATAAAGATAAAATTCTGATTTTTGTTAAGTGATTTCGTGTGTAAACATACAAATTAGTAAGTACATGAATATGTGATCTATTTTTCGGCTTCGAGTTTGGTTATGGTGTTGTTTTTCATTAGTCGAATTCATGAAAGTGATTTAGCTCTAAATCTGTGTTGTTTCAATGTGTGGGGCTACTTACCTATTTTATTTACTACCAAAATATGAGTCTGCGAAAATATGAAAAATTATGTTTTCTCTTATTACTCTATTTTCCAGTAAACACCTTTTGTGATCTTCTTCTTGTTGTTGTGAATTGGGTTCTAGGAGGAGTACATGAATCATATCGTCTTGCTCTGTCTTGTATCGTATGAATTTTTATGTGGCTGTTTTTTTTATGTTTCTTTAAGCTAAGGATTTCTTACAGAGTTTGCCGCTAGTTTTTTTCCCCAAAGAATCTGTTGAAAATTTGTTTAGGTTGAATCTGGAACAAATGTGCTTTAGCTATTTTAATAGGAATGGTCTATTGTTAACTAAAGAGGCTTTGGTTCTGTCACAAAAATAGTTATTTATTTCTGCCACCTTAAGTTTAATAGAGAAATGGCCAAGTTCATGTTTTGTTTCAAAAGGACACTGTCCAGTTTTGAGTTAGGGGAGCAAGAACTCTAAGTTTGAATATGTATGTCTCCTCAAGTTTTTGGCAAATATAGTCTCTATAAGTTTTCTTTTAAATCTTAGGTGTTCAAGTGATCAAAATCTTGTTATGCTTTCCTTGATATTGAAAGAATTGGTCAAATCGTTACACTTTGTTTTAACAGGTCGCTTGCTAATGTTATTCACGAAATCGGGGCTTTAGCTCATTAATTTTCATTTACTAACATTCACCATTTTGTGTTTATGGAGTGGCTTCAAATTGTTTCTTAGGGTGACCATTTTTATCTCTGTGGATGTGTGTTTGTGTTCCTTAAGTTTGAGTTTTAAACAAAAGGGTTTTAACAAGTTTATCATTGATTTTCTTCGTTTTTGTTTTAAAAGAATTTATTGAGAGTTTGATCAGGATTAAATACAACTTCCTGATATTTTGATAGTTGTTTTATATTTAGTCATATTCTTAATTCCCCCTTGGTTAAAGTGTATAAATTGCTTAGAGTATTAATAATACCTATATGGGTTTTGAATATCTGTCTTGCCTTAAAATGTGCTTTCATTCAAAACATACTTTTCTCTTAATATGCATGTACATCTTTTATTTGATTAGTTACTAATCCTTATTATTTTCTTTGTCTCATGTAAATTCGGGAGTTGGAGTTTCAATCGATTGAAATTCCATTTCGATTGAAACTCCATTTTTGACCCAAATATCGAGTCAACCGCTACTAGGATTGCAACGCTGGGAGTCTCGTAGATTAGAAGCTCAACTCCATTAGGGGTCTAGTATCTTTTAGTCCTTTCCTCTTTGCTTATTATCCATGTCATGTTAAGTAGTCTTTTGATACTTGAAATGATAATTAATCATTTTTATTTTATTAGAATTGTGTTATTTGTCTATTGCATTTACATTGCTTTAATATTTGCGCATCGCTTTTAAATTAGGTTAATGTTCTCACATTTTCGCAATTAACATGTGATTAATCAACTCAAAAAGGTAGATTTTCCGGAAAAGGCTCTAGAAAAACTTAAAACTTGTCTAAGTTTATGACTAATTATTTTCCTTGAAACTATTTTTTTAAAAAAAAATAAGAATAGACGTCAAAACCTCAACGTTTTCTTAAAAAAAAATAAGAGTTTAATATTAATCTGGCAGGAGAGCAAGTCGCTAAAATTCAGATTTTTCAAAAGATTTTATTCATCAATTGCGACTTATTTCAATAAATCAAATAGTCCCAACATTTTACGTTACTCTCTATTTGTTTTCCAACACTTGTTTTGAGTTTTCAGATTTTTTAAAGACACAAAAACACAAGTTATATATATATATATATATATATATTTACGCTACCGTATACAAGGTATTTTTTACCGCTATTTATTTATTTTTATTAGAAATTATTATTATTATTATTTACGCTTTATTTCAACTATATATTTATACATGTGTGTTTTACCAAATTTATCTATTTCTATCTATTACATTTATTTTATCTACTTTCATCTATTAGAATTTTTACAAATAAAACTCTTATATTTTACATATATAAGTTCATTTTTTCCCTCTAGATAATTTATTAATATGTTTTCACATCTTTTTACGCATCTTTACTCTACAATAAGCATATTCACATAGATATATTGAATACAGTCTTAAGCATACATTTTACCAAATGTTTTTATACCTTGTGTGTTTCATTTTTTTTAATTTAATAAATATTTTATATAGTTCTCATCATTTTTTGCAAGTAATAAAACAAATACCTTTTTCCCAAATGTGTTTTTTTCCTAAACTGAGTTTAAGGACTATCTTCAGATAGATTCCGAGGGATGCTTAACACTTTTCCCTCGAGTAACCAAAATCCTTACTCGAAATCTCAACTGTTTTCAAAAGACCAAAAAAATAGAGTTTTACATAAAAAATGATTTTCCTAATTTTTTCTAAAATTTAGATGGCTACTCTAAAAAATGAATTTTTAAAATCAGAGAGTCACAACGACCACAACCATATGTTGTGCACTGTTTCGGCCAATTCAAAATAGGGTATGACAGTGTTCATCGAAAGGCACCGCTGCAGTTTATCCTTTCTTTAATTAATTTGTATCTCACCTCTACAGGTTAGAACTTTTGGTTTATTCTTGATAGTGTGTTGATTGTTCGTGCTTGTTGTTGCAAGTCATCTATGGTGCCTGCATCTTTTTAATTTAGATCTGGAATAATACTATCATACTCAACTTTGTTCTCAGTTGGTATATGAATTATTTAGGGTTAGTCGATTTGGGTGAGAAAGGAATTTGGTTTTGTTCTTGTTATTGATTTGAGCTTCAATTCTTGTACGTGGGTTGGATTGGAGTTTGTTTAAATGGGGTTAGTTTTGAAGTTAATTGTATAAATTAAACTTCAAATTTGACTGATTTTTCCCAATGATAGATTGGGTGACATCATTCTTAAGGGAAAAATCATCAATTCATTGTGTTGATAGTGGAACCTGGGGAAGTATGAGTACCCATGCTTGAAAATGTGTTGAAATCGCCATTGGAATTGCTTGAAGTGTTTGGATGTTGAAGTTGGGAAAGATGAAATTTTGGCAATGGGTTGAGAACTTCGGTGATGCGCCGAACTGTGTGGCGAATTGCCGAAGTGCTCCCCATATCACCAAAAGTGACAGTTTAGGTTGTCTAATTAAGTTTCAAGTTTGGCGAAGCTTAGGGAGTATCGCCAAAATGTTTGGTGTATTTCCAAACTTAACTTTGATTCGCTAAACTTAGCCCTATAGACTGTTAAGTTTGGCAATAGGAGTTGTCGTTTGCCAAAACTCGTTGGCGATTCACCGAAGTTGTTTTGCTATGCAGCTCTGGAAAATTTTTGTGTTTGCTATCCTTGGTCTAGTGAATTGCTTATTTCTTTTTCCAGATATGGCTAGAGCCAAGAACTTCGCCAAGAAATCCAAACGTACTCCTCCTCCCAAGGGTAAAGCAAATAAAGGGGTCTCTATTCCAGGTCACTCTAATCCTGAGAGAAAGGTCCAAAAGAAAGGCAAATTGGCCATTGAAAAGGCCAAAAGGAAAGCTCACACTCAGTCCTAAGCCTCTGATAATGAGGGGTCCAGTTCTGAGCACAATTCAAGTTCCTCGAGATATAACTTGACTTCCTCCTAAGAGCGAAAGAAGGGGAAATAGTACTCCAATTCATTAAACCACAAATACTCCGTTAGTTACTCATATGAAAAGAAAGAGGGATGAACAAAGCTCCAATGCAGCCATAGAACTTCACCCAGTAGTGGTTCCTCGGTTCCTTAATTGACTCAAAGTTCTGGGCAAGCATATAATCATTGAGGAACAACGGTTGAGCACCGATGGATTGGAAGTAAAACACCCTAGAGTTTTGGGTGCCATCAGGTACTATGATTTTGAGATCTTCTGTCACGACCCAATTTCTCAGGTCATGATGACACCTACTATAACCCACGAGTAGGTAAGCCAACCCGTAGTCTGGAACAACTAGTAATGGACTACTGATAGAAATTAAAAAAATAGCGAAATAAATATAATAGCAAGGCTAATATAACCTCAAAACCTGGTGGAGCCAGTACAAGAGCTTCTAGTATAACAGGAGTACAAATGAAATATAGGAAAAGTGTATATATACAAGCCGTCTCTGACATAACATAGAGAATAGTCTAATAATAAGAGGGAGGATAGGGATACTCCAAAACATCAGGAGCTCACCCCCAAATATAGCTGCTCCGCACGATACACACACTAATGGCAATAACTCATACTATAACCTGCAGGCTGCAGAAGTGTAGTAGGAGTACCAAACACGTGGTTCTCAGTTGGCATCAGCCAATTGAGCTCCATAAATAATGTGAGCATAAAATGACATGTAAGGAATGAAAGTAACTATAGGCAAATATCCAAGGAACTAGGCATAACAGTGCTAATAGAGCAATAAGGATAACTATCCTATCCTGACAGCATTAGGAACTAAAGTACAATACCGTATATCCTTGGCCAATACATAAATCACTAGAGAAAGAAGTATATATAGTAATATACTAGGCTAAAAGGTACATATACAATATGAATATATTGAGGAAGAGAGGGATATACGATAATAACATACTTATCTGTATACATATAGGACTAACCCAAAGGTAACTATCTGAAAGAGTCAAGCTAACATCTCATGGTCCCTAGCCAAGTAAAAGAGCTACACTAGCATCATCAAGCCTCTACCCCAAAGGGGTGACTAATCCTGGGATAAACAATATAACTCGCCGAGAAGATAAAGGAATTAGGAATGTACCTCTAATCTTAGGTACCAGTCCACAACCAACCTGCCATGAATTAATCATAATAATCAATAATAAAATAACCGGCTAGCCCGAGCAAACAAGTACCTAACCGGACTCCCATAAGCCCGGAAGGTTCACAAAAACACTCAGCAAATAACAACCATAACCTGTACCTATACAGCCCCCCATAAGACCGATAGATGTAGGTGCCAAACAATTATACTGGTAATAGGAAATGCATATGAATGGATGAATGCAATATAAACCAAAATGCCATAACCATATTGGGGACACCAAACTCAAACCGGTTCCACAATCTCAAACTATACTATACCAGGTGTATGCACCTCCTCCAGCTCACCTTGCTCACAAAGGTAGGGCCTACGACGACCAAGCTTCTCCAGCACGACGACTTTTGGATGAAAGGCCCTCCTAGGGGATTCAAGAAATCCATATACACTGCCTGATCCCGATTCAGGACTTCCAATAAGTATCATAATCCATCTACTCCGTCTAAAATCGGAGATATATATATGAAATTAGTGCACGAACTCGAACCAATACTAAAAGGTTATAAATTCATAAATCCATTGTCCGAGATCATGCTCGGGATTAAATCATCATAATCATGTACAAGGGGTCAGAATATCCCTCGACCGGAGTAAATAATAGTGGTAAAATGAGTGGATAAATAATGGATCGAAATCATCCTTGGTCGAAGTTCTAAAACATCATTTTTAGTTTCAAAAGCTCATAATCCAGTAAATAAGGTGGTACGATTCCCATTATACGATAATCCTTTTTAAAGTGAAAAGTGGGAATAAATCCCCTTTTTAAAAATAGTAGTAGAATCAAGGTTTTGGTCGGAATCATACCACTAATGAGCATGAATACGCCAGATAGTATGCATGCCATCACCAGTATCCAAACAATACAACCATAAGCGCTTATGCTTCTGTAATCTAGAATTATGTCCCTTTTAGGGATAAAATACTCACATGGAGTCCAACTGGCATCGTAACCATGGCCTCGGGCCCAATAATACATAATCGACAAATAACACCTAATACTCAGGAAACTACGGTAAATGAGGGCGTAAAGTCACTAAAGGATTTAATCAGGGAAAATACTACCCAATTCACTAAATCGAATGGTAAACCTTATACAAAAGGATCTTTAATCATCAACTATAGTTATCATGCTTATAATCAAGGGTAATAGGATTCTATTGCCCTAAAAAGCAACCTATGCTAAGGTTCGGGTCACACTTATACCCCGAATTCCCTAAATTGGCTAAGTCATGGTACACTAGCCATAATCCAATCCTGTAATCCCTACCTAACATGCAATGTATATAATACACAATCTCATTGAGAAAAGTAGACCGAAGCCTACCTCGATGTTGAACCACAATTCTTGAAGTATCCATAAATCGTTTGACTTTGCTCCATGATCCCGAATCGACGTCCCACTATCAAAATAGTAACCTACACGTCAACACGAGTAAAACAACACCCATATTGCAATATAAAACTCCGGGTCCAAAATTGGGTCAATAATGGACCCATGGGGCCTGCTAACGAAATTCCAACATTGAATCCTTAACGTGGTCCCTCAAAGGACAAGGAATGTGTGCTCAAAAGTTGAGCACAAACGGGACACTAATCGGGGCCCAAATTAGTCCCCAAAGATTAGGATTTTAAAGATCTAATTTCTATGAATTTTCAATGAAATGGGACGCAATTCAACGGGGTCAAATGATGAATAATGACCAAGGAGTGATGAGCTAACTTATCTTAGCTTAAATGGGTGAATCCCCACTCTTTCTCACTCCTCATACTCTCAATAATGGGGAAAAATGTTGAGAAATGAATGGGATTTTTGGGTGAAGAATGGGATATAATAGCCCTAGCTACCGCTGCACCTACTACTAAAGCAGTAGAGTGCCACTATAGCGGCAGATGCCAAGGGCGAGAGTCCGCTTAAGCAGCATCCTAGACGCTAAAGCGGACGAGGACCGCTAAAGCGACCTCAGCCGACCCACCAAGCCCGCTAAAGTGGACCAAGGCTGCTTAAGCGACGAATGCTTTAGATGGCCTTGACCACTAAAACAGTCACACCAGAAAATCAGATATCAGATTTTGGCAAGTCCAAAATGGACTCCGATCGAGTGCTCAGGATTCGTTCGGAACCCCGTGCGAGCAAGCGAACTATGCTAGCATATCAAATTCAATATTTTGGACTCAACGAAACCATCAAAATTTCCATCTGAGATCGTTTTGATTAAATTTTGGGCCCACACCTATAGTTTGATTCTGGAAGCCTCGGGACCTGAACCAAGGGTCCCCCTAGCCTAAAATCAATGTTTTAGAGCTAATAGCGCTGTTAGAATTTCCATCTAGAATCATATACTAGGATTTTTGGTCCGAGACCAAATCTTTAACAACGAAAGCTCCAAAATTGGGAAATGAGTCTTAAACCCAAACGAACTGTCCGATAATTGAACCAATAGTTTTGATAAGGCATAAATAACCTGTAGCCACTATGAAAATCATGAAAATGACCTCGAGGGTCATTACATCTTCACCTAGCCTCTGAAGCCATATGTGGAAGATTAGGTCTGAGAATTTTATGAGGCTTACGAGAAATTGTTACCTAGCAAGAGAAAGAAGAATAGGCCTCAAGAAACCAGAGATATGGTGATAGTTCATGGGGTAAAGGCCAAGTGTGATCAAACTTTGATAAATTTGATTTATGGACGCAAGATTGATACGCCACATTACTTTGCTATAAGTTCTAAGAACGAAGTTGATGATCTTCGGGGATGGTTGGCCCCATTGATTAGTGATGGTACACTCCTCGTGGATTGCACTAGGGGTCCCAATAAAGAAAGGTGACATTCATTTGGAAGCTCAGTATTGCTTGAGCTTCATTTGTAGTAACCTCCTGCCATCTCAGAATAGACAGTCACCCGACAACCAAAAAAAGTGTTTTTGGGCATGATTATCATGAGTAAGAGATTGAACCTTACCCAAATTATTGCCCCAAATATTTCAATGCAGGCCCAACAAAAGCAAACTTCTACTTCCTTCTCGTGCCTTATCACCAAGCTATACTAACAGTCAAAGATTCCTTTTAACTCGAAGAGAGATATTGAGTATACCTCTACTTCCACAGTTGATATTACAAGACTTAAGACTATCCAAGTGGAAAAGAAAAAGAAAAACCAGGTGAACAACCCTAGTAGTTGATGTTGAGACACTTGATAGTAGTTCTAGTCAGTCCACTCCTATTGACACAGATACATCTCCTCCAGATTCCTCCACAGGCCTTCTTCCTAGCCTCCTGAACTGGTGCCCCTGGTCCTTGACCAGCCTCCACTCCAGGAACTTTGCGGGCTCCATTGACTCAGAATTCTATTATTTAGATGGGCTATATAGCCTATTTAACTGATGTAAGGTCGACCAGATTGGAGGCTCAGATGCCTCAGATGATTAAGGATGTTGTTAAGGTAACTTTGGTGCCTAATACTGAGAAGATATGTGGTATTCATGATACACTCCGAGCTTATGGTACAAATCTGGATGAGATGAGTTCATCGAAGCAGAACACTATATAGGATATTGAGTGGGACATGATGAAGACCGATCTCACTTCATTGTAAACTTATGTAGATCAACTACAATTTCCTGATTTGTCACATCTATAGGCTGCACCATCTCAAACCCTAGTTCAAGATAGTGTTCTAGCTACTCAAGAGGATGAGGATGAGGATCATTAGACCAAGGTTAATGAGAATGATGAGACAGAGGTTATTGTTGACAGAGTTAATTCGATGCAGGTTGATGTGCAGGCTATGGATCAGATTATATTGGAGCAGCTTTGGTGAGGTTGACTAAGGAGACTTCACAGATTGGTGGTAGCAGGTCCAAGCCCGCTGAGGATACCTTCGATCAGACCACTGATCCAGTTGATGATTTGGAGACAGCTGCCATCACACCTGATCCATCCCCACAGGCCATTTTTGGAGTTGAGTCGGACACTGATGCCTAGACTGAGGCCGCTTCTGTGGGCCAATCATCGCCACAGGCTTAGCACTACTTAGGGGGACCCTTCCATTCACTTTTATCTTATATTTTAGTCCTATTGCATTGATAACAATGCTTACTTTTGCATTGGGAGGGGGGTATTATTTTTGATGCTGTAATATTTGGTTCTAATTCTGATACTCTATTTTGCTAGTGGTTCTGATGCTATGATTCAGATACTATTTTTGGATTTGGTTTTTAATAACTCTAAATGACTTCTGTTTTTATGGGTTCATGTGTTCTGAGTTGATTTGAATGTGTGTCGAGATTTGTATTTCATTTCCTTATTTCTTTTAGTGTAGTAATTCGTAAATTAAGAATTGTTTTGTGAATTGCTCCACCTTTCAAAATGTGCCCATATTTTAAAATTTTATTTGGTTGAGGTAAAGTAGTTAGGCACTCATTTTTGTGAATACTCACATCTTGTTTTGACTACTTGATTACCTTCCTTGACATGTGCTATGAATATAGTACATCAATTGGGGAACTGAAAGTATTGCTTCGAGTGTGTAATTGAGTGCCATGAGTGGAGAGGTTTCGATTCGATCTTTTTCGATGAGTCCATATAGAACTTGCTCGGTTGGTCCATCGCTAAGCTAAAAGCATTGTGATATTGGAGAAATGACCTTAGGCCATCAAGTGAAAGTGAGCCTTCATATTGACTGTCACGAGCCAATTTCTCAGGTCATGACGGCACCTACCATAACCCACTAGTAGGTAAGCCAACTTATAATCCGGAACAACAAGTAATGGACTATCAAGAAAAAAGAAGGAAGCAATGAAAAAAGAATCCAATAAAGTGACTAATATAGTGAAGTAGCCCTAAAACTTGGTGAAGTTAATACAAGAGCTTCTAACAAAACAAGTATACAAAGTAAGCATAATCTATAATCTATAATCTATAATCTATAATATATTAAAAGTGTGAAGATCCTTAGAAAAGTGATTTAAACTTTTTGTCCTTCATTAAAATACTCTACAATAGACAAATCGTCATTTACTATTTTATTCAAATTATTATTTAATTACTTTTATAACATTAGGACTTTTAACTCAACTAAAATTTTAATTTAGAAGGAAAAAACCCTAACTTGAGTCTTTATATATTTATTACACACACAAACACAAAGACGTGTTTTTATGGAACATCATCCTTTTCGGTCAAGGAAAGATGGCAGTCTAATGAAAACCAATATTCTTGGAAGTTGGGTAATAACAACATTAGGTTAATATGTTAATTCATTCTTTTTTTTCCTATTAATTTGCTAATTGCCTTTGGGTAGTGTTTCTTGTTTTTTTTCTTGAATAATTTTCTTGAATACTCATATAGAAAAGATTTTATTACCCAAAGGTTAGTATGTTAACTGTATTTTTTTCTTCCAATTAGCTTATTAATTTTCTTTTTAATATTGTTGTAGTTCCTTCTTTAATTCTGGCGGTGTATTACCCAAAGGTTAGTATGCTAATTGTGTTTTTTTCTTCCAATTAAGTTATTAATTGTCTTTTTAATATTGTAGTTCCTTCTTTAATTCTGGTACTGTTTATTTTATTGTAGCCAAAAAAAAGTGGAGATAAAAGTAAGTCAAGTGAATTTTTTTTTTTTTTAAAATCTATGATAGGTGATTCAAGCATTAAGTTTTACGTCATTTTTTTTTTCCAGTTCTTGTGTCTCTCTCTAAGTCAGTAACCTTATTCAATATGTTATTATTAATATATATATATATATATATTTTAAATCTATGGTAGGTGATATTCAAACCCCTCGCTTTTGATCGTCTATTGGGAGCAGATGTCCACGACGATATTAAAGTTAAACAAAAAGGTAAGGATTCTAAGTTTCTTTTTTGTAAACAAAAATATCGTGTATACTTTATTTAGGTTTAGGTTTCTTTGTTTAAGATTATTTATCACTGTGAAGCGTGAATGATTTATGTTTCTTCCTTTTTTCCAGTTGTAGTAATCTTTCTTTTAGGTTTTAGATATATCTTTGTTTGGTTATAAAACCTTGTGACCATAACTTTCGTTATTGAGTCTCCAAAGTAATTTTGTAGTTTTCAATTTTCAAAATTTTTTCTACTACGTTGGTTTTGTTGATCATGAATAACATATCATCTTTTTATGTTTGTAGCTTTCATTCTAGAGTCTCCGACATAACCTTGTGATTTTCAGGCTTCAGATTTTCTTTTCTCTATTACGTCATTTTTACTGATCATGAATAACAAATTGTCCTTTTATGTTTGTAAGTATAGATTCTACGTTTATTTTGTACGCCCTCGATCTAGATCTGCTTTTGATATGTCTGTTCATGCTAATGACATCATCTTCTTCTCTTTTCAATATGCACCTTCATTCTTTTTTGTCATAGATCTTAAATTTCAATTTTGGTAACTGATAATTTGGAGTTCCATTCGGAAATTTGAAAGTTCATTTAGTATTAATATGGAAATAAAATTTGTAAATAAGTTTAACTTGAAGGATAACTGCAGGTGTGTTGTTTAAAACAAAAATAATGTAGGATCAGTGCATGCATAAGGTAAAAGATTTTTGCCAAGATTTACCATTGTAATTTCATTAAAAAAACAATTCTACAGAGAAAATGAGAATCTTAAGAGACAATGTGCTTCTCAGCTTGCTAAAATAGCCCAGAAGTTGCCTTCTAAAATAGCCCAGAAGTTGCCTTCTGAAATAGCCAAAAGCAGCTTGCTGAAATAGTCACGAAGCCACCTTCTGAAGAAACAAGAAACAGGTTGCTGAAATGTTAAGAAACAGCTTTCTAAAATAGCAGCCATCAGGGAACCCCATAAGAGCACATGACGTTCATCATCAGGTTTGGTCTTCCTCTCAATTCATTGATAACAAAATTCATGTGCCTTTTATTGTTTCGGTTCTGTAGAGTTTTTGTAATCAAGATTGCAGTTTTATGATGTGTATATTGAGAGGAATTTGACTTTATGAACTTGAATGGAGTCCTCAAAAAACAGCCTCTTTATCTTCATGAGGTAGGATAAGGTCTGCATAGACTCTATCCTCTGCAGATCCTACTTGTGAAATTTTACTGGATATGTTGTTGTTGTATACTAAGAGGAATTATGTAGTTGTGAGTTATAATTTTCTTTTAAATTAGAAGGATAACTCTAACTAAAGAGTAAGGATCCTTTCTCTTATGTCCTTTCAATTTATTATTGAATGTAAACAACATATTTGATATCTAGATGCATTTGATGCTTATTTATATAGTCTTGAAAATTTAGCAGCTTATCAATTATTAATTCCAGTATATTTACCGAAACTTTGGATTGTTTCCTTCTATCCTCTTGCTGAGTTGTGCATAGGAGTGGCAAACAGGTGGATCAAATTGGATATGTGTAGGTAAGGTGCTTCTCTGAGTGCCTTTTGCCAGAGATTACCTAAGTATATATGGTCAAATTTCTTTCTATGTGTATATTATAGATGTTAAACTCTCTTAATTTATTTGTGTGTCTACTTCTTTATATTTTGAATTCATTATCTCCGGGGATGTTTGCTTCAAGTCTTTGGTGTCGGATTGAATTTACAGGAAAGACCATGATCATTGAAGCACTAGAAATTTGAGAAGCCCGAGCTCTCCAAAATGATTGGGCAAAAGTTCTTATATATCTGATACAAAAAATGTGGTCCAAATCAATCCAAAAGAAAGTGGAAGTCTCATGGGAGATAGCATATTTGAGATACAATATTTATTTATATCATGTAAATAGATATAATACTTATTGTACTATTGATTGTTACTTTTTAATAATTTTCTTTTTATATACAACTTTACTGATTAATGTGACACACGTGCTTTACTTATTAAAATTTTTCTTATTTGAACTATGTAAAAAGTTCTAAAATAAAAGGACTTTAAAATAAAATATTATTTTACTTTTAAGAATCCATTCCTAAATTTAAGGATTTCATAATACTCCTTTTAGGTTTGTGTTAACGTAGTAATCAGAGTTCTGCAAGAATTATAAACTAAAATACTTGACTTATTTTTTCAAAAGAAATAGAGTTAATCAAGGACTCCTTTCAACTCATTATCAGGAAAAATAGGTTCATGTTGGAAACAAATTCGTAAAATGTTTCGCTTAATTATAGAACTCACAGACTACATATATTGTGTAAGTGCACACAAAGTTTTTACTATTTGTACTACTTCATCCGTCCATCTTTACTCGTCCACTTTTGACTTGGCACACACCTTATCCCTCCGTCCATCTTTACTTGTCAACTTTTGACTTGGCACACACCTTAAGAAGCAATAAATAGTAGGGGCAATTTTACTATATCATCCTTTGAATATAATAAATTTAATGCTTTGGCAAATGCATTAGGTAATGAATAGTATTTAATAGCAAGAGTAAAATAGGCATAAATGGAAAAAATATCCATTGGTTTTTCAAAGTGATAAGCATTTATTACCCACCCACCCACCCCCCAACCCTCCCCCTTTCCTGAACTATGGCCAAAATTGCTACGACATACCTTAACTTCATGGGGGTCCTATTACTCCCTTAAACTCAATTTTACTATATTATTGTCCACCTTTTGTGCCTACCCGGCCTAAAAAAACTTGCAATTAAGATGTGTCGTAAAAGGTGTCACATAAGCACAAAAGGTACCACGTAGCACAAAAGGTGGACAATAATAAATAAAATTGAGTTTGGAGGGGGATGGGTAATAGGACCCCCGTGAAGTTAAAGTGTGTCGTAGCAACTTTGGCTATAGTTCAGGGAGCTAATAGTGCCTTATCTCTTTTTCAAACCGAACAAGTATTGTTGAACATCTATTTTTAGTAACATGGACAAGTAAAGATGGACGGAGGAAGTATTTAGGATAAGTTTTGTGTTTCTCTTTTTTCCTCTTTGTTTTTAGTTCAACTTATTTCTTATGTAGTGTTGCTTCGTTACAAGTTTCAACTTTTTGTTTTTTTTGCCTCTAATTTATAGTGCTTTCTAATTTCGTAAAGTTCTTAATTGATGTTTAATATTTGATGTAATTTATGCTTTATGGCTTCTTTCATGTTGTCTCATGATAATTGCTATGTATTGCAGATAACTTTACACGCTTAAAAAAAAGGCAAAAGGCCATAGATGACAAGAATGACTAAAAATTGACTTTAAACTTTTTTTCTCGATTATCACTTACTAATACTTATGTCCTATTTACTGGAACAAACCCACCAGCAGATTGTTCAACATCAATAGTGATGAGGGTCATAAATATCAAGTGGAGGATGATGATGATAAGAGACTCATAAGGAAAGATGATAATGGCCTATTCTATTCACTTTGAATCTGACACGAGTAACACTGCAGAAGCTAAAGCTCTATAGTTTGGGGTCCAATGTTGTATTCAACAATAACATTACAAACCTAGAGCCTATCTCTTTCTCTATTTTTGTTCTTTTCTTAAATAAAAGAAATTTACTTTGTGATGTTAGCTATTGTAGTATTGAGTTGAGGGTTTATCAAAAATAGTCCCTTTACCTCGTAGAGGTAGGGGTCTCACAAAAGAAAGGGTAGGATCTGCGTACTCTCTGCCATCTACTTATGGGATTATACATTTATACTGGATATGTTATTGTTGTATTACTACTTTTAAATAATTTCATTTTTCTTGTATATAATTTTACTTATTAAGGCAAGAGACACGTGCAAAGTACGTACACTAAACTAGTACATTTATATAGAACTGTCTCCAAAATGCAAAATAAAGATCAGTCCAACAACTGAGGGGGAGCAAGAACAACTCCGGAAGTCAAGAGCTCACCCCAAATCTCCGGTCCATTACAGCTCCACACGATGCACACGTCAGTGGCGAGAACTCATACTATGATCTGTGATCTAAGGCGTATTTATATACCTTGTAGGTGGATTTTGCAACTTTTTGGAGCGTTTTGGGCATGGAAAGCGAGGCTTGGAGGAGATAAGAGCGAAGGATATTGAAGATAAGAGGCAAGCCAAAGAGTTGAACTTGAAGAAGCCAACCAAATTCGCAAAGAAAAGTCGACGAAAGGAAAAAAAAATCAGAATTTAAGGGCCTGGCGCGCTAAGGGGCATGCCAGGCCGCTTTTGGTGAAATTTCCACCCAAGTGGGAAGTAGGTAGGTGCGCCCAAGGGCATGCCAGGCCGCCTGGGAGCACCTTTTCAAAGGCAAAATTTTCCTAAGTGCCAGGCGCGCCCAAGGGCGTGCTGGGCCGTTTTTTGGCAAATTTTTGCCTCGAGATTTTGTCTATAAATAGGGCTTTTGGGTTATTGTATCATAATTCCATCTTCACTAGACTACTTTTGGCGTTTTTGGGCATTGAAATTAGGTTTCATTCTTCATCTTTTTAGTTTTTATTTTCTATTTATGGTATTTTATCAACTTATGTTGTTAATTGATGTTATGAGTGGCTAAAATCCCTCATTCTTGGGGTTGAGGCTATGAACATGAATCTCTTGAGTTGATTTTATTGGTTTTTGCTGAAGTTTATCATAAATTGGTTATTCTTATATTCTTAATTTTACTATTTTAATGCTTGATCAACATTGAGATAAATCCCTTGTCTTGACGTGAGCTCGAGAGGAAGTGGAGGTGGATGAAATTGTTAAAGGATTATGATGTGACTATTCAGTATCATCCGAGAAAGGCTAATGTGGTGGCAGATCCATTGAACCAAAAAGCTGTAAGTATGGGTAGTTTGTCTTTCTTGAGGGTATCCAAGCGACTTTTAGCTAGAGAGTTTCAAACTTTAGCATCTTAGTGGATGCAGTTCGGTGTTTCAGACAGGGGTGAAGTGTTGGCTAGTGTGGAGGTGAAGTCAACATTTCTAGATCAGATTAAGGCCAAATAATTTAAGGACAAGAATGCACTCTGAAATGAGATAGTGTGTGGAGATATGATGGATGCCACTCTTAACACGAATGGGGTGTTGCATTTAAGGAAAGGATATGTGTTTCTCAAGTTGGTAATTTGATTCGTGACGTACTTTTTGAGGCCCATGGTTCACGTTATTCTATTTATCTTGGTGCAACAAAAATG
Source organism: Capsicum rhomboideum (assembly GCA_031232105.1). Lineage (NCBI taxonomy): Eukaryota > Viridiplantae > Streptophyta > Magnoliopsida > Solanales > Solanaceae > Capsicum > Capsicum rhomboideum. The sequence goes on from CP124714.1 coordinate 125,993,848, forward strand.
TATCGTGACTTGAGGCAGCTTTATTGGTGGCCTGGGATGAAGCGAGACATAGTGGAGTATGTGTCCAAGTGTCTCAACTATCAGCAGGTGAAGTATGAACATCAAAGGCCTGTGGAATTACTTCAGAGAATGCCTATACCTATATGGAAATGGTAGAATATTGCTATGGATTTTGTGGTGGGTCTTCCTATGACCTTGGGGAAATATAACTCCATTTGGGTGATAGTTGATCGGTTGACTAAGTCAGCTCACTTCTTTCGAGTTCGGGTAGACTATAGTTCCAAGTAATTAGCCAAGAACTACATCAAGGAGATAGTGAGGCTTCATGGGGTGCCCCCTACCATCATTTTTGATAGGGACGTAAAATATACTTCTAAGTTTTGGGACAAGTTGCATGAGGAGTTGGGTACTAAACTCACCTTTAGCATAACCTTTCATCCTCAAACTGATGGGCAGTTAGAGAGGACGATTCAGGTGCTAGAGGACATGTTGAGAGCCTGTGTTATTGCCTTTGGTGGTCATTGGGACCAGTTCCTATCGTTAGTTTTCATACAACAACAATTATCACTCCAGTATCGGTATGGCACCATATGAGGCACTCTATGAGAAGAGGTGTAGGTCACCTATTGGGTGGTTTGAGACTAGGGATGTTGAACCGTTGGGCACTGACTTGATAAGAGAGGCTCAAGAAAAGGAAAGGGTTATTCAAACCAAGTTGTTGGCTGCTCAAAGTAGACAGAAAGTGTATACGGATCGTAAGGTAAGAGACATGGCTTTCAAGGTTGATGAACAAGTGTTGCTCAAAGTGTCTCGTATGAAGAGAGTCGTAAGGTTTTGCAAGAAGGGCAAGCTAAGCCCTTAGTATATTGATCCCTTTGAGGTTCTTGAGGATGTAGGCCTAGTTGCATACAGACTAGCATTGCCGCCGGCTTTGTCGGGACTCCATCCGATATTTCATGAGTCCATGCTCAAACGGTACCATGGGAATGGAGATTACATCATTAAATGGTACTCAGTGCAATTATATAAGTATTTGGCTTATAGAGGAACCAGTGGCGATTCTAGATAGGGATGTTCAGAAGTTGAGGACGAAAGAAATTCATTCGGTCAAGGTTCAATGGAAGCATAGTCTAATTGAAGAAGCCACTTGGGAAATCGAGAAGGACATGCAGGATAAGCACCCTCACTTGTTTGAGGATACATGTACTCTTTTCTTTCCTTGTTTCAGCCTAATTTTCTCGTTTGATTGTTCGGGGAAGAACGATGGGTAAACTGGTATCTGTTGAAACAACCCTTTCAGTCTATACGTATAAATCTCTTATTTAAAAAATTGGGCTAAGATTCTTTCCGAATTTGAAGTTATAAATTTTAGGCTAGGCTAGTTTCAAATGAAATTAGAGCGAGGTGTGATCTAGGGTAATCTGGGAAGGAATTGGGTGTGTATGGTAGTGTTTGGCTTAATTTCTAGTTAGCTAAGACGATAAGGAACTCGTGGGATTTTACGAAATTGAATTCAGGTAAGTAGAACTCCCAAAATTGATCTTAGCATAAAGGGTATTGTTTGGGATATCTTGGATTTAAGGTGTGTTATGAAAATGGGTATTTTGGAGGAAATTGGGCATTCTATCCCAACGACGGTGCTATAGGTCGCTGTAGCGACGTGCTAGTTGCTATAGCGAGATGCCAGAAAGTCCCGCTATAGCTACCGGTCAACGAGGTCAAAGGCCACTATAGCGACGTATGTTGCTATGGTGACATAAATCGCTGTTTTATTCTTAACCCCCCCCCAAAATAGTTTATTTTTCTAAAACACGTTTTTGGGCAAAGGAGAGTTGATTTTGGACAAAAATCATTAGTTTTTCATTGTTCTCCTTCGTTAAGGTAAGGAATTAATCCCTATTAGCTAGTAAATTGATAATCTAGCCTTTAAATTATTAGTGTACGTAATTTGGGGAGGATTATGGGTTGGTTTAGTTGATTTTTCTGGTGCAAGGGAGTAATTTAGGTAGAAAACCATTGGGTTTTGGTTAATGATCATTAAATTACTCTTGCATGCTGTTAATTCACTAAATTATCCATAAATTGATAGTTTTAGGTGAATTATGACAGAAAAGCCCTAGAACGGGAAGGGAATGATCATGAACTTGGCCTTAGAGATTAGGAATAAGTTATAATCCCCAATGGGTAGGTCATTTCATTGATTATGTGTTTGTATTTATCTCTAGACCAAAAGCAAGCGAAAATTGTACCGAAAAGGAACTCAGACTTAATCGGGTTGTGCAAGCTTTTTGAGGCAGGCGATGGTTATGTAGTTTAATCCAATTTGTGTTATATGTGCAAGTTAACTATTTCTTAGTATTTCTCGTTAGTGCATGTTGATTTGTGTGATCACTTTTCAAATGAACTTTTAGGCAAAGCTTGTGGATATTACAAACGTTGGTTGATATCTTGTTTTGTATGTTTTGATCATATTCTATAGTGATTGTGGAATGTTTCGGTAATTGGACATTCTCACGAGTTATTAGTGGAATAAGGTTGGCAGGCACTTGTATTTGGGATTAGGTACATAGATGGAATTTGTCCCCTGCAGGTCATGACTAGAGTGTGGTTATGATACCTTTAGCGTGTATGTACAAGGTACATGTGAGTTTGATGGTTCCATGAGTGAACTGAGTAATGTATTTATATATTGTGATGTTTGCTTGAATTGTCTTGACTTGACTGATTTGCATACTTGTAGATATCTTTGGCTTGTTGCTAGAAATCCTAAACTGCTTTAAATGTTTTGTGTGTATTATGGTGTAGTTAGGACAAGTATGTACTAACTGGTTGTTCTACGTTTTGGTTAAGTGTTCATATTATCATCTTGAGTTGGCCACATAACCCTACCACTATACTGTTGTTTCTTGTGTGCTGATACTACACTTGCTCTTACTTTTATTGAGTGCAGTACATATTCCAGCGGCTCCTGGAAGACATCACTTGTGACTCTAGTATGTGATCCGGATTCAAGGGTGAGCAGCATATTCGGGCAACCATGGAATCCTTCTTTGAGGATATGGTCCTTTGTTTTGGACTTACGCATTTTTCTTTAGTTTTGGGGTTGCATCCCATTCTTGACAATCTTTAGTATGTTTTTGGTACATCGACTTTCAGATTCTAGGGAGGTTTGAGATTTATTGATTTAGTACTATGTTCTGCACTTCTTAGTTTTGCTTAGATTGGGTCATCTTTGAATCATTATATAATGACCCTCCCAGTCATTTCCCTAAATTTAGGCATTCTCGGCGTTTAGAGCTTTTCTATAACTGCCTCAAGGTATTTATGATTTGCTGGGACTGACAGTTCGATTTTCGAGCAGTTCGTTTAAGAATTTTACTAACACCAAACGTGTTGTGAAACATTTAAATTAAATTAGAATTTGGTAAAATGATATAGTTAATTACCTCTCTAAAATATTTTTGCTATTTTTAAAATTCTTTAGTTATGATATATCTATATTACTTTATAATAGTTTTATAACTTATTAACAGTTTAAGCGGATATAGTGAATCTAGATATGTTAAAATATTATTATTATATGATAAAGGCTTTATTAGAAATAATTTTCTATTAATTATGATATATTCAAAATATTGTATTTATTTTACCACAAACCTATGCAATACCCGAGTACATATATATAATGGTATTAAGCATTAAACTTAGTGTAGCCACCCAACATCCATGTGGATTAATAGGGGCAACAACTAAGCATTGTTAAGTCTCTTAAATGAACACTTGTTAACTATGTCAAAATGATTAAAGTGAGTCATTTCTTTAGGTGGTGCAACAACTAAGTATTGTTGTTGGTGCTGATTTAGAGCTTAGTATGAGCTCGAATTGGATAGCATCTCTTGTGACTATTGGTCACTGAGCTATTTAGAACGTTGTGATGGTTTTCTGATCTGAGCAATATCGGTATCAATAGTCTTGTTTTGATGTATAGTTTGTTATTTGGTAAAATGATATAGTTAATTACCTCTCTAAAATATTTTTGATATTTATAAAATTCTTTAGTTATGATATATCTATATTACTTTATAATAGTTTTATAACTTATTAACAGTTTAAGAGGATATAGTGAATCTAGATATGTTAAAATATTATTATTATATGATAAAGACTTTATTAGAAATAGTTTTCTATTAATTATGATATATTCAAAATATTGTATTTATTTTACCACAAACCTATGCAATACCCGAGTACATATATATAATGGTATTAAGCATTAAACTTAGTGTAGCCACCCAACATCCACGTGGATTAATAGGGCAACAACTAAGCATTGTTAAGTCTCTTAAATGAACACTTGTTAAATATGTCAAAATGATTAAAGTGAGTCATTTCTTTAGGTGGTGCAGATAGGTACATATATATATATATATATATATATATGTAATTGAGGTAGTATATATTTTCATTAGGTCCTTCATTTTAATTTTTACACATGTATATACATAAACTTCAATGTGAGATTTGTGAGAGAAACCATTTTTGACTTAGTATTTGATCATCGAAAGAAAATTAATTATCTACATCAAATTATTCAAGTTTGGGTTCTAATGGGGAAGTGTTTGTGGACGTCTAATCATCGTTATTTTGGTGAGTTTCGTCTTTATTATGGTATATTTTTATATACAGTTGGTGGTATTGTTGTTGGTGCTGATTTAGAGCTTAGTATGAGCTCAAATTGAATAGCATCTTTTGTGACTATTGGTCACTGAGCTATTTCGAACGTTGTGATGGTTTTCTGACCTAAGCAATATGGGTATCAATAGTCTTGTTTTGATGTATAGTTTATTATTTTGGTAGCGTGGCAGCAGTCGGAAGCCTCTCGGAAGGGGAAGACTCCTATTTAGCACGCTTTGGCAGGCGTTTGGCGGCTTCCAGGTAGGCTAGGCTTACGTTATACCTAGACTAAGTTTATTTATAGTATTTACATGCTATTATGCTAGTGTTTGGGCTGGTAATTGTAGATTGGCATTGGCTTTCTATGATTAGGTCTTTTGGGCCGATTAAGTCCCTGTTCGGGTATGTTCTAGGCCCATTATCTTCGTGGTATGCAAAAGATGACCTTTATAGGGTTGGTTAATATTGTACTACTATTAATAGGGGGATGGGAAAAATTAGTCCGACCACTGATTCAGATATGATGGTTACTGACTATTATGAGTTTCGATTCGAGTCCGACATTTGGCTATGAGTTCTGAGATATACTATATATGTGGCCTCTCATTATTACCCACTGTGATAGGTTCGAACCCGGCGTCTGGCCTCTTGTTATTACCCATTGGTGCCTGTTCAAGCCCGGTACAACTATCGGATGGTTACGATGGTTACTGGATACTGGTTCAACCATAGATTATGAACGGTTCTGCATTTACTTTTCTTGTGTGTCCATCCGTTTTATGGGGGCCAGGCTGGGTTATTGTTTTCTTTCGTGCGCCTATCGAATTTATGGGATCCCAGATAGGTTATGTTTGACTTGTTTGTTTACTTATACATTTATTTACTCGTTACTCAGTATTGTATTTATTTATCTCCTGAGCATATCTACACGCCTCGACAATAATTTATTTACTTATTATTTGTACCCTGGACTTAGCATGCACCCTTGCATTTTAGTTATGTTTATACTATATTGAGCTCAGTTGGCCGATGATACCTACTGAGTACCCATTGCCCGGTACTCATACTGCACTTCTGCATCTGTTTTCCCCGATGCAGATCCGAACACTAGCCGACGAGTTTGACGTGACTCTATTCTTAGCACTGACTTTGGAGTAGGGTGAGCTTATTGACATTCGAGGCAGATCCTTCTCCATCTCTACTGTATAGACTTTTGCACTCGAGACTGTAGTACTTGTTGTATATATTTGGTTTCTGTTTTGTATTTTGGGTATGTCTGGTTGTAGCTCTTATACCGACCTGACCAGGTCTTGAGAGGGTTTCTTGAATTTATATATTGTCCTCTTCCTTCTCAGTCTCGGTATGTATATATATTTGGTTCTATTTTTTTTACATTTCTAGAATGTTTATTAGTATGGTTACTTCCACTTCATCTCTGTTCTTCTGAGATTTCGCCCGTTAGCCCGTTGCTTGTTGCTCCGGGCTAGGGTTTGGCTTGCCTATTGGTGGGTTACGGTAGTCACCAACATGACTTGGAAATCAGGTTGTGACACATTAATAGGATAGTTTCTTATTTCTCTAAGTGTTGATTAATGCTTCTGGGATTCTTGGTTCTCCCACCGGAGAATGGGGTGGGTGCCACTCACATCTGTTTGGGTCGTAACAAGTTAGTAGCTGGAAATTTAACCCTTCTAATGATTCATGGCGGAAAACTTGGGTTTCAGATAACAAATATCTCAATTTTAGTGATGGGTCTTCAAAGGTTACTTTGGTGGCCGTATAAACTTCCAAAATGGTGAGACAAGCAGAGAGGTTGGTCCTAATAATATTTATAATGTTGCTTGAGTTATTAGGGATCCAATCCCTGTGTTGAATATGTAGATCATCAAAAATTCACGATTTCTCCTTCAAAAGATTGATTGACGTTCATTATATCTTGAAAGTTCCTTACAACCTTTTTTTTTAATTTACATTGGCTTTATCTAAATTTCGTTTAGTTAAATGGGGAAAGAAACAAGAGTTCCTTGTAGATTATAATGATAACACTGCAGTAAAGAAAGAACCACGGCCATCCAAAGTAAGATATCAAGCTTTAAGATCTTATTAGCAAACAAGAAATCAAGTATCGAAACTATTTTCCTTATGATACTTAGATTACTGAATTTTCATTTAGTTCATAGAAAATATTCATTATGTAGTTAAACTTTTCACATTTTCGATGAATTTTACATTAACACTTATAGATAAATAAATGTTATTTAAATATGTGTATAATGAAGTTGAAGATGTTATGCATGACATGTATATTAAAATGAAAAAAACGAGGCTTGAATATTTTAAAAAAAGTGCAATCAATTACCTTGAGAAAACAGTTATTTTGATGTGTAAGTGATATTGTCATAGCTAAAGGACACAGAAAGATAAAGTTGATCAAAAAGTACATCATCCATTGGAGTAGGAGCAATCAAATTTCAAGAGAAAAATATACTCCACCAAAATTTAGTTGATTGTGTGATGGGTAGAAGGACATAGATAGAGATTATCAGAGAGAATGACTTTTGACTTTAATCATCAAAGATATCAATATTAGGTGACAATGCTGTGTTTTGGTATATTTAAATTTATAACTCCTAACTAAACAAATATTATCAAATTTATATGCATATTAAAACTTATTAACTATTTTTAGCATATATATTATGTAAAAAGTAAGATGAAACTCACGTGCAGAGAGATTAGTTGTTAATATAAATTTGAACATAAATCTTCTTAAAAAAATAAATTTTTCATTCTTAATAAAATCATGTAAAAAAATTATAATTAAAGAAAATATTTTTTATTTTTTCAAATTATAATTAGGACACATAAATTGAAATAACATCTTTAATTTAAATAATTTTGACTTACTAGACTCTTCCTTGTTTTTTCATTGAATTTGTCGATTACCGAAAAGAAGCAATAAAAGAATTTATGTCATTTCGTTTTGCATTGGTTTTCAAAACCCTAATTTTGTGTCAAATCAAGCAATTTAGGTATGAACAATGCAATGTAGAAGTTATAAGCAATGAAATAATATAATAAAAGAGAGATTTATCTGGGAAAATCAAAGTAGGAGGGGAAGTTGTAGAGAAATTTTCGGGAATGAGGTAGTTGAGTTTTTGTAAAAGTGAGGAAATGAATCTCTTTCTTCTCTCTTAATCTGCCAGATGTCTGGCTGTAGTGGACCATTTCCCACTGTAGTAAACTCGTTACAGTGAGAATTCCATCGCTGCAGTGGCTAGTGTGTTATCCCATGCTATGATTTCGTGGCATTATATGCCAATGCTTAATCCTATTGTTCCGAGTATCATGATCCTTATAAGAACTTGTGTAAATAAATTCTTTCCCAAGATGAAAAATTATGAGAGAAATAATTCAATTCGAGCGTAATACTTAATTCTGCACTATTTTATTTTGAAGGGTCTCGATAGAAAGGTCCAGTGTAAAATGTTATTTGATTTGGTACATGTGAGCAAGTGAGTCAGGTAAGAACATAGAATAAGTGACCATAAAAAGTAATTTCTTTTGAATTTTGACCTCTTACTCCATGTCACCCTAGTTTATTCGGGGATGAACGGTTGTTTAATTGGTATATGATGTAATGACATGTTCCATCTTATTGAAATATCCGTGATAAAGGCATATAAATTTAAAATTTTTACAGATATGAATTTGAGTTCAAGATAACAATTAATTTTATTTAAAATAGAGTCAAAAGAAGTGGGACCGATTCGACGAGTTTGCTATAACGGTCCACTAGCCTCAATAGGGAGCTTGTTGCAGCGAGAATACAACCGTTACAGCGAAGTCTGCAAATCAGAATCCTGAATTTTAGTTAATTATAAATTTCAACTCTCATTTTAAAGGAGGTTCTCTCTAAAAAATGCCCCTAAGTTATTCCTAAGTTAGAACACCAAGAACGGAGAGGAAAAACTCTCAAGGAAATGTGATTCCATTGTCCTCCTCATGAACTCTCCGTCAGAAACATCTAGATCAAAAATAAGGAGCAAGGTTTCATATATACTATGGCAATAACTTGGTATAAAGTAGGTTATGATTTATTAAGTAGTAGACTTTGATTAGTGAATCGCATATACTGTGCAGAATTGATGAGAAGAAGTATGATTAGACCTTCAGACATGGTGTTCACATAGATAATACTTAGAATATCATAAGAAGGACTGCACATACGATAATATATATATGCGGTTATTATTATGTGTTCTTAATTTGAATAAGACTAATATGAGTAGTGGTGGAAATATTATGTGCTAATGCAACTATAAACCTGGACTAATAATATTATGAGTTAGAAGGAATTACGGGATTGATAAACCTATTTTTATGTGTACACCTTGAGGTGATTTCTTCTTGTGGTGTTGATATGAAGTGTAAAACAATGTCATAATGTATATGTCCTAAGAAGAAACATGACTAATTGTTAAAGCATGATCTATAGTAAAAGATGGATAAACTAGGGTTGGCGTTGTACGTTGAATGTTGACAAACTGTCTGATAAATGGCTAACGATGTGGTGTTCATGAATGTGACAGTAATATTAATAATGGGTCTTCATACTTAGAAACAGGATCCAATGGCCCTTGAAGTAATAATTGTTATTGAGTAATTGAGAGGAACTTATGGGTGTTTATGTATAGACTTGATTTAGTCTCTGGTATGTATTGTGATTGATAAGCATGTGATTGGTCTTTGGATATAGTCCTGGTTTTGTATTTATTTTATTTGACAATGCTTGTATGAATAAGTCGTATAATTATTTGAAGTATGTCTTTAAATGTAATGACCCTTTTTGTTATTATGGATCAGTCTAGCATGCCAAAATTTGGATTCAGATTTTGTCATATCCCGAATCCCACGAGGCATGATTGGCACCCGTAGCCGATAAGGCTCGAGAGAACCAAGCTGTGCTTCTATACATTCATATTCTTGCCATAGGAACACTATTATCACATAATCACATGGACGACTAATATGGGAAATTATGGAACATGTGACATTTATACATAGCTACACATTTGAGAAACTTGGTCGTTGAGGCCATCAAAACAAGACTTCATGAGTCACCTTATATACATATACTCACATGCGTCTACAAAAGCCTCTAACAGATGCATTGACCAAAACAAGCTAAAATTCGGGACAAGTCCCCGCTTTATACACTATGTACAATACCAAAATACATATATAAGTGAGACTCAGAGAAGCCCCGAACTAACTGGAGCTCACCAACGATCTGCAACAACTGGCAGCCTACTGTGGAGGCCTACTAGCACCTGCGCCTGCAGTAAGTAAGGTAAATTCCCCAAGAGGGGTCAGTACGAGGAATGTACTGAGTATGTTAGACTATAGGTAAACATCTGAGGTATAAGAGCTTTAATGAAAACAAGTACAAGTGAACATATTACATGAATGAACTACTATAGTATACAAGTGTGGGATCATGTGCATTATTTTCTTTGCTTCATTTCACATTACTTTACTTCTTCATCATTCATGTGATCATCAATCATATATGCCCGGGCCCAACTGATCAGTGGGAAATATCATTGGGATCGTCTCTAGCTAGGCTTATGCCCCTTTGAGCTGCCACCCATAAATCAATAAAGTAGGTTCGTCTCTAGCTAGGCTTATGCCCCTTTGAGCTTCCCCCTGTATCCAATAATCATTCGGGATCGCCCCTAGCTAGGCTTATGCCCCTTTGGTTTGCCACCCGTTCTCAACAAGTGTTCATTACTTCAATTCTTTACGTTTGAGATTGATACTTTAACTTGTGAAAGATTGGTACTTTAGTGGTTACAATGTTATAGAAACTTTGGAACATTATTGGAACATTAATCAATGAACATGAGTCATGTGAATTACATTTGATCAATGTATAAAGAACATGTGTGTAACAATGATTAACAACCGGGAATGGAATACCTTTGAACATTTCAGGATGGAACATGTGTAATGACAATGTGACACTATGTGCTGCAGAATAATACGGAAAGAGTATCCTTACATACCTTCACTTCCAAGTATGAATAATGTACAAGTCTATGTACGAACACAATAGTCCAGCTTCTTCCTTACGTCTTACTCTACAATACAAGTCCATACCGGAACTTATATTAGCAACTAATAACTATAAAGGCGTACAAGACGACAATGAACCATGAAACTACCATATAACGTCATGTCACCCCTTTACAATACAATCCACTGCATTTCCATATCAACAACACCATAACATTACCCACATTGACCAAAAGATCATACCTCGATAGCATTTCACACCACACTTACCCTTTACACTTTTCCTTTTATCATTCCATCGTAATTATTCATTTATGAAAACATATAAGCAATCATCCATACTTAATACAGTCCAACACACCTCCATACGATACTTTAAAGTCATTAAAACAACACCACAAGTTGATAATTACATCCCAAAAGGGTATCGGGGCTTTCGGGGATCAACTAGAGACGGAAACATACAAAATCAATTCTGGAGGTGACCTGCACTGTCACCTGCGCATGCAGGTGGATGAAATGCACGCGCAGATGGCTCCTGGAAAATTCCAGGGCCTTCTGCGTTGGCATCTGCGCCCGCAAATGCCCTCGTCTGCTGGGGCGGATGCCCGTTTTGGTCCGAAATGACTTTTTTGGGGTTTTTTAAGGACATGAATGGTCCATGATCACAATAAAACATATTTGAACATATTTTTGATCCTCTTAAACATCAACATTCAGCCATGGTCTCACAACACACATAACGACACCCAAAACCACATTTACTGGCCAATACGACACCAAAACCATAACCAATTTCATAATATCAATTCCAAATGTTATGCACAAGAATGAAACAAAGTAAGACCATAATCACATATCACATGTCAATATTTACTCCACCAAATTCACTTCTTTCACAACCAGAAGTTCATCACCAAGTTTACAAGACAAACCAACCTCCGATTTAAGCAAACATGTAACCTTTCACTTATTGTGAATTTCTCAATAGTCCACCAACATAACCAACATAATATACACCATATATTATGCATAAAATATATTAATCCATCATAATAAACACTTACCAAGTCTTACCACTTGATGATCTTGGCCAAAGGAGTGATGAGGGTTCTTGAGAGAACAAGGGCAGTTTGTGTTTTTTTTTTTGGTAAAGTCTAGAAAGAACATGAGAGATTAATGAAATAAAATCTGATTTTTTTTTTCCTCTTTATATAGTCCCTCAAGTCTCCCTTATCTTTCACTTAGCATTTAATGCTATTTTGATTTGGTCAAATGGAAGAAAATGGAAGAATGGGTCAAAAATAATTCTTTTGGGCCATGTCTTCTCATGGTTTTTTTGAGGGCTTCATTTTGGGCCCAATTGTGTGAGACTTATTAATACCCACATTTTAATGCATAATTCAACAATTTTCTCATGTTTTCATTTTTCCCTAAATGTCACGGTTGTCAGCTACACTTAGAAAAGTACGGGGTGTTACATTTTCTCCAAATTGGGAGTTAAAAATTTTAGGCTAGGCTATGCTAGTGTACTACTACTACATGTGCTATTTTTTTTTTGTTGTTGAATGCAGAGCATCTTCCGACTACTATTTCAAGACCTCAGCATAGAGTGGATCGCATTCGAACTCAAGGGTGAGCTACATCTTACGGGATTCCATAAGTTCTTCACTTTGTTCTTGTCCAGTTGTTTTGGACAGGGATGTTTCCATTGTTTTTGGGTTGAATCCATTTTATTAACATTTGTAGTGTTTTGGTACAATGACTTTCAGATTCTAGGGGTGTTTAAGCATTCGTTATTTCCGTATTTAGTATTTTTATTAGAATGTTTGAATCTTGGTTTAATTAATGAAAAATAGTTGGTTGCCTGATTTTGGATAAGTGTTAGGTTTGAATGGTTTGGGTTAGATGGTTCTCCACTGGAGTGTTAGTATGGGTGTCATTCACGATGAGTTTGGGTCGTGACACAGTTGGTATCAGAGCCCTATGTTCATTGATCTCGTTGTACCAAAACGGGTCCAGTAATGTCTTGCGGAATGATACAGAGATGTCTGTACTATTCTTTAAGAGGCTATAAGACTTTAGGAAACTATCATTTTTTTTTTTTTCGTGCTATAACTTGATTCCAATTGGTATCTGGTGATCCAAATTGGTATCTGACCCTCTTTATTTTTTTATCTGTAGATGGAAAACACTAGAGCTAATGGAGCTAGAGCAATTGACCCTGCACCAGTAGCTCCAGTTATGAAACTAACTATCTGGGATCTAGGAAAGGGTAGAGAAAGGGGAAGAGAGAGAGAAACACCCACCAGGGGTGGAGCTCAGGCAACAGCTAATCAGGCCCGTCAGAGGTCAGTGACACCTCCCCCACCCCAGGATCATTATGAGGAGGTTGAGGTTATGAATGGGGATTTTGTTGTGCAGGAGGAGGTGGCGCCAGTTAGAGGTACAACTCTTCCCCCGATTTCTTCTGAGATGAATCAGCAGGAAATTTCTTTTTTGAGTAGGTTGGTCGGTACTGGGGATACCCCTGCTATGCCTGCTTGTCACTTTCCAGGTGTTCAGTTGACTACCATAGCTGCTCCTAGAATGGGTGAGGCCTTGGGGACTGATATTTTACCTCGCCAGGTGTTAGGTCCTGTTATGAGTGGGACTAAACATGACACGCTAATAAAGTTCCTAAAGATGAAACCTACTACTTTTGTTAGCTCTGAGACTGAGGATGTTTTTGAGTTCATTGTTGATTATTACAAAAGGCTGCATAAAATGGGTATTATAGAGGAGCATAGTGTACCTTTCAGCTACAAGGTGATGCAAAGTAGTGGTAGAGGGCTTATGTGGAGTGTCGGTTACCAGTTTTACCTCCATTGACAGCTCAGTTTTATACCCTAATTTTGGAGAAGTATGTACCCCGTACTCTTTTTAATCACAAGAAGGATGAGTTTTTGGCCCTTGAACAGGGTAGTATGTCTGTTGCGGCCTATGATGCCAAGTTTCATGCCTTGTCCCATTATGCTACTTAGCTGCTTGGTACAAAGGATGGATGATTTGGTTGTTTGTGAAGGGTCTGAACACTGACTTGCAGGTTTTGTTTGTTCATATGACTTCTGTCGGAAAGACCTTTAATGAGGTTGCTAATTATGTGAAAAAGGTAGAAGGGGTCAAGCAAGTTGGTCAGGCAAAGGTTTTAGCAAAGAAGTCTTGGAATGTGGGTAACTTTGGTGGTTCTTAATCCATGGGTCATAACCATCGGTCCTATTTGGCTTCCCCTATTTAGTTAGCTCTGCCAGCTTCTACAGAGGGTCAACTAGTGGCCACTCAGCAGCCCTCAGTTGCTAGAAACCAAGGGGCTTCTTATTCTTTGGCTAACAGGCCTTCTCTAGATCGAGGTTGCTATATTTATGGTGTTATGGGGCACTTTAAGAGAGAGTTCCCTCAGAGACAGGCTGAGTTACAGGGACAACAACAAGCTAGAGTTATGGTTCCTGGTGGTAGAGGTGGTGGAGGTAATGGTAATGGTAAGAGTCATCCACAGGGTGGGCGAGGTAATCATCAGAGAGGTCGTGGTGGAAACCAAAATAGTAGTAATGCAGGGAAAGGTGGAACCCAGTGCCTGCTAGGGAGGTTGCCCAGATCGATGATAGAGCTCACAGTTATGCCTTTCCAAGGAAGATCGAGGTCGAGGCTTCTGATTCTATCATTACAGTTACTATTCTCATCTGTGACCGAATAGCTACTATTTTATTTGATCCCAGTTTTACTTATTCTTATGTATCTATTAGATTTGCCTTGGGATTGGACTTTATTTGTGATATACTTGACTCTTCTATTTATGTGTCTACTCCAATTGAAGACTCTGTGGTAGTGACCCATGTGTACCGTGCTTGTTCTGTATTGTTGATGGGTTTCAAGACTTGGGTAGATTTAATAATCTTAGATATGCTAGATTTTGACATCATCCTGGGTATGACTTGGATATCTCCCTATCATTCTGTTCTAAATTGTAATGCTAAGACTGTGACTTTAGAGATACCTGGGATGGATAAGTTAGTGAGGGAAGGTGTGTATAAGCCAAAGCCTGTGAAAATTATATATTTTATTTGGGCTAAAAAGTTAGTTGGGAGAGGGTGTTCAGCCTTTCTAGCACATCTCTGGGATGTTAGTGCAGATCCCCTTCTATTGAGTCAGTTCCTATGGTGTCAGTGTTTCAGGAGGTGTTTCCCACAGATTTGTCTGGTATGCCTCTAAACCGGGACATTGACTTCTGTATTGATTTGGAGTCGGGCACTCGCCATATTTCTATTCCTCCCTATCGAATGGCTAAATTAAGGGAACTCAAGACGCAATTGCAAGAGTTACTTTATAAGGGATTCATTCATCCTAGTGCTTCTCCTTGGGGTACTCCAGTGTTGTTCGTTAACAAAAATGATGGTAGCATAAGAATGTGTATTGACTACAGATAGTTAAATAAGGTAATCAATTAGGAATAAATATACCTTGCCCCGTATAGATGATCTTTTTGACTAGTTACAAGGTGCCTCCATTTTATCCAAGATAGACTTGAGGTTGGGTTATCACCAGTTAAAGATTCGGCATGAGGATATACCTAAGACAGCTTTCAAGACTTGTTATGGGCATTACGAGTTCTTTGTGATGTCGTTTGGGTTAACTAATGCGTCAATAGCTTTCAAGAGCTTGATGAATGGTATCTTTAAGTATTTATTGGACTCTTTTGTGATTGTTTTTATTGATGACATTTTGTTTTACTCCAGCAGGTCATCTTCGCATATTTTGGGGATCTTGAAGAAAATGCAGTTGTATGCTAAGTTCTCTAAATGCGAATCTTGGTAGTCGTCTATTGCCTTTTTATGGCATGTAGTTTTAGAAAAAGGGTGATGGTAGATCCCCAGAAGATTGAGGCTGTTAAGAGTTGGGTTCGACCTAGCTCTGTGACTGAGGTTCAAAGTTCTATGGGTCTTGCTAGTTACTATGCAGGTTTGTCAAGAATTTTGCCTCCATTGCTACTCACTTGACAAGGTTGACTCAGAAAGAGGTGCTATTTGTGTGGTCAGACAAATGTGAGGAGAGCTTCCAAAAGCTCAAGACATTTTTAACTACAACTCCCATTCTTTTCTTGCCAATTGAAGGTAAGGATTTTATTATATTTTATAATACTTCACGCTCTGGTTTGGGTATTTTGCTAATGCAGGACATGAATATGATTGCCTATGGTTCAAGGCAATTGAAGCCTCATGATAAAAATTTATCAACTCACGATTTAGAGTTGGCAGTAGTGGGCATTTAAGATTTGGAGACACTACCTCTGTGGTGTCAAGTATGGAGTGTTCACAGACCATCATAGTTTACACTATGTTTTTACCCAAAAGTATTTGAATTTGAGGCTGAGAAGGTGGATGAAATTATTGAAGGATTATGATGTGACCATTCAATACCATTCGGGTAGGGCCAATATGGTGGCAGACACATTGAGCTGAAAGTCGGTAAGTATGGGTAGTCTGGCTTGTTTGAGGGTGTCAAGGCGACCCTTGGCTAGAGAAATTTAGACTCTGGCATCACAATTTATGCAGTTTGTTATTTTTAAAAGCGGTGGAGTGTTGGCTAGTATGGAGGTAAGGTCAACATTTCTTGATCAAATCAAGGCTTAACAGTTTGAAGATGTGAAGTTGAATAAACTTTAGAACAAGAAAGTGTGTGGTGAGGCTTCTGATGCCACACTTGATGCGTGTGGAGTGTTGATAGTGAGGCGACATTTGTGTCTGCCTCGAGTTGGTTATTTGATTCTAGGTTTGCTTGTAGAAGCTTATGGTTGTGTGTGCCTCAGGGTGGTTATTTGATTCCAGGTTTGCTTGTAGAAGCTCATGGTTATCGATACTCTATTTATTCGAGTGAAACCAAGATGTATCATGACTTGAGACAGCTCTATTGGTGGCCCAGGATGAAGAGGGATATAGTTGCATATGTGTCTAATGCCACAATTGTCAGCAAGTGAAGTACAAGCATCAAAGGCCTGTGGGTTTACTTCAGAGAATGCTTATTCTCGAGTGGAAATGGGAGAGGATACCTATGGACTTTGTAGTAGGTCTTTCTAAGATCTTGGGGAAGCATGACTCGATTTGGGTCATAGTAGACAGGCTGAACAAGTCAACTCATTTATTCCCAGTTAGAGTGGATTACAACTCGAAAACTAGTTAGCCAAGATTTATATCAAGGAGGTATTGAGGCTGCATGGGGTGCCAATTTCCATCATTTTTGATAGAGATATGCAACTCACCTCTAAGTTTTGGGAAAGTTACATGAAAAGTTGGGCACTAAGCTGACTTTAGCACTGCCTTCCATCCTCAGACTAATGGGCTGTCAGAGAGGACTATTCAGGTGCTAGAGGATATTTTTAGGGCCTATGTGATTGACTTTGGTGGTCATTAGGATAATTTTTATCCATTATGTGAGTTTTCATACAATAATAGTTACCATTCTAACATTAATATGGCTTCATTTGAAGCACTCTATGTGAGGAGGTGTAGATCACCCATAGGATGGTTTGAAATTTGTGATGTGAAGCCTTTATGCACAAACTTGGTG
Organism: Capsicum rhomboideum; assembly: GCA_031232105.1. Classification (NCBI taxonomy): domain Eukaryota; kingdom Viridiplantae; phylum Streptophyta; class Magnoliopsida; order Solanales; family Solanaceae; genus Capsicum; species Capsicum rhomboideum. The sequence goes on from CP124714.1 coordinate 126,011,200, forward strand.
AATAAAGCTCAAGAAAAGGTGAGGTTCATTCAAAGTAATTTGTTAGTAACCCAGAGTAGGCAAAAGAAATATAGGGATCGCAAGGTAAGGGACATGTCATTCAAACCCGGTAAGCAAGTTTTGTTAAAAGTATCTCCTATGAATGGAGTTATGTGGTTTTGTAATAAGGGTAAGCTTAGCCCTTGATATATTGGTCCATTTGAGGTTCTTGATGATGTGGGCCAAGTAGCTTACAGGTTGGCGTTGCCACCAAGTCTATCAGGGGTCCATCCGATATTCCATGTGTTAATGCTTAAGAGATATCATAGAGATGGGGATTACATCATTAAATGGGATTTGGTTTTGCTTGAAAAGAATCTTTCATATGAGGAGGATCTGGTTGCAATTCTTGACCAGCATTTCCGGAAGTTGAGGATGAAGGAGATTCGGTCCATAAAGGTCCAATAGAAGCATCGTCTTGTTGAGGAAGCTACTTGGGAAACCAAGAGGGACATGCGGGACGAGTACCCTCACTTGTTTAAGGAATCAAGTACTTTTTTCCTTCTTACTTGCCTTATTTTTCTTGTTTGATCATTCGAGGATGAACAATGGGTAAATTGGTCTCCGTTGTAAAGACCCTTTCCGTCACTACAAGTAAGTCCAGCATGCCAAAATTTGGACTAAGGTTTTCCCTAAATTCAGAATTAGAAATTTTAGGCTAGGTTAGTTCTGGACAAAATCTAAACATGGTATGGTCTAAGGTAATCTGGGAATGGATCAGTTAAAGTTTATATAATTCGAGGTGATTTTATGATAGTCAAGACAATAAGAAATCCTTAGGATCTCTCATAAATGAATTCGGGTGAATAGAACTCTCGATATCAAACTTGATGTAAAGGGGTTAGTTTAGGATGTCGAAACCTGAGGGTGTGTTATGAAAAAGGCAAAGCTGGAAGCAATCCTGAGTTTCTTCCTCTCCTAACTTGCTATAGCAGGTGGCAGGTTGCTATCACTACACCGCTATAGCGGGAGTCACCTTTGGTCAATCCCACCATAGCGGATGGATCCCGCTATAGGGGGATAGGGCTGCTATTGTGGGATATATGTTGATTAATGCAGAAAATACCCCAAAATGTTATTTTCATTCCACTCTTGTTTTGGGCATAGTTGTGGCGATTTAGGACTAATTCCACCTATTTTCCATCAAAACTCTTCATAAAGGTAATTTAATCACTTCTATTAACTAGTTTTTCAATTATTAACTCATAGAATCACTAGTTTTTGGGTTTTGGAGAAGATTTAACTTGACCTAACTAATTTTTCTGGTGCAATTAGGTGAATTGGGTAGAAAACCCTTGGGTTTTGGTTAAAAGTTGTTAAATTACCCTTGCATAACTATAATTCACCATTACAACCATGAAATTCGCAGGTTTAAGGTGGAATGATGATAGAAAACCCTAAAATAGGAGGAATAATCATGAATTTGGCCTTGGAGTTTCAGGATTAGGTTATGATCATTGATATTGTTAGGTCATTTGGTTGATTATGTATTGTATTGATGTTTTTAGACCTCAATCAAGCCGAGATTTCAAGAAACAAAATGCTCAAGTTCGTTAGAGCATTTTGGGGTTTGGATTTAGGTAGGTGATGGTTTAGTATAGTTGAAACCCAACTTGTTTTATGTGTGCATGTTAACTGTTTCTTTGTATGCTTTTTACAATGCATGTTCAAAGAAGGTGAATGGCTAGTTGATATCCTATGTTTTAATCACATGTAGTAAAATTATATTAAAAGCTTGTTGGTTTTACAAATGTGATTACTGTTATCATTGTGGTTGTGATTGTTGTGATATTTGTTGATTATTATGGGATGTACTGGTATTTGGACATCTTCACAGGATTGGTTGGTACAAGGTTGGCAGGTACTTGATGTCTGAAATTTGGTACATGGACAAGAGCTCGTCCCCTACAGGTCATGACTAGTGTACAACCATAAGACACTTAGCATGTGTGTACAAGTTATAGGTGAGTGTAATGGTTCCTTGAGTGAACTGGGTTTATATGTTGACTTGTTATATTTGGCTCCTTGAGTAAACCAGGTTTATGTGTTAACTTGTTATAATTGGTTTCTTGAGTGAACCGGGTTTATGTGTTGACTTGTTGTATTTGGTTCGTTAAGTGAACAGGGCTAATTTATGTTTATTGACATGGTTGTTGTTGGAATGGATCCTTGAGGTGTTCAAGTTAAATTACAAATGATTGGTATAACTCTTCAATTGTCTGTCTACTCATGTATTTGAGACATAGTTCATCTATTGTTGTTGAGTCTAGGTTTGTTGACTTGGATTCTTGTTGGTAGTCATGGTCTTGACTTGAGTTGTTGTCCATCTTGGATTGTACTTCAATGAATCCTATGGTGTCGTTGAACAAGGTTAAGTGTCAAAAATTTGAGGTGTACTTAAGTTACTAAGTTATGGTTGCTTGTTCACATTTCTTATTTTGGGTTGGCTGATGAACCTATCAGTACATTGTTGTTTCTTGTTTACTGATACTACACGTTCTCTTCTTTTTCTTGAGTATAGAGCATCTTTTGGTGATTGTTTCAAGACCTCGGCTACAAAACGAATCACATTCGAACTCGGGGGTGAGCTACATCTTCCGAGCTGCCATGAGTTCTTCACTTTGTTCCTATCCAATTGTTTTGGACTTGGACATTCTATTGATATTTATATTGTTTTGGTACAATGACATTTAGATTCTAGAGGTGTTTAAGCATTCGTTTATTTCCACATTTAGTATTTCTGTTAGAATGTTTCGATCTTGGTTTAATTAATGAAAAATAGTTGATTGGCTTATTTTGGTTAAGTGTTGGGTTTGAATTGTTTGGGTTAGATGGTTCTCCCACCGAAGTATTAGTATGGGTGCCGTTCATGATGAATTTGGATTGTGACATTAAATGACTTTTGATTATGAAGTGCACTCGTTAATTTTGTGTACTCGTTGTACTATCCTGAGAGATGAGTGAGATAAGAACATACTAAGATATGTTGATGAGAACTAAGAATTACATACTATTCTAATGTTGAGTGGGTCGAGTCTGATGTGAGTTTATGAATGAGCAGTTATATTATGGAGCAGATACCATGCTGGTATGATACATGGACCCTAGGCTGTCCCCTATAGGAAATGACTAGTTGGGCATAAATAAGACCTTTTAGTATGTGCTTACAGATAATTGATTATTGTGAGTCCTAATATGGTAGAGTGAAACTGATGAGATATCGAGGTTATACAGCTGTGCAAGTAGTGTGGACAAGATCCTTATTTTGTGATGTAACTACTTATAATTGTAGGGTTCTATGATGACTTGATATGTTATTTTTGGTGACGTATATGTCCTTGATTGTTTGACTTTAATGTATCAAGATATTTAGTTACTACCTGTTGTTGTGGACTGTTTAATTTCATATGCTGCTGTGCTAACTTGATTTATGTGAATATGTCCTCAATTAGTTGATCAAGTAACTGATTGGTTCCTTATTTTCTAAGATTAAATGTATGTACTATAGTGACTGATTGGTTCCTTATTTTCTAAGATTAAATGTATGTACTATTGTGACTTGTTGCTGGATTGATTTGGGTTGTGGGTGAGGAATTTGTAATAGGTGATTGTGGTGACTTGGGAAAAATATTTAATGATAGTTAAACTGTTGAATGGTAATAATGATTGTGCGTAATCTTGATGATGCTAATTGTTAGTAACTGTGTTAGTGGTTGTCGAACTTATCGCAAGTTTAACCAAATACATAGTAATATTTACCAGGGTCTAATTAAAATAAGAAATATAATATGAAATATTCAGACTTGTTGAGAAAGCATAATAAGTGGTGTGAAATTAGGATGTAAAGTTGTTGCACGAGATTGTCTTCTGATTTTGTTGATTTATATATGGTGTTGGTGAACTAATCCTAGTCGACTAATAATGCCTACCAATACGTGTGGTGTACTAATACTACTCTTGATACACTCGTTTTACATTCTTTTGGGGTGTTGATGTGTTATAGGTTGATTGAAGTGGTGAGTATCCATCATCAACTTATGTATACCTCATTCCTCAGGTGAAAGTTGTGTATTTTATTTTCTTTCCATTACTCTGTATTATATGTTCTTGTACATGTATAGTCCAGGTCCTTGGGAAATATTGTATTTTGTTAAATTAAATACTTGAAAGGGTTTTGAAGATGTTAAATATGATTATGAGCTTTCAATTGAAGTAATTATTATAACGATGTTGTTTTCAAGAAATTATGCTAAAGGATGGTTGGGTGTAAGGGGTTCTCCTATCAACTTAGAATCGAATAGGTGTCTGCGTGATCTCGTAATTTGGATCGTAACAGTTACAATAAAATGTATATGGATCTTTACTGGTAGAACCACTCTATTGTTGACTTCTAATAAACATGATTGACTTATTTCTAGATCTTCTTTTTGAATCACATAAATGTTAAAATGAGCAACTGTTCATCGGAATTGTTATAGTCTGGATACTCACAAAGTAGGTTCGATACACATCTCCCCCCAAAACTGTACTTGCAAGTTTCCCTATGTAAAGCTCTTCATGCCTACTCTTAGAAAGAACACTACTTTACTTTAGTTAGGTCGTTCTCCCAACCGTAAGACCCTTTATGAGTAAGGTTAATTGAAGGTCGGGGAAATGTTTTCAAAATATTAGATTCTGTATAAAGAGAGTAGTATGAAATAAGAGGTATTTCCAATTTTCTCCTATCTATCAAAAGTTTGGTTCAGCGTCACAAACATGTTTTTTCATACCGGAGAGTTCTTAACATTTTTATGTTATGAAAGACTACAGAAAAAAATTTCTTGTTTGTTCAAATTAAAAGGAAACTTTGGGATTGCTGAATCACAGATTAAAAAAATATAAAAGAAACATATAAAGCAACTGAGCCATCATAGTATTTTTTTAACTCCTCCAAAAGAAAGTATGTCAATTTGATTATTTACCCTTCGGAGTCTGATAGATTCTGTTTTTTTCTTTCTTTAATAGAAAGGAGGGGGGATCAATTTTCTTGTAGAGCCATATGCATAAAAGATGTTTGTACGGTTGTTCAATTCTTCTTTTTTTTTCTCTTTGCTTTATCTCTGATATGTTTGGATTTTTCAAAATTCCATGGACATGAAAAAAAGAATTGTTATTCCTGACCCATTCATACTACTGTTGCTTATGTACTATATCTAGTGACTGGTGAATCCTACCCAGTATCGAAATTGGATATTGAAGCCTACGCCTAAATATGCAATGTAAGGATAATTATAATTTTTTTCAAAAAACCCAGACCACATGTTTCGAATCAAACAAGTATCGACAGTCTGCCTTCTATGGTGAGAGTCATGGTATTTCAATTCGAAAGGAAAGGTAATTCAGTCATCCACGAGTAGAAATCCTAAAAAATGGAAAGTATGCCAGAGATTCACTGACAATAGTAAAAGGATGGGCGCCTATTGTAATTCACTAGTTATTCCAGATGATCACCTGTAACGATCCATTTCATTATTACTAAAAATATCTGCGATAACGGAAAATGAATCTCATTAGTTATAGGTGTTAGGATAAATTCCTTTGTGTTTGAGTGCATTAGTTATTACTTAAGGTCATACAATACCCTTAGCATAAAGTTAAGTTGGAAGTGTCCTTACCGATTGAGTTTCGGGCTGAGTTCAAATAAGGGTCAACTTTAAAGGAGAACTGCTTCTAGAATATAAGGATTTATGGGGACCAATACCCACCAAATTAAAGATCGCTGAGTCTTCTTTCCAAGGCAACTGACCGTTCATTAATCCGCTTCTTAAGTAAAAAGTAAAACTATTTTACTGAAGACTCTCCATGCTAAAAGACTGAGGCCACTATAGCGGGTTCAGGCCGCTATATCTGGAATTTTCACGCTATAGTGAGTTGGCGGCAGTAAATAAGCCTATTTTTGGCTGGTTTCAGTTCTAAAACTCAAAATTATCATTTCCCAACCCTGGAGAGGCAATTTCTTCAGTTTTTCATTGATTTCCTCCCTCAAGGTATGTTTTTCCATCAATCTAACACTCTTTTGATTCTAAAATTCTTAGAATAACATTAGATTTATCATGATGGTGGTAAAAAATTAACCTAGATGGAATTTTCTAGTGTAAAGTGAATTAATAGGTTGAAATCTCTTGAATTTGAGTTAGTATTGATAGATTATGTCCTTGGGACTAGAAATTGATCTAACCATTCCAAAATATAGATATTTTAAGTTGATTGAAGGATAGAACTTGTTGGTTTGAATTCCCAAAGTATTTGTTTCAAGAGTAGTTGATTAATTACTCTTATAATTGTGGTTTATTAGATGATTTAGCCTTTGAAAATGTGAAGAAGAAGGAAGATCATCTGTGGTATAGCTTACTTGTTATAAAAACTTGGTGCCCAGGTAGGTTATGGTTTATGTATACTAGACTGTTGTTAAAAATCATATTCGTAATATAAATTTGATGGGAGAAATCATGCTTAGGCCAGCGGGCACGGAGTTGCGGGCACAGAGTTTGGATGGATAAAATATGGAACTAATATAATAAAGACCTAATTATGTGTTGTTGTATTAATATATGAATTCTTGATGGGTGTTTTGTATTTGTATGACTCCATGGTAGATTATAATATGAATTATGTGAATATAGATGATGATAAGAAGATTGTGGGAGCTTATAATCTAGTGGTTCGGCCTAAATACCATAAAAGGGTGAATCAAGGTTGGACATGTCTTGAATGTGTGGTATTCCTATTGTAATATTATTAGGAGTATTGTTTCTATGTAGAAAATGTGGTATCATGACTTAAGAGCCTAAAGTCAAGTTAGGCTAAGGGTTAGAGAGTAAGATATGTAAAGGTGTATGACTAAAGCTACAATTGTAAGTTGAATAGAGTTGAATGGTGGAATAATTGACTAATGGAGTAGGGTCTTGGACCTAGTAATGAATTGAATGTAAGGGTTGCTAGATAATAGCAGAATTATCGATCTCGATACGAATAAATGAGGATTGGATTAGTGAATGAATTTATGAATGTTGAACTAGAGCTTTAAACTCCATTTGGTTGAATGTGTACTCCTAAATTAAATAATTGAATTTGATCAATATGGCTTGATAATGCTTACTTGAATAAGCCATAGATTGGTATTTGGACATGTTGTAGTTGATGAATATGAATTGATAAGGCCTGAATTATAAGTTATTGGCTAGCCTTCGAGCATACTTGTGATTTCATGTGTTAAAGAATAATTGTTATTTACATGAAATGATTAACTTGAATTTGACCAAGTGTTTGGAGTGTTTGTCTACTTGTTGAAATGCATGTTCAAGAAAGTAAATTATTGAATGATATCCTAAGTGTTAATCACATATAATGAGGTTATATTAAAGTAGTATTGACTGTAAAAGTATGATTGCTTATTCTCATTGTGGTTGTGATTGTTGTGATATTTGTTGCTATTGTGGGATGTACCGATATTTTGACATCTTCACGGGATTATATTTATTATTATGGGATGTGTTGATATTTGAACATCTTCACAAGATTTATATTTATTATTGTGAGACGTACCGATATTTGGACATCTTCATGGGATTGGTTGATATAAGGTTGGCAGACACTAGATGTTTGAGGTTTTTGATACATGGACAAGAGCTCGTTCCTTGCAGGTCATGTCTAGGGCGCAGCCATAAGACCACCCTTAGCATGTGTGTATAAGGTATTGGTGAGTGTGATGGTTCCTTGAGTACACCGAGTTTTTGTGTTATCTGATATTATATTTGGTTCCTTGAGTGAATTGAGTTTATATGTTATCTAATATTATATTTGGTTCCTTGAGTGAATGGGTTTATATGTTATCTGATATCATATTTGGTTCCTTGAGTGGTTCGGATTTATGTGTTGACTTGTTATATTTGTGTTCTTGAGTGAACCGAGATATATGATTACTGACTTATTGATTATATTGGATCCTTGAGTGGTACGGGCTAAGGACATAAAAGAATGGCATATATTTTATTATTATCTACTTGCCGATGTATTTCATACAAAGTGTAAGTTATTGTTGTGAGTCATGATTCTGTTGACTTGGCTTATTGTGGTTAGTCATGGTTTGTTGACTGGGTCTATTATTGGTAGTCATGGTTTTGAATTGGTAAATTATCTTTATCGACTTACACTTGATAGAATTCTTGGTGTTGTTGTGAAAGGCTAAGTGGTAACATAACTGAAGTAATCGTTAAGTGTCCATAGTTGTACTTGTTTACAAGGTTATGGCAATTTTTTCTCATTTATTATTGAAGTTAATTAAGGTGTAACTTAAACAGGTTGACCTATAATAACTATTGGGGTTAAACAAGTGAGAGAGATGATGGATGACATTTGATTTGAAGGGTGATGCATGATTAGTGAGATTAAGTATGAATGGTATAAGGGAATGTCAATGGTACATATTGACTACTAGTAATGAATTAGATACAACTAAGTCAGTGAGAACAAGGATGGAAATACTCCTAGGTAATACGAGGGATAAATATAGCATAAGTGGATGAAAGTGATGTAGATCAAATTGTTATATAAGTTGTCACGCTTTCTTTCTGTGGTTTCTATATGATGTTTATGTGATCTAACTCTGGTCGGCCAGTGATCCTACCAATCTGTGTTATTTGTATTGATACTACTCTTGCTATAGACTTTTTGGGGTATAGTCTGGTTGCAGGGTCAGTTGATGTTTCTCAGGTGACGTGGATAGTGATCTCCAGCAGCTCTACTCATTCATTCCTACAGTGGGAGCTGTGTCTTTTGTTCTGTATTTTACTATATTAGAAGCTCTTGTACATTGTCTAGACTATGTCCTTAGGGAAAGTGTTTTCATTTATAATTTTGTTGTAAAAAATTGTATCATTTATCAGATTTTGAAATCCTTAATAGAATATCTTATAACTTCTGCATGTATTTTGAAATGGGTCATAAGGGTTATCCTATCTAGGTAAATTAGAGTAAGTGCCCTCGCGATTTGGTTAGTTGGGTCATGACATCACCAAATCTGGAAAAAAAACTAGAGTTTATTTGTGTCCCTTGGAAACCCCCACCTATAATACTCTGATCTTTGGAGCTTTAACATAGTACTCTCATTTAGTTGAGAATTCAATTAACTCTTTTGTTATATTTGTAGATCAGTTCATAAAGGAATACATTAGGGCACAAAAATATCAGTCCCAGAAGGCAAATATCTTCAAGATCTTATACGGGAATACAGAGCTTCTTCGATAATTTGTGATAAGGTTCTATAGGGAAAGAATGTTCTTATAGGTCGTTTCAGATGATTGTAGGAAAAATCATTCATCATGATCTTTTCCTTGCTACCCTTGGGCATTTGACTATGCTATACTCCTTTATATAATGAGATATGATAAATAAATGAGCTCCTTTGCTGATCTTGTGCCCCTGTGACAACCTGGACTCATAGAAAAATTGTTAGTTTTGTGAAATTAATCTATGTTGACTTTTTATGGTCACCTGCTCCTTGTATTGTCATTTTCAAGTGCTTGCCTCTATTCTTTGAGTCACGATAGATGTAACACAAAACATTTTTCATATAAAAGCATTTTTGAAATAAAAACTTTTAAGAAAATAAAATTTTCAAAAAGTAATTAGGAAGGGTCACTGCCAATTATCATGTCATGTATAGCATAATTAAACGTCCTTTGTTTGAGTCTTTGACATGATCAATAGTTTGCTGGAATATTTTAGATATCTTTAAGAATTTCAGTTGAGTAATTTTAGATGATTCTTCAGGAATTTGATGTAGTTGGGAATTTTGAGATGTTTCTTCAGGAATCTGTTGTAGCTGGGGATTTTTGAAGTTGACTTCAAACTTCTGATGGTGCTTGATGGAATTTTTTAGATCTTCCTCAAAATTCTGCCCCATTTAGATGCTTTAAAGGTAAATCGCCAACTAATGATATGAGACTATGATATCTTGTGAAATTTTTGAGACCTTTTCAAAAATTCTATCCCTGTTTCACACTTCGATGTGATCTTTTATCTTGACTTCCTATAGAAAGATCTTCTTCTTGTGAATTTTTTAGAGGTGTATCAGTTTCCATTATAAAGAGAATGAGAATCTTACAGGGGATATGATTCAGTCATTGTGGTGCCTACATATTTTATTGAGGCGGCAATCAGGTCAAACGTAATTTCACATATATTAAAAATTAGAGATTTAATAAAAGGGTGACCGAAGCTAACATAGGCTGTCTACGTATCCCATTTTTGGGAATTCAGGTCATTACATAGTTCATAATACAAAGGAAAACTAAAATATTTATAAAGGATTGATCGATCTGACATATGCCGCGTAAGTATCCCATTCTTGGAAATACAAGTCAAACATAGTTCAGGCTATAAAGGGAAATTAAAATCTTTCTAAAGGGTTATTCAAAGCTGACATAGAATGCCTACATATTCCATTCTTGAGAATTCAGGTCAAACATAGTTCAGGATACAAGAAAATATTTTAAAGATAATATATGATTATAAGTAAAAGATGCAATTACAGAAAAAGAAACAAGAAGAAATCATTATCTTCAAACATAGTATCTCTTGACAACATTTTAGTTGATAGATTTTGGCCACTCTTGGCCATCTATCTCCGATAGGATTAAAGTACATCTAGATAGTACTTTGTGAACTATGTAAGGTCCTTAACATTTCATTGTAAACTTTCCTTTATACTCATCTTGATGGGGAAAATGCGCTTGAAAACCAAAAGACCTACCTCAAACATTCATGCCCTAACCTTTTTGTTAAAAGCACAAATCATTATATGTTGGTATAACTGATTGTGGAAAGTGGCAGCCACGCTCTTTTCATCAATTAGGTCAAGTTATTTGTATCAGATGGGAACCTATTTGGCATTGCTCATTTTAGATTCTTGAATGATTCACAATAAATGTATTTCTAGTTCGACAGGTATCACTTCTTCTGTCACATACACTAACAATAAGGAAGTGGAGGTTATGAAAGTTTTTAGATATCTTAATAGGGCATAAGGAAATTATTCATTCCAAGATCTGTGGTTGTGAAATATCTTCCTCAAGATCTTCTTGATGTTCTTGTTGACTGCTTCTATGTCTCTATTTATTTGGGAATGATACACTGTTGAATTTTGGAGAGTAACCTTAAATCGCTCGCGTATTTCCGTTATTAAGTTACTATTCATGTTTTCTCCATTGTCTGCAATAATTGATTTGGTGAGTAACCTTAAGTTGATAGGTTGCTTTTGACGAAATCAACTACTACCTTCTTCGTCACAATTTTGTGGGAGATAGCTTCTACCCATTTGTAAAATAGTCAATGACAACTAAAATGAATCTGTGTCCATTAGAGGTGGAAGGCTCTATAGGACCAATAAGATCTATGCCCTAGGCTATAAATGGCAGAGGAGTATTCATTGCATTGAGCTCGTTAGGGGGGCACTCAAATTAAATCTCTATGTACTTGACATTGATGACATCCTTGCACAAATTAGCTACAGTTATTCTCTATAGTAAACCAGAAATAGTCGGCTCATAGAATATTCTTGGCTAGTGTGAACCCATTCATGTGAGGTCCACATACTTTGACATGTAATTACTCAATTAACTTTGTAGTTTCAATAACATCCACACATCTTAAAAGTCCCAAATGAGGAGCTCTCCATTAAAAAAGAAGTTGTATGCCCTCCGACAAGTTATCTTCTTTGGATTAACTCTGGTATCTTTTGGATATGTTTCGGCTTCCAGATACCTTTTTACATCTAAATACCATGACTTTCCATTATAATCCACTTGAACTTGAATATAATATTGTCACGACCTGAGTTAACACCTTAGCCATGAGCCATATCTAGTTACTCACTAGTAGTCCAGTGGTACCCTTGACATAGCATATCCATAGAGTAATATGATAAATGAACTAATGTGGAAACATAGAAAATCATAGTGGGCCAAATCATGAAAAGAATAATCCTTCTTTAAGACATAACCAGAATGAATAAAAGAATGTCACAACTAAATACTATGTGTCTAGTGAAGTTTACTGCAAACATAATAGCTAACCGAGACAAGGCCCCGTAACTTTATTGAATCAAAGTCTAAACCAAAAATGAAATAAAGTTAAAGACTCTTCGACACTCCTGAATGATAGGAGCGATCATTGATCAGTTGGATGTCAGGTTCTACCAAATGTCTAGAAACAAACCTTAAGCTCGAGTACCTGGATCTACATCAAATGAAAAATGTAGTGCAAGACGCAGTCAATACAATGGAATGTATTGGTACGCAAGCATATATATATAATGTAAGCTAAAGAAATGATCGTGAAAGCTTATAGAGAATAATTTAAAACAGTTTAAACTTGAGAAGTGAAATCATGAGAGATAAGTTATGCATAAAAGTAGTTCATGAGTGTATAATATAGTAATTTCATAAAGTCACGCAATTTGGGGAGTTTCTCATAAACGACAAGCACTATGCGAGCTCATGATAACCAACATCTTACACCGATACTGGAAAAGTTGTTCTAAGAGGCCAAGATACCAAACCATGTATATAAGGATCCTACATTATGTCTCAAAGGATAAAACCTACAGTGGTAACATAGTCATGGAACTTGTGTTATTTGAATTCTTATTCTCTCGTTGCTAAATAATCCTCCCAAAACATATTTATGCTCATATCATATCATGTGACATATGTGGATGTCAAAACTATTCATAAATCATGGTGAACATATCTAGAGTCATAATGTTCATAAATATTACTGATGTGAGTCTAAGCTCCATATCATGTCATAAATCATATTGAAAAGTATGTCTCTTTAATATAGATTTCATAGTTCATAAAGAAACCTTAAAGCATGAGTCTTGATGCATAAATCATAATTTAGATAGAAATCATAAGTTCATGAGAAAACCTTATTCATAGAAATCAAGTAAAACACGTAAAGAATGAAACTTTAGTACATTGGGCATAAACCCTAGCTTTGAATCATAATATCATAGATCTTGAAAGTAATTGGGCGTGAAGATAAAAGGTGTCCATCACTGAACCTTGCGTACCTAAACGAAGACAAACCCTTGACAAGAGAAACTTGATGAACTTATTTGATTAGGAACCCTAGCTTGTTGATCTTGCCTTAGGCTTGTTATGGACTTGTTCCATACATGATCTTGAGAGATTAAAATGAGAATAGGCTTTAGGAGCTCATATTTATAGGTTTTAGTGACCAAATCATTGTGGGAAAGGGTAAAAAGATAAGGAAAAGACAAATTTACCCTTAATAAGACGTTCTTAATATTTCTAGTGCAGCTACCACAAATCATGTCATGGGTCATGGGTCATGGTCCATAGTACGATTCATACTAAGGGTCGTAGTGACAAAAAATTTTCCAACTTCTAGATCACCTCTCTAATTTTGATTTTATGACTCGTAGGCTTATCAGTATGACCCGTACTTTGAAAATATGAACCATACTATGACTAGTGGTTTCAAGGCAATTTTTTCATGCCTCTGAACTCAGACCATGAGCCATGGTATGACTTATACCTTAACTCACATCTCGTGCAAAGAGTCATACTGGTTTTGTACTTCAAGTCTCAGACCTTTAGTTTTGATACTAAACATTGAGCATTCATAGGTTCAGAATCTGAGATTTTACAATATCTCCCTCTTAGGGTCATTCATCCTTGAATGAAGTCTAGGGACAGGGTCAAAGGGAAAAAGAATCATCATAACTAAATTTAACTGAATCACACTAAGGCGTGAAACTCAAATATAGAATATAAGAGCACAAACACAAACATAAGCATGTAGGATATTGAGATATGACTTATCAGTTCTAAGAATCGCTATAAGAACGATGTTACTACCTTAAATTTTTTGTTAGAAGGATTTAAAAGATAGGGATATTTTGCTTTCATATCTTCCTTGGCTTCCCATGTAGCTTCTTTAACCGTCTGACACCTCCAAAGGACTTTAACTGATACAACTTCTTTAGTTCTTAACTTTCAAACCTAACCATCTAAAATCTGAACTGGAACCTCTTCATAAGACAAGTTATCCTAAACCCCAACATTCTTTATAGGAACCACATGTGAAGGATCACTAATACACTTCTTCAACATAGAAATGTAAAATATTGAATGCACGGATGCCAACTCTGAAGGTAACTCTAACTCATTGGCTATTTTTCCCATCCTATTCACAATTCAATAAGGAACCCAAGGAATAAGTTTTCCTTTCTTACCAAAATGTATAAAATCCTTCAAGAAGACCCAATCATCAACCTCTAACTCTAACTCTCTTCTTCTTACATCCAAATACGATTTATGTCGGCTTTATGCAGTTCTCAATAGCTCTTGAATCACCTTAATCTTCCCAATGGCCTCATGAATCATGTTTGGACCTATCAATGCAGCCTCACCAACTTTAAACCAACCAATAGGATATCTATATCTCCTCCCATGAAGAGCCTCAATTGGAGCCATCTGAATGATAGAATGATAACTATTATTCCAGGCAAACTCCATAATAGGTAAGCGACCATCCCAACTACCCTTGAAATCAATGACATATGACCTCAACAAATCCTCGAGAGTTTGAATAGTACGCCCTACCTACCCGTTAGTCTGTGGATAAAAAATGGTGCTAAGATTTAACCTCATACCCAAACCTTTCTGAAAAGACTGCCAAAAGTGAGCTGTAAACTTTGCACCCCTATCTAAAATGATGGAAAATGGAATACCATGAAGTCTAATATTTCTCTAATGTATAACCTAGCATAATCCTTGGTGGTATCTGTTATCTTGATGAATAAAAAATAGGCTGATTTAGTCATGCGATCAATAATAACCCAAGTCGAATCATACTAACGTCATGTGCATGGTAAACCTGTATCACACTTCCAAGTAGGAATCCTTAGGTCTTGAGCTAATCTACCAAGCCTTTAATGTTCCACCGTAACTTATTGACAATTCAGAAACTTAGCCAAAAAATCCATAATATCCTTTTCATAGAATTCTACCAATAGACCTCTCTTAAATCATGATGCATCTTCATGGAACCTAGATGAATGGAGTATATAGAACTGTGCACCTCTGTCATAATCTGGTCTCTCAATCCATCAATGTTTGGAACCCATAATATACCTTGGTACTGAAGAATAACATCTCCCCCTTGGGAGAAAACCAACACACTCTTTCTAAGGATTGTTTCCTGTAACTGAAGAAATATAAGATCTTTACCTTGCTTTTCTTTCACCTTCATCACTAGTGAAGACTCGAAACTATTCTGAACTATCACACCACTGTCATCTGAAATTGTCAGAAAAACTCCCAAACATGCAAGTCTAGGAACATCCTTCGTATGCTCTCTCTTACCCTCCTCTACATGAGCACCACTCCCTATGGATAATGTAGTAATAGCATTAGCAACAAAATTTGCCTTACACGTATGGTAAAGCACACTCATATCATAATCCTTCAAAAGCTCTAACGATCTCCTCCATCGAAGATTCAACTCTTTTTGAAGCATAAGAAATAACTTTACCATTCTGCATCAATACACAACCAAGACAAATTCTGGAAGCATCACAATAAACCACAAAATTATCTGTACCCATTAGGAATGTCAAAACTGGAGCTGAAGTCAACCTATCTTTTAATTCCTAAAAACTCTTTTCACAAGCACCAGACCATAGAAATTTCACTCTTTTCTGAGATAATTTGGTCAAAGGAACAGAAAGCTCTTATGATATATAAAAAAATCTACATGCACACCATAGAGATAATGACTCTAAATTTTCAAAGCAAACACAATAACTGCTAACTCAAGGTAATGGGTACGATAATCCTCTCATGAGTTTTAAGTTGTCTAGAAGCATAAGAAATAACTTTACCATTCTGCATCAATACACAACCAAGACAAATTCTAGAAGCATCACAATAAACCACAAAATCGTCTGTACCCACTAGGAATGTCAAAACTGGAGCTGAAGTCAACCTAGCTTTTAATTCCTAAAAACTCTTTTCACAAGCATCAGACCATAGAAATTTCACTCTTTTCTGAGACAATTTGGTCAAAGGAACAGAAATAGATGAAAAACCCTCTACTAATCATCTGTATTAACCAGCTAAACCTAAGAAACTCCTGATATTTGATAGGGATGTAGGTCTAGGCTAATTCTAAACTGCTTTAATTTTCTGAGAATCAACTAGAATACCCTCACCAGAAAGGACATGCCCAAGGAATGCTATAGACTGCAAGCAAAACTCACATTTCAAAAACTTCACATACAACTGCTTATCCCTGAGAGTCTGAAGAACAATTCTAAGGTGATCGGCATGATCTTATTCACTATGAGGGAAGATTGGAATATCATCTATAACCATATTGAGGTACGGATTGAAGACTTTATTCAAAAGGTTTCGGGAAAATTAGTTAACATAAAGGACAAGACAAGAAAATCATAGTGACTATACCAAGTACAAAAATTCATCTTTGGGATGTCTTGTTCCTTAACCTTCAACTAATGGTAATGGGATTAGATATCAATTTTAGAAAATGCTTGGCACATTAAAGCTGGTCAAATAGGTCATCAATTCAGGGAATGGGATACTTGTCCTATGGTTACCTTGTTCAATTGGCAGCAATCGATGCACATTCTAAGGGAACCATCTTTCTTACGCACAAAAAGAATTGGAGCACCCTACTAAGCCTGAAGAAACCCTTATATAGAAGATCTTTCAACTATTTTTTTAACTCTTTCAGTTCAATTGGAGCACTTTATATGGTGGAATATAGATAGGCTACATATCGGGACGAACGTCTATCCTAAATTCTATCTCCCTATTAAGAGGTATGCTAGGAATATCATTGAGATAGACTTCAAAAAACTTATTAACTATGAGGACCGACTGAAGAGAAGTGGTTTCAATATTGGATCGTTAACCCAAACTAGATATTAGATTCAACCCTTGGAAATTAATTTTCTAGCCTTAAGATGAGAGATGAAACAACCCTTTGGCATGACTGGACTACCTTTCCATTCTAAGACGGGCTCATTTGGAAACTGAAATTTTATAATTCGGGTTCTACAATCAATTGAAGCATAACATGAGTATAACCAGTCCATGCCTAAAAATGACATCAAAATCTACCATGTCTAACTCTATTAGATAGGCTGTGGTATCTCTATAAAGGATAGACATGGTGCAATTTCTTCAAGTTCATTTACCTAGAACAGACTCACTAACTAGAGTGTAAAAAGAGAAAGGCTCTAAGAGTTGTTCAGGACTAATTCTAAACTTTATAGCAACATAAGGAATCACGAAAGACAAGGTAGTTCCCAGATCTAAAAATTCATAAACATTGAGAGAGAAAAATTTCAACATACCAGCAACGACATCGGGGGAACTCTCTTAATCCTAATGGTTGGATAAAGTATAGAAACAGTTTTGACCACTAGCGGAACCTGAAGTATTAACTTTCTGAGTACCACCTGTCAGAGTTGATGGAGTAGTCTGGGCTCTATTTCCCCTATTTCCCTGCCTATCCAAAGGACAATCTATCAGAATATGATCCTGTTATCCACATCTGAAACACCCATCCCTACCTAAGAGGCACTCACTAGGATGGTGTTTTCTACACTTGTTGGAAAAAGAGTATGAAGGTCCCTTCGCAATGCTACCTTGAGACAAAGGACCTGAAGCTCTGAATCTTTGATAATTTCTAAACCTAGGAGACGATGCATTACCTGAAGATGGGGCTGATCTAAAAGAATCATAATGGAAGGAAGACTAGTTTCTATCTCTGGCCCTCCACTAATGGTGATCATGGTTGGCCATCATCGCTCTCTTATTCTAAAACACTTCTCTTCAAATTATACTCTTCGATTGGCTGGACATGAATCATAAGTTGAGTTATGTCCATGTCTTCAATCAACATCGTTGTTTTACCCTCCTTACTCAAAAGTCTGGACAACCCTGAAATGAACAAGCTCATTTGATTCCTCATATCGGACACCATATCTGGAGCATAACGAGATAGCTAGGTAAACTTAAGACCATACTCCTTTGCACTTATGGGACCCTATTATGAATTTAAGAATTGTCACGACCTAAACCCGCCATGAGTGGCACCCACACTAAAACCCCTGGTGGGAGAACCAACCAACATCATAAGTTAACAACACTTAGCCTCAAAAATAAGCAACTAATCCCAATTCCATTGAATAAGAACAATATCCAATAACATAACGAAATAATGCCAAAAATAATCCCTTAGGAACTGAAAGTCATCGTACCAAAACTCTATCAAATGTCAAAAGAAAGGGGATGCAACCCCAAAAATCAAAGTAATGTCGAGCCCAAAACAGCTGGACCAGAAAACTATAGAAGAACCCATGGTAACCCAAAAGATTCAGCTCACCCTTGAGTTTAAATATTGTCTGTCTCACAGCTGAGGTCTCGAAACAGTCGCTGGAAGATGCTCTGCACTAAACAAAAACAAGAGCATGTGTAGAATCAGCACACAAGAAACAACGGTGTACCGATAGAGTCATCGGTAAACCCAAAATAAGAAATATGGACACATAACTCAAAATATAGTACAACAAGAAAACCATGAACCCTATATGAAACAATCATTTAAGTTCATAATACTTAACCTTTTAAACAAGTACTACATGAATTTTAATCAAATACAGTCAACAAGGATCACCAGTCAAGTCAAATCAATGCCATCAATAAGACTCTAAGTCAACAACCTTGACACAACTATCATAAAGACTATTTCGCATTTATGAAAGTAACAAACAACATAGAGTCATGTCACAACCTGCAAGCAACCCAAACCACTCAAGGATCCTTAATTACAATAATAATAGCAATGTCATGCATTCTGGTTTACATAAGAAACCACCTTAGAAATTAAGCATACAAACTTGGTCCACTCAAGAAACCAATAAAATCAAGAAACACATAATCCTCGATTCACTTAAGGAACCATCACACTCACCTGTACCTTGTACACACATGCTAAGGGTCTTATGTATGTACCCACTAGTTATTGTTTGTAGGGGACAAGTCCTTGTCCATGTACTAAATCCCAGACATCTAATGCCTGCCAAACTTATATCAACAAATTCTGTGAAGATGTCTAAATACCGATAAATTTCATAATAATGACAGATATCACAATAATCACAACCACAATGATAAAGAACAACACTTGTAAAATCCAACAAGCTTCATATAGGTACATTACATGTGATTAACATTTAGGATATCAAACAGTCATTTACTTTCCTTGAACATGCGTTGTACAAGTAATACTACAAATTAGTTATCATGCACATATAACACATATTGGGTTTCAACTACATTAAAATCATCACTTACCTCAATCCAAGCTTGTACCACCCAATTATGCATGAGCCTTGCCTTTTCGTATAATTTTTGCTTAGTCATGGTCTAAAAATATGAACATAACAATAATCAACCAAATGACCTACCATATCAAGGATTACAACCTAATCCCTAACCCCCAAGGCCAAATTCATGATCATTCCCCCCATTCTAGGGTTTTTCTACCATAATTTACCTTAAACCTACCAATTTCATGGTTACATTAGTGAATTACTAACATGCAAGAGTAATTAATGATTAATAACTAAAACCCAAAGGTTTTACACCAATTTTACCCTCTTGCTCTAGAAAATTTGCTAAGTCAAGCTTAAATCTTCCCCAAAATCCATAAATTAGTGATTCTAAGGTTAATTAACAGAAAAACTAGTCAATGGGGATGAAATACTTACCTTTATGATGAAAATTAATGGAAAACTGATGAAAATTGCCAAAATTTCCCTAGCCCTTCTTCAAAAATGAGTTTAGAATAAAAATCATTTTGGGAAAATTTTTGCATT
The DNA here is from genome assembly GCA_031232105.1 of Capsicum rhomboideum. Classification (NCBI taxonomy): domain Eukaryota; kingdom Viridiplantae; phylum Streptophyta; class Magnoliopsida; order Solanales; family Solanaceae; genus Capsicum; species Capsicum rhomboideum. The sequence goes on from CP124714.1 coordinate 126,031,217, forward strand.
TACAGTCATTTATCCTGCTATAGCGGCCTAATCCTGCTATAGCGGCATCACCTGCTATAGTGGCATCACCCGCTATAGTGGGATTGACCGGCATTGACTTTCACTATATCAAAAAAAATTCTGCTATAGCGGGAGTCTCTATAGCGACATACAACTCGCTATAGTAGGAGTGGAGAGGCAGAAACTAGGAAATCCTATGCCTTTTTTGCAATACACCCTCAAACCATGACATCTCGGACTAACCCCTTTGTGTTAAGTTTGATATCGGGAGTTCTACTCACCTGAATTCACTTTCGAAAAGTCCTATGGATTCCTTATCAAGTTAGCTAATATAAAATTAAGCTAAAATTTATTATATTTACCCAATCCATTCTTGGATTTCCCTAGACCATACCTCACTCCGATTTTGTTCGAAACTAGCCTAGACTGAAATTTTTAACTTTTATTTTGGGGGAAAATGTAACCCAAAATTTTGCATGTTTGACTTACCCTTAACGACGGTGAAGGGTCATTACAATAGATACCAATTTACCCATCATTTGTCCCCAAACAGTCAAACAAGAAAAACAAGCCAAGTCAAGAAGAGAAAGAACACATGTATCCTCAAATAAGTGAGGGTACTTATCCCGCATGTCCTTCTCGGTTTCCTAAGTGTCTTGTTCAACCGGATAATGCTTCTATTGAACCTTTACTAACTGAACTTCCTTTGTCTTCAACTTTCAGACATCTCAATCAAGAATAGCAATAGGCTCTTCCTCATAAGTAAGATCTTTATCTAACAAAACTGAATCACACTTGATAATATAATCTCCATCCTCATGATATCTCTTTAGCATGGATACATTGAACACTAGATGGACCCCCGACAAGCTTGGTGGCAATGTCAACCTGTACGCAATCGGACCCACATCATTAAGAACTTTGAATGGATCGATATAACAAGGGCTAAGCTTGCCCTTCTTGCAAAAACTCATAACTCCTTTCATAGGCAACACCTTTAGCAAAACTTGTTCACCAACCTTGAATGACATGTCCTTGACCTTACGGTCTGCATATACCTTTTGCCTACTTTGCGCTGCTAACAACTTGGTTTGGATGAACCTCACCTTTTTCTGAGCTTCCTTCACCAAGTCAGTTCCCAAAGGCTTTACATCACTAGTCTCAAACCATCATATGGGTGACCTACACTTCCTCCCATAGAGTGTCTCGAATGGGGACATTTCAATGCTAGAGTGACAGTTTTTGTTGTATGAAAACTCACACAACAGCAAAAATTGGTTCCAATGACCATCGAAGTCCATCACGCATGTTGTCAATATGTCCTCAAGCACCTGAATTGTCCTCTCCAACTGTCCAATAGTATGAGGATGAAAAGTTATGCCAAAAGCGAGTTGGGTGCCTAATTTTTCATGCAACTTGTCCCAAATTTAAAAGTGAATTATGTACCTTTGTCTGAAATGATGGAAAGGGGCACCCTATGAAGCCTCACTATCTCCCTGAAATAGATCTTGGCCAGCTGCTTAGAGCTGAAATCCACTCTAACCGGAATGAAATGGGTTTCTTTATTCAGTCTATCTACTCTGACCCAAATCGAGTCACGCTTTCCCAAGGTCTTCGGAAGACCTACCAGAAAATCCATAGCTATCCTCTCCCACTTTCACTTGGGAATGGGTAACCTTTGGAGTAATCCCGTAGGCCTTTGATGCTTATACTTTACCTGCTGACAGTCATGGAATTTAGATACATACTCCACTACATCCCTCTTCATCCCAGGCCACCAATAAAGCTTACTCAAGTCACGATACATCTTGGTTGCACCTGGATGAATAGAATACTGTGAATCATGAGCTTTAGCAAGCATATTCTGAATCAAATCACCAACCCGAGCAATGCATATCCACCCTCTAAACCACAACACTCCAAACGTGTCAAGTATGGTGTCTGAAGCCTCTCCAAATGTCGCCTTATTCTGAATTTTATTCAATTCCTCATCCTCAAACTGTTTGGACTTAATTTCATCAAGGAAGGTTGACCTTAATACTAGCCAACACTCCACCCCTCTCTGAAATGCCAAACTATATGAATCGAGATGCTAGAACTTAAAACTCTCTAGATAAGGGTCGTCTTGACACCCTCAAACAGCCCAAACTACCCATACTTACAGCTTTCCAGCTTAATGCGTCTGCCACCACATTAGCCTTGCCCCCATGATACTGGATGGTCACATCATAGTCTTTTAGCGATTCTATCCATCTCCTTTGTCTCAAGTTCAAATCTCTTTGCGTGAGCACATGTTGCAGGCTATGATGGTCTGTGAACAGCTCGCACTTGACACTATAAAGATAGTCTCTCCAAATCTTAAGTGCGGACACCACCGCTGTCAACTCCAAGTCATGAGTTGAGTAATTCTTCTCACGAGGCTTCAACTGCCTTGAAGCATAAGTAATGACATTCCTGTCCTACATCAACACAGCATCCAAAACTAAGAGTGACGCATCACAGAATACAACAAAATCCTTACCTTCAACTGGAAATGAAAAAATAGGAGCTGTAGCCAAAAATGTCTTGAGTTTTTGGACGCTCTCCTCACTCTTATCCAACCATACAAATGGCACCTCCTTCTAAGTCATCTTTGTCAAGTGAGTAGTAATAGAAGCAAAGTTCTTAAGCAAGACCCATGAATCACCTAACCTCAGTCACAAAGCTAGGCCAAACCCAACTCTTAACCGCCTTAATATTCTGGGATCTACCATCACCCCTTTTTCCAAGACCACATGCCCTAAGAAGGCAACCAAAGACAACCAGAACTCACATTTTTAGAACTTTGCATACAATTACTTCTCGTTCAAAATTCCCAAGGCAATACGAATATAACCTACATACTCCTCCTTGCTCTTGGAGTAAACCAAAATATCATCAATAAAAACTATCACAAAATAATACAAGAAAGACTTGAAAATACCATTCATCAAACTCATGAAGGCCTTCGGCGCATTGGTCAACCCAAAACACATCACTAGGAACTCATAGTGCCCATACCGAGTTCTAAAGGTTGTCTTGGATATATCCTTAGGCTGAATTTTTAGTTGATGGTAACCTGACCTCAAGTCAATCTTGGAAATATCAAAGCACCCTACAACTGGTTAAAGAGGTCATCTATACGAGGTAAGGGATACTTATTCCTAATGATAACCTTGTTCAAATGCCTGTAATCAATGCACATCCGCATGCTACCATCTTTTTTTTAACGAATAACACTGGAGCACCCCAAGGTGAAGCACTGGGATAAATAAATCCCTTATCAAGGAGTTTCTGTAACTGAGGATTGAGTTCCCTTAATTCCATTGAAGCCATATGATATGGGGGAATAGAAATTGGGTGAGTGTCCAGCTCAAAATCAATACAAAATTTAATATCCTTGTCCGGAGGCATACCAAGTAATTCCATAGAAAATGCCTCTTGAAACTCAAAAACCGCAGAAAAAGACTCAATAGAAGGGGGCTCCGCACTAACATCCCAAAGATGAGCTAGGAAGGATGAACACCCCTTCTCCACTAGCTTTTTATCCCAAACAAAAGATATGATTTTCACCAGCCTAGATGTATACACTCCCTCCCACTTTAGTTTACCTATACCCGGCATTTCTAGAGTCATTGTCTTAGCATTACAGTTCAAGATAGCAAGATATAGAGACAATCATGTCATACCCAAAATAATGTCAAAATCTAGCATGCCCAAAATAATAAAATCCACCCAAGTCTAAAAACTCATAAACAACACAGAGCATGCACGATAAACATGGGTTACCACCACAGAATCTCCAATCGGAGTAGAAACATACATAAGAGATTCAAGTACATCACAGACCAACTTTAACCCAAAGTGAATCTAATAGATAAATAAGAGTAAGTGGAACCCAAATCAAACAAAACTGAAGCCATCCAATCACAGACGAGAATAGTACCTGTAATAACGGCGTTAGACGCCTCAGCCTCAGTCTTGCCTGGGAAGGTATAACAGTGAGCCCTATCATCAAGCTGGGCAACCTCTCTAGCTAGCTGCACTCCACCCTTTCCTACATTACTATTACCTCTGTTCCCACCACGACCTCCCTGATTATTACCCCGTCCACCTTATGGATGACCCTTACCATTGCCACCTCCACCTTAACCTGCTAGAACCACAGCCTTAGCCTGCTGGTGTGCCTGACTCCCTGCCTGCCTCAAAGAATATTCTCTCTTGAAGTGCCATAGAGTACCATAATAACAACAACCTCGCTCAAGAGATGGATTGTTGGCCAAAGAATAAGAATCCCTTTGGCCCTTAGCAACTGCGGGTTGCTGAATAGCCCTTGAATGACCACCTGTGGAGGCTGGCAAAACTGACTGAATGGGGCGGGATGGATAAGCCTACTGACTGAGACCCTTACAATATGAACCACTGAAGTTACCTACATTTCAGGACTTCTTAGCTAATGCCTTAGCCTGACCGACCTGCTGAACTCCCTCAAGTTTTTCACATAATCAGACACATCATTCAAGATTTTTCCTACAGAAGTCATGTGAACAGAAAAAACCTAAAGATCAGTGTTCAAACCCTTAACATATAACTAGATCCTCTCCTCCTCATTGCTTAATAGTTGGGTAGCATAGAAAGACGGAGCATGGAACTTGGCCTCATTAGCCGCAACTGACATACTGCCATGTTTAAGGGCCAAAAACTCATGTTTCTTATGGTCACAAAAGGTACGAGGCATATACTTCTCCAAAAATAGGGCATAAAACTAGGCCCTAGTCAATAGAGGCAAAACTGGTGACCGACACTTAACATAGGCTCTCCATCACTGCTTGGCATTCTCTTGCAGTTGGAAACTCACAAACTCAACACCATATTGTTTCACAATCCCCAACTTTTGAAGCCTCTCATAGCAATCAATGATAAACTCAAATGCATCCTCAGTCTCAGTACCATGAAATGAAGGGCACTTTATTTTCAAAAACTTGGTCAACAACTCATGTAAAGTCCCAGACATGAAGGGGACTAATATGAGATGGTACTGAAGCCTCATATATTCTGAGAGCTAAAGTGGTGGTGGAATGAGCACCTGATCTAACAACCCGTACATTTTTGAACCTATTTACTGACCGTAACATCTATGGAATTATTTTAACTTGAGTTGGTTGGTGTATTATGCATTAAAAATATTGGGATAAATTAATCTTGTGTCATTGGGCTCAAATGAGGCCCAAAATTAACCAAAAGACATGTCCCAAAAAGGGGAAAAATGACCCATTCTACATGGACCAAGTAAGCATGTCATCTTTGACCAAGAGTCCAAGAGTGGTTAAGGATGACCTTGTGGGACTATAGAAGGTGTAAAATCAAATTTTTATCACCATTTCACACATGTACAAAGTCTAGAATTTTCCACAATATTCACTCCTCTTCCAAACCCTAAATTATCATTCTCTTTGGACAAAATCACTCCTTTCCAAGCTTTGGTAAGTGTTTACTCTCATGTTTTAATATATTATATGCATAAGATGGTGCATAAATAATTTTGGTTATCTTGGCAAAGTTTTGGACAGTTCATTATGTGAAAAACTGTCTATTTTTGCAATCGGAAAAGGGTTTTGCCTTGTAAACTTGAAAATGGAATTGTGGTGTAACACCCCGTACGTCTCGGAGTCTAGCTGACTACCGTAACATTTATGGAAATATGAAAACATGAGAGATTTGATGAATTATGTATTAAATTGTGGGCATTTAAAATTCTTGTACAATTGGGCCCTAAATGAGGCCCAAATATCATGAGAAAGACATGGCCCAAAAGAGATTTTTGACCCATTCTTGCATTGCTCATCCATTGACCAAGTAAACCCACCAAGTGTGTGGATAAGGATCATTCAAAAGGTACTATATAAACCCATAAATCAGATTTTTATTCATTAGATACACACATGCCTTTTTAATATTTTTCTTAAACATTATCTCTCACACAAAAACCCTAAGGCAACTACTTGTTGGGCCAAGATCACTCTTTGGTAATCTTTGATAAGTATTTATTATCATGGTTCAGTACATAATATGTTTAATATGGTGTATAAATCATGTTGGTTGTGTTGGCAAAGTGTTGGACAGTGTGCTATGTGTAAAACTGTCTATTTTTGCAATCGGAGAATGGTTTTGTCTTGTGAACTTAAACATGGACTTACAGTCATGAAGGAATTGAACTTGATGGATTAAATATTGACAAGTGAGATGTTATTATAGTCTTACCTTTTTTTTTCCTTGTGTATAATGTTTGGAATTGCTATTGTGAAATTGGTTATGGATTTGGTGACTATTGACCAAGAAGTGTCATTTTGGGTGTTGTTTATGGGTGTAGTGAGAACATGGATGATTGTTGGCATTCAAATGATCAAAAATATGTTAAAAGGAGTTTGTTTATGATCATGGACCATTCATTGCATAAAAAGACCCAAAATAAACCATTTCGGACTAAAACGGGCATCCGCCGCCGCAGACGAGGGCACCTGTGGGCTCAGATGCCAACGCAGGTGCCTCTGGATGTTTCCAAAGGTCACCTGAGCGCGTACCTCATCCACCTGTGGGTGCAGATGGCAGCACAGGTCATCCCAGGTTTCCGTTTTGTGTGTTTTCGTCTCAAGTTGATCCCCAAAGGCCCCTATACCCTTTTTGGATGTAATTATCAACTTGTGATGTCATTTTAATGACTTTAAAGTGTCGTATGGAGGTGTGTTGGACTATATTAAGTATGGATGGTTGTTCATATGTTGTTATAAAGGAGTAATTGTGACGAAATGGTGATGAGAAAGCATAAAGGGTAAGTGTAGTGTGAAATGCTATTGATGTATGATATCTTGGTCAATGTGTGGAATGTTATGGTGTTGTTGATATGAAAATATAGTGGATTGTATTTTAAGGGATGACATGAAATTATACGGCAGTCGTGTAGTTCATTGTCGTCTTGTACGCTTGTATAGTAACTAGTTGCTAATGTAAGCTTCGATATGTACTTGTATTGTAGAGTGACACATAAAGAAGGAGCGGGACTATTGTATGCACATCTAAGATTGTATATTCGTATTGAGAATACAAGGTATGTAAGGTTACTTTGTCCGTATCTTTCTGCAGCATATAGTACTCACATTGACAATACGCTTGTCCCATCCCAAAATGTGCTAAGGTATCCTATATCCGGTTATCAATGGTCACTATCATATAGTTCCTACTCATTGATCAATTGTGAATATCATGTCTCATATTCATGACTAATTTTCCAAAGCCCAATAAGGTTACGTTCCAAAATTCCAATAGTGGTTATATTCATGTATCCTGTGCATTGTTTATTGTCCAATGGTTTCAAAGGTGTTATGTTTCCAATAAGGCTATGTTTCCAATAATGTTTATTCACGTCTCTCACTCATTGATTATTGATCCAAAGCTTCCCATAAGGTTATGACTATCATTGTATCAATCTCAAAGTAAAGAATAAAGTAATGCATATGTGGTTAATGATCAAGTATGGGTGGCAGCTTTGGGGGCAAAATGCCTAGCTCAAGCCGATCCCAAGATTGTTGGATTAGGGGGCAGTCCTAGAGGCATAAGCCTAGCTCAGACCGAACCTGACAGGGGGAAGCTCTAGAGGTACAAACCTAGCATAAGCCGAACCTGATATGTTGGTTTATGGGTGGCAGCTCTAGAGGTAATAACCTAGCTCGAGCCGAACCCAATGCTTTGATTCTTAGGGTGGCAGCTCTAGAGGAATAAGCCTAGCTCGAGCCGATCCCAACATAACGTTATGTTATGTTAAACCCACTGTTCAGTCGGGGCCCGGGTATCACAGTTCACAGGCAAAGATGAATAATCATAGAATCAAAGAAACAAAGAAAGTAAAGAAAGCAATATACATGGTTTCCAAAGTTCAGTATAGTGACTTATCCATATTGGTTATGCATTTGAATTTGATTTCATTGGCATACTCACATATCATATAGTTTCATTTGAGCCTTGCATACTCAGTACATTCTTCGTACTGACCTCTCTTGGGGGATTTACCTTACTTGCTGCAGGCGCAGGTTCTAGTAGGCCTCCACAGTAGGTTGCCAGTTGTTGCAGATCATTGGTGATCTCCAGTTAGTTCGGGGATTCTCTGAGTCACAGTTGTACATATGTTGTGGTGTTGTACATGTTGTATAAAGCGGGGGACTTGTCCCGACCTCTAGTTCATTTTGGTCAATGCACTGGTTAGAGGCTTTTGTAGACAGATGTGGGTGTAGAAATGAAAAAGGTACATGTCATTTTTAACTTGATGGCCTCAACGGCCAAGTTTCATATATGTATATATGTCATATGTTTCATGAATTTTGTTATTAGCATTATAAGCTCCTACGTGATAAGGGTGTTTCTGATGGCATGCATATGAATGAACATAAGTACAGGTTGGTTCTCTCGGGCCTTATCGGCTATAGGTGCCAATCACATCTCGTGGGAATTCGGGGCTTGACAAAAGTGGTATTAGAGCAAGGTCGTTCTAAGGGTGTCTACAAAGCCGTGTCTGAGTAGAGTCTTACTTATCAATGTGTTGTGCACCACATTTATAAGTAGGAGGCTACGGGACATTTAGGATGTTGTTTTTTTTCTTCAATTCTAGATCGTGCAATAGAGCCAGTGTTGTAAGTTGAATTGTATCTGACTATGGTAAATGTTTCTCTTTGATATAGTAATCATGCCAATCACGAGAAGAGGTAGAGGTAAAGGTAAGCAGGTGGATATGCCTGCTGAAGAAGGAATGAGTAGATTACCACCTGACCAAGCTAGTCAAGGTGGAGCAAATGCTAAAATTTCATCGCGGTCTTCTTCTACTTTTTCAGCTCCGGAAGAGCCAGTTGGTAGAGAAGTACCCGCAGAACCACCAATGAACACCACAGAACAGGATCTTAGAAATGCAGTACGTATGTTGACACAGTTAGTGGCAGCACAAAGTCAAGGACGAGCTGGTCCAATGACACATAAGGATGATGCGGCTAGAGTGGCGAGTCGCAGGACACAAGATTTCCTAAAACTGGACCCTCCTATATTCACTGGGTCAGATCCGAAAGCAGATCCACATGACTTAGTGGATCAGATTCAGAGAGCTCTGGAAGTTATGCATGGATCGAGGGTAGAAATAGTTGAACTTGTTGCGTATAGGTTAAAAGGAGAAGCGATATTATGGTATGAGGATTGGAAGAAGTCACGTGGTATCGGTGCAATGCCAATAAATTGGGAAGAATTTAAAGCGGCTTTTCTTGATCATTATCTTCCCTATGAGATTCGTGAGGCACGTGCGGATCAATTCTTGAATCTTTGTCAAGGAAATTTGAGTGTCAGAAAATATAGTCTGCAATTTAATTCCTTGGATCGATATGCTCCAAATGTGGTTGCGACTACGACAGATAGAGTCCATCGATACGTGGACAAATTAGAGCCATATTTGGTAAGGGATTGCACTATTGCTGCCTTGAACAAGGATATGGATATAGCGAGAACTCAAGCCTTCGCCCAGAAAATGGAAGATCAAAGACAAAGAAGAAGAGTACATGAATTTGATAGGGGACAATCTAAAAGGGCTAGACCTATGGGACCATCTATGATGTCCCAAGGAGGATCTAGACCTCGTATGTTTCCTAGACCACCTAGACCATCGTTCTCATATTCTACAGCAGGTGCTCACTCTCAATTTCGAGGGTCTAGAGGTGGTCTATCTGGACAGAGTAGTAGGGTTCAAGGATCACAGGCAGCAGGTTTTTCCCGTCAGCAGTGTCAGCACTGCGGACGTATTCATTCAGGTACATGCAGAGTGGGGACAAATGCTTGCTTCTGGTGCGGTATGACAGGACACATGATGAGAGAGTGTCCCCAGAAGAGCATGGGTGGTATAGCATGAACGGCAGGATCGGCCTTTGCATTATCAGCATCGGTTCCTTCATTGGGCCAAGGTATGCAGTCTGTTGGCCGGGGTAGGGGTGCCAGAGGAGCAGCCAGTACTAGTGGGGTCCAGAATCGCACTTATGCTTTGGTGGACCGACAAAATTCAGAGGCTTCTCCTGATGTTGTCACAGGTACATTATCCATATTCTCATATAATGTATATGCACTGATTGATCCAGGTTCTACATTTTCCTATGTTACTCCATTGATTGATGCAAAATTTGCAAAGGAACCAGAATTATTAATTAAGTCAATTGAAGTGTCTACACCGGTTGGTGAATGTATTGTTGCAAAAAAAGTATATCGTAATTGTGTGGTAACGGTGTGTGGTCATGATACACTGGCAATCGGAGAATGGTTTTGTCTTGTGAACTTAAACATGGACTTACAGTCATGAAGGAATTGAACTTGATGGATTAAATATTGACATGTGAGATGTTATTATAGTCTTACCTTATTTTTTCCTTGTGTATAATGTTTGGAATTGCTATTGTGAAATTGGTTATGGATTTGGTGACGTATTGACCAAGAAGTGTCATTTTGGGTGTTGTTTATGGGTGTAGTGATACCATGGCTGATTGTTGGCATTCAAATGATCAAAAATATTTTAAAAGGAGTTTGGAATTCCGTTTTGTGTGTTTTCGTCTCTAGTTGATCCCCGAAGGCCCTTATACCCTTTTTGGATGTAATTATCAACTTGTGATGTCGTTTTAATGACTTTAAAGTGTCCTATGGAGGTGTGTTGGACTATATTAAGTATGGATGGTCGTTCATATGTTGTTATAAAGGAGCAATTGTGACGGAATGGTGATGAGAAAGCATAAAGGGTAAGTGTAGTGTGAAATGCTATTGATGTATGATATCTTGGTCAATGTGTGGAATGTTATGGTGTTGTTGATATGAAAATGCAGTGGATTGTATTGTAAGGGATGACATGACATTATACGGCAGTCATGTAGTTCATTGTCATCTTGTACGCTTGTATAATAACTAGTTGCTAATGTAAGCTCCGATATGTACTTGTATTGTAGAGTGACACATAAAGAAGGAGCGGGACTATTGTATGCACATATAAGATTGTATATTCATATTGAGAATAAAAGGTATGTAAGGTTACTCTGTCTGTATCTTTCTATAGCATATAGTACTCACATTGACGATACGCTTGTCCCATCCCGAAATGTGCTAAGGTATCCTATATCCGGTTATCAATGGTCACTATCATATAGTTCCTACTCATTGATCAATTGTGAATCTCATGTCTCATATTCATGACTAATTTTCCAAAGCCCAATAAGGTTACGTTCCAAAGTTCCATAGTGGTTATATTCATGTATCCTGTGCATTGCTTATTGTCCAATGGTTTCAAAGATGTTATGTTTCCAATAAGGCTATGTTTCCAATAATGTTTATTCACATGTCTCTCACTCATTGATTATTGATCCAAAGCTTCCCATAAGGTTATGACTATCATTGTATCAATCTCAAAGTAAAGAATAAAGTAATGCATATGTGGTTAATGATCAAGTATGGGTGGCAGCTTTGGGGACGAAATGCCTAGCTCAAGCCGATTCCAAGATTGTTGGATCAGGGGGCAGTCCTAGAGGCATAAGCCTAGCTCAGACCGAACCTGACAGGGGGCAGCTCTAGAGGTACAAACCTAGCTCAAGATGAACCTGATATGTTGGTTTATGGGTGGCATCTCTAGAGGTAATAACCTAGCTCGAGCCGAACCCAATGTTTTGATTCTTAGGGTGGCAGCTCTAGAGGCATAAGCCTAGCTCGAGCCGATCCCAACATAACGTTATGTTATGTTAAACCCACTATTCAGTCGGGGCCCGGGTATCACAGTTCACAGGCAAATATGAATAATCATAGAATCAAAGAAACAAAGAAAGTAAAGAAAACAATATACATGGTTTCCAAAGTTCAGTATAGTGACTTATCCATATTGGTTATGCATTTGAATTTGATTTCATTGGCATACTCACATATCATATAGTTTCATTTGAGCCTTGCATACTCAGTACATTCTTCGTACTGACCCCTCTTGGGGGATTTACCTTACTTGCTGCAGGCGCAGGTTCTAGTAGGCCTCCACAGTAGGTTGCCAGTTGTTGCAGATCATTAGTGATCTCCAGTTAGTTCGGGGCTTCTCCGATTCACAGTTATACATATGTTTTGGTGTTGTACATATTGTATAAAGCGGGGGACTTGTCCCGACTTTTAGTTCATTTTGGTCAATGTACTAGTTAGAGGCTTTTGTAGACAGATGTGGGTGTAGAAATGAAAAAGGTACATGTCGTTTTTGACTTGATGGCCTCAACGGCCAAGTCTCAAATATGTATATATGTCACATGTTCCATGAATTTAGTTATTAGCATTATAAGCTCCTACGTGATAAGGGTGTTTCTGATGGCATGCATAAGAATGAACATAAGTACAGGTTGGTTTTCTCGGGCCTTATCGGCTACGGGTGCCAATCACGCCTAGTGGGAATTCGGGGCGTGACATGTGGCCTTGAAGGAAGTTAACTTGATGGATTAAATATCAACATGTAATATGTGGTTATATCCTTAACTTGTTTTATCTTTGTATATAACGTTTGGAATTGTTGTTGCGAAATTGTGCATGGAATTGATGACGTATTGGAAGGAAAAATATAGTTTTGCGATGTTTATGTGCGTTGTGAACCCATGGCTATTCGTTGGCATCCATGATAACTTAAAATATTAAAAGAGAAGCTTAATTATGATCATGGACCATTCATTACAAAAAAGAACCCAAAAGAGACCCATTTTGGCCAAAACGGGCACCCGCCCTCGCAAACGAAGGCACCTGCGGGCGCAGGTGACTTCGCAGATGCCCCTGGACACTGCCAAGAGGTACCTGCGGCCGGACCTCAACCACCTGCGGATGCAGGTGGCTTCGCAGGTCAGTCCAGGACCCCGTTTTACATGTTTTTGTCTCTCTATGATCCCCCGAAACCCCTATACCTTTTATGGATTCAATTATCAACTTATGGTACCTTTTGAATGACTTTAAAGGAGTATCCCGGAGGTATTTTGAATGGTATAAATTATGGATTGTTGTTCATGTGTTATTGTGAAAGGTATTGGGATGACTTGATGGAGTAATTGTGACGTGGTGTTAATGAGGAAGTGTAAAGGATAAACTTGGTGTGAAATATTATTGGTTTATGACGTCTTGGTCAATGTGTGGAATGTTATGGTATTATTGGTATGGTGATGCAATAAATGGTATTATAAGAGGGCAAAATGACATTATATGGCAGTCACGTAATTCATTTGTCGTCTTATGCACTTGTAATGTAGTTAGTTGTTAACGGGAGCTTCGTGATGTACTTGTGTTGTAGAGTAACATGTAAGGAAGGAGCTGGATTGCTGTATTCACATATAGGACTGTATATTCATATTGGGAAAGATAAGGTATGTAAGATTACTCTTTCCGTATCCTTCTGCAGCACATAGTGTTCACATTGTCATTGTACTTGTTCCATTCCGAAATGTTCTAAGGTATCTCATTTCAGGTTATCATCTATTGTTATTCACATGTTCCTTATTCATTGATCAATTGTTATTCACGTGTCACATAATTGTGGACATGGTTCCAAAGTTCCAATAATGTGATGTTCCAAAGTTCCCATAATGTTTCAACCACCTATGTATCAATCTCACACAAGCCAATGTATCAATCTTGTACAAGCAAATGTATCAATCTTACACAAGTAAAGGTATCAATCTCTCACAAGTAAAGAATGAAGTAAGGTATATATATATATATATATATATATATATATTATATTATATTATGGCCCACCGATAAGGTGGAAGATTATTTATATTATATTATGGCCCACCGATAAGGTGGAAGATTATTTATATTATATTATGGCCCACCGATAAGGTGGAAGATTGTTTATATTATATTATAGCCCACTGATCAGGTGGATGAATGATATATGGCCCACTGATCAGCTGGATGTATGGTAATAAGGATGAAGGTAAAAACAAGCAAAGAAGTAAAGCACTTGAATGAAAGTATATCACTTGAAGGAAAGTATTTATATAAATGATAATGATATGAATGAAGGATCGAAAATGAAAGTAATGAAAGCAATGTACATGGTTCCACATATACAGAACGAAGGTTTATCCATATTGATTATTCACTTGTACTTGATATCATTGAAGTACTTCTGTATCATGCAGTTTCTTATTGCCTTACATACTCAGTACATTCTTCGTACTGACGTCCCTTGGGGGACTTACCTTATTTTCTGCAGGCACAGGTGCTAGTAGACCTCCACAGTAGGTTGCGGGTCAGTTGCGGATCTTTGGTGAGCTCTAGTTTGTTCGGGGCTTTTCGAGTCATATGTGTACATTTGGTCTGGTATTGTAATGTTGTATAAATTGGGGACTTGTCCCAACTGTAGGTTGGTTATGTACATGTATCTATTAGAGGCTTTGTAGACGTATGTGGGAATATGAATGTAAGGGATGTATGTCCATTTTGACTTAATGGCCCTAACGGCCAAGTTTCGTATAGAGCATATGTTTTCATGACTTTTGCATAGTTGCATGAGATATAATGATGTTTATACAGAGACATGCATATGAATGTACATGAGCAAAGATTGGTTCTCTCGGGCCTCAACGGCTTCGGGTTCCAATCCACCCCATTGGAATTTGGGCGTGACAAAAGTGGTATCAAAGCAGGTCGTCCTAAGGGTGTCTACAAAGCCATGTCTGAGTAGAGTCTTACTTATGGATGTGTTGTGCACCACATTTATAAGCAGGAGGCTACTGGACATTTATGAGTTGTTTCTTTTCTTCATTTCTAGATCGTACAATAGAGTCAATGTTGTAGGGGGAATTATATCTGACCATTGGAATTGGTTTTATTTCTTACAGTAAAATGCCGATGACAAGACGAGGTAGGGGCAAAGGTAAGCAAGTAGATATGCTTGCCGGAGAAGGCGCGTGTAAATAACCACCTGGCCAAGTTAGTCAAGGTTGAGCTGACACTGAAATTGCATCGCGGTCTTCTTCTACTTTTCCAACTCCAGAAGAGTCGAGAGGTAGAGAAGTACCTGCAGAACCGCCTGTGAATGCCACTGGCTAGGATTTAAGAAATACAGTGCATATGTTGACTCAGATATTTGCTGCACAAACTCAGGGATGAGCTGGTCCAATGACAAGTGAGGATGATGCGGCTAGAGTAGCTAGTCGGCGGACACAGGATTTTCTAAAATTAAATCCTCCCACATTCAGTGGGACAGATCCGAATGCAGACCCACAGGACTTTGTGGACCAAATTCAAAGGGCTCTAGAGGTTATGCATGTGATGGGTATAGAAACAGTGGAACTTGCGGTAAATAGATTAAAAGGAGAAGCTATATTGTGGTATGAAGATTGGAAACGATCGAGGGGTATTGACACAAATCCAGCTAGTTGGGAAGAATTTAAAATGGCATTCCTTGATCACTATCTCCCATATGAGATCTGAGAGTCTCGTGCGGATCAGTTCTTAAATCTCCATCAGGGGAATATGAGTGTCAGAGAATACAGTATTCAGTTTAATTCTTTGGCCCGATATGCTCCGAATGTAGTGTCCACAATGGAAGACCGAGTCCATCGATATGTGGAAAGATTATAGCCATATTTGGTGAGGGACTGCACTGTTGCTGCTTTGAACAGAGATATGGATATAGATAGAATACAGGCGTTTGCACAGAAGATGGAGGACCATAGGCAAAGAAAGAGGGTGCACGAAGTTGAAAGAGGGCCGTCAAAAAGGGCTAGATTTACGGGACAAGTTATGGCATCCCAAGGAGAATTTAGGCCTCGGGTTTTTCCTAGACCACCTGGACCATCATTTTCTTACCCTACAGCAGGTACTCCATCTCAATTTTGAGGATTTAGAGGCGTTCAAGCTGGGCATAGTAGTGGGACTCGGGGTTCACAGACAGTGGGGTATCGAGAACAAGGAAGTAAGAGCCAATCGAGGTCTTTTCGTCAGCTGTGCCAGCGCTGCAGGAAGTTTCATTCAGGTGAATGCTGGTTTGGAACGAATGTTTGCTTTTGGTGTAGGAAGTCAGGGCACATGATGAGAGAGTGCCCAGAGAGGGCCACGGGTAGTATGACACGACCTACGGGATCAGCCGTTGCGTTATCATTGTCAAGTGTACAACCTGTTGTCCATTGTAGAGGTGCTAGCGGAGCAGCTAGTTCTAGTGAAATTCAAAATCGTACGTATGACTTAGCGGATCGACAGAATTCGTAGGCTTATCCTGATAAAGACACAGGTACAATATTCATATTTTTTACATAAGGTATATGCATTGATTGACCCATATTCTACATTACTCCATTGATAAAGGAAAACATTTTGAAAGAATACCAGAATTACTAGTTATGCCATTTGAGGTTGATACGCCAGTTGGCGAATCTATAGTAATTAAAAGAGTATATCGTAATTGTATAGTAACTAATTGTGGCTATGATACACTGGTTGGCATTGCCGAGCTAAGAAGTTACATTTTCATTTTCCACAAAGAATATTCTGGCATGGAAGGGTAATATGGGAGCACCGAGAGGTAACTTTATTTCCTATCTCAAGGCAAGAGAAATGATATGCAAAGGAGTACATGTGTCACTTAGTAAGAGTGAAAGATATTGATGTGAAACCACTAACTCTTCAATTGGTTCCAGTAGTAAATGAAATTCTTGAGGTATAGTAGAGTTTGGTATTGATGTGATTTCAGGCACTCAGCCTATCTCTATTCCTACGTATGTCCTAGCAGAGTTACAGGAATTAAAGAATCACTTACAAAGACTTACTGGAAAAAGGGATACATAAGACCTAGTACGTCCCCTTGGAGTGCACCAGTATCATTTGTGCGAAGGAAGGATGGGTGCCAAATAGTTTTCACAGGACATCACCAGGTGAGGGTTAGGAAAAAAAAATATATACCCAAGACAGCTTTCCAAATATGGTATGGTCACTATGAATTTCCAGATAACCAATGCACCAACAGTTGTTAGGGATTTGATGAATGGGGGTGTCACATCATTTTTAGATGTATTCGTGACCATGCTCATAGATGACATTCTGGGCTATTCAAGCTTACAAGAGGACCATGCTAATCACTTACGATAGGTGTTACGGATTCTTCGTGACCATAAAATATATGCAAAGTTCTTTAAATGTGGGTTTGGTTAAAAATCCATAGCGTTCTTGGGTTGTATTTTATAGGATGAAGGACTAAAGGGTGATACACAAAAGCTAGAAGCGGTGAAAAAAAAGTTGGCTAAGGCCTACGACGCTTACAGAGATTCATAGTTTTCTTGGCTTGGCTAGTTCTTATAGGAGATTTGTTAAAGGGTTTTTTTCTATCTCAACACCTTTAACAAAGCTTACACACAAGGCAATTAAGTTTCAGTGGAATGATGCATGTTCCCGAAGGCACAGAAGGGTTTGCAGTATATTTTTACGCAAAAGAACCCGCACTGGAGACAACAAAGGTGGCTGGAATTACTAAAAGATAATGATAGTGATATCCTATACCATCCGAGAAAAATAAACATGGTAGTTGAAGCATTAAGTCGTAAAGCAATAGAAAGCACGAATAGCCAGTGGACGAAAAAAACAAGATATAATTAAGGACCTACATCAACTAGCCAGTTTGGGAGTTCCTCTTCTTGAAACTCCAGATGAAAGAATTATAGTGTAAAATGCGGCAGAGTCTTCACTTGTAGCTGAGGTGAAGGCAAAGCAATATGCCAATCCTATTTTATTTTAGTTGAAAAAGAATGTACAGCAAAGGTTGCCAAGGTATTTGAGCTTATACAAGGGGAAGTACTTCAACGCCAAGGTAAATCTTGTGTACCGGATATAGATGAGCTAAGGAAATGAATTATGACAGAAGCCCATCATTCACGGTATCCCATTCATTCGGGAACTACCAAAATGTATTATGATTTGAACGAAACGTATTGGTGGGGGTAACATGAAAAAGAACATTGCAGAATATATAGCCCAATGTCCAAATCGTCAACCAGTAAAAGTAGAACATTAGAAACCTGGAGGTTATATGCAATGTATTAATCTTCCAGTCGGGAAGTGGGACATAATTAACATGGATTTCATCACAAATTTGCCTCGTACACTGTGAGAATTTGATATCATATGGGTAATAGTTGACAGGCTTACCAAGTAGCACACTTTTTACCTGTCAAGACCACTTGTACAGCTGGAAATTATGTAAGGTTGCATGTTAAAGAGATAGTACGATTACATGGGATTCCCAATTCTATTATACCAGACAGGGGAGCTCAATTTACTGCATACTTTTGGCAATCTTTTCAGAAGATTTTGAAAACCCAAGTGAGTTTGGGTACAGCTTTTCATCCTCAAGCAGATGGGCAAGAAGAATGTACTATTCAAACATGTGAAGATATACCACGAGTTTATACAGGTGAATGGGTATTTGTGAAAGTGTCACCACTGAAAGGGGTAATGAGATTTGGAAAGAAATGAAAGTTGTCCCTATATTACGTGCCATATGAAACTATCCGCAGATTTGGGCAAGTTGCATATGAATTAGCATTACCCCGAGCACTCTCCACAGTTCATCCAGTATTTCATGTTTCTATACTTAGAAAGCGCATAGGATATCCATTTCGTATTGCTCCCATGGAAGCTATACAAGTTATGGAGGATCTCACCTATGAAGAGATACCTCTTGCTATTCCGGGACAACAAATGAAAAGACTAAAGAATAAAGAAGTAGCTTTTAGAAAAGTGCGTTAGAGGAATCATCAAGTAGAAGAAATCACATGGGAAGCTGAAGAAACAATGAAGTCTAAATACCCGCATTTGTTTCAAGTAGAAGAGAAAGTTCAAGATACAAGATCGGAGAAATAACAAGTAAGCATCTATAAGCATTATGTATATATATGATGACATGAAGAATGATTCGAGACCTGAAGTTGTTTAATTTGAATAATGTCACTAACATTTGAGGACGAATGTTTCTAAGAGGGGAAGGATGTAACACCCCGTACATTTCTGAACCTATTTAATGACCGTAACATCTATGGAATTAGTTTAACTTGAGTTGGATGGTGTATTATGCATTAACAATATTGGGCTAAATTAATCTTGTGTCATTGGGCTCAAATGAGGCCCAAAATGAACCAAAAGACATGGCCCAAAAAGGGAAAAAATGACCCATACTACATGGACCAAGTAAGCATGTCATCTTTGACCAAGAGTGGATAAGGATCACCTTGTGTGACTATATAAGGTGGAAAATCAGATTTTTATCACCATTTCACACATGTGCAAAGTCTAGAATTTTCCACAATATTCTCTCCTCTTCCAAACCCTAAACTATCATTCTCTTTGGACAAGATCACTCCTTTGCAAGCTTTGTTAAGTGTTTAATCTCATGATTTAATATATTATATGCGTAATATGGTGCATAAATCATGTTGGTTATGTTGGCAAAGTGTTGGACAGCTCATTATGTGTAAAACTATCTATTTTTGCAATCGGAAAAGGGTTTTGCCTTGTAAACTTGAAAATGGACTTGTGGTCTTGAAGGAAGTGAACTTGATGAATTAAATATCAACATTCAAGATGTTGGTATATCCTTAACTTTTTTTATCTTTGTATATAACATTTGGAATTGTTGTTGCGAAATTGTGCATGGAATTGATGACGTATTGGAAGGAAAAATGTAGTTTTGCGATGTTTATGTGCGTTGTGAACCCATGGATGTTCGTTGGTATCCATTATAACTTAAAATATTAAAAGAGAAGTTTAATTATGATCATGGACCATTCATTACAAAAAAGAACCCAAAAGAGACCCATTTTGGCCAAAATGGGCACCCGCCCTCGCAAACGAAGGCACCTGCGGGCGCAGTTGACTTCGCAGATGCCCCTGTACACTGGCAAGAGACACCTGTGGCCGCACCTCAACCACCTGCGGACGTAGGTGGCTTCGCAGGTCAGTCCAGGACCCCGTTTTGCATGTTTTTGTCTCTCTATGATCCCCCGAAACCCCTATACCCTTTATGGATGCAATTATCAACTTATGGTACCTTTTGAATGACTTTAAAGGAGTATCCCGGAGGTATTTTGAATGGTATAAATTATGGATTGTTGTTCATGTGTTATTGTGAAAGGTATTGGGATGACTTGATGGAGTAATTGTGACATGGTGTTAATGAAGAAGTGTAAAGGATAAACTTGGTGTGAAATATTATTGGTTTATGACGTCTTGGTCAATGTGTGGAATGTTATGGTATTGTTGGTATGGTGATGCAATAAATGGTATTGTAAGAGGGCAAAATGACATTATATGGCAGTCACGTAATTCATTGTCGTCTTATGCACTTGTAATGTAGTTAGTTGTTAACGGGAGCATCGTGATGTACTTGTGTTGTAGAGTAACATGTAAGGAAGGAGATGGATATTTGTATTCACAAATAGGACTGTATATTTATATTGGGAAAGATAAGGTATGTAAGGTTACTCTTTCCGTATCCTTCTGCAGCACATGGTGTTCACATTGTCATTGTACTTGTTCCATTCCGAAATGTTCTAAGGTATCTCATTTCATGTTATCATCTATTGTTATTCACATATTCCTTATTCATTGATCAATTGTTATTCACGTGTCACATAATTGTGGACATGGTTCCAAAGTTCCAATAATGTGATTTTCCAAAGTTCCCATAATGTTTCAACCACCTATGTATCAATCTCACACAAGCCAATGTATCAATCTTATACAAGCAAATGTATCAATCTTACACAAGTAAAGGTATCAATCTCTCACAAGTAAGGAATGAAGTAAGGTATATATATATATATATATATATATATATATATATTATATTATATTATGGCCCACCGATAAGGTGGAAGATTATTTATATTATATTATGGCCCACCGATAAGGTGGAAGATTGTTTATATTATATTATGGCCCACCGATAAGGTGGAAGATTGTTTATATTATATTATGGCCCACCGATAAGGTGGAAGATTGTTTATATTATATTATAGCCCACTGATCAGGTGGATGAATGATATATGGCCCACTAATCAGCTGGATGTATGGTAATAAGGATGAAGGTAAAAGCAAGCAAAGAAGTAAAGCACTTGAATGAAAGTATATCACTTGAAGGAAAGTATTTATATAAATGATAATGATATGAGTGAAGGATCGAAAATGAAAGTAATGAAAGCAATGTACATGGTTCCACATATACAGAACGAAGGTTTATCCATATTGATTATTCACTTGTACTTGATATCATTCAAGTACTTCTGTATCATGCAGTTTCTTATTGCCTTACATACTCAGTACATTCTTCGTACTGACGTCCCTTGGGGGACTTACCTTACTTGCTGCAGGCACAGGTGCTATTAGACCTCCATAGTAGGTTGCGGGTCAGTTGCGGATCTTTGGTGAGCTCCAGTTGGTTCGGGGCTTTTCGAGTCATATGTGTACATTTGGTATGGTATTGTAATGTTGTATAAAGTAGGGACTTGTCCCGACTGTAGGTTGATTATGTACATGTATCTGTTAGAGGCTTTGTAGACATATGTAGGAATATGAATGTAAGGGATGTATGTCCATTTTGACTTGATGGCCCTAACGGCCAAGTTTCGTATATAGCATATGTTTCCATGACTTCTGCATAACTGCATGAGATATAATTATGTTCATACAGAGACATGCATATGAATGTACATGAGCAAAGATTGGTTCTCTTGGGCCTCAACGGCTTCGGGTGCCAGTCCGCCCCGTTGGAATTTGGGTGTGACACCTGAAAGCTGAAAAATCAGCGCAGTGGGGGTAGCTCCATACCATCTAAATCACTCAGAAAAGACAAAACCTACTAAACAACCTCAGAAGATAGCGGAGAAAGGACTGCATCTCCAGTCGGTGTCGCCACCTCTGGTCCCAAACCATCCTAAATCCACAGCCTCAGCCTCCTCAAAATTATCCTGGGGTTAGGGGGGTGATTCTAACCACTGATGGGCCTGATCAGCTGATGTATGAGCTCCACCCATGGAGGGTGTCGCTCTCCTCCTTCCCCTACCTCATCCTCATCCCCATACAGCTAGTTCCGCAGCTGGAGCTGCTGGTGCTGGGGCTGCTGCTCTTGCTCCATTCGACATAGTGTTCACCATCTGTGAAAAAAAGAATGAAGAGAGTCAGATACCAATTTGGATCGCAAGATACCAATTGGAATCAAGTTATAGCATGAAAGAAGAAAGAAACGATAGTTTCCTAAGGTCCTATAGCCTCTCAAAAAAAAGTACAGACATCTTTGTACCATTCCGTAAGACTTTACTAGACCCGTTTTGGTACGACTTGATCAACTAACCTAGGGCTCTGATACCAACTTTGTCATGACCTAAACCCGTCGTGAGTGGTATCCACACTAAAACCCCTAGTGGGAGAACCAACCAACATCATAAGTCAACAAAACTTAGCCTAAAAAATAGGCAACTAACCCAATTCCATTGAATAAGAACAATATCCAATAACATAACGAAATAATGCAGAAAATAATCCTCTAGGAACTGAAAGTCATTGTACCAAAACACTATCAAATGTCAAAAGAAAGGGGATGCAACCTCGAAAACCAAAGTAATGTCAAGTCCGAAACAGCTGGACCAAAAAACTATAGAAAAACCCATGATAGCCCAAAAGATACAGCTCACCCTTGAGTTCAAATACTACCTGTCTCACAGCTGAGGCCTCAAAATAGTCGCTAGAATATGCTCTGCACCCAACAAAAATAAGACCACATGTAGTATCAGCACACAAGAAACAATAGTGTGATAGTAGGGTCATCGACCAACCCAAAATGAGGAATATGGATACATAACCCGAAATATAGTACAACAAGACAACCATGAGCCCTATCATACAACTATCCTTCAAGTTCATAATACTTAACCTTGTAAACAAGTACTACATGAAGTTTAGTCAAATAGAGTCAACAAGGATCACCAGTCAAGTCAAATCAAGACCAACAACAAGACTCCAAGTAACAACCTTAACACAATTATCATAAAGACTATTTCCCATTAATGAAAGTAATAAACAACATAGAGCCATGCCACAACTTACGAGCAATCCGTACCACTCAAGGATCCTCAATAACAACAATAATAGCAATGTCAAGTATTCCGATTTACACAAGAAACCACCTTAACAATGAAGCATACAAACTCGGTCCACTCAAGGAACCAATAAAATCAAGAAACACACAATCCCCGATTTACTCAAGGAACCATCACACTCACCTGTAACTTGTACACACATGCTAAGGGTCTTATGTGTGCGCCCACTAGTCATGGCCTACAGGGGACAAGTCCTTGTCCATGTACCAAATCTCAAACATCTAGTGCCTGCCAACCTTATATCACCAAATCCTGTGGAGATACCCAAATACCGGTACATTCCATAATAATGACAAATATCACAATAATCACAACAACAATGATAAAGAACAACACTTGTAAAATCCAACAAGCTTTATATAGGTTCATTGCATGCGATTAACATTTAAGATATCAAACAGTTATTCAATTTTCTTGAACATACATTAGACAAGCAATACTATAAATTAGTCATCATGCACATATAACAAACCTTGGTTTTCAACTACATTAAAACCATTACCTACCTCAATCCAAGTTTGCACCACCCAATTAAGGCTGAGTCTTGCCTTTGCGTGTAATGTTTGCTTGGTTGTGGTCTAAAAATATGAACATAACAATAATCGATCAAATGACCCATCATGTCAAGGATAACAACCTAATCCCTAGCCCTCAAGGCCAAATTCATGATCATTCCCTCCGTTCTAGGGTTTTTCTACCATAATTCACCTTAAACCTACCAATTTCATGGTTACATTAGTGAATTACTAACATACAAGAGTAAATTAATGATTAATAACTAAAACCCAAAGATTTTACACCAATTTTACCCTCTTGCACCAAAAAATCCTCTAAGTCAAGCTTAAACCCTCCCCAAAACTCGTAAACTAGTGATTCTAAGGTTAATTAACCAAAAAACTAGTTAATGGGGATGAAATACTTACCTTTACGATGAAAATGGATGGAAAACTAATGAAAATTGCCGAAATTGCCCTAGCCCTTCCCTGAAAATTTGTTTAGAATAATAAACCATTTTTGCAAAAAATTCTGCATTTACAGCGATTTACCCTGCTATAGTGGCCTGATCTCGCTATTGTGAGATTGACCGGCATTGACTTCCGCTATAGTGAGAATTTTTCTGCTATAGCGGGAGTCGCTATAGCGATATGCCACCCGCTATAGCGAGAGTGGCAAGGGAAAAACTTGGAAATCCTTCAAGTTTTGTTTTTTTCACAATACACCCTCAAACCATGACAACCCAGACTAATCTCTTTGTGTCAAGTTCGATATCGGGAGTTCTACTCACCCGAATTCACTTTCAAATAGTCCTACGGATTCCTTATCAAGTTAGATAACATAAAATGAAGCTAAATTTTATTATATTTACCTAATCCATTCCTAGATTTCCCTAAAACATACCTCACTCCGATTTCATTTAAAACTAGCCTAGCCTGAAATTTTTAACTTTCATTTCAGGGTAAAACTTAACCCAAAATTTTGCACATTTGACTTACCCGTAATGACGAAGAAGGGTCGTTATAAGAACTTTCTAACCTTAGATTCTCTCAATTCTTGAGGAAAGAAATGCCCCAAGAAAGTATCCTCGAACTCAACCCATTCTGCAGGTACTGCATCCTCTCTTCAGACTTCTTCCCACTGCTTATACCATATGCCCGTAACATCTTTCAATTGATAAGAAACAAGCTCAACATTTTCTACATCTGAAACATGCATAGCCCGAAGAATCATCTGAACCTCATCGATAAAATTCTTTGGATCCTCACCAAACTTTGGCCCTGAGAACTCTGGAGGATTTATTTTGAGAAAGTCATGAACCTTAAAAGGAACCTGAGAACCGAGATAAGTTGGGGTTAGGTGGTTAGTTTGCGCAGCTACTATTTAAGTCAACATCTGAATGGCATTCATAAAATCGACATTAGGATCAACAATTGGAAGTTAAACGGCAGAAGAACCAGAACCCCTCTTTGTAATTGATGTCACATATAGAGTCTTATTTGTATCATTTTGACCAGAGAAATGGGCTTCATTCCTAGTCTGAACAATGCGCTGAGGAGGTATATGAGTGGACTCAACTCTAGCATTAGCAGTGGCCCTCTGAGTACCAGTTCTCTTTGGAAGCATGATCTACAATACGCGTAAAGAATGAGTTAGAAGAGAAACATAGAGTTGTTAGAAGAGAAACATAGAGTTAAACTCTATCACACGAAATAGATCATAAAAGAAGGGAAATATTCCGAGATGCCCTATAGCTTTCTAATTATAAATGTGGTGCACTTTACACCCATAAGTAGGACTCTACTAGACATGGTTTGACAGACCTTAGGACAGTTGAACCTATTGATCTGATACCAAGTTTGTCATGATCCGAGTCTATACCTTAGTCATGAACCATATCTAGTTGCTCACTGATAGTCTGATTGGACCCTTGGCATAGCATATTTATAGTGTAACATGATAAATAAACTAATGTAAAAACATAGACAATCATATGGGATAAATCATGAAAAGAATAATCCTTTATTAAGACATAGCTAGTGAAAGAACGTCACTACTAAATACTGTCCGCCTAGTGAAACCTCTACTACTAATATAAAAGCTAACTGGGACAAGGACACATAACTTTTATTGAACCAAAGTCTAAACCAAAAATGAAATAAATCTAAAGACTCTCCAAGCATCCTAATGATAGAAGCGCTTATCGATCAGTTGAATGTCAGGTACTACCAAACGTCTAGAAGCAAACTTTAAGCTTGAGTACCTAGATCTACATCACATAAAAAGTATAGTTCAAGATGCAATCAATATAATGGAATATGTTGGTACGTGAGTGTGTATGTGTGTGTGTGTGTGTGTATATGTAATATAAGCTGAAGAACTGATCATGAAAGCTTATATAGAATGTGAGAAGTAAAATCATTAGAGATAAGTCATGCATAAAATTAGTTCATAAGCGTATATAAATAGTAATTTCATAAAGTCATGCAATTTGGGGAGTTTCTCATAATCAACAAATATCATGTGAGCTCATGATGTCCAGCGTCTTATACCCACACTAAAAAAATTGTTCTGACCGTCCATGGTATAGAACCATGTACATAAGGATCCTGAAATCATGACTCAAAGGGCAAAACCTATGGTGGCAACATAGTTATGGAACTTGGGTTATCTGAACCCTTGTTCTCTCGGTGCTAAATAATCCTCCCAAAACATACTTATGATCATATCATATCATGTGACCCTCATGTGACATATGTGCATGTCAAAACTATTCATAAATCATAGTGGGCATATCTAGATGTCATAATGTTCATAAATATTACTGATGTGAGGTCTAAGCTCCATATCATGTCATAAATTGTATGTAGAAAATCATGTATCCAAAAGCATGTCTCTTTAATATAGAGTTCATAGATCATAAAGAAACCTTAAAGCACGAGTATTGATGCATAAATCATAATATAGTGAATAAACATTGTTCATAGAAATCAAGTAAAGCATGCAAAGAATCAAATTTAGTAAATTGGGCATAAACCCTAGATTTGAATCATAATATCATATATCTTGAAAGTACTTGGGTGTGAGGATGAAACGAATCCATCATTGAACCTTGTGTACTTGAACAAAGACAAATACTTGACAAGAAAAACTTGATGAACTTGCTTGATTAGGAACCCTAGCTTGTTGATCTTGCTTTAGTCTTGTTATGGACTTGTTCTAGACTTGATCTTGAGAGTTTAAAGTGAGAATAGATTTTAGGATCTCATATTTATAGGTTTTCAAACAACAAGTTACGCCCCACGGGCAAGAGTTGACACTACCACATTATGTCTTGACTTATGAGATGTTTTATAACTCTCGTCTTAGAGGCAAGACTTATCCCAAGGATTTTCAAACAACAAGTTACGTACAATGGGCAATAGTTGACACTACCACATTATATTTTGACTTATGAGATGCTCTATAACTCTTGCCTTAGAGGCAAGACTTAGCCCAAGGATCTTCAAACAACAAGTTACGTCCCATGGGCAAGAGTAGGTACTACCACATTGTGTCTTGATTTATGAGATGCTCTATAACTCTTGCCTTAGAGGAAAGATTTAGACCAAGAGCTTTCAAATAATAAGTTACGCCCCATGAGCAAGAGTTGACACTATCACATTGTGTCTTGATTTATGAGATCTCTATTAATCTTGCCTCTAAGACAAGACTTAGCCCAAGAACCTCCCAAAAAAATAAGTTATTTCCCATGGGCAAGAGTTGGCACAATCACATTGTGTTTTGATTTATGAGATGCTTTATAACTCTTGCCTTAGAGGCAAGACTTAGCCTAAACACTTTCAAACAACAAGGTACGCCCCATGGGCAAGAGTTGACACTATCACATTGTTTTTTGATTTATGAGATGCTCTATAACTCTTGCCTCATAGGGAAGACTTAGCCCAGGGACTTTCAAACAACAAGTTAAACCCCATGGGTAAGAGTTGACACTACCACATTGTGTCTTGATTTATGAGATGTTCTATAACTCTTGACTTAGAAGCAAGATTTAGCCCAAGCACTTTCAAACAACAAGTTATGCCCCATGGCCAAAAGTTGACACTATCACATTGTGTCTTGATTTATGAGATACTCTATTAATCTTACCTCTAAGATAAGACTTAGCCCAAAAAACAAGTTATTTCCCATGGGCAAGAGTTAACACTGCTTCATTATGTCTTAATTTATGAGATACTCTATAACTCTTGCCTTAGAGGCAAGATTTAGCTCAAGAATTTTCAAACAACAAGTTATGCCCCACGAGCAAGAGCTGGCACTACCACATTGTGTCTTGATTTATGAGATGTTCTATAACTCTTGCCTTAGAGGCAAAACTTATCCTAAAGGACTTCCAAACAATAGTAGGAATATGGATGGAGTCTCGCTCAGTAAAGAGAGTTGTAGGATTCGTAAAACGGGAGAAGAGCATCTCAAAGACACACCCTTAAATTTACTTCGATGTCAAAAAAAGAAAATTCTATTTACGGATTATCCAACTTTTTGTTCATTAGCAAAATATAATAGAAGTTGAGAAAAAAGAAAAAAAATAAAAGTTAAGAAAAAAAAAAGAGAAGATTAAAAAAAAGATTGGGAAAAAACAAAGATGAGAAGATAAAAATAAAAATAAAGTTTGAGAAAAATGAAAAAAAGAAGAAAAGATTAAAGAGAGAGAGAGAGAAAATAAAGGTTGAGAAAATGAATTGAAAAAAGAAATGAAAAATAAATAATATTTGAGAAAAAAGAGAAGAAAAAATAAAAAAATAAAAATTTAGACAAATGAATTAAAAAAAATCAAGCAAAAATAAAAAAGAGAAAAAAAAAAAAGAAAAAAAAATAGAAGTTGAGAGATAAATGAACATGGAAAGTATAAAAATATTTGAGATGTAGAGGGACAAAAATATGTTTATCTAATATATAAAAAGAAAGAAAGAATAGTCTTTAAAGACTTTTCTTATGGGGTATAAAAAAAAAAGTCACTCACTATGAGAGTCATCTCATGTAATTTCCTGCAAAAAGAATGCACATCCAGATTTCAAGGTTTGGTCCAACTTCAGCTGGCCCAAATATAGTATGTTGTTTTACTACTGACTCCCTTGTTCATTTTCACTTATCATATATACACTCTCATATACTACCCTTCATATTTTGCAGGATCGAAATATAGTACTCCCTCCGTATAAAAAAGAATAATTTACTTTTCTTTTTAGTTTATTTTAAAAAGAATGATCCTTTTCTTTTTTGATAATACTTTAATTTCAACTTTCCACATGGCATGTTTAAGACCGCAAGATTAAAGGGCATTTTAGTACATTTAACATAATTTTAATTTATGACCACAAGATTCAAAAGTCTTCTTTATTTTCTAAAACTTTATGTCAAGTCAAAATAAGTTATTCTTTTTGAAACAGAGGGAGTATGTTATTTTCCCACTAACTCTTTTGTTTATTTTCATTTATCATATATACACCATATTTACACTATCTCATATACTCTTTAATATTTCATATCATGCACGTATATAATCTTTTATACCAGATACACCATTTACTACTTCATACATTTGTATATATATATATATATATATAACATATATGCCTCGTATAGATCCTACACACCTATGTATACTATTTCTTACGCCATATACAACATATATATTATTTATTATAAACCATTTATATACCTCTTAAGTTCAATAAACTATTTGCAGCTCTTTTAATTTACTTTATTAAATTATTCTTTTTTCTTCATCTTTTTTTTTTCTCTTAAACAGGTAAAATAAAATAGATAAGCTCCTTCTCATTCAGTAAAACTTAATTTAAATAATTATCCTCGGATATAATTTAAGGGATGCTTAACACTTATCCTTGGAATAAGTAAATTTCTTACCTAGAAACTTACTGATTTCGTGGATTCACAAAATATACATTTTAAAACAATAGATTTTCTATTATATTCTAAAATTAGGTGGTGACTAAATGTTTTTGAACAAGCCATAAGTTGTGAACTATTTTTGACCAGTTCGAAATAAGGTGCAAACGTAAGAGGTAAATGAGAAAGCCTTATGAAGTACTCCCTTCATTCACTTTTACTTATTCACTATGGATTTTGCACTTCATTTAAGAAAGAGTGAAGTGTCAAAAAATCATCTAAACTATCTTCTTTTTTTTAGTTTTGCACCTAAATTATTAGGAGTATAAGGAACACATTTAAACTATCACTCATTAGTTAAAGGAACACACCTACAAACTGACTGGACCAAATATTTATTTACAAACACATTTAGGTCGTCTGGCCATTAAAAATCCATCCCCGTAGCATATTTTTATTATTTTTTATTGACACATTATTTTTTTTCATTTTTAAAATATTTTTCAATTGATTTTTTAAAACCCCACACTCTCCCTTCTTCATCATCATCATTTCTCAACCATTTTTCTTCATTTCTTTTCCACAATTGCATATTGTTGAAGAAAATCCAACAAGAAGTCAAAAATTACAGCTTTTGATCAACAGAGAGTGTTAGATCAAGAAAAAAAAAGGATCAGTTTAGGCCCATGAATTACATTACATGATGAATAAAGCAATATCAAAAGAGATTAAGAAAACATTTTTACCATACAAACAGGGCTTAATGGGTTGCTTAGGTTTCAATGCAGCGTTGCAAGATTCATTTTCAAAAAGTGTCTGCTAATTCTATGTCTATCAAGGATTGGTTTTTAAATGAGGATGATTTTTTAAAAAAATAACAAAAAATTGTTGCATCATTCCATTGAGGAAGTTACGAGAATTCCCTGTGTTTGTTGTTTATTTAATTTTTGCCAAGGTTAAATTTTTTGTCCACGTGGAGAGCCAGGTTGCAAGGTTATTTAAATAAAAGAGAGATTGTAGTACACACATCATCACATATCAGTTGAGGTGTGATTCTCAAACTAATGAGTAGAGTTTAGGTGTATTTCTCACACTCTCAATAATTTAGATATGAAACTCAAAAAAGAGAAAAGTTCAAGTGTATTTTTGACACTTCACTCTTTAAGAAATAATAAATAAAGTGTATGTTTACTATAATATCCACATTATTTGGTGTATAATCTTAGATATTAAGAAATAATTTGGAGAATAAAAAATTAATGTTAAGGGTAAATCATGAAAAAAATATTTTTCTCTTGATATGTTAAAAGTGACAAGTAAAAGTAAAAATATATGTTAGTGTAGTGAACAAATAAAAGTGAATAGAGGGAGTATTTAATTCTATATTTGTCCCTGTAAGTTGCAAATTTGATACTCTTCATTTTACTTGGCATCTATATAAAAAATAGATGTTTCATTTTATTTGTCTATTTTAGTAAATCAAGAGTGTTTTATTATTTTGTTTTTCCTCATACTAGCTTGTTATTAGAAGTTAAATTTAGAGTTAAAAAAAATAATTAATAGGATTAGTTTAATAAAATATATCTTAAATTAAATCTTTCTTAAAAATATGTCAGGTTCATAAAAGTCAAATAATATAAAACGGAGGGAATATAATATAAAGTTGATTCTTTCTTTTAACACCGACAGGGAAATATTTAAGTTTCCTGGTTCACAGTAGTATTTATTTTTCCTTTATTTTAGTTTCTCTGTTCCATCATTATGCACCTATAATGATAGCATCTCTCTTTAATCAACACTACCTAGCAATTTGGGGTCAGCCCAGATATAATAATAGAAAGTGGGTGATACATGGCATCTTATAAGGCAAGCTATCAGAATAAACAATAAAGACTAATATTAATTTAGGGATTTTATGTTATACACATTCCTTAGTATAATTAGAATACTCCCTCTATTCACTTTTACTTATCACATTTTGACTTAATATCTATAAAGAAAATACTTATTGATATGACTATTTTATCATACTATCCATATTAATTGATGTTTAAAGTATCTTGAAAATTGATTTGAAGAATAAGTAATTAATGCAAAGGATAAAATAAGAATTATTTTTTTTCTTGATATGTCAAAAATGACAAGTAAAGATGAAAATTCATTTTAAAAATTAAGTGAAAAGTAAAAGTAAATGGAGAGAGTAAGTACGAAAGTTAGCATACTTAGTCAACTAATTATTCCTTATAGCTTCTCTTTGTATTAATTACCACTGTTAGCCAATAGGTCATTTAATAGCCACATTCTAGGAAACACGCGTGTATATCATTACCCCCAAAATTCACGATTTTGTATCAATCTCTTTCTCCCAGCTTTACTTTCTCTTTTATTACCCTCAAATTCTAGATTTTCTTCCATTGTTCTTCAATCACGGGTTTTTCGAAGAATATTCATTTTTCTCTTTTAATAGTGGACAATAAAGCATGATTTATGTATAGATCTGGTAAGTAATTTTGAGATCCATCAATGGTGAAATTGGATAAAGAATTATTTGTAACAATGATGAAGTTTGAAGACAAGAGATATGGAATCCGAGTGTTGGATTTGAACTATTGGAGATTAGAAAAAGAAAGTCATCATGGGATTACGTGATAAGCGATTGATAATGAGTCTAAGTTTTGCACACCAAGTGTTTGACGGAACAACGGAATATAATTGTATCAATTGTACTCTTCTTCATCTTCTTCTTCTTTTTGTTTATTTTTTATTTTTTGTATTCGTTGATACAATTATATTCTATAATATATGTTGATACAATTGTATACATTGATACTAAGGGCCTGTTTGGAAAGCCACCCTGGTAATTGAATTTGGTGTAATTGAATGTAATTACATTGTCTGGCATGTTTGGTTAGCCAGATAATTACTTGGTCAGCAGATAATTGAGTGAAATTGACAGGGGGTAATTACACTCTCCAATTCACAGGGTGGAGTTGTGAATTGTTGGTAATTACATGGTATAATTACAAGCTGATTATTTTTTAATTTCTTTCTTTTATTTTTATTTATATTTTTTTCGTTTTAATTTATTTTAATTTCTATTATTTTAAATTCTTTCTAGATTTATTATTCTAATATTTTTTAAAAAATATATTTTATTTTATATTATTTATATTTCATTTCCTTCTCATTTTCCAACCGTTACGTCTTGTGATCCCATACATTTTTTCGTATTATCTAAAAAAATATATATATATTTTATGTTCATTTTTTTCATTTAGCATAATTTAGTTAGTATTCTAATTGTTAAATTAAGTAGAATTCATTGTTGAATAAGGTTATAGATTTAGGTTTTTCTTTTCTTTTGAATCATATTTACGTTATGTTGAAATTTGACATAAGAGTATTATTTATTTATTTTGAATTTTGAACTTATGTTATATTTTCACTTTCAATTTATTTGTTTTACTAGTATTGACATGATATTTCACATTGCAAGTCATTCATTTATTAGTTAGAATTGATAGATTATCTTTTTGTCAAATGTTTTAATAATTTTATGACGTTATATTTATAATATTAATCCTTTTGTCAAACATGCATTTCATGATGTTCTTAAAAATCATGTATTTTCTGTTTTTATGATTAATTTAATTAAAATATACTAGTTTGAAAAATATAAATCCATTATTTTTTATAAGAACATATGTTTATTAATTAATATATTTCAAAAGACAATATATATATATAATATTTAATTTAATATCATTTATAAAGGCACTTATTTGTCTAATATAAATTTTTAGTTTTTCATAATTAACCTTTATTTTAAAAATTGAATATAACTATGTAATTACACTTGTGCAACCAAACAGTACACTTGTAATTACACTGTAATTATACTATGGCAAACAAACAGGTCGGCGTAATTACTAGGCTGGTAATTACTACCCTAGAAATTACACCATGGCTTTCCAAACAGACCCTAAACGTATTTGTTGATGTAACTTGAACCATTCAAAAATAAATAATACATTTGTATACAATTATATTCGTTGATACACTTGTATTCGTTGATACAACTTGAACCATCCAAATACAAATGATACATTTGTATTTGTATATGATACAATTATACGATTCTATAAAATACAAATTGTATTCGTTGATACAAACTGAACCATTCAATTACAAATGAAACATATGCATCAAACGATACATTTGTATTTGTATCAAACGATACAAATGATATGTTTTTGCCGTCTGTAATTAGTTACTTTATATATATTTTATATCACATACAATGAGTTGCATAGAATTGATATATCGGCTGAATTTTACGGTCAACTTAATCGAATACAGTCGATTGAATTTTACTGTATTTGTATTTTATATAAAATACAGTCAGTTGCATATAGTTGATACATTGACTACATATGGTAATTTATGAAATATAGGCTAGGGCGCCCCCAATTTGCTGCAAATGTGGCTATTTTCTGAAAGTTCCCCTATTTAGTCAATGTGGCTTGAATAATGATGTAGGTTAACTATCACTTTTGTCAGGTTATCAATTATTTCAATACCTATGCTAAAAGTGATTTTGTTGCAATTATTCCACCCAAATAGTCATTTTCAAAGTTACGTCATAGGATAGCCACTCAGCCATTTTAATTTCACCTACTAGCCATTTCTAGAAACTGTATAGAATGTATATAGAAACTTTATAGTTGTTGTATAAAGTATGTATTTGTATAAGATATATTTAGAAAGTGGATAGAAACTGTATAGTTATCGCATAAAATATGTATCTGAATAATAATTGCAGCTAAAGGTTGTATAGAATGTATATAAAAATTGTATAATGTTGAATAGCATATGTATCTGTATACAATGTGTATAGAAACTGTATCATTGTTGTATAAAATATGTATTTGTATAAGATGTGTGTAGAAATTGTATCGATGTTGTATAAAAATGTTTTTATTGCGATTGTATTGTATTAATATGTATCATATATGTACTGTATATTGTATATATGTATCAATATGTAAATACATATCAATACTTTAAAATTCAAAATATTCGAAATATGTATTGTACTGTATTAATATGTATCAATACAAATGGAAGTTGTCTCAATATATTAAAAAAAGAAGAAGAAGATACAGTTATCCAAATCATGTATCTAGTATTAAATATGCACTTAAATTATTTTTTTTTAATTGTATTTGAAAAAAATATATTGTTTTTTATATTTGATTGTTAAAAGAAGTAATTGCAGTGCCACAAAATTTATTTGATTGTTAAAAAAAAAAATTGAAGAGTAGAATACCTTTTTTAACAAAAAAGAAGCCCACAAAAAAATAAAAAAACAAAGAAAGAATATGACTAGAAAAAAGAAGGAAATGGCTAAAGGAGACAAATTTTCCATCGAAAAGGCTACCAAATGAAAATTTTAGTTAAATGGCTATTCACATGGCATTTCTTTAGGCGAGTGGACAATTTTATCCATTCCCCTATTTTTTATTAGGAAAAATTTCAATTATATACAGAAAAATAAAATATTTACAAAAAAAATAGCCCACTTTTCATTTACAGAAAAAATAGGGTAAACTACATAAATGTCCCCCATAGTGGGTGGCTTTGCTTTTTGTCCCCCATAACAAAAGTCCTGCAAAACTACCCTTCCTTCTTTTTTATGTATTGAACAAATACCTATTTGCCCCTCTATACCTCAAATATTTTTAAACAACTCTCTCATGCTTATTTATTTTTCAACTTCTATTCTCTTTTTTTCCTCTTTTTTTAATTTTACTTTGATTTTTATTTTTTCTTCTCTCTCTTTTTTTTTTTTTTTTTTTAGTTTTTCTAAACCTTTACTTTTTTTTTCTTTTCTCCTCTCAACTTCTATTTTTTTTCTCTTTTTTATTTTTCTTTCATTTTTATTTTTTATTTTTTTAAATTTTTTTTTCTCAGCCTTTATTTATTTATTTATTTTTGTCATTTTTTTTCTTTATTTTTTCTTTTTTCTCAACTTTTTTTTTTCTTTTGTATTTTCTTTGACTTTTATTTTTTATTTTTTAAAAAAATATTTTTTCTTTTTCCTCAACTTTTGTCATTTTTTTTTCTTTTCTTCGATTCCTTCCAAAAAAATAAGTTACGCCCCATGGGCAAGAGTTGATACTACCACATTGCTTCTTAATTTATGTGATGTTTTATTACTCTTGCCTTAGAGGCAAGATTTAACCCAAGGACTTTCAAACAACAAGTTATGCCTCATGGGCAAGAGTTGACACTACCCCATTATGTTTTGACTTATGAAATGCTCTATAACTCTTGCCTTAGAGGCAAGACTTAGTCCAATGACTTTCAAAACAACAAATTATGCCCCATGGGCAAGAGTTGCCATTACCACATTGTGTCTTGATTTATGAGATGCTCTATAACTCTTACCCTAGAGGCAAGACTTAGACCAAGGACTTTCAAACAATAAGTTACGCCCCATGGGCAAGAGTTGACACTACCATATTGTGTTTTTATTTATGAGATGTTCTATAACTCTTGCCTTAGAGGCAAAACGTAGCCCAAGAACTTTCAAACAACAAGTTATGCCCCATGGGCAAGAGTTGACACTACCACATTATGTTTTGACTTATGAAATGCTCTATAACTCTTGCCTTAGAGGCAAGACTTAGTCCAATGACTTTCAAAACAACAAATTATGCCCCATGGGCAAGAGTTGGTATTACCACATTGTGTCTTGATTTATGAGATGCTCTATAACTCTTGCCCTAGAGGCAAGACTTAGACCAAGGGCTTTCAAACAATAAGTTACGCCCCATGGGCAAGAGTTGATACTACCATATTGTGTTTTTATTTATGAGATGTTCTATAACTCTTGCCTTAGAGGCAAGACTTAGCCCAAGGACTTTTAAACAACAAGTTATGCCCCATGGGCAAGAGTTGACACTACCACATTATGTTTTGACTTATGAAATGCTCTATAACTCTTGCCTTAGAGGCAAGACTTAGTCCAATGACTTTCAAAACAATAAATTATGCCCCATGGGCAAGAGTTGGCATTACCACAGTGTGTCTTGATTTATGAGATGCTCTATAACTCTTGGCCTAGAGGCAAGACTTAGACCAAGGGCTTTCAAACAATAAGTTACGCCCCATGGGCAAGAGTTGACACTACCATATTGTGTTTTTATTTATGAGATGTTCTATAACTCTTTCCTTAGAGGCAAGACTTATCCCAAAGAACTTCCAAACGGCAAGTCATGTCCTTAAGTTTACTTTGATGTCAAAGAAAGAAGATCATTTTTGCGGATTATCTAACTCTCTGTTCATTAGCAAAATATAATAGAAGCTGAGAAAAAAAAAAAAGAGAAGGAAAAAAATAAAGATTGAGAAAAAAGAAAAAAAAAGAGAAGAAAAAAATAAAGGTTAAGAAAAAAAAAAGTTGAGAAAAAAAATGAGAAGAAAAAATAAAATAAAATATAAATAAAGTTTGAGAAAAATGAAAAAAAATGAGAAAAGAAAAAAACAAAAAATAAAAAAAAATAAAGGTTGAGACAATGAATTAAAAAAAAGAGAAATAAAAAATAAATAATGTTTTAGAAATAAAAGAAAAAAAAGGCTGAGACAAATGAATTAAAAAAATAAAAAATAAAAAAAATCAAGTAACAGTAAAAAACGAGAAAAAAATAAAGAAGAAAAAAAAAGTTGAGAGACAAATGAGCATGGAAAGAGTAAAAACATTTGAGGAGAAGAGGGGTAAAAATGTACTTGTTGTATACATAAAAAGAAAGGAAGGCTAGTCTTTAAAGACTTTTTTTATGGGGGGTAAAAATACAAAGCCACCCACTATGGGGGACATCCCATGTAATTTCCTGGAAAAAATAGTCAAAAGGGTCATGGGCTCAACAAAGCTCAATTTGGCCCAAGGCCATTAGACCATTTATGCCTCTCTTTTTTTTCTTTTTTTTTTTAAGCGTTAATTTTTTTAAAAAAATAAATTATTTTTGCTCTTTTTTTTTCAAACATTTTCCGTGATTTTTTTTTCATGTATCAATATTGTATACATGGTGTATAAACATGTATATATGATGAACAAATAATTATGTAGTGTATATATAATGTATCGATATATTCAATATATATTTAATGTATCGATACTGTATAAAATAGTTATGTAATGTATCGATATTGTATCAATGTGTATCGATACTGTATAAAATAGTTACGTAATGTATCGATATTGTATAAATGGTGTATAAAACGTGTATCGATATTGTATAAATAATTATGTAATGTAATGATATTGTATAAATTGTGTATAAACGTGTATTGATATTGTATAAATGGTGTATAATCATGTATATATGATGTACAAATAGTAATGTAGTGTATATGTAATATATCGATATTGTATAAATGTGTATCGATATTGTATAAATAGTTATGTAATGTATCGACATTGTATAAATGGTGTACAAGCGTGTATCAATATTATATAAATAATATATAGACGTGTATCGATATTGTATAAATAGGTATGTAATGTATTGATATTGTATGAATGGTGTATAATCGTGTATCGATATTATATAAATAATTATGTAATGTATCGATATCGATATTTATTTGACTATCATGCGTTCCCATCTTAATAAATAAAAGTATAAACAAAAAATAATAAAACAACATAAATATTTATTTTTTCCACAAAAGAAGTGAAACAATTAGAAAAGAAAAAATATTTTTTTTAAAAAAATTAAACAATGATTTTTTTTATTTAATAGCACAACAACAAAAAAAAAAAAATTTAATTTTTTTTTTTTTAATTTGAAAGAAAATGGGCCAAATGGCCAATGGCCAAATGACCGATGATGCCAGTGAAGGAATGAAATGGCAGGTTGCCATGCTGCTTGTAATTCATTTGGCCGAGTGGCCAATTTGGGTAAGAAATATGGCCGCTTGGTCATTTTCAGTAAAAAAAAAAAGTGGGTTATTTTTTGTGTAAATAATTTATCCCAATGGACATTTTGCATAATTTTTCCTTTTTATTATGTCAACGGAAAAGGGTCCATATAAATTTCTGGACTGTGCGATATTGCGTGGAAATGCGCATCGTTTTAAATTGGGCACAAACATGTACCTGCCGTCCAAAAGATGTGCTATCCATGTCCCTAGCTAAACGAAACCCACCAATAGCCAATTTTCTCAATTAATACCCGAATAACTAAGGGCTATCCATGTCCCTAGCTAAACGAAACCCACCAATAGCCAATTTTCTCAATTAATACCCGAATAACTACGGGGAAAGTACATCTTTGCACCATAGAAGTAAACTATTTATAACTAAATGCCCCCTTACATAAAATATCCCTCTAACTAATTACATAAAATGTCCCCTTCCCTTGTAGTTTTAGTTATTTATCTCCCTTTTAATTCTTTTTTTTATTATTTCTCTACTTCTTTTCTTTTTTTCTATTTTTTTTTTCTTTTTATGCTTCTTTATTCGCAAAATTATTTTATTCTTTATTTTCTTTTTACACCATAATCTAATTCACACTTAATTTTTATTTTATATACTCCTTTTTTTTTCTCGTTTATTTCTTTACTCATTTAGTTTTATCTCTACTTCTTTTTTTTCTGCTTTTATTTTTTTCTTTTTTGTTCCTTTTATTTTAACATTTTTATTTTTATTTCTTTTTTGTTTTTCAATTTCTTTATTTCTTGTTCCTTTTCTTCTTTTTTTTTTCCATTTATTTTTTATTCTTTATTTTTTTCCTCCACTTCTTCTTTTTCCTTCTTTTATTTTTCTCTTTTTTTCTTTTATTGGTTCCTTTTATTTTTGTATTTTTTATTTTCTCTTCTTTTTTTTTTTAATTTCTTTATTTCTTTATTTCTTTATTTCTTTATCCTTTCCTTTCCTT
This sequence comes from Capsicum rhomboideum, assembly GCA_031232105.1. Lineage (NCBI taxonomy): Eukaryota > Viridiplantae > Streptophyta > Magnoliopsida > Solanales > Solanaceae > Capsicum > Capsicum rhomboideum. The sequence continues at coordinate 126,070,797 of CP124714.1, forward strand.
TTTTTTCATTTATTTCTTTATGCTTTATTTTTTTCTCCTTTTTTCATTCATTTTTTTTCTCAAATCACAATATTCTTTAATTTTTCACCACAAGCTAATTTCATATCTTCGGTTCTTTTTTATTTTATTTATTTCTTTTCTTTTGTAATTTTATTTGATTCTCTTTTCTTTTTTATTTTTGTTTTTTTATTCATTTGATTCAGTCCGTAATGATACCATCACCGTATATCTATATACTGTCATACTATCATTGATGTCTACTTCAATCCTTCAGTTAGACCTCTATGATACCATCACAGTACATATATACTGACATTGTATCATTGGGTTTGCTTCAATCTGTAATGATACCATCACAGTATATCTATATACTGTCATGGTATCATTGATGTATGCTTCATCATTCAGTGAGACCTCCATGATACCATCACAGTATATCTATAGATTGCCATGATATCATTGTGTCTGCTTCTATCTTTCAGTCAGACCTCCATGATACGATCACAGTGTATATATATATACTGACATGGTATCATTGAGTTTGCTTCAGTCCGTAATGATACCATCACAGTATATCTATATATCGGCATGGTATCATTGATATATGCTTCATCATTCAGTGAGACCTCCATGATACCATCACAATATATCTATATACTGTCATGGTATTATTGATATCTGCTTCAATTCTTCAATCAGACCTCCATGATACCATCACAGTATATATATACTAATATGGTATCATTTGCTTCAATCCTTCAGTGAGACCTCAATGATACCATCACAGTATATATATATACTGACATGGTATCATTGGATTTGCTTCAGTCCGTAATGATACCATCATAGTATATCTATATGTCGTCATGGTATCATTGATGTATGCTTCATCATTCAGTGAGACCTCCATGATACCATCACAGTATATCTATCTACTGTCATAGTATCATTGATGTCTGTTTCAATCCTTCAGTCAGACCTTCATGATACCATCATAGTATATATATATATTGACATAGTATCATTGAGGTTTGCTTCATTCTGGAATGATACCATAACAATATATCTATATATTGTCATGGTATCATTGATGTCTGCGTCAATTCTTAGTGGGACCTTCATGACACCATCACAGTATATATATATATATATATATACCGTCATGGTATCATTGATGTATCGTTCATCATTCAGTGAGACCTCCATGATACCATTACAGTATATCTATATACCGTCATGGTATCATTGTTGTCTGCTTCAATCCTTCAGTCAGACCTCCATGATACCATCACAATATATCTATAGATTGTCATGGTATCATTGATGCCTGCTTCAATCCTTCAGTCAGACCTCCATGATACCATCACAATATATCTATAGATTGTCATGGTATCATTGATGCCTGCTTCAATCCTTCAGTCAGACCTCCATGATACCATTACAGTATATCTATATACTGTCATGGTATCATTGTTGTCTGCTTTAATCCTTCAGTCAGACCTCCATGATACTATCACAGTATATATATACCGGCATGGTATCATTTAGGTGTGCTTCACTCAGTCAGTGAGACACTTCTCAATCCTCTGTGATACCTATATATATATATATATATATATATATATATATATATATATATACTGATATGGTATCATTGGGGTTTGCTTCAGTCCGTGATGATACCATCATAGTATATCTATATACTATTATGATATCATTGATGCCTGCTTCATTCCTTAGTGAAACCTCCCTAATACCATTACAGTATATCTATATATTACTATGGTATCATTAATGTTTGCTTCAATCCTTTAGTCAGACCTCCTTGATACCATCACAATATATATTTACTGATATAGTATCATTGATATCTGCTTCAATCCTTCAGTGAGACCTCCATGATACCAACACAATATATCTATCTATTGTTATGGTATCATTGATGTTTACTTTAATCCCTTAGGCAGACATCCATGATACCATCATTGTATATATATATTGACATGGTATCGCTCAAATTTGCTTTAGTCCGTGATGATACCATCATAGTATATCTATATATACTATCATGGTATCATTGATGTCTGCTTCAATCCTTCATTGAGACCTCTATGATACCATCACAGTATATCTATATAGTGTCATGGTATCATGGATGACTACTTTAGTCCTTAAATGAGACAATACTCCATATACTGTCACAGTATGTCTATATACGATATAGTATCATGGAGGACTACTTCACTCCTTCAATAAGACACTTCTCAATTCTCCATGATACCATCACGGTATAGACATATACTGCCACATTGAGGTCTGCTTCAGTCCTCAATGATACCATCACAGTATATTATATATTGTGATGGTATCCAAGAGGTTTGTTCTAGTCCTTCGATAAGACACTGCTTAGTTATTCTTAATTATTTAATGTTGTGATTTATTTATTATTTTTTTATTTTTATAAGTCTAAAAATAGTTAGATAATATTTTTTTTATATTCTTTTAATTTTAAAAAGAAATGATACAAAAGAAAATAATCTAATCAAAAATAAAAAAAATAGATATCTCTATTAATTTAAATTTTATTAAATAAATTAGTAAATTTAATATTTTTTAGTTACTTCTTCTTGTAATCTAATTATTTATTTTTATATATTTCTTTATTCAAAAAATATTAGCCACTATAATTATTTTTATATTTAAATAAAGAGTGATAAATAACACAAAAAGTAAAATATAAAATCTAGAGAAATAAAAAAAACAACAACGTAGAACTGAAAATGTTGAATTGGAAAGAAAAAAAAAACAGCGCAATTTTTTTTGACTTAGTTTACGGCACAAACGAATGTTGCCCGCTTTTCCTCTTTTGGGGGTATTAATAATTTAATAACCAGTTGATATTAATAGTTTAATGGTCAAACAATCCATAAAAATCTCACAGTTCACAAGGAAAAGAAAGGTTATTTGCGCCGCAATTTAAAGGAAAAGAAAGAAAAATTGCGCCGTAATTTATCGAGTCGAGCGAAATTAAAGTTCCTTTGAATGGGGCACGCGCCGTAATTATTTTATAGCGCCTGAGTAGTTTTTGACTTATTAAGGGAGTGGGTATTGGGATGTAAATATTTTAGGTTTTAGGTGCATTTTGTGTACTTTTCTCAATAACTAACCCGACCTACTGATCCAATTTTTAAACCCATGCCGAAAGGATGCATAAACTACTCCCTCTGTTCATTTCTACCTGTTAAGTTTGGACTTGACACATTCATTAAGAAAACAATGATTGACATGACTATTTTACCACATTACCCCTATTAATTGATGTTTAGTACTCTCTCTAGTCCATAGTAACTTAATTCGTGAGTCAGTTTTTCATGTTCATAATAACTTAATTGTTCAATTTTCAAGAGAGTTGTTGGAAATATCTTTCATTTTGCCTTTCATTTATATTTTCTAGTTGATGAGTTTAAGAAACTTAATCACTCATATTTATGATTTTAATTTGATTTTAAAAAGACAAAAGTGAAAAGTGGTGTCCAATTTATGTCCTATTTTGTTTAATAGATGTACATTGTCTCACGAATTAAGTTAATATGGACGAGAGAGAATATTATGTATTAAAAATGATTTGGGAAATAATAATTAATAATTAGGATAAAATATAATATTTTTTTTTTATCTATGCTTGATATGTTTAAAATGATAAGTAAAAAATAAATCTATTTTTAAAATAATGAATAAGTAAAAGTCAACTTAGCTCTTGGAACCATAACAAGGCCGGTTGCTCTACCAACTCCAAAGTTATGTTACACCCCCGTTAATAAACTAGAGTACACGCAATAAGAGGGATATCTAATTATTTTCAATGTACAAGTGCTTTTATATGTGTATAATTAACAAGGAAATCAATGTAATTTTCAATGTACAAGTTTTTATATGTAAATTGACAAAGAAATCAATGCAAAACAATTACTTTCTTCATTCATTTTTATATGCTCCCTTCGTTTTTCGTGAGTCAATTTGATTAAGTTTCAAATTTAAATTAGATTAGATTAATTTAATTTTTAAAATTAAAATTTAGATATTCAAAAACTATATGAAAAGTACTATAAATTATAATTTTTCTTTTTTCAATTTGATTAGAAAATAATTTTAAAATGATAGATCAAAATTTATATCGTTTGAAGCTAAAAAAGAAAAAAAAAAACATATAAAAAAGAATGAAGGGAGTGTGAATGCCGGGGCCTAAAGAGCAGAGGGAAAAAGATGTGGGGCTCCTTTAAGAGGGTAACTCCTAAAGATGGAGTTTCTCCATCAACAAGAATGTATAGATTCTATTAATAAGAATTGTCATCTGACCCTTGTACAATTTTCCACTGATAAGTTAGCTATTTTCATCTGAAGATAATTCGTTTATCAGCAACCAATTGATGGCTCTGGTTTCCTGGGCTAAGAAGGAGCTTTCTAGACTCAAACTCCAAAAGCCCGAAAGATTGACACTTCCTGAAATTTCCACTTCTACCAAATGTTTGGCACTTCCTCTGGTAAGTCACAATAGATCTGTCTCTCCCTTCCTGAACTGCTTTTTTTTTTTTTTTTTCTGTTGATACAATGGCGTGTCCAAATCAGTTTGCACACACTTCTATTATTTTAAGAATACATATATGAGTAAATATGAGATTTATTGTTACTAAGGGTGAAAATCATTTACATTCCAAAACTTTGTTTTAAAAATCAAATATTCTTTCAACTTTAAACAATAATCATTCTCTCCCCTTTATCCTAATTGGCTTTTCAAAAAGCCTATTTTACCCTTATATTATCAACCTTCTTATCTTTTTGTTTTCTTTCTAAAAACTTCTTTATAATCACATTTTTTTTATGTATATAACATATTTTCTATAAATAAATTTTATTTTTTAGATGAAAAAATAAAAGTGAGAAATGCTAATTAAGTATATAATTTAATGACGTTCTACAATGAAATAAATGAACAAAATAAAAAGATTAGTTTTATTAATAATTATTAAAACTCTAATATCTATTTATACAAATGAAAATAATAGGTAATTATAACTTTACAAATATATTTCAATGCAGGTAATACAAAATAATTTATAAAAATAGAGGTATATTTATAGCAAATTAAATGATTATTGCTAATGAATTTTAGTTTATAATTTAAAAAATATTTCATTATTCACAAACAAAACTCGTTTATCTATATAAATGTTAGAGAATAAGAGAAAATTAAATACACGCATCTATATACATAATTACATATATACATACATACTTAATACATGTAATGTAAAAATGAAAAAATTAAGTGGAGTAGAAAACATCAAGTCATATTGCTAGGCGTAACTAATGTTTAAAATAATTACCATGTGCAACTAAGGTTTAGATTAAATAGCTAAATATACATTTCTTTTGTATTTGTATATTTCAGAGCTCGTATACAAATCTCTAATTTCGCGCGGAGAGGGGAATTCAAATTTTGGGGCTCATATGCAAATCTTTAGAGGTTTGTATTTGTATACAAAACGAATTTCGGGACTTTATATACAAATTTCTAAAGCGAATTTTTATTTGTATATACAATCTATAATTTATTTTTTGACTATCTACGTTCTGTAATTAGGCAAACTTAGTTATTATGCCTCATTTATTTTTCGTATTTCTGAAATCTTGCGTATAAAAGTACCAATAATGTTAATGAATTTAAATAAAAATGATAAATATCGAAATTAAGAAAAATAAATATAATATAAAAAATATTACATAAATGGAATATTAAAAATGTCAAGGGTAAATTAGTCATTACAAAGGATAAGGGGGCGGGGGGGAATGATTATTGTTCAAAGTTGAGGGAGTATTTGATTTTTAAAGCAAAGTTAGGGGGTGTAAACGATTTTCACCCTTGTTACTAATCTTCTTTTTATCTGCCTTTTGCTTAGTTTGATGTGCTTGTGATCTTAGGACAATCAATAGACATATTGTTGTAGCTAGTTACTTGAACCGTGCCATATTTAATCTAAAAACTCACATAGAAGTAGCATATTATAGAGCTTTGAGTTGTTTGGTTTTGGTGACGAAATGCAGATCCAGGAAGTGGTATTAGATGCAGATTTCAGATGTTGCAACTGCCAAAACAGAGTTTCTAGTGTAATTTCAAATGTTGAAGGTGAGTTGTGTGTATATTTTGTAGGCGTTTGGACATTAAAAAAAAAGTGATATTTGAAAAAAACAGAAGTAATATTTAAGTTAAGTTGAAAAAAAATATTTGGAAATTGAAGTTGGTGCTATGCATTGAGCCGGAAAAGAAGTTGAAATTTCATGAGTGATTAAAAAAATTTCACTTGAAAATTCAAATTTGAAAAACTGATATTCAAAATTTTCTTTTTTTAAGAAATCAAATGTATAATCAACAATGTTTTGAAAGGAAGTTGTTTGCAACAAATTTTACAGTGATAGAAAAATAAACTGCAATCACAAATAAAATATGAAAAAACAAGAATTTTATTGATAAAGAATATAGGTACAATTCTGTTCCTCCCTTGATTCTTCTCTCTGTGCTATTTTCTCCTTAATTCGAGGGCCGTTAGTAGCGTATTTCCCGAACGTAGTAAGATTTAGATTTGATATGGATTTTCTCCATGAAAGAAGGGTTTTGTAGATCTTTTTAAAGTATTTGATTATCAAGAAGAGAAAGTTTTGATCTTTTTTTGTGAATATTCCATGAGTTTATGAAATTTTGGAGATGCCTCTTTAAGAAAATATATTACCCTTTAAATAGGCATAATTTAGGGTTTAAGGTGGAGTAGCCTCCAAGCTAGGGTTAGTAGCCTCTAAGAACCCTAATAGGATTGGGCCATTTCGTAGAGTCCACAAATTTTTGATGTCTACAGAAGCATAAGCATGAGATGATCTATATATGCTATGTTGTAGTTCTAGATTGATCCAATTAAGTTTCAGTTGAATGTTGCAGATGTGGAGTCAATCAAGGTGCACGTACTAGAGAAGAAGGTGATTCTTATTCGCAGATCCACTAGTAAATGATTTCGAAAGGAAATTCATCCAAACATAACATCGTTGGAATAATTTAGGATCTCAACCATCAAATACAATGTGATATTGCACAAACTGCTGCAATTTATGTACAAATGGTTGTGATTAAGAGTGGCCGCCGGACCGGTACGTTTCGGTACCGTTCCGGTCCATTCCGGTACCGGTACAGGTTTGTACTGTTCCGGTAGGAACCAGTTCGGAATGGTATGGAACGTACCGGTATCCGGTTCGGACCGGTTTAGCGGTTTCATTCCGAGAAACCGGTACCAGTCCATATCATTCCATTCCGGTATCGGTTCGGTCCGTTCCGGAATCTAATGGAAACTGGCCGTTTTGGGGACTGTTGCCAACGGCTAGTGGGCCCCCCAAACGGCTATATTGACCCCCCCCCCTCCAAAATTCTATAAATACCCCTCTCCCATTCAAATTTTATTCACAATTTTAATTTTTCAACTCTCATCCTCTCTCAATTTTCTACTCTCAAGTCTCAATATCTATAAATTCTATAATTATTATTATTATTTTGCAATTGAAGTATAATTTGGTGACTTTTGGAGGAGCAATCTTTTTCAAGTTTCAAATTTCGGTTATAATCGTCTGCTTTTACGGCAGGCGTTTGGTACATTCGTTCCACTCTCTAGTCTTTTAATTTGTTTTTCGTATTTATTAGTTGTGTTTTGTTTGTTTTAATTTGCTACTTTCATATTTTATTTCATTATATTATGGATTCCTCTCAAAAAAATTTTGGTAAAAAAAGTATTGCACAAAAAACAAAAGATTTTTTGAAATTTGGTAAAAAAAAAAATCAAGGTTCTTCTAGTTCTTCTCACTTGCCTCAAATTAGATTTAATACGGATGATTTTACGCATGTTAATGAAACTGATTTTGCTAATCCCTCTATTATAGAAATTAATAGCAATACCCCTATTCCCCATGAAGCTTTAGAAAGATTGTATAATGATTTTGAAGATGAATTAGATGAAGAAGTAGAATTACATGTGGATGATGGTTTAGATGATACACCAACTAGTCCCACTCCCGCCGCCGCCAGTGTCGAAGCTCCAACTCAGGATAATCCTTAGGCTGGAGCTAGTCATCCCCCTATTTGTCCGGTTAGGGGTAAGACCAAGACACAATGTGCTTTAAAATCAGTTGTGTGGAAATTTTGTTATTTGAATGATGAAAAAACTGTTACTACGTGTGGTATTTGTAAACAATAGTGGAAATATGTATCTGGCGGGTCTGGAGGTTCTACTGGGGGGTTAAAAACCCATTTGATTAAGAAACATCCGAGAGAATGGAATGCATTTATGGCTTCCCGTCAAACTACCGGTTCTGGCACTGGACCTTCTGTTGCCGGGTCAAACCTGTTTCAAACTGAACTAAACCCTTCAAACCCGACTGGTCCTGTTACACAACGACCCTATAATAGGGATCGTGATCATGAAAATTTGGCAAAAATGATTGCTGTCTGTGGTTTGCCTTTTAATTTTGGAGAAAATGAAGGTTTTATAACATATATTCGGGATACATATAATCCCAGTTTTGAAGGTTTTTCAAAAAGTATGGTAAAAAGAGATATTTTTGAATTTCAAGAAAAACATATGCAATTTCTTCGTAGCTATTTTTACATGATGGATTGTAGGGCTGCTATTACCACTGATATGGGTCGTAGTCCTAACGGTAACGATTATTTAACTGTTACTGCACATTGGGTTGATTATAATTGGAATTTGCAAAAAAGAATTATTGCTTATAAAATTTGTGAACATAAAAAGACCGGTGTTTATATTGCTTCTACTGTAGGTCAAATTTTAGAATTTTATTATCTTTCTGATAAAGTGATTAGCATTACTTTAGATAATGCTTCTGCTAATTTAAATGCTATTTCTCATCTACAAACTAGAATTTGTCCAATTAGTGAATATGCTTTTCATGTTAAATGTGCTGCACATATATTAAATTTAGTTGTGAAGGATGGTATTCAATTATTTGATAATACTTGTGATAAAGTTGAAAATGCTGTGTTTTGGATTTTTCCTATGCATAATAGTAGTAGAATTAGACAATATAAAGAATTTTGTCGATCGTGTCAACTTTCGTATAAAAAAATTCCAAAACAAGTTAAAACTAGATGGAATTCTTTTATGAAATGATTGAAGATGCTTATAAATATAGACAACCTATTACTATGATGTTTAATTCTCATAACGCTTATCCTAGTCATCAACTCAATGAAAATGATTGGGATCAAATAGAAGCACTTAAAGATTTTTTGAAATCATTTTATGATGCTACAAAAGTTTTTTCTGGATCGTATTATCCCACTATTTCTGAAATTTTAATACATATATGGTCTATTTCATCCCTTTTTGCAGAGTATAAAAATAATGAATTTTTTAAGAATGCTATTGTAGCTATGGTTGAAAAATTTAAAAAATATTTTTTTCCTATCCCCCAAATTTATTTAATTGCAATTCTTTTTAACCCGGAATATAAAGAACATGGTGCAAAAGCTTTGGTTAGAGGAATTTATCATAATTTAAATATTCAACCGTATGAAAGTCCCGATTTGATAACTTGTCAAAACAGCATTCACACTTGTGCTAAGGAATTGTATGACAAATATTGCACATTCGATAATGTTGAAGTTCCTCAAACTTCTATGCCTCGACTAGATGCCCATGGTAGAGCACAATCATCACTTGGTCTTCATTCTTCTCATAAATGTGAATTTGTTAAATATCTTGACTAGGGTTCTGACACTATTACAAATCAAGAAGGCGTACCACAACTATTGAATTGGTGGAGGGCTCGTGAGTATCAATATCCAAAACTTAGCAAGATGGTGAAGGACGTGCTAGCTATTCAAGGATCATCCGTAGCTTCGGAGCAAGCTTTCAGTGCGGCAAGATTTCAAATCGACGATCATAGATATTCATTAGCAGAAGACAGTTTGGAGGTATCGGTGACTTTTAGAGATTGGATCAACGCCGAACGAAGAAATAAAGGAGTTTCAAAGTTAACTAAATTACAAGAAGATTACTTAGATGCAGTCATTGGATGTAATAGTGACGATGGCATTGAAATTGAAGATCGTCAACAAGTTTTACCAAGACCGGAGGTTATTGCTCAAAATTTACAAGAGTTAGAACAAAACTTTATAGGATTATACAACTATTAGCTTACATTCGAGGCTTAGTTGAAACAGAACCCTTCCTAGAAGGTGGCTGCGTAAATTAGGCGCTCTCTACTAATAGTTGTAAATTATAATACAAATTTGAAATTTTGAATAAATTGTATTGATTTTTAATTTTATCATACTTTTACTTAATGCATTTCCTTTTTGTTTAGTTTGAGTGTTTAAATTAGCAACTTATAAACTTAAAAACTTATATAACTCATAAATTGAAAAACTTAGAAAAAAAACTTTAACAAAGTTATATACTTTTATATAAACTTTAAAATTCAAATATATAAACTTCAAAAAATATAAACTTAAAAACTTATAACTTATAAATTTAAAAACTTAGAAAAAATATATATTTAAACTTAATTCAAAATATTTAAAAACCAAATTTAAACTTAAAATACATAATACAAAATATAACTTTTATTCTTTAACAAAAATGTAAAAAATAATTTATTTATTCAAAATATAAAAAATTATTTTTAAAAAAAATTAATATTAAAATTGTCCGTACCGGTTATTCCATTTCGTTCTGTTCCGGTCCATTCCGATAGTATACCGGTTACTACCGGACCGGAATGGAACCGCGGTTTCATACCGGTTATTCCGGTCCGGTTCATACCGATACCGGTCTATTCCGGTCCATTTCGGTTCGGCCATTCCATTCCGACAGAATGCCCAGTCTTAGTTGTGATCATTAATGTGTGTCTAGATCTGTTTGTTTGTTGAGGAATTTCACCTTGTGAGAAATAAATTATTGACCAAACATCTGAAGTTATGATGTCTTAGTAATTTCTTTCTGTCAAGAATCAATGATCAACATAAAATTTGAGATGGCTGAAATGATAAAGTATTGCTAAGTGGGGTATGCAAACAGAGCGGGCCCAAATTTTAGATATGAGTTAAAATAGTGAATTCTGAAATATATACTTATCAACTTTAGATATTTTTGAGTTTATTTGCACATAAATATAAGGTTCGAAATTGAAATATTGAACTCTATCTAACTCACGAATTCATGGTTGGATAATCCACAAATTATGAGTCTTGTGTCTTCCTATTCCTTGTTCACCGCTCGAGTCTTTTCTTGAGCTTAAAAGAATATTACATTTAGTTGTGTAAATTCAAATATACGAAAATGTCATCGTCTGTAACCATTACTGAGAAAAACAATGTAGATTAGCATCATGCATCCTGATGGTATTGCAAAATAAATGAATACGTCAACAAGAATTTATGTCAACTATGTGTCACTGATGCAAACTACACTATTTATGTCACGATCCAAAGCTGGGGTCATGATGACACCTACCCTAACCCAACCTTGGTAGGTAAGCCCAACACCCAAAAGAGATAGAAATGTGAAAAGAAGATAAATAACACCAAAATACGAGACTTTAGAATAAAGTCAGGCCAGATATATAATACAAACTCCGAAAATGAAATAAATACAACTCAAATCCCAAAGTCTAGTGCCATGAGTAAATAACACTCATAACTGACATAGAAATACAGAAATACACAACTCTGCTCTGAAATGTAAGATAAAGACAAGATAAAGATATGATGAGGTCTGAAATCATGCTCCGGACGAGGAGCTCATCGATACTTAGAGACAGCCTCAATATAGTACGAATTCAAGCTACGGTGGTCGCACTCGAACTGAGATCTGCACTGAAAGGGTACAAAAAGTAGGAGTGAATACGATCCACTTGTATTCAGTAGGCATCATAGGCCGATCAAGCAAAATAGAAAATAAAACATATAAAGGTTACTATGAGCATGCTTCCATCTGCATACAAAAAGTTTCCAATGGCAGCTTAAGCCGTATCTCCTAATAGTATAAATACTATAAGTATAACAACAATATAAGAATAACTATACACAAATATATAAAGGAAGGCTACATTACACAACTAGCAAACAACATAAGAGAAATGCAAATGATGCAATGCAATGGTATGATAAGAATGAAATGTCTCAATATCACCTCGTATACACCTTCCGAGCACAAGCTTTCAGGACAGGACCCATGGGGGGGTTCGCAACCCATATACTATCACAATCTCATATTTCAATCAACCTTGCCAGCACGTTCCTCGATCAAGACCTTTTATAAAATGCTTCATTTTCTTTCAAAATCAGTGTTTCTCAATAGTACCAGTTCCATGAATATTGATGAATAAAATGAGGATGGATGCTCATAACCAAATCAATATCATGTAATGAATCAACTCACTAATAGTATAAATAAGCTCAAATCTCCTCAAATCTCAATACATTATGATATAAGCCCAGTGTTTTGGACAGCGAAAGGCGACAAGGTTCTGCCTCGCCACGCGGCAAGGCGAGAGCCTAGGCGATCGCCTTTTGGAAGTACGGCGACAATTAATATCAAAAAATTAAAATATTTAATTACATATATAAATAATCAAAATCTCAATAAAAATAATATATTAGCAAATATTTCAAGTCAAAAACTTAATTTATAGATAGTAGATACTAAAAAAAGTCTAAAATTGCCATTGAAATTGTTGTTGAAGACATCTCTGTTAGACTGCTATAGTGTTTCAAATTTGAAGAAAAAAACAAAGGAAAAAATGAAGAAGAAAAACAAAGTCGCACTCGCCAGAGTGGAACAGAGGAAGAAGAAGAAGAAAGTGGTTGGCTGGTTGCTGCATGCTGCTGCTGCCAGTGAAATAAAGAAGAAGAAGAAAGTTGAAAAAAAAAAGAAGAAGAACATACGTCGTACCAGTCGCCGGTCGCCGGAGTTATCGCCAGAGTTGCTGTCAAAGATTGCAGTGGCCTAGATCACAGTAGCCGCAGTCACCAACCAGATGCAAAATGGAAAGAAAAACCCTAAAGTTACCTTTTAACCTTAAAACCCTAATTTTTAAAAAAAAAATCAAAAAGGCGTCGCCTTTAGCGCCTCGCCTCTCCATGTCGCCATCCTCGCCAAGGCGTCGCCTTTGTGATTTCGCCTCGCCGCTAAGGCTGGAGGCGACTCTGCCTTGCCTCGCCTCGCCATTCGCCATTGGCGACGTGGCGAGTGCCATTTACAACACTGTATAAGCCATCGCATGACACCACAGTAATAAAGAGTCATGTAAGACATCAATAATATCAATTTAAGCCCCCACTCGAGCATCATCATCATAATAAAGGCAAATAATGCCCAAACAAGACCAATACCAAGCCCCGCATGGGCATCACAGTAATAATAATCTCTCAAGTCAATAATGATATTCAGATAAGCCCTCACACGAGTAACAAGATAAAATAATGATCTCTAAAGATGAATCTCACGGTAAAATCCCCAACCCATAACATACTTTACGTGAATGGTTAGCTACCCAGCCCTGTGCTTTGCGAGAAAGTGGCTTTTGACTTGTTTGAATTTGAAAACTTAAGAAAATTCTCAAATTTAATTTAAAACAGAGTCGCCACTTAGTTAATTTGAAAGAAAAATTAAGAAAACCTTTAAGAAATATTCCAAGTCCTAAAACAGAAAAAGACTTAGAAGATTTAAGAAAATTCTGAGTAAGCGGTTTCCATTAATGTCTTTGGAAGGGTGTTAAGACACCAAATACATCCACTAATATGCGGTTATTCGGGCTATCAAACCAACTTAATTTGACTAACTTGAAAACTGATTTATTTGAAAAAATAGAGAAATTTATGAAATAAGTGTGAAATTTGCGTAAGAATGCTTTATAAAATATAGAAATTTATTTAAAACTTCGACAAGTAATTGAATTAGATTAGCCTAATTTGAGAAAAAAGATTAATTGCAAAACATGGCAATTCCAAGGGGATTTCAACAAAGTTATTAAAGTTAGTATCACAATAACATACAATGAATAAATGATAGTAAAGAGTAAGGGAGAAATTGGGTTTGGGTGTGTTCGAAATTGGACTTCAAATGTTGGGCTTGGCCCATATTTGCTCCTGAACCTGTCCTAGTCTACTCATGAGCTCTTAACGCCCAACACACCTATCCTAAAGCTAATCAGATGGGCTTTAGCCCAGAACAAATTTTTCTCAAGACTTTGAGTCCCGAACAAACATGCTAGCAACTTTCATTTTATGGGATTCAGCCCATTTGAGCTCCAACACCTGTGCTAGTTTTCATTTTTCTACATACCCATGTATACTCAATGTATACTGGTTGTTTATCAATTTTTTTTGGACTTGGCCCGGCTAAACTCGAAATAGAATGGGCCTCCTTGGCCCATTTAGGAAGATAGAAGGGATAGGAGTCCAATATGACTCGGATGAATGTCACATGTCAAAAAAAAAAAGAAGATAAGAATAATACAAGCTCTAAAATAAATAATTGACAATTAACAAAATAACACAAACCATACTTAATAGTAAGACCCAAGATAAAACAATAAGGTACAGTCATGCCAAGTTTGAAAAGAAAAATCTATATGCAATTTGGAGAATATAATTCAACAGTGGAGAGCAAATATCAAACATTTCCAGAAATTTCATACTCCATTGAAACAAATGTTGTATTCAAAAGCATGAAAATAGACTCAAAAGAAAAGGGGCAAAGAATATGATCACTGAAATACTATTAACTCTTCTAATCAACTTGAAACAACCATTTAAATACATAAAGATGTGAAGGCAAAGATGGACTCAGATTCACACAATAACAAGAGGACTAAATCAAATGAGATTAAGAAGTCTAATTTTTAAACCAAGACTGATCCTTGACTAGGATCTACAACTGATCCTAGTCTCACAGTTAGTCAAACAAAGAGGAAGGAGATGAGGTAAACAATTAAACAAGCAAACTATTTGGTCCAAACAAAGACCTATCCTTTGAAGCACAATTGCACCTTGGGTGAGATAGTTTTTCGTATTTCATAGAGATACACATATTGCTTTGTCCTTGTACGGAACCAACTCCTTCGCTTAGCATCTTTTAAGCCTTAGGAGGTGTCTTTGAGAAAAAAAAAATGAAGGAACTAGAAGTAGGAGTAAGAAGAGAAAAGACAATTGAGAAGAGCATTTAAATAGAAAATAGTATCCTCACTTAAGAAAACAAGGGAAAGGAAAAATGGGAAGAGATCTATATTGATCCTTGATCTCAACATAAGATCTTTGTCTCTCAATATATTGTATAAACCGGTGGTAAGGAAAAGAGAAGAAGATGATTTCACCTATTTTCAGAATAACACATAACCTCTTAAAAACAGAGAAACAAACTATGAAGAGACTTGTTCTGCATTTGAGATTCAAGTTTTACATCTTATTTCAAATACACCTAAGTGATAATTATGAACCACTAGAAATACTTGAGCTTAGAGAGAGCACTCCTTAGGACAAACTTAGCTTAGTTTCCCCCTTTTATTTTGAGCAAATATATTAACACATATATCAAAATCACCAAGGGATCCTTAACATATTCTTTATACTGTAAGGCATCACTAGCTTTTTCTTGATATTATAAACCAAGGAGAACTAGAAGTCAAAACTTGTAAACACACATAAAACCTAAGAGATGACTACAATAGTGTAAGAAAACAGAGCAAGAAACTTGATTTTCCTTAAAGCAAAATAGTTTAAAAAATCGTACAATAAAAGACTCAAACATGTCCAAGCAATCTCACATGAGAAGGCACACTGTTTTAGTCACCTAAAATTATCCTACCCCTCTCTTTGATAAATCACAGGGATTTAAGTGTCAAGAACATATAAGAGGAGTCCTAGGATTACTTATCACTAATATGACATATCTTCCACTTCTACTTGACACTTTGAGTCAAGAAATAATTGAAAGAGAGTCTGATTTAGCACATAAAATGAACCAAGTAGCAAATCAAACTTAAAGCTAAAAGGGACTTAAAACTTGAATGAATAGACTAGACAACACTCATAAGGAAACATATTAAATCAACTAGGTTTATTTCATTCTCCTCTTCTCCTTGACAAGTTAAAAAGGACTTTTATATATCAAGAGGGTCATGGAGGGATCTTTGAATAAAATACACTTTACTTGTGAATCAACTCCACTATTTCTATTGACAATGTGAGTAAAGGTTACTTGGGAGTGGTTCTACTATACACAAAGGGAAGCAAGACAGCAGAAATAGTTTCTTAAGGCTGAATTAAACAAGAAATCTTAACTAAATAGAATATGCAAAGCCAAACTAAAATAGATGATCCATCACTAGCTAGATAACAAAGATAACAAGTCAAATAAAGTAAACTCCAACTAATCCCATGATAAAACAGTCACGAGAAATAAAACACACAGACCTAATATCATGATTTAAAAGCAAATAGCTTAAATAGTAAACATTTAACAAAGTGACAAGAACACATAAATAAAAAGCATGGTCTTCATGACCTTATCAACCTAAAATTTTCACTCTCACCTAGTGTGAGATTCACACTACCAAAACAATTAAGAAAATAATATGCTAGGTACTACAGTAACAAAACCACTCCCACAATTGTAACAACCCAAAATATTATTTTGACAAAAAATCGTGTTGAAAAAACTTTACAACTAAAAAAATCCTCTTTTTGGACTTGATAGAAATTATTTCTTAGGAAAAAGCGGAGCCAATATTAATTGGGTCGAAAAATTAAAAGAACTGGGCCAAGCTTGCTATCCACCATTGCAGTGGTACTCCAGCCGCTGCAGCAGTACTTGGGCAGTAGCCAGCCCGAGTTTTATTAAAAACTCTTATTTTACCTGAGTCTGCTGACGTCGTCCTCTTCCTCCAAAAATATCCAAAATAAACCTAACACCGAGAATAATAAGATTTAAGAGGCCACGCTTCATGAGAGAAATTTTGAGGCATACCCGATGGGATTCCAATGTGAGAAGAGGGCAGGGGCACGTGGGACAACTCTCCACCCTCCATAGCAGCGTAATTCATCTACGAGATAGGTTATGGTTTAATTGTAGCAGACTTGGGCTAGATGCATGTAATGATAGTAATAATGTCGGGTGATTTCATAACATAGGCTTTCGGGTACGGAGCTGGGTGGATGGAATAATAATGACTAGTTTAAGTGCAACTGAATGATTTGAATAAATGTGTTATCAAACTGGTTTGCTCCTAACATTTCCTAAGAGTATTCTTTCATATGAATTAGAGGTAGTTAAGGGTTATAAGTATATTAGTAGGTTAGAAACAGGATAAGTATGACCGATTAGTGAGATGAGCATAAATAAGGATTAAAGTAGGTCATTTAAGAGCTCATTATGATTCCGATAGAGTTGCTTAGGAATGTAGAGGAGGGTAATTCGATATCTGAGTGTAGTGGCATGTATTAGTCGATTAAAAGAGTCGTGGAAGCATACCTACATGGTCGTGATTGGTTGAATGATAGTGTGGTGGTTAGGGTCGGGATAAGTGAGAAGAGGAGTTATAGAGAGAGATATTTAGTATTTGAAATGGAGGACGCTAAGTAAAAAAGGTGTAAGAGTTAGGGTCACGCTCAATAATTTAGGCGGAGGTGTTAGGTGAGGGCTTGAGAGATGACCTGAGGGTGGGAGTTATTGGGTATTATCTGGAAGGTGTTCTCTTGGTGTCCTCATATATGTTTATAGGTGTCTAGGGCATACAAATATATAGATAATGAGACTAAATAACCTTCAGTCTTATGGAGTTTATGAGGGTATTAAAGTTTCGCTTGACTCTGTGTTTATATGTGAATTGAGTGGTTGTGATTGTTTTGGGGCACTACTTGAGATGTTATGACTGCATACTACATATTACACTTGCATGTGACATTGATCATGACATAGAGATGATATTATAATGTTGATCATATCGATTAATGATATGATGGTGATAATGTGATGATATTGAGATCCTGATGATGATGATGTTGAAACTGATATTGATGATGATGTTAAAATCATGATGAGATGAATCGCTTATATTGCATACATGCATTTATCATATTTATGGAGTGCCTATATATGTATGTTATGGTGAACCTGATTCTGGAACCTGTTTATTGTAATTGGCTTATTTTTCATTGAATATATGTAGAAGTGAAGAGTGCTGACTATACTTGGTTATATTTTGGGTCATAGGGTTATGAAGGGTAATAGGGCTACTCGGTCCAGTGGTTTAGTATGCAAGAATATGAAGGTTTGTAGGATTGTCGGTAATTTATTAGAAGTGGACTCCCAGAATTGATTGAAAAGAGATAAGATAAGACTTAGGAAATATAAGTGAGGACTGTAGTCAAAGGAAAAAGATACATAAAAATGTTAAATGATAGGTAGGTCACTGAGATGCTAAAGGCAACATGCCAACTATGGGATGGATAAGGGACTTAGTAACTAGAACTTTACTTGATTTCATGATTTCCTTTCTATTTGCTATTATTGTATTTGTTTCTAACCATAGACAGTTGATGATACTTATCAGTACGTGGGTTGTACTAATAATACGCCTACTATATCTCTACCTGGGGGTATAGCCATGTTGCAGGTTAGTTGGAGCTTCTATAGAAACAAAGGTGATCACTCTTCACTAGCTCCTATCCTTTCACTCTTACATGGATGCTGTGTCTTGGATTTTCCTGTTCCCTGTTTAGTGCTTTTGTACCGATTTAGATTAGGTTCTGGGGAATCACTGCTTATTATTTTATGCATTGTTTTTCTTATCGAATGTGCTGAACAGAAGTTGATTTATGATTAAAGGATTCGTCTTTCTTTTAAAAAGAGTTTTATTTAACTTTTGCATTAATGGAATGGTTGGGTGGTAAGGGTTCTCTTAGATAGGATGGAGTAGGGTAGGTGCCCGTATGATCTATGATTTGGGTCTTGCCAAGATGGTATTAGAGCCTATGTTACTGTTCCCCAGTACAAGAGTAAATGTCAAGTAGAGTCTTGCGGATTTATGTGTTGACATCCACATTAAATCCTTAGGAGGCTACAAGGCACATCTAGGAATCTATCTCACTTCTTCTTTCCTAATAGTGCTAATTCACTATTGTCTTTTTGAGTTGAGTCCAATAGGTATCTCAACCATCACAATTGGGACTAGTTGGTCCCAATTGGTATCTCGAAGGTGTTCGAATGACTGGGATAGTAGTAATCTAGCCTGTAGAGATCAATAAGAGGCGTTTGATTTGAAATTTTACGGTATGAATCATGTTTGATGCAGGGAATGTTGTAACTATCAGTATAGTTGGTAAGCGTAACTCTCCCATTAATTGATAAATTATGCTTATTAGAAATATACTTGTGCCTTACACATTTGTTGTGTTATGATAGCATGCTACGTGTATTTCTTATGTGATTTTTCGAATGGATTATATTATTGCTTATTGTTTGAAGTCTGAACTCCTTATGTGCTAATGATTAGTGTGTGTGATTTGGAGTGAGTTTTTGCAAAGCGACTCGAGAATGGTAAAGGCCAAGTATGATCTCGGGGTGTGTCTTCCTTTTCTTGATTTAAGACACGTTTCATTTCTCCATGATTTGAAGTATTCTTTAATTTCCATTTGGATCCTGACAAATTACCGAGGTACCTTAAGGTTTTATGGGGAAGTGTTGTGTGAGTTATTTACTTGAGAAAAGTAGAAGGGAGAATTATTGGTGTATTTAATCAAGTTGAGGGATTAATACTACCTTAGCAATAGCTTAGATCTACAATTTAAGCATTCTGAAGTTTTAAAATTTATGAGACGTGAGTGATAGAAGCAATAAAAGTGTTCGTGGGATAGCGTCGTGTGAGAAGGGAACTAGGAGTAGGTGGAAAAATTCAAAGCCACTGGTAGGCACCGCTACAACGACAGTTTTACTGCTGCAGCGCTGCCACCGCAACGACTCTTTACCGCTTCCATGGTACCACTGCAACGGTAAATCCACCGCTGCAGCAGCTTCCAGGCAGTAAGCTTCCAGGGCTCTTCCCTGTTTTCGTGATTTTGCATTTGTTGTAAAAATGACCCTATGTTCACAATACCTCAAGATAGAAATCACTTCTGACACACATAGTAAAGTAAATTATTAATAACGGTGTGGTAACCATAGATGTCCTAAAAATACAAGAAAATAAATGAAATAGATTGTTTGTCACATACCCCAAATGGGGGCTATCCAAATCCAGTTAATAAAATAAAGGGGGGGGGGGAGATCTAACTGGCCCATTATCTCCGAGGCTCGAGGAGTTAGATACCTCCTCCTCTATTTCGCTAAGGAATGAGAACTCCTATGCATCCTTCTTCGTCAGCTTTGGGAGATTTTTGGTGGGGGAGGCACACTTGAACATCACCTGAACAACCTTCCACATGCTAACCAACATGCGGTCTTGGGAGCGACGCTTCTTCTTCTTTTCATCTAGCTTCTGTCGGAGCTCTGCATAGGCTTGGGCTGGGTCTAGTAGAGCAGTAAAGCTTGAATGATCCTACCATGGTGAAGGCAACTAAGTCATCTTAGAATAACCTCACACAACAGCAAACTCGGCCTCCCAGCCACTGAGGTATGTGGGAGACTGAGTGGAAGTGGTGCCAAACTCCTTGCCCTCTCCGGCTTTTCTACTCTCTCTCTCCTCCCCTATCTTTCTCTTCTTCTTGCTTCTTCCTTATGAGTCCTTACCCCTTAGTAGGTTGAATTCCATATCACACTCCTCCAAGGTGTCATGATCCTCCTTGGGCACATCCACCCTCTTGTATATTTTAGTAATTAGGGAAGGAAAGAAAAGATCCCTCAGAGACTTCTCCCTGGTATAGAAATGGCGCCACTCGTCTACGATCTTTGCCCTATATTTTCCTCAACCCTTAAGAGGGCACAAGCTACCACCATAGCTCAGTGGAAGGTCACATCAGTCACATTTATCGAAGAATGAATCCTTTAGGATTCCAGCTACAGCCTTACCCGAGCCTCTATTGAAAAATAAGTACTCTTGGTCCTCTTGAGGCTGGACTATTTCACCATACCCTCTTGGCCCTCCGACGCCAAGAACTTGGCTGCCCACTTCAAGTCGACTTCCTGACCTTGGTCTCAAAAGAGGTATTGAAGGGGTTTGGGACCCCCAAAGTGTCATTGATGGTGGCAGCATCTACCGAATCATCTTTTCCTTGAATGTGAATGGTGGGGAGGGGCATCGACTACCCCAATGTTAGAAGTATGGCATAAAACTTATGGACTATGGCTAGGTTGCACTCAAGGATGGGCCCCATTAGCATCTTTCATCCGAAGGTCTTCAACTGGTTATAAAAATCTAGTATCTTATCCTCCACGTCCCTCATCACAAAACCCCTCTCGTAAAGAAAACCCCTATTGTGCCGTCCCTCTTTGTCATAATCAGGGCTGGTAGAGTCAGGAAATCTTTGGTATTGAGGTTGGTGCTCCATGATTGTCCTTTAAATATTAGAAATACAGTGTAAGAAACCAAGTTAG
Organism: Capsicum rhomboideum; assembly: GCA_031232105.1. Lineage (NCBI taxonomy): Eukaryota > Viridiplantae > Streptophyta > Magnoliopsida > Solanales > Solanaceae > Capsicum > Capsicum rhomboideum. The sequence goes on from CP124714.1 coordinate 126,092,444, forward strand.
GATACTACAGGAGGGAAGGAAAATCAAACTTAGAACTACTGCCAGGTGCCACTACAGTGGTAATTCTACCACTGCAGCGGGAAACTTACTGTTGCAGCGGTACCGCTGTGATGGAAACCTACCGTTGCAGTAGTACCATTATCTCCAGCCATTCCAACCCCCCTTATATGGTGGATTTTTGTCTTTTCTCAGTATTTTTGATTTCTAAGCCTAGATCGGGCTTCGTGAAGTCCGTATGAACTCTTTTACACTAAAATGAGAGTGATTAACACCCAAAATCAAGCCCAAATTGTTCAAAATCATTGGAAAGGGTGACTCTTTATCTTCCACCCTTTTCAATGCTAAAAACTGCCATGAACATCATCAATCTTATGCCTAAAATATTATAAGAACGTTGGGATATAAGAGAATATATCATGTTGACAATTCATGAAAGAACACACCAAAATTCAAAATTCAATATTCAATGTCGCACCAAGTAAACCAACCAAAAATTCATCTTCTGCTCTAGATTTTGTGATTCTATAATGATAAAGACGTAAAAGAAGTAGTAGGCATAAGGATTTACCTTGAATGGTCGTCGAAAAAAGGTTACATGAGAGAATTGAGCGAGTTTTCGGAGTGTAGAAGTGAAAATAGGGGAAATAAAACATGTACCCTATATAAACTGCTTTGTACTACTGCATCGACAAATTCCATATGGGTCGCATTTCGTTCCAACTTTTTATACGTTGCGATATGTTAGAATGTCCGAAGTATTTTAAATAACCCGTTACGTGGAATATGGTTTTAAAATTCCTTTCGTGATTTATAATAGTACTTGTGTGTTGGGTTAGAAAATTCAAAGACCTACTAATGCGTAGGTTGGTCAGTTATAATGAGTTTAAAGTTTAATTAATCGGGGTTCAGTGAGATGTTATGGGTTAGTTAATGAGAATTAAGGATCACTTTTCTTTTTGACACCACCGTATACTTGAATTTTGAGGTCGTGCATATAATCCTTTTATTTTCTCACTGTAACCATTTAGGGACGAACAATGGGTAAATTGGTATTTAATGTAATGATCTAAAATATCGTTATGACAAAAAACCGCATCAGAAAAACTTTACGACTAAGAAAATCCTCTTTTCGAACTTGATAGAAATTATTTCATGGGAAAAAGAGGAGCCCAACATTAATTGGGACAAAAAATTAAAAGAATTGGGACAGGCATGCTGTCCACTGCTACAATAGTAGATCTACCGCTGCAGTGGTATAGCTGCTACGGTACTCCAACCACTGATGCGATACATGGGCAGTAGGCAGCTCGAGTTTTATTAAAAACCTTTATTTCAGCTGAGCCTGCTGAGATCGTCCTCTTTCTTCAAAAATACCCAAAACAAACCTAACACAAAAAATAATGAGATTTCGGAGGCCACGCTTAATGAGGGTAATTTTTAGGCATACCTGATGGGATTCCAACATGAGAAAAGGCCAGACGCATATGGGACAACTCTGCACACTCTGTAGCAACGTAATTCATCTATCAGGTAGGTTATAGTTTAATTGTAGTAGACTTGGCCTAGATGCATGTAATGATAGTAGTAATGTCGGAAGAATTCATGCCTTAGGCCTTCAGGCACAGAGTTGGATGGATGGAATGATAATAACCATATTAAGTGCAACTGAATGATTTGAATAAATGTGTTATCGAATTGGTTCACTTCTTACGTTGACCAAGAGTATACTTTCATATGAATTAGAGGTAGTTGAGTTTTATAAGTATGTTAGTAGGTTAGAAATAGGGTAAATGTGAACCACTAGTGAGATAAGCATAAGTAGGGATTAGAGTAGGTCGTTTGTGAGCTCATAGGATTTTGGTAGAGCTGTTTGGGAATAGAGAGGAGGGTAATACAAGACCTAAGTGTAATGGCATGTATTAGTCAGTTGAAAGAGTAGTGGAAGTTTACCTGCGTGATCATAATTAGTTGAATAATAGTTTGGTGGTTAGGGTTGGGATAAGCGAGAAGAGGATCTAGAGAGAGAGAGATTTAGTGTCTAGAATAGAGGACACTAAGTAAGAAAGATGTAAGAGTTAGGGCACACATAAAAATTTGGGTTGAGGTGTTAGGTCAGGGCTTGAGAGATGAACTGAGGGTGGGAGTTGTTGGGTGTTATCTGGAAGGTGTGTTCTAGGTTTCCTCCTATATGTTTATAGGCATACAAATATATAAATAAGGGGTCTGAATAATCTTTGGTCTGATGGGGGTTATGAGGGTAGTAAAGTTTCGCTTAACTCTGGGTTTATACGTGAATTGAGTGGTTGTGATTGTTTTGGGGCACTATTTGAGATGTTATGACTGCATACTACATATTACACTTGCATGCGACATTGATCATGGTATAGAGATGATATTATAATGTTGATCATATCGATTAATGATATGATGGTGATAATGTGATGATATTGAGATCCTGATGATGATGATATTGAGACTGATATTGATGATGATGTTAAAATCATGATGAGATGAATCACATATATTGCATACATGCATTTATCATATTTATGGAGTGCTTATATATGTATGTTATGGTGAACTGATTGTGGAACCTGTTTGTTGTAATTGGCTTATTTTTCATTGAATATATGTAGAAGTGAAGAGTGCTGACTATACTTGGTTATATTTTGGGTCATAAGGTTATGAAGGGTAATAGGGCTACTCGATCCGGTGGTTTAGTATGCAAGAATATGAAGGTCTGTAGAATTGTCGGTAATTTATTAGAAGTGGACTCCCAGAATTGATTGAAGAGAGATAAGATAAGACTTAGGAAATATAAGTGAGGACTGTAGTCAAAGGAAAAAGATACACAAAAATGTTAAATGATAGGTAGGTCACCGAGATGCTAAAGGCAATATGTCAACTATGGGATAGATAAGGGACTTAGTAATCGAAACTTTAATTGATGTCATGATTTCCTTTCCTTTTAAATGATAGTTAGCTGGTTTGGGTTGGTATAAGTTAGAAGAAGAGCTATTGAGAGAGATATTTAGTGTCAGTAATGGAGGATGCTAAGTAAGAGAGGTGTAAAAGTTAGGGCCATACATAAAAGTTTGGCTCGGGTGTTAGGTGAGGGCTTGAGAGATAACCTGAGAGTGGGATTTGTTGGGTGTCATCTTAAAGGTGTGCTATAGGTGTCCTCGTATATCTTTATAGGCGTCTCAGGCATACAAATGTACAGATAATGGGTCCGAATAACCTTTGGTCATATGGGCGTTTTGAGGGTAGTAAAGTTTTGCTTGACGCTGTGCTTATATGTGAATTGAGTGGTTGTGATTTTTTTCGGGCACTACTTGAGATATTCTGACTGCATAGTGCATATTTCACCTACATACGATATTGAGCATGGCATGGAGATAATATTGTGATGTTGATAAGGACAATTGATGCTATAATGACGATGAGGTGATAATGTGATGATATTGATGATGATATTGAGATCCTGATAATGATAATATTGAGAATGATATTGATAATGATGAGATGACTCACACATATTGCATGTATGCATATATCATATTTATGGAGTGCCTATATATGTATGTTATAGTGAACTTGATTGTGGAACTGCTTGACGTAATTGGCTCATTTCTCATTAAATATATGTAGAAGTGAAGAGTGCTGACTATACTTGGTTGTATTTTGGGTCATAGGGTTATGAAGGGTAGTAGGGCTACTCTGTCCAGTGCTTTAGCATGCAAGAATAAGAAGGTCTACAGGATTGTTGGTAATTTGTTAGAAGCAGACTCCTAGGATTGATTGAAGAGAGAAAAGATAAGACTTAGGAAATATAAGTAAGGGCTATAGTAATAGGACAAAGATACACAGAAATATTAAATGATATGTAGGTCACCTAGATGCTAAAGGCAACATGCCAACTATGGGATGGATAAGGGACTTAGTAACCGGAAATTTATTTATTTCATGAATTCCTTTCTATTTGCTATTATTGTAATTGTTTCTAACCCTGGACGTCTGATGATACCTACTAGTACGTGTGGTTATACTGATAGTACACCTACTATACTTCCACTTGGGGGATATAGCCACGTTGCAGGTCAGTTGGAGTTTCTATAGAAGCAAAGGTGATCACTCTTCCACAGCTCCTGTCCTTTCACCGATTTTGATTAGGTTTTGGGGAATCACTGCTTATTATTTTCTACATTGTTTTTACTTTTAAAATGTATTGAACTGAAGTTGATTTATGATTAAATGATTCTTCTTGATTTTAAAAAGAGTTTTATTTAACTTCCACATTAATGAAATGATTGGGTGGTAAGGGTTCTCCTACCTAGGATAGAGTAGGGTAGGTGCCCGCATAATCCGCGATTTGGGTCATGACCACAATCGAGTGTGGGATTCCATCACTGCTACTACTGCTATCAGAATAAAAATACCATAAGGAAATAAAAATACTAACACATATGAAATAGAACTATTACAACAACATCAACATTAATTGAAAACAAAGAAAAAGATGAGTATTTTTTTTTTACCTTTTTCAGGGCAGCAATCCGAGATTCGAACCCTTGTCAGAATCTTCTTGCTTACTTGTTTCTTAGCTTGAATCCAAAGCTCAAATGAGTCTTATATGGATTCTATCCTAGAAACCATTAGCAAAACTCATAAAACTCTTTATTTTTTTTGCTTGAATTTTTCCTCAATGCTTCAAGATTTCAAGACTTGTAAGAAATCTCTCTGTATATGTATGTCTCTCTCCTTCTCAGTGTTGAATAGTGAGTATATATAGGAAACGAATTGGAAACCATAAGGAGGTGAAAACACAATGTGAGATTGGGATGTTTTTAGGGCTTTTTCTGGATTTATGCTCTAATTTCCTAAGAGATGAGGATGGGAAGCTGGAATCATACCATTTCAGTACAAATTTAAGAATTCAAAATTTGAATTTGGAAAACGGTAAACTTGAGGAACAAATGAGGGGTCACCACGTCACCTATTCTAGAAGCTACGAGGTACAATCCTTGTACTGGGCACGTGAGGATCATACTGGGATGAAGAAATAAGGGAGAGATTGAATAAAAAGGGGGGTAAATCAAATTGGGGCTTTAAGGTTCTTGGGAGATAATAGGGTTGGGTTTTGGGTGTTGTTGTTATTGGTATTTTTGTGTTGAAAGAAGAGGGGATATAAGGTGTTATTGGGCTGGTTCAGGTAGAAATAAGGAAATGGGCTTGGTCGAGTAGAGTGTTTTAAAAAGGGTTAGGATTTTAGGCTATTTAGGAAATAAATCGCCAGATTGGTTTAAGAGAGCCCATTCCATTAAAGCCATAGCCAAATTGAGAGCCAATGGGTCAATTGCATTGCAATTGTGACTAAATTGACTTTAATCAAGGCCTAATCTTAATAGATTGACTAAATTGAGCCAAAATTGAAATAAATCAATGTCCAATTTAATTCCGAGCTTCTTAATTTAATGAAATCGAATAAATATCTTCCCAAATAAACTATTTTCAAGGTGAAAATATATTTAGACCAAGATTTCCCCCGTTTGAACAATTTTTCAAGATGATTTTGGATCTAGAGCTGGTTTTTGATAAAATCATTTATTTAAATGGCAAAGCTATATAGTTCCGTATATTTGAGTACGAGAATGTAGAATTGGTACTCAAAATGGAAAAATTAACCCAAAAATCATTTAAGAAAATTCTTTATCTGAGTAAAATAAATATTTTGTATTCATTTTAAAAATGAAGAAGTTCAAGAATTAGATTAACTAGTGGAGAGCAAAAATTAGGTGAAAACAATTACCCCCTCTCTTTGGGTAGTGTGAATACAAGTAACTTTGGGCAAAGGGAGTTTAACGTTCCTAATTTTATCCAACCACATATTCATTACGAATTTCAAGGAATTATGACAAAACCCTAGTATCAAGGTTCCTACATATCTCAGGTTACATGAGAATTCATGCCACATTTAGTTCATACCGCTCGATTTTAAGCATGATTTTCAAAGAATTCACAAGCTATACCAGTTTCTAATTTTGGTGAAAACAGAAAGCTGGGGAATAAGAAGGTAGGGGGGTTTGGAATAGAGTCGAATTTTCAACACAGAGCCTAGCCTACATATCCCAATATTTAGGTAATCAGACTACTTGTAGTTCAACTCGATCAGTAGGAAAAAGGTAGTCTTTTATTTTAGACGATCCTTGGCTTGAGATTAATAACAAGTCAATTGATTTACAGAAAAGAGGCTTGCAACCTCTTAACCACAAATGTAGAGCTCTTCGCACTCATAGGCAAGAAATTACCTGGACATAATTTCCAAAGCTCGAAATGCGTTGTTACAAGGATTTAAAGGAAAGGAAGGGTTACTTCCGGTGTGAGTTTAGAAATACCTCAAAAATAAAACTGAAACCAAATTTTCCCAAAATTCTCACATTCCTTCTCATAGGGGTCTGGTTTGATGGTGGTGACAATTTTCCTTTAGCTTGCATTCAGAGAGTTTGATATCCTTCTTTGGACTACATCTCGATTTGCTATTAAGAAAAAGTTCCACATTGTACTGCATCCTTTTGGTGTCATCCACACCAATGATTTTGATTTGAGAATTTCATCCTTCTAGATTCTCTCAACAATATCTCAAATAATATGGTTAGTTGTACATGTAGAATGACACAAACATAATTTGGACAAACTTATTCGAACATGTCACGCTGAAGGAATTGACGATCCAATTGGTACAACCTATCTTGGATGTATTGTGCCACTTTGAACAGGGTGACGACCCACAATATCTCATTAAAAGGAGGATGACCTATCTTGAATGTATTATGTCACTTTGAGTGGGGGGACTTCCATACGTATCTCATAATCACTTTATGCAACATGTCAGTTTGAACGGGGTTACTTCACAACGTGTCTTATAATCACCTACACTAAACTTATTAGTAGAAAATGCAATATAAGGCCAACTACAAATAGTGCATACCTTACACAACAAGTCACTTTGAACCGGGTGACTTCCTAACGTGTCCCGTTGAATGACTAATGATCTATTTTGAATAAGACATGTCACTTTGAATGTGTTGACTATCTAACATGTCACATTGAAGGGAAAATGACCTATCTTGATTGCAACATGTCACTTTGAATGAGGTGACTTCCCAACGTGTCTTACTGCAAGGCGGATGACCTATCTTAATTGTAACATGTCACTTTAAATGGGGTGACTTCCCAATGTGCCTACTAATCACTTTGTTTTAATATGCTAGACTAAAGGAGGTGACAATCCAATATAATATGTCACACTGAAGGAGGCGAAGGTCCATAAGATGTCATGTTGAAGGAGGTGATGATCCATAACATAATAATATGCCACGCCGAAGGAGGTAATGATACATAACATGATAACATACCATGCTGAAGGAGGTAAAGATCCATAATAAAATAACATGTCATCTGAAGGAGGTGATGGTTTATTGTATAATAGTATGTTATGCTGAAGGAGGTGACGATCCATAATCTAATAACATACCATGCTGAACGAGGTAACAATCCATAACATAAAAACATGTCACGTGAAGGAGATGAAGGTACATAATATGATAATATGTCACACTGAAGGAGGTGGCGATCCATAAAATAATAACATGTCTGGATGAAGGAGGTGATGGTCCAACGTGTCTTTTTAAAGGGTAGAAAATGCAAATATAATAAGATATGTCACCTCGAATGAGGTGACAGTATGATATGTCCTTTTGAAAGGGGGAATGACCTATATATAATAAGCTATGTCACCTCGAATAAGGTGACAGTCTGGTAAGTCCTTTTGAAAGGGTGGATGACCCATGTACATAGAATTTCATGGGAGGATGAGCATAGATTTGTTTAGCATAGTAATTAAAACAAATATTAAAGATAGAGATTAAGATCGTAATATAGTCATCCTGATTGTGCCATCAGATGGTGTTATCAGTCGATATCCTTAGTTGTCGTTGATGACGTTATCATTTCTGCACTCACAAAAATGTATTAGTTTTGTAAACAAAGAGATCGACATATCAAACTTGTTTGAACATCTCACAACAATCTAATAATTATAAAAAGTATATGATCCCAGACAGATGTGTTGGGAGGGATTCTGATATTAAATGAAAGCTCTAAAGGCCAATTAGGGACGTCACATAAGGTGTATCCCTACTTCAAATGGAATATCTTGTAAAGAGAGGATTTTTTGATGAGGAATATTTTTGAAATTGAACAAAAAATTTTAAAATCATTGGACCATTTCAAAAAGTTGCCCATATTTCCAGTTCAAGGGCACTTAATTGAAATAGTGTGAAAAAGAAGAATTGACTATTTCAAAGACACATCTTAGTTTCATGTGAGGGTCTGGAGCTTGAAACCATGAAAAAACCGAATCCTTATGTAGGATTGCCTACGTTATCTTGCTGGAACAAGAATCAGGTCAGACATAGTTCGGACCTAAATCTGATAGAATTATCAAAGAATGTAGAATTTGATTAGAAGGACAGAGGATTAGATCTGTCACTATATAAAGAAAAGACAAATGTCAATTAGTCGAACTAGATCTGTTGCATTGAGATTCCTTGAAAAGACTTCTGTATGTCGTGTGTCTGGTGATTTTTTGACTTGATTCCTCAAACTCCGAGAGGATGGTTAGCATTTATCCTATTTCATAGAAGTTGGTTTGCATAATGTTACCTTCATAACTCAGACACAATTGTTAAATCCAACAAAGTTGTTATTATAAAACAAAGGTTATAATAGAACATAAAGTCAGGACTGAAGCCGTTCGACTTATGATGATTTGGATATAGTGGTCTAGATAATATCTCCACATCCTGGTCTCCATGCTTGACCATTTTCCCTGTAAAGCTTAGAGAAAGTGTTAAAATCATAATAGAGCTAAATCAAGAGTTAAAGAGACAAAAGAAGTTGTTTGAATCATTATGACAAGGACACAGTAGGTACAATAATGTCATTTGCCATATTTGGTGGTCTCAGCAATGTCAACTCTGTGACTTCATCGTTCCTGCATCCAAAGAAATTTTTTTAGTTTTGAGAGACTAATTCGTGTTGGCTTTGCCTTGTCCTCCTGGTGCTCCTTCTTTTTTCTAATTTGCAAACTTATCTGGACTTCAAATGCAGTCTTGGTGGAATTTTTGAGGATCTTCCTCAAAAAATTTTCCCTAGTCTAGAATGCAATACCCTTGAATTTCTTCTGACATAGCTTAACATGTAATTTTTGGGATCATCTCAAAAATTCTGCCCTAGTTTAAACTTCCATAAAGTCTGTTTCTCAACCTTGTAGCAAATGTCAAGTTTTGTGGAATTTTTGAGATCGTCTCAAAAATTCTGCCCCAGTTTCATTCTTCCATGTCATCTCCAATTTTGACTTGGGAGAAAATCCTCTTGTAGTGAATTTTTGAGAAGATCTCAAAAATTCTGTCCTAGTTTCTATTATCAAGGGATATGGAAATTATACAGGTAATATGACCAACCCGGTGTGGATCCTACATATCCCATTGAGGTAGGTATCTGGTCAACATAGTTCCAAAACAAAGCAATAAGGATATTGATATCTTTTGATAGAGTGACCAAAGCCGATATAGGCCACCTACGTACTCTACTAGGGAAATCAGGTCGAATGTAGTTCTTTAGAAATAAAAGTGAAGTTAAAAAGTAAATCAAACCATAAAGTATGATTATAAGGAAATAAAGCGACAAAGTGCAACTACAAGGATACAATGCGATAAAATGCGATTACAAGGAAATAAAACAAGAACTTCAAACTAAGACGTCAAAAGATGCCAAAAGTGCGACTTTGAGAAAATTTCATTCTTCTTCATATTTGATCATGCAATAGTTACTTCTTGTGATTGGGAAACTGATTGTTGTTTACATTTGTTGGAGTTTCTATAAGTGTTATCACCTTGTTGTCAATCAGGTCCTGTATTTTATGCTTGAGAGTGATATATTTCTTAGAATCATGTCCAACAACTCCAGAGTGGTAAGCACATCATTTGTTTGGATCATACCAATTAGAAGTAGTTTTCACAGGCTTTGCTTCCACTGGATGAAGTATCCTTGCTTCTTTCAAAATTTGATAGAGTTGAGTAAGTGATTCTGCCAGTAGTGTGAAGATCCTCCGCTTATTTTCATAGTTGGCCGTGATATATTATTTTGGTAGTTTTGTGATGGAGGTTGAGTGTGATATGTAGCCTGCGTGTTGTAGATTGGAAATAGAGTATACTGAGCATTAGAGTGGTATCATGGCGATCGCTTGTGGTGGGATGTACTTCCTTGAGTCATCAGTCCAATAATGTCACGACTCAAATTACGGATCGTGCGGGTACCTACCCTACTCTATCCTAGACATGAGAACCCTTACCACCCAACTATTCAATTAATACGGAAGATAACTAAAACTTGTTTTAAAAACAAGAAGAATCCTTTAACCATAAATCAACTTCTGTTCAGTATAATTGTTAAGTAAAAACAATGCGGAAAATAATAAGCAGTGATTCATCAGAACCTAATCTAAACTGGTACAAGATCACTAAGCAAGGGAAAAAAAAATCTAGGATATAACATCTATGTGAGAGTGAAAGGATAAAGCTTTTGCAGAATGATCACCGTCGCTTCTATAGAAACTCCAACTGACCTACAACATGGCTATACCCATGAAAAAAAGTATAGTACGAGTAGTATCAGTACAACCACACTTACTGGTAGGTATCATCGGCCGACCAGGGTTAGAAAAAATAATAATAATAATAGCAAATAGGGTGGAAATCATGAAATTAAGTAAAGTTTCGGTTACTATGTCCCTTATCCATACAATAGTTGGTATGTTACCATTAACACCTCCTTGACCTACCTGTCATTTAATATTTTTGTGTATCTTTGTCATTTGAATATTTGCCCTCTACTTTATATTTTCTAAGTCTTATCTTATCTCTTTGCTATCAATCCTGGGAGTCCACTTCTAAACACATTACCGACAATCTTATAGACCTTCCTATTCTAGCATACTAAAGCACTATACCGTATAGCCTCAGTACCCTTCATAACCCTATGACCTTAAATACAACCAAGTATAGTTAATAGTCTTCACTTTAACATACATTCAATGATAAATGAGCCAATTACGTCAAGTAGGTTCCACATACAGATCCACCATAACATATATATAGGCACTATATAAATATGATGAATGCATGCATGTAATATGTGCACATCATCTTATCATTATTTCAACTTTATCATCGATATCATTTTCAACATCATCATCACCATGAACTCCATATCATCATCACTATCATCACACCATCACCTCATCACCATCATATCATAAATCAACACCATCAATATCACAATATCATTTCCATGCCATGCTCAATGTTGTATGCAAATGTAATATGCAATACGCAGTCAGAATATATCAAGTAGTGCTCGAAAACCTTCACAACACTCAATTCACATATAAACACAGAGTCAAGCGAACCATTACTACCCTCATAGCCCTATAAGAACAAAGGTTATTCAGACCCCTATCTATATATTTGTATGCCGGAATACCTATAAACATATACGAGGCCACATAAAGCACACCTTTCAACGACACCCAATAAATCATACCATCAGGTCATCTCTCAAGTCCTCACCTAAATCCTCAGCCCAAATTGCTGTGTGTGACCCTAACTCATACACCTCTCTTACTTAGCATTCTATATTCAGACACTAATCTCCCTCTTTATAGCTTTTCTTCTCACTTATCTCGTCCCTAACCACCATGCTATCATCCAACCAACCATGACACGTAGGTATGCTTCCATGACTCTTCTAACTGACCAACAGATGCCACTATACTCAAGTCTCACATTTTCCTCAACTCCATTCCCAAACAACTCTAACCAAAAACTTATAAGCTCACAACAACCTACTCTAATCCCCACTTATGCTCATCTCACTAGTCGGTCATACTTAATATGTTTCTAAGATACTAACATACTTATAACCTTTAACTACCACTAATTAATACAAAAGTATTCTCTTAGACAATGTAAGGAGCGAACCAATTCGATAACACATTTATTCAAGCATTCAATTTCATTTTTAATCTTGTTATTATTATTCCATCCACCCAAACTCTGTGTCCGAAGGCCTAAGGCATGAAATATCCCAACATTACTACTATCATTACATGTATATAGCCCAAATCTAATATAATTAATTCATAACCTACCTTGTAGTTAAATTACGCTGCTACAGAAGGTAGAGAGTTGTCCCACATGCACTTGGCCTCTTCTTACATCGGAATCCCATCGGGTATGCCTTGAAATTACCCTCACAAAGCGTGGCCTAAAAAATCTCATTATTCTAGGTGTCAGGTTTGTTTTGGGTGTTTTTGGAGGAAAAGGGCGACTTAAGGAGGCTCAGCTGAAAAGAGGGTTTTTACTAACACTCAGGATGGATACTGTCCAAATACCGCTGCAACGGAGAATCTACCACTGCTACAACGGGCAGTAGGCCTGGCCCAATTCACTAAATTTTTTGGCCCAATTAATGTTGGACCCATTTTTTCCCATAAAATAATTTCTACCAAGCTCGAACTAAGGATTTTTCCTCTTTGTAAAGTTTTTCTGGGACAATTTTTGACATAATAATGATTTGGTTCCTTACATTAGATACTAATTTATCCGCCATTCATCCCCGATTGGTTACTAAGAGGAAATAATAGGATTCTAGGCAGGACCTTGAAATTCATGAATATGGTGTTTTCAGAAAGAAAAACAACCCTTGTTTCTCATTAATTAATCCATCACACCTCACCAAACACTAGTTAGATTAATTTTAGATTCTACATAAATGTCCAACATACTCATTAACGACCTTTGAATTTTCTAAACTGACACACAATTACTACTATAAATCACAAAGGGAATTACAAATCATATTTTACATAACGGGTTATTTTAAAATACTTCAGACATTGCAAAATACTACAACGCATGAGAAGTCAGAATGATGATACCCTTACAAGATTTACTATTGCAGCGGCAGAATAAAGCCGCAGTGGTACACGACAGTTCAAATAGCGGGAAATATTTCATTTCCCCCATTTTCACTCATATACTCCGAAAACACTCTCAATTTCTCTTGTACAACCTATTTCTGATGATAATTCAAGGTAAATTCTTGCCCGTACTACTTCTCTTACTTCTTTATCATTATAGAATCGAAAAATCTAGAGTAGAGAAGATTTTTCTGCTGGTTTTCTTGGTGTAATTTTGAATTTAAATTTTGGTGGTGTTCTTGCATGAAATGTCAAGCATGGTAGATTATCTTACGTCTCTAATTCTCCTACAACATTTTAGGCGTAAGATTAATGACGTTCATGGTGATTTTTGGGCATGGAATGGGTGGAAGATGAAGAGTTACCCCCTCCAATGATTTTGAACACTTTGGGCTTGAATTTGGGTGTTAATCACCCCTATTTTAGTGTATAAAAGTTCATACGAACTTTACCAAGCCCTATCCAGGCTTAGAGATAAAAAATATGGAAAAAAATTAAAAATCCACCGTGGAAGGGGACTTGGGATGGTTGGGGATGATGGTACCTCTGCAGCAGTAGAATTACCGCTGTAGTGGCACCTGACAGTGGTTCTAGGTTTGATTTTTCCTTTCCTTCTATAGTATTCCGACTTGGTTTCTAATACTATATTTGTAATATTTGCTGGACTATCATGGAGCACCAAACCTAATACCAAAGATTTCTCCACTCCACTAGCTATGATCGTTACCAAAGATTTCCCCACTCCACTAGCTATGATCGTTACCAAAGATTTCCCCACTCCACTAGCTATGATCGTTATAAGAAGGGCCAGCACAATAGAGGATTCCTTTGTAAGAGGGGTTTTATAATATGGGACGTTGAGGATGAGAAGTCAGAATTGTATGACCAGTTGAAGACCTTCGGATGGGAGATGCTAACGGAGCCCATCCCCAAGTGTAACCTATCAATAGTATGGTAATTTTATGCCATACTCTTGACTATGGAGTGGTCGGTGCCCATCCCCACCATTTATATTTAGGGAAAGGACACCCCGATAGATGCTGCCACCGTCAATGACACTTTGGGGGTCCCTAACCCCTCCAATATTGCTTTTGAGACCAAGTTCTAGGAGTCAGACTTGAAGTGGGAGTCCAGGGTCTTGGCGTCGAAGGGTCAGGTGACGTGGTTCAGCCTCAAAGGGACTAGGAGTACTTATCTTTTTACAGGGGCTTGGGTATGACTATAGCTCATATCCAGAAGGATTTATCTTTTGAGAAATATGACTGATATGACCTTCCACTGGGCTATAGTGGTGGCTTGTGCCCTCGAGTCTAGGTGAATGTGGGGGCATAAATTGTAGATGAGTGGCAGCATTTCTATACCCGAGAGAGGCCTGCGGGGGATATTTTCTTACCCTTCCTAATTATCGAGCTGTGTAAGAGGGTGGACGTTCCCAAAGAGGGTCATGACACCTTGAATGAGTGTGATGTGGCATTCAACCCACTGGGGGGTAGGAGTTCGCAAGGAGGAAGCAAGAAAAAGATGAAGGTAGGGAAGGAGGGCTATAGTAGCAGGGACGGAGGGTTCGAGGAGTCTGGCACCTCTCCCACTCAGGTTCCTGCATCCCTCAGTGGTTGGGAGTCTGACCTTGATGCTCTGTGAGGTTATTTGGAGAGGACTCAATTGCCTCCACCATAGTTGGCTCCTTTGAGCTCTACTACCCCACTGGACCTGGCTTGAGCCTATGCAGAGCTCCAAAGTGAACTAAATGAAGAGAAAAAGAAGTGCTGCTCCCTAGACCGCATGCTGGTCAAGATGTGGAAGGCTGTGCAGGTGATGTTCAAGTGTGCCTCCCCAACTAAGAAGCTCCCGAAGCTTACGAAGAAGGATGTTGTAGAGTTCTCCTTCCTTAGCGGGATGGAGGAGAAAGGCTCTGACACCTCAAGCCTCGGAGACGATGGGGCCTCCAGCTAGTTTCCCTCTTTACTTTATTTTATTGATTGGATTTGGGTTGCCACTATTTGGGGTATGCATCAAACAATTTATTTCTTTTATTTTCTCTCATTTTTAGGACATCTATCGTTACTATACCTTTATTAATTACAATTTACCTTACTTTGTGTGTCGGAAGCGATTTCTATCTTAAGATATTGCGAACACAGGGTTAGTTTTACAACGAATGAAAAATCACTAAATAGGGGAGGGCCCTGGCAGCTTAGTTCCTGGGAGCTGCTCTAGTGGTGGATTTACCGCTATAGCAGAAAAAAGTATCACTGCGGTGGTACCTTGGAAGCGGCAAAGAGTGGCTACAGTAGCGCCGCTGCAGTGTTAAAACTGCCGCTACAGCGGTGCCTACCAGTGGCTCCAATTTTTCCACCAAGTCCCAAGTCCTTTCTCATGCGATGCTATCCAATAAATACTTTTATCTCTTCTATCACTCACGTCTTAGAAATTTTAAAGATCAGAACGCTTACGTTTGTAAATCTAAGATGTCGTTAATGCAGTTCTAATCCCTTAACTCCATTAATTACACCAAAACTCCCCTTCCTACTCATCTCAAGTAACTAACGAACACAACACTTCCCCATAAACAGTAACGTATCCTGGTAACTCGTCAGGATACAGATGGAAATTAAGGAATACTCCAAATCACAGAGAAATGAGACGTGTCTCAAATCTCAAAAATAAAGATACACCCCGAGATCACACCCGACCCTTATGATTCTCGAGTCCCTTTGCAACAATGCATTCCAAATCACACATATTAAGCACATGCACTTAAGGAGTTCAACCATTACATAATAAAGTAATAATATAATCAATGATATAACAATCCACATAAGGAATACACATAGCATTCTATCATAACCCAACAAAACATTATAAACACAAGTATTTTTCCAGTAAGCATAATTGATCAATTAACGAAAGAGTTACGCTTACCAACTGTACTGACACTATATATGCACTACATCACGCAACATAACTACCTAAAAGATGCATGTATGACTCATTCAAAAAATAATTCATAACATTAATATGTATGTATGACTCATTCAAAAAATAATTCATAACATTAATATGCAAGTCCTATACTTCTTATTGACCTCTACCGATTAGAATAACACTATTCCAACATTTCAAATGTTATTGAGATACCAATTGGGGAAAACTAATCCCAATTGTGATGGTTAAGATACCAATTGAAATCTGCTAGATACCAATTGGACTCAACTCGGGGAGACAACTCTAAGATAGCACGATAGGAGAGAAGAAAGTGAGCCATATTCCTAGATGCCTTATAGATTCCTACAGATTTAATGTGGACGTCACACACCAATCCGTAGGACTCTACTCGACATTTGCTTTTATACTGGAAGACTGCTAACCTAGGCTCTGATATCATCTTGTCACGACCCAAATCACGGATCGTGCTGGGCATATACCTTACTCCATCTTAGATAGGAGAACCCTTACCACCTAACCATTCAATTAATGCAGAAGATAACTAAACCTCATTTTAAAAGAACGAAGAATCCTTTAATCATTAATCAACTTCTATTCAGTACATTTGATAAGCAAAAACAATGCAAAAAATAATAAGGAGTGATTCCCTAGAACCTAATCTAAACCATTATAAGAGCACTAAGCAAGGGACAGGAAAATCCAGGACACAACATCCATGTGAGAGTGAAAGGATAGGAGCTGTTGCAGAGTGATCACCGTCGCTTCTATAGAAATTCCAACTGACCTACAACATGGCTATACCCCAAAAAGAAGTATAGTAAGTGTAGTATCAGTACAACCATACGTACTCGTAGGTATCATCGACCGACCAGGATTAGAAACAAATAACAATAATATCAAATATGGAGGAAATCATGACATCAAGTAAAGTTTTGGTCACTAAGTCCCTTATCCATACAATAGTTAGTATGTTACCTTTAGCATCTCTGTGACCTATCTGTTATTTAACATTTTTGTGTATCTTTGCACTTTGACAATTTGGCCTCTACTTTATATGTCCTTAGTCTTATCCTATCTCTTTGCAATCAATCCTGGGAGTCCACTTCAAAAAAAATTACCAACAATCTTATAGACCTTCCTATTCTAGCATACTAAAGCACTGGACTGAGTAGCTCTATTACCCTTTATAACCCTCTGACCCAAAATACAACCAAGTATAGTCAGAACTCTTCACTTTCATATATATCATTGATAAATGAACCAATTACATCAAGCAGGTTCCATAATTAGATTCACCACAACATATATATATATATATATATATATATATATATATATATATATATGTTGTGGTAGGCACTTCATAAATATGATGAATGCATACATGCAATATGTGTGAATCATCTTATCATCATTTCAACATCATCATCGATATCATTCTCAACATCATCATCATTATCATTATCATCACCCCATCACCTCATTACCATCATATCATAAATCAACATCATCAACATCACAATATCATTTCCATGCCATGCTCAATGTTGTATGCAAATGTAATAAGCAGTATGCAGTCAGACTATGTAAACTAGTGCCCAAAAACATTCATAACACTCAATTCACATATAAACACAAAGTCAAGTGAACCATTACTACCCTCATAACCCCATTAGACCAAAGATTATTCAGACCCCTATCAATACATTTATACGACAAGACACCTATAAACATATATGAGGCCATATATAGCACACTTTCCAACGACACCCAACAACTCATACCCTCAGTTCGTCTCTCAAGCCCTCACCTAACTCCTCAGCCTAAATCATGTGAGTGACCCTAAATGTTACACCTCTCTTACTTAGCATTCTCTATTTGGACACTAATCTCCCTCTCTATAGCCCCTCTTCTCACTTATCCCGATCCTAACCACAACGATATCATCCAACTAACCATGACCTTGTAGGTATGCTTCCATAACTCTCTCAACCAACTAACGCATGCCATTACACTCAGGTCCTGTATTTTTATCAACTCCATTCCCAAACAACTCTAAGAGAAAACTTATAAGCTCACAACAACCTACACTAATCCCTACTTTTGCTCATCTCAATAGTCGGTCACACTTACCCTATTTCTAAGCTACTAAAATACTTAAAACCTTCAACTACCTCTAATTTATACATAGTATTGGGCAATGTAAGGAGCGAACCAATTTGATAACACATTCATTCAAGGATTCAATTTCACTTAAATTTGGTTATTATCTTTACTTCCACCTAAACTCCGTGTCCGAAGGCCTAAGGCATGAAATCATCTGACATTACTACTATCATTATATGCATCTATCCCAAATCTACTACAATTAAACCATAACCTTCCTCATAGATGAAATATACTGCTATGGAGGGTAGTGAGTTATCCCACGTGCGCCTGGCCTCTTCTCACATTGAAATCTCATCGGGTGTGCCTTAAAATTGCCCTTATGGAGCGTGGCCTCCAAAATCTTATTATTCTAGATGTTAGGTTTGTTTAGGGTATTTTTTTTGGAGGAAAAGGACAACCTAAGGAGGCTCAGCTAAAAAGAGGATTTTAAATAAAACTTGTGCTAGTTGCTGCCTAATTACTGCTGCAGAGGCTGGGTTACCGTTGCAGCAGTACTGCTACAGTGGTGAATATTCCACTACAGTGGTGGACAGCAGGCCTGGCCTAATTCTTTTAATTTTTTGGTCCAATTAATAATGGGATTTTCTCTTTTCCATGAAATACGTTCTACTAACCAGAAAAGAGGATTTTTCATCATCGCAAAGTTTTTTCGAACGGTTTTTGACATAGTGATGCTTTGGGTCATTACACATAACTTCTATCTCCTTTTTATTTCCATTTCCAAAAGATTCAATATGGAAGGCCTTATGAGTGGATTGGAGTTCTTTTAAATTTATAATTCTCTCTATCTTGAGGACATCCTCAACTATTTCTCTAGTCTTTACAGTTTCAACAAAGGTTTTCCCAGTCATCATCACCATACAATCAAAATATTTTGGATCTAAGGCTTGGATGAAGTATTTGATCATTTTTGCTTCCTCCATAGGAGATAGTACCCTAGTTGCCTCTTCTCTCCACCATATGTCATATTCAGAAAAACACTCATTTGATTTCTGCCTTAGCTTTGTGATGGAGATTTTGTTAGGGATAATCTCAACATGAAACTTGTAGTGATCAACACAAGCATTTGCCAAGTCATCCCAAGTGTGAAATTTGGTCACATCTTGCTTAGCGTGCCACTCTAAAGCTTTTCCACTCAAACTCTGACTGAATAACTTGACCCTTATCCCGTAATATTTGCCCATGTCGATTAAATTTTCACAATAAGTTTTCAAATAGAAGAAGGGATTTTTGGATCCATCAAAACTTCTCAAATTTTGAAATCTTGTAACCTGGTGGCAACTCAATCTCAGGAAAGGCACATATTTCCTCATACTTTATGCTTTGGCTATTACCGAGCCTACGAAAACTTCTCATAGTATCTTCCAAGATTTTGAGCTTTCTGTTCACAGTCTCATTATTGAACACCTATGGATCATTTTTAGTTTCAATAGTATCTTCCAAGATTTTGAGATTTTGGCTATAACCCTTGAGTTTGTGTTGCTGATGGGGCAGTAGCGTAAGTGTACACTGGCAGAGAATGGTATGACCATGATATGGTCTGAACCTTTGGAGGAGAAAATGTATACATAAGAGGAGCATTCTGAGAAGCATGAGCATTCTGAGAAGCATGAGCATTTTGAACTTGTTGAGAAGTGGTAAAATGACCTCCTTGATCAACTCCTTCTGATGTTGAAAATATATGCCCTTTTTGATAAACATCAGGAGGAAAGGTCATGTTTAGGAGAATCTGAGAAGGTGTTTTGCTCTACATCACCATGAGCCTTAGTTCAACAATTTGTTGCTCCAGACCAGCTATGACCTCTAGGGTTACTTCTCTTCCTATTGAGATGCTAGGGTCCATTGCGATAAGCAAGGTGGGAACTGATTTAGATGAAGTGTTTGTGATGATTTAACTGGGATCCATTGTTGAACGTGTAACACCCCATACTTTTCTAACCTTACTTGTTACCTTGGTATCATATCTACATAGGTGTTGAGATGCCATGAAAATGTGTTTTATAATGTCATTGGTGAAACATTTGATATCGGACTTAACATGTGCGATTAGACCTTCGTAGGAGGTGTTTTGTGAATTCGTGATGCATTTGGGTGATGCCCCGCACATGTTCTAACCTCATTTGGTGACTTTAAGTCATGTTTACTTGATGGTTAAGATCACTAAGTAAGTCTTTTGTAGTGTTTTGATAAGAGATTGGACGATACACAACCATTGGATTAGTGGCCGAAAAATTCAGCAAAGTGCTGAAACTTGCGCCACTACCCTGTTTCAGGGGTGTGGCGCAAGCCACCTGCATTCTGAAAATTCAGAGAATGCTGAAATCTTGCGCCACAGCCTGCTTTGCAGCTAGTGGCGCAAGGCACAAATTTTGTGCCTTTCTGGACCCGTGTTGTAACGCAATTCTACGACGCTTCTTGGATGGTTTCTTTTGGTTCTTTGGAGTCCTTTGAGCATTGTTAAAGCTTCAAACACTTCAATATACTCCTACATACTTCTACATGATCAAATCATGAAATGTGAATAGTGATCCAAAATGTCCAATGAAGCCAAGGGCGACTAGAATTCCTATTTTTGCGATCGAAGTGACGAATGAGAATCTTGTAAGAGAATATTGTCGTGACATTATGGAATTATGTAAACATGAGATTTATGGTGAATAATACATGAAATTTTATGGGTTACATGGATATGTGTTATTGGGCCCAAAGTTAGGCCCAAAATGGAATTAAAAGAATTGGCCCAAAGGGCAAATTGACCCATTCATCCACTTTGACCACATTAAATGGCTAAGTATGACTTGGGGTATATATAAAGGCCCCAAGATCAGATTTTTTATCATCAAAAATCTCTCATGCCTTTGTGATATTTTCTCAAATATTTCTTTAAGCTCCAAAGCTCCAAACCCTAAAGCAAAATATTCCTTTGGACTCCTTGGACAAGATCAACATATTCCAAGCCTTGGTAAGTATTTCTTCTCATGGATTAACATATTATATGCATGGTAGATGATATATATTATGCTAGTTGTGTTGGCAAGGTGGTGAATAGTGTATTTTTGCCTTTGGTGAAAGATGTGCTATCTTGGTGATTTGAACTTGAATTAGGACTTGTGCCTTTGATGAAAAAGCATGGTATGGACAAAATATGAACATGTATGGTGTTATTTTTGGTATTAAACTTGTTCTTGTCTATAAGTGGAAATTGTGGAATTTTGGCAGATATGTGTTATGAGTTGTATTAAGGTCATTTGATGGGTTATTTGTGATGTGTTATGGATAAGAAAGTGTAAAGGAGAAGTGTTGTGGTGAAATGCATCAATTATCATGTATTGGTCAATGTTGGGAATATTATGGAATTTTTGGAATAATAGTATGATCAATGGTTTTGTCAAGGGGAAATGACATGTTTAAAGGCAAACATGTAACTCATTGACATTTTATGCATTTGTAAAGTAATTGGTGGTTAATGTGAATTTCGTTATGTATTTATGTTGTAGAGTGACACATAAAGAAGGAGCGGGATTATTGTATACGCATCTAAGGTTGTATATTCGTATTGCGAATCCAAGGTATGTAAGGTTACTTTGTCCGTATCTTTCTGCGGCAAATAGTGTCCATATTGACATGTCACTAGTCCTATCCCGAAATGTGCTAAGGTATCCGATATCCGTTTATCAATAGTCATTGTCATATATTTCCTACTCATTGATCAATTGCGAGTCTCATGTCCTATAGTCATGGTAAATGTCCCAAAGTTCCAATAGTGATTATACTCATGTTCCTTGTTCATGGATTATTGTCCAATGGTTCCAATGGTGTCATGGTGCTAGTAATGTTATATTTCTCATGATGTTTATTCACATGTCTCTCACTCATTGGTTAATGATTCAAAGCTTCCAACAATGTTATGTTCCAAAGTTCAAGTGATGTTATGACTATCAAATATCAATCTCAAAGTAATGATCAAAGTAAAGCAAATGTGGTCAATGATCAAGTATGGGTGGCAAGTCTAGGGGAATAAGCCTAGATCGACTCAATCCCGATGTGTTGATTTATGGGTGGCAAGTCTAGGGGCGCAAGCCTAGCTCGACTCGATCCCGATGTGTTGATTTATGGGTGGCAAGTCTAGGGGCGTAAGCCTAGCTCGACTCGATCCCGATGTATTGATTTATGGGTGGCAAGTCTAGGGGCATAAGCCTAGCTCGACTCGATCCCGATGCAGTCCTTTATGGGTGGCAGGTCTTAGGGGCATAAGCCTAGCTCAACCCGATCCCAACTTGACGATAAGTCATGGAAAGACCCACTGATCAGTAGGGGCCCGGGTACATTGTGACACATGTATTGACAGGCAAACATTGAATGTAAAGAAAGTAATGGAAGTAATGAAAGTAATTCACATGGTTCCCAAAATGCAAATGGTGACTTACTCACATTGTCTAGTCATTTGTATTGAGTTCATTAGTATGTTCATGTGTTACAAAGTTTCATTTGAGCCTTACATACTCAGTACTTATTTCGTACTGACCCCTCTCAGGGTTTACCTTACTTGCTGCAGGCGCAGGTCCCAGTAGGCCTCCCCAGTAGATTACCAGTGTTAGCGGTTCCTTGGTGAGCTCCAGTTAATTCGGGGCTTCTCCGAATCAGAGTGTATCTATGTTTTGGTGATGTACATATTATGTAAAGCGGGGACTTGTCCCGACTTATGGTTCAGTTTGGTCAATGCTCTTGTTAGAGGCTTTTGTAGACTGATGTGGGTGTATCAATGTAAAATACATATGTTGTTTTGACTGGATGGCCTCAACGGCCAAGTTTCATATGTATGTATAAATATGTCCCATGTTTTCCTTTATTCGTCTTTCATGTTCTTCCGCAATGTTGGTTATGATTATGATATGCATATGATTGAACATAGGCAAAGGTTGGTTCTCTCGGGCCTTATCGGCTACGGGTGCCAATCATGTCTCCATGGGATTCGGGGCGTGACAGAACGAGTCTATTTTTTTTAGCCCAAGTGAGAACTGATGAGACTGTTGTTGTTTTCTTAACCTTAGACCGTGTGAAATACTAATGTTTAGCCAACGATTACTTGAAACTGATTTGCTTTTAGTCTTTGTGAAGCAAGCAAGTTTGATTACCAAGACAAATCAGTTTATCTCTAAAAGGAAAGAAAAACACTTAAAAGGTGAAAATGTAAGTTTGTGAATCGTAATAATTAATTCAAGTAATATATGGAATAAATACATTTGTTTGACTCAAAACGGATTAGTCCAGAATTTGTGGAACATGACGTTTTTGGTAAATGCCTGAATGATCATAATCTTGACCATTTGAAGGACTTTGAATTTTGATGGAGAGATAGAATTTCAAACAGAAAGAACTAAGCGATTTGAAAAAATCGGGTGCTCACAAGTAAGCTTCCTCAAAAGTCTTATTTGGAAAGTTATTTTGAAAATAACGGAGTCCTACCATTAATAGAATATTTGGTTAACTCTTGCTATAATTAAGTGTGAGAAGGAAATTTGTTAGAGAAACATGGTCAATGTGAATTGAACAATGACCTAATTGATTTTTGAATAAAACTTGGGTGAATTGGAAGGGATTTTATCGATGGACTTTGAAGGGTATTTTAGAAAGATTTGGATTTTCAGTCGTATATGCCTAGTAACGCTCTAAGACTTGGAAGAGAATAATGGACTAATCATTTTCAAGAAAAATAAATGTATTTAAACACATAAGCAGGTAAGCATGGACAAGTAAATTGTGTGGCACTTAATACATAAACAAGATATAACACGTTCTAGCATATATGTGACCTTTTAAGCCAAAGGTAGTCCTAGTGTTTGAAGGATGTATATGCCGTTTGTAAGACGTTTCATTTCCCCAGAAAATATATTATACAAATTTGTATGAATAAAACAAATGGAGATACAAAATGAGGAAAAAGGGGAAATAAATAATATCAGTCCCATGCAGGGAATAATTCTAAACTAAATCCGCATTGGAGGTCCTCTATTCTCAAACTTTTGAACACCTTTCGGGGGGGAACATCTTCCTTCTATAAAAACTATCGATAATAAACTCCCAATTCCATGGAACAATGTTTCATACAATTCAGCATTACATCTTTTAGTTAAACATATAAGAAATTATCGTCTATTATTGACTCGTGGCCAATAGACGCAAGGTGGTCTTCTAATGGGTCCGATACCCCTGAGGTACCGGGTCTCTTAGATCAAAATGCCTAGATCACAAGATTTGGTTTAGCTCTATCCTAGTTGTACTAGAGTGGGTTTCCTTGAAATTAAACTGAAACTCGAGCAGATAACCACGGGCCGAAACGATAACATGTGCCGGACGACCCAGGACTGGCTAATTGTTTATCGTTTTGAGAACTTTTGGTTTTTTAGTAGTGGAAATGATATCAAAAAAATGCGTTATCGCTGGTCCTAAGGCAATCAAATTTTTGCCATTTGGCGAAATTGATATGCCATGAATGCAACAATTATAATTGTGGAAATTTAAACAAATAAGCAATTAAGAGATTTAAATATTACAAATCCAAATTGTTATTCAAATAAAATTATTTCAAATATTTGGTTAGAACCTAGTTGAAAATCCCCAACAGAGTCACTATTTCTGTTTTGCGGGAAAATATTTTTTGACTTGTTTGAATTTGAAAACTTAAGAAAATTCTCAAATTCAATTTAAAATAGGGTCGCCACTTAATTAATTTGAAAGGGAAATTAAGAAAATCTTTAAGAAATATTTCAAGTCCTAAAACAAAAAAAAGACTTAGAAGATTTAAGAAAATTCTGAGTAAGCGGTTCCCATTAATGTCTTTGGAAGGGTGATAAGGCACCAAAGACGTCCGATAACATGCGGTTATCCGGACTATTTAAACCAACTTAATTTGACTAACTTCGAAATGGGTTTATTTGAAAAAATAGAGAAATTTATGAACTAAATGTGAAATTTGTATAAGAATGCTTTGTAAAATATAGAAATCTATTTAAAACTTTGACAAGTAATTGAATTAGATTAGCCAAATTTGAGAAAAAAAGATTGTTTGCAAAACATGACAATTTCAGGGGATTTCAACTAAGTTATTAAAGTTAGTATAATAATAATATACAATGAATAAATGCTAGAAAAGAGTAAGGGTAAAATTGGGTTTAGGCCTCTCTAGGCCCAAACCCCTAATGTGTCCGAAATTGGACTTCAAACGTTGTGCTTGACCCATTTTTCTCCTGCATCTGTTCTAGTCCACTCATGAGCTCTTAAGGCCTAACACACCTGTCCTAAAACTAATCAGATGGGATTTAGCCCAATTTTTTTTTTCTCAAGACTTTGAGTGCTGAACAAACATGCTGTCAACTACCATTTTATGGGCTTCAACCCATTTGAACTCCAACACCTACACTTTTATCCATTTTTCTACATACCCCCGTGTATACTTAATGTATACTGGTTGTATTATTTGGACATGGCCTGGCAAGACTCGAAATAGAATGGGCCTCTCTGGCCCATTTAGGAAGATGCAAGGGATATGAGTCCAACAGGGATAAGAATTAATACAAGCTCTAAAATAAATAATTGATAATTAACAAAATAAGACAAACCTCTCTTAGCAGCAAGACCCAAGATAAAACAGTAAGGTACAGTCATGTCAAGTTCTAAAAGAAAAATCCATATACAATTTGGAGAATATGATTCAACAGTGGAGAGCAAATATCAAACATTTCCAGAAATTTCTTACTCCATCTAAACAAATGTTATATTCTAAAGAGTGAAAATAGACTCAAAAGAAAAGGGGCAAAGAATATTATCACTGAAATACTATTAACTCTTCTATCAACTTGAAACAAACATTTGAACACATAAAGATGTGAAGGCTAAGATGGACTCAGATTCACACAATAACAAGAGGACTAAACCAAATGAGATCATAAAGTCTAATTTTTAAACTAAAACTGATCCTTGACTAGAATCTACAACTGATCCTAGCCTCACAGTTAGTCAAACAAATAGGAAGGAGAAGAGGTATATAGTTAAATAGACCAACTATTTAGGTATATAGTTAAACAGACCAACTATTTTGTCCAAACAAAGACCTATCCTTTGGAGCACAATTATACTTTGGGTGAGGTAGTTTTCAGTGTTTTAGAGGGACACACATATTGCTTTGTACTTGTATTGAAATCAACTCCTTCCCTTAGCATCGTTAAGCTTCCGGAGGTGTCTTTAGTAAATAAAATAAAGGAAATAGAAGTAAGAGTAAGAAGAGGACGACAACTTAAAGAGAATTTAAAGAAAAAAATAGTACCCTCAGTTAAGAAAACAAGGGAAAGGGAAAATGGGAAGAGTTCAATATTGATCCTTGACCTCAGCACAAGGTCTTGGTCTCTTAATATATTAGCTAAACCAATGCTAAGGAAAAGAGAAAAAGATCATTTCACCCATTTCTAGAATAACACATAACCTCTTTAAAACATAGAAGCAAGCCATGAAGAGACTTGTTCTGTGTTTGAGATTCAAGCTTTGCAAAGTAATATTATGAACCACTACATAGCGGTGTGCATCAGTCGGTTTGATTTTATATATTATCGGTGCGATTTATTGGTTATCGATTTGTAAGCAAGCTAAACTGATAAAAAAACAAATAAGATATTCATTATCAATTTTTGGTTAATCAGTTTTTGGTCTTTATCGGTTCGGTTTTAAGTTTAACCAATAAGAAAATACTCCCTAGTTTTTTTTACTTTCTCTTATTTTCATTTGTTCTACACTATCTTCATGCATAAAGTCTACACAAATTATAAGCACTAAGACAACAACTATAAAATTCAAAAGACAATAAGGTATGTATTTAAATCTAAAACCACTATTATATAATTATGAATAAAAATATAATTTAATATATTCTTATTGGGTTATCTGTTTAACCATTAACTAAAAATTTAAAATTGGAAACCGAACCGATAGCCCAATAAAAAAATCTCATGGGATCCTTAACATAAGCTTCACACTTTAAGGCATCACTAGCTTTTTCTTGGTATTATGAACCAAGGAAAACTAGAAGTCAAGCCTTGTAAACACACATAGAACCTAAGAGATGAATACAATAGTGTAAGAAAATAGAGCCAAAAACTTGATTTTTCTCAAAGCAAAACAGTGTAAAAAATCACACTATAAAAGACTCAAACATCTCCAAGCAAGCTCACTTAACAACAATCGACAAAACTAAGTAAAACGCATTAGAAGGCACACTGGTTTAGTCACCAAGAATTATCGTACTCCTCTCTTTGACAAATCACAGGGATTTAAGTATCGAGAACATCCTAGAGGAGTCCTAGGATTACTTATCAGTAATATGACATATCTTCCACTCTTACTTGACACTTTAAGTCAAGAGATGCTTGAAAGATAGTCTGATTTAGCACATAAAAGGAAACAAGTAGCAAATCAAACTTAAAGATGAAAGGGACTTAAAACTTGAATGAATAGACTCACCAACACTTATAAGGAAACATATTTAATCAACTAGGTTTATTTCATCTTCCTTCTCTCCTTGACAAGTCAAAAAGGACTTTTATATATCAAGAGGGTCATAGAGAGATATTTTGATAAAATACCCTTCACTTGTGAACCAACTCCACTATTTCCATTGACATTGTGAGTCAAGGAAACATAGGAGTGATTCTACTATACACAAAGGTAAGCAAGAAAGCAAAACAGTTTCTTCAAGGCTAAAATAAACATGAAATCTTAACCAAATAGAATATACAAAAGCAAGATAACAAAGAGAACAAGTCAAATAAAGTAAACTACAACTAATACCAAGCTAAAATAGTCATGAGAAATAGAGCACACAGACTTTAATCATGATTTAAGAGAAAATAGCATGAATAGTAAACATTTAACAAAGTGACAAGAACACATAAATCAAAAGCATGGTCTTCAAGACCTCATCAACATACAATTATTACTCTCACCTTGTGTGAGATTACCACTACCAAAATAGCAAAGAAAATAATATTGTCACGCCCCAAATCTCATTGAGGCGGACTGGCACCCGAAGCCGATATGGCCCGAGAGAACCAATCTTTGCTAATGTACATTCGTATGCATATCCTCGTATGAATCTCATTATTCCTCATGAAACTATGCGGAAATCACGGACAACAGATTATATATGAAACTTGGCCGTTAGAGCCATCAAGTCAAAATGATCATACGTCTCTTACATTCACATACCCACATACATCTACAAAAGCCTCTAATAGATGCATTTACAAGACCAACTAAAATTTGGGATAA
The DNA here is from genome assembly GCA_031232105.1 of Capsicum rhomboideum. Lineage (NCBI taxonomy): Eukaryota > Viridiplantae > Streptophyta > Magnoliopsida > Solanales > Solanaceae > Capsicum > Capsicum rhomboideum. The sequence continues at coordinate 126,120,978 of CP124714.1, forward strand.
GTCCCCGCTTTATCTTTACAACATCAAAACCAAATGTACAACTGTGACTCGGAAAGTCCCGAACCAACTGGGGCTCACCAAAGATCCGCAAATAACTGTCAACCTACTGTGGAGGTCTATTAGTGCCTGCACCTGCAACATGTAAGGTAAGTCCCACGAGGGGGTCAGTACAAAGAATGTACTGAGTATGTAAGGCTCATAAGAACTGTATCATACATAATAAAACAACAACACTGGAGTCAATATAAGAGAAACAGTTAATGGGAATAAATTCTCTTTCTGTAGGTAAGGAACCATGTATATATTTCTTCTGTCATTGTCATTTATGATTATTCTTCCATATCCTTATTATTCAGATACTATCCTCCACATACCCCTTTATTCCAGAAAGTTACCTTCACTCAAGAGACTTGCCTCCCAGAGAGTTCTTTTGTTCAAGAGGTTCTTTATATGCAAGAGATTCTTTCTTGCTTCGATGCTCATCACCATTTTTATTCATCTACTTGGTTAGTAGGTTGTAAAATAACATTCATCCACCTTATCGGTGGGTTAGTAATATAACATACATCCATTCTATTGGTGGGTTAATAATTTAACAAATATCCACTCTATTGGTGGGTTAACATACATCCACTCTATTTGATGCAAGAAAGAAGACGCGAAAGACTTTAAAGAAACAAGAAAACAAAGAAATAAGAGATAAACAAAGATAAAAGGAATAAAAAGGTAGACACAAAAGTGGAATCAAAGGCAACCAATTCTATAAAAAAGAAAAGACCTCCTTCAAATATCCAAATAAGCACCTAAACCTATGAGAAAGACCTCAAGGGAATTATATTCCTAAGCAACCCTCCTTTCTAAACTTGAAACAATCAAAAGCTTCAACAAGCTCTCAAACTCTCAAACTCTTAAAAGAGTATTTAATATTCAATATTCATCAAGATAATCCACCCTAGAATGAGTTATTCCCCCTTATTTATAGCCTACACTAATAATTACAAAAATACCCTTAATGAAATAAGGGTCTTCTTTAGCATGAGGCCTTAATGTTAACAATAGCCACTTTACGTCTATAGCCTCTTTCTTCCCTTTTCGCCTTTCTTTCTTGTACTTCCACTTTAGCATATTCTCGAGCTTCAACTCTTCATTCCATGATGTTGATGAGGCTCGGCTTGCACCACTATTGGTGGGTTAACATACATCCACTCTATTGGTGGGTTAACATACATCCACTTTATTGGTAGATTAACATACATCCACTCTATTGGTGGGTTATAATATATACACACCTTTCTTCATTTCTTACTTGGGATATATTGATACTTTTATGATACATTGAGGATCGTGATACTATTGGAAACACACACATATGCTTTACCTCATTTCTTTACTTTAAAGAGATTGACACCTTTACTTGGGAGGGATAGATATATTAACTCTCACATTACTTCCTTCATTATTCTTATGAGATTGGTACTTTGATAATCATAATATTATAAGACTTTGGAACATGACATGATTGGAAAAATTCTATTCAAGCATAAATAGATTCTCTTTACATCTTACTCTCTTTGAGATAGCTCTTTTAGAAATTACAACGTTATGACAGCTTTGGAACTTCAGTCAATGAATAAGAGATAAGTGAATCATAATTCATCTAAGAATAGGATACATATGAATAACAATATATCTCAACCTGAACTGGGATACTTTAGAACACTTCGGACATGAGTAAGTACCATAACAAGGTGAATATTCTATGTTGCAGAAAAATACGGAAAGAGTAACCTTACATACCTTGTCTTCTCACTACGAATACACAAGCCTATATGGGGATACAATAGTCCAGCTCCTTCCTTATGTTTTACTCTACAACACAAGTACATAACGGCGTACATTAATAATCAACTACCTTACAAATGCATAAGTGTCACAATGAGTTACGTGACTGCTATATAACATCATTTATTCCTTCACGGTACAATCCATTACATTATCATACCAACAACACCATAACATACCAAACATCGACCAAGACATCATAAACCAATAACAGTTCACACCACGTTTACCCTTTACGCTTTCTCATTATCATTCCGTCACAATTACCCTAACAACTTGCCTCATAAAAACTTTATGACCCACAATACATACTTAATATAATCCAACATGCCTCCATACGACCCTTTATAGTCATTACAACGGCATCAAAAGTTGATAATTACATCCAAAAAAGGTATAGGGGCCTTTAGGGGTCGAATAGATGCGAAAACATACAAAACCGAACCTGGGGATGACCTGAGAAGCCACCTGCGCCCGCAGGTGACTGAGGTGCGCCCGCAGGTGGCCTTTCGCAGATGCCAGAGGCACCTGCGCCCGCAGGTGTCCTCGTCTACGGGGGCGGATGCCCATTTTGGTCCAAATTGGTCTCTTTTGGGTCTTTTTATGCAATGAATGGTCCATGATCATAAATAAACTTCTTTTAACATATTTTTGATCATATTATATTCCAAAAATCAGCCATGGTCTCACAACACACATAAACATCACCAAAACCTCACTTTCTTTTCAATACGTCACCAAATCCATAACCAAATTTACAACAACAATTCCAAACATTATACACAAGGATAAAACAAGCTAAGACTATAATCACATCTCACATGTCAATATTGAATCCATCAAGTTCACTTCCTTCAATACCAAAAGTCCATGTTCAAGTTTACAAGGCAAAACCCTTCACCGATTAAGCAAACACAAATTGTTTTACACATAGTGAACTTCTCCCACTTCACCAACATAACCAACATGATATAAACCATCTTACATGCATAAAATATATTTAACCATAATAATATACACTTATCAAGTCTTGCAATATGATGATCTTGGTCAAAGGGATGAAAGTCTAGGGTTTGTATGAGATAAGGAAATGTTAGAGATAATTCTAGAAATGGCATGGGTGTCACAATGAAATAAAAATCTGCGAAGCCACCTGCACCCGCAGGTGACTGAGGTACGCCCGCAGGTGGCCTTTCGCAGATGCCAGAGGCACTTGCGCCCGCAGTTGCCCTCGTCTACGGGGGCGGATGCCTGTTTTGGTCCAAATTGGTCTCTTTTGGGTCTTTTTATGCAATGAATGGTCCATGATCATAAATAAACTTCTTTTAACATATTTTTGATCATATTATATTCCAAAAATCAGCCATGGTCTCACAACACACATAAACATCACCAAAACCTCACTTTCTTTTCAATACGTCACCAAATCCATAACCAAATTTACAACAACAATTCCAAACATTATACACAAGGATAAAACAAGCTAAGACTATAATCACATCTCACATGTCAATATTGAATCCATCAAGTTCACTTCCTTCAATACCAAAAATCCATGTTCAAGTTTACAAGGCAAAACCCTTCACCGATTAAGCAAACACAAATTGTTTTACACATAGTGAACTTCTCCCACTTCACCAACATAACCAACATGATATAAACCATCTTACATGCATAAAATATATTTAACCATAATAATATACACTTATCAAGTCTTGCAATATGATGATCTTGGTCAAAGGGATGAAAGTCTAGGGTTTGTATGAGATAAGGAAATGTTAGAGATAATTCTAGAAATGGCATGGGTGTCACAATGAAATAAAAATCTGATTTGTGCCCTTTTACAGTCCCTTTAAATCTCTCTTATCCCATTCTTGGCATTAAATGCAATGGTTGATTAGTCAAATGGAAGAATGGATCATATTTGCCCCATTGGGCCAAGTCTTTCTTATGATCTTTGGGCCTCATTTGGACCAATGGCACAAGACTCATGTAAGCCCCAACAAATGAATGTATAATTCATCAAATATCTCATGTTCAAATAATTCCACGAATGTTACTGGAATTAACTAGGTTCGAAAACATACGGGGTGTTACACCTCCTACGAAAGTCTAATCACATGTACTAGGCCCAATATCAATTATCTCATCAATAACATTACAAAATACATACTTGTGGCTCTCTACACCTAAGTAAACATTGTTCAACATCGTCAAGTAGGGTTGGGAAGGTACGGGGTGTTACAAATATCCTAGGTACAACAACAAAACCTCTCCCACAATTGAGTGTGGGATTCCATCACTACTACTACTAGCAGAACAAAGCTATTATCAGGAATTAAAAATACTAACACACATGAAATATAAATATAACAACAACATCAACATTACTAAAAAACAAACAAAGAGATGAGGGTTTCTTTTTTTTTTTTTAGTGCAGCAAACCGAGATTCGAACCCTTGTTGAAATCTTCTTTCCACCATCGGAACATACTTGTATCTTAGCCTGAATCAAAAGCTCAAATGAGTCTTATATGGATTCTAGCCTAGAATCCCTTAACAAAACTTAGAAAACTCTTTTTTTTGCTTGATTTTTTCTTAGTGCTTCAAGATTCTGAGACTTGTAAAAAATCTCTCTGCATATGTCTGTCTCTCTCCTTCTCACTACTGAATAGTGAGTATATATAAGGAATGAATTGGAAAGCTTAAGTAGGTGAAAACCCAATATGAGATTGGACTTTTTAAGGGCTTCTTTGGGATTTATGATCAAATGAGCTAAGAGATAAGGATGGGAAGTTGGAATCGTACCATTTCAGTACGCATTTGAGAATTCAAAATTCAAATTTGAGAAATGGCAAACTTGAGGAACGAATGAAGGGTCACCGCATCACCTATTCTAGAAGCTACAAGTTACAATCCACATGTTGGGCACGGGAGGATAGTACTAGGACAAAGGGATAAGGGAGAGATTGAGTGAAAAAAGGGGAAAATTGATTAGGACTTTAGGGTTCTTAGGAGATAATGGGATCGGGTTTTGGGTGTTGTTGTTATTTCTATTGTTGTTGAAAGAAGAGGGGATATAAGGTGTTATTGGGTTGGGTCGGGTAGAAATAATGAAATGGTCTAGGTCGGGTAGAGTGTTTTAAAAAGGGTTAGAATTTTAGGGTATTTAGGAAATTGGCTATTTAATAAATAGCTAGATTAGTTTAAGAGTTATCCCAATTCATTAAAGGAATAGCCAAATTGTGATCCAATGGGTCAATTGCATTGCAATTATGACCAAATTGACTTTAATCAAGGCCTAACCATAATAGATTGACTAAATTGAGTCAAAATTGAAATGAATCAATGTCCAATTTAATTCTGAGCTTCTTAATTTAACGAAATCGAATAAATATCTTTCCAAATACACTATTTTCAAGGTAAAAATATATTTAGACCATGATTTCACCTATCTGAACAATTTTTCAAGACGAGTTTGGATCAAGAGCCGATTTTTGACAAAATGATTTATTTAAATTGCAAAACTCTATGGGTCTGTATATTTGAATACAAGAATTTATAATTGGTACTCAAAATGACCAAATTAACCCATAAATCATTTTAGAAAACTCTTTATCCGATTTAAAAAATATTTTGAATTCATTTAAAATCGAAGAAGCTCAAGAATTAGATTAAAAAGTGGAGGGAAGAAATTTGGTGTCAACAACTTCCCCCTCCCTTTGGGTAAGGTGAATGTAAGTAATCCTGAGCAAAGGAAGTTTGATGTTCCTAATTTTGTCCGACCACAGATTCATTTTCTGGAAGCGGTTGGTTTTTTCACATGAATTTCAAGGAATTATGGATGAACCCTAGTATTGGGTTTCCTACATGTCTTAGGTTACATGAGAATTCAGGCCACTTGTAGTTCATACTGCTCGATTTTAAGCACGATTTTCAAAGAATTCACAAGCTATCCCAATTTTAAATTTTGGTAAAAACAGAAAGCTGGGGAATAAGAGGGTTGGAGTATTTGGAATGCAGTCAAGTTTTCAACACAGAGTCCAGCCTACATATCCCAATATTTAGGGAATCAGACTGTTTGAAGTTTGACACGATTGGTATGAAAATATAGTCTTTTATTTAGGATGACCTTTGGCTTGAGAGAAATAACAAGCCCATTGAGTTACAGAAAGATGGTTGCAACCTCTTAACCATGAATATGGAGCTCTTCACACTTATAGATAATAAAGTACCTAGACATAATTTCCAAAGCTAGAGATGTGTTGTTACTTAGATTTGAAGGAAAGGGAGGGTTACTTTTGGTGTGAGTTTAGAAATACCTCAGAAGTGAAATTAAAATTAAAATTTTCCAAAATACCCACATGCCTTATGATAAGGGTATGGTTTGATGATAGTGGCAATTTTCCTTTAGCTCACATCCTAAGAGTTTGATATCTCTCTCTGGACTACACCTCGATTTACTGCTAAGAAAAAAGTTTCATGTTGTGTTGTATCCTTTTGGAGTCATCCGCACCTGTAGCTTTGATTTAAGAATTTCATCCTTTCAGATTCTCTTAACAACATCTCAAATAGGATGATTAGTTGTAAATGCAGCATGACACAAACATAATTTAGACAAACCTGTTCGAATATGTCACACTTAAGAAGTTCACCATCTGATTGGTACGACCTATCTTGGGTGTATTGTGATACTTTGAATAGGGTGACGACCCAACATGTCTCATTTAAAGAAGGATGACATATCTTGAATATATTATGACACTTTAAGCAGGGTGGCTTCCCAACGTGTCTCCTTATTACTTTATGCTATATGTTACTTTGAATGGGGGTGACTTCCCAATGTGTCTTATAATCACCTGCACTAAACTTATTAATAGCAAATGTAATATAAGGGCAACTACAAATAGTGCATACCTTACACAACATGTCACTTTGAATGGGGTGACTTCCCAATGTGCCTCATTGAACAACAAATGACCTATTTTGAATAAAATATGCCACTTTGAATGGGTAACTACCCATCATGTCTTATTGAAAGGCGGATGTCCTATCTTGATTGCAACATGTCACTTTGAATGAGGTGACTTCCCAACATGTCTCATCGAAAGACGGATGACCTATCTTGATTGCAATATGTCACTTTGAAGGGGGTGACTTCCCAACGTGCCTACTAATCACCTTTTTTAATATGCCACACTAAAAAAGGTAATGATCCAATGTAACACATCACACTGAAGGAGGTGATGGTCCATAACATGACTGCAACTATGAAGGAGGTAAAGGTCCACAACTCACTAACATCTCTAAAATAGGTGATGATCCATAACATAATAACATGTCATGCTGAAAAAGGTAACGATCCATAACATAATAACATGCCACACTGAAGGAGGTGATGATCCATAACATAAAAACATACCACACTGAAGGAGGTGACATCCATAACATAATAACATGTCATATGAAGGAGGTGACAATTTATACTATGATAATATGTCATGCTAAAGGAGGTGATGATCCATAACATAATAATATACCATGCTGAATGAGGTGATAATCCATTGTATAATACCATGTCACGTGAAGGAGGTGATGGTCCATAATATAATAATATGTCACGCTGAAGGAGGTGATGATCCATAACATAATAACATGTCATGATAAAAAAGGTGACGATGCAACGTGTCTTCTTAAAGGGTAGAAATATAATAAGATATGTCACCTCAAATAAGGTGACAGTCCGATATGTCCTCTTGAAAGGGTGGATGACCCAAATACATAGCCTTTCCTGTGAGGATGGGCATAGATTTGTTTAGAATAATAATCAAAATAAATTTTAAAGATAGAGAGTAAGATCACAATATAGTCATCCTTATTGCACCATCAAATGGTCTTGTCACTCGATATCATTGGTTGTCGTTGATGACTATGTCATTCCTGCGCTCACAAAATTGTATTTTGTTTTGTAACCAAAGGGATAGACATATCAAACTTGGTTGAATGTGTAACAATGACCTGACAATTATAAAAAGAATATGATCCCAGATAAATGTGTTTAGAGGGATTATGATATTGAATGAAATCTCTAAAAGCCGATTAGGGTTGTCACATAAGGTGTATCCCTTCTTCAAATGGAATCTCTTGTAAAGAGAGGATTTGCTGATGAGGAATGTTTTTGAAATTGAACAGAAATTTTTGAAATCATTGGACAATTTCAATAATTTTCCCCTGTTTTCAGTTCAAGGGCACTGAATTAAAATAGTGTGCAAAAAATAAATTGACTGTTTCAAAGACACGCATTAGTTTCCTCTAAGGATATGGGTTTGAAATAGCAGAAAGATCAGATCCTTATGTAGGATTGTCTAAGTATCTTGCTGGAACAATAATTCGGTCAGACGTAGTTCAGACCTGAATCTGATAGAATTATCAAAGAATGTAGGATTTGATCAGAAGGACAGAGGATTAGATCCGTCACTGTATAATGAAAAGACAGAAGTCAATTTGTTGAACTAGATCTATTGCATCGAGAATCCTTGAAAAGACTTGTGTATGTCGCATGTCTGGTGATCTTCTGACTTGATTCCTTAAAATTTGATAGGATCGTTAGCATTTGTCATATTTCATAGAAGCTGGTTTGCATAATGTTACCTGCATAACTCAGACACAATTATTAAATCCAACAAAGTTGTTGTTATAAAGCAAAGGTTATAACGGAATATAAATTCAGGACTGAAGTCATTCAACTTATGATGATTTGGATATAGTGGTCTAAGTAATATCTCCACATCCTGGTCTCCATGCCTGACCATTTTCCCTGCGAAGCTCAGAGAAAGTCTTAAAAGCATAATAGAGATAAATCAAGAGATAAATAGATAAGAGAAGTTGTTTGAATTATTATACTAAGGCCACAGTGGGTACAACAATGTCATTTGCCATATTAAGTGGTCTCAGTATTGTCAACTCTATGACTTCGTCATTCTTGCATCCAAAAAAAAATTCTTAGTTTTGAGAGACTAATTTATGTTGGCTTTGCCTTGCTCTCTTGGTGCTCCTTCTTATTTCTAATTTGCAAACTTGTCTTTCCTTTAAATGCAGTCTTGGTGGAATTTTTGAGGACCTTCCTCAAAAGTTAATCCCTAGTCTAGAATGTAATACCCTTGAATTTCTTCTAACGTAGCTTAACATGGAATTTTTGGGATCATCTCAAAAATTCTTCCCCGATTTCAACTTCCATAAAGTATGGTGCTTAACCTTGTAACAATTGTCAAGTTTTGTGGAAATTTTGAGACATTCTCAAAAATTCTTCCCCAGTTTTATGCTTCAATGTCATCTCCAATTTTGACTTGGGAGAAAATCCTCTTTAGTGAGTTTTTGAGATGATCTCAAAAATTCTGTCATAGTTTCCATCATCAAGGGAGATGGAAATCATACAGGGAATATAACCGAGCCAGTGTGGCGCATATGTATCCTATTGAGGCAGTAATTAAGTCAAATGTAGTTCCTAAACAAATCAAAAAGGATATTGATATTTGTTTGATAACGTGATCGAAGCCACTATAGGCCGCCTACGTATTCCACTAGAAAAATCAAGTCGAACGTAGTTCATTACAGCTAAAAGTGCGATTAAAAGGAAATTAAATCATAAAGTGTGATTACAAGGACATAAAGCGACAAAGTACGACTAGAAGGAAACAAAGGAATAAAATGCGATTACAAGGAAAGAAAACAATAACTTCAAACTAAGAGGTCAAAAGACGCCAAACGTGCTACTTCAAGAAAACTTCATTTTTCTTCGCAATTGATCATGTAATAGTTACTTCTTGTAATTGGGCAATGGATTGTTGTTTACATTTGCTGAAGTTTCTGTAAGTGTTATCACCTTATTGTTAATCAAGTCCTGAATTTTATGCTTGAGAATGATATATTCCTCAGTATCATGTCCAACAACTCCAGAGTGGTAAGCACATTATTTGTTTGGATCATAATAATTAGTAGAAGTGTTCACAGGCTTTGCTTCCACTGGATGAAGTATCTCATTCTTCTTTGCAATTGATCATGTAATAGTTACTTCTTGTAATTGGGCAATGGATTGTTGTTTACATTTGCTGAAGTTTCTGTAAGTGTTATCACCTTATTGTTAATCAAGTCCTGAATTTTATGCTTGAGAATGATATATTCCTCAGTATCGTGTCCAACAACTGTTCATAGGCTTTGCTTCCACTGGATGAAGCATCTCTGCTTCTTTGAACCTTTTATAAAGTTAAGTAAGTGATTCTGCCAGTGGCGTGAAGATCCTGGGAGGCTTTCTTTCATAGTTGGAACGAGATGCATTATTTTGATAGTTTTGTAGTGGAGGTTGAGCATGATATGTTGCCTACATGTTGTAGAATGGAAATGGAGTATACTAAGAATTAGATTAGTATTGTGGAGATTGTTTGCGATGGGATGTACTTCCTTGAGTCATCACTCCCATAACTTCTTTCTCCTTTTTCTTTCCATTTCCAAAAGAGACAGTCTGGAAGGCCTTATGAGTGGATTGCAGTTCTATCAAATTTATTATTCTCCCTATCTTGAGGCTATCCTAAACCAGTTCTCCAGTCTTTAAAATTTCAGCAAAGGTTTTCCCAACCATCGTCACCATATGATCAAAATGTTCTAGATTTAAAGCCCAGATGAAGTAGGTGATCATTTCAGCTTCCTCCATAGGAAGTTGTGCCTTGGTTGCCTCTTTTCTCCACCGTATGACATATTCACAAAAGCACTCATTTGATTTCTTCCTTAACTTTGTGGTAAAGATTCTGTCAGGGATAATCTTAACATGAAACTTATAGTGATCCACAAAAGTATTTGCCAAGTCACCCCAAGTGCGCCATTTGGTCACATCTTGCTTTGCCTCTTTTCTCCACCGTATGACATATTCACAAAAACACTCATTTGATTTCTTCCTTAACTTTGTGATAAACATTATGTTAGGGATAATCTCAACATGAAACTTATAGTGATCCATAAAAGTATTTGCCAAGTCACCCCAAGTGCGCCATTTGGTCACATCTTGCTTAGCGTACCATTCTAAAGCTTTTCCACTCAAGCTCTGACTGAATAACTTGACCTTTATCTCTTCATTTTTGCCCATGTCGATCAACTTTTCACAATAGGTTTTTAAATAGAAGAAGGGATTTGTGGATCCATCTAACTCTCAAATTTTGGAATCTTGTAACCCGGTGGCAACTCAATCTCAGGAAAGGGACATAGTTCCTCATACTTCATGCTTTGGCTATTACCGAGCCCATGAAGACTTCTCATAGCATATTCCATGATTTTGAGCTTTTTTTTCACCGTCTCATCATTGAACACCCTTGGATCATTTTCATTTTCAACATAGTGATCAACATCTAGGCGATATAGCCTTTGACTTTGTGTTGCTGGTGGGGTAGTAAAATAAGTGTACACTAGCAGAGCATGATGTGATAATGATATATTCTGAACCTTCGGAGGAGCAAATGCATATAGAAGAGGACCATTCTGAGAAGCATGTGCATTTTAAACTTGTTGAGAAGTGGTAAAATGACCTCCCTGGTCAACTCCTTCTGATGTTGGAAAAATAGGCCCTTTTTAACGAATGTCAGGAGGCAGGGTCATGTTTGGGAGAATCTGAGAAAGTGTTCTGCTTTGCATCACCATGAGCCTTATTTCAATAATTTGTTGTTCCAGACCAACAACGACCTCTGGGGTTGCTTCTCTTCCTATCGAGATGCTAGGGTCCATTGCGATAAGAAAGGTGGGAACTGATTCAGATGAAGTGTTTATGATGATAAAACAGGGATCTATAGTTGAACAAGTTTTTCTGTTAGCCCAAGTGAGAACGGATGAGTCTGTAGTTGCTTTGTTAACCTAAGACCATGTGAAATACTGATGTTCTGCCAGCGATTACTTGAAATGGATTTGCTTTTAGTCTTTGTGTTGATTACCAACACAAATCAAGCTCTCTTTAAAAGGAAAGAAAAACACTCAAAAGGTGAAAATGTTAGTTTGTGAATTGTAATAATTAATCAAAGTAATATGGAATAAATAAATTTGTTTGGCTTGAAACAAATTATTTCAGAATTCGAGGAACAACACACTTTTGGAAAATAACTGAATGTTCAAAATTTTGACCATTTGACGGACTTTGAGTTTTGATAGAGAAACATAATTTCGAATAGAAAGAACTAAGCGATTTAAAGAAATCGGGTGCTCACACGTAAACTTCCTAAAAAGGCTTATTTGGAAAGTTCTTTTGAAAATAACGAGTCCTACCATTAATAGAATATTTGATTAACTCTGTCTATAATTAAGTGCGAGAAGGCAATTTGTTAGGGCAATGTGGTAAATGTAAATTGAACACTAACCTAATTGATTTTTTGAATAAAATTTGGGTGAATTGGAAGGGATTTTGTCGATGAACTTTGAAGGGTATTTTAGAATGATTTGGATTTTGAGTTTTATATGCCTAATAACACTCTAAGACTTGGAAGAGAATAATGGACTAGTCATATTCAAAGAAAAATATATGTATTTAAATACATAAGCAGGTTAGCATGTACAAGTAAATTGTGTGGCTCTTAGCACATAAACAAGATATAACGCATCCTAGCATATATCTGACATTTTAAGTCAAAGATAGGTCTAACATTTGAAGGATGTATACATCGTTTGTAAGACATTCCATTGCCCCAAGAAATATATTATACAATTTGTATGAATAAAACTAATGGGGATACAAAATGAGGGAAAAGGAAAAATAAATAATATCAGTCCCACGCAGGAGAACAATTCCAAACTAAATCCGCATTGGAAATCCTCCATTCTCAAACATTTGAACACCTTTCGGGGGGACATATTCCTTTTATAAAAACTATCGATGATAAATTCCTAACCCCAAAGGATAATGATCCGTACAATTCGACATTACATCTTTCAGTTAAACACATAAGGAATAATCATGTGTTATTGACTCGTGGCCAATAGATGCAAGATGATCTTCTAATGGGCCTAATACCCCTGAGGTACCGAGTCTTTTAGGTCAAAATGTCTGTATCATAGAATTTGGTTCAACTCTTCCTAGTTGTACTAGAGCGAATTTCTTTAAAACGAGACTGGGAACCCGGACTGAAACGATAACATGTGCCGAACGACCCAAGGCCAACTAATTGTTTATTGTTTCAAGAATTTTTGATTTTTTAGTAGACGTAATGATCGTAAAAAATGCATAATTGCTAGTCCTAATGCAATCTAATTTTTGCCGCCATTTGACGGAATCAGTATGCCAAGAATGCAACAGTTATAATTGCAAAAAATTAAACAAATAAGCAATTAAGAAATTTAAATATTACAAATTCGAATAGTTAGTCAGATAAAGTTAGTTCAAATATTTGATTAAAATAGTTCAAATATTTGGTTAGAACCTAATTAAAAATCCCCAACAGATTTTCAATTTCTGTTTTACGGGAAAACGACTTTTGACTTGTTTGAATTCGAAACTTAAGAAAATTCTCAATTTAAAACAAGTTCGCCACTTAATTAATCTGAAGGGAACATTAAGAAAATCTTTTAAGAAATATTCCAAGTCCTAAAACAGAAAAAGAATTAGAAGATTTAAGAAAATTCTGAGTAAGCAGTCCCACTAATGTCTTTGGAAGAGTGTTAAGACACCTAAGACATCTACTAACGTGCGGTTATCAGAGCTATTCAAACCAACTTAATCTGACTAACTTGAAAATGGGTTTACTTGAAAAAATAGAGAAATTTTTACATAAGAATGCTTTGTAAAATATAGAAATTTATTTAAAGTTCGACAAGTAATTGAATTAGATTAGCCTAATTTGAGAAAAAAAGATTGTTTGCGAAATATGGCAATTCATGGGATTTAAACTAAGTTATTAAAGTTAGCATCACAATAATATACAATGAATAAATGATACTAAAGAGTAAGAGTGAAATTGGGTTTAGGCCTCTTTAGGCCCAAACCCCTAATGTGTCTGAAATTGGACTTCAGATGTTGTGCTTGGCCCATTTTTGCTCCTACACCAGTTCTAGTCTACTCATGAGCTTTTAAGGCTTAACACACCTGTCCTAAAACTAATCAAATGGGTTTTACCCCCCAAAAAAAAAAAATTCTCAAGACTTTGAGTCCTGAACAAACATGCTGGCAACTACCATTTGATGGGCTTCAGCACATTTGAACTCCAACACATGCGCTTGTTTCCATTTTTCTACATACCCCCGTGTATACTTAATGTATACTGATTGTTTTTTTTTGGACTTGTCCTGGATAGACTCGAAATAGAAAAGGCCTCCTTGGCCCAATTAGGAAGATGCACGGGATAAGAGTCCAATAGGACTCAGATGAATGTCACATGCCACAAAATAAAGGATAAGAATTAATACAAGCTCTAAATAAATAATTGACAATTAACAAAATAACACAAACCAAACTTAATAGCATGACCCAAGATAAAACAGTAAGGTACAGTCATGTCATTTTTGAAAAGAAAAATCCATATACAATTTGGAGTATATGATTCAACAGTGGAGAGCAAATATCAAACATTTTCAGAAATTTCATACTCTTATCTAAACAAATGTTGTATTTGAAAGCATGAAAACAGACTCAAAGAAAAGGGGCAAAGAATATGATCACTGAAATACTATTAACTCTTCTAATCAACTTGAATCAAACATTTAAACACATAAATATGTGAAGGCAAAGATGGACTCAGATTCACACAATAATAAGAGGACTAAACCAAATGAGAAAAAGAAGACTAATTTTTAAACCAAGATTGATACTTGACTAGGATCTACATTTGATCCTAGTCTTACAGTTAGTCAAACAAAGAGGAAGGAGAACAACTAAATAGTTAAATAGACCAACTATTTGGTCCAAACAAAGACCTATCCTTTGAAGCACAATTACACCTTGGCTGAGATAGTTTTCAGTGTTTCAGAGGGACAAACATATTGCTTTCTCCTTGTACTGAAACCAACTTCTTCCCTTAGCATCTTTTAAGCTTTAGGAGGTGTCTTTGGGAAAGAAAATGAAGGAAACAAAAGTAGGAGTAAGAAGAGGGAAGACAACTGAAAAGAGCATTTAAAGAGAAAATAGTACCCTCACTTAAGAAAACAAGGGAAGGGGAAAATGGGAAGAGTTGTATATTGATCCTTGACCTCATCACAAGGTCTTGTGCTCTCAATATATTGGACAAACCAATGCTATGGAAAAGAGAAGAAGATCATTTCACCCATTTCCAGAATAACACTTAACCTCTTTAAAATAGAGAAGCAAGCAATGAAGAGACTTGTTGTGTGTTTGAGATTCAAGCTTTGCATCTTATTTAAAATACTACTAAGTGATATTATGAACCTCTAGAAATACTTGAGCTTAGAGGGAGCACTTCTTAGGACAAACTTAGCTTAGCTTCCCCCTTTTATTTTGAGTAAATGTGTTAACACATATATCAAAACCTCTAAGGATATATCAACTATTTAGGTATATAGTTAAACAGACCAACTATTTTGTCCAAACAAAGACCTATCCTTTGGAGCACAATTATACTTTGGGTGAGGTAGTTTTCAGTGTTTTAGAGGGACACACATATTGCTTTGTACTTGTATTGAAATCAACTCCTTCCCTTAGCATCGTTAAGCTTCAGGAGGTGTCTTTAGTAAATAAAATAAAGGAAATAGAAGTAAGAGTAAGAAGAGGACGACAACTTAAAGAGAATTTAAAGAAAAAAATAGTACCCTCAGTTAAGAAAACAAGGGAAAGGGAAAATGGGAAGAGTTCAATATTGATCCTTGACCTCAGCAGAAGGTCTTGGTCTCTTAATATATTAGCTAAACCAATGCTAAGGAAAAGAGAAAAAGATCATTTCACCCATTTCTAGAATAACACATAACCTCTTTAAAACATAGAAGCAAGCCATGAAGAGACTTGTTCTGTGTTTGAGATTCAAGCTTTGCAAAGTAATATTATGAACCACTACATAGGGGTGTGCATCAGTCGGTTCGATTTTATATATTATCGGTGCGATTTATTGGTTATCGATTTGTAAGCAAGCTAAACTGATAAACAAACAAATAAGATATTCATTATCGATTTCCGGTTAATCAGTTTTTGGTCTTTATCGGTTCGGTTTTAAGTTTAACCAATAAGAAAATACTCCCTAGTTTTTTTTACTTTCTCTTATTTTCATTTGTTCTACACTATCTTCATGCATAAAGTCTACACAAATTATAAGCACTAAGACAACAACTATAAAATTCAAAAGACAATAAGGTATGTATTTAAATCTAAAACCACTATTATATAATTATGAATAAAAATATAATTTAATATATTCTTATTGGGTTATCTGTTTAACCATTAACTAAAAACTTAAAATTGGAAACCGAACCGATAGCCCAATAAAAAAATCTCCACGGGATCCTTAACATAAGCTTCACACTTTAAGGCATCACTAGCTTTTTCTTGGTATTATGAACCAAGGAGAACTAGAAGTCAAGCCTTACAAACACACACAGAACCTAAGAAATGACTACAATAGTGTAAGAAAACAGAGCAAGAAACTTGATTTTTCTCAAAGCAAAACAGTTTAAAAAATCACACAATAAGATACTCAAACATGTCCAAGCAATCTCACTTAACAACAATGGACATAACGGAGCAAAACGCATGAGAAGGCACACTATTTTAGTCATCTAGAATTATCTTACTCCTTTCTTTGACAAATCACAGGGATTTAAGTATCAAGAACATCCTAGAAGAGTCCTAGGATTACTTATCACTAATATGACATATCTTCCACTTCTACTTGACATTTTAAGTTAAGAAAAGCTTGAAAGATAGTCTGATCTAGTACATAAAAGGAAACAAGTAGCAAATCAAACTTAAAGCTAAAAGGGACTTAAAACTTGAATGAATAGACTCGCCAACACATATAAGGAAACATATTTAATCAACTAGGCTTATTACATCCTCATCCTCTCCTTGACAAGTCAAAAGGGACTTTTATATATCAAGAGGGTCATGGAGGGATCTTTGGATACAATACCCTTCACTTGTAAACCAACTCCACTGTTTCCATTGACATTGTGAGTCAAGGAAACCTAGGAGTGGTTCTACTATACACAAAGGGAAGCAAGACAACAAAAATAGTTTCTTCAAGGCTGAAATAAACATGAAATCTTAACCAAATAGAATATACAAAAGCAGACTAAAAATAGATGATCCGTCACTAGAAAGATAACAAAGAGAACAAATCAAATTAAGTAAACTCCAACTGATCCCAAGCTAAAACAGTCAAGAGAAGTAAAGAACACAAGCTTCATATCATGATTTAAAAGCAAATAGTATAAACAGTAAACATTTAACAAAGTGACAAGAACTCATAAATCAAAAGCATGGTCTTCAAGACATTATCAACATACAATTCTCACTCTCGCCTAGTGTGAGATTCACACTACCAAAACAGTAAAGAAAATAATATCCTACGTACTACAGCAACAAAACCACTCCCACAATCGAGTGTGGGATTCCATCACTAGTACTACTACAACTAACAGAACAAAACTACTATCAGGAATTAAAAATCCTAACACACATGAATTAGAACTATAACAACATCATCAAAATTAATCGAAAACAAACAAAGAGATGAGGTTTTTTTTAACCTTTTTTGGGGCAGCATACCGAGATTCGAACCCTTATCGAAATCTACTTGCCATCACCAGAACTTACTTGTTTCTTAGCCTAAATCCAAAGATCAAGTGAGTCTTATACGGATTCTAGTCTAGAAACCTTTAGCAAAACTCAAAAAACTCTTTTTCTTTTTGCTTGAATTTTTTCTCAATTCTTCAAGATTCCAAGACTTTTAAAAAATCTCTATGTATATGTCTGTCTCTCTCCTTCTCACTGCTGAATAGTGAGTATATATAAGGAACAAATTGGAAACCCTAAGGAGGTGAAAATCCGATGTGAGATTGGGATTTTTTGAGAGCTTTTTCTGGATTTATGCTCAAATGAGCTAAGAGATAAGGATGGGAAGCTGAAATCCTACGAATTTGAGAATTTAAAATTTAATTTTGGTAAACGGTAAACTTAAGGAATGAATGAGGGGTCATCGCGTCACTTATTCTCAAAGAAACGAGGTACAATCCTCGTGCTGGGCTCATGAGGATCATACTAAGATAAAGAGATAAGGGAGAGATTGAATGAAAAAGGGGGGAAATTGAATTGGGGCTTTAGGGTTCTTGGGAGATAATGGGGTCGGGTTTTGGGTGTGGTTGTTATTGCTATTGCTGTGTTGAAAGAAGAGGGGATATAAGGTGTTATTGGGCTGGGTCGGGTAGAAATAAGAAAATGGGTTGGGTCGGGTAGAGTGTTTTAAAAAGGGTTAGGATTTTAGAATATTTAGGAAATTGGCTATTTAATAAATAACCAGATGGTTTAAGAGTTAGCCTACCCATTAAAATCATAGCCACATTGACATCTAATGGGTCAATTGCATTGCAATTGTGACCAAATGGACTTTAATCAAGGCCTAATCTTAATAGATTAACTAAATTGAGTCAAAACTGAAACGAATCAATGTTTAATTTAGTTCTGAGCTTCTTAATTTAATGAAATCAAATAAATACCTTCCCAAATAAACTATTTTCAAGGTGAAAATATATTTTGACCAAGATTTTCTCTGTCTGAACAATTTTTCAAGATGAGTTTGGAT
Source organism: Capsicum rhomboideum (assembly GCA_031232105.1). Taxonomy (NCBI): domain Eukaryota; kingdom Viridiplantae; phylum Streptophyta; class Magnoliopsida; order Solanales; family Solanaceae; genus Capsicum; species Capsicum rhomboideum. The sequence continues at coordinate 126,139,585 of CP124714.1, forward strand.
CTAGAGCCATCTTTTGACAAAATCATTTATTTAAACGGCAAAACTATACGGTTCTGTATATTTGAATACATGAATGTACAATTGATACTCAAAATGACAAAATTAACCCTGAAATCATTTTAGAAAATTCTTTATTCGATTAAAACAAATATTTCAAATTCATTTAAAACCAAAGAAGCTCAAGAATTAGATTATATAGTGGAGGGAAAAAATTAGGTGTCAACACCCGGTCTGAAGAAAGTTAAGCTATAACCTACCTCAAAAAGCCAAAACACGAGCCTAGACCCTTCAACGAGGAGCTTTTCCTTTTTGTCCGGTCTCATAATGAACCTAGTCTATCAAAAATATAACTACACGTCAAGAGGAGTCTAATGACACCCATATTAGCTATTTTTATTTCGAGTTTAAAAATACTTCAAAAAATGGCCCCGAAGGAAAAAGGGTAAAATCAGAATTTTATTGAAGATTTAAGTTTCCCATACTTAAAGGATTCTAAATATGAAAATCCAACAAAAAAACAAGTTGAAATCGAGCTTGAAATAAAAAAAACAACAACATTTTTTCACTTTACTAGGTAAAACCCTAAAATTTCAAGTTTAAAATCAAGGTTTTGAAGATAGTTTTCAAATCTAATCAATGAATAATGATAGAAAATATGTTTAAAAGCTTACCCAAATAATTTTGATGAAAAACCTTCTTTAAAATTGCCAATCCCGAGGTCCCAAGGTCCAAAAAGATTTTAAAAATTGAGAATTTTTTTTATACAGTTCAGGTGCATAGTGCCTCACAATCGCGACCCACCATGCAATCGAGAGGGTCAATGTTGACCTACCTAAAATTGTCATCGCAATCACGAAAGAAGAGCTAGCGATCGTGATAGAGGACCGACTCAAACCATGCGACCATGGACAAACACCACATGACTACGATGAACAATGATCCGATACCCCATGATCACGATCTCCCTCCATGCGATCGTGATAAGGAAGATACCAAGTGTACCAGAACTGTGGATCAACAGTGATCTAAGTCCGAAATTATTTCGAACGAACCCTCAGAATTCATTCGGGACTCCACAAAAATAAACCAATAATGCTACTAGGCTAATTTCAATATTTCAAACTCAGTGGAATCATAAGATTTGTCAAAAGAGGTCGTTATCAACAAGTTAAACCTCGGGACATCTTTTAGGCTAATTTAACTAGTTTCTCGTCTAAGTGCTCAAAACTCAGAATAAAGACTCAAAACCCAAACAAACCATGCTACTAACCTAAAATCGATATTTCGGATCTAATAGAATTGACAGAATTACAATCTGACATTCGAATTATAAAATGTTGACTGGAGTCAAATATCACTCTTTAAAGGCTACTCAAAATCTCAAACTCATATAAATCACAACTAAATGCTTCAGAGACCGTGCCAACCATATCCTCAACTCATAAATGATATATAGCAACTATGAAAAAGACAATGGTCAAAACACAAATAAAGCTAAAAATCACAAAGAGGGTTGTTACAATTTGCTTATTAGTTTGTTCTAAAAATAATGAGATCTTTTTAAATATGAAAACAATATAACTTCAATTTATCTCTTAGGGGAAGGGGAAATTATAATGACCCAAAATGTATTTATGTTGAAAAACATTTGGGAAAATTTTTACGGCGAATAAAATTCTTCAAACCAGGCCTAATAGGAATTAATTTGTATGAAGAAATGAGGCCCAATATAATTGGGCTAAAAATTTAAAAGGAATTGGGCCACCCTGCTGTCTACCGCTGCAGTAGTAAAATAACTGCTGCAGCGGTAACCCGGGCAGTGGCCAACTCAAGTTTCTTTAAAATCCTCTTCTTTTTCAGCCTCTTGAGGTAGTCTTTTTCCATCAAAAACACCCAGAATAAACCCCAATCTTAGAGCAATGAGGTTTCAAAGGCTACACTTTCTGAGGGTAATTTCAAGGCACACCCAGCGAGAATCCGACTCGCGAGACACTTAACACGTGCGGGATAACTTCCTCCTCTCAATAGCAATATAATTCATTTATGAGGTAGGTTATGGTTAAATTGTAGTAGAATCGGGCTATATACATGTAATTTTGATAGTAATGTCGAGAGATTTCATGTCTTAGGCCTTCAGACATGGTGTTTGGATGGATAAAAATTATAAAAATCTAGTTAGGCTTTAATATTGTAGTGAATTGTTGTTGTACTTAGTTGATGCAATATTCATGGCATGAATTTTGTCGAATATAGTGAGAATTATAATCAGTTGAATGAATACCATTGCTTTATAAGTACAGTGAGGGGTATGTACAGTAAAAAGAGAGAGAAAGAAGTGAATTAAGATTTAATTAGGTTGCTCATAGTAATCAAATGATACATGACTTGCTTTAAGAAATGGTAATGAGGCATAAAGGCGAAGTAAGGACTATTTAATTAAGATACTTGATTTGAGTTTCGTAAGGGTTTAATTAAATAGACGGGACGACTGAAGGGCAGCCTAACATTAAGGTACGTGGAAGGGTAAATAGTTTGATAAAAGTTGATAAACACCAAGTGTAAGGGTATACAGGTCAAATATTAGTATCTCGAGTGGAGGTATTAGTAAGGGCATGACAAAGACACAAAAACACGAGAGTGCGTAAGAAAAAGGGGGTTGGTGTTGTCGTCTAATAGAATCCCTTTTAATTATTTGAAGGTATGTGCATATATATGAATCTATCTATGTATATACATATATATATATATATATATATATATATATATATATATATATATATATATATATATATATACAGGGTAAAAGTGTTGAGAGTGATTTGATACTATGAGCGTCGGTACATGTATGGCGATAGATTGGTGCCTCTATCTTCATATGTAAATTGAATATTCATAATTATTTTCAGGCACTACATTTTAGTATTTGACTGTATTTACATATTCATACATATTGATGATGATAGGTGTGACGGTGTGTGATGGTGAGTTGATGATATTGATTATGATAATAAGATCATGTTGATGATGATATTGATGATGATAGTGATGATGATGATAGTAATGATGATGAATTGATGATTATGATGATGATATTGAAGTCATTATGAAATGACGGCTGTTAATGGTGTTGAGAAGAGAAAGTGGAGGTGTACACAATTTGCATACATACATTCATCATATGCATAAGATGTACTTTTATACTTAATTATGGTGATAAACTTGTCAATGGAAACTTGTTGTTAATCATAAATCATTGTGCCTTGCTTATCCATAAAAAGGAAGAGCATCATGTATGTATATATACTTAAATATTTAATTAGAGATGCTATATCAGTTAATTGATGAGGAACCCGACTACCCGTTAGTTTCTTTGGAGTAGCTAATATAGTGAGGCTGTAGAACTGCTGGAAAGAGCTTAGAATTAATTGTCGGAATTGGAATAATAAGAGAAGGTAGATTTAGAAGTTGTAGGATAGTATGAATTATCAAAGGGCAAAGATATACAAAAATGTTAAATGACAGGTAGGTCAAAGAGATACTAAGGGTGATATGTTAATAATTGCATAAATTTGGAATTAGTAATCCGAACCTTACTTGATGTCAGATTTAGGCTGGCTATGGATGGTTTTAGGCGGGATAGAGGTAGGCCGAAGAAATATTAGAGGGAGGTGATTAGGCATGATATGGAGCAGTTACAACTTACGAAAGACATGACCTTTGATAGAAAGGTGTGGAGGATGCGAATTAGGGTAAAGGATTAGTGGGTAGGAGTGCATCCGTATTAGTAAAAAGGAGTACTTTGTTTGTATCTGTGCCAGTAGTTTCTTGTTCGTGGTGTTTTGGTGATATTTATGATTTCGAATAAATAGTTTATAGTAGTACTCTGTGGATGTTTTGTTTCTTTTATTATCTAGTGGTGTGTTATTCCATTTTGTTGTTTATTTTTATTTTTTTGTTTGTTACATTGTTATCTATCCTGAGCCGAGGGTCTATTGGAACTAGCCTCTCTACTTCATCTGAGGTAGTGGTATGGACTGCGTATACTTTACCCTTTCCATACCCCATTTTATGGGAATACACTAGGTATGTTGTTGTTGTACTAATACTGCACTTACTATATCCCTGCTTGGGGGTATAGCCATGGTGCAGGTCAGTTGGATTTATATAAAAGCGATGGTGATCACTCTGCAGCAGCTCCTGTCCTCTCGATCTTACATAGATGCTGTGTCTCAGAGTTTCCTATTCCTTATTTATGCTTTTGTACCATTTTTGACTAGGTTCTGGGAATTCACTATTGGTTATTTTCCACATTATATTTAATTATCAATTGTATTGAAAAGGAGATTTTATGAATTTAATAAATTAGTTTGTTTGGATAATTGAAACGATTTAACTTCCGCATTAAATGAACTGTTGGATGGTAAGTGTTCTCCTATCTAGGATAGATTTAGGTAGGTGCCTGTATGATCCGTGGTTTGGGTAATGACAAGATGGTATCAGATCCCAGGTTACCGGTCTTCCAGTACAAGAGCAAAAGTTAGGTATAGTCCTGAAGATTGGTGTGTTGACGTCCACATCAAATCCGTGGGAAGCTACGAGGCATCTAGGAAATCAATATCACTTTCTTCTCTCCCATCGAGCAATATCATATTTGTCTCCCTAAGTTAAGTCCAATTGGTATCTAGCAGATTCTAATTGGGATTAGTTGGTCCCAATTGGTATTTTAAAGATGTTCGGAGGACGGAATGGTAACGTTCTGGTCATTAAAGATAAATAGGAGACATAAGAGTTATATGTTTATGTTGTGAAATTTGATTGATAATGTGTTAAGTAATTGTTGCTTTGTGATAACATGCTGTGAATATTCTAAGTGGATTGATGTCAATTAAACTGTATTGTGGTTTATGGTGAGATGGCTAAATCCATAAGGAGTAAATGGTTATTATATGTGTGGATTGGAATAAAGTGTAGTTAAGGGATCTGGGGATTGTGAGGGTGGGGTGTGATCTCGGGGTGTATCTTCATTTTTGCAATTTGATGCATGTCTCATTTCCCTGTGATTTGAAGTACTCCATAATTTCCATCCGAATCCTGATGAGCTACCCAGATGCCTTGTTGTTCTACTAGAAATGCCATTTGCGATGTGGTACTTAGGATGAAAAAAAGGTAGAAATGTGTTAGAATTAATCGAGTTGAGAAATTAGTTTGCATTGAAAATAGCTTGGAGCCGCAATTTGAAATATTTACACCTTTAAAGTCATGGAACGTGAGAGTTAGAAATTGTAACAATGTTAAGAGACTAGCGTTGAGTGAGAAAAGACCTGGAAATGGGTAGAAGAAGGAAAAACAGAACCACTGTAGGGTACCGCTGCAGTGGTAGTTTTACCAATGCAGCAGCACCGCTGCAGTGAAACTTTTACCACTATAGCAACGCCGCTACAATGGAACTTTTACTGCTGTAGTGGTAAGCTTCCAAGAAGCTTCCTTGTGTGGTGATTTCTTGTCCATTGAGAAAACGACCCCATGATTGCAATATTTAAGTTATAAATCACTCCCAACGCACATAGTAAGCGAAGTTATTATTATTAAAGGTGCAGAAATGATAAATGTCCTAAAAATATAAGAAAATAAAAAGAATAATTATTTGTTATAAGCCCCACATGGGGGCAACCAAAATCCAACAATGATAAAATAAAATATGAGGGGGGAGGGGGAAAATCTAGCTGGTGGCATCAATGCATGAAGCATCTGAACCCTCTTCCTCCATTTCGCTAATGAATGAGAACTCCTCGGTGTCTTTCCTTGTCAGCTTTGGGAGCTTCTTGGTGGGGGAGATATAATTGAACATCACCTACACGACCTTCCACATCCTCACCAGTATGCGGTCCCGGGAGCAGCGCTTCTTCTTCTCTTAATCTAGCTCTTTTTGGAGCTCTGCATAGGCTCAAGCTGGGTCCAACAGGGTAGATGAGATCGAAGGAGCCAATTCGGGTGGAGGAAGATAAGTCCTCTCCAAATAACCCTGCACAACAGCAAGGTCGTCTTCCCAACTGCTGAGAGATGTGGGAGCCTGAGTAGGAGGAGTGCCAGACTCCTCGCCACCTCCGACCTTACTACTTCCACCCTCTTCTCCTACCTTCCTCTTCTTTTTGTTGCCTCTCTGAGTTCCCCTAACCCTTAAAGGATTGAACACTATATCGTACTCCTTATAGGTATCATTATCCTTCGTGGGCACATCCACCCTCTTACACAACTCGGTTATTAAGAAAGGCAAGAAAATATCCCTCATTGACCTCTCCTCATCCACAATCTGCACCCCTATATTTATCTCAATATCCACAAGAGCATAAGCCACTACCATAGCCCAATGAAAGACCACGTCAGTCATATTTCCTAAAGGACGAATCCTCCGGGACACCAGCTGCAACCACACTCTAGCCTCTATCGAGAAGTAGATACTCTTGGTCTTTTTGATACCTTACCACTTCACCTTCCCCATATAACCCTTCAGTGCTATGATCCTAGCCGCCCATTTCAAGTCTGACTCCCAGACCTTGGCCTAAAAAGCAGTATTGGAGGGGTTTGGGACCCCTAAGGCATTGTTGATGGTGACAACATCCATCAAGTATTTCTTTCCCATAATATGGATGGTGGAGATGGGCACGAACCAATCTACAATGGAAGGATGTCGTAAAACTCCTGAACTAATTCTAGGTTGCACCATGGGACAGACTCAGTCCACATGCCCCACCTAAAAACCCTTAGCCGATCATGGAACTCGGGTGTCTTATCCTCTACATACCTCATCACAAAATGCCACTCATAAAAGAAACACCTCATACTCAAGCCTCCTCATAACAGTTATGGCTGGTAGTATTAGGAAATTTTGGTATTAGGGTTGGTGCTTCATAAAAATCCTGCAATATATTGGAAAATTGAGTATTAGAAACCAAGTCGAGGTACTATGAGAGGAACAAAATTTGAGACCCTTAAAGGAAAATAGGAACTTGGATGTTACTGTCAGGTACCACTATAGCTGTAAAATAACCGCTGCAGTGTTACCATTGTGGTGAAAAAGTTATTGCTGCAGCGATTCCATTGTCCCCAACTTGCCAACCTCCCCTCCCATGGTGTATTTTTAACTTTTCTTCGTATTTTTGAGATTTAAGTATAGATCAGGCTTGGTAAAGTTTGTACGAACCTTTTTACACTATAATGGGAGCACATAACACCCAAATTCTAACCCAATTCGCCTAATTTTTTAAAGAAGGTGACCCTTTACCTTTTACCCCTTCCATGGACAAAATTCACCATGAACTATGTCAATTTTATGCCTAGGACGCTGTAGGAGAATTGGAGAGGAAAGAGAATCTAGCATGTTTATCTTTTTGTACAATAACACCACCAAGATTTCAAACTCAAAAGTTACACCAAAAATCATCCGAAAATTCTACTCTAACGGAGTTTTTGCAATTCTACGACAATGAGTGCATAAATAAAGTAGTAGAAGCGAGAAATTTACCTAGAAATGACATTGGGAAGGGATTGCACATAGATAATCTAGAGAATTTGGAGTGGGGCAAATGAAAATGGGGGAAATGTTTCATTCTCCCTAATTTGAATTGCCGTGAACCACTGCTGCTGTAAATTACCACTGCAGTGGTAATTTAATTACTGTAGCGGTAAATCCCCCCCTCGAGTTTCAGTTTTCATCTTGACTTTTCATGCGTTGCAGTATTTTGTGATATTCAAATATTTTTGGGACAACCTGTTACATAAGACATTATTGTGAAATTCTTTTCGTAGTTGATGAAAATTTTGGTGTATAAATTTAAACAGTGTAAGGACCTACTAATGATAGGTTGGCTAGTTACATCGGTTCCATGGTTAATTAGCCAAGGATAAACGATGTGAGCTAATACAGATTATGAGGTCGTTCTTCCTTTAATACGTCGCAGATCTGAAATTTAAATCATGCCTAGAATCCTTGTATCTTCACTTTGTGGCCTTTTGGGGACGAATAGTGGGTAAATTGGTATATAATGTAACGACCTAAAATGTTGTTATGTTGAAAAACATTTCAAAATATTTTTACTATGAGAAAAATCCTTCTAACAAGGCCTAATAGGAATTAATTCATAGGAAGAAACAAGGCCTAACATAATCAGGCCAACAATTTAAAAGGAATTAGGCTAGTTTGCTGCCTATTGCTGGAAAATCAATCGCTGTAGTGGTAAATCGGGTATTGGCCAGCCAAAATATTTTAAAACCCTCTTCTTTTAAGCCTCTTGAGGTCATATTTTTCCATCAAAAACACCTAGAATAAACCCCACCCTTAGAGAAAAGAGGTTTCAAAGGATACACTTCATGAGGGTAATTTCAAAGCACACCCATCGAGAACCTAATGAGGCGAGGAGCTTAGCACATGCGGGATAACATCCTCCTCTCAATAGCAACATAATTCATCTACAAGGGTAGAAGTGTTGAGAGTGATGCTCTGAGGGTCGGTACATGTATGGAGATAGATTGGTGTCTCTGTCATGAAATGTAAATTGAATATTCGTAATTGTTTTCAAGCACTACATTCTGATATTTAACTGTATTTGCATATTCATACATATCGATGATGATGGTTATGACAGTGTGTGATGGTGAGTTGATGATATTGATTATGACAATAAGATCATGTTGATGATGATAGTGATGATGATGAATTGATTATTATTATGATGGTATTGAAGTCATTATGAAATGACGACTGTTAATGGTGTTGAGAAGAGAAAGTGGAGATGCACATAATTTGCATACATATATTCATCATATGCTTTGGATGTACTTTTATAGTTAATTGTTATGATAGACTTGTCAATGGAAACTTATTGTTAATCATAAATCACTGTGCCCTGCTTTTCATAAAAAGTAAGAGCGTCATGTATGTCTATGTACTTAAATATTTAATTAGATATGCTATATCAGTTAATTGATAAGGTACCTGACTACTCGTTAGTGGCTCTAATACCAAGTAGAGAAGGGGTCAATGGGGCATGGCAAGGCACGTGGGTAATATTAGCTTGAAGGATAACAACAGACCTCTAACTTTTCCAACATGACATGATAGGCTGTGTTTGCATATGATCTACTTTCGTTATTATTAACGCCAACTTTATATTTTTAGTCTTTACTGTAGTTTGTTTGCGTCTAGTTTTCAAACAATCTATAGTCCATAGTTTTTAATCCTCAAATTCAGAGTCTTGTACATATTTGTGTCTTTGTTTACCTTCCTTAGATTTTAGAACAAATAGTGTCTAAGTCTATTTCCTTATATCTTTTGCATAAATACATCAAGTCTTTATTGTCCACAAAACACAAAAATATGTCTATTTCAGAGTCTTTACCGTCTTCTTCGTCTGCGTCTAGTTCGTGTAAGTCTTTAGCAAAATTACATATGTCTCCTACTCTCAGTAAAAATCTGTCATGTAAATATGACTACCTCTATGAAGTAGATGTGTTGTCACAAGAAAATAAAATATTTTCCACATATCTACCTCTACTAAATCCATACTCAGCCTTTGTGAAGAAGGCATGCAACCCGTGGCTGCAGATCCATTCTTTGGTCCACAAAAGCCAAAAGGAGTTAAGGAATATGTTGTTGCATCAAAACTTGACTAGCACCCTATTATTGCAACTCAGGAAGAACAGTTCATCACTCTGCAGATGCCGGAGAATTTTTTCGCGACAGTGGAAAAGACAAGGTTTCACCCATATCCATTTTGGTGCCGTCGGAGTTGCGATGACGTATCACAAAAGAAAAGGCCAACTAGTAGTGGCACATCTTTCTCTCCTAGATTCTAGATACAACAAGTTCCAATATACGAACTTGGGTACGTCAGAGATCACACTGAACGCCGGAACAGTCTTTGTTACTATATTTCCCAACATCAACATGTCCTTCTCTAATCCGTATCTGACAGAGGCGTTGAAGATCCAGGTCTAAATCCTCAGAGATCCTCAAGCTGGAGATGCCATCCAGGCAACTCTACACTACCAGATAGCTTGGAGAGTCCAAAATCATGCTATGGATCTATCTCTTCTAGGTGGCGAGAATGCTTTGTTCTTAAACATAGATGTCACTCATGGAACCACACAATGTACCCAGATCCCGAGGCAAATATCCAGCGAAGAACTCACCAAAATTCTTCCAGATTCTTAGGTCACAAATTATGAGAAATTGAGAGACCATCCTCAACCTCTCCAGTCCACTAAACCCACTGTTACCAAAAAGAACAACAACACAGTCGCTATAAGTTTCGACCACTTCCACCTCAAGCAGCCCCATAAAACGACCTTCTCTATCCATATGTACCAACTTTGAGATGACCTTCTAGATGTGGATAATCAGGATACCATAAAATGGTTTCTTTCGAGCTTTATGAGCGAACATGTTTGGATAAAGCAATTCATTCATGAAAGGCGCAACGTGCAGTGGTACAAATGTGCTTTCACGGGACACTGCCCATGGAAAATTGACTGTGGATGCAAAGGGTGTCAGGAGAATGACGATGAGGAATGGAATGAGTACTACAAGCCCATAGAAAAAGGGGAAAAAAAGAAAAGTAGAGGAAACTCCAAAAGGGAATTCAGGAAGAGATACAACAAAGGAGACCCATCTATTGGTTCTCTTAGCCATCAAGGAAAGTATGAATTCCTTGTGCATTACAAACCCCAAAATTGCCTAGCTCCACCCACTCCATTGAAAAGTAAAAGCACCCAAACCAGAAATAAGCCTATAACTAATCTGTTCATGATGTCCCATACAGGCTCCAGTCATTCAGATGACTTCCCACCAAACAAACCCTTTGAAAAGGATAACTTAAACCACGCTTCAAAAATACCAACAAAAAAATATTATCCTACCGATGGGTGAAAAGACGCCCCTAAGCGACACAAAAGCAAATCTCAACTGGCAATCTAAAAATGCCCTGTGCTAAAACAGGATATTGGTCAGTATTGGCCAATCCCTCAAGAGTGTTGCTCATACACAGACCAAGTTGGTGAACAAGATTGAAACAAAGAACAAGAAAGTGGAACAAACATCTACCCAGCATGATGGACTAGTTCGTGCCCTAGAACTCAGGCTCAAAACCTTGCAATATGGCATATGTCCACCAAGCACCTCGCTATCCCACTTTTTCGAACAACAACAAAAAGAAATGGCTTCTTTGAAAAAACAGATCCAATACCTGAAATATGGTACCTTTGAATCACAGAGAACCCATAGATCACTACCAAAACAAACTTCATTCCCTATGTCGCCTGAGACAAACTTGTAACCAAGAATGGGCCACAACTTTACCACTTTCCCATCCAGTCCACCATTGCCTATGTCCTTCTCTCTAGCTTCTCTTGATGCATACGAGTTTGACATAGCCAAGCCTACTTGGGAAAGAAAAGATGCCATAGAGAATAAGAAAAAGGCCGATGTAGACCATAAACAATCTAAGAGAAAGATGGAACTTGGTTAGAAGGATACAGACAGAGGAACCATGATAATCTCAGGTCATGACATCACCTTCCCCGATGATGACTTGACGATTCGAGCACCCGAAGTGCCATATAAAGATAAGGAATGGGCCACCTTACTAATGGCTAGAACCAGCGACAACTGCAAAGAAAACTGTTAGAACTAGATTCCACACCTTCACCCTCGATGACATCAAGGTTTCAGCCTGGCCCCAAAGAATTAAGACTTCTACACTTGGATAGTAATGAAGAATCTAACTAAACGAGAAAAGTACATGATCTTATCAGAGTTCACTTTGAGGTTCTTTGAAATCCTCAGAGACTGGTGGAACACACTTAGGATTACCAACAAGAATACCTACTTTACATCCCAAGACTTTGCCTTCAACATCCAAATCCTACAAGAGATCTTCTGCGGAGACCCAGGCCAAAGAAAGGAGAAGCTGCGGAGGCGACTCTTCAAAATGAAGTGCATATCATACAACAGAGATGTCATCGATGTCCACTTACAAAAGATGGAGAAGATCTACTTCGAGTTGGGCGGAGACCCCAGCCTGAAGTAAGCCTTCGTATCATTACTATCAAAGATGCTAACAGGCCACACGATAACGATTGTAGAGGACAAGTTCAAATCCATCACAGTCCCATAGGTAGGCTACATCCTTTAGGTCATCGTTCAAGCCCTAGACAACATATGCACGAAGAGATCTGTACTAAAGCAGATTATGCAAAACACTCTAGCTCTCGATAGGGCATGCAACAGGGATAATATTGTCACTAAATCCAACTACCCTTGTTTGAGCCATCGGATAAGTTCCAAGAGATATCTGTAGTTTAGGAGGTTCAAACTCCCTAAACCTCCAGACGATAGGTCCAGGAAAACCAGATATTTCAGACAAAGAAATCCAACCACCTATAAGAAGAACAACGGATGCTTCATCTATAAAAAGCCTGGACACTTTGCGATAAATTGTCCTCAAACTAAGAAGTCGAAAGACTCAGTCCACCTCTTTGAAAATATAGCACACCACATGAACATCCATCTTAGCAAAGACGATGACCTTAAATCGGTCTTCTCACTAAAGGAGGAACTGATAGAGGACACTCTATTCTCATTGGAAGTTTATGAAGAATCAGATGATATCTATGCAGATGATCTCTACCTGATATCAAGTGCAGGAAAAGACGACGTCCGCCTGATAACAGAAAAGCCGTCTAGTCAATTTCTCATGCTCAACACATCAGTGATACCCTCTTTCAGAATAGCAGACTACCCCCAGATCTACTCAACCCATATATTGATCCATTTGTTTCATCCATTCTCCTAGAAAGAAGAACTTTCTATGAGCTGCAGGTGTTCAAAAAGTGTAGATGATCCATTCTGAAGCCGTTTGGAGTTCATCCTGAATATCTTTTCTGCCATGTGTTCGTAGCGCTAGCCAATGACTTTCCATAAGAGCTCCTATTTCTATTCTGGTACTTGTACCACCAGTACAACATCCTCATGGAGTTCAAGTGCGATGCATTCAAGCACTTTAATTGAATCCAACCAGCTCTCAGAAGGTTTATGCTGTGGTTCAAGCCATGACAATATTGAGTTTGATACTTTAAATATTTCTATGATGCAAAGGTATTCATGCTACATCATTCAGTGGGAATCTCAAACCACGAGGTCCAAGCTCAGCCAGAGATTCCACTCTACTGGAAATTTCCCGTATCGATCCTATCCTTAGAAGACGAATACTATGAAGCACAAAAAATTATCTTCTAGCAAAATAGATGCATTCTAAAGGAGATATGGAGAAAAGAATAGAGAAAATAGAACTACAATGATAACTATCCCCACTGGGACAAGGTCCGTCAGACAACAAAGGAATATCAGCCTTTGTATGAATTCATGAGGGATGAAGTCGCCAAAGCCATTAAAAGCATAAGGTTGAATGTTCCACCACAGGAATGGGAATGCAACACAGCAAGTTCATCCAACAGGAAGGTTTACTTTACCAAATCACTAAAAATAAGCTTGGAAGACAAAGAACACCTCAAGAAGAAGCACAACGTCGACTGGTGAAAGAAAGAAGGATACACAAACTCGCCGTCAGCACCTTACAACACTGCATAAAAAGATGACGCCAGATGACATGTACAAATTTACTACTTACCATCAGCTCTGTGGAATTTCCTGCCAAGGTTTACCACGAAACCCTCTCAGAAGGGTTTGCCTACAAGCTGCTTGTCCAATTGCTTGGTAGACACCTACAAGGAGTTTACCCACCTGCTTGCAAAAAGATTACAAGATGCTTACCCACCTGCTTGGAACTCAGCCACAAGTTGCTTAGTCACCTGTTTGTACATGCTGCCACATGCCAACAACATGTTTGTATTTTGTTTTGTTAGGCTCCATCATATATTTATGGGGGCCCAGTTTGAATAAAGGGTGTTGTAAATTTCATTTTTATAAGCATAAGAATGTGTTCCTAGGAGATAAGTGTGTGACCGGATAGGGCTTTACTATTTTTAGAATAGTGGGCCACGTGTGATATTTATCCATTTGTTTGTATTAGGGCTTCCTTCGCCTATAAAAGGAAGCAGAGGTCTTTTTTTGGAGGACATCAATATCTCCACCTCAAAACTCTTGTAAAGCTTTTCTCTTTTAATAAAATATTTGTTGGCTAAATTCTCTCTCTTGCTCTTCTCTTCCGGGATGGGCACTTCGGTCCCTTAGGTCGGAGTAGTGGGCTAAGGAAAGATTATGCAAGGCAAGTGTTATTATTGTGATTCCAATATGGATTTCTAAGTCCTTTCCATGATTATGAAAAGAAATTGATTTCTAAGTCCTTTCCGTGTTTATGAAACGAAATTGGCTTAAGTCCAACACAACAACTTTTCAATTTTCTTCTTACTTTATTATGAAACACGTAAATCCACGTTAGTTGGGTAGAGAAACTTGTTCCCACATGAATGTTGAGGGTGATAAGGCTAGGGAAAGATGCTAATGTGGTTGTACTGATACTACACTTACTGTATCTTTGCTTGGGTGTATAGCGATGGTGTAGGTCAGTTGGGGTTTCTATAGAAGCGATGGTGATCACTCTGCATCAGCTCTTGTCCTCTTGATGTTACATGGATGATGTATCTTGGAGTTTCCTGTTCCTTGTTTAGTTCTCTTGTACCAGTTTAGACTACATTCTGGGGATTCACTATTGGTTATTTTCCGCACTGTATTTACTTATCAATTGTATTGAAAAGGAGATTTTATGAATTTAATAAATGAGTTGTTTTGGATAATTAATATGATTTAATGTCCGTATTAAATGAATAGTTGGGTGGTTACGGTTCTCCTAGCTAGGATAGATTTAGGGAGGTGCCCACACGATCTGTGGTTTTGGTCGTGATAGAAATAGGGGAAGAGATTATAAGGTTGAGAATTGAACCCTCACTGAGCTACTAAAATTTTCAACTTTTTTTTCTCACTTTATACTTAAATACAATTTTTTATACTTTACTCAAATGTTAAGAAATGTTTAAGACCATAAGTTTTAAAGTCTTATAGCCATATAAATATAATAGCATATTTAGAACCACAATTTTTTGAAACTATGTACCGAATCAAATTAAGTCATATAATTTGAAACAGGGGAGTACTTATTTACCCTCAGTATTTAAGGGAAATAGAAAGCAACGTCAAGATAAACTCTATGGACTGCAATTATCAATTACAAATAGTCTTGTAATGGAAGAAGAACTCCAACTCAATTAAGATATTTTGTCCATGATCTATTTCTATTTGAAGATCCAAATTAAAGTCCAAGATGAGGTGGAATATGGAATGAATCTTCCACCATATAGAGAAAATACTGCAGCCCAAAACTAATGTTATTCTAACTAGTTTCTAAAATTTATACTTAATAGTTGCTTTATTCTATGTTGACTTTATAGGATTATGTGTGTGGCAGCCTTCTATGCCACTAGGAAATGTCATTTTCATTTAATTTTGTCTTTGATCAATCTCTTCTTTACTACTCCCTCCGTCTCAAAATAGTTGGCAGGTTTAGATTTTGCACAACTCTTAAGGAAAAATTAATTAGGAGTGTGATTTGACTAATATATCCATTATTAAATCTTTATCTATTTACATGCCTCTTAATTCTAGAATAATTAATGTTAAGGGTAAAGTTGGAAAAGAATGAATAACGTCCTCTTGATCTTTCAAACTGACAATTATTTTTAGACAAGTATTTTTAGTAAACATGTCAATTATTTTGAGATGGAGGGAGTACCTATATAAAGGGGTGCTTTGTTCATCCATGAAAATATGATTTTGAAGAATATAATATATTTAGAATTCTTTTTGAACCTTTGTGGCAGATTGCTTTGGGATTTATCTTTCAACCTAACTAGTTCATAGTTTAAGGTAGTAAGTTAATTTCTTTCTATGATATCTTTGATTTCTTGGTTTTATTAATCTTTGATTTCTTGGTATTATTAGAAGGTGATTAGTACGCATACTAATAATTTTCTAACGTTACTCACAAGATCCAATTCTAAACTTGATTGGTTTTTCAAGTAAAGACGTTTGGTTCAACTGATAACCAATTCATTGTTACTTGGATCTTTTAAAAGCCTAAGAACTTGCATTCTTGAAAGTTCTTGAAACTATTTTCTCAAATTTCCCATATCTTTTACTTCTTGTTCAGTCTTTTCAATTCGTTCTCTAATTTTGCTTCCACATTTATTTTAGGTTCATACTCCAACTTTGAGATTCCCTTCCTTTGTGTTATCAATTTGTTTGCATTAAAATTTAAGCACTCATTTGGTCATAGTATGGCTTAATCATTAAGATATTTTAAAGGTTTTAATATCATTAAGATATTTTTTTGTGGGATAATTTTTACCACCACTCTCTCCACAATTACCATCACTAACCACTTCTACGATCACAATCACCATCACTGTAACACCCTGTACCTACTAAACCCTACTTGACGATGTTGAACAATGGTTACTCAAGTGTCGAGAGTCAAAAGTATGTATTTTGTAATGTTATTGATGAGATAAGTGATATTGGGCCTAGTACAAGGGATTAGACCTTTGTAGGAGGTGTAACACCCCGTATGTTGTCGAACCTATACAACTACATTTACATTTATGGAATTAGTAAAACATGGGAGATTTGATGAATTATTCATTTATTTGTTGGGGCTTACATGAGTCTTGTGCCATTGGGCCAAATGAGGCCCAAAGATTATAAGAAAGACTTGGCCCAATGGGGCAAAAATGATCCAATCTTCCATTTGACCAAATCAACCAGGCATTTAATGTCAAGAGTTGGATAAGAGATACATAAAGGGACTATAAAAAAGGCACAAAATCAGATTTTATTCTATTGTGACACCCATGCCTTTTTCTAGAATTCTCTCAATATTTCTTATTTCACACAAACCCTGAGTTCTCATCTTTGCAGACAAGATCACCTTTGTACAAGACTTGGTAAGTGTTTATTATCATGGTTTAATATATTTTATGCATGAAAGATGGTTTATATCATGTTGGTTATGTTGGTGAAGTGTGAGAAGTTCACTATGTGTAAAATAATTTGTGTTTGCTAAATCGGAGGTTGGTTTTGTCTTGCAAACTTGAACATGGACTTGTGATCTTGAAGGAAGTGAACTTGATGGATTAAATATTGACATGTGAGATGTGATTATAGCCTTGCCTTTTTTATCCTTGTGTATAATGTTTGGAATTGTTGTTGTAAATTTGGTTATGGATTTGGTGACGGATTGAAAAGAAAGTGAGGTTTTTGTGATGTTTATGTGTGTTGTGAGAACATGGCTGATTGTTGGCATATAAGATGATAAAAAATATGTTAAAAGAAGTTTATTTATGATCATTGACCATTCATTGCATAAAAAGACCCAAAAGAGACTAATTTGGCCGAAAATGGGCATCCGCCCTCGCAGGTGAGGCACCTGCGGGCGCAGGAGCTAACGCAGATGACCCTGGACACTGCCAAGGGACATATGCGGCCACATGTCATCCACCTATGGGCGCAGTTAGCTTCGCAGGTCCCTTCCAGAACACCATTTTGCATGTTTTTGTCCCCCTTTGACCCCTGAAGGTCCCTATACCCTTTATGGATATAATTAGCAACTTGTGATGCCGTTTTAATGACTTTAAAGGGGCGTATGGAAGTATGTTGGACTATTTTAAGTATTTATTTTTGTTCATAAGTTGTTATGAGGCAAGTTGATAGGAGTAATTGTGACGGAATGCTAATGAGAAAGCATAAAGGGTAAGTGTGATGTGAAATGCTATTGATGTATGACATTTTGGTCAATGTGTGGAATGTTATGGTGTTGTTGGTATGAGAATGCAGTGGATTGTATTGTAAAGGGTGAAATGACACTATACGACAGTCATATAGCTCATTGTCGTTTTGTACACTTGTATGGTAAATAGTTGTTAACGAGAGTTCCACTATGAACTTGTATTGTAGAGTGAAACATAAGGAAGGAGCTGGACTATTGTGTTCATATATAGACTTGTGTACTCATACTTGGAAGTGAAGGTATGTAAGGTTACTCTTTTCGTATCTTTCTGCAGCATAGAGTATTCACCTTGTTATGGTACTTATTCTATTCCGAAGTGTTCTAAAGTATTCCTATCTCAGGTTGACAGATATAGTTAATCACATGTTCCTTATTCTTAGACCAATTGTGATTCATATGTCTCTTATCCATTGACTGAAGTTCCTCAGCTGTCATAATGTTGTAAATTCTAAGAGAACTATCTCAAGAGAGTAATGAGGTTAAGAGAGTCTATTTATTTTGAATAGCATTTTGTTTCCAATCATGTCATGTTCCAAAAGTCTAATAATATTATGATTATGTTTGTACCAATCTATCACAAGTAAAAGTGTCAATCTCATATAAGTAATAAGGGAAGTAATGTGCAAGCTAATGTATCTATCCCTCACAAGTAAAGGTATCAATCTTACAAGAGTAAAGACGTGAAGTAATGTATGTATGTGTTCCAAGTCACAAGGTATAGCTAAGTAATGAAAGAAAGAGTAATAAGAGAAAGAAGTAATGTATAACCGATGAGTAATCTTGGGTGGTATCCCAAGGGCTACAGAAAAGCACCTAGCATGGGTTAATAACATCCCAGGGGCGATACGAAAGCCTAGCATGGGTTATCACAGTACATCCTAGGGGTCACAGTACCTAGCATGGGTTAATAACATCCCAGGGGGGACACGAAAGCCTAGCATGGGTTAATATAACATCCCAGGGGTCAAAGTACCTAGCATGGGTTAATCTCATCCCAGGGGCGACAGAAAAGCCTAGCATGGGTAGAACAATAAAGATGAACATATGTGAAGACAAGATAAGTAAAGAACATAATATACATGGTTCCTTACATACAGAAAGAGAGTTTATTCACATTGACTACTTCTCATATATTGACTCCATTGTTGTTGATATTATGTATGGTGTAATTCTTATGGCCTTACATACTTAGTACATTATTCGTACTGACCCATCTTGGGGATTTACCTTACTTGCTGCAGGTGCAGGTACTAGTAGACCTCCTCAGTAGGCTGCGGACCATATACAGATCTTTGGTGAGCTCCAGTTGCTTCGGGGCTTCCCAAATCACATGTGTACTCTAGGTTTTGGTATTATGTAAATATTGTATAGACATGGTCATATATCTGTAGAGGCTTTGTAGACGGTTGTGGGAAGACAAATGTAAGAGATGTATGTCCATGTTGACTTGATGGCCTTGTCGGCCAAGTTTCACATATGTATATATTTATCACATGTTTCATGAATTCCGTTATTAGAATGTTAAGTTCTTACGTGATAATGGTATTTCTTATGGAATGCATATGAACGAACATAAGCAAAGATTAGTTCTCTCGGGCCTTATCGGCTTCGAGTGCCAGTCCGCCTCAATGGGATTTTGGGTGTGACAATCACTAACCACCTTTGCAATCACAATCACCACCATCACTATAAACCACTGCCACTGTCGCAATCAACTCTGCCATCAATAACCACCACTAACAACCACCATCATTGTTAGCCACTACTATCAATCACTACCACACCTACCACCATTATCATTATAATTATATCCATTGCCATCACCACCATTATTTCCACCTCTGCCCACCACTATCAGTTGTTACCATCACGGTGGCCCATCCTTACCATCGACTACCTTCACCATCACAACTAGCACCATCGCCAATTACTACCAACACTATCATCAACCACCACAGATTCATCATAAACCACCACCAACTACTAAAATAGACCAATTCCAACATCATAATCACCACCACCACAACTAAACATGACCATTGCGCCAGTTACTACAACACCAACCATTTCCCTCATCATAACTATCACCACCACCATTGCTATCCATTAGCATTAACCATTCATCGCAACTACAAAAGATCTTCACCATCACTAGCAAACATAAATGTTTCATTTTTTATAAAATAAATAATTTTATTTTATTAAATTTATATTTTTCTAATATTTAATTACTTTTCTGTTTGAATAGTATATATTATGTTTAAAAATAAGTAAATTATGCATATTCAGATATTGAAAACAAGCAGTCTTAATTATTCAATGTTTGAATCTAGAGACAACATCTTAATCATTCTTATAAGTATTCAAATTTCTTAATGTTACTACAAATAAATGGGACCTTAGTCAAACAACCCTTTGTTAATTTCCCGATCGATGCCTAGGGTCGATACCTGCTGATAGCTGAAAATGCACCTTAGGATGATGTAACACGGTCATATGTAGATGCAAACCCAAACAAGGTTGGGTTGAATCCCATAGGAACTAAAGAGAAAATAATATAGATTGGACGAGTACTAGATTGATAGTTCGAATTATGTTAGATTTGATTTTTTTTTATTTAATTAAAAACTAGAAATTGCAGTAATAATTTTGAGATGTAAACTGTAGGATTAAAGTACTAAGGTTCTCTAGTAAGGAATGCGTCATGATTCAGTTTTCATGCAATTACAGATTGGTTTTAGATATGTATTTAGTCACTAAACCATCACTCAGTCTTCCCCAAGAGTTGAATGCTTTATTTCGATATGCTATTTCCATAACTATATGAGTTATTTTAGATAAGAATGACTGATTATGCCAAGTAAATTCAACTTATTCCTAAAAGTGCCTTGATTTCATGTAACTTTTCTTCTACCAAACCTTAATTTGCTTTCCCAAGCAAAACTAAGATATTATGGTGCAGGTTAATGTTTGCAACCATACCTAAATCAATAAGAATAAGAAGAAGGTGATTTTAATTCTCAAAAATCATGAAACACACAAAAACCTATGAACATTATGCCCTTAGCAGAGGATTTAGATACTCATGCTTGAAAGTAAACAACAAGAATAATAAAGTAAACAACAAGAATAATAATGAAACAAATTTATAATGCTTAATTGAATAAAAAATTGAAAGAATTGATGATGATCTTTGTTCTTCGCAAGACTTGTAAACTAGAGAGAAATACTAAAACTAGAACTCTAAAAGTTAAAACTAAGAAACAATGTCAAACTCTTTTACAAAGTAACCCTATGAAAACTATTTGTAATGGTTCATAAATTTGAAATCCAAAAGATATGAAATTTGAATGAATTTCCAAAGCATGCTTACTTCACTTAAGTTTAAAACACTCCTATTGCACTCTAGGCGTAAGATTTGCGGAGTTCATGAGCGAATAGGGCTTGAACAAGGGTAGAATGTGAAAGGTCATTTTTTCAAAATATTTCTTGGTCATTAGGGCTTGAATTGGGGTTTAAACACTCAGATTTTAGTGTATAATAGTTCTATGGCACTTTACCAACCTTTATCTGTGTTAAAAAGTTAAAAAAGGACAATTTTTGCAAAAAAATACCATTGGAGCGTCAAGGTCAGTTGGAGACAATGAAGACTGCTATAGTGGCCTCATCCAACTATAGTGGAAAAATTCCCGCTCTAGTGGTCCTGTGATAGCGGGATGCCTTTCGCTATAGCAGGAGGCAGGCAGTAGCCTCCCTTTGATTTTTGAACTTAGTATTTTCTGAAACTTTGTAACTGATTGAGTACCTCTATGGATTCTATCTTTGTTTTGGATGTTTTTTAAGGACTACTAGCTTCATAGCCGTTAATCAGGACAATGCTCCCCTTCCCTTCCAGAGATTTTCCGACTGTAGCTATTTGCAGAGGTACTGGGACTACCAAAGGTTGGGTTTCTGCTATAAGAGGGGGTTTAAAATGAACAAGGTTCAGTAGGAGGCACCAAATTTCTATACCCAACTTTAAGTGTTTGGGTGGATGCCGCTGGTAGAGTTCGTTCGGGCTGGGGTCTCGAGCTGGGATCAGGAGTTCATTCCATACTCCTAACCATGCTCCGAAATAACCCTCACCCTACTATCTGCATACAAGAGGTATGGTTTCTTATTGATGCGTCCACTATCTATGAGATCTTGGGATTGCCAAATGTCCCTAACACTGAGTACGAGGCCAACGCTAGGGAGATATATATGTAATGGCTGAGGGACGCCGTGATATCCAAGGTTGTTCATAGGAGATCCTAGTGGACCAGCCCTGAGGATATTTAGAGCATGTACTTTAGTATGGATGCTCGAAGGTGGCTAAATTTGGTGACTTAGAGGATTCGTCATTTAAGTAACACCACTAAGCGACATACCTTCGGGCTCTGGTGATGGCTTGTGCTATGTGGGGGATTAAGCTCAATGTAGGGGCATATATAGTGTTGAAGTGGAAGACCTTTTACTAGGGCAACAAGAAGGCTCATTTCCTTTCCCGGCTTGAATACTGAGCTATGTCTCTTACTAGGGTGCCTAGGAAGGATGCTAACAAGGATATGGAGGGTGACACACCCATGAATCCTCTCAAGGTGAAGGGCGCACAAGGTCGGAGCAAGAATAAGAGAAAAGTGGGGACAGAGAGAGAGAGAGAGAGTGTATAAGAGAAATACAGGAGGATGAGGATACCCCTACCACACAGTCCCCTATATCCCTTGAGTCCTAAAGACTGACATGGCCTCCGTGAGGGAGTACTTGGAGAGATCAAACTTTCCTCCTTGAGGTTTGGTTTCTTTTAGTTACATAGCCCTCTCAGACCTGTATCGAGCCTAAACAGAGCTCCGAAGGGAGTTGGATGAGTAGAAGAAGAAGAGGCACTCTCGGGATTGCATGCTTGCCTGAATGTAGAAGACTGTAAAGGTCATGTTCAAGTGCGCTGTCCCTGATCAGAAGCTTCCCAAGCTGAATAAGGAGGACGTGGAAGAGTTCTCCTTCTTGAGCAACATGGAAGAAGAGGGCTTCGATGCCTCGAGCCTCAATGAAGATGGGGCCTCCAACTAGCTCCCCGGGCATGCACATTAGACTACCTCTCCTCCCTTTCTATTTTTTACAACTTTTTCGGGATTTGTTTTGCCCTCGTTTGGGGCATATAACAAACAATCTTTACTTTTATCACACATTTCGATTCTTGCTTTTATATTTCTAGTAATGAATGATTCACTATATTATTATATCTCGCATGTTAAACTGATTACTTGATTAATAGAAACTTACGAATGTGTTCGGAAAGGTTGCGAAAAGATGCAAAAATAGGGGAAAATAAGGAAGGGATTCTGCCCAGGCCCACCCTACTATAGCAGCTTGCCTACCTCTACCATGATATTGCTATAGCAAAAAATTTCCCGCTATAGTAGGGTCGTAGTAGTGGGGTAGTGCCGCTATAGCGTCCCACTGGCAGTGTCCGTGAAAAGAAACAATTTCTGCAGTTCCTTTTCCCCCCCATTCCCATTGCGCAATGCTTTAAATCTAATCTTTACGATAGTTAAACCATAATTCCAAGATCGAAACCCAACAATTCAAAAGGTTGACAATGAATCAAAGGACCATTTATACACTCTGGTTATCGATTATAAATCCAACATCAAGAAACATATTAGGCCTTCTCAAATATTCAACACTTATCACACTTAGGCATTTTGTATAACAACCACTTAAAGGCAAGGAAGACTCCAACAATTAGCCAATTTCATTTACCAACCTTACATGTACCAATCATAGTAGCTAATAAATCAAGCATCAAAATTTCCTTTGAATAAAACATAATGCAAGGTCACAATCAACAACATGCAATCAATTTATAACAATTTCACCTATCACAGAATCTTAACACATCAACCAAGTTTTACTATAGAATTTCATTAAACAATCAACTCAACCTGGCATTATTGTTTATCTAAACATATCATTTAACCACACGTCCTCGATGACCACTAGTTGATCATCTAGCATATTAATCATAGAATCCTAACCAATTGGACCGTCTAAGTTCCCATTCGGTTTGATTTGAGATACCAATTAGAATCAAGAGATATTAATTAGACTCAACTCATAAACCATTATTCTGGACATCATGAGAGGAAGGAAAGAAAGGAACAATTCCTAAAATGCCTCATAGCTCCCTGAATATTTGATATGGACGTCAACACACCAATCCGCATGGCTCTACTCGATATCTGCTCTTGTACTTGTGAGACCAGTAACCTAGTGCTCAGATACAAACTGTCATGACCAAACTAATCAGATCATGCAAGAACCTACTCTAATCCACCTAGATAGGAGAACCCTTATCACCCAATTAGAAACATGCAGAAATCATGAAACAATGCCAGTAATCTCTTCAAAAATACTAAAACAGTTATTACAAATTCCTTAAATACATAAAAAGGAAATCCTTCACCCAAGGAACTAGTCTAGACATGCACAAGAGCAACTAACAGGACTGGGATAAATATACAAGACTCAACTTACACCATAGGAACAAGAAGACAGAAGCTGCTGAAGATCTCTAACCGCATCAAGCAATGATACACCAACTGATCCTGCAATAGGCTATACCTAAAAAAGGGTATAACAAGAGTAGTATCAGTACAACCACACATATTGGTAGTCATCATCGGCCGACCCAAGTTAAATCACATAAATATAACATAAATATCTAAAATCAAATATGCACTTATTTAATAAACCAATTTATGTTTCTTAACCTACTTCCCAGTCACTAATGTCCTTACTATTCTCTCTCTCCTGAAGCTTACTTATTACATAAGAATATTACTATTCCACCATTTGATCCACCATACATCATTCACCGCTAAACGACTACCTTTTCACCATTGCATACCACTCTTAACCCCACATCTATCATTTATTCAATTAATGAACCCAATGGTAAACATTTTGATTAAGAACACCAAATCAATTAATAACCCATTCAATTTAGGCTTCTTCATAACAATGGAACACTACAATCACGGACACCACATGAGTTTATCTTATACAGTTTTGTATAGACCAAGGTTATCCACCACCAATTAACTCAATTAACCAACCTAAGCAGGTCACTTAATAATAAACATTCAACCATGGATTTATACAATAATATCATCTTGACACAAAACATAATTAAATAACTTAATCACTTTTACTCATTAATATGCAACTCCAGTCAATCAAATAACATGTCACACTCAACAAATGCTGCTTAACCCAACCAGACAGTAGTAAATCCCAAACATATCAATTTATCAATTTCTCATAAACATATTATAATTATTCCACAATAAGTATTATCCCATCCAGATGCAATATCAACAATCTAAGCCACACACATATCCAAATATATGCCAAGTAAATCAGACCTCCCAAGGATCCAAAAGTAATAACATAATGCAAACCTCGGTTCACTCAAGGAACCATCAAACTCTCCAATTTACCATGTACACACATGCTATGGGTCTTATATATTCCCACTAGCCATGACTTGCAGGGGACGACCTCAGTTCATGTACTAAATAACCCAGACACTAGCCTACCCCTTTATCCCATACTAATGTGATACCACCCTTCTTCTAACATTGATATGTCGTGAACTTACGACACTTAAAACTATGAATATTTGCAAGTACAAAGGTATTTTTCTTTGGATATGATGTGTTTTGTTAGTTTTATAGGAAACTAGGGTCTGGAGGCACATCTGACAGAAAAGATGAGAAAATACTAAGTTAAGGAACATGAGCCCCCATACAAACTATGTAAAGGACACATAAGCCGTGTACCTCAAATCATGTGTGGGAAGATTGGAGGATATTTGAAGTTCAGAGACATGAGCTCTCATATGAGCTATGTGGATAGCATACGAGTCATGTGGATGACACACAAGTCATATGGTGTCCACATGAGCCATGTGCCAGACACAAGAGTCATATGACTCTTCATGAGAAAATATATGAGTTTTTGGTGGAGATTGACCATACGAGAGGCCATACAAACCGTGTGATCTATGCTCAACCCGTGTGGATATGCACCGACCCAGTTCTCCTAGTTAGTTTAGGATAGGTTTTTATTTTGTCTATAAATACTCCTATTGGGTCTTTTGTACAAGATGACATTTTATTACTATTTTTCACGTACTTTTAAGGTTTCAAGGCCATTGATCTTGAGAATTACAAACATCAATTTCTAGGGTTTAATGCAAAGAGTAATCTGGGAGTTTTCATTTTATTACTGTAAGATCATAGTTATTGTCACGCCCCGAATCCCATCGGGACGGATTGGCACCCGTAGCCTATAAGGCCTGAGAGAACCAAGCTTTGCTTCTAGTCATTCATATGCATGCCATCGGAAACACGTGAGCACATAAGAGCTTAAAAATACTAACAACGAAATTCATAGAACATGTGATATATATATATATATACACATATGTGAAACTTGGCCGTTGGGGCCATCAAGTCAAAAACATCATATACCACCTTACATTCATACACCCATATACGTCTGCAAAAGCCTCTAATAGATGCATTTACCAAAATCAATTGAAAGTCGGGACAAGTCCCCGTTTTATACAACATGTACAATGCCAAAACATATGAACAACTGTGACTCAGAGAAGCCCAGAACTAACTGGAGCTCACCAATGATCTGCAACAACTGGTAACCTACTGTGGAGGCCTACTAGTACCTGTGCCTGCAGCAAGTAAGGTAAGTCCCACAAGGGATGTCACTAAGAAGAATGTACTGAGTATGTAAGGCTCAAATGAAACTATATGATATGTAAATATATCAATGAACTCAAATACAAATACATAACCAATATGGATAAGTCATCATTCTGTGTTTTGGGAATCAAGTATATTGCTTTCATTACTTTCTTTGCTTCTTTGCTTCTATGATTATTCATCTTTGCCTGTGACCAGTGATACCCGGGCCCCGACTGAACAGTGGGTTTTAACATAACATAATGTTATGTTGGGATCGGCTCGAGCTAGGCTTATGCCTCTAGAGCTACCACCCATGAGTCAATATATATTGGGATCGGCTCGAGCTAGGTTATTACCTCTAGAGCTGCCACCCATACCAACATATCAGGTTCGACTCAAGCTAGGTTATTACCTCTAGAGCTATCCCCTCTCAGGATCGGTCTGAGCTAGGCTTATGCCTCTAGGACTGCCCCCTGATCTAACAATCTCGGGATCGGCTTGAGCTAGGCATTTCGCCCCCAAAGCTACCACCCATACTCAAGCATTAACCACATATATGCAATACTTCATTCTTTACTTTTGAGATTGATACAATGATAGTCATAACTTTATATGAAGCTTTGGATCAATAATCAATGAGGGAGAGACATGTGAATAAACATTATTGGAAACATAGCCTTATTGGAATCATAACACTATTGGAACCATTGAACAATAATCAATGAACAAGATACATGAGTATAACCACTATTGGAACTTTGGAACACAACGTTTTTGGGATTTTGGAACATTATCAATGAATATGAGACATGTGATTTACCATTGATCAATGAGTAGGAAAAGATGTGATATTGACAATTGGTTACCGGATATAGGATACCTTAGCACATTTTGAAATAAGACAAGTGCGATGTCAATGTGTATACTATGTGCTGCAGAAAGATACGGACAGAGTAACCTTACATACCTTCACTTCCAAGTATGAATATACAAGCCTATGTATGAACACAAGAGTCCAGCTTCTTCCTTACGTCTTACTCTACAATACAAGTACATATCGGAGCTTACATTAGCAACTAGTTACTATACAGGCGTACAAGATGACAATGAACTATATGACTGCCGTATAACGTCATGTCATCCCTTACAATACAATCCACTACATTTTCATATCAACAACACACCATAACATTCCACACATTGACCAAGATATCATACATCAATAGCATTTCACACTATACTTACCCTTTATGCTTTCTCGTTATCATTCCGTCACAATTACTCCTTCATAACAACATATGAACAACAATATATACTTAACATAGTCCAACATACATCCATAAGACACTTTAAAGTCATTAACACGACATCACAAGTTGATAATTACATCCAAAAAGGGTATAGGGGCCCTCGGGGACCAAGACGATGCGAAAACATACAAAACCGAACCTGGGGCTGACCTGCGAAGCCACCTGCACCTGCAGGTGGCTGAGGTGCACCCGCAGGTGACTTGTGGTAGATGCCAGAGGCACCTGCGTTGGCATCTGCGCCCGCAGGTGCCCGCGTCTGCGGGGGCGTATGCCCATTTTGGTCCGAAATGGTCTCTTTTGGGTCTTTTAATGACATGAATGGTCCATGATCATAACAAAACTTATTTTGACATATTTTTGATCATCTTGAATACCAATAATCAGCCATGGTCTCACAACGTACATACAACACCCAAAACTATACTTCACGATCAATAAGTCACCAAAACCATAACAAATTTCACAATAACAATTCCAAACATTATACACAAGGATAAAACAAAGTAAGACTATAATCACATCTCACATGTCAATATTTAATCCATCAATTTCACTTCCTTCAAGATCACAAGTCCATGTTCAAGGTCACAAGACAAAACCATTCTCCGATTGCAAATATAGACAGTTTTACACATAGCACACTGTCCAACACTTTTCCAACACAACCAACAAGATTTATACACCATCTTAAACATATTATATACTGAACCATGAGAATAAATACTTACCAAAGAGTGATCTTGTCCCAAAAGAGATGAGAGCTTAGGGTTTGTATATTGAGAGAAAAAATGTGGAAAATGTTAGAAAAGGGCATGTGTGTTTTTATGAAATAAAAATCTGATTTATTGGCTTATATATTTCCTTTATAATGATCCTCATCCACACACTTGGTGTGTTTACTTGGTCAATGGAAGAATTAGGCAAGAATGGGTCAAATTCCCACTTTGGGCCATGTCTTTCTATGGTTTTTGGGCTTCATTTAGGGCCCAATTGTACAAAACTTATTAATACCCACAATTTAATACATAATTCATCAAATATGTTTTCATATTTCCATAAATGTTACGGTAGTCAGCTAGAATCCAAAATGTACGGGGTGTTACAATTATGTCTTCTTCAATGAATTCTTCTTCTTTTCTTGCACCCATGAGTAGCTAAACACCATAACTAGGGTTGTGGGAACCGTGATGAACTAACAAAGCAGGTTAAGTGCGTGGAAATTCTAGACCAATGTGCTTGCTTGTATTGGTATTTTCTTCATTATGATTGCTTTTTAATGATTGCAAATGTGAAAAACTCACCTGTATTCTAAACTTGCTCGGAAGAGGGGTAGAGATTCGGAAAAGAAAATAACAATAGAGATTTACAGCTATCAACATTCATCTAATAACTTGGGGTTGGTAGGGGAGAGTTAATCTGAAATACAAAACAAGGGTTAGAAGGGAAACACTTGGAGACTGGGAGGAGAAGAGTGATAATCACCTAACTATGGACGAGAGACATTTAACTGAACCTAACTTGTTAGATTTAGCATGCAACGCATTGGGATAGATTGATAGCACAAATAGCCTATGGAGTTATAAAGTCATAGGGAACACAGTCCTAGTGCCTTTTAACTTTGATTACAAATCTGAAGAAATCACCAGTTTCTAATACTTTGTTCACCAAAACCCCCTATTTTTTACTTACATGCTGAATGCTTAGACAAATATTTGATAAAGATTTAAATGTATTCCCTGTGGGATCGACCCCAACCTAGTGGGTTCTATATTTTATCAATGACTGCATTATGCTTTGCTATCGAGGTAAAATTTGGGCTACATCAAATTTTGGTGCCATTGTAGGGAAATATGGTTACAGAGCTAATTGATTGTGTTTGTTGGGGGTTTTTGGTTGCTATTTCCTACTTTACTTTTCTGGTTTTTTTAGGGGTGTGTATGCCTAATACTCAGAGTCAAGGCAATCCCCTGATTCCACTTGATACAAAATTTGAAAAAACTCTGAGGGCTAATTGAAGGATGGTAAATGACGGAGTATATAATTAAGGAGCCCTGCTTGAGGGTGTTCATGATGAGGCTGCAATCTAGAATCAGCCAACACATTAGTATGATGGTCAGGAAATGGCAGAGCAGATCACCGCTCGATTAATGGTTGTGGAAAATGCTAGGCAAGAAGCTGCCAGGCAGGAAGCTAAGAAAGAATGGGCTAGGAAAGATGAAGAAAATTATCCAGCCGCCCTTGATGATCGAGAGAGGCAGAGAAGGCACATGAGGCAATAACCTCTACAACAATATATCCCTTTTTATAGAGATGGAAGAAGATTGAGATTATTTGGAGTCGGCTGAAATAGGTGCTATTATTCACCAAAATTGCCTCCAGGGACTAAATTTGACATCGCTAGTGCCATGATCTACTTGCTGAACTTAAAGGGGGTGTTCTCAGGACTTCCTACTGATGATGCAAATATGCATGTGATGAATTTTATGGGAATTCGCACTTTTTCTAATCTACCTAGAGTGAGTGAAGAGGCGATTAGATTGAGGTTGTTTCCATTCTCTCTAATGGGAGAAGTTACACTATGGTTGGCTGAATTACCACGTGGATCTATTACTACTCGGAATGAGTAGAGGACTTAGTTCTTGGACCAATTTTTCCCACCTTCCAAAATATTCCAATTGAAAGATAAGATTTATAACTTTAGGCAGTTGTATTTGGAGGCATTATATGAGACTTGTTTGAGGTTCACGAAGAAGCTATAGAATGTTCCAAATCACAGAGTGACTGGCAGAAACTTGCTTGAGATTTTCTACAGTTCTTTGAATTCTAACACGAAGGCTGTAGCATTCACTATCACTGGTAGAGCATTAATGAGTCTACATTGGAAGCACACTTCTGATATCCTAGATCAGATCACGAAAACCAACTGAGGTTAACATACTAGAGATGCGGACAGACCCACCGGTGTTTATGCAATTAGAGCATCCGCAGAGTAGAGAACATCAGATGAGTCATTATCTCAAGAGGTAGCACAACTGAGGACTTAGATTAGGTTGCTTACAATACAATTTTCTATAGCGGGAGAGGAAAAATTGAATCTGGTTGGTTTGCATGGTAAGGCACCTAGGTATGAAGATTCATATTCTGAAGATGAGGTAAAGTATCTAGACAGAGAGGTGGAGGGTTTTCGAGCCAAGGGTCTAAGTAAGACAATTTGAACTCTAGGCAAGGTAATCAAGGTCGTAACTATTACAGAGACAATAATTATAATAGGTCTGGGTATAAAGATAGGAGTAGGAAATAAGATGGTGATTGGAAGGGAAAGGATAACTACAAAGATAGAAGTGACCTCTATGTTCCACCTGGGAATCGAGATGCTGGTTTGAGCAATTCAAGGATGGAATACATACTTGTGAAAGTTGTGAAAAGGGTAGAGAAAACTAAAGTCTTCCTTAAGGAGATTAGAGCAGATATTTTTGGGTTGAGCCAAAAGGTCGAATCATATGCTATAACTATTAAGCAGCTTGGGCAACAGTTTGGTCAGATGTCTTCCACATTAAATCAACATCAATAAAGTACACTTTTGAGTAACATCATTCATAACCCAAAAAATGAGGCTCATTGTATGGCAATCACCACATGAAGAGAGAAGGCTCTTGTTGAGGCACCCAAACAAGTTAAGGGTGTTCACTACACTAGAAGAGCAAATGAATACCACAAAAGGTAAATAAATCTCTAAATAAGTACGTTCCATTCCCATAACTTCCTCCACTTTTCCCTTAACATCTCAAGAAAAAGGTGGACGAAAATAAAATTGTTAGTGGGGAGAGCCTAAAAGGTGTTGAAGAACCTCAGACTAATGAAAACAAGGTTAATGCTAAAAAATGAAAAGGAAAAGGAAGCCACACAGATGCTAACCCCTATTCCTAAGCCTCCACCTCCATTCCCTTAGCACTTAAAGAAGAAGGGGGAGGATGGAGAATTTCATAAGTTCATGTCCAAATTGAAGCAACTTTTTATAAACATCCCAGTGGTGGAAGTACTTGAACAACTACTAGGATATGAAAGGTTCATGAAAGAGTTAGTCATGAAAAAGAGAACTGTCAGTTATGAGTTTGTTGGTGATTTGCACCATTATAGTGCAATTGCATCCCATTATCTTATGTAAGAGAAAGATGATCCCGGTGACTTCACAATTTCATGCATAATTGGGTCAGTTAACTTTGCCCAAGCTTTGTGTGACCTAGGCGCAAGCATTAAATTGATGCTGCTGGTAGTATTCAAGAAATTGGGCTTGGGAACCCACAAACCAACAAAGATGTTGTTATTGACGGCGGATCGTACAATTAAAAAAATTGGTGGGCATATTATTTGATGTTTTGGTCAAGGTAGAAAACTTCATATTTCCTGTCGACTTTGTTGTCTTGGATTACGAGGTCAATTTTGAGATGCCAATAATTTTGGGAAGACCATTTTAAGCCATCGGTAGAGCATTGGTTGATATGGATCTAGACGAGCTGAAATTCAAGATGAATAATGATGAAGTCAAGTTCAACGTTTAATACAATCCCAACTATGAAAATGAGGATTTGACTATGAAAACAAAGAAACAAAGGATAGATAGATTGACACAAAGAAGATAGAAGAAAAAGGAACTAAAGAGTATATTAAACTCAAAAACCCCTAATTCGACGGCAAGGGAATCGAAACGCCTTTACAACCACAATTTATAAACAAAGTTCAACAAGAGCCATTCCAAGCTCTCAAACACTCTCTCAAAAGTTTTCATTCTAAATCAATATCAAAACGCTAACTAACTAAATAAAGACCTAAGCTAATCTATTTATAGTCTAGGGCTAAGTTATTACATTGGGCCCAAAAGTGACCCATGGACCAACTTAAGAAAAGAACTAACTTAAGTGGACTGTCTTGGGGTGATGACCCGCCATTGGAGCCATCACTGGCTTGGCGGTGCATCTCAAGGGCCGTCAAAGCTTCGGCAGAAACTTGTGTGGCTTGTCTTCTCTTGACGGGCCTCCAAGTGATCTGTCAGGCCTTGGTGGTCCGTCCCATGAGCCGTCAAGCCTAGGAAGTAGCCTTTTGGATTATTCCAAAGGCGTTCCAAGCTCCAAGCTATCAACCACATATGGTATTGCTCTAGTGTAGGCTTCAAAAGGGCTCTCCAAGCATTTTCTTGTGCCCTTATGAGGTTCATGGTTTGGATCTTCATATGGTGACTTCGAATTATGTTCCTCAAAACGTTGACGCCGATTCGGGATTTATCATCCTCCCCTTCTTGAAAAGGATTTGTCCTAGATTTCAAACCTTGCAAAATCATAGGGAAAACAAATAACAACAATATCCTCATGGCATTAGGGTTAGTGTTAGCAAAAATAATCTTATCATCATGCCAAGGTTGCACACACTTAACATATTGCCAAGGGTCCTTTGTGTTTAACATGAAGAACGCATGGAAAAAGATATAAGGGAGCCGTCTTTGAGAGAAACCAAGAAGAGCTAAGGAAACCACAAAGGTCATAATGGCATCAACAAGCCCCAAAGGTAAGACCAAATTCATTTTGGGAGCCATAAGACACAATTGTTTCATTATCTCTTCAAAAGACTACCCCCAAGGTGGTGCCATCAATGATTCAAAAGTCCACAAGAGTTTCTTGGAGTCCAAAAAGTGAAATACCTTCAATGCATCATTACTCAAACAAGTGGACCAGGCAAAGGAAATATTAACTCCAAATAAAACAATTCCACAACTAGCATGGACATCATTATAAGCAAAGAGGTAGTATAGAAAGGAATCAAGCATAGAAATATCATCCATGGTATTACCATCTACAAGAATGCCACATGGCTCAAGAGATTTAGCAATTAATGCTCTCAAGGATGTATTCAAATCATTTAGAAACACAATACTTTTCCCTTCTAAACAATTCATGCCCACAAAAGATGTAGATTTAACATGGTTATGAACAACATCATATGCAAAAAGGTAGTAAAGAAAGGTGCTAAGGACACTAATCTCATAAAAGCTGTGCTCATGAGTAGGAACACACAAAGAGAGAAAGAGATATTTCAAGCACATAGAACCTCTCTTCTTCAAACAACTTCCAAGAGTCCCAATTGATACTTCAAATTATCCAACCCTATGATGGTGACAAAAAGTTCTTAACAACCATGGACTCTTCCACAAGCGAGTAATCAACTTAGCATCCACAAGTTTTGGTCCACACAACTTAAGCACTCGTGTGTCAAATAAGGATGCAAGTATGTAAGTAACACCCAAAAGGGGCAATGATATATTTTCCCTAGGGTTCTTCAGATTGATACCACATTTGGGAAAGGGGTCATCAATTTCAATCAAGCAACAAAGAAGG
This sequence comes from Capsicum rhomboideum, assembly GCA_031232105.1. Lineage (NCBI taxonomy): Eukaryota > Viridiplantae > Streptophyta > Magnoliopsida > Solanales > Solanaceae > Capsicum > Capsicum rhomboideum. Next base: position 126,173,919 of record CP124714.1, read on the forward strand.
GTATCACCTAAATGGAATTTAACCAAAGTGTTTTCAAGATAAGGCTCACTCTTTGACCTACAAGTCACATAACTTTGGTCAAGAATGAAAACACACAATGGTGAATTCTGTTGAATCAATAAATTACTCCCCTTCTTTAAGGAACTCTCATCTTGGTTGGAATTACCTTCCATGAACAACTTGGGTCTATCAAGTGGATTATAAATCCTTAAGAGAGATTCTCCGTCATAGGGAAGAGTACCAATAATTCCATCCAAATCTTGCTTGTCATCTTGACCAAGCACCAAGTGGGGTGTACTACAATCACTTTCAAGTGGTCACCAGGGCCAAATGGATAGAGTGGCCATAGACATGGGTCTAAACAACACTCTTTTTTCCTAAGGGTGCCACCAACATAAAGAGAAATATTCTCCGCATAAGTATAATCAATATCATGAGCAAATAGAGAGTAAAGAAAGGTGTCAACCAAATTGATTTCATCTAAAGTGTCCTCTAGGGCATGCTCATTACTATGATTAAGAACATTATCAAGAGTATGCTCAAGAATTGGAACACGTAAAGATGAATAAACAATTAGAAAATAAAGATTACCTTTCATTTCTTTACAATCCTTTCCCATAAGAGTACTCTCAACTTCTAAGAAGAGATTTACATATTTAGAAGGATTATTGTCACACCATAGTGGGTTGTTATATAGAGTATAACCCTCAAGAAGAGCTACATCATTAACATGATCCACACCACTAGGTAACTCAATAGAAGTGATTTCATCATCTTCAAATAAGAAATTGTATTTAAAGAGAGAAGGATCAATCCAAGAAGGAGAATTGGGACATGTAAATTCACTCTCAAAAGACAATTATCAAATATTGAAGAAGTTTCAAACATTTGACCATCCTTATGAGCCAATCAAGTAATAGAATTTTCATTTAAAGGCATGCTCAAGGGGTCACTCCTATTCAAATGATCAACATTATCAACATTATTACTAACTTGAGGTTCATTAGTCACATCACAAACATCCTCACGTAGTGGACTCAATTCACACATAAGTTGATCAATGCCATTTTCACAAGATAATGTACTATCACTTAACACCAAGGCTTCAACACTAGGTGGACTCAAATCGATCTTACAAGAAGAGTCAATTTGGTCATCATGACATTATCATCACAAGTAAAGAATCATTAGGCTCACATGTAGATAAGCTATCACTCACACTCAATTGACTATTAGCCACACAATGGTCACTCACATTTACTAAAGTGCAAGAGTTAGCTATGATACCTTGAAGCTCATGGGAAGATTCTTCTTTACCTTTGTGCAAGGTTTTTTTCAAGGTGTCTGAATACCCTTCGTTTGGTTTGATACATAGGTCCAAATTAATCTCCTAATCTTTTTGATTAGACCCTATATTGGAAGTTTGTATTTCTCCTCCATTTTCAATATTAGTAACTACACAAGTGTCCTTACTAAGAGAAGGACAAACAAAGTTAGATTGGATTTATAGTAAGCCCCTTACGTCACTCCTCACAATCTCTCCTTTTTCCACTCTTGGGTTACCACTTTTCACTTCCTTACTCCTCTCTAACTTTTGTCTCTCATTTTCAAGGGACTTGGAGTAAGTGGTCACATTTTCTTGAGGTTTGGAAAGAATAGGTGGATAGAGGTGATTTACCCAATGGTTTACAACAATCTTGGGCTAATTTTCCTCATTTGGAATTCCATGCCAGTTAGACCAATTGGCACCCAAACATAAATGTCCAAAGTCCAAAGGAAATACATCATACCAAACCTCCTCATAGTACCCATTTCGGGTGAAAAAAACCTTCACACTATCCACAACTCTATGGCCTTCCAAGAAATATAGACATTGCTTTGACATTCGAGGCATCTTCAAATAGTCGACTATAGAGGGAGTGATGTAGTTTCCATAGCACCAATCATTAAGAATAAGAATGCATCCCGAAACCCCACAAATATTCACCTTCCTAGTGCCAACTTGTCTTCTTGGATCCACATTATAAAGCTTCATGTATCCTTGAGGCACATAAATGGACTTCATGAACCCTTTCAATTCACTCCATGTTTGAGTGATCCCTTTTGTAAGTTCCCACCATCTCAATGCTTGACCTTGAAGGTGCTTAAGAGAATATGTGGCTTGTTCGACTTCGCTCATATCATAGTCCTTAAAAAACCTTTCATAGTCCTTAAAAAACCTTTAATATGTCCATTCCCAATCAAGATAAACCTCGGGATCACGTTCCCTTTTAAAGATAGAAAAAAATACTCTAGGGCGATTACGAGTCATACTATACCCTTCACGTCCACCTTGATTCCTACTTCTCAATGTTTGAACACTAGAACAAAAAGGGTAAGATGTAGTATCCATTGACACCGGAGATGCTCACTCTCTTCTTCTCATTGGAAAACTTTTACTATAAGCAGTATAGCCACTCACACTGATTCAACTACGATAAGAAATACTATAAGACAAGGAGTACGAATCTTCGCAATCCTCATGTACATTTCTACCATAACTCTTATAAGGTGCATAGAAGAATGAACTATACCTCACATCTCCTTCATGATCAGAGTGGGAAGTAGAATAATCCTCATATGCTTCATGATCATCATAAGAGTCCTCACAAGTCTCTTCTTCTTCTACATAATCACCATAAGAACTAGACTCACCATTTACCTCATATTTTTCTCCGGAATAGTATCTCTCATTCCCACCCAAATCTTGATCATGGTTGTATTCATAGCCTCCGTAATCACCATAATCACCATCTCCATCATTTCCATAGCCTTCATTGCTATAATCATAGTCTCCTATGTCGTAGTCACATGTGTCCGAGGCTACCGATGACATACTTCCTTAGAGTACCTACAAAACGAGCAAACAAGGTTAGTAGCAAAATCTTCTCACAAAAACTCGTAAGATTCTCACCTTTGTATGCCTCATAATTGGATCGGCTAATGTTGAAGATTGCATATACTCCGGTGGTACACAAGGTGTCAATTTCTACTCTTGGTCGGAATGGATTCTTGTTTTGAACAACTCAAATAAAATATTTAAAGACTTGAACCAATAAGTTACAATGAAATAAAACTTGAAAAGCTCAAAAAAAATAGGACGAAGAAGAAAAACGAACTCAAAAACTAATCACAACCAAGTAGAGAGATTACTAGTGGTTAATTAGTGTTTAGAATCAAAGAAAAGAGGATTAAGAATCAAGAAAAGAAACTTGAAGTCTAAAATGAGCTTACTAAATTTTGGGTCCAACTTGACGGCCTTGGTGGTGGCCCGTCAGGTTGCTGGCGGTCAGTCAGCCTTCCCGTCACTACTTAACTAGTGAAGGGGTTCCAAATTCCTTGGTTGACGGCCCTGGTGATGAACCTTCAACCCCCTGGTGGTCCGTCGGCCTGATCGTCGCTGCTTAGGTAGAATGGTCCTTGGGTTCTCTTGGTCAACGGTTGGTTTGATGGATCGTAAATGGCTTGGGAATTCGTCAAGAGATCCGCCACAACTAATCAAAAAGGACGTTCAAGGTGTGTTCTTGTACGACGGAGGGTGTAGAGGGTTGTCAATGGGGTGGAGGATCGCCAAGCTTCCCATCAAGCTAAAAACATCACACAATCCTTATCTTAAGGTATTGACGGAGTACTTTAATTGTTAATCAAGGACTTGGTGTTCTTCAATGGATCTTTCAAGCTCTTGGAAGCCTTGAATTCGTTATTGTCCCGCTTTTGGTACTCTATTCTAGTCTCTTCTCTTTTTGAATATTCCCTTTTGTACTAGCCTTATCCTTTCTTCTTTTGGAATCTTGGAATATTTCTTGGCATAAACAAGTACAACCCTTTTTTCTTTCACTCCTTTTGGATCAAACACACCCTTTTTGAATGTTCTTCTTCAATAAAATATGAAGAATATGAACAGCAGAAGAGCATTCAAATTTGACCCTTAAGCAAACGAACTCAGAATTAGACAAATTAGAAACCCAAGCTCACTTCAAGCTCCCGAACACAATCCAAACAATTTTAAGCTTAAAAACTCAACCACAAATTTCAGATTTGAGAACCCACCTCAAATTTCTTCATACTCAAATTTCAACAATGGTGGAACACTCAAATCTTGTATAAATAAGCTCAAACTTTAGATAAAGGCTCAAATAGTACTAGAGAACAAGATTCTAGCACTAGAAACTCAAAAAGACTCAAAAATCAAAAACTCGAAATTTCAAAAACACCCAAAACGTTTTTTGACACTTTTCTTTTTGTGATATTCAAGATAACAAACCCAAGAATAGAATCATGAGAATGATTCTAAGCTCGATTCTGATACCAAATAATACAATCCCAAATACAAAAATGAAGATTTGTCTATGAAACAAAGAAACAAACGATAGATAAAGAGGATAGATAGATTGACACAAAGAAGATAGAAGAAAATGGAACTAAAGAGTATATTAAACCCAAAAACCCCTATTTCAATTATCAACAAGCACCTTATCTCTTACGTTGACAGGGAATCAAAATGCCCTTACAACCACCATTTCTGAACAAAGTTCAACAAGAGCCATTCCAAGCTCTCAAACACTCTCTCAAGAGTTTTCATTCTCAATCAATATCAAAAAGCTAACTAACTAAATAAATACCTAAGCTAATCTATTTATAGTCTAGGGCTAAGTTATTACATTGGGTCCAAAAGTGAGTTATTGACCAACTTAATAAAAGAAACAACTTAAGTGGACTGTCTTGGGGTGACGAACCACCATTGAAGCTGTCACTGGCTTGGTGATCCATCCCAAGGGCCGTCAAGGCTTTGACAAAAATTTGTGTGGCTTGTCTTCTCTTTATTGTCCACAAAGTGAGCCGTCAAGGCCTTGGTGGTCCATCCCATGAGCCTTCAATACAAGGCAGTAGCCTTTTGGCTTCTTCCAAAGGCGTTCCAAGCTTCAAGATATCAACCACACATGGTATTGCTCTAGTGTAGGCTTTAAAAGGGCTCTCCAAGCATGTTCTTGTGCCCTTATGAGGTTCATGGTTTGGATTTTCATGTGGTGACTTTGAATTATGTTCCTCAATGCATAGATGTCATTTCAGAATGTATCAATATTTATAGAACTATCAAGCAACGAATAGGACATAATGGTGGTTTTGATGATAAACAGGTTGGGTGACCTTGGAAGCCGACCCAAGGGATCTATTGATGGTGCTTGAGTAGTCACGCACATCTGAGTAGTGCCGCAATAGTAAATCAGGTGCTTCATGAGAGGAAGCCCATTGGTTAGTTGGCAAATTTTTAGTATTCAAACTAACCACATCGAGTTGTGATGTTAAATCAAGCATTTCTTAGGAGGCAACCCAAGGTGTCATGTTTTGATGCTTGCTATTTCTATCAACTCTAGACCAGATCGGGCTCCTAATATGCCACGAATATGTCTTTACTCCTCATTTTTTACTTTATCTTGATATGCATATAGTGAGGATACTACACGTTCTTAAAGTTGGGGGTGGGGGTATACAACCACTTGAGGGTTTCTGTTGCCGTATTTCTTTTCCCTCAAGGCACTATCATAGTAAAACCAACATGTTTAGGAGTTTATTTATATGTTTTATGTGTTTTTGTGTTATTTGTGTAACCAAGGGATAAGTAAGATATCTTAGTGCAGTAAAAAAAAAAAATTGGAGCATACAACTGATTTTTGTGGTTAAAAGATACCCCTCTAAAAATTTGTGTGTTTGTGCTGTGTTTTGTGCTTACCTGAATTGTGACCCATGTTTGGATCTCATAATGGCATTAGGATTATGAGATTGATAACCATAGCCTGACTTGCATGAAATGAATAGGCAGTGACTGAATTTATAGCCCTGAGCCAAGTGTGTGTAAGGTCTTACCTAGTCGACATGTGTGTACGATCTAGAACTTACCCGGTTAGTCTCACTAAAGTCGTAGGACAAAAGGATAGGAAAGGATCATAAGTTGTTCCTCAAATAGTCGACTAAAAAGCCTACCAAATGAATGCAATATCCCTTGACCCCGAAATTTGATCCTAAGTTGACCTTTTCATGGAACTAGCCTATTCACCTTCCCGATTGTTTACAATGAACCTGCTTTGGTCCTGGTTCCTAGGATACTATGCACCTCAACTAAGGCAAATCGCCTAAGTTGAGAGTAGCTATCGTAGGGGTGCGTAAAATATTGGGTATGAAGAAAACATTAGTAAAAGGAAAAAGGATTTTCGTGCGGTATGGTGTAAAAAAGAAAAAAAAGTTGTAAAAAAAAGTAAAAGAAAATGAAAAAAGAGAAAGTTGTGAAAATAAAACTGCACCCTGGGTCTGAAAAGTTGGAAAAAGGGAGAACAATAGAAGAAAGTAGGAAAGTATAGCCAAAAGTAGTGTAGTGCCAAGGAAGAATGAGTCACTTTACCCATATGTACCATACCCGTCCTCGAGCCTACATTACAAGCCAATAAAAGTCCTATAGTGATCCTAATCCTACTGTATAAACACTAAGGAGTAGAAAATAAGGGCATGCCTATGGTATCAAATGCACACTGCCTGACTTCTTTATGAGAGTGAGATATTTCTTTATGTCCCTATGTCGATATTATTTCATATTCTAAGTGTTTGGGATACTTTTTTGTTGTGAGAGCATAGGGTATGTATTGTAGTTGTTGCTTGTTCAGATAGTGTCATTAGTTTGAGTGTTGGGTTCTGTTGATAATGTAATTCCATTTATTGATCCCGTTGCATTATGGTGAGTGGTTTGTGTACACATAGCATTTGTTGATGTTTTGATGGCATTGGAGAATGTTGTCTATATGTTTTTGGTGAATGCGTGCTCACATTGGTTTTGAGAAAGTTTGACTACGTAGTACTCTTGATTTTTCTATTAGTTAAGTGTCATGGTATTATAGTTGTATTTTGTTTGCCTAAGGACATGCAAACCTTCTAAGTTGAGGGTGTTGAAGTGCCTTGAACTTACGGCACTTTCGATGCTTAGAACTACGAATATTTGCAAGTACAAATGTATTTTTCTTTGGATATGATGTATTTTGTTAGTTTTACAGGAAACTAGGGTCCGAAGGGACATGTGACAGAAAAGTTGAGAAAAATACTAAGTGCAGGCACATGAGCCCCCATACGAGCCATGTGAAGGATTTATAAGCTGTGTACCTCAACTCATGTGTGGGAAGATATTTGAAGTTTAGAGACATGAGCTCTCATACGAACCATGTTGATAGCATATGAGTCATGTGGATGAAATATGAGTCATATGGTGTCCATATGAACCATGTACAAGACACACGAGTCGTATGACTCTTCATAAGGAAAGACATGAGTTTTTAGTGGATATTGACAATATGAGAGGCCATATGGACCATGTGATCTGTGCAAGACCCGTGTGGACATGCGCCGACCCAGTTCTCCTAGTTAGTTTAGGATAGGTTTTTATTTTATCTATAAATACTCCTATTGGGTATTTTGTACAAGGTGATGTTTCATTAATATTTTTCACATACTTGTAAGGTTTCAAGGCCATTGATCTTGAGAATTACAAACATCAATTTCTAGGGTTTAATTCAAAGAGTAATCTGGGAGTTTTCATCTTATTATTGTAAGTTCATAGTTATGTATTCTTAAATGAATTCTTCTTGTGTTATTGCACCCATGATTAGCTAAACACCATAACTAGGATTGTGGGAACCGTGATGAATTAACAAAGAAGGCTAAGTGTGTGGCAATTCTAGACAGATGCGCTTGTATGTATTGGTATTTTCTTAGTTATGATTGATTTCTAATGGTTGCAAATGTGAAGAACTCGCCAGTATTCTAAGTTTGCTCGAAAGAGGGGTAGATATTCAGAAAAGAAAATAACAACAGAGACTTGAAGCTATCAACCTTTATCTAATAACTTAAGCCTGGGAGGGGAGAGTTAATCTGAAATCCAAAATAAAGGTTAGAAGGGAAACACTTGGAGACTGGAAGGAGAAGAGTGATAATCACCTAACCAAAGTTGGGAGATGTTTAGGTGAACCTAACTTGTTAGATTTTGGATGCAACACATTGGGATAGATTGTTAGCACGAACAACTTATGGAGTTATGAAGTCATGGGGAACACAGTCCTAGTACACTTTACACTTTGATTAAAAATCCAAAAAAATCACTAGCTTTCAATTCTTTGTTCACCAAACCCCCCCTTTTTTACTAACTTACTGATTGTTTAAACAGATACTTGATAAAGATTTTGACCTATTCCCTGTGGGATTGACCCAACCTAGTTGGATTCTATATTTGATCAACGATCGCACTATACTTTGCTATCGAGGTGTAATTTAGGTGACATCAAATTTTGGCGCCGTTGTTGGGGAATACGATTTCAGAGTTGATTGATTGTGTTTGTTGGTTGCTATTTCTTGGCTGTACTTTTTTGTTATTTTTAGGGCACACACCGGTGTATGCCCAATACTCTGAGTCAAGGCAATCCCTTGATTCCACTTGTTATGGAACTTGAGAGAACTCTGATGGCTAATAGACGGATGGTGAATGACGGAGTTCATAATCAAGGATCCCTGCTTGAAATCATTCATGATGAGGCTGGAATCTTGAATTAGCTAACACATCAACATGATGGTCAGAAAATTGCAAAGCAGATCACCTCTCGATTGATAGCTAAGGAGAATGCTAGGCAAAAAGCTGCCAGGCGGGCAGCTAGGGAAGAAAGGGCTAGGCAAGATGAAGCAAATTGTCTAGCCGCACTTGATGATAGAGAGAGGCATAGAAGGAATAGGGGTAAATAACCTCTACAACAGTATCTTATTAATTATAAAGATGCAGAAGAAAATTTAGATTATTTGGAGCCGGTTGAAATAGGTGCTATCATTCCGCCAGAATTGCTTCTAGGGACTAACTTTGACATCACTAGTGCCATGATCCATTTACTAAACTTGAAAGGGGTGTTCTCAGGCCTTCCTACTGATGATGCAAATATGAATGTGATAAATTTTGTGGGAATTTGTACTTCTTACAATCTACCTGGAGTGAGTCAAGAGGCAATTAGATTGAGGTTATTTCCATTCTGTTTGATGGGAGAAGCTAAATTGTGGTTGGCTGAATTACCACCTGAATCTATTACTACTTGGAATGAGTTGAGGACTCAGTTCTTGGACCAATTTTTCTCACCTTCCAAAATGTTACAGTTAAAAGATGAGATTTATAACTTTAGGCAGTTGTATTTAGAGGCATTACATGATACTTGGTTGATGTTCAAGAAGAAGCTGCAGAATGTTCCAAATCACAAAATGACTGGTAGTAACTTGCTTGAGATCTTCTATAGAGCTTTGAATTCTAACACCAATGTTGTAGCAGACACTATCACTGGTGGGACATTAATGAGTCTACATTGAGAGCACGCTTCTGAGATCCTAGATCGGATCACGAAAACCAACCGAAGTAGGCATACTAGTGATGCAGATAGACCCGCAGGCACTTATTCAATTGGAGCATTCGTTGATCAGATAGCATTAGATGAGTTGGTAGCTCAAGAAGTAGCGCAATGAAAGACTAAGATTGGATTATTTATGAAGTAATTTGCTACAGCGGGAGTAAAAAAAGTGAATATGGTTGGTTCACAAGGTAAGGGAAGTACGTATAAAGATTCAGATTTTGAAGAAGAGGCAAAGTATCTAAACAAAGAGGTGGAGGGTTTTCGAACCAAGGGACAAGGGTCTAACCAAGATAATTAAAACTCTAGGCAAGGGGATCAAGGTCAGAACTACTATGAAGACAATAGTTACAACAGGTCTAGGTATAGAGGTAGGAGTAGGGAACAAGATGGTGATTGGAAGAGAAAGGATGACTACAAAGATAAAAGTAGCCTCTATGTTCCACTTAGGAATCGAGATGCTGATTTGAGAAATTTGATTATGGAAGACATGCTTGTGAAAGTTGTGAAAGGGGTAGAGAAAACTTAAGACTGCCTTAAGGAGATTAGAGCAGATATTTCAAGCCTGAGTGAAAAGGTCGAATCACATGCTACCGCCATTAAGCAACTTGAGCAATAGTTTGGTCAGATGTACGTCGTATTGAATCAGCAATAAGGTACACTTTCGAGCAGTACGATCCATAACCCCAAAAATGATGTTCATTGTATGGCAATCACCACAAGAAGTGAGAAGGCTCTTGTTGAGGCACCCAAACAAGTTGAGGGTGTTCATGCTACACTGGAAGAGCAAATAAATTCCATAATAAAGGTAGAGAAAGCTCTAAAGAAGTATGTTCAATTCCCAAAACTTCCTCTATCTTTCCCTCAACATCTTAAGAAAAAGGTGGATAAAAATAAAATTATTAGTGGGGTGAGCTTCAAAGACATTGAAGAACCTCTATCTGATGAAAACAAAGTTAATTCTAAAACAAGAAAAAAAAGAAAGCCGCACAAATGCTAACCCCCATTCCTAAGCCTCCACCTCTATTCCATTAGCACTTAAAGAAGAACAGGGAGGATGGAAAATTTCATAAGTTCATGTCTATATTAAAGTAAATTTTTATAAACATCGTAGTGGGGGGAAGTGGTTGAACAAATGTTGGGATATGCAAAGTTTATAAAAAAGTTGGTCACAAAGAAGAAAACTGTCAGTTATAAGTTTATTTGTAATTTGCACCATTGTAGTGTAATTGCATCCCATTCTCTTGTGCAAAAGAAAGATGATCCCGATGCCTTCACAATTCCATGCACAATTGGGTCAGTTAACTTTGCCAGAGCTTTGTGTGACCTAGGGGCAAACATTAACTTGATGACACTGGCAGTATTCAAGAAATTAGGCTTGGGAACCCCTAAATCAACAAAGATATATTTATTGATGGTTGATCATATGGTCAAGAAACCTGTAGTCATATTGTTTGATGTTTTGGTCAAGGTAGAAAGCTTCATCTTTCTTACCGATTTTGTTGTCTTGGATTGCGAGGTTAATTTTGAGATGCCCGTAATTTAAGGAAGATCATTTTGAGCCACTAGTAGTGTATTAGTTGATATGGATCTGGGTGAGCTAAAATTCAGGCTAAAAAATAAGGAAGTCATATTCAATATTTGTAGAACTATAAAGCAATAAAAGGACATAAGGGTGGTTTCGGTGAAAAACAGGTTGGATGACCTTGGAATCCGACCCAAGGGATCTCTTGATGGTCCTTGAGTAATCAAGCACACCCTAGTCATGTTGAGATGTTAAGTCAGGTACTTCATAAGAGGCAACCCATGAGTTAGTTGGCGAAGTTTGAGTAGTCAAACTAACCACGTCGTGGTGCTATGTTAAATCAAGCGCGCTTAGGAGGAAACCCAAGGTGTCATGATTGATGCTTGCTATTTCTATCAACTCTAGACCACAGATATGTCCTTTCTCATCATTTTTACTTTATCTCGATATGCATCTAGTGAGGACACTGCATGTTCTCAAAGTTGGGGATGGGGGTGTTCCACCACTTGAAGATTTTTGTTACCGTGTTTCCTTTCCCTCAAGTGCACTATCATAGTAGAGCCAGCATGTTTAGGAGTTTATTTATGTGTTTTCTGTGTTTTTGTATTATTTGTGTAAGCAAGGGATAAGTAAGAGAACTTAGTACAGTCGAATTTTTTTTTAAAAAATTGGGGCATACAACTGATTTTTGTGGTGCGATCTAAAACTTACCCGGTTAGTCTCTCTAAAGTCACATGATAGAAGGATAGGAAAAGATCATAGGCTTTTCTTTAAATAGTCCACTAAAAGCCTAAAAAGCCTACCAAATGAATGCAATATCCCTTGATCCCAAAATTTGAGCCTAAGTAGACCTTTTTATGGAACTAGCCTATTCACCTTCCTGATTGTTTACAATGAACCTGCTTTGGCCCTGGTCCCTTATTAGACTCTGTGCACCTAAACTCAGGCAAATAACCTAAGTTGAGGGTGGCTATTATAGAGGTGTGTAAAAGATTGGGTATGAAAAAAATGTTAGTAATAGGAAAAATGATTCTGGTACAGTATGGTGTGAAAAAAAGAGAAAAAATAAAGAATGAAAAAAAAAAAATCGAAAAAAAAGTAAAAGAAAAAGGAAAAGGAGAAATTTGTGAAAATAAAACTGCACCCAAGGTTCGAAAAGTTGGAAAAAGGGAGAAGATTAGAAGAAAGTAGGAAAGTGGAGCCAAAAGTAGTATAGTACCAAAGAGGAATGAGTCACTTTACCCATATGTACCATACCCATCCCTAATCCTACATTACAAGCCAATAAAAGTCCTATAGTGATCCTGATTCGACTGTCTGAAGACTAAGACATAAAAAATAAGGGCAACCCTATGGTATCAAATGCACACTACTTGACTTCTTTATGAGAGTAAGAGATTTGTTTCAGTCCCTGTGTCTACATTATTGCACATTTTGAGTTTTTAGGACTTCTTTGTTGTGAGAGCATAAGGGCTATATTATAGTTGTTGCTTATTCGGATAATGTCACTAGTTTGAGTGTTGGATTGTCTGTAGATAATGTAATACCATTTCTTAATCCCATTGTGTTATGGTGAGTGATTTGTGTACACACATCATTTGTTGAAGTTTTAATGGTATTGGACATATGTTTTTGGTGAATGCGTGCTCAAATTGGTTTTGTGAAAATCTGACTGCCGTAGTGCTCTAGATTTTCCTCTTGGTTAAGCGTCGTGGTAGTATAGTTGTATTTTGTTTACCTGAGGACATAGAAATGTTCTAATATCCCCACCCTTATACTCCCCAAAATTCTCCAATTCCATGTTGATCAAACTTTACCAATTCATCTCACAAAATCAAATAATACCATAACATGTACAATCGCAAAATGAGGTAATTTAACAACACTTGCATATCAATCAAGCCCTTTTATATAATCTCATTACAGATGATCAAAACCAACTTGGTTATATATCTGACAAGTTTAACATTTAATAGCATGCATTACAACAAGTAGATAAATAGTCAGTTAACATGCACACATATATCAACTTGAGTTTTTTAACTCTAATACAATCGTCACCTACCCCCATCAACACTAGTACACGGGTTCAATTAATACATATAATCAAGTATGCATACATTACATTTAGATTGACATTCTATTTCACCCATATCAGGGATACACCACCCCCTTAACTACCACACCATTACATCCTCCACTTTTATTTTAACACTAAGTCATCACTGTAGTTATTTAACCACTACTCTTAACTTCATCAGAAGTGTATAGACAACCACTTATCACTCTTCACATAACTTAAATATTGCTACTCAGTCAACCTTATTAGTACTTGAACAAACAATAACATACCAACATCGATAACAATTAACCACTAAATTCTGGAATACTAATCTCGTTCACATAGCCCTAGTTTACTTGTTTTATCCATTCAATCATCATGCCCACAGGCCTAAAACATGAAATCTCCCATCAATATAAGTTATTCTTGCATTATCTAACCGAGGTCTACTATTTAAAATAAACCTAGACTACCTGGAATTAAGTAACTACTACGGATGTATGAACTTGCAATCCTTGCTCCGTTTTAGCTATTTTCGATATAAAATCCATGAGAAATTGCTAGTTTTTTACCCCTTCTAAGTGTACTCCTTATTCTTTGTTTCTCCAAAGCCTTGAATCAAACCTAAGGGGTTTTTATAATAAATTCTCATTCTGGTTTGCAACTGAAAAGAAAAAATGAGTTTAAAACTCAAGAAGGCTGTTTTCGGCATCCCGCTATAGCAGAAAATTTTTTGTTATAGACGGATGACATTAGACCACTCCCCAAAATTTTTCCTACTCCAAATATGTCTAACCTTAGTCTTTACGAACCCTTTAAATATTTTAAAAGAAATTCCCATACCCTGTGCCCTTGAACATAATGATTTTAGTAACGACAGAATGGGTTGTAACAAGCATATGATTATATAAACTATTTTAAGAGGATTGTTTAGCACTAACCAAATATGAGATTAGGAATTCTAAAATACCATAACTATATGCCACCATAGGATTATTATTTCATCACAATGTCGATTGATTTTTAGCCTAAAAGGCTCATTTAGGGGATCCACACACAAATAGATAGGTCCTATATCCTAACAAGGTATGTGGCAGCCCTACCAACTGAGTTAGATGCTGGACATCATTAGCTCAAGTGATGTATGTTGGTTATAATAAAATCCCACAAAAAGACTTTACTTTGTTTTAATAGTTTACTTTATATGATTATTATATAGTTTCAGATAGTATGATTTTAGATATACAACTTCAAAAATCCTTATTGTTTTAACTGCATTTGCTCTTAGTTGATATTTGTATCTATGAAAGTCTTATTTTTTTATTTCTCACATTATGATATAAATATGATTCCAATTGTTTAGTTTTATTCCTACATACTCAGTACCACTCCTGAACTGGCTGCATACATCTTCTGTGCTACATTTTCATTGATGTATATATGGGTGACCATTCTTAGACTCGTTTAGTTATTTCTTTCTTTATTTTAGACTTGTTTTATGCGTAGCTGGGGGCCTTATCCCAACAGATTGTTTTATCTAGTATAGAGGCTTTCAGACATTAGTATTCAATTATAATACACTTATATTTGAATTCTATTTTGGTTATGGTTTTAGTTTATGAATTTTGCTTTTTTTCTCATATTATGTTTAGATATGCTATGCCAAGGGTCCGATTGGGGCTATTAGTGGCTTCAAGTGACTTGTCGCGTACAGAATGTAGACTCGGACTGTGACAAACTTGGTATCAGAGCACAAGGTTTAAGAGTTCTAGGATGTATGATAAGCTACATTTAGTAGAGTCTTTTTCATAGGTGTGAAGTGCGTCAAAATTACGAGGGAAAGGCTACGAGATGTTTTAGGAAACATTTCCCTTCTTTCATACTCTAAGTTCATGCAAAAGAGTTTAACTCTATGAATCTTTCCTAACTACAATTTTTCATGTGATTTAAATTATGCCTCCGTGCAGAGCTACCGATGCCCAAGCTAGGCAAGGGATGAAAATACTCAAGTGCCACCTCAGGCCGATATTACTAATGTAGAGTTTTAGATTTCTATCTAAATGCTTGCTTAGGCTATGACTGCCCAAGTTGATCATCAAGGAGTATTACTTGTAGTTCCTTATGGTGTTCTAGACACTACTAGGATCCGCGGGTTTCCCAAGATGAATTCACAAGAGTTCTGTGGGTTGAAGTCAGGTGAGGATCTAGAGAATTTTATTGATGAGGTTCATAGAATTTTTCATATGGTGTGTGTGAATAACATTAAAAACATTGATCTTGTTGCTTACCAAGTCAAGGATATTGCTTGGATTTGGTTTGATATGTGGAAGAAAGTTAGGGTGAAGATGTTGCACCTCTAGAGTGGGATATATTTGAGGAAACTTTCTTAGGGTATTTCTTTCCCCGAGAGTTGGGGAGGTAAAGACCTAAGAGTTCCTTAACCTAGAGTAGGCTTCTATGAGTGTAGTAGATTACAACCTAAAGTTCACTCAGATGTCCCATTACACCTCTGTTATGGTAACTAATATAAGGAACACGATGTATTTGTTTATTTCCTAACTTACCTGCCTTATTATTTGAGAGGGTAGAGCCATAATGTTCATTGTGGATATGGATAAATCCAGACTTATGGTCCATGTGCATCATGTTATGGGAGATAAGTTGAAAGAAAGGGAATAGTTCTGTAATAAGAGGGGCCAAACATCCAGTCATGAGTTAAGTCAACCAAGGATCAGTTATGGGAATTGGTCATCTTTTCAGAAGTCATTTGGACCAGTTCTATCTTTAGCCAGTATACTTGTATCCAGGTCCAACTATGATCAGCAGGTTAGAATGTTAGGTTCTCGATCTTAGGATATTGTTATGGACAGTTCACAACTTACCCTACTTGTAGCAAGTATGGGAAGAATCATCCCGGTGAGTGTATGTTTGGTAGGGATGGTTACTACAGATGTCGTCAGATAGTCACAAAATTAAGGATTACTTCTCTGCTAGGTAGGGAAATGGGGGTAGCATACCCCAGACTACTTCATCAGCATCTCCAGCAGGTTGAAATTTCCAGAAGTGCTCTACTTTGGGTGCAAGCGGTAGTCAAAACCACTTTTATTCCTTGTCTTCTCTATAAGATAAAAAGATCTCCCCCGATATTGTTACTGGTATGTTAAAAGTCTTCTATATTAACATGTATGCCTTGTTATACCCTAGAGGAATGTTTTCTTTCGTCACTGCTTATGTTGTTGTAAATTTTGAGGTCAGTCTCAACCAACTCTTAGATTCCTTCTTTGTTTCCACTCCACTAAGAAAATGTAACACCCCGTACATTTTCGAACCTGTGAGACTATCGTAACATTTATGGGATTATTTAAATATGAGATTTTTGGGGTATTACACATTAAATTTGGTGGGCTGAATTAGTCTTGTGCCATTGGGCTCAATTGAGGCCCAAAAATGGAGCAAAAGACATGGCCCAAAAAGGGAAAATGATCCATTCTTTCTTTGACCAAGTAAACCTATCAATTATTAATCAAGTGTGGATAAGGATGAGATTTAAAAGGACTATATAAGGTGGAAAAATCAGATTTTATTCATTACATCACACATGCCAAATCTAGAATTTTCCAAAGATATTTCCTTTCTCTTCAAACCCTAAGCAACTATTCCCTTTGGACAAGATCACCTATTTGCAAGCTTTGGTAAGTGTTTAATCTCATGGTTTCATATATTATATGCTTAATAAGGTGTATAAATCATGCTGGTTATGTTGGCAAAGTGTTGGATAGTCCACTATGTGTGAAACAGTCTATGTATGCTTAATCGATAAAAGGGTTTTGCCTTATAAACTTGAAAGTGGACTTGTGATCTTGAAGGAAGTGAACTTGATGGATTAAATATTAACATTTATTATGTGGTTATGTCCCTAAATTGATTTCTCTTTGTGTATAACATTTGGAATTGTTGTGAAAATTGTGCATGGAATTGGTGGTGTATTGAAAGGAGGATGTAGTTTGGTGATGTTTAAGTGCGTTGTGAAACCATGGATGTTAGTTGGAATCCAAGATAACATAAAATATGAAAAGATAAGCTTAATTATGACCATGGACCATTCATTGCAAAAAAGGACCCGAAAATGACCCCTAGAGGCTGAAATGGGCATCCACCTTCGCGGATGGGGCACCTGCGGGCGTAGATGCAAACACAGGTGACCCTGGACTAGGCCAATGGCCACTTTCGGATGCACCTCACCCACCTGCAGGTGCAGGTGGCTTCGCAGGTCAGTCCAGAACCCCGTTTTGATTGTTTTTGCATCTCTTTGACCCCCCAAAGCCCCTATACCCTTCTTGGATGCAATTATCAACTTATGGTATCTTTTGAATGACTTTAAGGGAGTAGTCCGGAGGTATTTTGAATGGTATAAATTATGGATTATCTTTAATGTATTGTTGTGAAAGGTGTTTACGTGACGTAGTGAGGTAAATGTGATATTGTATTGAAGAGGAAGTGTAAAGTATAAACCTTGTATGAAATGCTATTGGTTTATGATGTCTTGGTGGATGTGTGGCATGATGTGGCATTGCTGGTAAATAAATGGTATTGTAAGAGTGTGAAATGACGTTATATGGAAGTCACGTAGTTCATTGTCGTCTTATGCACTTGTAATTTAGTTAGTTGTTAACATGAGCTCCGTTATGTACTTGTGTTGTAGAGTAACACGTAAGGAAGGAGCTAGACTGTTGTATTTACATATAGAATTATTGTATTCATATTGGAAAAATAAGGTATGTAAGGTTTCTCTTTCCGTATTCTTTGGCAGCACCTATTGCTCTCATCGTTACCATACTTGTTCCATTTTGAACTGTTCCAAAGTATCTCATTCAGGTTTGACATATATTGTTATTCACATGTTTCTTATTCATTGACCAATTGTGATTCATATGTATTTTATTCATTGACTAATGTTCCCAAGCTCCAGTAATGATGTTATAACCACCAATGTATCAATCTCACACAAGTAAAGGAATAAAGTAATATATGGTTTATTTTTTGAGAATCAGGATGGCTCAAAAGGGCACATAAGTCTAGCTAGAACCGATCCCGAGATTATTGGATCAAGGGACAACATCAAAGGGGCACATAAGCCTAGCTCGAGCTGATGTTATTATTATGTTGTGACCCACCGATAAGGTGGATGATTATGTTATGATTCAACGATAAGGTGGATGATTATGATGTGACCCACTGATCAGATGGACGAATGGTAATGCAGATGAACTTAAAAACAAAGAGAGTAATGAATGTAATATACATGGTTCCACACATACAGAACAGTAGTCTATCCATAATGCTTATTCACTTGTATTTTCTTCCATTTGAGTTCCTATATCTCATGCAGTTGCTTTTAGCCTTACATACTCGGTACATTCTTTGTACTGACGTCCCTTGGGGGACTTACCTTACTTGCTGCAGGCACAGGTGCTAGTAGACCTCCACAGTAGGCTGCGGATCATCTACTGATTATTGATGAACTCCAGTTCGGTTCGGGATTTTTTGAGTCACATGTGCACATATTGGTTTTGGTATTATGTAAACGTTGTATAAAGCGGGGACTTGTCCTGACTTTAGGTTGGTTATGTATCTGTAAGAGGCTTTTGTAGACATTGTGGGACAAATGAAGGAATGTAAGGAACGTATGCTTTCAACGTGGTGGCCCTAACAGCCAAGTTTCATATATATATATATATATATATATATATATATATATATATATATCATATATGAATCATATGTTTTCCATGACTTCTGCCATTAGCCTCTTGTATCTATATGTGATAGTGATGTTCACTGAGTGACATGTATATGAGTGTACATGAATGAAGATTGGTTCTCTCGGTCCTTAATGGGTTTGGGCGCCAGTCCGCCCCATTGGAATTTGAGGCATGACAGAAAATCTATTATAGCTAGAAGAATTTATCAAAGTTGTCCTATTTCCATCTATCATAAGTGCCACACCTCGAATTCCCCCGGGACAGACTGGCACCCGAAGCCGTTATGGCCCGAGAGAACCAATTTTCATTCATGTACATTCATATGCATGTCTCTGTATGAATATCATTCTACCTCATGTAACTATAAGATACCAATGGCGGAAGTCATGGCAAACATATGCTATATATGAAACTTGGCCGTTAGGGCCATCAAGTCAAAATGGACATACATTTCTTACATCCATTTATTTGTCCCACACCATCTACAAAGCCTCTACAGATACATAGACGTAACCAACCTAAAGTCGGGACAAGTCCCCGCTTTATACAATATTTACATAATATCAAAACAAGTATACACATGTGACTCGAAAAACCCCGAACCAACTGGAGCTCACCAATGATCTGCAAATGACCCGCAACCTACTATGGAGGTCTACTAGAAACTGCGCCTACAACAAGTAAGGTGAGTCCCCCAAGGGATGTCAGTACGAAGAATGTACTGAGTATGTAAGGCTATAAGAAATTGCATCATACATAAGAACTTCAATGGAATCAAATATAAGAGAATAGTCAATATGGATAACCCAGCGTTATGTATGTTTGGAACCATGTATATTACTTTCATTACTTTCTTTGCTTCTTTGCTTCTATGTTTATTCATCATTATCTAAATCATATCGTACCCGGGCCCCAACTGATCAGTGGGTCTTAACATAACATAATGTTATGTTGGGATTGGCCCAAGCTAGGCTTATGCCTCTAGAGATGCCACCCATAAACCAATGTATATCAGGTTCGGCTCGAGCTAGGTTCTTACCTCCAGAGCTGCCACCCATAAACTAATATATCAGGTTTGGCTCGAGCTAGGTTCTTACCTCTAGAGCTGCCCCCTGTCAAGTTCGGCCCAAGCAAGGCTTATGCCTCTAGAGCTATCCCTTGATCCAATAATCTCGGGATTGGCTCGATCTAGGCTTATGCCTCTAGAGCTGCCACCCGTACTCTCACAACCAACAACTATGCATTACTTCATTTCTTTACTTTTGAGAGATAGATACGTTGATAGTCATAACATTATTGGAGATTTGGAACATCAATCCATGATTAAGAGACATATGAACAACAATATGTGATAACTTGACATGAGATACTTTGAGATATTTTGAAATGAGAAACAAGCTCAGTAACAATGAGGATAATAGATGCTGCCAAAGGATACTGAAAAGAGTAACCTTACATACCTTATCTTCCCAATATGAATACACAGTCCTATATGTGAATACAATAATCCATCTCCTTCCTTACGTGTTACTCTACAACATAAGTTCATAACAGCGCTCACGTTAACAATTAACTACTTTACAAGTGCATAAGACGACAATGAGTTACATGACTGCCCTATAACATCATTTCACCCTTTACAATATAATTCACTGCATTACCATACCAACAATACCATAACATTCCACACATTGACCAATACATCATAAACCAATAACATTCCACACCACATTTACCCTTTACGCTTCCTCATTAACACTACGTCACAATTATTCCATCAAGTCACCTCAATACCTTTCATAAAAATATATTAACAACAATCCATAATTGATATAATCCAACATGCCTCCAAACGACCCCTTAAAGTCATTCAATAGGTATCATAAGTTGATAATTACATCCAAAATGGGTATAGGGGCCTTCGGGGATCAAAGAGAGACAAAAACTTACAAAATGAAATTCTAGACTGGGCTGTGGAGCCACCTGCGCCTGTAGGTGGATGAGGTTTGGCCGCAGGTGCCCCTCTGGCCTTGTCCAGATCCACCTGCGTTGGCATCTACGCCCGCAGGTGCTCCAGACATGAGGGCGGATGCCCGTTTCAGCCTCCAGGGGTCATTTTAAGGTCCTTTTTTGTAATAAATGGTCCATGGCCATAAATAAGCTTCTCTTTATATTTTCTGGGTCAACTTGGATGCCAACGAACAACCATGGTTTCACAACACACATGAACATCACCAAAATTATATTATCCTTTCAATACGTCACCAATTCCATGATCAATTTCATACCAACAATCCCCACAAGTTATACACATAGAGAAAGCAAGTTAAGAACATTACCATATCTTACATGTTGATATTTAATCCATCAAACTCACTTCCTTCAAGACCACAAGTCCACTTTCAAGTTTAGAAGGCAAAACCCTTCACCAATTAAGCAAAAGTACACTGTTTTACACATAGTGAACTGTCCAACACTTTGCCAACATAAACAACATGATTTATACACCATCTTAAGCATATCATATACTAAACCATAAGAATAAACACTTACCAAAGCTTGTAAAAGGGTGATCTTGTCCAAAGGAGTGATGACTTAGGGTTTGTGTGAGATGAGAAATATCTTTGAAATTTCTAGAAACGGCATATGTGTTACAATGAATAAAAATCTGATTTTTTCCTTTATATAGTCCCTCAAGTCATCCTCAGCCAACATTAAATGTGTGTTTACTTGGTCAACATGAAAGAATGGGTCATTTCCATTTTGGGCCATGTCTTTTGTATAATTTTGGGCCTCAATTGAGCCCAATAGCACAAGATTCCATTAGCCCAACAATTTAATGTGTAATACCCCAATAATCTCATGTTTAAATAATTCCATAAATGTTATGGTAAGCAATTAAGTTCGAAAACATACGGGGTGTTACAATAAGGACTCTACAACTGATTTAGTAGAGTTTGATATGATAGACTTTGATATTATTCTGGGTATGGGTTGGTTTTAATCTTGTTATGCCTTAGTTTATTGTAGAACCAGAGTCGTTAAATTCTAATTTCCTAATGAACCTATCATAAAATGGAAGGGTAGTCTTGTAGTTCCTAGATGTCATTTCATATTATATCTCAGAGCTATAAAAATGATCTCTAACGGCTATATCTATCATTTAGTTCGGGTTAAGGATCTTACTTCTAAGATCCCATCTCTTCAGTTAGTTTTGGTGGTTAGTGAGTTTCTAGAGTTGTTTCCTAAGGATCTACCTGGAGTTCCTTCTGAATGGCAAATCAACTTTGGGATAGACCTTCTTTTAAATACTACTTAGATAAAGGCTTTATCCGACCTAGTAATTCCCCGTGGGGTGCTCCCATCCTTTTCATGTGTAAGAAAGATGATTCTCTCAGAATGTGTATTAATTACCTTTAATTGAATAAGGTCACAATCAATAATAAGTATCCTATCCTTAGTATTGATGATGATTCACTAAGAATATGTATTAACTACCTTCAATTGAATAAGGTCACAATCAATAATAAGTATCCTATCCCCAGGATTGATGACCTGTTTGACCAGCTTTAGGGCGCATATTGTTTCTCTAAGATTGATCTAAAATTCAGATATTATCAATATAGAGTTAGGGAGTGTGACATTTAGAAGATAGCCTTCAGAACTCGGTATGGTCACTATGAATTTATGGTTATATCTTTTGGTCTAATAAATGCTCTTGTAGCTTTTATGGACTTGACAATTAGGGTATTCAAATGGTATTTGGATATGTTCATTATTGTCTTCATAGATGATATTCTTGTCTACTCCTAGAGTGAGGAGGAGCATCCAAATCATTTGTAAGTTGTGTTGCAACTCTTAAGGACCATCAGATGTTTGCTAAGTTTAGCAAGTGTGAGTTTTGGTTGAGATCACTTGCATTCCTTGGTTATGTTATTTCTAGTGAAGGTGTTTAGGTAGATTCTAAAAACAAATAGGCAGTGAAGAATTAACCTAGACCTACTTCTCTGTGGATATTAGGAGCCTTTTGGGCTTCGCAGGTTACTACAAGAGTTTTGTTAAGGGGTTCTCATCTATTACTGCCTCATTGACTAGGCTAACTCAGAAAAAGGTTATGTTTCAATGGTCCAAGTATTGTGAGAAAGGCTTTCAGGAGTTGAAGGCTTGACTTGCTTTTGCTCTAGTATTGACTTTGCCAGATGGGTCATATGGTTTCATATTTTATTGTGATGCTTCTAGAATTGGACTTTATTATGTGTTGTTCCAAAATAGAAAGGTCATTTCTTATGCATCTAGACAGTTTAAGATTCATGAGAAGAACTACCCGACTCTTGAACTTGAGTTCGCTGTCGTAGTATTTGCCTTGAAGATTTGGAGATACTATTTGTATGGTGTTTATGTTTATGTGCTTACTAATCATAAGAGACTTCAGTAAGTGTTTAGTCAGAAAGAGATGGCTTGAGCTTCTCAAGGATTACAATATGTGTGTGCTTTATCATCAGGGAAAGGCCAATGTAGTAGCTACTGCTCTTTGTAGGTTGTCCATGGGTAGTGTGGCCTTTGTTGAGGAAGGAAAGAAGGAATTTACTAAGGATGTTCACATGCTTGCTCATTTAGGAGTTTGTATCACCGATTCAGAGGATGGCGGTGTTATTGTTTAGAATGGTTCAAAATCTTCTCTCGTTATTGACTATAAGGAAAAAGAAAAAAGTGATCCTATTTTGCTTAAGTTGAAAGAAGCTATCCACAATCAGAAAATGAAGGTTTTCTCCTAGGGGCGATAGTGTGCTCCATTATCAGGGTCAATTATGTGTTCCAGATGTAAATGATTTGAGGCAACAAATTTTGATAGAGGCTCACAATTCTCGGTAGTCTATTCATCTAGATGCCACCAAGATGTACCGTGATCTATGGGAAATCTATTGGTTGAATGTCATGAAAAGGGTCATTATAGATTTTGTGACTAAGTGTCCTAATTGCCATTAGGTGAAGGTTGAGCATCGAGTCCAGGAGGGATAAATCAGGATATCAGTTTTCCTACTTGGAAGTAGGAGACGATTAATATGGATTTATCACAGTTTAACTTACTGGTAATAAGAACATGGTTCTATTTGGGTGGTAGTATATAGGATGACTAAGTTAGCTCACTTTTTTTCTGTCAAGACTACAGATTTAACAAAGGACTATGCTAGACTTTATATTCATGAGTTGGTAAGATTGCATGGAATTACCTTATCTATTATCTCAGATAGGGGCACTCAGTTCACATCTCAGTTCTAGAAGTCTTTCTAGAAGAGTTTTAGTATCCGAGTAGATCTCGATATAGCCTTTACACCATAAATAGATGGTTAGATAGAGCGTACTATTTGGACTTTAGAGGACATGTTAAGGGTTTGTGTGATAAAATTCAAAGGTAATTGGGATGGTCGTTTACCTCTTATAGAGTTTGCTTATAATAATAGTTTCCATTCTAGCATCCAAATGGCTCTTTTTGAGGCACTTTATGGGTAGAGATATAGATATCCTATTGGCTGGTTTACGGTAGGTGAAGCTACTTTGATAGGGTCAGATTTAGTTCATGAGGCTATGGAGAAAGTTCAGTTGATTTCAGAGAGATTAGAAACTGCTCAGAGTTGTTAGAAATCTTGTGCAGATATAAGAAGGAGAGAGCTGGAGTTTGCTATTGATGATTGGGTATTCTTAAAAGTTTTATCGATGAAAGAGGTGATGATATTTTGCAAGAAAGGGAAACATAGTACTTGGTATATCAGTCCTTACATGATTTTGAGGCAAATTAGTAATGTTATTTATGAGTTAGAGCTACCCATAGAGTTAGAAGCAGTGCACCCAGCCTTTTATGTGTATTTATTGAAGAATTGCATTTGTTATCCGACTTTGGTTGTGCCTTTGAAGAGTGTTGATGTGAAGGAATCTTTCTTATGAGGGATTCTAGTGGAGATACTTGATAGACATGTTCACAAGCTAAGGAATAAGAAGGTTGATTTAGTAAAGGTTTCATGGAGGAATAGTTTGTTGATGGTGCTACTTGGGAAGCAGAAGAAGATAGGATGGCCAAGTACCCTCTTCTGTTCTCTCTTAGCATCAAGACAGCTTGAGGTAATAGTTTTTCTCCTAAAATCACTATTTCAGTTCATGTCCTTGTTAGTTACTTGCAATTTCTCCATATGCATTCATGTTCCATGTGTTTCAATTGAGTTTCTACTCTTAGTCAAATCAGTTCTTATTTAGTATTTTAGATTCAACAATCTATCAGATAGTATTAGTAGTTCCCTTCTTTTTAGTCCATCTCTAATCTTTATTCAAGGTCGAATAATCTTATGGGGGAGATATTGTAACACCCCAAAAAATTTTGATGCTCAAACCCAGACTTGGATCAGAATATCAACTTAAAAATCAAAATATCAAACCAGTATGAATCATAGCTCGACTCATACTATAGAACACAAGTTGTGGTATGACTCGTGGCATACAACCCCAAGTCCTTTGTTGTTTCCAGTCAACAAGACTTATTGTATGATTCTGGAGTGGGAGTACGAGTTGTATAGTAACTTAAGCTGATAGGAACAAGAGAGTTGTCAAAATACCTAGGGTCTTATAGTATGACTCATGGGATAGTTCATGGTCTTTAAGGCAGTGGAGGTCCTAGACTCAGCCCCAGACCCCACGAGTTATAGTATGACTCATGATGTCAACATACAAGTCATCCAATGACTTATGAAGTCCCTTTCTAGAACCTTACCTAACATTGTCCCAAAAACCACAAGTCTCTGTATGACTCGTAGGTTAAATGCACAAGTCATACCTTGAATTATGGGGTGCGGATCCAATAATTTTAAATGGTTTTCCCAGTTGTAGTTTAATCTTTTCCATTCTTTTAGGCCCTATACTATGTTGTTTTTACCTCTTTTAGGTGGGATTAAAGGTTAATCAGCCGACCTTTTCCACATCTTCTCAATTAGAAACTCCTAAGTCAGAAATAAAGAATACTCTCAAGTTTTAAACCTATGGTTCCTCTTAGAAGTTCAAGTTCTCAAGTCTCAGTCAAATTTCTTTGTTTATCAAGTATGTAGGACTTTGATGTGGATTTCCTTCCATCCTCATATCCAAAACTCTATAGCTCTTCATGAATTTCAAGTTCATAGTTAGGTTTTATAAACCAATATTCCAATTTCTCATTTTATTTATTAAATTTCATGATTTCTTGAAGTCATTATCTACAAATTTTGAATTTCATGAACATTATATTTACTTCTATACTTAGCAAGGTTTTTCTTGTTGCCCTTTTGATTCTTGACATAATTTTTTACATTGTTCTTGAAGCTTATATATTCAAGCATGCTTTTAAAATCTTTATGTTATTATGAAAAATCAGGAAAATTGAAGCAACCCATAGAAGGGAAAAATTTGTGATAGTTTTGAGATATGAATTTAGTAAAGATTCAAGCTTTTCAAATAGATAGATAGATAAAGATTTAAATCAATTATTGAGAATATGATTATATGTCCTATTTTAGGAGGAATATTTTTAACATCGAGTGGATACGAATTCAGAAAATCTAAAATCCCATAACTATGTGCCACCGTAGGATTATGATTTCACTGCAATGTCTGTTGATTTTTATCCTAAAAGGATTATTTAGTAGATCTAAACATAGATAGATAGGTCCTATACCCTGTAAAGGTATGGGGCAGCCCTCCCAACGAGGTTAGACGTTGGACATCATTAGCTCAAATGATGTATGTAGGTTATAAAAAACCTCCCTCCAAAAGACTTTAGTTTGTTTTGACAGTTTACTTGATATGATCATTATATAGTATTAGATATTATGATTTTACATATGCAACTTTAGAATTCCTTACTTATGGGTTTTAACTGCATTTTCTCTCAGTTGATATTTGTATCTATGAAAGTCTTATTTTTTGTTCTTTCCGTTGTCCAGACAAATTGTTTTATCCAGTATCGAGGCTTTTAGACATTAGTATTAAGTTGTAATAGACTTATCTTTGAATTCTATATCATTTGTGGTTTTAGTTCACAGCTTCTAGTTCTTTTCTCATAGTGTGGTTAGATATTCTATGCCAAGGGCCTGCTTGGGTTTATTTGTCGCTTCAAGTGCCTTGTCACATCCAGGGTGCAGACATGGGTAGTGATATAAAATTTTCTTTATAAGCCCATAGAGTTGGTTGAGGCACTTATGTCAGTGTCGAAATGATATAAAAATGGCAGTTGGCTGGACCATTATGGACATTATTGGGATCCCTCTCGAGATTCACACTCACAAAATTTAGCTGGAGGAGTATTTCATCCCAAACAAAAAGCAACAACGCAGACTTAATCCACCGAAGTAGGAGGTGGTTAAGAAAGAAATTATTAAGTGGTTACACTGAAGTACTCAAAGTACTCGAAGAGTTAAAACTAATGGAACTGGTGTACCCTAATAAAATAAGACAAATAAGGATATTCAATTTGTGCCGCGATGTTAAATCAGGTGCTATTGGGAGGCAACCCATAGTTGTTGTTTGTAAAATTGGTTTTGTGATGAGGTTTATGTATTGGATATGGTTTATGTGTGTGTGAAAGTGTGCATGTGTAGACTTTGAAACTGTAGTGAAGTGATGGCTTAAGTGACGATTCACGGGTAAGCTGATAGTCCATCGAAAAGGTTGATTCAGGATAAGGTCGATAGGTAAAGCTACGAACCATCAGGAAATCAACAAACCTTCGCATTAACCGTCACCTAGTAGTAAAATTGGGAAACTTTATAGTTAAGGACGATGGACAAGTCCAAGGATTTTTAACCATGTGACGGTCTAACGCCTTGACCTTCCATTGTCGATCAAATGAGTAACATTCTTGATAAGGTCGACGACCTTCTTAACGGACAGTTAAGCAACTGACAGATCATCCAACCTACATGGGCCCAAGTTAGTTTCTTTTTCTTTAATTAACCTGACCCATCCATTACCTAATCATCTTCCAACCATTACCCACCTACCCAATGCCATTCCTACTCAAACCCAACCTAACCTAACTCGATCCAACCCAAAATACACCAACCCGATCCAAACTCTAATGGAATTTAAAGAGAATCATTTCAAATTGTGTTTGTTTCTCTTCATTCCCTCTTTAACTTCATCACCCTTGATGGAATCCACTCCTCTTCCATAACTCCTACCTCAATTCCATATAAATTCCTTAACCACTGCAAGAACCAATCATCACCACAAATTCTCATTCCCTATGATTTTGTTTGATAAATCAACTGCAATGTCACAAGTTTTTAATCTTCTCTTCCACACAATTCCATCAAGGTATGAGTCTTGTGCCTTATGTAATTTTTGTGTTTTTTGTTGGTTTTGCTAATTCACTAAGAGCAAAGATGCTCATTGAGTCGGATGGTAATACAATTTTTAAATTCTGGAAACAAAATTCTTGTAAAATGGTGTTTCCCACCAACTAAAAGTGAAATGGATGGTTGATAAAAGGGTGAATCTGAGTATCCCTAATTAGATTGGATAATTTCAAAACATTTCACCACGTGATGAGATTTATGCCTCATATGAGTTTGTAATCTTAATCATGTAGTTAAGAGTGAATAATTTAAAGGATGTTCCTATTCATGGACTTGGTATTGAACTATTTGAAGGTGACAGATAAGTCCACGGACTGTCACATGGTCCATGGAGCATCAACTTACCCATCACTACCTTAGAAAATGAAATTTGACATAGTTTAGGTGTGACAGCTTGGTGGACGGACCGTGAACTACTTGATGGACCATCACCAAAACCTTAAAATGACACTTGAACACTGGATAAGAGAAAAGATTTAACAATTAATCATCGACTTAAACACTAGCTGGCTCTTTACATACTGTGTAAGAAATATGGCTTGACTGATGGACCGTCCTACAGGTGATCCATGAATATTGTATATTTTTCCTTAACTTTATATTCGTTTATTTTTATTTTGATGCTAACCTTACTCTTCTACAGGTACATATGGCTCCAAAATTCCAACTAACATATAGAAACAATCCCACAAGTTAGATCCACAATTTATACATATAGAAACAAAAACAAGTTAAGGCCATAACCACACCATACATGTTGATATTTCATCCATACCATTCACTTCCATTAAAACCTCAAGTCTCCATTCAAGTTTAAATCACATAGATGACACATCTTTTAGCAAAAAGCAAAAGTGCACTACTCACACTTTTAGACATAACCATCACGATCTAAACCATCTCTCATGCATATAATATATTAAATCACAAGAATAAACACTTACCCAAGCTTGAAAACTGATGATCTTGTCCAAAGAGATGACTTAGGGTTTGGAAGATATGAGAAATATCTTTTAGAAACTGTCTAGAAAGGCATGTGTGGTTTTTGGAATAAAAATCTGATTTTTGCCTTTATATAACCCCTCAAGTCATCCTTAGCCAATTCTTGGCATTAAATGCCCTGTTTACTTGGTCAAATTTGAAGAATGGGTCATTTCCCCTTTGGGCCATGCATTTTGGCTTCATTTTAGGCCTCAAATTGAGCCCATTAACACATGTTAACTTAGCCCACAAAATTCAATGTATTATCCACCATATATCTCATGTTTAAATAATTCCATAAATGTCACGACAATATTCACTCACGAGATTCATGTTTGTAGCCTCAATCTCAAAAATAAGAAATTCTAGCCACTCATGGATTAATTGAACATAATTTGATAAAATACTTGTGACGAAGAATTAACCCCAACTCGAATGCCAAACTCGCTCAAGAGTAGTCCTACTATGATGGAATAAGGATACCATAACCCAAGAGTCCTCTTTATAGACTAATAATCGTAGAAGAAATTTGGCAAAAAGCACCCCGGCACGCTCCCGAGCGCCCTAGGAACTTAGAAAAATTTTATCTCTGGAAAAGGTGTGCAGGGACGGCTTGGCGCGTCCCCTTGCTTCCTGTGCCACAAAACATTCAGGCCAAAGCGGCCTGGCAAGCCCCTAGGCGCGCCCCACACTTAAAATGCGATTTCAACTTTTCTTTGTGGATTTGGTTGGATCTTTCAAGTTCCAACCTTTTGCTTGCCTCTTATTTTTAAGATACTTTGCTTGGATGTCCTTTAAACCTCGCTTTTCACCCCACAAATGCTCCATAAAGTCAGAAACACCTCCTACAAAGGTCTAATCACATTTACTAGCACAATATCAAATGTTCCATCAATAACAATACAAAATACGTACTTATAAACATGGTTCAAGGTTGTCAAGTAGGGTCGAAAATGTATGGGGTATTACATTCTTCCCCCTTAGAAACATTCGTCCTCGAATGTTAATAACATCGTCTCATGTACAACAAATGCATCTCTATATTAGCATATATATACATATACACTTAATGCTCATAGATACTTACGTGTTATTGCTCCTCTTCCGCATTTTGAACTTTTTATTCCATTTGAAACAGATGAGGGTACTTGGACTTCATTATTTCTTCAGCTTCCCATGTGATCTCCTCTACTTGTTGATTTCTCCAAAGGACTTTTACGGACGCTACATCTTTTTTTCTTAACCTCTTCACTTGTCTATCCAGAATAGCAATAGGTATCTCTTCATAAGTGAGATCCTCCGTAACTTGAACATCGTCAATGGGAGCAATATAAGATGGATCTCCTATGCATTTTTGAAGCATCAAAACATGAAACACTGGATGGACTGAGGAGAGTTCTTGGGGTAATTTCAATTCATATGCAACTTGCCCAAATCTTCTGATAATTTCATATGGACCTATATAACGTGGACTCAACTTTACTTTCTTCCCAAATTGCATTACCCCTTTCATTGGCGACACCTTCAAGAATACCCAATCACCTATGACAAATTCGAGCCCTCTTATTCTAATATCAGTATATGACTTGTGTCCACTTTGGGCCGTTTGTAGCCGCTGTTGGATTACTTTAACTTTCTCCATGACTTGGTGAGCAAGATCTGGTCCAAGTAAAGTAGTTTCACCCACTTCAAACCATCCAATTGGTGATCTACACTTCCTTCCATATAAAGTTTCATAAGGTGCCATCCCAATACTTGAATGATAGCTATTATTGTAAGCAAATTCAATAAAAGGTAAATGATCATCCTAACTACCTTTAAAGTCCAATGTTCAAGCTCGTAGCATATCTTCAAGTGTTTGCATAGTATGCTCTGCTTGTCCATCTGTCTGAGGATGGAAATCCGTACTCAAATTCACTTGTGTACCCAAGCTCTTCTGAAAAGACTTCCAAAAATGTGCAGTAAATTGAGCTCCCCTGTATGATATAATGGAGATTGGAATCCCATGTAATCTCACTATCTCTTTAACATACAACCTTGCATAATCTTCAGTTGTATAGGTGGTCCTAACTGGTAGGAAATACGCTGCTTGGTAAGCCTGTCAACTATTACCCATATAGAATCAAATTTCCACAGTGTACGAGGAAAACCTGTGATGAAATCCATATTGATCATGTCCCATTTCCATACTGGAAGATTGATACATTGCATATAACCTCTAGGCTTCTGATGCTCTACTTTTACTTGTCGATAATTTGGGCATTGAGCTACAAATTCTGCAATATTCTTCTTCATATTTCCCCACCAATACATATCTTTCAAATCATGATACATTTTGGTAGATCCCGGATGAATAGAATACCGTGAATAATGTGCCTCTGTCATAATTCGTCTTCTCAGCTCATCTACATCCGGCACACATAATCTACCTTGGCATTGAAGTACTTCCTCTGGCGTAAGATCAAATGCCTTTGTCAACTCTTGCTGCACATTCTCTCTCAGCTGAAATAAAATAGGATCCGCATACTATTTCTCCTTTACCTCAGCTATTAAGGAAGATTCTGCTGCATTTTGTACAATAACCCTTCATCTGGAGATTCAAGAAGACGAACCCCCAAGCTGGCTAGTTGATGTAGATCCCTGACTATATCTTGCTTTTTCCTTAACTGATCATTAGTGCTTCCTATTGCTTTGCAACTTAGTGCATTAGCTACCACATTTACTTTTCCTGGATGATATAAAACATCAATATCATAGTCTTTTAAGAGCTCTATCCACCTTCGTTGCCTCAAATTGAGTTCCTTCTGCTTAAAAATATATTGTAAACTTTTATGATCAGTATATATATCAACATGAACCCCATACAAATAATGGCGCCATATCTTTAAAGCAAATACCACAGCTGCTAACTCAAGATCATGTGTGGGATAGTTTCTCTCATGTGGCCGCAACTGTCGTGAGGCATACACTATTACCTTTAGTTTCTCTCATGTGGCCGCAACTGTCGTGAGGCATACACTATTACCTTACCATGCTGCATCAATACACATCCGAGGCCAACTCCGAAAGCATCACAATACACTGCATAACCTTCTGTGCCTTCGGGAAGTACTAAAACTGGTGCGGAAGTTAATTTATCTTTCAGCTCTTGGAAGATTTTCTCACATGTATCTTTCCACTGAAACTTTATTGCTTTGTGTGTTAGATTCGTTAATGGTGCAACAATAGAAGAAAACCCTTCAACAAATCTCCTATAATAACCTGCTAATCCAAGAAAACTACGAATCTCTGTAGGTTTTGTAGGTCTTGGCCAATTTTTCACCGCCTCAATCTTTTGAGTATCAACCTGAATTCCTTCATCCGACACAATGTGACCCAAGAATGCTACGGATTTTAACCAAAATTCACACCTGGAGAACTTTGCATACAACTTACGATCCCAGAGAAACACCTGCGGTAAATGATTGGCATGGTCCTCTTATGATCATGAATAAACCAGAATATCATCTATGAACACGGTCACAAATACATCCAAGAATGGTTTGAACGCCCTATTCATCAAATCCATAAAAACATCTGGTGCATTTGTTAGTCCAAATGACATAACTAAGAATTCATAGTGACCATACCGTGTTCGAAAAGATGTCTTGGGTATGTCTTTTTCTCTAACTCTGACTTGATGGTAACCCAATCTGAAGTCAATCTTTGAAAAACACTTGGCACCCTGTAACTGATCAAACAAATCGTCAATTCTGGGGAGGGTATATTTGTTCTTGATCGTTACCTTATTCAATTGCTGATAGTCAATACACATCCTCAATGTGCCATCTTTCTTCCGTACAAATAATACTGGTGCACCCCACGGGGACATACTAGGCCGTATAAACCCCTTGTCTAGCAAATATTTTAATTTCTCCTTCAATTCTTGCAATTCTGCTGGAGCCATTCTATGCAGAGGAATAGAGATAGGCTGAGTGCCTGGTATCACATCAATACCAAACTCTAGTTTCCATTTTGGGGGTAAGCCGGGAAGATCATCAGGAAATACATCAAGGAATTCATTAACCACCGGAATCGATTGAGGAATTGGTGGTTTCACATCAATATCTTGCACTCAAACTAAATGACATATATACCCCTTGGCTATCATTTTCTTTGCTTTAAGATAGAAAATAAATTTTTCTCTCGGTCCCCCCACATTACCTTTCTATTCAAGAACATTTTCTTATGGAAAATGAAAACGTACTTCCTTAGCTCGGCAATCTACCGTGGCATAACAAGAAGCTAATCAATCCATTCCCATTATAACATCAAAATCCACCATGTTCAACTCAATAAGATTGGCCAATGTATCATGACCACACACAGTTACCACATAATTACGATATACTCTTTTTAATGGACTCACTAACTGGTGTAGATACTTCAAATGACTTAATTAATAATTCCGGCATTCTTTTAAATTTTGCGGCAATCAATGGAGTAACATATGATAATGTAGAACCAGTATTAATCAAGGCATATACACTATGCCAAAATATGGATAATGTACCTGTGAATACGTCAGGAGAAGCCTCCGAATTCTGTCGGTCTACTAGAGCATATGTACGGTTCTAGACTCTACTAGTATTGGCTGCTCCTCTGGCACCTCTACCACGACCAACAGACTACACACCTCAGCCTAAAGAAGGAACCGATGATGATGATGCAACGACTGATCCCGTAGGTCATGCTATACCACCCATGCTCCTCTGGGGATACTATTTCATCATGTGCCCGACATACCGCACCAAAAGCAAGCATTCGTCCCTAACTGACATGTACCTGAATGATTACGCCCGAAGTGATAACACTGCTAATGAGAAAATTCTGTTGCCTGTGATCCGTGAATTCCACTACTCTGCCCAGATTGACCGCCCTTAAACCCTCGAAATTGAGATTGAGTGCCTGCTGTGGAATAGGAGAATGATGGTCTAGGCTATCTAGGAAACATCCAAGACCTAGATTCTCCTTGGGATGCCATAGACTGTCCCATAGGTCTATCTCTTTTGGACTGTCCTCTTTTAGATTCATGTACCCTTCTTCTCTGTCTCTGATCCTCCATTTTATGGGCGAAGGCCTATATTCTGGCTATGTCCATATATTTGTTCAAGGCAGCAATAGTACAGTCCCTTACCAAATATGGCTCTAATTTGTCCACATATCAATGGACTCTGTCTGTCATTGTGGACACTACATTCAGAGCAAATCGAGCCAAGGAATTAAATTGAAGACTATATTCTCTAACACTCATATTCCCTTGACGTAGATTTAAAAACTGGTCTGCACGTGCCTCCCAAATCTCATATGGGAGATAATGATCAAGGAATGCCATTTTAAATTCTTCCCAACCAGCTGAAAGTGCATCAATACCCCTCAATCTTTTCCAGTCTTCATAGTATAATATAGCTTTACCTTTCAATCTATAGGCCGCAAGTTCAACTGTTTCAACACCAGTCACATGTATAACATCTAGAGCCCTCTGGATTTGATCCACGAAGTCCTGTGGATCTGCTTTCGGATCTGACCCAGTGAATATAGGAGGGTCTAATTTTAGAAAGTCTTGTGTCCTGCAACTCGCCACTCTAGCCGCATCATCCTCATTTGTCATTGGACCAGCTCATCCTTGACTTTGTGCAGCAACTATCTGATTCAACATATGCACTGTATTTCTTAAATCCTAGTCAGTGGCATTCATTGGTGGTTCTGCGGGTACTTCTCTACCTCTTGGCTCTTCCGGAGTTTGAAAAGTAGAAAAATACCGCAATGTAATTTCAGTGTTAGCTCCACCTTGACTAGCTTGGTCAGGTGGTGATTTACTCATTCCTTCACCGACAAGCATATCTACCTGCTTACCTTTGCCTCTACCTCTTCTTGTCATTGGCATTTTACTATATCAAAGAAACCAATTAAAATGGTCAGATATAATTTCCTCTACAACATTGACTCTATTGCACGATCTAGAAATGAAGAAAAGAAACAACTCCTAAATATCCCGTAGCCTCCTACTTATAAATGTGGTGCAAAACACACCCATAAGAAAGACTCTACTCAGACACGGCTTTGTAGATACCCTTAGGACGACCTGCTCTGATACCACTTTTGTCACGCCTCGAATTCCAACGAGGCGGACTGGCATCCGAAGCCGTTGAGGCCCGAGAGAACCAATCTTTGCTCATGTACATTCATATGCATGTCTCTGTATGAATATCATTCTACCACATTTAACTATAAAATACCAATGGCAGAAGTCATGGAAACATATGCTATATATGAAACTTGGCCGTTAGGGCCATCAAGACAAAATGGACATACATCTCTTACATTCATCTTCCCACATACGTCTACAAAGCATCTACAAATACATGTACATAACCAACCTACAGTCGGTACAAGTCCCCACTTTATACAACTTTACAATACCAAAATAAATGTACAAATGTGACTCAGAAAGCCCCGAACCAACTGGAGCTCATCAATGATCGGCAAATGATCCGCAATCTACTGTGGGGGTCTATGAGCACCTGTGCCTGCAGCAAGTAAGGTAAGTCCCCCAAGGGATGTCAGTACGAAGAATGTACTGAGTATGTAAGGCTATAAGAAACTGCATCATAAGCAAGAACATCAATGGAATCAGATATAAGAGATTAGTTAATATGGATAAACTATCGAGCTATATATGTGGAACCATGTATATTACTTTCATTACTTTCTTTTCTTCTTTGCTTTTATGTTCATTCATCATCACTTGTGTCACTATGTACCCGGGCCCCAACTGATCAGTGGGTCTTAACATAACATAACGTTATGTTGGGATCGGCTTGAGCTAGGCTTATGCCTCTAGAGCTACCACCCCTAAATCAATACATCGGGCTCGGCTCGAGCTAGGTTATTACCTCTAGAGCTTCCACCCATAAACCAATATATCAGGTTCGGTTCGAGTAAGGTTCTTACCTCTAGAGCTACCCCCTGTCAGGTTCGGCCCGAGCTAGGCTTATGCCTCTAGGGCTACCCCCTGATCCAATAATCTCAGGATCGGCTCGATCTAGGATTATGCCTCTAGAGCTACCACCCGTACTCTTGTAACCAACAACTATGCATTACTTTATTTCTTTACTTTTGAGAGATTGATACAATGATAGGCATAACATTAATGGAGCTTTGGAACATAACATTATTGGAACTTTGGAACATGAGTCAATGAACCATGAGACATGTGAAGCACAATTGGTTTTGTGAGTAATACTATATGACAATACCCTTGGACATTTTGGAATGGAACAAGTACAATGACAATGTGAACAATATGTGCTGCAGAAGGATATGAAAAGAGTAACCTTACATACCTTGTCTTCTCACTATGAATACACAATCCTATACGTGAATACAAAAGTACAGCTCCTTCCTTATGTTTTACTCTACAACACAAATACATAACAAAGCTCACGTTAACAACCAACTATCTTACAAGTGCATAAGACGACAATGAGTTACATGACTGCCTTATAACGTCATTTCACCCTTTACAAGATAATTCACGACATTGTCATACCAACAATACCACAACATTCTGTACATTAACCAAGACATCATAAACCAATAGCACTTCACACCAAGTGTATCGTTTACACTTCCTCATTAACACCATGTCACAATTACTCCATCAAGTCACCTCAATATGGTTCATGAAAATAATCCCACAACAATCCCACAAGTTAGATCCACAACTTATACACATAGAAACAAAAACAAGTTAAGGTCATAACCACACCATACATGTTGATATTTCATCCATACCATTCACTTCCATCAAAACCTCAAGTTTCCATTCAAGTTTAAATCACATAGATGACACATCTTTTAGCAAAAAGCAAAAGTGCACTACTCACACTTTTAGACATAACCATCATGATCTAAACCATCTCTCATGCATATAATATATTAAATCACAAGAATAAAAACTTACCCAAGTTTGAAAAATGATGATCTTTTCCAAAGAGATGACTTAGGGTTTGGAAGATATGAGAAATATCTTTTAGAAAATGTCTAGAAAGGCATGTGTGGTTTTTGGAATAAAAATCTGATTTTTGCCTTTACATAACCCCTCAAGTCATCCTTAGCCAATTCTTGGCATTAAATGCCCTGTTTACTTGGTCAAATTTGAAGAATGGGTCATTTCCCCTTTGGGCCATGCATTTTGGCTTCATTTTGGGCCTCAAATTGAGCCCATTAACACATGTTAACTTAGCCCACCAAATTAAATGTATGATCCACCATATATCTCATGTTTAAATAATTCCATAAATGTCACGACAATATTCACTCACGAGATTCATGCTCGTAGCCTCAATCTCAAAAATAAGAAATTCTAGCCACTCATGGATTAATTGAACATAATTTGATAAAATACTTGTGACGAAGAATTAACCCCAACTCGAATGCCAAACTCGCTCAAGAGTAGTCCTACTATGATGGAATAAGGATACCATAACCCAACAGTCCTCTTTATAGACTAATAATCGTAGAAGAAATTTGGCATAAAGCACCCTGGCACGCTCCCGGGCGCCCTAGGAACTTAGAAAAATTTTAGCTCTGGAAAAGGTGTGCAGGGATGGCCTGTCACACTGCCTGGTGTGTCCCCTTGCATCCTGTGCGACAAAAAATTCAGGCCAAAGCGGCCTGGCACGCCCCTGGGCGCGCCCCACACTTAAAATGTGATTTCAACTTTTCTTTGTGGATTTGGTTGGATCTTTCAAGTTCCAACCTTTTGTTTGCCTCTTATCTTTAAGATCCTTTGCTTGGATGTCCTTTAAACCTTGCTTTTCACCCCACAAATGCTCCACAAAGTCACAAACACCTTCTACAAAGGTCTAATCATATTTACTAGCACAATATCAATATCAAATGTTCCATCAATAACAATACAAAATACATACTTATTGCTCTCAAACCTAGGGTAAACATGGTTCAAGGTTGTCAAGTAGGGTCGGAAATGTACGGGGTATTACAAAATTGAAGTAGAATAGTAAGGCCAAGCCTATGGCATCATATGTGCATTATTTGAAATTCATTGTAAGTGTGAGAGATTTGATTTCAGTCCCCAATTAATTTAATACCTTATGTGTGGGACTTCTTTGTGGTGAGGTCATATGGATAGCACGGTTAACTGTTAGTTGTTAGGTTGACTACTATTTATGTATGCAATGTTACCTATTTGCATCTTAGTGCCAATCATGGATACTTGTAGGTTAGTTTGATAAATAGTCTGTGTCTGTGAGCTTGTTTTAAAATTGATGAGTCTAGCGTAATGATTATGACTGTTGTGTTTTTCCTTATAATCTAATTGTTTTCACAATTTGGTGTTGTTTAGTTGCTTGAGGACAAACAAATATTCTAAGTTGAGGGTATTGATGTGCTGGCATTCTGACGACACATTTGAGGTTTTTGACAAAGAATAATTGTAAGTTCTTAAGCAACTTTTATTGTTTTTAATAATTTTTTACTTTAATGTGCAGAAAGGCAACAACTGGCTAACTAGAGAAACTGAGCTAAAAAGGAGTACTGAAGGCCAAAGTGACTAGACATCAACCTTGTAACAGCTTGCCACTCATCTTGTCAAGCCTAACAGAATAGAAAGTGAACATCAATTGAGTGACGACCTAAGGTGATGAGCCGTCAACCTTGTGATGAGCTGTCACTCATCTCATTAGCATTAAAAACAATCCAACCAAACTAAGGCTTAAGTGATGACCAACGGTAACGTGTCATCAGTCGTGCAATAGGCTGTCAGTCCAATCATCACACGTGAGCATGCAAATTCTGAATTTTGTTTTTGAATTCAAGTTTTCCTATACTATAAATAGCTACTACTAGGGATTTTTTAGATATTTTATATTAGTTTGAATGATATTCACTCTTGTATTCATATTTTCTAGGTTTTGAGCAATTTTGAGTTATTTTGGAAGACAAGTTGATTTTGAAATCATCTATTGAAAGGGTAACTTTTATTTATGTTTTCACTTATCATGTTTTCTTTTAAGATGATGAGTGGCTTAAACCCCACAACTATGGTTGTGGGATTTATGGCAAAATAATATCTCTAAGGTTGATTTCGGTTTAGATTCGATAATATTTGTATATGTACTGCTAATCCTTTCATCTTAATCACCTTATTATAGTTACAAACATTAGAACAAGCCCTAGGCTTAACTTGCTTGAGATAAGAGGTTAAAACTGAGAAAAAGGGTTAACAATAAGGATTCAGAGTTTCTAACCTCCATCTAATGGGTAATGTTATAACAAGATTAACCAAATTGAGGCTTAAGTTGAGTTTTCTATTTTCATCTCTTTTAGTTTGAAAGAATTAAGGAGACAGTCATCTAATAAGGTTGAGACATATTTAGATGTGCACTTGAAATCAATTGTCTTATAACACTTATTAGAAGAATCTATTACCATTATCGACCCAAAAAATGTTATGACTCCATAGTGATCAAAATCCTAGTTTGACTTCTCCCTTGATTTTTATTTTAAGAAATTTGCCAATTGTTAATTATAAGAAACTAGATATTGATATCAAACCTTTTACACAAACCACCAATTTATGAAAATTATAGACTAAAAGTTATTTAACTCACAAATGACTTAGTGTTCAGCATATTCTATGTGGGATTCCACCCCAACCTTTATTGGGTTATATATTTGACAACGACCACTTATACTTCTTAAGACAGGTGTAATTCGGGCATATCAGTATGCAATCCAAAACTTGCCCAATATGTCTCGTGTAGGATGTATGATAGCGGATTAGGAAAGGATCATATGCCATGTTTGATTTAATTCCACTCAACCTAAATGAAAATCCAAATTATATAAGTTGTCCTTTGTTCCCGTATTTTGAGCCTAATTGACCCTCTTTAACCATTAGCCTATTCACCTCTCCGATTTTTTTGGAACTCTTATTTTGGCCCTGGTCCCTCGTTGTACATTGTGTACCTCAACTCAAGCAAACCGCCTAAGCTGAGGGTGGCTACTGTAGAGGCTCTCAGAACTTTTGTTTTGGCCCTGGTCCATCCTTAGACATTGTGTATCTCAACTCAGGCAAATCACTTAAACTTAAGATATCTATTGTATAGGGGTATGAAAGGATTAATAGGGTATGAAAAGAAAAGACTAGTGATAAAAGAGGGAAAATAGGTGTGGCTTATACGAAAAAGAAAAAGAGTGAATAAAAAAAGAATTGTACTGAAAATAAAGCCGCACCTATAGTGGAAGAAAGGATTGAATAAACAAAGAGTAGAGGAAAAAGGATTGGTCAGAAGTAGATTAAACATAGTGTAGTGTCAAGGATGACTTAGTCACTATTTCCAAATATACCGTACCCATCCCAAAGCCTACATTACTAGCCTAAAAATTCTTATAGTGATTCTAGTCTAATGGTCTAAAAACTGAAGCATAGAAAATAAGGTCAAGCCTATGGTATTGTGAATGCATTGATTGAACTTCATTGTTAGAGTGAGAAAATTTGTTCCAGTCTTAATTTAAATAAATTTTGTGCGTATGTGACTTCTTTGTGGTTAGGGCACTTGAATGCATTGTTGATTGCTAATTGTTAGGGTAATTGTCATTTATGTATGCAAAGTTATTCAGTGATATCATAATGTTATCCTTAGTAAATGATTTCACGCACACATCTTTTGTAATTCAAAAGATAAGAGGGTTGTACTTTTGATATGAATTGTAAAATAGCCTCATGACTACCGTAGTTTGTCCTAAGTTTCTTTTTCTTTTATGTCATTTTTAGTATAAGTTTTGTCTTGTTGCTTGAGTACAACCAAATATTCTAAGATGAGGGTATTGATGTGCCAACAGTAGAGTTGTACATTTGATGTTTCTAAACATGAATAAGTTAAAGTTCTTAAGAAAATTTTGTTAGATTTGATCATTTTGTAGTCTCATTTGTAGGAAAATATGTCAAGGCAAGAAAGATGGTGACTTGTGCTGAAAAGAGTGAATTAACAATAAATCAGACAGACTATCAACCCTATGACAAACCATCACCTCAATCGTGTGGCTTAGACAAAATAAGGTGTAGGTGTTGGCTAGTCGACGGCTAAGTTGATGAACTGTCAACCTCCTGATGAACCGTCATCCAAGTCGATGCCCTTAAATAGAATGACTCAGTGAAGGACTTCAAAGGATGGGCACTAACGAACTGTTAGTGCCTCAATGAACCATCACCCAAACCATGTGGATTAAGCAGTTTTTGAGTAAATCTCACTCGATAGCAACGACGGGTAAAGTGACAAACCGTCACCTAGGCAACAAGCTATTGACTTGATCGTGAGACAGAAGGCGGGATTTTATTTGATTTTAATTAGAGCTTTAAATTCATGTACTATAAATTGCTACTATTAGACTTATTTTCATTATCTACTATTTTTGAGAGAAAACTCACATTACTCTTGCGTTACTTTATGGGATTTGAGCATTTGAACTTGGTTTTTGAATACAATTGAAGTTTGGAATTCATTTGTGTAGGTAAATTTATTATCTTATGAATTCGATGTCTTTGTTTGTTTCAAAAGCTATGAGTAGCTAGCCCCACAACTAGGGTTGTTGGATCTATGGTAAATAAACATCTTTAGGATCAATATCGGTGTATATTTATATAGTGTAAATATTTGTATTATTAATTCTTTCATCTTAATCAACTTCTAATTATTACAAACATTAAAACATGCTTTAGGTTTAACTTGATTGAATAAAAGTAGTTAAAACTATGAAAAGAAACTAATAACAAAGATTCAGGGTTTGTGGCCCTCATCTAATGGTTAATGTTGTAATAAGATTAGCCAACTTCGAAAAATGATTGATTTTCAAATTATTGTTCTACATCTTCTGTGCTACATTTTAAGTGAAGTGATATGGGCGATCGTTCTCAGACTCATGGCTAGATAGTAAGAGCTCTTATTTTAGCAGTTGATAAGTCCTCTTTCGAGGACATAGTTTAGTCGTTTCTTTCTTTATTTCAGACTTGTTTTGTGTGTAGCCGGGGGCCTTATCCCGATGGATTATTTTATCCAGTATAGAAGCTTTCAGACATTAGTATTCAATTGTATAGACTTATATTTGAATTCTATTTTGGTTATGGTTTTAGTTTACAACTTTTACTTTTTTCTCATGTTATGTTTAGATATGCTATGCCAAGGGTTTGCTTGGGTCTATTAGTGGCTTCAAGTGATTTGTCGCGTCCAGAGTGTACACTCAGATCGTGAAAAACTTGGTATCAGAGTACAAGGTTCAAGAATACTAGGATGTATGACAAGCCACGTCTAGTAGAGTCTTTTTCATAGGTGTGAAGTGCACAAAACTTATGAGGGAGAGGCTACGAGATGTTTAAAAAAACATTTCCCTTCTTTTACACTCTATGTTCATGCAATAGAGTTTAACTCTACGAATCTTTCCTAACTCCAAATTTGCACTTATTTTAGATTATGCCTCCAGGCAGAGCTGTCGGATGCCCAAAACAAGCCAGGGATGAAAATACTCAAGTGCCACCTCAGGCCAATGTTACTAATGTTGAGTTTTAGAATGCTATCCAAATGCTTGCTCAGGCTATGACAACCCAATTTGATCATCAAGGAGCAACACCTGCAGTTCCTCATGGTGTTCCAGACACTACTAGGATCCTTGAGTTTCTCGAGATGAATCCACCTGAGTTCTTTGGGTCGAAGTTAGGCGAGGATTCAAAGAATTTTATTAATGAGGTTCAGAGCATTTTTCATATGATGCGTGTGAATAACATTGATAGCAATGATCTTGTTTCTTACCAAGTCAAGGATATTGCTAGGATTTGGTGTGATCAGTGGAAGAAAATTAGGGTGAAGGTGTTGCACCTCTAGAGTGGGCTAAGTTTGAGGAAGCTTTCTTAGGGTGTTCCTTTCCTCGAGAGTGGGCCGTTGACTTGACCGTGAGATGCAAGACGGGATTTACTTTGTTTTTTATTAGAATTTTAAATCCTTGTACTATAAATAGCTACTATTAGGGTTATTTTCATTATCTACCATTTTTGAGAGAAAACTCACATTACTCTTATGTTACTTTATGGGATTTGAGCATTTGAACTTGGTTTTTGAATACAATTGAAGTTTAGAATTCGTTTGTGCAAGTATATTTATTATCTTATGAATTCAATGTATTTGTTTGTTTCAAACGCTATGAGTAGCTAGCCCACCAACTGGGATTGTGAGATCCATGGTAAATAGACATATTTAGGGTCAATATCGGTGTATATTCATATAGTGCAAATGTTTGTATTGTTAATTCTTTCATCTTAATCAATTTCTAATTGTTGCAAACATTAGAACCTACTTTAGGTTTAACTTGATAGAGTAAACAAGGTTAAAACTATGAAAAAGAATTAATAATAAGGATTCAAGGTTTTCAACCCTCGTCTAATGATTAATGTTGTAATAAGATTAGCCAACTTAGGAAAATTATTGAGTTTCAAATTTTCATCACTCTTAGTTCGAGAGAATTCGAGTGAATATCATTTAAGTAGGTTGAGAAATGTTTAGATGTATTAAAGTAATCAATAACCCTGCATGTTTAGCACTAGAAGAGTCTAGACCCAATTCTGTCATGAAACCATGGTGAACACAGACCTAGTTCTCTCTATTTCATGATTACATTTACTAAAATTTCACTATTGTTACTTAATCATGTTTTGTATTGGAATAATAAATACTTTTACTAACCCCCATTCTTATGAAAATAATCGACTAGTTGGATTCTATATTTGACAACGACCTCTTTATACTTCTAATTTGAGGTGTAATTTGGACATATCAGTGACACCCTGTTGAATTATGCAACCTGTTGGAGGTGCTGAAGAGGTAGACTGAGCTCGATTAACCCCCATTGCCCTACCTGACAGAGGGGTAATCCCTCAACCTGTGACTAACCTAGCAAGAAATTTTTATAATGGTTGAGAAACAACCAACAATAGTTTTGTAAGGGTCCTTTAAATTTATGACAAGTGTCCCTGTGGGCCCTTTATGTCA
The DNA here is from genome assembly GCA_031232105.1 of Capsicum rhomboideum. Lineage (NCBI taxonomy): Eukaryota > Viridiplantae > Streptophyta > Magnoliopsida > Solanales > Solanaceae > Capsicum > Capsicum rhomboideum. The sequence continues at coordinate 126,218,182 of CP124714.1, forward strand.
GCCCACTCCATTTTTCACTTTCCTTCCTACTTTGTTTCATTTTTTCCTCTTTCTTTCTCTCTAACACTCATGTTCTTCTTCTTTATTTTATTAATAACAATTCCTTCTTTTTTTAATAGTTCTATTTTACACAAAATTATATAGGAAGAACGAATCGATCTAATCCAAATTTTATCACTAACGGATTAATGCTAACCTAAAGAACATATATCTTTTTTTTCTTAGTATGTCCTAATATGCTAAACAAATTTAATTTTTTTTTCTCATTTTTATTTTTTTGACTTTATAACTTAAGATTTCTAATAAGTACACATCAAGTTAATTCCTTAAATAGTCATTCAATTCAATGTAATTATCTAATAAAATTATTTATCATTATTTTATTGACTAAGACCATTTAAGTTAATATATTTATCTTACAAAGTAACAATGGGATTTAAAAAACACTCAAAAAGGCAGTATAATTTGCAATTTTGAGTATGTGACTCATACTTCCTATGTATGCCCCTCAATATGTATGTTCTTTTTTGATTTACGCCTCATATTATTTTCATAGTTTTTTATAAAATCATAACTAATACTCCTATTAACTTAATATGAGGACAAATAGAAAAAATTATTATGAAGAAAAAATATTCAAACAAAAACAAACAACTGACTAATAAATAGTTATACCTTAACTACTTTTAATCTTAGATATTTTAATTTATGTATGCTTTATGCATCTCTGACTCGTCGCAAGCAGACCCATACTAACATATTTTCTGTTCATAATGGGACCTCAAAATAACATTATTTTGTAATTACTTCTTCTTTTTTTTTTCAAATAACTTGATAAAAAATTGACAAAAATCTATTTATTATAACAATTTGTTAATTCAAAATATTAAACAATCTGAATTACAATCTATTTAATGTATTAAATAACTTAGAAACCAAAACAATTTTGCTTGCTTAATTGGGTAGTGAACAAGTTAGTATAAACTAATTATACAATAGATCAGTTATAAACAAAAATAAATTGCCCTTTAAAAAAACAAAATAAACAAACCATAAATAATAATAATAATAGTCAACAACAACTTTAAAACTAATCAGTTTCACTATGATACAATCACGTGATTTTCACGTAAATCAAACTAAACTAATAAATAATTTCAATAAATATACTTTTGAAATACTAAATTTGGTTATTCAAAGTAGTGAAGACAGCTTGAAGGTCATTCAAGATAAATAGAGGTATGATTCGAGATTGAAAGGCTATTCAACTATTTTTTCTTCTTAATTCTTTTTTTTTTTTTTTTTTTTTTTTTGTCTTTGTAATAATTAAAAATGCGATTAACTATAATTTTGTAAGAATTTAAGGAGATTTTAAGGGCCAAGACATAAAAATAAAATAAAGTGTAATCCACAAAAGAGCACATATATTAAGGATGCTAATTGCAAATAATTCTATTTTTAAGTGGATTTTTTAATCCATTATTATTTAGGCTAGTATTAATCCTTTTGTGATAAAATTTGTATTAAAGCCATTCATTCTTCATATATAATTTTGTGTAAAATAGAACTATTAAGAAAGAAGGGACTATTATTAATAAAATAAAGAAGAGGAAAAGGAGTGTTAGAGAGAAAGAAAGAAAAAAATGAAACAAAGGATGGAAAGTGAAAAATGGAGTGGGCTGTTGGATTAGAGCCATTCATTCTTCCTATATAATTTTGTGTAAAATAGAACTATTAAGAAAGAAGGAACTGTTATTAATAAAATAAAGAAGAGGAAAAGGAGTATTACAGAGAGAGAAAGAAAAAAGAATGAAACAAAGAAGGAAGGAAAGAGAAAAATGGAGTGGAATGACATAGAGGGCCCATAGGGACATTTGTCACAAATTTAAAGGACCCTCACACAACTATTGTTGGTTGTCCCTCAATCATCATAAAAAATTTCACCTAGCAACATCCAAAACATCCCTTTTTGCCATAAAGACACTCCCTGTGTGGTTTTGTAGCACCCCAAATATTCAAATTAATATTGTAGCTCCAATAGACCATTACTATAAAATAAGAACACCATCTATTTGACGCTTCATTAACCCAAGTGTTGCGATTTTTCGAAATTTGCTTACTTGACATTATAGGGGTATTTTAATCAATTACCTTGGGTTATTATGTAAATTACCATGATTATAATCTTTCTTGATATAATATTAAAGAATAGAGATATTCCAAAAAAAAAAAATTGGGCAGCCTATTTTAAAAATTTGGGCAGCCACCATTCTAGGGTGTTCTTGAGTATTTAAATGTATATTATGCCCAAATATTTGCACCTCCTCTCATATTTTCAGTTCCCTTGACTCTATAAAAACCCCTGAACTCCAGATTCATTAAATTATCCCATAAAATCACTAGAGAATCTTGTTCCTTTGGGCTGAAACCAAAGACACATCCTACCTTGTGGTAAGTACTTGAAACTTATTTTTGAATTGTGTAGTGTTTAGTATATTTATCATATCTCATTGGTTAGAGATCCGTTTTAAGTCAAAAAAATATGTTTTGAAAAACTAACACCTAGCTCTACAACTTTTATTCTTGGAAGAAAAGCTTATTTGAATGTTAGGAATTCGAAATAGGGGACGCAAATGAGGACAAGTTCTGTCCAGTTTTTGGATTTGAAAGCCCCCTATGTGCTACTGTTAGTTTTTTGGTAATATATTCTTGTACAAAATGTATTTTTCTATAATTCTTGATTATTTACAATTCTAAGACATATATCTAAAACTTTCATAAAGGCTATAAGGTTTGGTTTTGCTGTTTACCTATTCAAAACTAAATTACAACACAAAATAGTGGGGTTGTCTGGATTTACTGCTTCGATGATTAGGTGTAATTTGCACAAACTATGCTTAATTTTCATGCTAATATTGGTTCATATCAACATGATGGAGTTACTAGAAATTAAAAAGGGTACTTAATTGTATGTTCAAGATTGTGTATACTCATGTACAAGCTGAGGAGCTTGATACGTTATTTGGTTTGAGACTTAAACTCTTAAAGTGTGGTTGGATTGCGTAAATACTAAAAGGCTAAGTTTTGTGTATAATCTTGAACTCATACTCTTGATAACTGCTGAAGTATTTGAAATATTATTCCGGGACCTTGGTTACCTTGTTTTCACGTTGTATTGTCATTTTGGTATCCTCGGAGTCTTGCAAGACATTTGTTTAACTCGCCCACTTGTACGGATTTCTTGATCACTTGGCATCCTTGTTGGGACTTTGTCCTTCTTATGGCCGCGACTTTGTCACTATTGGCACGCCCCTTGATTCGGATCTTTTGCCATCTTGACTATGGATTTTTGGTTCGTCTTAGTTATGCAAGTTGTCCATTTTAGGTACGAACTAGAAAGCCATTTTTAATATGTTTGTTGATTCTCTTAATTATTGGGCTTCGACCCTTCTTGATATAGGGTTTTGGTCCTTCTTGATATTTGATTATGCTTGGTGTAACGGCATGATGTACATATTTGGCGAAGCTTGTAATTTGACCTCTTGTGAACTAGTTTTTGGGCTTTATTGATCCTTGAGCCCCTAAATATAGAGTTGATACCTTTGACACATTTGTTTTCTTGATTTATTTATATATATGTTCCAATTGAACTGCTGATTACTTGGGAGGGAATTGGAGAATCTAATGGCTCCAAGCCCGATGTTATACACCACTAGGCTTTATGCTTAGCGATAGTTGTTTCTATCATAGGGGATCTTCGTGAGGATGCTTGAAGATGGCCATTGGAAGTAAGATTTTTGGAGCTTTAATAAAGATCACATTTGCATATAGGCATCTATGCTTTGTAGTAATTTTGGGATTTGTATATGATCTATGTGATACACATATATATGGAATTTTAAAGCCGGTTTGTAACTTAAATTTGGTAACTGGGTTGGCTACTTTAGAGTGGATAAACTCGAGTTTTTGTAGTGTACTAAATTTATATTTGGTTTTGTAATTATGTATAAAGGTTAAACCTTCCTTCTTTTGATACTCGATAGTTAGGTAATTATTCATAATGTGGGTCTGTAGTGGTGTGAAATAATAAATGGAAATCTCGCAAGGAACTTGCTGATTTGTTTTGAAAGGTTCCTCTGCCATAAATTAAATCACTTACTTTGTTTAAACTCGGATAAAATGAATTATTAAATAGAAAACCTTTGTACCTTTAATTCTTTTGAATGGGCCTAATCTGCCACTAGATTATGCTTAATATGTTTAAGTTAAGATCTTTTAAACACCTCTAGTATTATATTAGCTTTTGTTTTAGAAGTAGCATCCTCTCGGCAGGGTCGCTACAAGATTTGGTATCTGAGCAAGATCGTATCCTAGGTAGAGGCTTACAAGCCATGTCTAGTAGAGTCTTGCTTATGGGCGTGTTGTACACCACACTTATAATCAGGAGGCTACATAGAATTTAGGATTGTTTACTATTTCTTGTTCTAGGACTTTTTGTTCTGAATTGCTGGTATACTGTTTTCTCTTTAAGAAGGCTTTTATTATTTTATTTACTTTCTTACATGGCTAATATTTTTATTGCATATAGTGTGCATATACATCATGTACATTTCCCTAATGCAATGTGATCTTCTATCTTGAAGGAACTAAGTTATGGCCTCCTCCTCTAATAGACCTATGGAAGCAGCTCGTGAAGGTTTGAGCGACTCTAATGCCCAACCTCAGGCACTAGAAAGAATGAAGGGACATTTTTCTAATGTTAATTTCCCACGTACCAGTGGATCTGAAGTTGGGAATATTAGGGTGTAAGCGTGTGAGAGCATCCTCACATGAGTTATAGCACTCATGTTATGAACCCTCATTTTCAACATATGGCTGAATTCTTCCACCACTTGGCTGGAACGATGCATGATCCAAATGGGGTAAACTTTAAGAAACTGAGAAAGATGGGTGGAGTTGAGTTTGAAGGCATTGTTGATCCTACTGATGTTGAAAAATGGCTTGAGCTCATGGAGAGGGTGTTCGTGCAATTAGAGTGTTCAGATGCTGCCAAATTTAAGTATGCTATCTCGTTATTACAAAAGGATGCATACGATTGGTGGATAAGTGTACCAAATGCAAAGGCAAAACCTCCAGTTCTTACTTAGGATGATTTTGGTAAGGAATTCTATATGAAGTATGTCCCACCTGTTTATTGTTATACAAAGAAAAATGAGTTTCTGAATTTAAAGCAACGAGACATGTCTATTGCTGAGTATCAACAAAAGTTTCTCAGGCTTTCTCGCTATGCTGGAGGTATTATTAATGATGAAAAAGATAAGTTCAGGAGATTTGAAGATGGTTTGAATGATTCAATCAGAAAGAATGTCACAGTCCTGCAACATGAGAATTTTTGCAAGTTAGTTTCTGCTGCTTTTACTTGGGAAAGACTTGATAAGGAAGAAGCTAGTAGAAATGAAAACAAATTCAGAAAACCTAAATTAGATTATGGAGGTCCATCCAAAAGGGGAAGATTTGATGATTCTGAGGCAGGTAGTGTTCACAGGTCACTCAATATAAGCAAAGTAAATCAGATTTTTCTACGGCTAACACTCCAAATTATGGCAAAGGCAAGACTCGCATACCTAGTTGTGAACAGTGTGGAAAGAATCATTATGGTACTTGTAGGAGGACTTCTGGTGCATGTTTTAATTATGGGAGCGTTGATCATAAGGTTAAGGATTGTCCTAATCCTAATCATGTTTCTCCTTTGCGCACAAAAGGCTCGGTTCAGAAGCCTACTACTAATCCTCCTTAAGGCGATAGAGATGCAAGATCTAAAAACATATAAGCAGCGGGTGCAAAAAGAACTAATCAGGCCAGTGGGTTAAGGATTACTGAATGAGCTTATGCTATGAGACTTAAGGATGATCAAGATGGACCAGACGTGGTTGTCGATAAATTTCACCTATTTGGCTTTTATATGTTTACACTATTTGATCCTGGTTCTACCCATTCCTATATTTGTCTGTCACTTGTTTTTCCTGAAAATGTGAAATCTGTGATTCTTAACTATGACGTGCGGGTTGAGAGTCCTTTGGGTCATCAGGTTGTTTGTAATTGAATTTATCGAGCTTGTCCCTTCATGATTCAAAATTTAATCTTCCCTGCTTATTTGATTGAAATGCCTTTCCAAGACTTTGATGTTATTATCGGGATGGATTTGAAATACAAATACCATGTAGTAGTAGATTGTCGGTCAAAGCGTGTGTCTTTTAAAGATCCTACATTTTCACACATCACTGTTTAAGGTGAAAGGTCATTGACGTCTAGCATTATTTCTGCGGTCTTGGCAAGCAAGATGATTTGCCAAGGCTGTGATACATATCTTGCTCACATAGTTGATACACGGTTAGAGAATCCTAGTCTTAAAAGACATACCTATTGTGTGTGATTTTCCTAAAGTCTTCCCCAAAAATCTTCCTAGGTTGCGGTCGGAAAGAGAAGTTGAATTTTTGATAGAGCTTATTCCTGGATCTACCCCTATTTCTATCACTCTTTATACAATGACTACAACAGAATTGAGGGAGTTGAAAGTTCAATTGTAGGAACTTCTTGTGAAAGGTTTTATCCCTCCTAGTGTTTCTCCTTGGGGAGCCCCTGTCTTATTTGTAATGAAGAAAGATGATACTTTTAGGCTTTACATTGACTATCGAAAATTGAACAAAATAACAATCAAGAACAGATATCCGCTGCCAAGGATTGATGATTTGTTTGACCAACTGAAGGGTGCTAAATTTTTCTCAAAATTGATTTCTGGGAGAAAATAATCATGGACTTTATTTCTGGACTTCCTCGCACTCAAAGAAATCATGATGCAATTTGGGTTATAGTGGATAGGCTAACAAAGAGTTCTCATTTCTTGGGAGTTAGGATGGATTAGTCACTTGAACATTTAGTAGAATTGTACATCAACAAAAATGTGAGGCTGCATGGAATCCCAGTTTCCATTGTATCTGATCGAGATCCAAGGTTTACTTCAAGATTTTGGGCCATCTTACAGGAAGCTTTGGGTACTAGGTTGAATTTTAACACTTCATTTCATCCCCAGACAGATAGTCAATTAGAAAGGGTTATCCAAATTTTGAAAGATATGCTTCATGCCTGCCTTATTGAGTTTGAGGGTAGTTGGGACAAACACTTGGCTTTGATAGAATTTGTTTACAATAATAGTTACCAGTCAAGTATTGAAATGCCACTCTATGAAAATTTATACGAAAGGAAATGTCGAATTCCTCTTTGTTGGAGTGAAGTTGGTGAAAGGAAGTTTGTTGGTACTGAAATTGAGCAATAAATGGAAGACAAGGTAAATGTGATCAAGGATCGTCTAAAAATAGCTTCAGATAGACAAAAGTCTTATGTTGATCTTAAGAGGAGTGAAATTGAGCACCAAGTTGGTGATATGGTATTCTTAAAGGTTTCTCCATGGAAGAAGATTATGAGATTTGGCCAAAAAGGAAAACTTAGACCTTGATTTATTGGGCCTTATGAAATACTCGAAAGAGTTGGGCCAGTCGCATATAAACTAGCTTTTCCACCTGAATTATATAAGACCCACAATGTCTTCCATGTTTCTATGCTTAAAAGATACCACTCAGATCCATATCATGTTCTTACGGTTGAATCCATTGAGGTTAATCTTGACTTGACATATGAAGAAGAAACTATACAGATCATGGAACATGAAGTAAAACAACTGAGAAATAAAATAATTCCCTTAGTAAAGGTACTTTGGAGAAATCATTCGGGCAAAGAAGCAACCTGGGAGCGAGCAGCGGATATGAGAACCCAATATCCATATCTTTTTTGAGACTAGTCAGGTAAATTTCGAGACAAAATTTTTTAAGGGAGAAAGAGTTGTAACACCCCAAATATTCAAATTAATATTATAGCTCCAATAGACCATTACTATAGAATAAGAACACCTTCAATTTGACGCTTCACTAACCTAAGTGTTGCGATCTTTGAAAATTTTCTTACTTGAAATTATAGCGGTATTTTAATCAATTACCTTAGGTTATTATGTAAATTAACATGATTATAATCTTTCTAGATATAATATTAAAGAATAGAGATATTTTAAAAAAACATATTGGACAACCTACTTTTAAAATTTGGGCAGCCACCCTTCTAGGGTGTTTTTGGGTATTTAAATGTATATTATGTGCAAATATTTTTACCTCCTCTCATATTTTCGGTTCCCTTAACTCTAAGAAACCTCCTGAACTCCATCTTCATTAAAATATCACATAAATTCACTAGACAATCTTGTTCCTTTGGGCTGAAACCAAAGACACATCCTACCTTGTGGTAAGTACTTGAAACTTATTTTTGAATTATACAGTGTTTAATATATTTATCATATCTAATTGGTAAGATATCTATTTTAAGTCAAAAAAATAAGTTTTGCAAAGCTAACACCTAGCTATACAACTTTTATCCTTGGAAGAAAAGCTTATTTGAATGTTATGAATTCGAAATAGGGGACGCAAGTGAGGACAAGTTCTGTCCAGTTTTTGGATTTGAAAACCCCTTATGTGCTACTGTTAGTGTTTCGGTAATATCTTTTTGTATAAAATGTATTTTTCGGTAATTTTGGATTATTTTCAATTCTAAGACATATATATAAAACTTTCATGAAGGCTATAAGGTTTGGTTTTGCTGTTTACCTATTCAAAACTAAGTAACAACACGAAATAGTGGGGCTGTACGGATTCACTGCTTTGATGATTAGGCATAATTTGCAAAAACTATGCTTAATTTTCAAGCTAATATTGGTTCATATCAACATGATGGAGTTACTAGAAATTAAGAAGGGTTAATTGTATGTTCAAGGTTGTGTATACTTATGTACAAGCTGAGGAACTGGATACGTTGTTTGGTTTGTGACTTAGACTCTTGAAGTGTGGTTGGACTGCGTAAATACTAAAAGGCTAAGGTTTGTGTATAATCTTGAACTAATACTCTTGTTAACTGCTGAAGTATTTGAAATATTATTCTGGTACATTAGTTACCTTCTTTTCATCTTTTATTGTCGTTTTGGTATCCTCGGAGTCTTGCAAGACATTTGTTTAACTCACCCACTTGTACGGATTGCTTGATGGCTTGGCATCCTTATTGGGACTTTGTCCTTCTTGTGGCTGTGACTTTGTCACTATTGGGATGCCTCTTGATTCGTATGTTTTTCCATCTTGATTATGGATTTTTGGTTCGTCTTAGTAATGGAAGTTGTCCATTTTAAGTACGAACTAGAAAGCCATTTTTAATATGGTTCTTAATTCTTTTGATTATTGGGATTCGACCTTTCTTTATATAGGGCTTCGGTCCTTCTTGATATTTGATTATGCTTGGTGTAACAACATGATGTACATATTGGGCGAAGCTTGTATTGACCTCTTGTGAACTAGTTTTTGGGCTTTCTTGATACTTGAGCCCCTAAATATCGAGTTGATACCTTTGATACATTTGTTTTCTTGATTTATTTATATATATGTTCCAATTGAACTGCTGATTACTTGGGAAGAAATCAGAGAATCTAATGGCTCCGAGCCCGATGCTATACACCACTAGGCTTTATGCTTAGCGATAGTTGTTTCAATCGTAGGGGAACTTCGGGAGGATGCTTGAAGATGGAAATTGGAAATAGGATTTTTGGAGCTTTAATAAAGATCACATTGGTATATAGGCATCTATACTTTGTAGTAATTTTGGAACTTGTAGATGATCCATATGCTACATATATATATGGAATTTTAAAGCCGGTTTGTAACTTAAATTTGGTAACTGGGTTGGCTACTTTAGAGTGGATAAACTCCAGTTTTTGTGGTGTACTAAATTTATAGTTGGTTTTGTAATTATGTATAAAGGTTAAACCTTCTATCTTTTGATACTCGATTGTTTGGTAATTATTCATAACGTGGGTCTGTAGTGGTGTGAAATAATAAATGGAAATCTCGTAAGGAACTTGCTGATTTTTTTTGAAAGGTTCCTCTGCCATAAATTAAATCACGTATTTTGTTTAAACTCGAATAAAATGAATTATTAAATAGAGAACCTTTGTACCTTTAACTCTTTTGAATGTGCCTAATCTGCCACTAGATTATGCTTAATATGTTTAAGTTAAGATCTTTTAAACACCTCTAGTATTATATTAGCTTTTGTTTTAGAAGCAACATCATCTCGAAAGGGTCACTACAGGTTCTTACCACACTTGTTGCAAGTATGGTAGGGATGCACTCTTACAATACGTCCCAGCGAACGAGAGCCTAATGCTCTACTCTTCTGATCATGTGTGAGTTTTGGTGCTACAGATGGAGTACTAGCTAATGATGGAGCTAGTCCTAACAACTTCTGTGGGAAAGAAGACCAGCTCTTACCACAGGTTCTATGCTGACTTAAATTAAAGTTACCTATTTTGGCCTTCTTGTCCCTTCAGTTTTTTCTCCTCTGTCTATTGAGCATGAGTCATAAATTTAGAGATATACAAATCCCCAATCAACATAGCTATCTTGAATTCCTTTTTCACCAAGTATGGAACTCCAGATCAAACTTTCTTATCTTATATCTCGGCTAGACTACCATCTCCGAAGCATACCTAGATAGTTGAGTGAACTTCAACCCACACTCCTTGACTGACATAGATACCTGCTTCAAGTTCATAACTTCCCCAGCCTTTGCCTTCCTAAACTCTTTTGAAAAGAATAGATCAATAAAATTTTCAACAAAATCATCCCAAACTGCAGGAGCCACATTTTTGCGTTGACTATCTTTACACTGAGTGAACCAGAGGTGAGCTACATCCTTAAGCTGATAGGATACAAACTCAACACTCTCAACTTCAGATACCTATATAACCTGGAGAATATTTGTCACTTCATCAATGAAGTTTTATAGGTCTTTCATAATCTCTGACCCGAAGAACTTTGGTGGATTTATTCTGACAAAATATCTAACTCGACTAGTAGCTGACCCACTATTTAGGTTAGCAGGGAGTGCTACCTACTAATTCATCTGCCCTCCATAGCCTGATCCAACATCTAAATGGCATTGGAAACCTCAGCATTAGTAACATCACTATATGGAGGCTGATTTAATGGTGCAGGTGGATTTGCATTCTGACCATTCCTCTATCTGTTGTTTCTTCATGGAGGCATGATTTGAAATGAATAAAGCATAAGTTAGAAGGGAGAAAAGATTTAAAATTTATCGTATAATATAGAACATAAAAGAAAGGAATGTTTCCTAAAATGTGTCATAGCCTCTCTCATAAGTGTGACACGCTTCACACCTATGAAAAAGGTTTTACTAAACGTGGCTTCATCCATCCTAGGACTCTTGAACTGAGTGCTCTAATACCAAGTTTGTCACGACCTGAGTCTACATCCTCAATGAGACATGGTACTTAGAACCATAAGTGGTCTAATACTAACCATTGGTACTCACATATTAATAACATCATACACTTAAATACTAAGTGAAAGCATAATCATATAAAATGGGAAATCTAATAACAAACTAACTATTATAAATAATGCAATATCTATAAATTAATTAACATGTTGAATTGTCTATGTCTGATAAAACCTCTAAACTGAAAAGGGTGAGTTGCTGGGATAAGACCACCCCCAGCTAACTCTAAAAACTGAAATTAAAGACTAACAATATTTGTAAAAAAGGAAATACTAATCCACTATGGTCCTCAAATGAAGAGGACTCACCAATATTGGAATGGAATATCTGCAATTCTGATCTAGCCACAAGTCTGGGAACAAGCACCTGAATCTATATCATTATATGATATAGGGGAAAGAAACGTAATGCGGTCAGTACTATTGAATGTACTGAGTATGTAAGATATGCAAATATCATAAATAACACTTAAAACATGTTGTAAACTGAACTGAGATGCAATCGACAAAGTTGTATAAAACAAGTCAAAATTTGTTGTACAATGAATTAAAATGCATAATAATAAAGCTGAAAACATGAATCATATCTGTCAGTCATAAATTATTATAGTCGGTATGGAAACTAATGATTCAAGTACATCCATTATGGTTTAAATCATTTTCACGAGAATTCATTACAACCGACATAAACTATATGAGCAACATGGAGTCCAATGTAATACCCCAAGTTGGGAGGGTGCCATATATCTTACCAAGGGTATAAAACTTGTTTAATGTAGATCCACTAACAGATCCCATTAGGCTAAAGGTGTCAACCTCAACTGGCAGAAGACCCTTATCCTACAGAGGTGACGTAGTTTTGAGACTTGGATTATCTCAAACCCATGTATGTTTGGTGCTAGATAGTCCTTCCAAAATTAAATTATTATTTGTTCATAATAGATAAAGTTGGTTGTTCAAAAGCAAAGCATGACACTAGTTCAAATTACTATTTTATTAAAGTTCTGAGATACTGGAACTACATGCTAAATTTAGCTCTTCAACAAGAACAATAATCATAGGTAACATATGGAAACTAAAAATCATAGAAGTTGTACAATTTGGGTATGAATCCTAAATTACAAAACCATGAAATTCTTTAGAGATTTTCTAAAAAACCAAGGCATAAGGGTAGAAGGAAATCCTTACTAAAGTCCAACATACCTAAATGCCTAAGAAATCTGAACTGAAAGCTTGAGAATTGGATTAAAAGTTGAACTATAAGCTCAGACTTTAAGGAGAACCTTTCTGGCTTTCTTGGGAGTTGAGCATGAGAATTAGAGGTTAATTAACTGATTATATTTTAATATCCTCTAAAATATTTTAAAACAACAAAGTATTGGACATGAAAATTTAGGAAATGACTAATCTACCACTTAAAAACCATTTTAAAATTTTTCTGGAACTGTGTCCCACGAGTCAATGTATGCCTCATACATTGGGCCCATGAGTCATGAGTTGACTCGTGTTCCCTAGAACAAGGTTGAACAATTTCTTTCTTGGGATATACGAGTCCATTCCATGACTTATGAACTAGATTCATGGGTCATACAATGGCTCGCTGTCCATACCAGGAGTTGTAATTTCATCTGTGGAAAATTGGGGGTTAATTTTTTGGAAAACTTGATATCATGAGTCTTTCTATGACTCATGAACTGACACCAAGAGTCATAGACTGACTCGTGGTTTACTGGAATTTGAAATTTTGATTTGTTTTTTTTACACTAAGTCTGAATCAAAACATGGAAAATATCGGGTGTTTTAGATTGTTGCCTTCTTGAGGTCTCCATGTTACACAACAATAGAAGAGTTTAGGCTTATAATCTCTCAATCTAGCAATCACCATAGGCAATTCAAGTGGGACTACTTTAATCAAGGATATAGTAGTCTAATCATGTGTCTGACTGTGTTCTATATCTGCTAAACCATGCCAAAGAATGTTTTATCACCTCTAAGATTTCTTGAATTCCATCTTTTCCAAACATCCCACATGATTATTTCTTGCATTTCTCTGTATACCACTTGAAATTTTGGGGGAGCCTTTATTCTCTATCAAGTTATTATAAGTTATTGAAAATGCTTGCCGTCAATGTTAATGCCTTTACAAAAAACAAATTTCTTTCATATCCCATTGGCTATGTGATCTGTTAGAAAAAGATGGGATAAAGTTTCCTCGACATAGGCTTCTCACCACCAACTTCTTGATAGTATATTTATTTTCATCTTCTTCAAATGGTCATATGTTGATATCTTCCTTTCTTAGACCCCTTTGCGCATATTAGTACATAATCTCTTCTACAATCTTGCCTTTATCTCACAATATTCTTGGCAGACTTGACCATGAAAAATACCTTAGAATTGCCCATACCCAAGGTTCTATCATTTGTTGCTCATTGTTAGGGGTCTTGATACATTCTATGATGTGATCAGTCATCTCTGCTAAAATTTTGCTGAGGAGCTTCTGTCAATTCCTAACATCTCCAGTGATAAAATCCTTCACTTTTAATTCCTCTTCTATTGAACTGTCACCTTCCATTAGTAGAGGGGCCCTTGTCAGTTCAATTGTCAAAACAAAAACTAGATTTGCCAGACTTCAACTGCCACCAAATATTATACTTCAGTTCCTCCTTAATTGATATCATTTTTCTCCACACAAGATGTGCTCTAGATCCTACATAATGATATAATAAAGTTTCTTACAATTGTAGTTCTACATATAAGAGGACCACATAGATATAGTTGAGCCTATGAAATTCCACCATAGTTTAGAAAATAAAACCTTAGACACATCATGTAGAGACCTCAAACCTAGCCCACCTTCCTTCTTAGTTAGGCACACCTTATTTCAGGCCATCTAATGTATAGTCCTTGTTCTAGTTATGTTACCCCAAAAGAATTAGTAATTTTTTTTATGTATTTGATTCGTCATACATGAGGGAGGGTTTATAGAAGATAGTAGGTAGATAAGCATTGATTGCAGTACATGTGAAATTAATATGCACCTCCCTCTAAAGGACAACGGTTTGTTTTACTAGGAAATACCCTTTTCATAATCTTCTTTATCAATTCTTCAAAGTGGGATTGATTCATCATACCATAAAAGACTAGTTATCCTAGATAAGTGAAGGTAAATGAGCCTTGTTTTACCCCTATAATTCTTCTGATTTGATTACATATCACATTAGGAACCTTCTCATATAAGTACACTAAACTTTTACTCAGGTTAATCATTTTGTCAGAAATCTTTTCGTACTTTCTCTAAACTTTCATCATTTCTTCATAGATCCTGGATGCCTTGAACAAAATAAAATAGTATTATCAATATATGATAAGTGATTCACCTCTGGGCTCCACTTTGTTAGTCCATATATTTATATCTTGGGTCTCTATATCTAGTAACCCTTCTAGCCAAAACTTCTGCTGATATGATGATAAATGTAGGCCATAGAGGAGCCCCTTATTTAAACCTTCTAGAAAAATGAAGAAAGCCAAAATATTTTCCATTCATTAGTACTAAATACCAGTTGTTAGAAATGAGTCTCCAAACCATGTCTATGATGGTTTATAATAAACCAACTCCTCTAAGAACTTTGGTGAGAGAAATCTAGAACACCGTATCATAAGCTTTTTCCAAGTCCAGCTTGACAACTTCATTGTGCAGTTTGTTCCTCTTATTAACGTCTCTAATGATCTCCTGAGATAGTAACACATTCTCTGTGATGCTTCTGCCTTAAGAAAAACCAGTCTGATTGGTAGAGATAATTCTTAGTAGTCGAATGGCTAGCCTCTCATGGAACATTATAGATATAATCTTATTAGAAAAATTACTCAAGCTCATAGGTCTAAAATCATTAAAACAAGTTACCATTTCTTTCTTAGGAATCAAAACTAGATTAGTATGGGTGATATATCTAGGAAACTCCTATACTTAAAAGAAATAATTTACCATTCTAGAACTGTCTTCCCCAATAATATCCCAAGAGCTCTGAAGAATTATCCTGAGAAACCATCTGGGCCATTAGTGTTGTAAACTTTCAAATGAAAGAATCACTCCTCTGACTTCTTTCTGTGTTGAAGTCTAATAAGATTCTCATTCTCTTATGATGTAATCAATTGTGTTATATTCTGCATCATGGTAAAATCAATATAGAAATTAGTTTCTTTAGCTTCCTCCCTTATATTTTTCGTTGTTGAGATCCTGTCTCCTTAGCTAGTCTATATTTCAGCTATATGCAATTTTCTCTTCTCCCCTTTAAATAGGAGTGAAAAAACATGGTGTTTTTATCCTCATTCTGAAACTAATTCATTCCATCCTTCTGTTTTTGGTACTCTTCCTAAATGCATATATAGCTATTCAGGTCATACTCTATTTAATTGAGAGAAGCTATGTTACAATTATAGGATGAAATTCCAAATGAATTTGTTTTACTTTAATTACATCTTCCTGGGTGGAAATCTACTAGAAAATATTTCCAAAGTTCTCTCTACTCCAATTTCCTAGGGTATCTTTCAACTTTTTCATCTTAGACTAGAAAATAATGAAAGGTGAACCTGCAAAGTCCACCTTCCAATTGTCTTCTATTATCTTGAGAAAATCATGGTGCTTGGTTCAAAAATTCAAAAAATCTAAAAGGTCTAACCACTTGCTTATGCTCTATACTGCATATCACATGCATTAGGGCATGATCTAATCTCTGGCTTATCTGATGATGTACTTCACTATCAGGTAATATATTTATGAAGTCATTATTGCCAAATATCCTATCCAACCTCTTGAAAATATAATCTTCTTAAATTCTCCCTTTCCACTAAGTATACTTACTTCCTGTGAAAAAAATAAATACTTACTTCCAATGAATTTTAACTCAGTGAGAATACATTATTAATACATTGGGGAAAATCAACTAGTTCATGCAGGGTTGCAGGAACCCCACCCAATTTTTTGGTTTCATACATAGTGACATTGATGTCTCCACCTACCAACTATGGGCACTGAGTGTTAAGTGATCTAGCATCCAAATCTTCCCATACGTTTGAAATATTGAAACATTTGTTACCTTCAACCTATTTGAATTGATCGGTTAGCAGTTGAGCTGTGTCAGACACCACTTGTCCTTCCCACTTATTTTTCTGGGAAACCTATATCTTGACAGAACAATTAGACCTAACATTTTGAATTCCTAACTTTATTTTGTACTTTTCTAATTATGTAGGACTTTGAAAATGCTCCATGAGAGTAGCATATGAGTACTGATGTCTCATGTTATGATCTATTAATCACTCAACAACATTCTTAGTATTAACAGACCTGACGTTCAAGAATATGACTTTATTAATCATTAATGAAGATTGATTGGTAACCTCTTTTTACTCCTCATAATAAATTTTGATGGGATAGTAGTTGTTTTCCCCTTCTTGCTTCTGCCTTTGAGATTGCTAATCTGTCTTGAAGACAAGTCTCCTATACTGCTAACATGTTCCAAATTGGCTTCTATATCTTTATCTTTATCTTCCACCTTCATCTTCTATAATTCTTATGATACACCTTGCCTATTGATGGAGACTCCTTAGGAGGACTCCTGAGAATAATGATTTACAATGGATTAGGTTGAACTTCTTCATTGGTGCCTCCAATATCTTTTTTCTCTTATCATTTTCCCTCTTTCCACTATTTTCCATCTGTATTTTTTGTCACTACCTTGTTCCCATTTTACTACTGCTTCTTCATCGGCCTTCTCATGAATCTCCTGTGATTTAGTGTTTTCTACTCCCTTATTCTCTGAGTTTTCTTCTTCCCTTAAGACCTTTTATGTGATGACTAATGACCCCTTATTTATGAGTCGGTAATTCACAAACTTATTGAGTTCTCTAGAACAAATTATCGCCTTAATTCTCATGCTTTTAAGTGATTTTTATGATATAATATTCGTATATGTACGCATTTAGGAATTAAGATGATATCAGGGATTTGGAACAAAAAGAGGCTAAGAAAATGAGGATGATAACCAAATCCAAGAGTTAAAGGAAGAACATGACCTGAGTTCAAATAGTGTGTGGGACGCACAAGATCATGTGTGAAGTACACAAGGAAGCCCAAAGAAGACTGAAGCACTGGAAATGGAAATTAAAGGTGTGTGAACCACACAACATAGTGTACAGTCGGACATGGTTCACACAAAACAAGCAAAAGACTGAACAAATATAGCTAGAACAAATCCTACCCATGTCAATATTGATGTTGAAGCAAATCATATCTCCCAATTGCATTGATTAGATCCATCCAAACACATTCCTAGGTCCTTTATTATTAATTCAAATTCTAATTCTAAGTGTTGATTTAATTGTAATCATTCGATAATATTATTCTCTTGCAACCCTCCATTTTTGTTACTCTAATTGCAAACAATGTCCAGGCAGCATTGGAGCAGTCGATATACTTAGAGATCACAGGGGTAATCTCATCTTTGCATTTGCTACACCATTAGAGATTGGATCTAATAACCAGGAAGAGCTACATGCAACAATTTATGGGCTTTATTAGTGTGTGTAAAATTGTTATAGTAGGGTTATTCTGGAGGTGGACTCGAAATTGTTGGTCAAATGACTCAATCACAATATTAACCCTCTATGGAACCTACAAAGGAACTTATAGAGCTTCAATACCTTATCAATACTCTTGATTATTTTCACAGTAATTATACCTACAAGGAAGCTAATTATGAAACTAATACTTTATCCAAAATTGCTCATGTAATTGACAGTCCACAACACTACTTCAACATACAACAATTACCAGAGGATGCAAGAGGATATTACAAGATTGACAAAATTGGAGTTGCTAATTTTAGAAGAAGGAAATTAAAGAGAATAACAAAGCGTGCATGAGATCATCTAGTGGCAGTTGGTTCTTTTCCATGCTTTGGTGCAGATGTCTCTATACAATCTTTTGGTTTTATTCACCCTTTTTAGTTAGGCTATTTCTTATGTTAAGTCATAGCTTCTTTGAATAGGTCTTAGTTTCAGTTGATTTTCTTTCTTACTTGTGTATTTGAAGAAGTCCTCTCTTCTTAGGTGCTTAATAGATCTAGGTTTCCTTTTCTAGTATCAGGGATGAGTTGGCCGTCCTTAGTAGGATAGCCGACTTATGAACCACCATAGGATCGGAGGTAAGGTTTATGTCTCCCCTCTTGTATTTTGTTTATGTTTTTATTTATGATAAGGCTTATGGGTGTGTGGCTCAACCCTTGACTGCCACAAGGGGTGAGATCCTTAGGTTAGGTTTTTTTACTTTAAAAAAAGAATTTCAAACAACTAACGAACCTTATAATAACTGGGTTAAAAGTATTCCTATTCCCCTAGGTTTGACCTCGACTCTAATTTGGGTAAATATATTGCGACGACCGTGTACACCTATTGTATTGAGTAGTGAATTTGGATGTCACCACTTACCTCGGTAGGTTTGCATTGGTTGACTTATGTTGTTTCTCTTTTTTCTTGATGTAGCTTACTCTTTTGAATGGGCTTCCTTTTTCATATGATTGTTTGGTAAAGATGTTTTCAACCCATTTCTTTGATGTCTCCTCCTGGTAAAACAACTGACAACAACACCTACTAACAAAACTAACTTCTAGCATGATACACTAAATACTAATTTAACTGATATATTAAATTTGTTTGACTATTAAAAACTAAAAGTTTCAAATTTACCTTGAAATGCAAGAAATAAATAAAAATCAAATCAAGTGACAAAGATAAAGGTGCTGATTAAATAATATACATACCAAAATAAAAAGATAACTGGAGTTCTCTTTTCCCACCACATACTTAAATTAAGCACTATACCCAGTGCTAAAAAGGAAATGAATAAACGAGTAAGGTGAAGACAAAAGACTCTCTGGTCAAGGATTATCATAAGCCTCCTCATCACTCGGTGCAAATGCACTATCACTGTCATCCTCATCCCTCTTAAAGAATCCATCCTCACTATCACCACTAAAGTCTGAGCAATGGCATGAGGGGTAGGAGTGTCATCATCTACCAACTTTGCAAAATATGGACCACTTTTACAAGTCAGCTGAGAGTGTCTGTTGACCAAGAACCACTCATCTAGATCTGAATGCTCCTTTGAAGTGGTAGGTCTGCCACTAATCCTACGCGACAAGTCCATCATCTCATAAAATTTCCCCAGAGATTATCATTTCTAGAATGGCGTTTAGAAGTGCTCATAGAAATTCCATGGCTTTCCTCTTGGTTCTTGCCCACTGTGACATCATATAGAGTCTCCACTGTCAGACGCATATCTGCATCCTCTACAAATAAAACCTCAACATAAAGAAATTGAGTGAGCGTGCCAGCATAGTAGAAACCCTTATTGGTGCCATTCCTAGCATATTTCATCATAGCAATCATAATTGCCCCAACATTGATCAGTACAAAAGATACTACATACATCAGGAGTATGAAATTGATAAAATATGTAAAGAACTATCTCCAAATATAGAAAATAAAGATTAGTCCATAAGCAGAGGGAGATGGAATAACTCTTGTCGTTAGAAGCTCATCCCAAGTCTCTGGTCAAAATGCTCCGTATGAGATAAAAATCAATGACGAGAACTCGTATAGCGTAGTATGAGTACCAATGCGGTACCTAGTAGGCATCATAGGCCAACTAAGCTCAAATAAGATATAAAAACAATAAAATACCAATATAACTTGAGTTTAACAGTATAAAGGTTGTAAGTAGAATAACCACGCAACATGGATAAATGAGCTGAAAAAGTAACATGCTACTGGAACTATGCGATAGTAATCTAACTACAACTAACCTGGAAACCATAAGCTCGAAAATCACAAAAAACAAGTAATATAAGTCGGTCGGCCACCAGAAGCATGGTAGGTACAATCAACAAATCATACTAGCTATATAAAGTGTATAGAGAATAAATAAGTGCAAAACTGTAGTACATGATGCAGAAAGAGACCCATACAATAAAAATCCCAGAATCTACATCGTGTTGCCCTACATCTACCTCAAACGTAGTCAATGAATCAAGTGTAATAACTCCCGGAATCTTACATCGGGGATAATCATAAGTTAAAGTGTTAAAGGATCGAAATCTTCCTCGGACTGAGTTTTAAGAGGTGTTGCAATCATTTTTAGAAAGATCATTATTGGAAAAATATTAATGTAAGGTGATACAGCTTCTTCAAGCTCAAACAATGTGACAAAAATGGGGCAAATCCAATAAAGCTCAAGTAAGTAGAAATCCCTTTGTACTATATCAAACTCAGGGTATAGGAATGGATAATAGTATGCATACCAAACTAAATACAAGAGTACGAGCATAGATATCCACATAATAGGGTAGACAAGGAACAAAATGATAAAAGAGCTACCTAAGGTAAACTACCCACAAGGGGGCCACTAACACAACCAAAATTCCCCAAAGACCTGACATAACACAAGCAGACTAACCAAACCTAGTCTAAGACTTCCAATAGTATTCCTAAAGTTATCACACATCCTAGACTATGTCCCAAATAAGGAGTAACTACCTAAATTAAGGATTTACAATGAAATTCTACCCTAAGGCTTCTAAGTAAGTTAGCTAATTAAGAAAAAACTAGATAAAGATGTCTCCACACCCAAATATCACACCATAAATTTGCAAATCATCATGTATACCTCATTAATTCAATGTATAAGATTAGGTAAGTCATAACCTACATGGATGGCGAACAACACGGTCTTGATAAACTCTTACGGGGCTTTTCCATTTTAAAAAGCCTCCGACTACCGATACACTACAAAAATAATGATCTACACATCAATATGAGAAAAAAATACCCATATTGCAATTTTATACTCCGGGTCAAAAATCAGGTCAACTATCGGCCCGTGGGACCAACTAACGAAATTCAAAAATTGAACCCATCACTAGGTCCCTCACACGAAAAGGGTCACATTCTCAGAATTTAAGTATGATAAGAGATCAAATTGATGCTCAAAATAGTACATAAAGTTTGAGAAATAGAAGACCCAAAACTAAGAATTTACACAGAATTAGGATGGGATTTGATGAAACAAGTAATGGAAAATGGTCATAGGAGGTGCAATTATTATACCTGAACTTAACATGATGATTTATCCCAACTTCTCTAAGCTTTTAGGTTCAACAATAGTAGAAAGATACTTAGAATTGAATTCAAATTGGAGGAGAAGGCTTTTTATACTGCCAGGGATCCCATCTTTGCAAATGTGGGACCTCTGTCGTGAATGCAGAGGTCCCCCAAGTCAGAGCATTATGAACGTGATGAGGGACCTAGAACAGTTCCTATTGACCCTTTACTGCAGATTTGAAAAGCTGGTCGCAAATGTGAAGAACACCCGGTTCCTGGACTAAGTACTTTGTACCAACAAAATTTCCTAAGTTTGAATTTCTCATAATGGATCCTTGGGATTCGTTCGGAACCCCTTGAATGAAAAACAAGATATGATACCCTACTAAAAAAGGCATTACAAACTCAATGTAATAGATGAATTTCCCAATGGGGGTTAATTTAATGAAATATGGGCCCTGCACCCATCCTTTCTTTTTAAAATCTAAAATCCACCCAATAGCCCAAAATTAGCCCAGAAGCCTAGGGATCCAAAACAAAGCTTCCCCTAGCCTAAATCCATATTTCAAAGCTAACGAAACTATAGGAATTTTCACTCCATGTTGTTTACAATAAGTTTTGATAAAATTTTTATTTCTCAACTTCTAAAGCTCGAAACAAAGGGAAATTGGCTTAAAACTCAAAGGAACTGCCCAGGAATCAAACCACCAATCCTAGTAAGGCATAAATGACCCGTACTAGCTACGGAAATCTCAAAGTAGTGACAATCCATAAAAATAAAGAAAATGACATGAAGTGTCACTACAACATCCACGACTAGAAAGACTTTCATCCTTAAAAGTCAAGGGATAAGAAGCACCTAAAGGCTCAAATAACTTAGAATACTGTGTTCGTATGTCATGCTTGGTCTCCTAGTTAGAATCCATGACTTGATGGTGTCTCCATTGATCATTAACCACTAGAATCTATCTAGAGCTCAACTGTCTGACACCCCTAGCTAAAATTGCAGTCAACTCTTCCTCGAAAGTCAACCTATCATCCAGCTAAACTGAATCCAATTGGAGCACATGGGACTCATCCTGAATATAACACCATAACATGGATACATGGAAGACAAGATGAATACCAAAAAAATGGAGTTAAAGTTAACTCATATGCCACATCACCTCCCAGGTGTAGAATCTTAAATGGACCGATATACCTGGGGCTGAGCTTTCCCCTCTTATAGAACCTTATCATGTCCATCATGGGCGACATACGAAAGAACACCCAGTCACCAACTACAAACTTTGGTTCTTAAAAGTCCATGGTCAGTATAGCTCTTATTCCTGCTTTGGGATACCCTTAGCTTATCCTGAATCACCTGGACCCTATCCAATGAATCATAATGTTGGTCCATACCTCGTGTCCTAACATTGAAGGAATCAAACAACCCTATCAGGGATCTTTACCGCCTATCTTATAATGACTCAAGTAGAGCCATTTGGATACTCGAATGATAGTTGTTGTTATATGTAAACTCTGCCAAGGGTAAAAACTGATCCTACTTGCCTCTGAAATCAATAACATAGGCCCACAACACATCCTCAAAAATTTGAATAGTCCGCTCAGACTAGCCATCAATTTGAGGGTGTATATTGTGTTGAGCTTAAGAAGGTACCCAAATCCTCCTAAAAATCCCTCTAAAAGTTAGAGGTGAACTAGTTAACTCTATCAGAAATAATAGATACCAAAACTTCTTGAAGGTGAACTATTTCTCGACCATAAATATGGGCCAACCGCTCAACATTGTAGGACACCTAAACTGGTAGAAAGTGAGCAGACTTGGTCAATCAATCAATGATGACCTAAATAGAATTAAAATCCCAAAAATGCATGATAAACCAATCACTAAATCTATAGCGATTGTTCCAATTTCCATTAGGGAATGGGTAGCCTCTGAGTCAAACCACCAGGCCTCAAGTGCTCAAACTTTACCTGATGACAATTCAGGAATCGAGACAAAAACTCTGCTATATCCCTCTTCATCCCTGACCACAAGTAGTGCTATCACAAATTATTGTACATCTTAGATGAGCTTGGGTGAATGGAATATCTTGAACAATGGGCGTCCTAAATTGTGAACTGAGTCAAGTCACTAACCCTTAGAACAAAATTACGACCCTCGAACAACAATACACCCTTTGGATCTAAGGTGGACTTCCTGGCCTCACTCCATGACACCTGGTCTCGAATCCCCCTCAACCAACATATCCTCAAACTACCATTGTCAAATTTATTATATCAACACAGACTAAGCCTCAAAATAAGCAAGAATCCTCTTGGGATGAGAAATATCAAGTCAAACCAACCTATTGGCTATGGGTTTGATATGTAAGGCTAATGGTCACTCCGAAGCTATAAGAAATGCTAAACTCCCCATACTCACCACCTTCCAACTCAAGGCATTCACTACTACATTTGCCTTGTCTGGATGGAACAGAATAGAAAGATCATAGTCCTTCAATAACTCTAGCCACCTGTGCTGCCTAGAATTAAGATCCTTCAGGATAAAAATATATTGAAGGCTATGATGGTTGGTGAATATCTCACAATGCACACCATACAAGTAATGCCTCTAAATCATAAGCGTGAAAACTACCTCTGCCAACTTCAAG
The DNA here is from genome assembly GCA_031232105.1 of Capsicum rhomboideum. Taxonomy (NCBI): domain Eukaryota; kingdom Viridiplantae; phylum Streptophyta; class Magnoliopsida; order Solanales; family Solanaceae; genus Capsicum; species Capsicum rhomboideum. The sequence goes on from CP124714.1 coordinate 126,242,444, forward strand.
TCATGGGTGGGATAGTTACGCTTGTGCACCTTTTTCTATATAGAAGGACAAATTATCACTCAGCTCTGCTACATTGGAACACAACCCAAACCAACACCAAAAGCATCATAATAAACTATGAATCTCTTGCCTTCAACTTGAAGTGTTAGAATTGGAGCTGAAGTGAGTAAGAACTTAAGCTTCAGAAAGCTCACCTCTTACTCATCGAACCACTAAAACAGAACATCCTTCATGGTCAATCTAGTCAAAGGTGTTTCTTTGGGAGAAAACCCCTCTATAAACCATCTGTAATACCCTGTTAAATTGAAAAAACTTTAAAACACCATAGGAGAATTAGGTCTAACCCACTCATGAACTACCTCAATCTTCATCAGGTTTACCATAATCCCATTCTTGGACACCACGTGCAGTAATAATGCTCTAGACTTGAGACAGAACTCAGACTTTATGAATTTAGCATAAAGTTACTCGTCTCTCAAAGTCTGGAGCACAATCTTCAAATGTTGCTTATGATCCTCTCTGCTCTTCGAGAAAATAAGGATATCATCAATAAAATCTATCATGCAAAAGACCAAATATCGCCTGAACATACAGTTCATGAAGTCGATGAATGATGTTGGGGCATTGTTGAACCCAAAAGACAACATCAGGAACTTTTAATAGTCGTTGTGAGTCCTAAAGGTTGTCTTAGGGATGTATGATGCCCTAATCCTCAATTGATGGTAGCTAGATCTCAAGTCAATCTTAGAAACCATGCCTGTTCCCTGAAGCTGAACAAATAGGTCATCGATACATGATATTAGATACTTATTTTTTATAGTCAACTTGGTCAGCTATTGGTACTTAATACATATATACATGGTGTTGTCTTTTTTCTACAAAAATAGGACAGGGGAACCCTATGGAGAAACACTCAGCCTAATAAAACCCTTATCCAGAAGATCCTAGAGCTGTATCTTGAGCTCCTTCAGCTTAACAAGATCCATTCAGTATGATGAAATAGAAATGGGTCGGGTACCCAGCCCTACATCAATAGCAAAGTCAATATCACGCTCATGTGGGATACCAAGAAAGTCGATAGGAAATACATCAAAAAACTCATGAACCATAGGAATGGAATGAATTGAAGGAGTTTCAGTGCTAGAATCACAGACACAAGAAAGATAAGCCAAGCACCCCTTAGATACTAACCTCCTAGCCTGAATATAAAAAATAATCCCTACTGATACATTACTATCATAGCCCTACCATACGACTGGGGAAATGGTCTTGGTAAACCAATCCAAGACCATATGACAAGCGATAACCAATCCATGACCAGAATCACGTCAAAATCAATAATATCAAGCACATCAAGATCTACCCAAGTATCATACTCTATAATAGTCACCATACAATATCTATATATCTGATCGACTACTAAAGAATTGCCTACTAGACTAGCTATACATAAGGATACCAACAAAGGCTCACTAGTCATTCCCAATTGAGAAGAAAAGTAGACCGACACACATGAATAAGTTGAACTCGGATCAAATAAAATAGAGGTTGGATAATGATAAAATGAAATCATACCTATGATGATAGAATCTAATCCCTTCGTCTCTGGTCTATCAAGAAAGGCATATAACTATTCTTGCATACTGCCAGACTAAGGACCTGAATGGTCACCTACTGATGTGCCATGGTTTCATGGCACTTTCGATGCTTAAAATAAGGAAAATATGCAACAACTTGGGTAAGTTTGGTTGGTATGATGTGTTTTCTATTCTATATTACAGGAGAATAGGTTTTTGGAGGCAAAATGGACAAAAAGGAAGAATCATGCACAAGAACGAAGTATTTGAAGATGAAAGAGCCAAGTCTATACCAGAGAAGTGACTCACGACAAGACCCACATCACTTGAGTCGACCTACGTGACATAGGTAGGTGTCGTGGGTTGACTCCTGAGAGTTGGCGGAGCAGCCTGATTTACACGGCAAGGACTCACGCCAGATGAGTCAACCTACGACACATAGATTTGTGCTGTGAGTCAAACTTCTAAAGATTGAAGAAGCCTAATTCTCACAATAGAGACCCACATGGCGTGACTTGGTTCCATGATACCAAGTCACAGTACCGTGGAAAGTTCCCGACTCTATTTTTCTATTTTGTTTAGGATAGGATTCATCTTGTATCTATAAATACCTCTTTTATTATCCTATGTTCAGAGAGGGTTCGTTACGTTGTTTTGAGATATATTTTCATTATTTTGAATTCATAGATACATTATTGATTTTGTTTCTTGGAGCATCAATTTAGGGGTTTTTATTCATAATTGAGATTTCAGAGTTTTCTTCTTTATTGTGAGTTTACAATTATGTTTTCATCGTCGAATTCTTCTTGTGTTCTTGTAATCATGAGTAGCTAAACCCATTAACTAGGATTGTGTGAACCATGAGGAATTAACAAAACAGGTTAAGTGCAAAGCAATTCTGAACCGGTGTGACTGTATGTATTGTTATTACCTTCATTATAATTGATCTTCTAACGATTGAAAATGTTAGAAACTCGCTTGTATTCTAAACTTACTCGAGAGAGATGTAGAGATTAGGAAAAGGGGATTACAATAGAGATTTGAAGCTATCAACCTTCATCCAATAACTTAATCCATAACAGAGATAGTTATCTAAGATCTAGGACAAGGGTTAGTAGTACGACACTCAGAGACCGAGAAGAGAAGAGTGAAATTTGTTTAACCAAGGTCGACAGACGTTTAGATAAACATATCTTGTTAGATTTTACAAGCAACGCACTAGGATAGTTTTGCCAGCACAAGCAACCGGTGGAGTTAAGAAAGCATTGGGGATCACAGTCCTAGTGTATTTTTCATATTGATAACAAATCCAATAATCAATAATCTTTACTGTTAAGAATTGCTTACAAAAATCCCCTAGTTTTACTTACTTGCCAATTGCTCAAACTAGCATTCAACAAAATTACATCCTATTTCCTCATGGGATCGACCCCAACCTAGTTAGATTCTATATTTGACAGCGACCACTTTATACTTTATTGGGAGGTGTAATTTGAGCGACATCAAATTTTGGCATCGTTGTCGGGGAATTTACAGTTACGAAAGTTAAGTAGCTTGCTTGTTAGAGTTGATTTATTTTATTTTTTTAAAACTTTTAAGGGCACACGCCGGTGTATGCCCAATGTAAGGAGTCAAGGCAATCCCCTGATTCCACTTGATCCTGAGATAGAAAGAACACTGAGAGCTAACAGAAGAATGGTGAACACCGATGGAGTTCAGGATCCCGCAACCACGGGAGACATTCATAACTAACCAATTCAACTAGTTGGTCATGAAACAGTGGACCAAACTACCACTCGATTGACACAGGAAGAGAAAGCTAGGCAAGCTTCTCTTAATCATGCAGAAAGAGATAATTGAGCTATGCAAGAAGTAGCACAGCGTCTGGATGATGCTGAAGAGAGACAAAGAAGACTGAGGGTGTACCATACACCTAGAAACCATATGTGCTAATTTTTGATGATCCAGAAGAAGAGGATGTGGCTTATTTTGAGTCCGTAGAGATTGGTGCCATTATTCCACTAGAATTACCTCAGGGCACTAAGTTCGACATTACAAGTGCCATGATCCACCTTCTTAACTTGAAAGGTGTATTCGTCGGTCTTTCTACAGATGATCTGAACATGCATGTGGTGAACTTTGTGGGGGTCAGAACATCGTATAATTTTCCTGGAGTGGACCAAAAGGCTATTCGGTTAAGATTGTTTCCGTTCTCTTTAACAGGAGAAGTGACTTTATGGTTGGCCGAATTGCCATGAGGCTCCATCACTACTTGGCAAGAGCTGAGAAATCAATTTCTGGAGAGATTTTTTCCACTTTCCAAAATGCTATAGTTGAAGGATGAGATTTACAACTTCAGACAACTACATTCTAAAGCACTTTTTGAGGCATGGACAAGGTTTAAGAAGAAGCTGCAGAATGTTCCAAATCATAGGATGAGTGGTAGGAGTTTACTTGGAATCTTCTATAGGGCTTTGAACACAAATACTAAGGCTGTAGCAGAAACTATTAATGGCAGAGCATTTATGAGTCTGAAGTGGGAACAAGCTTCAGAGATTTTAGATTATATCACTAAGACCAATAGAGGATGGCACACTCGGGAGGCAGATACATCTGCTGGGATGTATGCTATTGGAGCATCAGCAGTACAATGGGCTTTGGATGAATCTGTAGCTCAAGAGGTTGCACAACTGAGGACAGAAATTGGGTTGCAAGCCAAAGAAATTACGGCTAGAGGTGCTAAGAAGGTGCATAAGCATGACGATTATGAATCTGATGAGGAAGCTAAGTACTTGGATCGAGAAGTGGCAGGTTTTTGAGCCAAGGGACAAGGGTATAATCAATACTCTCGGAACTCAAGGCAAGGAAATCAAGGTCGGAACTATTATGGAGACAATTACAACAGGTCAGGATATAGAGACAGAGAACGAGATTGTGATGGAGATTGGAAAAGAAAAGATGATTATAAGGAGAAGAGCGGTGCTTATCTTCCACAAGGGAACCGTGATGATGACTACAGAAATTCACAAATGGAAACCCTTCTTACCAAATTGGTTAAAGGATCAGAAAACCAAGAAAATTGCTTGAAGAAAATTAGGGCAGACATTTTGGGAATAAGTCAGAAAGTTGAATCTCACTCAAGTGCTATAAAATAGTTGGAGTAATAGTTCAGGTAGATATCGATGGCATTAAATAAACGTCAACCAGACACTCTTCTAAGCAACACTATTCAAAATCCAAAAAATGACGATCATTGTTTATCCATTACTACAAGAAGCGGAAAGATCTCAACTAACCCATCTATTCATGTAGAGAATGGTAAGAAAGATGAGCCAGTGGTGGTCGATGAAGAGGTTGAGATGGAGCCAGAAAAATTAGCAGCGGACAACAGTATTAATAAGGAAGTTGAATCTGAAAAGAGGTAGGAAAAGGAGGTTCCATAAATGTTGAAAACTATCCCACGACCTCCTCCTCCCTTTCTTCAAAGGTTGAAAAAAAAGGCTGAGAAAAGTAAATACCATAAGTTTATTACAATATTGAAAGAGATATCGGTAAATATCCCTCTTGTTGAGGCATTAGAGCAGATGCTAGGTTATGCGAAGTTCATGAAAGACTTGGTGACGAAGAAGAGAACTGTCAGTTTTGAGCCTGTAGATAACTTGTATCATTGTAGCGCAGTTGTTTCTCATTCCCTAGTAAAAAAGAAAGAGGATCCAGGAGCTTTCACAATTTCTTGTACTATCGGGTCTTACCGCTTTGCAAACACACTGTGTGATTTAGGTGCTAGCATTAACTTATTTCCGCTAGCCGTTTTCAAGTAGTTGGGGTTAGGAGCACCAAAATTGACTTCTATGAGGCTTCTTATGAAAGATAGAACTGTGAAAAAGCTGATGTGCATTCTATATAATGTTTTGGTGAAAGTTACATCTTTCATCTTTCTAGCTGACTTTGTGATTCTAGATTGTGAAGTTGATTTCAAGGTTCCTATCACCCTGGGGAGACCATTCCTTGCCACTGGTCGTGCGTTGGTTGACATGGAAACTCGCCAGATGAAATTCAGGTTAAATGATGAACATGTTACTTTTAATATTTGTCGTTTCAGGAAGTAACCGAAAGATAAGCGGGTGATTTCTATAATTGATGCACTTAAGAAAAGTGACATAGTCATTCAAATTAAAGAGAGGTTGGGGGTAGAAACTCTTGCGGCTGTGATTATAAATTTTGATAGTGATGGTATTGAGGAATACGATGAGATGGTTGGAGTGCTTGCTGGTAGGGGATCATAAGCTTGTACTCCAAAGAAACTTGATCTCAATTTGAAGAATAGGCTGACCCCACTGGCCCGCCCTTCTGTTGAGGAGCCTCCAGTATTGGAGCTTAAGGCTCTTCCTTCTCACCTTCGCTATGTATTTTTAGGAGCCAATAACACCTTGCCTGTAATTATTTTTGCTGAGTGAGCAAGATGGCAGGTAGAAGCTCTAGTTTCGGTATTGAAGAAATTTAAGAGGGCCATTGGTTGGTCCATTACTGATATTATAGGGATTTCACCCGGTATTTCCACTCATAAGATTTAGCTTGTTCCTGAGTGTATACCAAGCATTGATAACCAACGTCATCTGAACCCACATATGCAGGAAGTTGTGAAGAAAGAAATCATTAAGTAATTAGACACAAGTGTGGTTTACCCCATTGCTAATAGCAAGTGGGTAATCGCAGTTCAGTGTGTGACAAAGAAGGGAGGAATCACTATAGTTCCAAATGACAAGAATGAGTTAGCCCTGATGAGGTCGGTGTTTGAGGTAGATTTGTTTGCAAATGAGGAGCCACCTATGGAGAGGGCCAAGCGGCCATGTAGCTCGGAGGGTCAGCATTCGAGTGACGATGATTTTGACAGGGAGATGAGGAGGGCTATAAAAGCCCCCCGAGTTGAATATCACCTCAGTCAGATTAAAGATAAGTAGAGAAACTTAGGAGCATCTTCTAGTCAGCCACCTCCCCCGCTGTCAGTCCCTAGCGTCAAGCCCAACGAGCATGCACATGATCCTGCTGTGGATGGGCCCACATCTGGCCCTTAGGGTACCGCAGGTACGTATTTACTCCCTTACACTTATTCTATTGATAGTTGTGCACTAGGGGCAGTGCACCATTATTTAGTTGGGGATGGGGGTATACCACCCCTTGGGGGTTTTTGTTGCCATGTTTTCTTTTCCCCCAAGTGTGCTATTATAGTAGAACCAGCATTTTTAGGTCATTATTTAGAGTATTTATGTGTTTCCATGATTAATTAGGAGAAAAATAGGGGAACCTTAGTGCAGTCCAATTGTGAAAGTATTTTGAATGATAATGATGCTTTTTGATTATTTAAAAGACACCCCTCCTGAGAATTTTGTTTTGAAATATGTGTAGTGTATTAGTTTGTGCCTGTTGTTGGATCTTGTTATGGCACTAGTACTGTAGGCAGAATGACTGTAGCTAGCAATGCATGAACTGGATAGGTAGTAGTTGATAATGTAACCCTGTGCTATGTGTGTCTGAGGTCATTACCGAGTTCACTTTGTGTGTGTGATCCAGAACTTGACCGGTTGGTCTTGCCTAGGTTAGAGGATAGTGGTTAGCAAAGGATCATAGGTCATTTTTTAATAAGTCCACTTTTAGCCTAAATGTCAGACCAAATAAAATGAACATCCCTTGGTCCTGATTTTGAGTTGTAATTGACCTATTTCTTTCATTAGCCTATTCACCTTCCCATTTTGACTTACAATGAACCTGTCTTGGCCCTTGTCCCTCCTAGGACATTGTGTACCTCAACTCAGGTAAATCGACTAAGTTGAGGGTAGCTATTATAGGGGTTCGTAGTTGGACTTGGGTATGAAGAAGGGGTAGTAAAAGAAAAAGAGAACAAATTTGGGTCAGAAAAAAAGAAAAAAAAAAAATAAAAAAATCTAAAACTAAATAAAAGAGAATAAGGGAGAACAAAATGAGAATGGTTGAGAAGTGGAGCCAAAAATTGTGTAGTGTCAAGGAGGGTTGAGTCACCATATCCATATGTACCACACCTGTCCCCAAGCCTACATTACAAGCCGATGAAAGTCCTATAGTGATCCTAGTCCAACTGTTTGAAAAACTAAGGCGTAGAAAATAAGGGCAAGCCTATGGTATTTCATGAACACTGTTTGAACTTCTTTGTGAGAGAGAGTGTTTTGATCCAGTCCCTACTTTGATATTCATTAGTAGACTATGAGGGAATTCTGTATTGTGAGGGTACATGGGTTGCATTGTTAGTTGCTGTTTGTTCGGATCATGTCATTTGCAGATATGTTTAGCTATTTGTTCATAATCTAATGTCATCATTTGATCCCTTCTGTGTCATGATAATATACTGCACGTATACACACCGTGGTTTTGATTTGCAAGTGGGAGGGGTTTGAAGAGTTTTGATGTCAAAACCAATGAATCGACTGTCGTAGGTCTCTTAGGTTTCTCTTAGTTAAGCATCAATCGTGTTTATTTTGTTTTGTTCGCCTAAGGACATGCAAACATTCTAAGTTGAGGGTGTTGATGTTCCATGGTTTCATTGCACTTTCGATGCTTAAAACAAGGAAAATATGCAACAACTTGGGTATGTTTGGTTGGTATGATGTGTTTTCTGTTCTATATTGCAGGAGAATAGGTTTTTGGAGGCAAAATGGACAAAAGGAAGAATCATGCACAAGAATGAAGTATTTGAAGATGAAATATCCAAGTCCATACCAGAGGAGTGACTAACTGCAGGATCTACGTCACGTAAGTCAACCTACGTGACGTAGGTAGGTGTCGTGGGTCGACTCCTGAAAGTTTATGGAGCAGCCTAATTTACACGGTAAGGACTCATGCCACGTGAGTCAACCTATGGCACGTAGATTTGTGTTGTGAGTCAAATTCCTGAATATTGAAGAAACCTGATTCTCACAGAAGGGACCCACGTGGCTTGACTTGGTTCCACGCTACCAAGTCTTGGTGCCGTGGAAAGTTGCCGACTCTGTTTTCCTGTTTTGTTTAGGATAGGATTCATCTTGTATCTATAAATGCCCCTTTATTGTCCTATGTTCAGAGAAGGGTCATTAAGTTGTTTTGAGATATATTTTCATTATTTTGAGTTCATAGATACATTATTGGTTTTGTAATCTTTGAACATCAATTCTAGGGTTTTTATTCATAATTGAGATTTCAAAGTTTTTTTCTTTATTGTGAGTTTACAATTATGTTTTCATCGTCGAATTCTTCTTGTGTTCTTGCAATCATGAGTAGCTAAACCCATTAACTAGGGTTGTGTGAACCATGAAGAATTAATGAATCCGGTTAAGTGCAAAGCAATTCTGAACCGGTGTGACTGATGTATTGTTATTACCTTCGTTATAATTGATCTTCTAACAGTTACAAACGTTGAAAACTCGCCTATATTCTAAACTTACTCAAGAGAGATGTAGAGCTTAGGAAAAGGGGATAACAACAGAGATTTGAAGCTATCAACCTTCAACTAATAACTTAATCCGTAATAGGGATAGTTATCTAAGATCCAGGACAATGGTTAGTAGTGCGACACTCGGAGATCTAGAGGAGAAGAGTGAAATTTGTCTAACCAAGGTTGAGAGACATTTAGATGAACATATCTTGTTAGATTTTACAAGCAACGCAGTGGGACAGTTTTGCCAGCACTAGCAAGCGGTGGAGTTAAGGAATCATTGGGGATCACAGTGCTAGTGTGTTTCTCATATTGATAACAAATCCAATAATCAACAATCGTTACTGTGAAGACTTGCTTAAAAAAATCTCCCAGTTTTACTTACTTTCCAATTACTCAAACTAGCACTCGACAAACTTACATCCTATTTCCTCGTGGGATCGACCCCAACCTAGTTGGGTTCTATATTTGACAACGACCACTTTATACTTCATTGCGAGGTGTAATTTGTGCAAAATCACCTACCCTACTTGGCTAAACACCTTCGTAAGTACCATGGCAAAAACCTCTACTACATTGAGAACCACCTATGGCCGGTGGCACCATTGCCCTGAGAGGCTAAACTAGCTGTGTTGACTACTATATTATCCCATGCCAGGACACTTTCTAGCATAATGACCGATCTCTTCACACTCAAATAAATCTCTATCAGACCAATTCTGTTTTGACAAACCTACTAATCTCCACTGGCCTCTATGACCTAAAGACCTAAAAAGAAAATCTTATGAAAACTATTTAGAGCCCTAATCACTATGACCTGTATGACCCTTATCTGTAATCTGAAGCAATTCCTGAACTGGTCTACTGGGCTACTGACTATACTACTACTGACCTCGACTAGAAAAACATTACTTATAAACTGAGAAACACTAAAACAACCCTGACTGTATGGCCTCTTATTGCTGCCCTCATAGGCCTCGCGATGTATGACCCCTATATTCTATGCATGGTCAATCATATCATGAAACGTATGCCCGAAAGTCATTATATGTTCAATAGCCAAATGAAGTTGCAATGTCAACCCTTTGACAAATCAACACACTCTCTCATACTCAATAGGCAAAATCATAGCAGCATGTCTAGATAACTTATGGAAGCCTGACTCATACTCTGATACAGTTATAGAACCCTACTTCAAATTTGTAAACTCATCCCTCAATCGCGCTTACATGCTATAATGCTTATACTTCTTTAATAAAAGGTTGGATAATTGTGCCTAACTCATGGAAGGGGGCTCAGCTGGTCTGCACACAACATATACCCTCCACCACTGCTTCGCCGACCCATTTAATTGAAATATGGTATAGTCCACTCCATATGACTACTAAATTGAGGTTATGCAACCTCTCCTGATAACTGATAAAAAACTTATGTGCATCCTCCCCTGAAATATCCAAAAACCTTGGGGTACTCACTCTGAGAAACCGACACATCATCTTCTGCTACTCTAAAGTCATAACTGGTTGGGCTGCCAAAGGCTGAGAAATAACTAGCACTGATAGCGCTTTAACATGAGGATCCACAGTGGCAAGCTGTGCTCATATACACTGAACACCCTGAGTCGCTCCCTGAGCTGATATCTGTCGCGCTCCTCCTTGAATACTCAATAAAGAGACTAGAGCACCCTACTGTACCAACATAGCCATAAATTTGTGTGGAGTCTGGGTTGGTCCCTGACCTAGTGGCTGTTGAGGTGGAATATGTATTGGTGCTGGCTATGGATCAATAACTAGCTCTGACCCAATAGCTGGCTCTTGTGATCGCACCCTGCCCTAGTATTGAGTAGGTAGGCAGCTCAAGCTCAGTAGTGACCTCGGTGTTAACCTCTACCTCGACCCCCATATGGGGTTCGAGCTGCCTGCATGGGGGCCTCTTCCTCGATCGTTGTAGCCCTTATCCTAACCATATGTGAAAGAGTTAAATAAGTAAGATTTCTAAAGCCAACAAGAACTAGAGTGTGTGATAAGGAATTAAAAAAGGTGAAACTTTCCTAAGAATGTCCTATAACCTCTTGACGATAGGATACAAACATCATTATATTGATTCGTGGGACTCTAATAGACATTTTGTGCTTGCACCAATGATACCAGTGAACCTAGGATCTGATACCAAACTATCATGATCCAAAATTTTAGATAATGACGGAACCTACAAAAATCCAACTCTAGGTAGGTTGAACCCCATATCCTAGAACAAATAGATAATGGGCCCACAAAGTGAACAAGCAAATCATGACAATAGTCGGGCCAAAAATTAAGATAAACACTAATAGTAGGGCCCATAAGACTAAACATAAAGAGTGAAGGAACAAAATATATAAAATACCCCCAAGACTTGGTATTCATCTATACAAAAGCTACTACGTATATTATAATTATGATATAGATATAATATGTACAAAAATGTCATCAAATATACAAAATATAGACCAGTCCATAAGAAGAGGGAGATGGATTAACTCCGGTCTTCAGAAGCTTACCCCAAGTCTCCGGTCAAAATGCTCTACATGTGACAAGCATCAACAACGAGAACTCATATTAGGATCTACATTAAGGAAAAAAAATGCATAAGTGTAGAATGAGTACCAAAACATGCGGTACCCAATAGGCATTATAGGTCGAATGAGCTCAAATAGGCTATAAATACAATAAAATGCAAATATAACCTACGTCTTATAATATAAAGGTTGTAAGAGGAATAACCATACAACATGGATAAATGATAGTAAAATAATTAATAGATGCCAGAACTATGTGATTGTAATCTAACTTCAACCTAATCGGGCCCTCATAAGTATGGAAGGCACAAACAATAAGTATTATAACTCAACCGACCCCATAAGCATGGTAGGTGCAATCAACAAATCATTTACGAGCAGTGTATTGAGAATAAATGAGTGCAAAAGTTAGTACATGATGCAGAAAGAGACCTATACAATGAAAACTCTATAATCTTGTTGCTCCCTATTTTTCTCACGAAAAGCAGGATTCGACGTGATAAATGTTTTAGAATGAAAAAAGAGAAGAGTCGCCACCTAACAAATTAAGGTGAGTTAGGACACCGTTCTAATGCTAATTATAAATATTTATTTATTATCATATGCCACCAAAAATTCAGGTAAGAGTTCAAGTTATCTCAAAAAGAAGGCATTAAGCACCTTTGAGGTCCAAAAATGTGAGTCCCAGTAGAATTAATATATTATGTGGGAGATTTATGTGATAAGTAAAGGTCAATTGATTTTGTTGAACTAAAATTGACTAAGTGATTAAGCATGCAAACTTAAAAATTAATTAAGAAAAATAAGCAAGACAATACATAGGAATTAACTTGACTATTAATTAAGAGAAGCTAGATTATTAAACATGCCAATCAATTAACAATTAAACTAATGTCATATAAACATTATAAGAATTAGTAAAAAATGAGAACGAAAGCAAACAATAAAGAAAAGCACCAGTAAGTTCACAAAATATCTCACTACCAATACGTAGACAAGCTGAAGATAAAAGCTACAAAAAATAAAGTAACATCCTATTAACCTCAATAAGGTAAGCATAGTTAACTAGATTAAATAAAGAGACGGAGACATAACTATTTGCTTCTTATGAAATACAAAAAGAAAACATCTAGAGCGAGAAATGCAAGGGATAAGTGACTTACTTTCATGACGTGCAAATAATAAACAAGAATACAATAACTTATGTATGAGTAATGGATGAAAAGATAAGGTAATCTTCATCTTTATTGGATGACAGACTCTGATGAGCTCCTTTACTTTATAGTGGTAGAACAAACTAGAGGTCGATAAACCAAGCAAACTTAAACTAAGGCAATGACAAACTACAAACAACTAAGAAACTTGTTAGCAAAATATATGTCGCCTACGTTTCGGTGGCAAATTTAAAATATGATTTTCAAATAAATAAATGAATCAGTAATGCACCAAGTTAAAGTTAATGGGGAGAGAGAGAGAGAGAGAGAGAGAGAGAGAGAGTGGGATGAGGATATGGCAAGGATAAATGGGTCCAATGCAATGTTACTCTATCTGTTCTAATTTTTATAACCAACTTTTTTAAATGCCTTAAGACAAGATGAAAGGAATTCTTAATGAAACTTATTCAGGAGTACTAAATAAAATATTTCAGCATTGGAAAGTCACGTGAAACTAAATATATATTTGTATGATATATAGATTGTATGAAAGCATGTCGCTAATTTAGTATAATAGTAAAAGTTGTTAAGTCTTTGAGAATTTTAAAAGAGTGACATATGAAATAAGAAAAGAATGGAGTAACGAGGTGCTTTATTTTTTTAATAAAGCTATATGTGCTTCATATGAGAAGTCAACTATTGCCTGTCTTTCTGCCATCATTTCCAAAACATACCTGGTTATCACTGGGGTGTCGATTCTACTTGAGCTTTGCTTCGTGCATTGAATCCTTCACTCGATAGAATTGAACTCCAAGCAACGTCATTTCATTTTAACGTACATGTAAAATATATTCAAAGGGGTGAGAGTATGTCGGTTCTTAATGTCTACCTAATAAAAAAATAATAATAACAACAATAAAAATTTTAACGATTCTTGGTTGAAGTAAGCTCATATAGAGGAAGAAAATTTAAATTATATTGATTAGATGTCAAAGACTTCAATACTCGATCATGACTTAGCCCCGAAACTACTAAAGAAATTCATTTGAACACTTGGAGTAAGCATTGGCTTTTAAAACAGTAACTAAGAACATAATTAAATATGGCCATTTAATAAAGCAATTAATGCCAAAAGCTGCATCATTCACATGTAGATAAAATCACGATACTACTTAGTTTTATTTTTAAGATTCAACGCATAAAAACTGAATTTATTAGGTAAGACATGAACTAACTCTAAACTTGTTAAGAATGCATTGAAATGTATCATATTAGTAATCACTACAGTGATGCATTTCACAATCACAGACACAGTTCCAGTCATGATTCCATTGGTTACTGCTACTTTAGTCTGTTAGCTTAGTTTGTTAGCTTAGTCATTGTATTATTTAGTTAATTGAATTGGTTGAGTGGTTAAGAGCAATGAGTTGTCGCTTAGCTATCACTTGAGTCAGTTAGAATATATTTTGTTCAACCCTTCTCCCTCAGCTATATAAGCTGGTATGAGGTAGTTGTTGTACAGTTTTTGAGATAATGTTCATTCAGTAAAACTCTCCTTCTTCTTAAGTTTTCCTTCTAGTTCTCCAATGGAGTTTGAGCTTAGAATACTCAATTTTCACATGGTATCAGATCCAACAAGAAGGACTTGATTATTATGATACCTTTTCTCCTGTGGCCAAGACGGTGACTGTTAGGTGTGTCATTACCTTAGCTATCTCAAAAGGGTGGAGTTTATTTCAAATGGATGTTTATAATGCTTTCCTTCAAGGTGATCTTGATGAGGAAGTCTACATGGAGATTCCTGAAGGTTTAGAAAACTTGGTGATACTAAAGTATGCAGACTGCTTAAATCATTATATGGTCTGAAGCAGGCATCAAGACAATGGAACATAAAACTTACTAGTGCCTTATTTGCTGCTGGTTTTGTCCAAAACACATATGATTATTCTCTTTTCACATTCAAGAAGGATGCAGACTTGATGCTTATGTTAGTATATATGGATGATTTGCTCATCACTGGGAGTAGTGCATAACTCATTGATTCCACTAAATAGGCACTCCATCAACAGTTCAAGTTGAAGGACCTAGGGGAGTTTAAACACTTCCTAGGAATTGAGGTCTTAATATCTTCTGAAGGTATTATTTTGAATCAAAGAAAGTACATCTTGGAACTTATCTCTGATATTGGTTTAAGTGGTGCTAAGCCTACTTTCACTCCTATTGAATATAACATGAGGTTAACCACAGTGGATTATGATCAGACCAATGTCATCATAGGTGATACTATGTTACAGGACATCACCTCTTATCAGAAGTTGGTTGGAAAACTTCTTTATGCCACTATTACAAGACCTGACATAAGCTATGTTGTTCAAACCCTTAGTTAGTTCATGAAAAGTCCTAAGAGATCCCACTGAGATACTACAACAAGGGTGGTTAGGTACTTGAAAGGGACAGTTGGCCAGGGGAATGGTCGCAGGCTAGCTAGCCTCCACATTAACATGTTAGTGTGACTCTGATTGGGCTACCTATCCTAACACAAGAAGATCCATCACTGGGTACATGGTCAAATTTGGTGACCCACTCATATCATGGAAGTCCAAGAAGCAGCAGATTATATCTAGAAGTTCAACTGAAGCTGAATACAGAAGTATGGCATTTGATGTAGCTGAGGTTACTTGGTAGTTAAATCTATTTACTGAGTTGGGAGATTCTATTCAAAAGCCTATTACAATCATGAGTGACAGCAAATCAGCTATCCAACTAGCTGTTAATCCTATTTTCCATGAGAGGAAAAAACACATTGACATTGATTGTCACTTTATTAGAGACAAGAACAAAGAAAGACTTATTTAGACATCTTACATTGCAACTCAGCATCAGATTGCAGACATTCTTACCAAAGGCTTGAGTCATGCTCAACACCAACATCTATTAAGTAAGCTTAGTGTGCTCAATATTTTGCACCCTGCAACTTGAGGGGTTGTGTTGAAATGCATCGTATTAGTAATCACTGTAGTGATGCATTTCACAATCACAGACACAGTTCCAGTCACTGTTCCATTGGTTACTGTTACTTTAGTTTGTTAGCTTAGTCATTGTATTAGTTAGTTAATCAAATTAGTTGAGTGGTTAAGAGTAATGAGTTGTCTCTTAGCTGTCACTTGAATTAGTTAGAAAATATTTTATTCAACCCCTCTTCCTCAGCTATATAAGTTGGTATGAGGAAGTTATTGTATAGTTTTTGAGATTTTGTTCATTCAGTAAAACTCTCTCTTCTTCTTCTTCAGTTTTCCTTCTAATTCTCCAATGGAGTTTGAGATTAGAATGTTCAATTTTCACAAAATGCTTATGATATTAAGGTGTTAAATTGTCAGCAGTCATAAGTAACAACACAAGCAAATTGTGATCTAATCAAGTAAATTGTGAATTTTGATCAACACGACCAATTATATAATAAACAAGCAAATTGTGAATTTTGATCAACACGGCCCATTAAAAAACAAAATAGAAGGATATTGACATAAATGACTGAAGCATAATATATGAAGTATTGTTGACACAAGAAAGAGTAAGAATTGGACCTGTATGAATAATTTCTTATAGCTCTACTCCACGAAGAGTGCTCGGCTAGCAGATGGCTACATCGTTGTTCAGAAAGACAAGCAAACAGAACCACACACCAAAATAGAAGATGCTGATCAGAACACTCGAGCAATGCCAACAAAAATAATTGTGAAAATAGTGTTATGGTGGAGTTTTCAGGTGATTACTGGAGGAATAAGATGATGTTAATGAAGCTCATCGGGCAAGACGACGAGTGCACAATGTGTGCCTTTGTGAGTGACTGGTTGTTCTATTGTTGTATCGTGGTTGTTTTGGGATGAAGGAGCTGCTGTATT
Organism: Capsicum rhomboideum; assembly: GCA_031232105.1. Lineage (NCBI taxonomy): Eukaryota > Viridiplantae > Streptophyta > Magnoliopsida > Solanales > Solanaceae > Capsicum > Capsicum rhomboideum. The sequence goes on from CP124714.1 coordinate 126,259,075, forward strand.
TTGGGATCTTGCCACCCTCCCTTGTGGACGTTTTGTGTCTAGGTATAAGTAGGATACATAAGGAACAAGTCGTAAAGCGACGTTGGGGAGAGGGAGTGAAATAGGAAAAACTTTATTAGTGGGACGATTTGAGGAGATTGTGTTAACATTTTGGGGATTAATGATAAGAAATTGGGTGGGAAACTAAGGAAATAAAATTCACATAGAAAAGGAAAAAAAACCAAGAACGTAAAACAGTTTGAAAGTAAAGAAAAAGAGATGTTGGGTGGAGTAAAAAATTGGACGCACAATCAATCAAGGGTATTGACTAATATTTGTTTTTTTAAAAAACGTTTTCTTCCTTGGATGGTACAAGATGAAGATAATTAAAAGAATTTGAACAATTTTGAATTTGAATTTCTTATATCACTAACCATAGTGTTTGTTATTAAATATCACATGCAAGTATAAATAATCAATAGGAGCATTATTTTGTCAAAAATAATGAACCGGTGATAAATTTCACAAACAATAAAATTTAAAATATTTGGTCTACAACTTATAATAATAAAATAATAGAGAAATGCAAAGAGAGTAAAAAATACTTTTCAAGTGAAAATGAGATGATAGTAATAATAATGATGATAATAATAATAATCATAAAATAATGCTAAAATAAAGTGGATAGCATTTGATAGCAAAAAATCTTAAAAATAAGTAAAAATAACATTTTTGACCTTGTGAACAATATAGACGCTTGAATGGGTAGAAATAATGAAAAGGAGGGACAAAATTGTGTGTCAACAAATCTACGACGGGCCGCCCGACATCTACCTCGTAGCCAATAAATCAAGAGTAATCACTCCTGGAATCTTACATTGGGGATACCCATAAGCTAAAAAGTAAAGGGACCGGAATCTTCCTCCGACCGTGTTTTAAAAGGCAGTGTAGTCATTTTTAGAAAGATGATCTTTGGAAAAATATCCATGTAAGGTGATACGGGTTCTTCAAGCTCAAATAATATGATAAAAATGGGGCAAATCTAATAAATCTCAAGTAAGTAGAAAATACCTTTGTACCCTATCAAACTCAGGGTATAGGAAGTGTTAAGAGTATACATGTCAGCCTAAATACAACAATACAAGCACAGATATAGACATAGCAGGGTAGATAAGGAACAAGATGATAAAAGATCTATCTAAGGTAAACTACCCACAAGGAGATCACTAACACAACCAAAATTCCCTGAAGACCAGACCTAACGCAAGCAGACTACCCAAACCTAGACTAAGGATTCCAATAGTAATCCTAAAGCTATCAAGCATCCTAGACTAAGTCCCAAAAGAGGAGTAACTACCTTAATAAGAATTTAAGGTGAAATTGTGCCCAAAGAATCCTAAGTGAGTTAGCTGACTCAAAAACATCTAGATAAATGTGTCTCCAAACCCTAATATCCCACTAACAATTAGCAAATCATTATATGTATACCACATTCAAGCTAAGTATATGAGTAGGTAAGCCGTAACCTACCTGAATATCGAACAACATGCTCTCAATCAACTATATCGGGGCTTTTCTTTTTCGAAAAGCCTCCGACTACCACTATGCTATCAAAATAACGATCTACACGTCAATATGAGAAAAATAATACCCATATTATAATTTTATACCCCGGACCAAAAATTAGGTCAACAATCAACTCGTGGGATCCACTAATAGAATTTGAAAATTGAACCTGTCACTAGGTCCCTTGTATGAGAAAGGTAACACACTCAAAATTTGAGCACGGCAGGAGCCTAAATTGGTGCTCAAAATATTCCGTAAAAATTGAGAAATCCAAGACCCAAAACTAAGAATTTACATGGAATTAGGATGGGATTTGAGAAAACAAGTAATGGGAAATGGTCATGGGAGGTGCAATTATCATACTTGAACTTAGTTTGATGATTTCTCTCAATTTCACTATGCTTTTATGTTCAACATTGCTGGAAAGAGACTTGGAATGGATTTCAAATTGGAGACGGCTTTTTATACTGCCAGGCATCCCTTCTTCAGGAACACGGGACCCTTGTATTGAAAGAGGAGGTCTCCCGGGTCTGACTATTTCAAATGCAATGGTCCCTCTGTGTACACAAAGAAATACCTAGCTCGATTCTGGTTGACCCTTCATCGCGAATGCGATGGGTCTGTCATGATAACATAGCTCAATAAAATTGACCTTCTCAAATGCGACAAGATGGATGTGAATATAAAGAATACCTGGTGCTTACACCCGGTGTTGTGTACCAGAAAATTTTTTCTAAGTTGGAATTTCTTCGAATGGGTCCTCGGGATTCGTTTTGAACCTCGTAAATATAAACGATATATGCTACTCTATCATCAACGACATTCCAAACTCAAATGAATTAACAAAATTCCCAACTAGGGTATTTTTGATGAAATGTGAGCCCTACACCCATCCTTTCCATTTTTGCTTAAATTCACCCAATAGTCCAAAATAAGGTAGGAAGCCTCAGGACCCAAACCAAAGGTCCTCTTAGCCTAAAATCCACGTTATGGAGCAAATGGAACTGTCAGAATTCTCATATAAGGCCGTTTACTAGATGCTTTGACTGAACTCCTTTTCTCAACTTTAAAATCTCTAAAAAAAGAAAATTAGATTACAACTCAAAAGAACAACTTGGGAACCGAACTATCGGTCCCAATAAGTCATAAATGACCCGTAGCAGCTATAGGAAAACTCAAATGCTAAAAAACTATGAAAATAAAGAAAATGACCTGGAGAGTTATTATATTCACTCTCCTAGATCTACTACTATGAACTACAACTCAGCTACTTGAAACTTTTCCCAAACCTATAGGAACTCAGCCTATATCCTTGCTTTATTGATCTGAACCTCATCAAAATTGTTGTCCATGTTGAAGCCATTGAACCTAACCTCTACTATCTTGTTTCTTTGCTAGCCTGGCTGAAGGCTCAGCTACACTGGCTTGTTGAGATGGGGCTTGACTACCCAACACTTTACCGCTCTTCACCCTTTTTATTTGTATCCTTACAACTGTTTTTTACTTTCCTCTCGTCTACCTTGGATTATTCATTGGTACCTGCAAAGATATAATTTATGCTTACAAAGATAGAAAATTAGCAACCGCATAAAGTGGATAGTAAATTAAGCAAAAAGAGTGTCAAATTGACCCACACTTAATTTACTAGCAGGGTACTCAAACTTCCCTGAATCCTTTTTAAACACTTTTTAGCACAACTTTCACAACACTTTTTCCTCAACTTTCCACATTCAACCACCACCCATACTTAAACTATTCAACTTTCTCAAAATTCATTGAATGACTAACATAGCCTTAAGATGGTTGTCAACTATCTATTATAGTTAATGTAATGTCGTATACTGAACTCTAAGGCATTTCAGCAAACAAGTAGCGCGTATAAAGTTCTAGTCAAGTTTTTATACTTATGGAGGTTACAAGTTCACTCAAATTCACCCAATTCAAATTTCAAGCAACTAATTCAAACAACAATCACATGGGTTCAAGTCTTTCACAAATATCAATCTTTAATTCATATAAACATAATGGTACAAAGTTACTACAAAAATGGGTAAAATTTCAAGACTTTATAAGAATCCAAAAATTTAAATTCAATACTAGCCATGGAAACTTGCAATAAAAGTAAAAGAAAGTCTTAAATTAATTAGTTATCAGCCCACTAGTTTCGTTGATCTCACTCGGTCTTTCTTTTATATTTTCTTCCAATAGTTCAATCTATCTAAAAAAAAATTTTTGACTTAAGAATGTGGTTTCAATCCTCCCGCTGATTCTGGAAGTCATTTTAATATATTTTTATCTTATTTTTATCTTATTTATTATTCCTGATCCATTCATATCAACAAAATTTCCATTTATCCGTGATTTAGGCATAAGTTGCAATCCATTCTAAAATTCTTCTGATTACCTCTCATGGGAAAAAGATCCCACAAAGAAAAGAATTGTTTAGTATGAAATAACATAAAAAATTATTTTTTAAAAAGAAAAAAAGATATGAATCCGCTATTCCAATTGTTCCTTTCTGATAGGAATCAATAAGAAATAAGAAATATTTCAATATGATACATTCATAAAATAATGTTCTTTAGGTTTTTATTTAAACTTAATAAAATATAGGTAAAGGGAAAAGGTCTCCAAGGGGTAGAACAAATAAAAGAAAAAAATAGCTAAAAAATGTCTTCATCCTTTATCATATATATGAGATAGGTGGGACATTTTTTTAAGAAAAACAAAAGGTGATCTACTATAAGTTGTAGTCTTCTTGACATGACATGATATATCAAGTAAAGAGGACGAAGCTCCTAGAAATGGGAGGGCTGACCCATCAAAAGTGTGGTTCCTTTGTGAATAAAGTTCGGAATCAACAAGCGCTCATAGAATAACCAAAGGGTGTGGAGATTCCATCATAAAAAAGGAAGAGACTCATAGAATGATAGAGATAAATAGAGATTTTTCACATTTTGTTTAATCCATAAACATGATCTATACATCTCGATCAAAAAAAAATCAAGAGAAAAAGGAAGAATCTAAATTGATCGACTAATTCCTTGAAATAAATAAAAAGGAGATGAAAGATGAAAAAGGTGGGGCTCATAGTCTTTTAGGACTAATGTAGGGCTTTTAGTATTGATATGAGTAGTGTACGGGTCCAAATCCATTGAAAAATCTCCTGAAGATAATAAGGTCTTTGTAGCTTGACTACATGAACCATGTCTAGGTCTTGCTTTTGGAATTTCTGTTGTTGACATCCCATCGAGTTAGCTAGTTAGGGGTGAAAGGATTTAGCCTATTTAAATACTCCTCGAGACATTTTTGTTGATTGTCTTTGAATTATAGCAGGAGACACCTCAATTGGCGTACCCAAACATCGGTCTCTAGAAACTATGTTCAATTTGTATGGCCTTAATGATGAGATTATTTTGTATGCCACTTCTGATGATGCATGCATTGGGGGAAATTTAAATTTTTAATATTTTTTTTTGTTTTCAAAACAAAATCCATAGGCTATTCCCATTCGTAAAAAAAATTTCACCCATTTTTTGATATACTTTTTTTGTTATCCGAGGAGTATATTTGTTATTGGCATTTCTTTCTGGATGAACTCAAAAGCATTGAAGCTCCGTTTCTTCATGCATCTGACAGAAGATTGTACGGTCTAAAGGAAATTGATAAGGGAAAACTCCAGAGATTTTTTTGAAATAAGATTCTTGCGTTGACCCTTTCCTAAATGGTTTGGTGAGTAAACAATGGAAATAATACGTAATAGTCAGCCAAGTCACAATGATAAGAAAGTGTCACGACCCGAAATCCCATTTGGATCGGACCGGCACCCGAAGCCGATATGGCCCGAGAGAACCAATATTTGCTCATGAACATTCGTATGCGTAACCTCGTATGAATCTTATTATACCTCATGCAACTATGCGGAAGTCATGGACATGGAACTTATGCTATAAATATATATTTACGAAACTTGGCCGTTGGAGCCATTACGTCGAACTGAACGTACATGTCTTACACCATATACCCACATATGTCTACAAAAGCCTCTAATAGATGCATCAATAAGACCAACTTAAAGTTGGGACAAGACCCCGCTTTATACTATATTAACAATATCAAAACAACTATACAACTATGACCCAGAAAGCTCCAAACCAAGTGGAGCTCACCAAAACTCTGCAAATGATCCCCAGTCTACAGAGGAGGTCTACTAATACCTGCACCTGCAACATATAAGGTAAGTCCCCCGAGGGGGTCAGTACAAAGAATGTACTGAGTATGTAAGGCTCATAAGAAATCATCATACATAATACCAACAACAATGGAGTCAATATAAAAGAAATAACGAATGTGAATAAACTCTCTTTCTGTATGTGGGGAACCATGTACATCACGTTCTTTACTTCTCTTGTCTTCATATTTATAAATCTTTATTGTTCTACCCATGCTAGGCCGTTCTGTCGCCCCTGGGATGAGATTAACCCGTTCAAGGTAATTTGACCCGTGGGATATTATGTGAACCCATGCTAGGCTTTCGTGTCGCCCCTGGGATGTCATTAACCCATGCTAGCTACTGTGACCCCTGGGATGTTATCGTAACCCATGCTAGGCTTTCGTGTCGCCCCTGGGATGTACTGTCATAACCCATGCTAGACTTTTCTATCGCCCCTGGGATGTATCGGGATCGACCCATGCTAGGATTTTCTGTCGCCTCTGGGATACCACCCGTGTTATTGGGATCGACCCACGCTAGGTATTTTAACCCCTGGGATACCACCCATGAATACTTATTAATTATACACTACTTCTTTCTCTTGTTATTCTTACTTCCATTCTTAAGAGTGATTGAGACATTGAGGATCATGAAATAATTTGAATCACACATATATATAAATTACTTCACATCTCTTACTTCATGAGATTGACGTCTTCGCTTATGAGAAATAGTTCTATTAACTTGCACATCACCTCTCTTATTACTCTTATGAGATTGGTACTTTTATTTGTGAAAGATTGGTATAAAGATAATCATCACATTATTGGACTTTGGAACATGACATGATTGGAAAAATGCTTTTCAACGATAAATAGATTCTCTTATGTAATTACTCTCTTGAAATAGTCCCTTTTAGGAATTACCACGTTATGACATCTTAGGAACTTCAATCAATGAATAAGAGATAAGTGAATCATAAGTCATCTAAGAATAGGACACATATGAATAACAATAAACGTCAACCTGAATTTCTATACTTCAAAGCCCCTCGAAATAGAACAAGCCCAATGTCAATAGGAACAACATGTTGTAGAAGGATACGGAAAGAGTAACCTTACATACCTTGTATTCTCAATACGATTCTATAATCTTAAGTGTGCATACAATAGTCCCTCTCCGTCCTTATGTTTCACTCTACAACACAAGTACATAACGTAACCAACATTAACCACCAATTACCTTACAACGGCATACAATAACAATAAGTCACATGTTTGGCTTTAACATGTCATTTCCCCCTTGACAATACCATTTATGAAATTATTGTACCAATAATCCCACAATATTCCATACATTTACCAATACATGATAACCAATAGCATGTCACACCAAGTTCATACTTTCCACTCTCCATTATCACAACATCACAAATATGCTATCAATTTACTTCAATACACCTCACAACAACAAATTGGCCAAAATCCCATAATTTACACTTATAGAGAAATAACAAGTTTAGGACCATAATAACACCATACATGTTGTTATTTCATCCATACTATGCTTTTTCATCAAGACAACAAGTCATGTTTCAAGTTTAAATTCCATAGACGACACATCTTTTACAAAAATACAAAGTGCCATATCCAACACTTCCAAGCATAACCAACATGATTTACATACTATCCCATTCATATAATATATTAATCCATAAGAATAATCACTTACCCAAGCTTGAAAAATGATGATCTTGCTCCAAGGATGACTTAGGGTTTGAGAGCCCAAAAGGGTGTTCTTGAAAGTTCTAGAAAAAAAAAAGATAGAAAACCATGTGTGTTTGTGGATTAAAAATATGATTTTGGGCCCCTTTTATAGACCTTTGAAGTCATACTTAGCCACTCTTGGCATTTAATGCAATGTATTGGCTTAGTCAATAGAAGAATGGGTCATTTGACCCATTCTTGGCCCATGTTTTCTTTCACATTTTGGGCCCTTTTTGAGCCGAATTCACTTAACCCAATAAAATCAATAATTTCTCATGTTTAATTCATTTCATACATTTTACGACAATATTCCCACTCACGCAATTCATACTCGTAGCCTCAATTCAAAAACAAGCAATTCTAGCCATGTATGGCTTATTTTGACTACAAGGGTAAAATCGTCATTTTGATGCCAAATTCATTCACGAGTAATTTTACCATACAAATATAATATTTCATTCATTCCATGTATATACTCGTGGTTGTGGAATAAACGTGGCAAAAATCAGCTCGGTACGTCCCCGGGCACCCTTGGGACTTAAGAAAATTTCCAACTTTGAAAAGTGGCCGAAACCAGCCTGGCACGCCCTTGGGCGCACCATCTTGCTTCCTCTGGGCTAAAAATTTTGGCTCAGAGCGGCGTGGCACTCCCTCTGGCGCGCTCCAGCCTTAGTTTTTCAAAATATTCTGTTTTTCGACTTTTCTTCGCGGGTTTGGTTAGATACTTCAAGTCCTATTCTTTAACTTACTTCTTACCCTTAATATCCTTTGTTTGGAGTTCCTCTTAGTCTCATTTTGAACCCCACAAATGCTCCATGAAAATCGCAAAACACCTCCTACGCAAGTTTAATCACATGTACAAGGCCAAATTTTAATTTTCTCATCACTAACATTACAAATTACATACTCATGGCATCTAGACACCTAAGTAACCATTGTTCAACGTCGTCACATTGGGTTGGGAAGGAACGGGGTGTTACATTCTCCCCCCCTTAGAAACATTCGTCCTCGAATGTTAACAATGTCGTTTCAATTACAACAAATGTATCTCTATATTAGCATACGTACACATAAACACTTAAGGCTCATGGATATTTACTTGTTATAGGTCTACTTCCACATTTTGAACCTTTTCTTCCATTTGAAACAATATGGGTACGTCGATTTCATCTACCTTTTTTTTTTAACTTCTCATGCGATCTCTTCGACTTGTTGATTTCTCCAAAGAACTCTTACAAAAATTACGTCTTTACTTATTAGCCTTTTTCACTTGTCGGTATAGAATAACAATAAGTATTTCAATGGAAATAATATGAAATGAAGCTCTTATGTTCCTCCGACAAATTTCACATCCTTTCTTGCAAAATCCCCTTTTATTAGTGACACGTTCTAGAATACTTACTCATCTATGATCACAACATCTACTATACCATTACGATATTTTCTTTTCACCATACTAAACTCACTGACAGGTGGAGATATTTCTATTAACTTAAGTAATAACCCCAGTGTACTATTAAATTCACGGTAGTCGATAGAGTAACATACGATAGAGTCGAGCTCGGATCAGTCAATACATACACATTATGTAAAATATGGTAATATACCTATATACCTGTACCGTCATCAGGAGATGCTTCCTCATTCTGTCGGTTCACTAAAGCATAAGTGCGATTTCGGGCCCCACTGGAACTAGCTGCTCCTCTCATATCTCTACCACGACCCATAGGCAGAACGCCGCTGCCTGGGGAAGGAATCGATGCTGATGATACAGCGGTTGATCCCGTAGGTCGTGCTATACCACTTGCACCCCTTTGTGGGCATTCTCTCATTATGTGCCCTTCTGTGCCACACCAAAAACAAGCATTCGTCCCCAATCGGCATTCACCTAAATGGTACCTTGCGCAATGCTGAAATGGAGGGCGAGAAAATCCTGCTGTTTGTGAGCCTTGCACTCCGCTACTCTATCCAGATGGACTACCTCTAGACCCTCGGAATTGTGATAGATCACTTGCTGTGGAATAAGAAAATGAGGGCCTAGGTGGTAACATTCGAGATCTAGATTCTCCTGGGACACCATAGACTGCCCCATAGGTCTGGCCCTTTTTGATGGGCCTTCCTCAGGTTCCTGCATCCTTTTTCCTTGCCTTTGGTCCTCCATTTTCTGTGCAAAGGCCTGTATTCTAGCTATATCCATATCTCGATTTAAGGCAGCAATAGTGCAGTCTCGTACCAAATACGGCTCCAATCTGTCCACATATCGGTGTACTCTATCTTCCATTGTGGTCACAACATTTGGAGCATATCGTTCCAAGGAATTAAATGGAAGACTATATTCTCAAACACTCATGTTTCCTTGACGTAAGTTTAAAAATTGATCCGCACGAGCTTCACGGATCTCATAGGGAAGATAGTGATCAAGGAATGCTGCTTTAAATTCTTCCCAATTTGGTGGCATTGAACCAATACCACGAGACTTCTTTCAATCTTCATACCACAAGATCGCCTCTCCTTTCAATCTATAGGCCGCCAACTCAACCGTTTCCACCCCGGACACATGCATAACCTCCAAGGCTCTCTGGATTTGATCCACGAAGTCCTGTGGATCTGCTTTTAAGTCTGACCCAGTGAATATAAGAGGGTCCAATTTTAGATTCTGTGTACGCCGACTAGCTGCTCTAGCCGCGTCATCTTCATTTACCATTGGACAAGTTCAGCCTTGTGCTTGTGCAGCCACTAACTGAGTCAACATATGTACTGCATTTCATAAATCCTGATCAGGAGTGTTCATAGGTGGTTCCGCAGGTACTTCTCTACCTCTTGGCTCTTCTGGAGCTGGAAAAGTAGAGGAAGACTGCGATGCAAGTTCGACGTCATCTCCACCTTGACTAGCTTGGTCAGGTGGTAATCTACTCATTCCTTCTTCAAAAGGAACATCTACCTGCTTCCCTTTACCTCTACCTCTTCTCGTGATTGGCATTTTTTAACTATACCAAAGAAAAACAATCACTATGATCAGATCCAATTCAACTTATAACACTGGCTTTATTGCACGATCTAGAATGAAGAAAAGAAACAACATCCTAAATGTCCCATAGCCTCATACTTATAAAGGTGGTGCGCAACACATCCATAAGCAATACTCTACTTAGACACGGCTTTGTAGACACCCTTAGAACGACCTGCTCTGATACCACTTTTGTCAAAACCCAAAATTCCATTCGGATCGGACTGGCACCCGAAGCCGATATGGCCTGAGAGAACCAATCTTTGCTCATTAACATTCGTATGCATAACCTCGTATGAATCTTATTATACCTCATACAACTATGCGAAAGTCATGGACATGGAACATATGCTATAAATATATATTTACGAAACTTGGCCGTTGGAGCCATTACATCGAACTGAACGTACATGTCTTACACCATATACCCACATATGTCTACAAAAGCCTCTAATAGATGCATCAATAAGACCAACTTAAAGTCGGGACAAGACCCAGCTTTATACTACATTTACAACATCAAAACAACTATACAACTATGACCCAGAAAGCTCCGAACCAAGTGGAGCTCACCAAAACTTTGCAAATGATCCCCAGTCTACAGAGGAGGTCTACTAATACCTGCACCTGCAACATGTAAGGTAAGTCCCCCGAGGGGGTCAGTACAAAGAATGTACTGAGTATGTAAGGCTCATAAGAAATCATCATACATAATACCAACAACAATGGAGTCAATATAAAAGAAATAATGAATATGAATAAACTCTCTTTCTGTATGTGGGGAACCATGTACATTACGTTCTTTACTTCTCTTGTCTTCATATTTATACATCTTTATTGTTCTACCCATGCTAGGCCGTTCTATCGCCCCTGGGATGAGATTAACCCATGCTAGGTACTTTGACCCCTAGGATGTTATATACCCATGCTAGGCTTTCGTGTCGCCCCTGGGATGTCATTAACCCATGCTAGGTACTGTGACCCCTGGGATGTTATCGTAACCCATACTAGGCTTTTGTGTTGCCCCTGGGATGTACCGTCATAACCCATTCTAGGCTTTTCTATCGCCCCTGGGATGTATCGGGATCGACCCATGCTAGGATTTTCTGTCGCCCCTGGGATACCACCCGTGTTATTGGGATCGACCCATGCTAGGTATTTTAACCCCTGGGATACCACCCATGATTACTTTTTAATTATACATTACTTCTTTCTCTTGTTATTCTTACTTCCATTCTTAAGAGTGATTGAGACATTGAGCATCATGACATACTTTGAAGCACACATATATAGAAATTACTTCACATCTCTTACTTCATGAGATTGACGTCTTCGCTTATGAGAAATAGGTCTATTAACTTGCACATCACCTCTCTTATTACTCTTATGAGATTGGTACTTTTATTTGTGAAAGATTGGTATAAAGATAATCATCACATTATTGGAATTTGGAACATAACATGATTGGAAAAATGCTTTTCAACGATAAATAGATTCTCTTATGTTATTACTCTCTTGAGATAGTCCCTTTTAGGAATTACCACGTTATGACATCTTAGGAACTTCAATCAATGAATAAGAGATAAGTGAATCATAAGTCATCTAAGAATAGGACACATATGAATAACAATAAACGTCAACCTGAATTGCTATACTTCAAAGCCCCTCGGAATAGAACAAGCCCAATGTCAATAGGAATAATATGTTGTAGAAGGATACGAAAAGAGAAACCTTACATAACTTGTATTCTCAATACAATTATACAATCATAAGTGTGCATACAATAGTACCTCTCCATCCTTATGTTTCACTCTACAACACAGGTACATAACGTAACCAACATTAACCACCAATTACCTTACAACGGCATACAATAACAATAAGTCACATGTTTGGCTTTAACATGTCATTTCCCCCTTGACAATACCATTTATGAAATTATTGTACCAATAATCCCACAATATTCCATACATTGACCAATACATGATAACCAATAGCATGTCACACCAAGTTCATACTTTCCACTCTCCATTTTCACAACATCACAATTATGCTATCCATTTACTTCAATGCACCTCACAACAACAAATCGGCCAAAATCCCATAATTTACACTTATAGAGAAATAATAAGTTTAGGACCATAATAACACCATACATGTTGTTATTTCATCCATACTATGCTCTTTCATCAAGACAACAAGTCATCTTTCAAGTTTAAATTCCATAGATGACACATCTTTTACAAAAATACAAAGTGCCATATCCAACATTTCCAAGCATAACCAACATGATTTACATACTATTCCATGCATATAATATATTAATCCATAAGAATAATCACTTACCCAAGCTTTAAAAATGATGATCTTGCTCCAAGGATGAATTAGGGTTTGAGAGCCCAAAAGGGTGTTCTTGAGAGTTCTAGAAAAAAAAAGATAGAAAAGCATGTGTGTTTGTGGATTAAAAATCTGATTTTTGGACCCTTTTATAGAACTTTGAAGTCATACTTATCCACTCTTGGCATTTAATGCAATGTATTGGCTTAGTCAATGGAAGAATGGGTCATTTGACCCATTCTTGGCCCATGTTTTCTTTCGCATTTTGGGCCCTTTTTGAGCCCAATTCACTTAACCCAATAAAATCAATAATTTTTCATGTTTAATTCATTTCATACATTTTACGACAATATTCCCACTCACGTAATTCATACTCGTAGCCTCAATTCAAAAACAAGCAATTCTAGCCACGTATGACTTATTTTGATTACAAGGGTAAAATCGTCATTTTGATGCCAAATTTGTTCACGAGTAATTTTACCATACCAATATAATATTTCATTCATTCCATGTATATACTCGTGGTTGTAGAAGAAACGTGGCAAAAATCGGCTCGGTACGTCCCCGGGCACCCTTGGGACTTAAGAAAATTTCCAACTTTGAAAAGTGGCCGAAACCATCCTCGCACGCCCTTGGGCGCGCCAACTTGCTGCCTATGGGATAACAATTTTGTCCCAGAGTGGCGTGGCACGCCCTCTGGCACGCTCGAGCCTTAGTTTTTCAAAAAATTCCTTTTTTCGACTTTTCTTCGCGGGTTTGGTTAGATACTTCAAGTCCTATTCTTTAACTTACTTATTACCCTTAATATCCTTTGTTTGGAGTTCCTCTTAGCCTAATTTTGAACCCCACAAAGGCTCCATGAAAATCGCAAAACACCTCCTACGCAAGTTTTATCACATGTACAAGGCCAAATTTCAATTTTTTCATCACTAACATTACAAATTACATACTCATGGCATCTCGACACCTAAGTAACCATTGTTCAACGTCGTCACATTGGGTTGGGAAGGTACGGGGTTTTATAGAAAGACTAAGATATAGTTATTTATATCACCCGTCTAAATTATCCAACATCTAATTGTGTAAAACCTTAGTGATTAATGCAGCATGGGGAATCCCAACTTTCATAATAGAACAACTAATTCCATTTTGGTCATTAGTATATTTACAAATGAGGAAACTATCTAGAGCTATTCAATCAACCTAAACCACCTACATTATACTAAATCAAGATATGCCATAACTTATTAGATAAGAAATAAAAACTCACAATATTAAATTCAAACTAGTGTAATGACAAGTTGGGGAAGGATTTTAGCATAAAATAATTAAAAAAAATAAAATATACCTCAATGAAGCTTTGTGAAGCTTGTATAATTTTTTTAATGAAGAAAGAGGGAGGAAATTGGGTAGAGAGAGAGAGAGATAAGGAAAGAAGAAGAAAGGGTTTTAGGAGGTTTTAAATAGAAGAGTAGACGTGGGTCCCTTGTTACCTTTTTTTGGGATAACAAGCACTTCACGAGGTGAGGTGATTATTGGACCCTCAGACCTCGTGAGGTGAGGTACCTCAAGCGTGCCCAGTTTTGGGAAATTTATTGTAATGTCCTTAGCTCCATTTTCATGATATTTTTGGTCCTCGTACCTGCATGTAGTAGCTAAAAACACTATCAGTGGTGGGTTGCCTCCCACCCAGAGCCTTAGTTAAGATCATAACATTCCATCTTTATGTATTTTTTTAAACTTTTCCTACAAACTACTAAAAACTAAAAGCAACTGAGAAAAACTAATAAAAAACTAAAAACTTAAATCTATAAAGAAATATCCTACGAAAAATTGCCTCCCAAGTAGCGGTTGATTTATTATGACTGAACAATGGAAATGGCTATAGATGGCATCATAGGGGTGTGGGAAGTCAAAAAGCTCTACACAACTACCACACTCTCTTTGTCAATTTATATAATTCAGAATACCTTCCATCACTATTCTAAACCTAGAGTTCAAATCATAACCATGTCTCACCATATCGTTCAACCCCTTAGTGACTTTTTCAATCATTATTTCAATTAAGTCCTCACCAGTGTCTAGAGATTTGTTTACCAAATCAAGAGCTTTATAAAATGTCTCAATTTTCACACTTTTATGTAACCCATGATCTGTCGGATCATAAATTCCTTGAACCTTATTTATGTCTCAGATAGAAGCTCTCCTTCGCATTGTCTGAAGTAGAGGATTCTATTTATCATATGTGTTATTTCAGCTACCAACCTTTACTCATACATGAATACATGCTCTAGCTTTTTCCAAGTATCAATCTTATGCGGTCGTAACCCTTGGTTCCAACTCTTATCTTAGCCTATAAGGGAATATGCAAACATCCTAAGTTGCATTTATTCACCAGACATTAGTACACATCAATGCTAATGCGAACACTCATAAAATTACTCAATTGTTGGAGAGGATTACTCTCCTAAGGATTACAAAATATACCTTTATCCCTAAGGTCCCTACCGATTCAATTTTTGAGTGTAAGTTGTAGAATCGTTGTATGTTCATCTATCACATACAACGGCTACATCTGAATAGAACATGGGTAGATAAGCCGCTTTGTATGCATCAAACACTTCAATCATGTCATGTACCCACATAATTAGTTGCCATATGTCCTTTCTATCAAAGCATTTCTTGTAGATAAAAATGGATGCCCCAAAATATGCGCCTTCTTGATTTGGTTCAAAATCCAAATCCATGTAGTCTACTAGGAAGTTTAGAGATCTAACTTGAACAAGTACATCTTTCATAATACCTTTTGGCCTAGTATGATACCTATCTTCAGAGGTAACAAAATAATAATGGGTTGGGGATTGTCGAACCCTATCTTCTTGTAAAGTGACAAAGACATCAAATTTGTGGCGTACGACTTCCAAATCACATAGAGCCTTTTCCATCAACTGCTGCCCAATGGAAATTTTAAGAAAGAAACTCACCGGGACCTTTACTTTCATTGGAAGCCTGTTTTTATATCTAGATGAACTCTGTATGATCATAGCTACTATAGCATGCTATATCAGTCTATTCTTATTGGCAACAATATCCTTCAAGTATCTTGCATACTAGGGAATGCACTACAACATGTGAACAGGAGGAATATTAATATTTACCTACTTTAGTTTCTCATATAATTTCAAGAGTGACGTCTCCTTTTTCTACTTATTTATCCTTAATAGAAATAGAGGAAGTAGTCTAGCAGCTATTGATGTAGGCTACTTTACTACTCTTTCTACCGATGCACATTAGCTTCTCAAGTGGCTTTTCAAATATCTTTTTAGGTTTCATATCAATCAAACCTTTACCATTTTGGGTGGTAACTGTATTCACCTTTTTAGGATTCGGGTCAACATCTCCGAGTAGACCATGTTGAGGTCTAGTGTTTTGAGCCCAACCAATTTGACCCATTTGTATTTTCAAATTTTGAATGACTATCTCATTATTTTTTTATTCAATTTCTATTGTTTTCTGATCACCTATAAACTTTTTCATTAAGGACTTGAGATCATCAAGTTAGCTCTAGATGGAGTCCTTTTAATTTTTCTGATACTCATATTGATTATTACCCTATGAAAACTTGGAGTGATTCCTCTAACATGGGTTGTACCAATTTGCATAATTCTAATTATTGATTTCCCATTTTGCATTGCCCATAAAGTATGTGGACTCAAGATTTACATCACAAGCATCTACTTCGGGTCAACACCACATACTTTAAAAATGAATGTGCTTGATGAAATAGCTAAACTTGATTTTACACTTATGCATTACCCATTAAAAACTTATTTATTTGGTTGATATTATTATTCATTGTGGCTATCTGTCTTTCATGCTTGTCATCCTAATAAGTTCTAACATGCTGGCTACTTCTTTGACTACATCTCTACTGGACTCATTCATCTATTCCAGATTGTTGGGTGCTAATATGTTAAGAAGTAGAACCAGTACCTCTTATGTTTTCTCAAGTACTTGTCCACCTGTAACTGAATTAAGGAAAAGTTTAGAATGAATGTCTAAGCTTTCTATGAATGTATGTACTAATACTTTATTTGTCTAGTAGTGATGAGGATAATTTAGTAGTAGTCCTTTGAAATGCTTCTATGCATGGGGTAAAACTTCACCTTCTTTATGTCTAAACCCAAGAATTTCAGTCCTCAACTTGGTTATTTTCCTAAATAGAAATTTTTTTGTAATGAACTTTGTGGCTAGATCAGCCCAAGTAGTGATGGATTTTGCGGGTTCAACTTTTGATGCAAATCAAGTCTCCTCAAGACTGTGCACACAAAGTCGAGCTAAATAGTTTGTAGAATTTTCATCGAGTCGCTACTTTGGAGTCTTGGAGGGTAGATAGGATGAAGACTTGAAGTCCAACAACTTACTCAAATGGAAGTACAAGGAAGGAGGGAGAAAAAAGGCCATGTATGCAAATGACTACTTGATGAATTTCTTGAATTCATCCAAAAGAAGGCACACAAACAAGGGCCTTACTTCATTAAGGGTAAAATTGTAATAGTCTAGCATTTTTTTTTATTTTCCTAGTATAATAGTGTTCTTTTATGATTTTCAAGATTTAGATTATGTTGATAGATATGAATACTAAATACTAAAGCTTCAACAAGCTCTCAAACTCTCAAAAAAGTATTTATAGTATTTTAATAATTTGGAAGCCGATTTAAACCCCGTTTTTGATGAAATTTCATATTTGAACTCCTTAAGTTATGGATGGTATGATTTTTAATTAAAATTCTAGTTTTTCCGTAGGAGGCTTAGGGTTGACATTTGTGTTGGCTTTTTAGACCCAAATTTTAGGTATATTATTATGGGTGTGTATGATTTTATTTCTTATGTAGAATAAGTATTTGATGAGATTGGATCATTTGGAGGCTCTCTTTAGAAGGGAAGTCTTTAATTTGTCTTGGTGGGTATTCCTTTATGGCAAGTTGAGATTTTTTTGACTTCTTTTAAATTACTTATGTGATAGTTTCTCGTAATGGGAGTAATGGGAAAATGGGAATATGAGAATATCATATAGGTGAGATTTTGAGTATCTTTACAAGTACCAATGTTTTGTGAAGGGTCAAAGCCACTCAGTTAACTTGTTTGTGGTATTTCCCCTTAATTACTAGCATGGTCATTTTGAATTGTATTTGAAAGTGGCTTATTAAGCATGCTAGTTGATGATTGTACTCTCCTTTTGAGGATTTGAGTTGGATTATGGCGATACTTGATGAATAACTGAGACTTTGATTAGTTAAGGCACAAAAATGAGAGTTTATATCAATTATGAAAGTTGATAGAGGTGATTCTAAATTGAAAATTGAATTGATTCATGGTATGAAATTCCTTTCTTGATATTATACTTGATATTTAGGATAAGTGTGAAACACCTGCACATTACATTACATTTTATTAAGATCAGAGTGGCTTGCTTGACCAATAAGGTATGGATTAGAGGACATGCCATCATATGTTATATTGTGGATTGGAGGACATGTCATTCTATACTATATTTTGGGAACAAAACACACATTTATCCATTATATAGACCTCACGAGTCTCCCATGGGTCATAACTAGCTATACACAGCAATAGGTGTATACACATCATATGTATCGCTCTCATTCACTTGCACTTATTGTATTTGGACTGAAATGTGTTATGGTAAATAGTTGATTGAGTTGTTACCTTTGAGCTAATTTGAGGTGTATGAGTTTTATTAATTCATATTATATCCTTGTTATTATTATTTAACTACTAGATTAGGTGTGACTGTCCTATTTGTAGGTTTGTGTGGTTTGAGTGTGCATGCTGAAAGTTTAGGTGGTACTTGCCATCACTTTGAATTAGGATTGTCCCATGATCTTATTAATTACATATCTTATAGTACTCACACTTGTTTATTTTTGAACTTTTCATGTAGATACTGAGCAATTTGTTCCAAAGCGTTGATTCGACCTTTTATGTCGAGACTTCTGATATCAAGATACGAGGTAGTTGTTGGTTGATGCATGGCTTCTTTGGATTTCCTCCATATTTCTTATTTGTTTTGTTTTCTCCCTTGTATTTGATATATTCCATACCCTCAGTTCTATTCTTATTTATCCTATAGGCTTATACTTTGTGACTTTCAAATTTTGGGATGGTAACTTTGGATTTTTGTATTGAGATCAGTTTTTTTAATTTTTTCTGCATATTGTTTGGTACCTTAGTTGGTATTGATGGGTTGGCTACCTACTATAAGGGTGTAGTAGGTGCCATCATGACTTAAGTTTTGGGTTGTGAGAAGTTGGTATTAGAACACTAAATTCATTAGTCTCACAAATACAAGCCGAGTCTAGTAGTGTAACACCCCGTATGTTTCCAAACCTAGTTAATTCCCGTAACATTCATGGAATTATTTGAACATGAGAGTGTTTGTAAATTATGCATTGATTGTTGGGCTTAAATGACTCTTATGCTATTGGGCTCAATGGAGGCCCAAAATTAGACAAAAAGACATGGCCCAAAAATGGAATTTGACCCATTCTTCAATTCACCAAGTAAGCCTAACATTTATGACTAATATGTGGCTAAGAATGAGACTACATGGGACTATAAAAGGGACTAAAAATCAGATTTTTATTCACAAAGACTCACATGCCATTTCTAGAATTTTCTCAAACATTTCTCTCTCAGACAAACCCTAAGCAACTATTCTCTTTGGCCAAGAGCATCATCTTGAAAGCTTTGGTAAGTATTTATTCTCATGGTTTAGTATATGATATGTTTAAAATGGTGTATAAATCATGTTGGTTATGTTGGCAAAGTGTTAGACAGTTTACTATGTGTAAAACTGCTTATGTTGCAATCGAAAAAGGGTTTTGCCTTATAAACTTGAAAATGGACTTGTGGTCTTGAAGGAATTGAAATTGATGGATTAAATATTGACATGTGAGATTTTATTATAGCCTTAACTTGTTTTATCCTTGTACATAATGTTTGGAATAGTTATTGCAAAATTATGCATGGACTTGGTGGTGTATTGAAGGAAAAGTGTGGTTTTGTTGATGTTCATGTGTGTTGTGAAAACATGGGTGTTTTTTGGCATCCAAGTGACCAAAAATATGTAAATAAAAGCTTACTTATGGCCTTGGACCATTTATTACACAAAAGGACCCAAAAGAGACCTTTTTTGGCCGATTTGGGCATCCGCCCCAGCAGATGAAGGTACCTGCGGGCGAAGATGCCAAAGTAGGTGCCCCGGGACACTGCCAATGGTCACCTGCGGACGCATGTCATCCACCTGCGGGTGCAGGTGGCTTCACAGGTCACCCCAGAATGTCATTTTGTATGGTTTTGTCTCTCTTTGATCCCCAAAGGCCCCTATACCCTTTTTGGATATAATTATCAACTTATGATATATTTTTAATGAATTTATGGGGTCGTATAGAGGCATGTTGGATTATATCCATTATGTATTGTTGTTAATATGTTATGAGGAGAATTGATGGAGTAATTGTGACGTAATGATAATGGGGAAGCGTAAAGGTTAAATGTGGTGTGACCTACTATTGGTTTATGATGTCTTGGTCAATGTGTGGAATGTTATGGTGTTGTTGGTATGATAATGCAATGGATTGTATTGTAAAGGGTAAAATGACGTTATATGGCAGTCATATAGCTCATTGTTGTCTTGAACACTTGTACGGTAACTAGTTGTTAATGTAAGTTCCGTTATGTACTTGTATTGTAGAGTGAAACATAAGGAAGGAGCTGGACTATTGTATTCATATATAGGCTTGGGTATTCATACTTGGAAGTGAAGGTATGTAAGGTTACTCTTACCGTATCATTCTGCAGCACATATTGTTCACAGTGTCATTATACTTGTTCCATTCCGAAATGTTCTAAGGCATCTCATTTAAGGTTGTCATGTATTGTTATTCTTATGTTCCTTATTCGTGGATCAAGTGTTGTTCATATGTCTCTTAATCATGGGCTGATGTTCCAAAACTCCAATAATGTTGCGACTATCAACATATCAATCTTTCAAAAGTAAGAATAAAGTAATGCATATTTGTTGGTGGTAAGAGTGCGGGTGGTAGCTCTAGAGGCATAAGCCTAGCTCAAGTCAATCCCGAATTTGTTGGATCAGGAGGCAGTCCTAGAGGCATAGGCCTAGCTCGGTCCAATCCTGACAGGGGGTAGCTCTAGAGGTAAGAACCTAGCTCGAGCCAAACTTGATATATTGGTTTATGGGTGGAAGCTCTAGAGGTAATAATCTAGCTCGACCTGAGCCTGATGTATTGATTTATGGGTGGTAGCTCTAGAGGCATAATCCTAGCTCGACCCAATCCCAACATAACGTTATATTATGTTAAGACCCACTGATCAGTCGGGGCCCGGGTACATAGTGACACAAGTGATGATGAACAAACATAGAAGCAAAGAAGCAAAGAAAGTAATGAAAGCAATACACATAGTTCCCAACATACAGAATGGTGACTGATTCATATTGGTTATTCATTTGTATTTGAGTTTATTAAAGTATTTATGTATCATACAGTTTCATATGAGCCTTACATACTCAGTATATTCTTTGTACTGACGTCCCTTGGGGGACTTACCTTACATGCTGCAGGTGCAGGTACTAGTAGACCTCCACAGTAAGATGCGAGTCATCTATTGATCTTTGGTGATCTCCAGTTGGTTCGGGGCTTTTCGAGTCACAGTTGTACCTTGGTTTTGGTATTGTAAATACTGTATAAAGCGGGGAGTTGTCTCGACTTTAGGATGGTTATGTATGTGCATCTGTTAGAGGCTTTTGTATACGTATGTGGGAATATGAATGTAAGGGGATGTATGTCCATTTTGACTTGATCGCCCTAACGGTCAAGTTTCTTGTATGTATATATCACATGTTTCCATGACTTCCGCCATTAGCGTCTAGTATGTATACGTGATGATGATGTTTCTTGAATGACATGCATATGAATAGACATGAGCAAAGATTGGTTCTCTCGGGCCTTATCGGCTTCGGGTGCCAGTCCACCTCAATGGGATTTAGGGCGTGACAAGTAGAGTCTCAGATTGGTGCAGAGATATCTGTTATCTTTATTTGAGAGGCTACAAGACTTTTTGAAAACCTCTGTCATCTATCTTATTATGTAAAAAATAATTTCATCAATTACTGAGATTCATTATTTTATTCCTCACTGATAGTGAGGACTCATGCTATCATGTAGAGAGAGCAAAAACCAAAAGCCCATTCCAGTACCTATACCTGCTGCCCATGTTAAGACATGCCGATGTGGTAGGTTTCTTGGTAGGGTCCATGGAAAAAGTCATGCTAGGGGTATAGCTTAATCAGTAGCTCAGGTCCCTGCTGAAGTAGAGTCTCCTAAGGGTGAGTATGAAGAGGTGGTCCTAGTTTAGGATCTACTTGGGTTTGAAGCTATTTGGTGCTTTAGGATAACTTGATTCAGGTGTTGGTACTGTTAGAAGGTATGTCACAGAGCAGTGGTTTGGATGCACTCCATAGGGTCACAAACTAGAGTTGGGACTTTGACCCCAAATAAGCAGCCTATACCAGTTTTCATGGCCTAGTGTTTGCAATAACTAGGTCCAATGGTATGCATTTAGCAGATGTGACTAGACCAATGATGTCGGATGAGGAGTAGAGGAGGTTTGAGAGTTTCAGAAAGATAAATCCACCTTAAATGTAGGGTGGATAGAGTAAGAATACTTATGAGTTCTTAGTGAATTCCCTTGAGAGGTTCCAGAGTGTAAGGTTGGTGATTTCCCATGGAGTTGATTTCTACAGATGCATGACCCCGCCAAGTAGTGGTTCTAATGTATGCTAATTATGAACCCACATGATCTCCACCTATGAATTGGGAGTTGCTTGCTCAGGCTTTTCTAGATTAATTGATTCTCCATAGTTTGAGATAAGAGTAGAGGCATTTGTTTGAGCATCTAAATTAGAAGGAGATTGTAGTGACTGATTGTATTACACAAATCTATGCATTTTCATGTCATACCTTAGTGATTTTTCCAGATGAGACTCTTAGTGATTTTCCCAGATGAGACCGAGAAGATTTCTAAATTTATGAGGGGTTTGACATTTTGGATTCAAAAGGTAGTCTTTCCTACAAATAGTCTAGAATTTCTTCTCAAAGGGTGGTCAAGGCGGCCAATAAGGTCAAGTGCATGCACCATGAGTATTTTGGGGACTTGAGGTATAATAGGACTACATTTTTGGCACTTTCAGAAGAAGTTTTCCTCCTTCTCATAGTAGACCAGTTCATGCTGCTATTCAATCATCTAAGGGTGGTAATCCAAAAAGGCTCCCTCAGTCTAGGATAAACTTCTCATAGTTCTTCTTAATGGTTTCTAGGATGTGGTGTCCATTTTGGTTATTCAAGCATTTTTTCGTCAGATGATAGTTTTTACATCTTGTTATAAGTATGGTAGCCCAGATCATCTTAGAAGGGATTGTTCAAGACTTAGGGGTGAAGGTTGACAACAGGGTCTTTAGGTTCTGGTTATGGAAGCAACACCCCCAGCTATGAGTTGTGGTAGATCTCAAGCAGGTCAAGCTACATAACCGGCTGGACAAAAATATTATAGATGGTTTACTCAGGCAGGTGGTGAAAGGGTACAATATTATGCTTTTCTGGATTGACCTAAGTTATAGGCCTCCAATGTGGTTAGTAGGGATGGGAATATTTTGGTTCAAACCAAAAAAAAAAACTATAAAACCAAAAAACTAAACTGAAATTTAATTTTAGTCTAAGTTTTTTGGTCGAATTCCGGTTAATCAGTTCGGTTTTCAGGTTTTTTTTCAAAAAATTAAATTAAAAAGACAAAATTATATACATAATATAGTAGAAACAAAAATTTATACCCAAGCCAAATCCCAACCCGCAACAACAGGCCCAACCCAATAGCCCAATACCCATTATAATAAATTACCCTAATCAGTAGTCAGTAGTCACACTTCTTCATCTCAAGTATTATAGTATCCATCTTTCCCACTCACACTCTCTCTCAAAGACCAAAGTTTCTACCTCAGTATCTCACACTCTCTCCCTCTCATTGACTCATCATCATCTCTCTCAGTAGATAACTTTGGCTCAATATCGTTGTCGTCATTTAGTCATGGTTGTCTAGTCATCCTCTAGTTGTCATCTCAATCTCAGAGTAGTATGAAAATATCAAGTTGTTCTACTCAAGCTTAGCTCAGAGCAGTAAGTAAATATCACAAAAGGTTTATAGTCATCGTCTTCTTCTTTAAATATTACAAAAGATGTCTGCCGATTTGTAGACCAAAAAAACAAACCAAAATAAACTGAACGAATTTGCAAAAACTGAACTAAATCGAATTTATTTAGTTTGAGTTGAGTTGTCATTTTTGTCAAACAAAAAATTAAAAAACCAAATTGAAATTCACGAACCAAACCAAACCAATCAAATGCCCACCCCTAGCAGTTAGTATAGGTATCATCCCAATATGCCATGACCTACTTCAGTATTATTTGATCCTAATTCTACTTTCTCATATATATATATATATATATATATACATATTTTGTATCTGGTCTTGATATGATGTGCAAGTCTATTTTTGAGCCTATTCATGTTGCTACCCTAGTTGGTGATGCTTTAGTGGTAGATCTGGTGTACCGATACTATGTTGTGACTCTTTTATGCTATAATACTTGTATATATTTGATTATTATAGATATGGTTAATTTTGATATGATTTTGGGCATGGTTTGCCTTTCGCTGTATTATGATGTCTTGGATTATCATGCCAAGGAAGTCACTTTAGTTATGTCAGGTGCACTGAGATTAGAGTGGAAGGGTACCCAAGGTTCCTATAATAAAAGGGTGATTTATTTCCCTATAAGCTCAGTGGTTAGTTAAGAAGGGGTGTCTCTTATATTTGGCTTATGTTTTTTATACTTACACTGACATTCCTCCCTTGTATTTTGTAAGGGTGGTTTGAGAGTTTTAGGATGTGGTTCCTATAGACTTTCCAGGTGTTCCACCGGATAGAGCTATTAATTTTGGCATTGAGTTTGAACTAGGCACCAATCTCATTTCTATTCCTCCTTATAAGATGGCTCTAGCAAAGTTGAAATAGTTGAAGGACCAATTATAGGACTTATTGAATAAAGGATTTATCATACCAGTGTTTTACCTTGGGGTGCTCTGATGTTCTTTGTGAAGAATAATGATAAGTCTATGTGGATATGTATTGACTATCAACAGTATAACAAGGTGACCATGAAGAACAAGTATCCTTTTCTGTGCATTGATGAGTTGTTTGATCAGATTTAGGATGCTCTGGTTTTTATGAAAATTGACTTGAGATCGGGGTACTATTAGTAGAAGATTAGGGCTTTAGATATCCGAAAGAGGACTTTCATAATTTAGTATGGTCACTATGAGTTTTTGGTAATGATATTTGGGGTCACTAATGCCTTAGTGGAATTTATGTAGTTGATGAATGGAGTTTTTCAACTTTATCTTGAATTTTTTGTCATTGTACTCATTGATGTTATCTTGGTATCTTCTAAGAATAAGGAGGAGCATGTGCATCATTTGATGATTGTGCTTCAGAGATTAAGGGATGAGTTGTTGTATCCCAAGTTTTTGAAGTATGATTTTTGGCTTAGTTTTGTGGTATTGTTGGGGCATATTGTGTCTAAAAAGGGTATTATGGTTAATTTGACTAAGGTTAAGCCAGTTTCGGATTAGTCTATGCCTACTTCACCTATCGAGATTTAGAGCTTTGTTGGTTTGGCTGGGTACTACAGATTATTCAGGGAGGGTTTCTCTACTATTACAACTTCTTTTACTAGATTCACTTAGAAAAATGTTATTTTTCAGTGGTCCAATGAGTGTTAGGTAAGCTTTCAAAAGCTCAAGACTTTGTTGACTTCAACACCTATCTTGACATTACCTGTGAAAGGTGAATGTTTTATCATATATTGTGATGCTTTAGGGATTGTCCTTGGTGGAGCTTTATTGTAGTAGGGGAAGGTTATAGCCTATTCTTTAAGGAAGTTGAAGACTCGTAAGAAGAACTACACCTCTCATGATTTAGAGTTGCTAGCAGTAGTGTTAGTTTTGAAGTTATGGAGGGATTACTTATATAGAGTTTGTTGTGAGGTGCTTACCAATCATTGCAGCCTTCAGTTACTTGTTCAACCAAAGGGATTTGAATTTGAGGCATTACAGGTGGTTGGAGATGTTAAAGGACTATGACATGACTATTCTTTATCACCCAAGAAATGCCAATGTAGTGGCGGATGCCTAAAGTAGAAAGGTTGTGAGTATGGGCAATATTGCTTTATTGTTGGTAGTAGAGCGACTTTTGCCTATGTATGTTCAATATTTAACTAATAGCTATGTGAGGCTTGATATTTCTAAGCATTGTAGAGTTCTTTTTTGTTTTGAGGCACAATCTTTGTTGATGTAACATATTATGAATCGATAGTTTGAGGATGTGAATTAGGCATCATTAGACAAAATATGTTGAAAGGTAAAACTAATAAAGTGATTCTTGACTAGGAGGGTGTTTTGAGGATTAAGGGTCAGATTTGTGTTACTTGAGTTTGTGAATTGATTAGAATGATCATGGAGGAAACTTATAGTTTGAAGTATTTGATTCATCCAGGTGCAACCAAAATGTATCATGACCTAAAGTACCATTATTAGTGGTGTAGGAGGATGAAAGACATTGTGGAGTTTGTGGCTATGTGTTTGAATTGTCAGCAAGTAAAGTGTGAGCACTAGAGACTAGGTGGTATGAATCAGAGAATGCAGATACCTAAGTAAAAGTAAGAACATAAAACTATCAATTTTGTAGTTGATTTGCATAAAACTTAGGGGAAGTTTGACTCTATTTGGGTGATTAAGGACAGGTTGACCAAATCAACTCATTTTGTTCCAATAAAGACTAACCACAATGCAAATAGGTTAGCTAAGATCTATATTTAAGAGATAGTTTGGTTGCATGGTGTACCCATTTACATAGATTTAGATTGAGGTACTCAGTTCACATCATATATTTAGATTTCTATGCACCACATGTTGGGCGTTCGTTAGAGATGAGTACAACTTTTATCCCAAGAAATATGGTCCGTCAGAGAGGACTATTCAGGTGTTGGAGGAAATGCTTTGAGCTTGTGTGATTGATTTTGGTGGTCAGTTGGACCAGTCCTTGCCCATTGGCTGAGTTTGCATACAGTAATTATTATCATTCCAGCATCCAGATAGCCCCATTTGAAGCCTTATAAGGGAGGAAGTGTAGGTCTCCAGTTGATTGCTTTGACTCTTTTGAAGTTAGACTGTGGGGCATGGACTTGTTGAGAAGTCTATGGATAGGTTAAAGTTGATTTAGGACCAACTTTTGAAAACCTAGAGTAGGCAGTATGCTATGCAAATCAAAGAGTTTGTGACATGGAGTTCATCATTTATGAGCGGGTTTTGTTGAAGGTATCACCTATGAAGGGAGTGATGAGGTTTTGGAAGAATGGAAAGTTTAGTTCAAGGTTCATTGTTCCTTTTGAGATTTCATGGTGTATTGCGGAAGTGGACAATGAGTTGTCCTTGCCTCTAGGTCTTTCAACTATGTATCTAGTTTTTTCATGTATCGATGTTAAAGAATTACCACTTCAATGGCTGAGAAATAGGAAATATTCTACATTCTTGGGTGTTTCTACTATTAAGGTAAGTTTATTTAACCATTCTAATGTGTGATTACTTCCTTTACTTCTTGAAATTGTTACAACTTGTTCATGGTGGAATTTAACCCTTGGTTGAATGAACTGGTGTAAATTTCTTATGAGTGCTTTAATCACTTGTTAATTGCTCAAGGTTGCTAGAATATATTTCCTAGAGTAGAATTTGTTCTATTAATCATAAATTTTGGGGAATAAGAGTGGATTAATGGGTGAAAAACCTAGAATTGTGATTTAGGCTATGATTATGGGATAATCACAAGGTTTAGATCCTTAATGCCTAGAGTAGAAGAATGAACTATTGAATTGTTCCTTATTGTTGTTTCTAGACGAAGAACAAGCTAAAATAGCAAGGAAAGACTAGGCTCATGTGAAATAGTGTATTTCAAGGTTTGATTAGAGGTAGTATGGTTTGAATTGTTGTTATAGACTTAATTTGAATTCCATGTCCATTCATGAGTTGAATATTTGTGAATTGTCCTTCGGGCAAACTTGCGATGGTGAATTGACTAGGTAGTTGATTGTATATATAAAATGATGAACCTTGAATTTGACTAAGTGCCTATATAAATAATGTAATAGCATAATTGGTTCACTTCATCATATTATTGTTGATATTGATTGATATATTTATATGCTGTGATATTCGATGGGTCGTGTACCGCACCGGTACATGTTTCTTACATATTAATATTTGTAGGGACGGGTACCATGCCAGTATGGTATATGGACTAAGCTCTTCCCTTACAGGTCATGACTATTGGGCATTTAAGACCTTTAGTATGAGTGTACACATCTGAGGAGATGTTTGATGGCTGTGATGCATTATTTTATATTATTGGTTCATTGACTGCTTAAATGTGTTGCATAAGTGTTACAACACATAGAATTAGCATGAGACTACTTGTGACATGGTTAGGTGAAAGTGACTTGGTGTGTTACACTTGCGATAAATAGAGGATCATAGGCTCCTCCTTTGTTATGGTTGAACTTACGCTTGAGATTGTAGTATAAATATATTGATAGGATAAAGACTGCTATTGTTTTGTTATTTGGTTTTTTAAGTTGTTATTCTATGGAGAGTGGTGGTTTGGCGCAATTACTTGTTATTTCCTGATTTCTAGTTTCTCTTATTTGATTTATGTTTATGTGTGGGTTTTGAGTTAAGTCGGCCGATTACACCTACCTGTACATAGTGTTTGTACTAATACTCTTTGTGCTCTTCTTTTGTTGAGTGCAGAAAGTGTTCTTGCACTTGAGACGAGACCTCAGATTTAGTTCTTGACCAGCAACTATTCGATCCAAGGGCAAGTACATACCTTCAGGCAACCACTAGTTCTTCTCATTGATCATGTCCCCTCCTTCAGACAATGACATTCCTTTATTATTTATCTTTGAGATATTCATTTTAGACCTTTTTTTTTTTTTTAAATGTTCAATACGATGATTTTTGAATCCTTGGAATGTTGTAATAGGTAGTTGTTTTCCACATATTATAAAATTTATTATTTTATTGGAGATTTCATTACTCTTTTGTTAGGAATTTCTTATAAATGGTTAATTGATTGGTTAATGGTTTGGGTTTGATGGTTCTCCTATCAAGGGTTTAGTGTGAGTGCCATTCACAACCATTCAAGTCATGAAAAACATGGTATTAGAGCTCTAGGTTCGTCAACCTTGTTGTACAAGAACGAGTCTAGTAGAGTCTTGGGAATGGTACAAAGACATCGGTACTTTTTTTCAAGAGGCTACATGACTTTAGAAAAGTTTCATTCCTTCTCTTTCTTTCGTGCAAGTACTTGATTCCAATTGGTATCTGGTGATCCAAATTAGTATCTGACTTTTTTCACTCTTGTCTCACAGATGGTGAACACATGCATTAATTGAGCAGCAGCAACAAGAACAACAATACTTAAGTTTGATGTTGGAGTCAAAACAAGAGGTAGAGTCAGAGTGAGAGGGAGGGGAAGAAGTCGTGGGGTAACACCCGCTAGTGGTGGAGCTCAAGCCTCCAGAGACCTTAAAAGACAAAGATATAAGTTTCCTCTCCCATATGAGGATATTCGAGACATGGTTTAGAATGAGGAAGTAATACTAGAGGATGGAGTGGTACCAGTTCAGGCAGATGTCACACCAGTTCAAAGGGGTACAACACATGTTTCGATTTCGTATGAGCTGATTCAGTATGTTCTAGGGTTTTTAAGTGGATTAACTACTATAGGTGACACACAGGTAGTTCTGATTGTTCAACATCCAGTGTTGCATCCTTCCACTACCATGGCACCCAGGATAGATGAGGGTCATACACTAGAGCTTTTCCACGTCAGGTAATGGGTCCGGGGATGACCAGAGATGAGCATGACTTGTTTTACAAATTTCCTAAGATGAAACTTCATGTGTTTAATAGTAATGAGTTGGAAGATGCCTATGAATTTATCATTGATTGTCATAAAAGGCTTCACAAGTTGTGAGTGGTAGATAGGTATACTATAGAGTTTTTTTTTTCAATTGTAGGGTATGCCACGATATGGTGGAGGGAATTTGTTGAGTTTACATCCTCAGGTTTGATGCCATTGACTTGGACTGAGTTTCATTTTGTCTTCTTGGAGAAATATGTGCCATGCACTCTAAGAGATTGAAAAAAGGATGAGTTCACTAGACTTGAGTAGGGAAATATGTTGGTTATGGTTTATGAGGCCAAAATTTATGCTTTATCCTGATATTCTTTACAGTTGTTGACTACTGAGGAGGAGTGGATTCATTTGCTTGTGAAAAGGTTTAATACCGGTCTTTAGGTTTCTGTACTTGATATGACTTCAGGTAATACCTTCCAGAAGATTATTGATTTATGAAAAATGGTAAAGGGTGTGAGGCAAGTTGGTTATGCCAAGATGAGGGAGAAAAAGGCCCGCCAGGTGGGCAATTATAGTGGCTCTTATTCTCAAAGCTGGGGTGTGCAGGGCTACCTTGGCCAACTTATTTAACTTGTGATGCATGGGTCTACTGGGGTTACTCAGGTGCCAGTCAACCACTTTTAGATTATGGTAGTTATGTTCCTTCGGTGTAGTCAACTTAGTAACCCACCCTAGACTGTACAAGCTATGAGTTTGGTTGGGTTAGTCGAATTTGAAGAAATTACCCTCATCTTAGGCACTCTGATCAGTCAGGCCTGCAACAAATATCGTGAGCTTTGGTCCCAATAGTTAGGGAGGTTGAGGTAATGGTAGAGGCCATCTAGGAGGTGTCTGTGGTGGTCACCAAGTGGGTAGAGGTGGCAACCATCCCAACCGAGGTGGGGGACATGCTGATCGAAGTAGTGTATAAGCTGGCAGGTGTGGTTCTCAAACGGGAGATAAGATCCACTTATATGCTTTTCTAGGTAGGGTCGAGATCGAGGCTTCAAACGCGGTGATCATAAGTACTATTTTTGTCCGTGACCGTATGTTTACTATTTTTTTTGATTCGGGTTTCATATTCTCGTATGTTTCTATTAAATTTGCTTTGGGTCTGGATATGTTTTGCTTGATACTCCTAAGTATGTGTCTATGCCTGTTGGGATTTTTGTAGTTTTTGATCAAGTTTATTAGGCTTGTTCTGTATTGTTCATTGGATATTAGACTTAGGCTGATTTGGTAATTCTAGACATGGTGGATTTTGACATCATCTTGGGGATGAATTGGTTATCTCCATATCCTGTGATTCTTGACTGTCATACAAAGATAGCCATGACAGCTATTCCTGGGATGCATAGATTGGAGTCGAAGGGTGATTATAATCCTGATCCTCTTAGACTTATATGTTTCATTTATTCCAAGAAGTTAGTTAGGAAGGGGTGTCAGGCTTTCCTAGCTTATCTTTAGGATACTAGTGCTAAGATCCCTTATATTACGTCAATTTTGATGGTATGTGAATTCTTAGAAGTATTTCATGATGATCTACCTGGGATTCCACCTAATCATGACATTAATTATTTCATAGAGCTAGAGCCGAGCACTTATTATATTTCCATTCCTCCATATAGAGTGGCACTAACTGAGCTTAGGGAGATAAAAGCTCAATTGCAAGAATTACAGGGTAAGGGATTCATTCATCCTAGTGCTTCTTCGTGGGGTGCTCGTGTCTTATTTGTTAAGAAGAAGGATGGTAGTCTATGTATGTGCATAAACTATCAGCAGCTGAACAAAGTTAAAATTCATGACAAGTACTCGTTTTCAAGTATAAATGACTTATTTGATCAGTTATATAGTGCTTTTATGTTCTCTAAAATTGACTTGAGGTACGGTAACCAACAACTTAAGATTCGGGTTGAGGACATACCAAAGGCTGCTTTTCAAACTCATTATAGTCATTATGAGTTTTTTGGTGATGTCCTTTAGATTGACTAACGCCCTGACTACTTTTATAGGGTTGATGAATCATGTGTTTTAGCCGTATTTGGATTCTTTTGTTATTTTTTTTATTGATAATATTTTTGTGTACTCCAAGAGTAGAAAGGAGCATGAGGCACACATGTGCTTTGTTTTGGGGTTACTAAAGGAGAAGAAACTCTATGCTAAATATTCTAAGTGTGAGTTTTGATTGTCTTCCGCGTCCTTCTTGAGGCATGTGGTGTCAAAAGAAGGGGTTATGGTGAACCTGCAAGAGATTGAGGCGGTTAAGAAATGGACTAGGCCTTCCTCTATGACTGAAATTCTCAGCTTGGGAGGGGGTGGATAATTATTATCACAGATTTGTAGAGGGATTTGCTTCTATTACTTTGAAATTGACTCGTTTGACTCAGAAGGAAGTACCTTTTGTATGGACTGATGAGTGTGAAAAGAGCTTCAAAAAGCTCAAGACTTTGCTAACTTCAACTCCTATTCTTGCCTTGCCCATTGAAGATAAAGACTTTATTATGTATTGTGATGCTTCACGTTCTGGTTTGGCTATTGTGTTGATGTAGGATAAGAATATGATTGACTATGCTTCAAGAAAACTGAAGGTTCATGAGAGGAATTATCCTACTCATGACATGGACCTAGCGGTTGTGGTCTTTGTACTCAAATTATGGAGGCATTACTTGTATAGAGTTAGGTGTGAAGTGTTCACTGATCATCATAGCTTGCAGTATGTTTTCACCCAGATATAGTTGAATCTGAGAAATTGAAGATGGATGGAACTACTCAAGGATTATGACATTTCAATTCTCTATCATCAAGGTAAGGCCAATGTGGTGGCGGATGCATTGAGTCGGAAGATGGATAGTATGGGTAGTTTGGCATGTTTGGATATTTCTAGACGTCCTTTGACTAGGTAGGTTCAGACTTTAGCTAACAGTTTTATGAGAATACAAGTGACTGAGAGAGGAGGACTGCTAGCTAATGAAGAGGCGAGGTCTACTTTTCTTTACCAAATCAAGGTTAGACAGTTTGAAGATGTGAAATTGAATAAGATTTGTGACAACGTGTTGCAAGGTGAGGACAAAGAGGCCATTCTTAATTATGAAGGTGTGTTGAGGATTAGAGGATAGGCTTATGTTCCTTGCATAGATGATTTGATTCCAACCATTCTTGTGGAGGCACATAGTTTGAGGTACTCCATACATCCTGGTGCAACCAAGATGTACCGTGACTTAAGGAAGCATGATTGGTGGCATCGTATGAAGAGGGATATAGTGGATTTTGTGTCTCAGTGTCAGAACTTCCAGCATGTGAAGTATGAACATCAAAGGCCTACTGGCATTCTTCAAAGAATGCCCATTCCTGAATAGAAGTAGGAAATGATAGTCATGGATTTTGTTGTTAGCCTTTCCTAGACATCAAGAAAATATGATTTGATATGGGTGATTGTGGACTGGTTGAATAAGTTTGCACACGTCATTATAGTGGAGGTAACTTATAGTGCAGCCAAGTTTGCCATGATTTTTGTTAAGGAAATTGTTCGACTGTATGGGGTGCCCAATTCTATTATTTCGGATAGAGGTGCACAATTTACCTCTAAATTTTGGGAAACATTTCAGGAAGAGTTGGGCACTAAATTAGTATAGCATTTCATCCTTATACTGATGGGTATTTTGAGTGGATGCTCCAAGTGTTGGAAGACATGCTTCAGTCATGTGCCATGGATTTTGGTGGTCATTGGGACAATTTTTTACCATTGTGCAACAATAACTATCATTTGAGAATATACATGGATCCTTTTAAAGTGGTGTATGAGAAAATTTATAGATATCCCATTGGGTGGTTTGATGCCTTTGAGGTGAGACCTTAGGACACCGATTTGTTGAAGGAGTCGATGGAGAAGGTTAGGTTTATATGTGAGATGCTTGTAGCAGCTCAAAGCCAGCCAAAAGAGTATGCAGATAGGAAGGTGCACGATATGCATTTCATTGAAGGTGAGGTTTTACCCATGAAGGGTGTGATACGATTTTGAAAGAAGAGTAAACTTAGCCCAAGGTACATTGGGCCATTTGAAATCTTGAAGGGTGTAGGACCAGTGGCTTATAGGCTGGCTCTACCTCATTTTTTGTTGGGAGTCGACCCAGTGTTTCATGTTTCAATGCTCAAGAAGTATCATGGGGATGGTGATTATATCATTCATTGGGATTCAATTTTGTTTGATGAGTACCACTCTTATGAAGCAGAACCTCTTCTCAGTCTTGAAAGAGATGTACGAAAATCGAGAACTAAAGTGATCCCGTTCATGAAAGTCCAGTTGAAGAACTGTACTTTTAAGGAGGCCACTTAGTATATGTAAGTGGATAGGCACAATCTTTATCCTTAATTGTTCACCGATTCAGGTAATTCTTGCTCGTTCTTTTTCCTCTTTTCTTTCTTATTTCTGCTCAGGGACAAACAATGGATGAATTTGTATCTAATTTAACAAACCATCTCATCTTTATGGTGTGGGTTAGCATGTGAAAGTTCGAGTTAAGTTCCCCTAGAATGAAAATTTTGAAATCTCAGGCTAGGCGAATAAATTTTTATTGTTTAGTGGTTTAGAAAATTCTGGTGGTTGGTTGTCTAGTATTTGATGGATTTAAGATGATATTATGTTACCAAATGGGTTTATTAATCTATAGAAACTTTTTAAACAAAAATTGGGTTCGTAGAACTCCGGTTATAGTGATTGTCGTAAAAGGGTTATTCCATAATGTCAAAAACTAGGGAGTATGTTGTAAATTTGACTAGGATGGCAAAACATTCCCACTTTCTACCTCACTTCTGTTGCAGTGGAAAAAAGTTTCATTTGTATCGACCATGCTATAACAAGTATTGGGTTGTTGCAGCGGAGGTCTATGCATCAGCAGTTCCACAACAGCAAACCATTTATCGATGTAGGGACAAAGTGACTGCTATAGCAACGTCGAGATAGTTTATACCCATAAAGTCTAAGACTTAACATTATTTTTCCAAAACTTTCAAGTTTCAACCTAAATCTAAGAAAGAGGAATTTTTCTACATTCTTGTAGCTTTCCTACTATTAAGGTAAGTTTATTTCACCATTCTAACACCAAGAACTCTTCCTTTAATCAATAGAATTGTTAGAACTTCTTCATGGTGGAATTTATGGATTTAACCCTCGATGGAATGAAATGGTGTAAGTTGCTTATGGATGGTTTTAAATCACTTGTTAATTGCTCTAGGTTGCTGGAATACACTTTCTAGAATAGAATTTGTTCTGTTAATCATAAATTACAGTGAATTAGACTGGATTAAAGGGTGAAAAACCCTAGAATGGTGATATAGGTTATGATTATGGGGTACATCACAAGGTTTAGGTCCTTAATGCCTAGAAGAATGAACTGTTGAATTGTTCTTTGTTGTTGTTTTTAGACCAAGAACAAGCTGAAATTGCAAGGAAAGGAAAGGCTCACATGGAATAGTGCATTTTGTGCTTGATCCAAGGTAGGTTATGGTTTGAATTTTTGTTATAGACTAAATTTGAATTCCATGACTATCATGAGTTGAATAATGGTGAAATATCCTTCGGTCATACTTGCGATTGGTGAATTGACTTGATAGTTGATTATATATATAAAATGATGAACCTTGAATTTGACTAAGTGCCTAGATAAATTGTGTAATTGCATAATTGGTGCACTTCATCATACTCTTGTTGATATTGATTGAGATATTCAAATATTGTGATATTTAGTAGGTCGGGTACTATATTGGTATATGTTTCTTATATATTGATATTAGGAGGATTGGGTACCACGTTGGTACGATACATGGACTGAGCTTGTCCCCTGCGGGTCATGACTATTAGGTATATAAGACCCTTATTATGTGTGTACACATTTGAGGAGAGCTTTGATGGTTGAGATGCATTGTCACGACCTAAATTACGGGATCTTATGAAGCCTAATCTATTCTAGCTAGATAGGAGAACCCTTACCACCAACGCAGATATGCAGAAGTAATCATAATTCTTTTAAGCAATAAATCAAAAGAGTTTAACAATCTAAATCTTCGGTATAACATTATTTACAATTTTAGTTAAAAAAAACACTACATAAGACCTAGTCTAAACATGTACAAGAGCTCTAAAGCACTGAAGACAACCAAGGACACAACTCCCATCGTAGTAATAAGATGAATAGAAGTTGCTGGTGAATGCTTGCCGCATCAAATTAGAAACCACCACTGATCCTACAATATATTTATATCCCCAAAAGGGTATATAGCAAGAGTAGTATAAGTACAACCACACGTACTGGTAGACATCATCGGCCAAACAAGGTTAGAAAACATATACAACATATAGAAGACAAGGAAATATTCGTGGCATCAATAAATTAATATTCAACTTATTTTCAACACTTACCCTTACCTTAGACTGCTTCCAATTAACCTTATTTCTTAAAATACTCGATCTGTTAAATACTAATGCTAAAGTTGTGAAATCCTATGAGGAACCCTTTCTACCTATCCTTACAGGCTCAACATTCAACATATTTACCTTCAACAACTTTTCTAGTCCTTTCTTATTACATTGCTCTCCCGATTTACCGCTAAAGCATACATTGAGTAACACCAAAAAAATCAAGACATATGAACAATTATACAACACTTTTACTGCAATCCCAAAACTAAACTCTTAATGTAATCTAAACAATACCGTAATACAAGTAACATTTTATTTCCATGGTCAGGTTATCATCATGAACTAAGTTAAATCATAATAAGGGTAGAGTCTATTACCCTCTAGTTACCTTTAATATATTAGACTAAGTTGCATTCATCTTGTCATTTAATAAATAGTCTTAAGATACTTCTAATTGGCACAACAATTATACAAACAACCATAAAATCAAGTAATGAATGATATAAGGTAATGTATTATGACCACCAAATAAAAGTGTACACATATACCAATGGGTCTTATATGCTAAGTGATCATGACCTGCAGGGGAAGAGCTAAGTCCATGTACCATACCGGTGTGGTATCCGATCCTCCAAATATCAAGCTGTAATCAATACGTACCGGCATGGTCCCCAACCCTTCAAATATCACAATGTATGAACAACTCATCCAACATCAACAATAATATGATGAAGTGCACCAAATATGCCATAATACAATTTATCTAAATACTTAGTTAAACTCAAGGTTCATCACTTATATGAATGAAATCAATTACCAAACAGATTCACCAATCGCAAGTATGTTCGAAGTTTAATTAAAAATCACTCAACTCATGAATATGCATGAAAATCAAATTAAGTCTATAACTACATTCAAACCATAACCTACGATCTTCTACCAGCCCCATCCCCTTTGACATGAAATCATCTTAGCATACACTGGGGGTACCTACTAGTCCATTGATTGGAATTATTAACTATTACAAACTATTACAAACTATGCGCCGCTCCACTTTCTTACTAAAATTTTGAACAATCCCTCAACTCGCCTCAGGTACATGAATACCTTTACCGTAACTACCCAGAATTATGACCTTCTCATATAAAATTCCATGCTACCATACTATTCTACCATTTAGACACAACTCTTATGACATCATTAAACCAAATTATGTTCATCCATAAGGAAACTACCCTTCACTCAACATTACACACTCATTTTCATGCTTTTTCATGATTCTATCGTTACTCTACTTCCATAGTTTCAAGGTAACCACAGACATCATTGCTAAATTGCTAACTATACATCATTAATTGCATTATACATGTTAAATAGCAATATTAGGTTCCCCTCCGCCCTTCTCATATTATTTTTCCAACCAAACCCCATTCCTGTAGGCCTAAGCATGATATCTCCCATCAATCTACATCTTGTACATGCAAACTAACACAAGGTCTACCATAAATTAACCATACCCTACAGATATCGCCCAAAATATACCTCCAAAAAAGTATAATGCGGTCTATGTATCAAATATTGAACCCAACTAGGTTGGGGTCGATCCCACAGGGAATAGGACGAAAGTCTGTGGAATGCTAGTCTGAGTATTTGACAAGTAAGTAAACTGGGCATATTTTATAAGCAGATAGTAACAGTAACAATTGTTGATTTTTGGATTTATAATCAATATGAGATATACACTAGGACTATGATCAACAATGATTCCTTAACTCCACCGGTTTCTTGTGCTTGGCAAAACTGTCCCGATGCATTGCATGAAAAATATAACAAGATATGTTCATCTAAATGTTTCTCGACCTTGGTTAGAAGAATTTCACTCTTCTCCTCTCGATCTCTGAGTGTCGCACTACTAACCCTTGTCCTAGAACTCAGATAACTATCCCCGTTACAGCTCAAGGTATTAGATGAAGGTTGATTGCTTCAAATCTCTATTGTTATTTTCTTTTCCCAAGCTCTACCTCTCTCTCGAGCAAGTTTAGAATACATGCGAGCTTCTAATGTTTGCAACCGTTAGAAGATCAATTATAATAAAGTTAATAACACCACATGCATTCACACCTATTCAGACTTGCTTTGCACTTTACTTGCTTTGTTAATTCCTCATGGTTCACACAACCATAGTTGATGGGTTTATCTACTCATAGTTGCAAGAACACAATAAGAATTCAATGAAGAAAACATAATTGTAAACTCACAACTAGAAGAAAACTCTGAAATCTCAATATGAATAAAAACCCTCGAATCTTGGGTTTTAGATTACAAAACCAATAATGTGTTTATGAATCCTCAAAATACTGAAAATATATCTCAAAATAACGTAAAGAACAACCCCTGAACATAGGACAATAAAGGAGTATTTATAGATACAAGGTGAATCCTATCCTAAACAAAGTAGGAGAACAAAGTCAGGAATTTTCCATGGTACCATGACTTGGTATCGTGGAACCAAGTTACGTCACATAGGTTCCTGCCATGAAAAACAGGGTTCCTTTCACTCTTCGGGAGTTGAATCATGGCACCAATCCACAAGGCGTTGGTCAACTCACGTGTCATGATTCCCTGATGTGGAAAGTAGGCTTCATTCCAGTCTGCAGGAGTTGACCTTCGGTACCCACCCACGTGGCGTGGGTCCACTCACGTGATGTGATTCCCTACTGTGGAACACTCCCCAGCTTCGACTTGGATCTTTTCTTCCTCAAATGCTCCATTCTAGTGCATGTTTCTTCCCCTTTTCTCTAGTTTTCCTCCATAACCTATTTCTCTGCAAAGTAAGACAGAAAATACATCATACCAACCAGATATACCCAAGTTATTGCATATTTTCCTTATTTTAAGCATCTAAAGTACCATGAAACCACGACACATCAAAACCCTCAACTTAGAGCGTTTACATGTCCTCAGGAGAATCAAATCTAAATAAACACTTACAATGCTTAACTAAGAGAAACCTAAAAGACCTACGACAATCCACTCATCACTTTTGGCACCAAACTTTTTTCGACCCTCCTATTTGCAAATCACAACCACGGTGTGCATTCATGCAGCATATTATCATAACACAAAAGGGATCAAGTGATGACATCAGATTATGAACAAACAACTAAACCTATATGCAAATGACATTACCCGAACTAATAGCAGCTAACAATGCGACCCATATACTCTTACAACAAAAAAGTCCCACACACTCATAGTACACTAATGAATATCAAAGTAGGGACTGGGTCAAAACACTCTCTCTTTCACAAAGAAGTTCAAACAGTGTGCATGAAATACCATAGGCTTGCCCTTATTTTCTGTGCCTTAGTTTTTTGGACAGTTGGACTAGGATTACTATAGGTCTTTTATCAGCTTGAAATGTAGGCTTGGGGATGGGTGTGATACATATGGATATGGTGAATCAACCTTTCTTGAAACTACACTATTTTTGGCTCCACTTTCCAACCATTCTTATTTTATTCTCCTTCATTTATTCTCAGATTTTGGGAGTGATTTTCCTCATACTTTAGAAACA
This sequence comes from Capsicum rhomboideum, assembly GCA_031232105.1. Taxonomy (NCBI): domain Eukaryota; kingdom Viridiplantae; phylum Streptophyta; class Magnoliopsida; order Solanales; family Solanaceae; genus Capsicum; species Capsicum rhomboideum. The sequence goes on from CP124714.1 coordinate 126,299,105, forward strand.
CCTTTTTCTTTTTTTTTATACACCCAAATCTGTTCTTTTTTTATTTTACTAACCCCTTCTTCATACCTAAGTTCAACTACGCACCTCTATAATAGCTACCCTCAACTTAGGCGATTTGCCTAAGTTGAGGTACACAATGTCCAAGGAGGGACCAGGGCAAAGATAGGTTCATTGTAAGTCAAAATGGGAAGGTGAATAGGCTAATGAAAGAAATAGGTCAATTACAGCTCAAAATCAGGATCAAGAGATATTTATTTCATTTGGTCAGGCATTTAACTTAAAAGTGGATTTATTCAAAAATGGCCTATGATCCTTTACCAACCACTATCCTATAACCTAGGCAAGACTAATCGGGAAAGTTCTGGATCGCACACACAAAGTGAACTAGGTAATGACCTCACACGCACATAGCACAGGATTACACTATCAACTACTACCTATCCAGTTCATGCATTGCTTTCTACCGTCATGTTGCCTATAATACTAATGCCATAACAGGATCCAACAACTGTCATAATCTAACATACTACACACACATTTCAAAACAAAATTCTTAGGAGGGGTGTCCTTTAAACAATCAAAAAGCATCATTATCATACAAAATATGTTCAAAATTGGACTGCACTAAGGTTCCCTAATTTTTTCTCCTAATTAATCATGAAAACACATAAATACTACAAATAACGACCTAAACATGCCGGTTCTACTATGATAGCACACTTAGGGGAAAACAAAACACGACAACAAAACCCCCTAAGTGGTGGTATACCCCCATCCCCCAACTAAATAACGATGCACTACCCCTAGTACTTAGCTATCAATCTAATAAGTTTAAGAGAGTGAAGACATACCTGTGGCACCCTAGGCGCCGAGTGTGGGACCATCCACAGTAGGATCATGTGCATGCTCGCTGGTCTCGATGCTAGGGGCTGACAGCGGGGGAGGTGGCTGACTAGAAGATGCTTCCAAGTTTCTCTATGCATTTTTTATCTGACTAAGGTAATATTCGACTCGGGTGGATTTCAAATCCCTCCTCAGGTCCCTGTAAAAATCATCACCACTCGTCTGCTGACCCTCCAGGCTACTTGGCCATTTAGCCCTCTCTCTAGGCGGCTCCTCATCTGTAAATAAATCCACCTCGAAAATCAGCTTTATCGGGGCTGGCACGAGCATAGGTGGAATGACAGGGGTACTGCTCGGTGCCAAAGCTATAACCTTCTCCCTCAATGCAGCCACTTCCTGTGTCAACCCTGCCATATCAGGAATCTGTGTCGAACTAATTCGATTAGCCATCCGTGTCTCAAAGATATCAATCTACCCATGCAGCTCTCTCATAAATCTATCCTTGGCCGCAGTCATTCGGGCCTCAACTCTTGCCTCAGAAGCCTCTACCATGGTCCTGACCCATGGCTTAAGCTGGGATACCAACTTAGCCATTTGGGCCTCTGTGTGAGCCTGCCTGTCGAATATTTCGGTCTGTCTATCAACCAATTCCTGCAGAAATTCCCTCGAAACTGAGACCATACCAGATGGGGGCGGTGGTGCTATAGTGCCTGTAACCTCATCGTCAATCACAGGACCTGTGCCCTCAGCAGGTATACGCACAGTCTCAGGCACTCTCATCAGTGCTGGAGTACTAACCAGCTCCTCTCTATCTCTAGGACCTTCAAAAAGGGTTATGCCAGATGACATGGATGGTTGAGTGCCCCTCAAAAAAATTGGGTTAGCCCCCCGCTGCTGCATCAACCCTATATGAGCAATGCGGGTCACCTCAACATCATGATCAACTGTATGTATTGAGGCTACACCAGCAGTATTACATAACCCCTAGATCAAACATGGAAAAGGGATGCTGGTGAAGTCGCGAAAAGCACGCTCATGGATCTCTTCAATGATATAGCGAGCAAAGTTAATGTCATAACCTGCCAGAATGCTCGCTACCAGAACTGCTGGATCAAACGTGAGTGAATTATTAGCATTTGTGGGATCTAAATAGTGCCTTACACTCAAAAAACAAAACCATCTAGCAAAGTGAAGAGAGGACTTCTTAATGTCCAGCGTCCCAGCAACCCAACTAGCATCTGCACCATCCTCCGCTATGTAACCTGTAATCCACTACAGTAACTCCAACGGCTGATCGACGTCCCTCATTATAGTCCTATTTCTCACTGTCTCCATGTGGTGATCAAACTCAGTAGTCGTGGTTGGAATCTCCCTTTCCTCTCCAAATAAGAACCGGTGGATAGTCTACTCGGATATGTCAACTCTAGTTCCATGAACCAAAATGTGAGTCAGTAGTGGCTGGTCCCGATATCTCTGCTCATTAGGTGTAATCATAGCTTTTGAAGCATAAAACTCACGGACCAACTCATGGCTATAGCTTCCCAAAGGCTCCATAATCCATCCAAATCCATAGCGATCAAATAATGTCTTTATATCAGGCAGGGCATCACCTTATCTATCCGATACCGAGCCTCCTTCGTGATATTTCTTCTCCATATACCCCGTTCAGTTGGTTCGGTGCCCTATCATAAATGTATTTCACACCTTCAACACACCATCTCCTGTCATCCCTTTGGACCATAGCTGCAGCCTGACGTACATTCAAAGCTCTTTCTCAAAAGGTAGTTGAACCCTAGACACCAGTACCGGAGACAGAAACTGTCCTATCAGTCGCACTACTCTCACCAGATGTAGACTCATATGTACCTTCAGCATTTTCCTCAGACTCAGATACATCATCCACGTGGTCATCATCGGTTGTAGAAGCATTTGTCCCCTCATCAGACTGGGGGAAGAATCAGAATACTCATTAGGAGCAGCCGGTTTGGCAGGTTGTGGGGGCTGTGGAATAGATTGAAGTGCAGCCCGGGCAGCAGCTTGTGACCTAGTTTGTAGTCTTGTTGTGCGAGGTACAAGTGTAGAATCATTATGAGAAATCTCAAACACTTCCTCGAATCCACTTTTATCTGACCCGAAAGGTTCATCGCATAATATTATCATAAACTCAGAGTTTTTAGTTCAAATTCTCGAAGATGAACCCCTATCTCCATATTTGGGGTATAATTTTGGTGGTATTTTGGATCAAATGGGTTGGGTGTGGGTCGGATTTTGATTGGATTTGGTTCGAGTTTGGGGTTTTAGGGTTTCAAAAATTTGGGGAATTTTGGGAAAATTTTGGGGAAATTATTGGGGTTTATGGTTTTCGGCTAAATGATGGTTGGAAATTTAAGAATGTCGGAGAGGGTTTAGTTGGATTTGTGGTCGGGTTTATATTGTACCAAAATAAATAGGGTTGGGTCAGGTCAGATATCAGATTTAAAATTGGGTTTAGTTTCCATGGCACCAACCCACTCCACGTGGGTTGACCTATGTCATGTGGTTACCTGGCATGGTTCGGGTTTTGTATGTGAATAATTTTCTCTGACTTCTTCGGTACCAACCCACGTCACGTGGATACACTTACATCACGTGAATCATTATTGTTAGTTGTACTAAACATTTTCAGTTCAATATTTTAAATCCCAGCTAACTTATCCTCCGCATCCTCCAATAATCAGATCACAACCAAATCAGACCTTGGGTTGCCTCCCAAGCAGCACCTGATTTGTCACGACACGACATGGCTAAATTGGATACTCAGACTTCACCAACCATCCCATGGGTTGCCTCCAATGATGCGCCTTGATTATTAAGGATTCATCAAGGTTGAGCTCTTTACACCTCCTTATTTCTTCCGCAGTTGCCACATAGAGCTTCACACGCTGCCCATTGACCTTAAAAAGGACATCATTATCACATTTTAGCTCAATTTACCTTTGCAGGAATACCCTTACAACAGTGAATGGTCTAGACCATTTGGACCGCAGTTTTCCAGGAAAAAGGCTAAGCCTAGAGATATAGAGCAATACCAAATCTCCCAGGTGAAATTCTCATCGTTCAATCTTCTGGTCATGATACAGTTTTATCTTTTCTTTACAAAGTGCTGAACTTTCATAAGCCCGTAGATGAAATTCATCCATCTCATTCATCTGGTCTAACCTCAATTTAGCCGCTTCACTCCAGTTTAGATTTAACCTCTTTAATGCCCATAATGCCTTATGTTTAAGTTCAATAGGCAAATGGCAGGATTTTCCAAACACTAAATGATATGGTGAGAAACCAATCGGTGTTTTGAATGCAGTTTGATATGCCCACAATGCATCATCCAATCTTCTCACCCAATCAGTTCTATTGGCGTTCACCGTCTTCGCCAAAATAGTCTTAATCTCAAGATTTGACACCTCAACTTGCTCGCTTGTCTGAGGGCGGTAAGATGTGGCCACCTTATGTTTGACACCATATTTTTCAAGTAGGGTTTTGAACAGTCGATTGCAGAAGTGGGATCCTCCATCACTAATGATTACTCGTGGTGTACCAAATCGTGAAAATATGTTATTTTTTAAGAATGATGTGACACTTCTTCTTTCATTATTGGGAAGCGCAATCACCTCCACCCATTTAGAAACATAGTCGACAGCTATCAAAATGTATTTCATCCCATGTGCGCTCACAAATGGGCCCATAAAATCAATTCCCCATACATCAAATAATTAGAGCTCAAGGATAGTTTTCATAGGAAGTTTGTGTATGCGTGAGATATTCCCTTTTCTTTGACATTGGTCAAAAGCCCAAGCATAGTCATGAGCATCTTTATAGATGGTGGGTTAATAATACCCACATTGTAAGACCTTATGAGCAGTCCTCGCACCTCCATGATGACCCCCAACTGGAGATGAATGACATGCTTCAAAATTACTCATTATTTTGACCTCCGAAATACATCTTTGAATCATACCGTATGCACATACCCTACACAAATAAGGTTCATCCCAGAAGAACTTTCTCACCTCATGCATGAATATCTTTCTCTGTTGATACGACATATCTTTCAGGACTAGGTCACTTGCCAAAAAGTTGGCAAAATCTACAAACCAAGGGATTAAGTGTTGTGATGCTGCCAGAACTTGATCATCTGGAAAAGTATAATCAATATCAAGATCATCCCCTAGTTTAAGCATGGCTTCCTCCTCAAGGCGTGATAGATGGTCAACAACCCCGATTCTTGGTTCCCTTTCGGTCCTTGACTTCAAAGTAAAATTCTTGTAGTAGAAGCACCTACCAAATCAATCTTGGCTTAGCGTCCTTCTTTGACATAAGATACCAAAGTGCTGTGTGGTCTGTATGCACAATTACCATCATGCCAATCAAGTGAGATCGAAATTTTTTGAAAGCAAAAACCACCGCCAACAACTCTTGTTCAATCACTTTGTAATTCTTTTAAGATGGATTAAGTGCTTTTCTAGTGTAGTAAATTGGATGTAAAATCTTCTCACATCTTCAGCCAAGGACTGTACACAAGGCCACTCCGCTAGTATCACACATAACCTAAATGACATCGTCTAATCTAGTGAGACAATAATAGGGGCTGAAGTCAATTTCCCTTTTAGACACTCGAAAGCTTTTAGGCATGCCTCATCAAACACAAACTTCACCTCTTTCTCTAAAAGCTTGTATAATGGATGTGCACTCTTCGAGAAGTCTTTGATGAATCTTCTATAAAAACCAGCATGACCTAAGAAACTTCGAATTCCTTTCACGGAGATAGATGGAGGTAACTTTTCAATTACCTCAATCTTTGCCTTATTAACTTCAATACCTTTTTTCGATATGCGGTGTCCCAACACGATACCCTCATTCACCATAAAGTGACATTTCTCCCAATTCAGCACCAAGTTGCACTCCTCGCATCTTTGCAATACCTTAGCAAGGTGTGCCAAGAAATCGTTAAAAGAGTCTCCCACAACCGAAAAATCATCCATAAAAACTTCAATAGTGGCTTCCACCATGTCAGAAAAAATGGACATCATGCAATGCTGAAAAATTATCGGTGCATTACATAACTCGAAAGCCATCCTCTTGAACGCAAACGTCCCATATGGAAAAGTGAAAGTGGTCTTCTCATGGTGTTCGGGAGCAATAATAATCTGATTATACCCTAAATAACCGTTAAGGAAAAAATATCATCCTCTACCAGTAAGGCGGTTTAACATCTGGTCCATGAAGGGCATAGGAAAATGTTCTTTCTCAGTCCAAGAATTCAGCTTTTGATAATCCATGCAAACTCTCCATTCGATTACCGGCCTCATTGGGATCAATTCATTTTTTTCATTTGGAACCACAGTGATTCCTTACTTCTTTGGCACACACTGCACTGGGCTCACCCACTTGCTATCCGCAATAGGGTAAACCACACCCGCATCTAACCACTTAATGATTTCTTCCTTCACAACTTCTTGCATAGGTAGGTTCAAACGACGTTGGTGCTCAATGCTCGGTATGCATACATGATTAAGTTGAATTTTGTGAGTGCAAATACCGAGTGGAATCATGATAATATCAGCAATGGACGAACCAATAGCCCTCTTAAATTTCTTAAATACCAAAACCTGAGCCTCTATCTGCCATTCTGCTAAATCAGCAAAAATAATTACGGTCAAAGTGTTATTGGCTCCCAAAAATTCATAGCAAAGATGAGATGGAAGAGCCTTAAGCTCCAAAACTGGAGGCTCAGTGATGGAAGGATGAGCTGGTAGTGTTACCCTATTCTTCAGATCAAGATCAAGTTTCTTTAGAGCATAAGTGAATGATACCCTTCCAGCGAGCGCACCAACCATCTTGTCGTACTCCTCAATCCCATCACTATCAAAATTCATAATCACGGTTGCAAGTGCTTCTACCCCTAACCTTTTTTCAATAGGAACGACTATGTCACTCTCCTCAAATTTATCTATTACAGAAATCACCCGCATATCTCTCGGTTGCTTCATATAATGGCAGACGTTGAAGGTAAAATGTTCATCATTCAACCAGAGCTTCATCTGCCCGATTTACATGTCAACCAAAGCACGGCCTGTAGCAAGGAATGGTCTTCTCAGGATGATGGGAAACTTGAAATCAACTTCATAATCAAGAATCATAAAGTCAGTCGAAAAGATAAAAGATGCAACTTTCACCATAACATCATACAGAATGCCCACCGACTTTTTCACAGTTCTATCTACCATAAGAAACCTCATAGAAGTCAGTTTCGGTCCTCCCAACCCTAACTGCTTGAAAACGGCTAGCGACATCAAGTTAATGCTAGCACCTAAATCACACAGTGCCTTTGTAAAGTTGTAAAACCCGATAGTACAAGGAATTGTGAAACCTCCAGGATCTTCCTTCTTTTCAACTAGGGAACGCAAAACAACTGCACTATAATGGTGCAAATTGTCTGCCGGCTCAAAACTGACAGTTCTCTTCTTCGTCACCAAATCTTTCATGAACTTTGCGTAACCTGGCATCTGCTCCAAAGCCTCAATAAGAGGGATATTTACCGATAACTCTTTCAATATTGAAATAAATTTTTGGTATTTACCCTCCTCAACCTTCTTTTTCAACCTTTGAGAAAAGGGATAAGGAGGTCGTGGGATAGTTTTCAAAACTTGTGGAACCTCCTTCTCCTGCCTCTTTTAATATTCAACTTCCTTATTAATACTATTGGGGTTTTGAGCTGCATTTTCGTTTGCTACTAAATCCCCTAGCTCCAGCTCAACATCTTTATCAAATACCACTAGTTTATCTCTCTTACCACTATCCGTAAGAATAGGTGGGTTTACCGTACTCTTCCCATTTCTAGTAGTGATGGCCAAACAATGACTATCATTCTTTGGGTTCTGGATAGTGTTGCTTGGAAGAGTGTTGGTTGATGTTAGTTCAATGCCATCGATATCTGCCCGAACTGTTGCTCCAACTATTTTATTGTAGTTGAGTAAGACTCAACTTTTTGACGTATTCCCGAAATGTCCGCCCTAATTTCCTTCAAACAATCTCTTGGTTTTCTGATGTTTTAACCTATTTGTTAACAAGGGTTTCCATTCGTGAATTTCTATAATCAGCATTAAGGTTCCGTGGTGGAACATAAGGTCCACTCTTCTTTTTGTAATCATCCTTTGGCCTCCAATCACCATCATGATCCCGATCTCTGTCTCTGTATCCTGACTTGTTATAATTATCTCCATAGTAGTTCCGACTTTGATTCCCTTGCCTTGAGTTCCAAGAGTCTTTATTAGACCCTTGGCCCTTAGCTCGAAAACCCTCCACTTCTAGATACAAATACTTATCCTCCTCATCAGGTTCATAATCGTCATGCCTAGGTGTTTTGACTTGTACACCTACAACATGCACCTTCTTGATACCTCTAGCCAAAATATGCTTGGCTAGAAAACCAATTTCTATACTCAACTATGCAACCTGCAACCTCTTGAGCTACAGATTCATCTAAAGCCCATTGTGCTGCTGACGTTCCAATAACATAAGACCAAGCAGGTATATCTGCCTCCCGAGTATGCCATCCTCGGTTAGTCTTAGTAATACGATCTAAGATCTCTGAAACTTGTTCCTATGTCAGCCTCATAAACGCTCTACCAGTGATAGTATCTGCTATAACCTTGGTATTAGCATTTAAATCCCTATAGAATATCTCAAGTAAACTTCCACCACTCATCCTATGATTTGGAACATTCTGCAGCTTTTTCTTAAATCTTAGCCATGTCTCATAAAGTGCTTCAGAATGTAGTTGTCTGAAGTTGTAAATCTCATCCTTCAACTGCAGCATCTTAGAGGGTGGAAAAAATCTCTCCAGAAATTGATTTCTCAATTCTTTCCAAGTAGTGATGGACCCTTATGGTAATTAGGCCAACCACAAAGTCGCTTCTCCTGTTAGAGAGAACGAAAATAATCTCAGCCGAATAGCCTTTTGGTCAACTCCAAGCAAATTATAAGAATTGCAGACCCCCACAAAGTTCATCACATGTATGTTCAGTTCATCTATAGGAAGACCCATGAATACACCTTTCAAATTAAGCAGGTGGATCATGGCACTTGTAATGTCAAACTTAGTGCCCTGAGGTAATTCTGGTGGAATAATGGCACTAGTCTCAATAGGCTCAAAATAAGCCACATCTTCTTCCTTGGGTTTATAATAAACTGGCACATATGGTCTTTGAGGTGGTTGTTGCACCCAAAGTCTTCGTTGTCTCTCTTTAGCATCAACCAAATGATGTGCTGCCTCTTGTATTTCTTGATTATCTCTATCTGCTTGTCTATGAGCAGCTTGTCAGCCTTGCTCTTTCCTTGTCAACCGAGCAGTGATTTGTTCCACAGTTTCATGACCAATTGGCTGAATTAGCTGGTTATGAATACCTCCCGTGGCTGCGGGATCCTAAACTTCATCGGTATTCACCATCCTTCGATTAGCTCTCAATGTTTTTTCTATCTCAGTATCAATTGGGATCAAGGGATTGCCTTAAATCCTAGTGTTGGGTATACACCGACGTGTAGCCTTAAAAGTATAAAAAAAATAAACCAATCAACTCAAACAAGCAAACTAATCAGCTTTGTAACCGTAGATTCCCCGACAATGGCACCAAAATTTGATATCGCCCAAAATATACCACTAGAAAAGTATAACGCGGTCGATGTATCAAATATAGAACCCAACTAAGTTGGGATCGATACCACAGGGAATAGGATGAAAGTCTGTCGAATACTAGTCTGAGTAATTGGCAAGTAAGTAAACTAGGGGGGTTTTATAAGCAGATAGTAATAGTAACAATTATTGATATTTGGATTTGTAATCAATATGAGATATACACTAGGATTGTGATCTCCAATGATTCCTTAACTCCACCGGTTACTTGTGCTTGGCAAAACTGTCCCGCTGTGTTGCATGTAAAATCTAACAAGATATTTTCATCTAAATGCCTCTCAACCTTGGTTAGACAAATTTCACTCTTCTCCTCTCGATCTCCGAGTGTCGCACTACTAACCCTTGTCCTGGATCTCAGATAACTATCCCTATTACGGCTCAAGTTATCAGATGAAGGTTGATAGCTTCAAATCTTTGTTGTTATGCCCTTTTCCCAATCTCTACCTCTGTCTCAAGCAAGTTTAGAATACAAACAAGCTTTTAATGTTTGCAACCATTAGAAGATCAATTATAATGAAGGTAATAACAATACATGCATTCACACCGGTTCAGACTTGCTTTGCACTTTACTTGTTTCGTTAATTCCTCATGGTTTACACACCCCTAGTTAATGGGTTTAGCTACTCATAGTTGCAAGAACACAAGAAGAATTCAATGAAGAAAACATAATTGTAAACTCACAACTAGAAGAAAACTCTGAAATCACAATATGAATAAAACCCTCGAATCTTGGGTTTTCGATTACAAAACCAATAATGTGTTTATGAATCCTCAAAATACTGAAAATATATGTCAAAATAATGTAAAGAACAACCCCTGAACATAGGATAATAAAGGGGTATTTATAGATACAAGGTGAATCCTATCCCAAACAAAGTAGGAGAACAAAGTAGGAAATTTTCCACGGTACCGTGACTTGGTGTCATGGAACCAAGTCACGTCACGTGGGTTCCTGCCGTGGAAAATCGGGTTCCTTTCACTCTTCGAGAGTTGACTCATGACACCAATCCACGTGGCGTGGGGTCAACTCACATTCCGTGAGTCCCTGACGTGGAAAGCAGGCATCCTTCCACTCTACAGGAGTTGACCTGTAGTACCCACCCACATGGCGTGGTTCCACTCACGTGACATGATTCCCTACCGTGGGACACTCCCCAGCTTCGACTTAGCTCTTTGCTTCCTCAAATGCTCCATTCTAGTGCATGCTTCTTCCCTTTTTCTCCAGTTTGCCTCCATAACCTATTTCTCTGCAAAGTAAGACAGAAAACACATCATACCATCCAGACATACCCAAGTTATTGCATATTTTCCTTATTTTAAGCATCAAAAGTACCATGAAACCACGGTGTATCACCTACCTCATTTGCTGAGCTGCTGCATTTGGAGCGCATGAATTCGAGTTCCATGATTCCAGAGAATAGATTCGATGGAAGAATCACAAGGGAGAGCTTTAAGATGCATTACTCAAATGTTAGATTCCTTGTTATTGTGTATTTTCCCTTGAAAAATATCCCTAAGGTATTTTTAGGGCCAGGATACATAAGTAGGAAAAAAACAAAAAATAAAAAGGTTTCTTATCTGGGTTTAACACCTAGGCACCACTATGGCGGTCCAGGGCCCACTATAACGGCTAAGGGAGTGCTATAGCTATCCTCAAGTAGTAACCTCGGTCCTCTTTTTGACTTGTTTCAAAAACTTCCAAAAACATTTTAAAACCTATCCCTGCTCGACTTGACTTGATACAAATTTTGAAATTGAATCATTTTAATTACGAAAATTTTTAGTAACAACAAAATGGGTCGTTACAACAAATACCAACTCACTCACTGCTCATCCCTGAACAACAAAAAATATGATGTGAGATCTCTTCATAAGGAGGAAATATAATTGAAACGACACTTACTATATTGGTCCTAATAACAGAACCCCTTGAATTTTGTAATTATTTTAAGTTTATTCTTAGGAGGATTCAATTGCGAACTCCCATATGCAGATAGTTAAGGCAAACACTTTACTATCCTGGTTTATTAAAACATCCCGTGATGGTTGGAGAATGGAAAAGTATAAGAGTTAATACGTAATACCACATAAAAAATGAGATGTGAGTGACAACTGATAGGTGACCGTTGCAAGGTCCAGGAGGTCTGCTACAGCAGCACCACTATAGTGGGGGGGCTGCAATGGTGGTCCCTTGGTATATTTAAAAAAAAAGGGAAATGGTTTCCCTTCCCTTATTTCAACACCACACTCTCAAAAACTCAAGTTCTCTCTCGACCAACCTCTCCCTTCAAATTTTCAAGGTAAACTCTAACTCGTTGCTCTACTACATTGATTGTTACTTCTTATCTCTCTCAGCCAACCTACTACCTAAGGTTAGATTCATGGGCATGACTTTATTGGTTTTTGTGGGATGGATTCTGTTATCATGCTAGTCTTTCTTACATTCCCAATGTCCTTATGGCACTGTAGGCATAGTTTTACAGATTTCATGGGAGTCTGACCTTGAATAGATGGGGTAGTTTAAAGGTTACCCCATTAAAATTTTTAGCCAATTAACTTGATTTTAGACTGAATCTTTTGAAAAACCACTTAGAATAGATCTATGGTACAATACCTTACCCGATCAATAGTAGAAATTAAGAAAACAACATGTAAATATCAAAAATTAGACTTTTGGAGTCGGGGTCACCTTGGGGATGAGGGTACCACTAAAGTGGCCCGACACCTGTTGTTGTTGTACCACAATATCAAGTACCCCTGCTATGAAAACATCACTATAGCTGACCCCTCCCACTGTAGTAACACTACTATAACAGTCACAATGCTTCTATTGTGGCCCTTAGGTAGTGTCTAACAGGGATAAATCTGAGATTTGTTAGACTTTTTCTTTCTACTGAGCCTTTTAATTCTAAGCCTGAATTTTCACATGGTACATAAGGGGACATCAACTAATGAACTTTGCCTTTCTTTATACAGGTTTAACTCCTAATCATGAATGCCTATACCGATGGTGCATGTGGCAACATGCTCCCTACCTAAGAGAAATTTATTTTTAATCATTGTTGGCAACACTTCTGTACCTACAAATTAGGGGCCTCACTCTCAAATGTGGGTTTATTATAGACAGGGTGGAGGAGGAGGTGCCTGAGTTTCATTCCTTGGTAGAATATTTTGAGTGGGGACCTCTGATGTAGCCAACTAACCCTTGCAATGAAGGTTGGGTGAGGGAGTTCTACGCTAACCTCCTAATAGTGAAGTGGAACTCTACTAACCCTACCATATTTATACAGGGTGTAGAGGTCCTAATCGGGGATGAGATTATGAATAAGGTGTTGGGGGTACCAAGTCACTCAATTGTGTGGTTATCTTAGATGTTGTTAGTTCCAAACAATATAGCCTCGACTACATGGGTCCTTGCCAAGAAGGTCATCACTAACTTAAATTTAAATGTTGAGTCTAGGTGGTGGTTTAACTTGGTTTCTTGGAGGATTCACCCCTCCTTGAATGTGAGTGATGTGATATTCTAATAGGCTAGAGTGATTGACTGTGTTATGGACAGCATGAGCCTGAATGTGAAGGGAACAAATAGTGGAGGAATGTAAGGCATTTTATAATTAGTAGAAGGATATATTTCTCCCTTTGCTAATAACAGAGTTCTTTTAATGAGCCCATATACCAGAGAAGGTAGCGAATGACTATACTTCTTGTAACCAGGCCTTTGACACATTGAAGGTGAAAGGCCATTAGTCGAGGTGCAAGAAGAAGAGGAAGATTCGCATGGATGAGGAAAACAGCGGGGTGATGAGTCTGTAATTTGAGACTCATTTAGCTTAAAAACGATGAGAAATCAAGTTCTTAATGCCCGTTTTAGTTAGTTTTAATGTTAGTTTGGTTGATTTTCATGGTTGAAGCCAAGAAGTGGTGGAGAATTGGAGCTAAAAATGCAAAAAGGGATAGCCCATAGAGTTTGGTGTATCGCCAAAGTGGCCGACATATCGCCTAAGTTGAAGTTCCATTGCCTAAGTCAATATATTTTCCAAGTTTCAAATGAATCACTTCAGCAACAAGGAGAAAAAGTTTGACATTTCACCAAACAGTTTGGCAAAGCAATAGTCCATCGCCAAAGTTACCAAATTTTAACCACTGAAGCTCAAGTTCAACGAGAGTTTGGTGATGATGATGCACTTCGGTGTATCGCCTTTAAGTTCGGCGATTCCGGTTCTTCTTCACTGAAGTTAGTGTGGTGGTATTTTTGTAAATTCCTGGTCCTTTTTGCTTCAGCTATAAAAGGCTTTTTGGCAGCTTTCAACCTTATCTATTGTCAAATTTGAGATATAGATACTTGTAGTTAAAATCCTAAAGTTGGAATTTAGTTTATTGCTCGTTCTTTTGCATTGGAGTTGGATTTTACTCATGAATACTTGGATTCAATGGAAGACTTCAATGAGTATATGGGTGTAATTTCTTTTTCTATCACTATATGTAGCTAAATTCCCCAACTTGGGGTTATGTATGGTAGTGTTTATTTGCCTATTTAATTGATTAATTGTTATGTGTTTAACTATTACTCGGTGTTATCAATCTAAAATTGGAGGTTGCAAACTCTAATTGAGCTTAGATCATTTATCATCCTTGACAAAAGGGGTAAGAGTGAGGAGTAATGGTTAACAATGACTTGATTTTTTTAATTTAATGGTAAGGCCATCAAATTGAGGTATTAGGTTTGTCATGAAGAAATGCATGTGAGGTGTTCGAAAGAACCCACATGTGAAATATAATATTTTATTGAAAGATTGGCAATAAGATTTAAAACCTAGCCTACCCTTAACGATTAGTTTAATTTAGGAAAATGTTCACTTATCCATGCATGTACTCACACGCATGATGGCATAACCCCAAGTTACTTTAATCTTTGATTACAAATTTTTAGTACTCGTTTTGCAAACCATGCTTACAATTGATAAATTGAATATAAAAAATTGGAAACAAAAACCCCATTTTATTTTTATTGCATTTTACACATTACGAGCAAACATCTAGTGACTTATTACACTCGAAGGTGAACCTATCTCCTTTATTCCCTATGGGATCGACCCCGACTCAAGAGTTGGGTAAATATATTACATAACGACCGGGTGTATCTTTTCTAGAGGGAGCATTATTTTGAATAGTCCAAGCCTAAAGACTATTCTCTTAATGTCCAGTGACTCATGAGAGCTTCAATTATTTCAGGCCAACCTTACATATATATATTAGTGAAGGTAGATGTCCCAAATGTTAGTGTACCTCCATTCTTTGGAGACGAGTAAGACTCTTCCACCATATTTGGAGTTGTAATGTAGGATTGACAATCATGTCAAACTTGAGAAGACTAGGCATCCTATAAAACACACAACTAAATAGAAATCCCAGTCTGGAGAAAATAGGCTAATTGTTTTGACACATATGTCTTTCAAATGTCATATAAGGCATAATTATCTTTTTAGGTCAGAGTCCATTTTAGACACAAGATGGTTTCACTAATGGGCTCGATACCCTTGGCCTATTGGGTCAACTTGGGTCAAATGTCTATTTCAATGAGTTGGCTTCGCCCTATCCTAGTTGAATAGAGTGGGTGTTTTCAAAAGAATACTAGGAATCCGAGTGGACAACTGCGGGCTTAAACAATAAACGACTAGCAGCCAACCTTGTGTCAACTACTAGCTTATTGCCTCAAGAATTTTAAGGGTTTTTAAGTGAAGAAGTGGCCAGAAAAAAACACATAATCTCCCTTTTCCTAATGTATTATATGTTTGCTATTTGGTGGAACCTGTATGCCATGACTGCCAAGATATATAATATTCAAAGTAAATAAGGAAATAAACAAGTAATTAACTACATTATTGCATTCCCTAATAGTTAGTCAAATAATTCAAATAAAGTTAGAAAAAAGTTGGTTAGAACTTAGTTAAATTTCCCCAGAAGAGTCATCATTTCTATTTTCACAGGAAAATAATGTTTGACTAGAAATCATTTTTGACACCTATTCAAAATTTCAAAACAATTTATAAAACAAGAGTCGTCATTAAATTTATTTAGTAAAATTAAGAAAATCTTTGAAAAATAAACAGTTAAAAAAACTTCATTTTTAAGAGACCCGGGTAAGAGTTATATATTAACATTTTAGGAAGAATTTTAAGACACCTAAAATATCGGCTAACTTCTTGTTCTATGGTTATTTCAAAACCTTACTTATTTGACTATCCTATAAAAGGGAATTTATTAAGTAAATAGAATCATTTTCCAAGAATAATTCATTTATAGAAAAAGGAAAAGTGACTTTAAATGAAATTTGCAAGAT
Source organism: Capsicum rhomboideum (assembly GCA_031232105.1). Taxonomy (NCBI): domain Eukaryota; kingdom Viridiplantae; phylum Streptophyta; class Magnoliopsida; order Solanales; family Solanaceae; genus Capsicum; species Capsicum rhomboideum. The sequence goes on from CP124714.1 coordinate 126,315,016, forward strand.
AAAACATAAATAAATTCAAGTGATAACTTCAGAATTAATTAAGACTTAACAAGGATGTAAAAATCAACTAAATTAATAAAAAGGTTAAGAGTTTTTATAAAATAGTGTCATAAAATTATTCAAATAAACTAAATAGATTAAGGAAGAAGTTGCATTTAGGCACTTAGGCCCAAACCCCTACAATATGTCTGAATCAGTCTACCAAGGTTCATCGGGTTAAGCCCATTTAGTTGATCCGTTTTAAGCCCATTTTCGTTGATCCATTTTGCAGTTCATGTATGTTTTATTCCCTTTATATATACATATTTACATATATTTATATATATTTATATATATATATTATATGTGTATGTATAAATTTGCACTTAAGCCAGTATACAAATTCTATTTTGACTAGATTATTCCTTCTAGGCTGAAATGTGGCTGGACTTGAAGAGTTGTTAGGCTTTAGCCCACCAAAGAGATGCAGGGATGGAATGGAAGCCCATATGGACTCAACGGGGCATGCCATGCAAAGAAAAAATAATGACTAATTATCAATTCAGACAAAGTTTATTAACATATAATCACAAACACTTGTATTGTTGAAGTACTGACATTCACATGACGATTTTTGAAATAACCACTTAATGAAACAAATAAAATGTCTACTCATAAGAAACTAGTAATTTCCATCGTCTCGTTCTAACCATCATAATTTGCGAAAGGAACATTTAATATTACTTAGCACCAGTTAGCTATTTGCAAGAAGTTTTAAGATAGGAAAGCACTGAAGAACCTTGACAAAGAATTTAATCAAGAAAATTAAGCTAAAAAGGTATTAGTGAAGAACTCTGGTAATACTTGCATAAGATTTATACTTGAATGTTAAACCAATTTAAATTCTAATTCACCATAGACTTACACCAGCGAAAGTGTCACAACCTAATTTCTCAGGTCATGATGACACCTACTATAACCCACCAGTAGGTAAGCCAACCCATAATCCAGAACTGCTAGTAACGGACTATCAAGAGAAATGAAAGGAAGCAGCGGAATAAACATAATAAAAAGGCCAATATAATCCCAAAACTTGGTGGATCCAGTACAAGAGCTTCTAATACATCAAGTGTACAAGTGAAATAGAAGATAAATAAATATAAAAAGATGTCTCTGAGTACAACATAGAGATCAATCTTACATTAAAAGAGAGTACGAACAACTCCGAACGTCAGGATCTCACCCCAATTCTCCGATCTATATCTGCTCCGCACGATGCACACGTCAACTGCATTAACTAGTACTATGATCTGCAGACTGCAGAAGTGTAGTATGAGTACCTAACATGTAGTACTCAGTAGGAATCGGCCAACTGAGCTCCAGAAAAAAATGTAAGCATAAAATGACATGTAAGGCATGAATATAACTACAGGCAACTATCCAGGAAGATTGAGCATAAAGAGGCTAACAGGGCTATAAGTGTAAATTACCCTATTCTAATAGTGCTCAGGGCTAAAGTACAATACCGTATATCACTAGTCAATATACCAAAGAAGAGTGAAAGAAGTATATATATGGTAGTATACAAGGCCAAAGAATACATATACAATTTTAATAGACCAAGGAAGAGAGGGATGTACGGTAATACCATATATATATATATGTGTGTGTGTGTGTGTGTGTGTATATATATATATATATATATATATATAAACATATACATATAGGACTAACTCAAAGGTACATGCCTGAGGAAGCCTACCTAACATCTCGAGGATCATAACCAAGTAAAGGAGCTAATACCAGCATCACTAAGTCTCTAACCACAGGGTGACTAATCATGAGGTAATCCAACAATAATATAATTAACCTAAATAGATAAAAGAATAAGAAACGTACCGCCAATCCTGGGTACCAGTCCGTACTCATCTTGGCACGAACTAACCATAGTAACAAATAATAAAGTAACCGGCTAGTCCAGACACACAAATACCTAACCGGGCCCCCATAAACTCAGAAGGTTCACTGAAGCACTCAACAAACAACAATCATAACCTGTACCTATACAATCCCCATAAGACCGATAGATACAGGCGCCAAACAATCATACTAGTGATAGGCGATGCATATGAATGAATGAATACAACATATCCATAAATACCATATCCAATCCAAGTACCATAAAGTACTAAGTACCATAACGTAACAAGTGTATACACCTCATCCAGCTTAGTAGCTCGCAAAGGAAAGAACCACGTTGACCATCCTTCTCCGGCACTGAGGTTCACGGAAGAAGGGGCCCATAGGGGATTTGGAATATCCATATACACTGCCTAATCCCGAGCCAGGACATCCCATATCCATCATAATCAATCTACTCTGTCAAACATTGAAGATATATATATAATAAGTGCATGGTATCGAACCGCGACTAAAATACTGTAAGTCTGTAAATCCATTGTCCAAGATCAAGTTTGGGACTAAATCATCATAATAATGTAGAAAGGGTCGGAATCCCCATCGATCGAAATAAATTGTAGTGGTAAAATGAGTGGATTAATAATGGAGCAAAATCAACCTCGATTTTCTTTCCAAAGTATCATTTTTAGTTCCAAAAGCTGACAAATCATCAAATAAGGTGGTACGATTCCCATTATAAAAGAATCCATTTTAAAAGTGAAAAGTGGAAATAAATCCCTTTTTAGAAAATAGTAGTAAAATCAAGTTTTGGGGTTGGAATTGTACCACTAAGTAAGCATGAATGCACCTAACAATATGCATGCCATCACCGATATCAAAACACTACAACCATAAATGTTGAAGCATCTGTAATCTAAAATCATGTCCCTTTCATGGATAAAATACTCACTTGGAGTCCAACTGGCATCGTAACCACGGCCTCGGGCCAAACAACATATAACCAACAATAATAACGCCTCATAACTCAGAAAACTACGGAAAATAAGGGCGTAAGATCACTAAAGGACCTAATTTGGGAAAATACCATCCTATTCACTAAGTAAAATGATATATCTTATACTAAAGGATACATAAGATCAAACTATGGTTAACATGCTTAGAATCGAGGGTAATAGGTTTCTATAGCCATGAAAAGCTAAGGTTCGGGTCAGATTTCTACCCCAAATTACCTTAATGGGCTAAGTCATGCTATACTAGTCATAAAGCTATCCTATCATCCCGACCTAGCATGCAAACTATACTATACAGAATCTCATAGAGAAAAGTAGACCAAAGCCTACCTCGATGCCGAACGATAAGTTTTGAATCGCCCATAATTTGTTCGACTTTGCTCCACGATCCCTAAATGCCACCACGCTATCAAAATAATAATCTACATATCAATATGAGTAAAATGAGACCCATATTGCTATATAAAAGCTTGGGTAGAAAATTTGGGTCAAGAACGAGCCTGTGGGGCCCATAAATAAAATGTAAAATTGAATTCGTCATGAGGTCCCTCGAAGGACAAGGATTGTCTGCTCAAAAGTTGAGAACAAATGGAGTGTAAATTGGGGCTCAAATCAGCCCGCAAAGTTTAGGAATTCAAGCCCTAATTTTTAAGAATTTACAATGAAAATGATGGAATTTAACGGGGTGTTGAGCTAGCTTACCTTTTCTTCAATGAATGATTCCCCACACTTTCCCATGTCCCATGCTCTTAAAAATATTGGAAAGGGGTTGAGAAAATGAGAGAGAATCAGATGAAGAAGGGGGATTTAACAGCCCAAGGTACCGCTAAAGCGGTCACTTGGCCTCTTAAGTGGCCACCGCTAAAGCGTTACATGACAGCTAAAGCAGTTGGGCAAAGAAAGGTGGAGGCCGCTAAAGTGACGTCCGTTTAAGCGGACCTTGACAGCTAAAGTAGACCTTAGCCATGTAGCCAAGGACGCTAAAGTGGCTCAGGGTTGCTAAAGCGGATCTTTGACCACTTTAGCGGTCACACCAGATATAAGACACCCGATTTTAGCGAAGTCCAAAATGGACTCTGACCGGGTGTTCGGGATTCGTTCGAAACTCGATGCACTCAAACGAACTATGCTACCATACCAAATTCAATATTCTGGACTCAATAGAACTATCAAAACTTTCATCCGAGATTATTTCGATTATATATAGGGCCCACACCTATAGTTTAATTTTTATCAAGTCTACCTAATAGCCCAAAATGAGTTCGAAAGCCTCGGGACCTGAACTAAGGGTCTCCCTAGCCTAAAATCAACATTCCAGAGTAATTGGAGCTGTCAAAATTTCCATTTGAGGTTTTTTACTATCAGTTTTGGTCCGAGACCGATTCTTTAACATCAAAAGCTCCAAAACAGAAAAATGAGCCTAAAATCCAAATGAACTGCCCGATGATCGAACCGATAGTTCCAAAAAGTCATAAATGAAATGTAGCAGCTGTGGGAAGGCTCGAAATGCCAAAAATCAAAAATATGACCTTAGGGGACATTACAATATCCACTACTAAATGAACTTTCATCCGTAAAATTCAATGGATAGAAAGAGACCGAAAGCTCGAAAGGATGAGGTATTGGGTTCGCATGCCCCGAGCATGGCTCTCCAGACAACCTCAAAGAATAGACAACACTTTCAAGGGATTTTGCCAAAGGTGTCACTTTTTCAGCTAGCTTCCTTACTTCACTTTCCAAATAACCAGAACTCAACTTCAACAAACAACTAGCCTTCAACTGAACCAAGAACGACTGATGTATGCAAATCCAGACCACAATATGATGGTAACACACCAATACAAGCCTAACTAGGCAATAACTCAACCAATACATAGGCAAACCAAGGCATGAATCATGCAACCAACTCCAATTTCAAATTTGACCATCTTTTGCCTTTCCAAACTTGCTACCAACTCCGAACCATGCAAAATATCATTCGAGTCCAATCCACGCAATCCCCTCATACTATCCTTGAAAGGCCAAAATTGATCCACAGAAAATCCATATTGGACAGTATATAACTAAGACCATAAGGTGATACCAGGACACAGAAATTGAGATGACCAACACCTGCGATCTCTAGCCAAAGCTACAACTGGTCCAAATGATACTTGAAACTGATAGTCAGGAGTCCAAAGCACAAACCCGAAAAACTAAATGATTCGTTCCAAAATGCCCCACCAAGTATGGGTGAAACCATGCTAAGCTTAACTCGAGTACACTTCCCATACTGAGTAGGCATACATAATTTCTGGCAAAAACTGAGAATCTAGGCCAACTGCAGTAACAACCAATACCATGTGCTGATGGACCAATCTTCGGGTATCTATCAAGTATAATCCATCTGAACGGAAGAAGGTTGGGCTGCTAGCCAAAGAGTAGGCTTAGTCAGCCTATACAGAATGTTCAGCTAAAGCGAATCTGGAAACAGGGATGCAGCCAAATTATGAAACCTATAGTAGAAATCTCAACACCGAAGCTGGACCGCTCAATCTTAACCCAAACCGATCTCGGTGATGAATAAGCATCCACATGCCAAAATCTATCATAACTCCCAAGCTGTTATTCAAAGGCATCAAAATCTAAAACTGGAGTTAACAAAACTTTACTAGGGTCAAGTACCCAAATCAATTTCACTATAAAAAATTGAGCATATACTCAATGGTTCTCGCAAAGGATGAAACTGTAATGTCGCTGAGGACATAGTCATAATGAAGAAAGACTACAAGCTGAAGATATAAGGAGCCAACTCCACATTAGCTGAAGGGCATAATGCATCGAAGCATAATCAAGCACTCATCAAGGGTGCAAAAATCACTAAAGAAAACCAAATTTCAAGCAAGCTTGAAAACATGAACTTAGCCTGAATCCGGTCAAATCGATACCCAAAACATGGTAACGAATACTCTTTCTCAATAATCATCTACTTTAATTACCAATAACTGAGTCCCAAGCACATATCACCAAGCAAAAGCATCTCACAAAGTCGTATAAGGCTGAACCAGAACTAAGATGAGAAATTTTCTGAATTCTCCCAATTTATACCAACTTTAACTCGGCTGAGCAGTAAATAACATCGCAGAAAGAACAGAGTATCCAACTCCACATCTATACCCAGATCAAAAAGATCATCAAGAGACAAACCCAATAAATTAGAAAGTAAGCCTTAGAATTTCCAACATCTGAAATGGGAAATATGACCAAATTGCCAATTCTAACTTAATACCAATATCAAGGTCAAAACCACTACCAGACGATGAACTATCCCAATCCGAAGAACTATGGAGGAAGACCGCCAATGCTAAAATTACAACAAAGTCATGGAAGGCTAAACTTACCTTCACTTCCTCTCCGTAACTAATTTAACCTCACTAATAAGAGGGAAAAGCAACCAAGCTAGGTTTTAAGCCAAATGGGCAAATATGGCAAGGAGAGAAAAATGCTAACTAGATCACACTAGTTTAGCCATCTATCAATTAAGAGTCAATCAATGTCAAGACAATGACTATGATATCAACAACATATGATGCAGGTGGCACCAAAAATGAAAATCAACAAAAGTACCACTCTAGGGCCATAACAAGGCCAATATGCCAAAGGAAATGGGACTCAAACCCAAATGCTATACCCACAAGGAATCCAGAATACTGATCCACTCATCCACTACTAAAAGAAATTATCTACGGGGGTAGTCACATATGCATGAATTCTAAACCAAAGCATACAACAACCAATTTAAAAATACCAAGGCATATAATCATTGATGGGTATTGAAACCCCAACATAATTCAAAAAAAATAAACTAGAGGATAGAAAATCAAGGACGAACCCATCACGATGGAAAATCCAAAGTCATAAATCTGATGAGCCCGAAGAAGTACGAATCTGAGCATGTCCAAACTCAAACTGAGCGTCTGAATGACCAACTGAGGCACTAAGTGCACTATCTCTACCTAATGGTTCCATAAATCCATGAGACTAATCTGTCTGAGCTGAATTACTAATAATCCCACTTCGAGGACACTCCTTAGACTATTGATCAATCTCTCTACAATCATAACAAACTCCTGAAGCTCTAACCTAGTGAGAAACACTAGCTGGCCCTAACTAGCTAACCAACTGACATCGAGGATGCTCTTTATTGAAGTGACCATCCTTCCTGAAATCATAACATACCTCGAGAGCTCTCTGATGTACCGTATCTACTGACCCAAAATGGCTATGACAGCCTGAAAACTTAGGCCAAACAATCCATACTGCCTGACTAGAACTCTTTCCACTGACACCACCACGATCTACCTAAGAGCTACCCATACTCTAAGGTACTATCTGTACGGGCATAATAGGTTGCAGATGATGATGATCTCAGCTTGGAACATCCTAACCTCCAGACGGAATACCACTAACACTGAACTACTGACATGACCTCTTATTTCCACCTCCATATATCTCAAAGCAAGACCTTTCTGTAGCCCTCGTATGATCAACCACCTGAGGGAAAGAAGACCCAGCTGCTACCAAATGTTCTATTGCCAAAAAGAGTGGTAAATCCAATTCTCTAATAAATCTCTTCACCATGTTATGCTCTGTAGAACATAGCATAGATGTCTAACTGGCCCATTCGAGAAACCCAATCTCATACTCTGGAACAAATAAGGAACCCTACTAAACACCAATAAATCCAACTCTGGCCTGAGAAGCACTCAATGTGTCGGGCATCATCTCTAGTTAAGGGGTATCCAAGAATAGACTCAAAACCCCTAACACTGAATCTTGAAAAGATAAAACGGTCACAAACTCTATCGGAGCCTAGGTTGACCCTAGACCCTCGAGCTGATGCTGAAGATCCTCGACATCAATCCTTAACTCCCTAGTCCGTCGCTAGACTGAAATTTGGGTAACACTCATAGAAGTATCGTCCGCATCTATCGATAACCTCGTGCCATCCATCTGGGAATGAATGGAGTCAAGGAAAGTACTAGAGGTTCATAAAAGTATGGACACACGACATGGAGTCAAGAATAAAATTTCCTAAGAATGCCATGTAGCCTCTCGAAGATATGATATAGATGTCTTCGTACCAATATGCAGGACTCTACTAAACACTTAGCTCTTGTACCAACACACTTAGCCTGATAGTTTAAGAGTCGCGACCCGACCAAAAAATAAAGGTTAAAGGTATAAATACATGATAAAACCATCCCATTGCCTCTTCTCACGATTTCAAAGTAGTTTTTGAATCAAATATACCAAAGCCTACATATTTCAAAGGCTAAAAGAGATGGTTACCTTCTATTTCAAGTCGGATCTCATCGTTTCTTCCATTTTCACTACACATATCTCATACCATAAGTGCACATCCCTCATTAACCAAAATGTTTTAGGTATTTTCTTAAGTATTATCAATGGGTTTGTTTCGATTTAAGTGGGGAGATATGAAAATGAGTATGTATGGTTTTAACAATACAGAGGAAGTCTTAATACTAGGTAGTGTTTACGTATTTTAAAAATTATAGTTAAAGGTGGGGTCAAAAAGGGTCAAATTATGGGTCCAAATGTTAAGTGGTCGAATATGGTAGTGTTTGATGTCCTACGACACAACCCATGATCGTGGTTAGATCATTGTAGGATACTGGGTTGATGATCTTCAGGAGTTCATCATACGAACTCATCCCATGATTGTAACATCAATATATGATTATGGTATGTGATCGTCTGATGTGACATAAATTTACTGGTTTCAGGGATCCAACCTATGATTTGATGGTACAATCGTACCACCATTGTACGATCATAGGTTGTGATCATCTGATGGTTTTACTGCACGTCAAATTTTACTAGACCAACTTATGATCATAAGGAACGACCATAACTTCATTGCACGATCGTAGGTTTAGTCATCTATTTATAAACCAAAAACTGTACATATACTGAACTGTGATCTAACATGTTTAGCAAATACATGTACCATGGTACCCAAGTCAAATGCTACTTCCGACAAGGCTCTTCTAGAATAAATTTTAAAGAAGAGGGCCCCACTAAGTACCTTGAAGAGTGGGTCAAGTACGAGTGGGTTGGAGGAGAAGTATGACATTAGCTCCTCCGATGATTAAGTAACCACCAGGGAGACCAAGAACCAGAGAAAGGCTAAGGAGGCTACAACCTCCAAGGCCATTATTGAAGAGGCCACTCCCGTAAATGCTCCCCAGTCTGAAGAGGGAACAGAAGACACCCAACAAGGCGGGAGTGAGGATGATGATGATGAGTACCAATCTGTGTATGATGTTGAGGAAACAGACTCGACACCTTCAAAAAATGATCCTTTGGCAGAAGCTAGTCAGAGGGGGCCCGGTCTACGATGTTGGCTTGTTCCAAACTGTCGCCAATATTATGTCGACTGGATCGCTCTCAAGGATATTGGGAACCAACATAGGAGCATCCAAGAGGAACTACACATATTGAATGAGTTTTTACAGAGCATGTAGGAGGTGGTGCAGGTTTTTCAACGGTACCAGTTGGGGGGGATGACAAGGCCACTCCATTTTTATAGTAGAGAGGTTGTGAGGGAGTTTTAAGCGACTATGCCACAACCCTCAATAATATGACTCTCTCTTAAAAAGACAAGGATATTAAGAAACAACAATGTTTGGACATGATAATGGTGTGGGAAAAGGAGATTGATATTTCTATTGAGGCTATTTCTAGGGTCTTATTTGGAGAGGGTTTTACACCACCTGTAGAAACTCCAAAGTATGATTACCATATATCAAAATTGAAGAAGGTTAAACAGTTGTTAGCCGAGGACAAGATGATGCACTTTACTTGGATAGCAAGACATATTGATGAGGCTGGCATAAATGCCTCTTGGGTAAACGGATCATATTTTACAAAGAAGAGTCTCAAGTTTGCCGCCAAGGCATGGTGGTCCATTATGAGGCACCGGATACCCATAACAAATAATAACATGTTGGGTGTGACTAATGCCTACCTGGTAGCCTCTTTTATAGCTGGGTTGAAGCTGAACATTCAGGCATATTATCATGCAAGAGATCAGAGACTGAGCCTTAGAGAGTGGCTCCACCCTTCCGTTCCCATGTTTGGTTACTCAGTTAATGCACAATGTAAAGGTTCAACAAATTCCATTAGTGGACAAATTTCTTCAGCCAACTAAGACTGCGAACCTAGCCATAATAAAAGACATGCGCAACCCAGCAACCCCAATTCGATGTTTGGGGATCCATAGGTAGGTGGGGATGTCACGAGTGGTGATATACTATAAGCTTTTAACGCGGGTGCTTCACATTCTTTTGCACCAGTAGGTTCTCATCCTAGGACATTAGTTTTAGCAGGCTACACATTGATTTCATCCACTCAGTTAGAGGAAATTCTAAGGAACCATGTCTTGCATGATGCCCAAATCCGGAACATAGAAGTATAGGTAAAACCCCATGTTGATGATGAGATTCAGGTGGCTGTACGGTTGGTGCAGACACTGATGGAAAGTATGAAGGGTCAGCTCATGACCTGAATTGACACATTCCAGCCACCCGACATGGCTTCTTTCTAGATAAAGTTGATTGAGTTTAAGAACGTGGTCTAGGCCTTAGTTGTGCGACTTAACATAGCGCCTCCACCTCTACCACCACCTATGCCTTCTACAACATTTAATCAGGTGGATATTGCCTCACTTACACACTATTTTATACTCCTCCCACTCTGTAGATTGAGCTAAATGATAATAAAGAGGAGGACAGAGGTCTAGCTAGGGTACGAGGAGAGAGAGATCTGAAAAAAAGAGAAGAAGAAAGGAGAGAAGTACTGAGGTAACCTTCACATGAGTTATTCTGGAGGGTGAGACTATGGAAGGGGGTTCAGAGATGGCCCCCGTATCTGTTCCTTTGAGTATCTTAAGCACCATTGGGGCCAACATTAATTTAAGTGTTCCTACCAGTATTGGGGCCCATGAGACTGTAAGTGTCACTGCCATAGTTGTGGCCACTATTGCTGATGTCACTATAGGGGACCTAGCCGTATCCCCACCTGACCAGAGTTCCACTGGTGCCTAAAGTATCCCAGGTATGCCCTTTACCCTAGTTTTTTTTTTTTTTTTCTTATGTGATTTCTTGCAATGGGGACATTGTATGATTTTAAAGTTGGGGTGGGGGTATACCACAGATGAGAGTATTTATTTCCGTATTTCTTTTCCCTCGACTGCGCTATCATACTTAGAACCGATATGTTTAGATATTTTTATGTTTTTATGTGTTATTGTGTTGTGTCTAGTCATTGTAGTGTAACTTAGAGTAATTAAAAAAACTTGGTGCAATCTGGCTTAATTAAGCATGCTTACCTATTTTGAAATTATTTTACATGATACCTCTCCGAAAATATGTTTTGTGATATAGTGTGTGCATAGACTGTACTGAAACCGATGTTAGGATCTAGATATGGAATTAGGATTGTAAATGGTACAACCTGACCGACCTTACATGAACAGAATAGGTAGCAACTTAGATAAAAGCCCTGAGACAAGAGTGAGTGAGAAGTTGCTTGATTAGTCTCGCTAAAAGCTATAGGATTAAAGGTTAAAAAAGGATCATAGGTCGTGTTTGATTTAGCCCACTTTAGTCCAAAAGACCTTCTAAATAGTGTTATATCCCTTGAACACAAACTTTGAGCCTAAGACTGTTTCTTTAAACTACCCATGATGCCTTCCTATTTTACAATGAACCTTATTTGGCCCTGGTCCCTCTTTGGACACTATGTACCTCAACTCAGGCAAATCGCCTAAGTTGAGGGTGGCCATTGTATAAGGGTGCGTATAAAAAATAGGTATGAAGTTTAAGTAGTAGAAAGAAAGGAAAAGGACGCGGGTACGGTAAAAAAAATATAGTAGTGAAATTTGTGAAAATAAAAGCCTCACTCGAGGTCTCACAAGAAAATGGTATAACTGGAAAAAAAGGAGGAAAATTTAGAAGAATAGGGAAAATGGAGCCAAAAATAGTGTAGTTCCAAGGAGGAATAAGTTATTGTACCCACATATACCACACCTATCCCTGAACGTACATTACAAGCCTAGAAAGAACTATAGTGATCCTAAACCGACAATCCAAAAGCCAAAGCATAAAAAATAAGGGCAAGCCTATGGTATCAAATGTATACAACCGGACTTCTTTATGAGAGTGAGAGATTTGATTCAGTCCCGGTGTTAGACTTTATTGCATATTCTGAGAGATTTGAGATTTATTTATGTGAGGGAACAGGGGTTGTAGTCTAGTTGTTGCTTGATTAGGTAGTGTATTGGTCAATGTGTTAGATTGCCTAGTTACAATGTACTGCCACATCCTGATCCCACTGCATTTTAGTATTTGTATAGCATATACACTGCATTGGTTGCTTTTGATAATAACGGAGGGTGTTGAATACACATAGTGGTTTGCATGAATGTTCTGAAAATGTTACCCGCCATAGTGACCTCTATTGTACTCTAGGTTAAGCGTCTTAGATTGTTTAGGATTTTGTTTGCTCAAGGACATGCAAATGTTCTAAGTTAAAGGTGTTGATATGCCATAGATTTACGGCACTTGAGACACTTAAAATGAGGGATATGTGCAAGTTTAAGGGTACTTTTTATGGATTTAATGTGTTTTTTGAGTGTTTGCAGGCCTTACAGACTCAGAGAAGAATAATGTGAAATCTGGACAAAAAGAGGCATAAGACGAGCCATGCTACGATCGTGGGTTCAAACTACAATCGTGGGTAGGATATCATAGGTTGATTCAAAGATGCCATACTCAGGAGTCTATCAGACGACAGGTTATACGACCATGGTATGATGTAACGATCATACCTAGAGATTGTGACAAATGAGTGAAATTCAACAGACAAGAGTTAAGTGTGGCATGATTAGATGATGTATCCCATGATCGTATATTGGTTGTACGATCATACCTTGTAATAATGGGAGGAAGAGAAGATTTGAAAAAGTATAGAAATTTTAGAAGAAATATCAGACGATAGTCCAAGCACGATCGTAGGGTCAACCCACGATCGTATGTTCTTCTAGTCCGAGAAAGCCGACATCAGTTTCTTATTTTGTTTAGGATAGGATTTATTAAGTCTACAAATACTCTTTTAGGGTTATTTTTACACATTAGACATTATTATTCTATAACACTATTTTGTAGGATTCCAAGGCACTTTCTTTGGATTTTATGAATATTGGTTTCACTTTCTTTGGATTTTATGAATATTGGTTTTAACGGTTTTAATTAAAGTTAAGATTTTGGAGTTTATCCATTCTTGTATTCTTCAATTAATGTTTTAACAAAGTAGAGTTCGAAATACAAGGTATTTCTTGAAGGGTATTAGGGAAAGTATTGTTGTTTCTTCTAAATCGATTGCTTTCTGATGAGTGCACGCATTGGGACTCATCATATCTCTACCCTGGAGTACAACAAGGGTAATAGGATAGGACTAGCAATTCAACAACAAGACTTGAAGTTATCTTCATTTAATCAGCTTTGGGCCGTGATACGGGAAAGGCTATATTGGGATCATAGATAGGGGGCAACATAGCAACACTCATGACGCATTAACCTTTGTACTTGGGGATAGTTGTTTACAAAGGGCACAACATAGTCGGTTAGATGATACATAGCCTATCAATTCTGCTTGCCAGATACCTGAAGAGATCACTGAGTGCGGAGAACCTATGGAGTTATGAAGTTATTGGGGAACACAGTCCTAGTTTTTCTCTCATCTTGATTTCAACCTCAGGAAATAATAATAGTTTACTTCATAAAACCCCCACTTTTTACTCACTTTCTTATTTATCAAGTAACTCAAACAAACAAAGTTGATTGGATTTCAACCTATTCATCGTGGGATCGACCCCAACCTCAGTTGGGTTTTATATTTGAACAACGACCGCTTTATACTTTCTTAGAAGTGTAATTTGGGTGACATCACCATTCACTAAGAAAAATGTAAATCTTATACTAAAGTATCCTTAATATCAAACTAAGGTTAACATGCTTATAATCGAGGGTAATAGGATTCTATAGCCATGACAAGTGTTCTACACTAAGTTTCGGGTCACATTTCTACCCCAAATTCCCTAAATGGGCAAGTCATGCTATACTAGTCATAAACATATCCTATCATCCCTACCTAGAATGTAAACTATACTATACCTAATTTCATAGATAAAAGTAGGCCGAAGCTTACCTTGATGCTGAACCACAAGTCTTGAATTGCCCATAATTCGCTCGACTTTGCTCCAAAATCTCGAAAAGCCACCACACTATCAAAACAATAATCTATACATAAATATGAGTAAAATGAGACCCATATTTCTATATAAAAGCTCGGATCAAATTTCGGATCAAGAACGGGCCAATGGGACCCTCAAACAAAATCAATAATTGAATCCGTCATGAGGTCCCTCGAAGGACAAGGAATGAGTGCTCAAAAATTGAGCACAAATGGAGCGTAAATTAGGGGTCAAATCAGCCCACAAAGTTTAGGAATTCAAGCGCTAATTTCTAAGAATTGACAATGAAAATGATGGAATCTAATGGGGAAAAATAATGGGAAACAACCAAGGAGCGTTAAGCTAGCTTACCTTTGCTTCAATGGATGATTCCCCACACTTTCCCATGTCCCATGCTCTAAAAAATATTGGAAAAGGGTTGAGAATATGAGAGAGAATCGATTGAAGAAGGGAGATTTAACACCCCTAGCTACCTCTAAAGTGGTCACTTGGCCACTTAAGCAGCCACCGCTAAAGCGGTACATGACCGCTAAAGATGTTGGGAAACGAAAGGCAGAGGCCGCTAAAGCAGAACTTGGCCGCTAAAGTGACGTCTGCTTAAGCGGTCCTTGACCGCTACAGAGGACCTCAACGAAGTATCCAAGGACTCTAAAGCGGCTCAGGGTCACTAAAGTGATTGCCTAAAGCAGCTCTTTGACCGCTTTAGCGGTGATACTAAATATCAGACACCAGATTTTAGCTATGTCCAAAATGGACTCTAATCGGGTGTTCGGAATTCGTTCAGAACCCCATACGTGCAAACAAACTATGCTACCATACCAAATTCAACATTCCAGACTCAATGGAACCATCCAAACTTTCATCCGAGATAGTTTCGATTAAATGTGGGACCCACACCTATAATTCTATTTTTCATCAAATCTACCCAATAGCCTAATACGAGTCTGAAAGCCTCGAGACCTGAACCAAGGATTACCTTAGCCTAAAATAAATTTTTTAGAGCTAATGGTACTGTCAGAATTTGCATCTGAAATTGTTTACTTGCAGTTTTGGTCCGAGACTAATTCCTTAACAGCGAAATCTCCAAAGTAGAAAACTGAGCCTAAAATCCAAACGAACTGTCCGATGATCGAACTGACAGTTTTGAAAAGTCATAAATGACATGAAGCCGCTGTGGGAAGGCTCAAAATTCCAAAATGCATGAAAATCGAGAAAATGACCTTGAGGGTCATTATAGAAAAAAAGGAGAAAAATTTATTGATCCAGTCAGGATTAATGCTTTCCATAGATTAATGACGTATAATATTGAAAATAAGTCCTGAAGGGGTAAAATATTAGTTCTTAACCAAGATACAAATCATTCTTAGTTTCATAATAAGGAATGAAAATAATAATAAAAAAAAATACAACAACTCATTGTAACAATAGAAAAAGACATGATCTTATTTCAAAGACTTAATGTGAATAAATTTTTACTTTATTAAAAGACTTCAAATAGAATCCTGGGATTTTATTGGGTATGTTGTTATTGTTGTTGTTGTTGCAACAAGCTTCAAATAGAATTAGGGTGCTAAGTAAGGAACTATCATAACATTATCTTCGGCCGTCATAAACTAAAGATGAAGGAGAGCTATGATAGAAACTCTTTTCCCCTAAAATTATTCCTTTAACTAGAAACTAATAAAGGATCCTTAGGTGATCAAAATTTCTTCTTCAACACTCTGAATGGTATTAAGAATACCAAGAAGAATCCTTAAAAGGCTTTGAATAAGAAATAATATATTTTTCTTGGGATAAACAATGTTGTAAAGAGGTCTTACTGTGCCCCATTAGTCTAGGATCTAGGAGAAAACTAAAAACTAAAGCTCGAAGTCAGACTCTATTCCTCTTTGATTGCATCTTTGTGGTATAGTGGACCAAGAGAAGTGCTATAGGAATTACTCAAACAACAATAATTAATCTATGCACATGAGATAAGAAACAAATAAAAAGACACACCAAGTAAACTAGTGATGCCAGTGGGAGCTCTAGACAGTGGACCTTTGGAGATGAAGACATCCAATTATGAAGTTCTTTTTTATCTCCTAGTCCTATCCTTTGAAGAACTAAAGAGTAGCCCTTAAAATCTCATACTTTCCTTAATAGATCATGCTTGATATTATGAATCAAGAAGACCCATGAGGATTCCTTTAGATTGAAAACACATTCAAATTGTATTATTAGTCGTACATTTCAATCACTTAATCATGAAATTAATCACTACTCATGCATAAAATTACAAGCAGAATTCAAATACTAAAGAACAACGGTAAACACCATAAAAATTCATTATGAAAAAAAAAAAAAGAGTCATAAAACAATGAAACAACTCTAATCATATCCTCACATAACAATATGAACCAAACAGTGTTGTTACACATCATGGAATATAAAATACAACCCCATTGACTCAAAACTAAAAGGGATATCACATGAACACGCTTGAACTTTTTAAGCAAAGCTAAACAAAGTAACAAGATTTACCTTATATAAAGGAGAAATTTAGGATCAATAAGAATTTTAAGGAGATACTTATCCACCAAAATTTAGATTAATTTCACTAGAATCGAAAAGTTCTTTTGTGTATATTTTGAGCCTACATCTTTGGTTCCTTTTGGGCTTAGAGAAAGGCTCTCCAGGGGTTTATATAGACCAAAGGATTGGGATTTTAGGGGGAAACCTTTGGGAAAAAATGGACAATTTTTTTCAAATTAACTTAGAGGATAAGATTGGACAGCTCAAACATGGTACGAATTGTATAAATTTTAAAGGAATTTTAAGAAATATCAGGTGAATGGAAGGAATAAATTCATTGAATGCCACCTGGTGCCACCTAGAATATTATTGAATCTTTATTGTGCAAAGCCTCATGCCTTTCACATTGAAATCGTATGAAGGATAGAAACAAAGGGAAATCTCATCATTTGGGGTAGATTGGAGTCATTTTGGAGCTATTGTTGCTTCATTTGAAGTTGTTCGCTTGGTTTTTTTTGATGATGAAAAATGAAGAAAAAGAGGGGTGAATTAAAGGAAGTGCGGTCTTTCTGGGGAATAGAAGAGAGCGGTGGGAATGTGGGGTGTATATGTGTATACGTGTACGTGTGAGAGTGTATAGGGGAAAATAGTTAATTTGGAGCGCCTATAAAATCCAACAAGACCTAGAAAACCATGCACCCCCTTCATAGATATGGGTAGGGGAAGTTTAGCAATGTCCTCACATTTTTCTTTATCTGCTTCAATTAATCTTCAAGGGATTTTGTGACCAAGAATGATACTTTATTTCACCATGACGTGACACTTCTCCAAGTTAAACACTATGTTAGTTTCCTTAAGTCTTTTGAACACCGAACCAAGGTGATCAATGCAGTCATCAGTAGAGTCACCAACTAATGAAAAATCATCCATGAAGACCTCTAGAAACTCTTCAATCATGTATGAAAAGATATACATCACACATCTCTGGAACGTAGTTAGGGCAATGCATAGCTCGAATACCATCCTACTAAATGTGAATGTCCGAGAAAGACATGTAAAAGTGGTGTTCTCCTAATCATCAAGCACAATACTAATTTAATTGTAACCAAGATATCCATCAAGAAAGTAATAGAAAGAATTCCTAGAAAACTAATCAAGCATTTGGTCGATGAACAAAATAGGAAAATTGTCTTTGCATGTGGCTTTATTAATTTCCCATAATCCACACAAACTCTCCATTTCGTGATTTTTCTAGTGGGGATCAATTCATTATTCTCTTTGTGTAAAACTATCATGGCTCTTTTTTCTGAACACGCTACATAAAGCTAACCCTCCTACTGTCTGAAATTGTAAATACAATACCTGCATCTAACTACTATTTTGCATAACTATATTCAATGGACTCAAATACTCAACAATGGGGACATTATCTTCCTGAAGATGAATTTTATGCTTATACATCCCAGCATAAATCCCCCAAACATATGAAATGATCAAACTAATGGCCCTCCGATATGTGTTTAGGATCACTAACAACTAGTTAACATAAACATCTATCAACAAAAAGAAACAATCACAAGCAGGGTATTATAAGTCTCCAAAAATTCTATTTCAAATGCTCTAGTAGTGTCTTAAGCTCAATATTAGGTTGCTTATTGATTGATGACTTTGCTGGAGATGTCACCCAATTTTCAAGATCAGGAGACAACTTTTACGGCTAATAAGAATACAAACCAAATCCTTCAAGTGAATTGACCATCCCTACCTATCCTTTCATGTTATCAGCATCTTCACAGATCATCAATGCAGCTACTCATACATTTTCCAAGCTTTCTTCTTCTAGTTTTATTTAAACTGTATCTTCCTATATATCAATAATGTCGACCACAAATATGTTGGCATAAGCTGGGGGGAACTTCATACCTCTTCCTACTTTTGTTAAGACCCAAATTATAAGGTCATGCTGGCACTTACTATATTCTATCTAGATAAAATAACCCTTTACCACCCAATAATTTATTATGCGTGATTCTTGAAAACAATAGTATATAATAAGAAATTGAATTTAAATGCATACTCATAATAATACCCTCAAACTCTTATAAGTGTCTAACTTAACAAATTTACAACAATTCCTAACGACCTAGTATTGAAATGCACAAAAGCTGCTAATATAGAATGAGGAAAATCAAACAAAAGACACAACTTATGCTACAGGGATGAGACATGCAAAAGTTGATGATGAGTGCTCTCCACTTCAATAAAAAAGTTTAGTCAACATGCAACATACCTACACTCCCAAAAGGGAATGTAGAAAGAGTAGTATGAGTAAACCATACGTAGTAGTAGGCATCACTGACCGACTAAGATAGTTCATGCAACACAATATATAAATCAAGAAAAGTTAGCAAGCAATCTCATGCAACCACTTTGCATTCTAGTTCCACCCCCGTATAATACTTCATCAACAAGTCTAAAGATTCACTTATCCTTATCATTTCATTTAGACCCTAGTAATGTTACTAGATATTCTATTTCACTTAGAATAAGTCTATCAACTACTATCATAATTTACTATCAAAAATTGTTACTCTCGTATCACACATCACTTATTACAGTTTCTTCACCTACGGTCCATGTCAACTCAACAAAAAATCACAATAATACACATATTTAATCACAAAAGATAAGAGCAAATTACTATCATGATCAACCAATAAAGAACTGATTCACATAAATCAAGATTTCTAGCAGCACAGTGAAAGTGAAATAAGGAAGGTGAATAGCTCCTTTTTAATTTTTCTTTTTAGGCAGTCAACTATCTAACCAGATAGTCGACTGTTGTAAGCAGTAATAAAACTTTAAGGGAAGAAATTCTTGAAAGTAAATTGACACAAGATATTTTAAACTGGTTGGGATCCCTAATGGATCTTACTCCTGTCTCCTTGGGTTGCAAGGGTGTTCTATATGTCATTTTCTAATTTTGATTTATACAATGGTTGCATTTGAGATCAATACCAAAGCCTACTCTCTTTTTCTTTTTGTCTCAATTTTTTTTATATAAAAGCCTTACCAACAATCTTTTTTATCTCCTCTCTTATTTTGATACACAATAATTCTCTCAAAATACAATGCCTGTATAAAGTAGAGAAAATATTAGTAGAAGGTAAAGACTAGCTGTACATTTTCTTGATTCTTCAAGGTCCTTTAAATAGTGAGGTTTTGAGATAGTTGAAGATGGTACAACCCAAGAGATTTGATCCTTCGAAAAAGAAAATGGAATAACATTTTTCAAAGAATAAGGATGAGTCATTAAAGACTCAATTATGTGGCTGCTCCTTGACTCCTTAATTAGCTTAAGTTAGATCTTTTCCAATATGGAAAATATAATCTCAAGATCTTATTGATAGAGGGACAGAACTGCAAGCTTTCCATTTGACTTGATTACTTCCCTTGTAGATAGATTATATGATATCCTTGATGATATTTCTTGCAACCTTGGTATCAACCTTTCCATGTAGCTAACTTTCTCCTTCCATATTTTTCTTGATTTGATCCCGTCCATGTAGCTAACTTCCTTTCTTCTAAATCATTAAAATATTAACACTAATAATCTCTCTCTTTTGATGATGACAACTATAAGGAAATGTAGTCAACTTCCCTTTGGAGAGCTGACTTGTAATAGATCCTCCTGTCTAGTTGACTTGTAACTGCTCCCCCTATCTAGTTGGCCAGTGTGTTGACTTCTTACTTTTACGTGACTGCATTTCCTATCTAATTTCTTTCTCCCCCTTTGACATCAATCAAAAAGGAAAATATTGGAACAAGAACACAAAACATAGCAGCATAGATAAAGCATAGACATGTTATCTAAATAGGTACTCCAGATAAGTCACAGAGTACAAAAATATCACAGACCAATCACAAAATATTATCTTAGAAAAACATGTAAATTGGGGGCTTAGGAAGGGGGCTTTTGGATGCGAAAGAAATAGCATATGGTGTTGACAGTGGCTTCCTTAAGTGTCTCAAACTTAGCATTGAGAGTGTCCACAACCCGATCACCATATACTTGGATCCTTGTAGTAACTTTCACAACCTCCTGAATAACTTTGTCAAGCTTGATGTGAATTCTAGTAACCTCACTCCCAGTTTCTTTGGTAACATCATGAATGCAGTCTATCTGAAATTTAATGGAGATTAAAATGTCCTTGAAAGAGTCAATCTTGTCATGAAATGCAGAAAGTTTTTCAAGTACTTCTGAAAGATCAACACCAGACTCAGGAGAAAGAGACAAAGAGGAAGGAACAAGGGGGCACAACAGGGGCAGGAGCATTAAACTTTGTTTTTAAAATACAAGACTCACCAACAAAGTTATAACTCATACTCCCAAAAGCCCTAGAGTTATAGATTTACTTCATAAGAAGAAAGGGAATTTCCATTAGATTTATGTGGATTGCACCCAGAACATGAGTGATAACCATACCATAAGAAAGACTGAGGGTATCAGAGGTGATAAAATCATATTATTGATGATGAGAGATGAAAACTTAAAATAGCATAGTAAGTGAGGAGAGTATCTCATACAGTGAGAGTAGAGAGTGAACCTTCATGAGGGATTAAAGTGGTGGCAAAAATATGAGAGATAATTATTTTTTCAAAGGACAGATCTTTGGGTCCTAACTAATAAGAAAGATTGAGGTTGTCCAAAGCAATAGTCTTTCACGTTTGTTGAAGAGAGACATCAAATCAGATGGACAAACACTTTTGGAAGGAACAGAGAGACCAGAGGAGTGAATCCGGAAGATGTTATCAAACATAACATCATCAAGCAAGATGGAATTTTCAAGAACTAATGTTTCAAAAGCATTAGGCTTTGAGGAATAGAGATTGGAGTAAAACAGGAAGATTAAGGGTGTATAAAAAATTTGCCCAGCCTTGAAACTCAAAAACATCTTTGATATCACAATGAATAAATGACAGAAGATCACGATTGACAACCCTTCCATGAACTAGGACTTTTTGTTTGAGGGAGTGAAAGAGGGCTTCATGAGAGGAATCCTAAAAATCAATATTGCTGTCAAAGGAGCTTTTAAAATCAAACTTACACTTTTTCTTAGAGTCAACAAAATCTTCTACCTCAAAAGAATGTTCGAAGGTAGATTTAGAGAAATTTGAGGGCAAGGATTTAAAGAGGCATCAAAATTGACATGCACTGGGGAAGATGATTTCCCTTTGCCCTTGTTCCTAGAGCTTTTGCAGACAAAAAGAGGAGAGGATTTCTGATTTTTATCCATAGAGATGGAGGAATGAGAATAGATGGAATGAAGAAAAGGATGAAAGGCGTGAATAAAAAGAAAAAAAATATGAAACAAGGGAACTGATATGAAGTGATGTGATTGATGAGTGAGAGAAACGAATAGGCGTAATGATGAATGTGCTGAGAAAAAAGAGATGAAAGAAGATTAAATAGTAAAAACAATTAATGCATGAAGAAATTTAAAGAAATAAAATAATCAAAAAATAGAAGCATATAAGAGAAAAAAAAAACACTTAGAATAAAAGAGTACTAAAAAATGTAAGAAAATATAAAAACAAAAAAATATTTTTTATTAAAAAAATTCTAGACAGAGTTTAAAAATGGAGTTTGAATAATTCCAAGTGATTTAAGAAGACAACATAATCTTTCTTCAGGAAGAGGTTTTGTAAAGAAGTCAGCTAACCGAAGATCAGTACCAATGAATGCTATTTCCATATCACCATTTTGAATATGATCACGAATAAAATGATGCTTAATGTCAATATATTTATCTCTAGAATGATGCACAAAACTTTTTGTGTGACAAATTGCACTAGAACTATCACAAAAAATTTCACAGGCTTTAAAGAAAGATTATAATTACTTAATTGATGTACCATCCATAAGGTTTGAGCACAACATTGCCCAATTACAAAGTATACTACTTCAGCTGTGGATAGAGAGACACAACCTTATTTATATCTATTCCATGAGATTAAGGACTTTCCTAGTAGTTGACATGTCTCACTTGTACTTTTCTTGTACATTTATCTCCTGCATAGTTTTGGCATATGAATATTTCTTCATTGGATTGCATGATTTGCGATCCTAGAAATAAAGCCAACTCTCCCATCATAATCATTTAAAAATTCACCTTGCATGATATTAGAAAACTTCTTACACAAAAGTAAATTAGTACTGCAAAAAGAATGTCATCCATGTAAACTTGAATAAGCTAGTTTTCAAAAGAAGTTCTTTTAATAAACATGGTAGTATCAATTTTTCCTCTTGAGAAACCATTATTGATTAAAAAATTACTTAGTTGATTGTACCATGCTCTGAGAGATTTTTTAAGATCGTAAAGTGCTTTAGACAATTTGAAAACACGATAAAGAAATTTTGGATGTTCGATTATAGGTAGTTGATTCACAAAATTCTCTTCTTCAATGAAACCATTTAAAAAGGCACTTTTAACATCCCTTTGAAATAACTTAAAACCTATGAAAAAAGCATAAACAAGTAATATAAAAATAGATTCTAGCCGAGCCACAGGTGCAAAAGTTTCATCCTAGTCGATTCTCTTTTGTTGAGAGTAGCCTTGAGCGACTAGAAAAGCTTTATTTCTTACAACTTTGCTAGCTTCATTTAGCTTGTTTCTAATCACCCATTTAGTGCCTCTAACTGACACCTTGTCAGGTCTTGGAACCGGAGTCCACAGTTGATTTTTCTCATATTGATCTAATTCTTCTTGCATGGCTTTTACCCAACCCTCATCTTTTATAGCTTCATCTACTTTCTTTTGCTCAAGTTGAGATATTAGAAGCAATGTTTCCTTTTTTTTTTACTTGATGCTCTAGTCTCATTCCATCCTTTGGGTCTCCAATGATGAACTTCTTTGGATAATCAGACTCACTTTTCCAATCATTTGGAACTACTTCTTCATGACTAGTTGACTCCTTTGGTTTGTCAGTTGCTTTGTCTAAAGAGATTTTCTTAGTTGCTGTAGTGGTGATAGCCTAGCAATTTTGATAATCATCATCATTTGAACATGTACCTTTCTCAACCAAGCGATTAGAATCATCAAAGATAGCATGAATAGATTATTTAATAGTTAAGGTTCTTTTATTAAAAATTCTGTGTGATTCTCTAGAATTAGAGTAACTAAGAAACATACATTCATCACTTCTTGGATCAAACTTACTGATATTTTCCTTCCAATTGTTGTGAACAAAATAATTGCATCCAAAGGGATGAAAGTATTTTATGTTTGGTCTTTTGCTATTCAACAACTCATAGGGAGTTTTCTTGAGAATGGGTCGGATAAGACACCTATTTAGAACATGGTAATTTGTGCTCACAACTTTTGCTAAAAATGATGAGATAAGGAGTGTTCAAGAATCATTGTTTGAGCCATATCTTGCAAAGTTTTATTTTTCCTTTCCACCACTCTATTTTGGTGAGAAGATCTAGGAGATGAAAAATTATGATAGTAAGCTTGTTCATCACAAAACTTTTCAAAAGCTTTGTTTTCAAATTCTCCTCCATGATCACTTCTAATAGAGGTGATGTAGTTTCTTTTGTCCCTTTGAACTTTTTCACAAACAAACTTAAAATTCTTTAAGGTATCATCCTTGTTAGCCAAAAATATAACCCAAGAAAAATAAGAGTAATCATAAATAATTATTAAAGCATACCAGTTTTTTCCAATGCTAGGTTGTCATGACCCAACCCACGGATTTTACGGGCACCTACCTAACACCTACTCCAGATAGGAGAATCCTTACTACCCAACCATTCGCTTAATACATAAATTATAACAATTTATTTTTCAATAACATGATTCAGTAAACTCATACATAAATAACTCTGGTTTAATACATTTGGTAAGTAAAAATAATCAACAGTGAATCTCCATAAACTAGCCTAAACCAATACAAGAGCACTAGATAATGCAAAATAGAGAGGGCAGGAGCTGCTGCTGAATGATCGCCGTTGCTGCCATAGAAACCCCAACTGACCTGCACCATAGCTATATACCCGATTGGAGATATACTAAGTGTAGCATCAGTACATCCACACATATTGGTAGGCATCATCAGCCAATCAAGGTTAGAGACAAATAATATTAATACCAAATAGGGAGAATTCATATCAAGTAAAGTTCTTGTTTAGATCTCAAGTTTTGAATTCATTAACACCACACTTTTAACATCTCTGTGACTTACCAGTCATTTAACATTTTCTTATATCTTTGACCTTGAACACCCACTCTAACTCTCACCTTTTTACCTTTCAGTGACTCATTATCCAAGTTTTCGCAACTCCTAACTCACAATAGACCGAATCTTCTTGATAATTCAGTTTTACATTGCACTACAGGATTTACCATCACTAAGGATTAGAATTCTAAAGACCCTGCGGGAGGGAAAATATTGTACAATATGCTTCTATAAATATACACTTAGAATAGTTAACATTAAGCTTGATTTAGGACATACCTTGGATTCACGGAGTGCTACTATACTCCATCAATACTACCGATGGACCAAGCCGCTCAAGAATCAACAACAATATGTTTAAGCATAATATAATGTCAAGGCATATGAATAAATGCATGTATGCAAGAATCAACAACAATATTTCTTCTACTTCACACTCTCTTTAGCATCATTTTCCCCATCATGAACATTATGATTCACAAATAATATCACCATCATCATCAAATCATCATCAACAATATCACGAACATCATGATTGCAATAACATTATCAACATCCTCATCACCTCACCTCTACGACATCAAAGTGTATGAACGTGTAATACAATCGATAATCACAAGTATTTCCCAAAAGAAATCACAATCACCATTTCACATATAAACACAAGTACATCAATCTTAGTTCCATACATATCCTTAGGTATATACATTATTAAAATGGTTTACTCTACACCTCCTACTGAACCATATTATTTCCACCTAGATAAATTCCTTCCTAAATGTTTTTGTTGGAGTTGATAACGCTCAGTTACATCCAAGAAAAGGATGCACGCAGTAGTAGCAATACTTTTGCCCAACTTAGGAGTTAAGGTCGAATCCATAGAGAATGAGAGCAACAACTTCACTCTCAAGTGTCACAAGTGACTATGAGTTGGCACGTAATGCTTAAAATAATACAAAAAAGTAAAAATGGGGGGGGGGGGTTAATGTAACAAGATTTCGTATTAAAATTATCAATTTCAATGTTTATTTTCCAAAGCGAACGCTATAGGATGTAATAAATAAATAGAAGTACTTGGGGTTATGCCTTCTTAAGAGTGATTATAAGTCTGGGTAAGTTAAAGTTACCGTAAAGTTAAGTTGATAGTCATGACTAGGCATGGTCTTAGGTATTGGAGGTAATATTTCTATCTACCACCAAATTTCATAGTGGTTTGTTTCAAACACCCATATGTACACAATACCAAGTAACGTACTACCTATTAAATGAGAACTTATCAAGTCTTTGTCCACTAAATCTCTCCACCCTTGCCTTCTCTTTCAAGAAAGATAAGGGATCTAAGCATGAATGGAGTTTGTAACCTCAATTCTTTAAGTTGAAACATAGAGATTTAGCTAAAATCACAACATTCAATCGAATATAAATGTAAATAATCACTACCCAAATAATTCACACTCAATAATGCATAACCCCAAACTTGGGAAATTAGCCACTCATAACAAGAGAAAAAAAGGAAATATACCTATTCTCATTCAAAGCTGCCATGGAATCCAAATGTTTCACCAGAAAAATCCAAATTCACAAGCAAGAATTTAGTAATAAGCAACTAAAAATCTCAAATAGGTTCAATTACAAACTTTAGATTCAAATAATGACAAAAGATAGGGTTTCAATAGACCAGAAAGGCTTGAATAGTGTAACACCCCGTGCGTTTCTAAGTCTAGCTGACTACCGTAGCAATTATGAGGAATATGAAAACATGAGAGAATTGAGAAATTATGTAGTAATTTATGGGAATTAATAAGTCCTATACAATGGGCCCAAAATGAAGCCCAAAATCTTGAGGAAGACATGGCCCAAAAGAGATTATTTTGACCCATTCTTCCACTTTGCTCCATTTGAACAAATCAACCATTGCATTTAATGCCAAGGAAGATATAAGAGTGACTTGAGGGACTATATAAAGAGAAAAATCAGATTTTTATTGCAATTGGACTCTCATGCTTTTCTAAGACTTTACCAAAAATTTCTCAAGAACCCTAAGTCATTCTTTGGGCCAAGATCATCCTTGTACAAGGCTTGGTAAGTGTTTATTATGATGGTTTAATATATTTTATGCATTAGAGATGGTTTATATTATGTTGGTTATGTTGGTGGAGTATTGATAAGTTCACAAGGTGTGAAATATTACGTGTTTGCTAAATCGGAGAATGGTTTGTCTTGTGAACTTGAATATGCACTTGTGGTCTTGAACGAAATGAACTTGGTGGAGTAAATATTTACATGTGAGATGTTATTATAGTCTCCCTTTTGTTTAATCCTTGTGTATAACATTTGGAATTGTTATTGTGAAATTGGTTATGGTTTTGGTGCCGTATTGGCCTTGAAATGTAGTTTTGGGTGTTGTTATGTGTGTTGTGAGACCATGGATGAATGTTGGTGTTTAAGATGATCAAAAATATGTCAAAATAAGTTTGTTTATGATCATGGACCATTAATGGCATGAAAAGACTCAAAAGAGGCCATTTCGGACCAAAACGGCATCCGCCCCCGCAGACGAGGGCATCTGAGGGCGCAGATGCCAACGCCGATGCCCCTGGAATTTTCCAGAGGCCACCTGTGGGCACAGGTGGTAGTGCAGGTCAGTTCCAGAATTGGTTTTGAGTGTTTTCATTTCTAGTTGATCCCCGAAGGCCCCTATACCCTTTTTGGATGTAATTATCAACTTGTGATGTCGTTTTAATGACTTTAAAGTATCGTATGGAGGTGTGTTGGACTGTATTAAGTATGGATGGTTGTTCATATGTTGTTATGAAGGAGTAATTGTGATGGAATGATAAATAGAAAAGCGTAAAGGGTAAGTATGGTGTGAAATGCTATCGATGTATGATCTCTTGGTCAATGTGCATAGTGTTATGGTGTTGTTGATATGATAATGCCTTGGATTTTATTGTAATGGGGTGACATGACATTATACGGTAGTCATATAGTTCGTTGTCATCTTGTACGCTTGTATAGTGACTAATTGCTAATGTAAGTTCCGGTATGAACTTGTATTGTAGAGTAAGACGTAAAAAAGGAGCTGGGCTATTGTGTTCATACATAAAATTGTGTATTCATACTTGGAAGTGCAGGTATGTAAGGTTACTCTGTCCATTTCTTTCTTCAGCTCATAGTATTCACATTGACATCGTACTTGTCCTATCCCAAAATGTGCTAAGGTATCCTATACCCGGTTACCAATTGTTAATATCACATGTTTCCTACTTATTGATCAATTATTAATCACATGTCTTATAGTCATTGATAAAGTTCCAAAATGCCCAATAAAGTTATGTTCCAAAGTTTCAATTTTGTTTATGCTCATGTATCTCGTTCATTGATCACTGTCCAATGGTTCCCATAGTGTTATGTTTCCCAAAAGGCTATATTTCTAAATAATGTTATTCTCACATCTCTTACTCATTGGTTAATGATCCAAAGCTTCACATAATGTTATGACTATCATTGTGTCAATCTCAAAGTCATGAATAAAGTAATGCATATGTGGTTAATGATCAAGTATGGGTGGCAGCTTTGGGGGCGAAATGCCTAGCTCAAGCCAATCCCAAGATTGTTGGATCAGGGGGCAGTCCTGGGGGCATTAGCCTAGCTCGGACCCAACCTTACAGGGGGCAGCTCTAGAAGTATAAGCCTAGCTCGAGCCGAACCTGATATGTTGGTTTATGGGTGGCAGCTCTAGAGGTATAAGCCTAGCTCGAGCCGATCCCAACATGACGATGTGTTATGTTAAAACCCACTGTTCAGTCGGGACCCGGGTATCACAGTTCATAGGCAAAGATGAATAACCATAGAATCAAAGGAACAAAGAAAGTAAAGAAAGCAATATACATGGTTTCCAAAGTACAGTACTGTGACTTATCCTTATTGATCATTTATTGTTTTTTTGAGTTCATTGCCAGGTCTACATAGCATACAAGTTTCATATGGCCTTACATACTCAGTACATTCTTCGTACTGACCCCTCTTGGGGAATTTACCTTACTTGCTGCAGGCGCAGGTACTAGTAGGCCCCCACAGTAGGTTGCCAGTTGTTGCAAATCATTGGTGAGCTCCAATTAGTTCTGGGCTTCTCCGAGTCGCAGTTGTACATATGTTTTGGTGTTGTACATGTTGTATAGTTTGGGGACTTGTCCCGAATTTTAGTTCGTTTTGGTGAATGCACTTGTTAGAGGCTTTTGTAGACAGATGTGGGTGTATAAAAGGTACATGTCTTTTTTGACTTGATGGCCTCAACGGCCAAGTTTCATAAATGTATATGTGTCACATGTTTCATGAATTTCATTTTTAGCATTATAAACTCCGACGTGATAAGGGTGTTTCGGATGGCATGCACATGAATGAACATAGGCAAAGCTTGGTTCTCTCGGGCTTTATCGTCTACGTGTGCCAATCACGTCTCGATGGGATTCGAGGTGTGACAAATAGCTTCAGCAAAAATAGGCCACAGAATTACAGAAATGCCACCGCATCCAATTCAGCTAAGTAATCTTTTGTCACCGAAGGGATCAATGATGTGTTGAATTACCTGAGGCTCACTGATTTTACTTTGAATTCGAACTCTAGTGATTGGCAACTGTCACTTTTGGCGATGTGTATTGGCCTCAAAGATTAGTTCGGCGATGTGCCGACTCGTATCCTCTATCACTGTTTTGTTTACTTTGGACCTACCCTAAACTGTCATGTTAGGCGATGGACTACACCTTTTGGGCATGCGCAGTCTATATTGGCAATGCACCAATTGTCCTCTGCAATGGTTTTATGCATTTTCAGCTCCAATCTTCCATCTTTTTACTTCTTTTTGCTATGATAAACAGTTCTTGGCTTTAACCCCAAAATTAAACCAAATTAACATTAAAACGCATTCAAATTAGCATTGAGGACATGATTTCTTACAATTTCTTAGCCTAAATTAGTTGCAATGTGACTACTCATGAACACCTCCAACTTAAATTTTTGCTCGTCCTCGAGTAAATCAATGCACACACAACAAAATCAACAATGTCTATAAATGGTACTAATAGGGAGATTAGACATATGCTTTTTTTGTGAAATCACTTTGCCCTATCGATTTTGAAAACAATGACACAAGTCTCACCTATCAAACACTCGTATTATGAAAGACGAGCCTCAAGTGTTGACTAAATGCTACCATACCTCACACGTGCTCACAGACTCTAACCAAGATCAATGAGTGAACAAGTAATGCAATCAAGTGGCCTCACATAAAGAAGTCATTTCCCACAAGAACAAATCGTCATTAAAACAAAGGACTATCACAAATCACTTACACTCCAAAAGTTAATCATGCACATGAGAACCACACCATAAGCTTGCCCATTAGCTCCGTGCTACTTTGAAGATCAATAAGGTCTTGCTTCGGCTCATAATGTAGGCATTGGGCAAGGTGGGGAAGGTTAAGGTTGTAGTGATTCTACCTTCTCGAAGCATCTAAGGAGATCTCAATTACACTTATTTCCCAAAGCTTAGGTCTAAATTCATTTCAAAGACCAATTCTCAAAGGAATTAAAGCTATCTCCCCCCCATCCTTTTAACACAACTTCTTATTAACACACTAACACAATTTATATTCTTTTTCAAGCTTTTCCTCTTCTTTTTTTACTATTCACAAAGAATACTAGGATAACTAGGAGGGATAGAAGTGATTGGTCCTTAAATTCATGACCTTCTTATGATAATTTCCCCCCCGGGATCTCTACCACACCTAACTTAAGTTTTTGGCCTAAGTTGGTTTTCGATATCACCTAAACAATTCAAGAAGGGTTAGGTTCAAAAGAGGGTGCTTTGAAAAATAGGTTTTGATTTGAAATCAGGTTATCCAAGAAAAAGGGCTCCAAGGCTCGAATTTGGGACAAAATTGGTCACTCAACTCACAATGGGGTAGCTATTTTGGTCAACTGGGAGTTTCACTCTTGTTTAATGGCCTAAGATAGCTTTTCCAATATCGCATACTCTTTGCTTTATACATAGAGCAATCAGAAAAGTTCTAAGTGGACTTAATGAATAAGATCGAGACAAATTCTCACCCACACATGACACTCAATCTTATATGCGAAGCACCCTTCTTCAATTGATGTGCCACATTCATAGGACATATCGAGAAAGGTATTTAAGTAGTCAAAATAAGATGCGGGTGTTCAAAATGATAAATGCCTAACTAGTTAAACTAAATCAAAGAATTTTTTTGAAAAGGGGCACATTTTTGAAAAATAGAGCAATGCACAACGATTCATCATTTTTAAGAGTTTAGCATGTGAACATCTCTCTAAGAGTACTATTTGAATCAAAGTGTTCTATTGCTAGTACACTTTTTCTCTTAAGTACGCAAGCTAAAAAGAATTTTATTTGCGACTAATTACAAGCTACAAAGCTAAAAACAAAAAGTAAAGACATAAAACTAAAGCACCACACACCACACACTCAAATATCACAAACCAAATAAAATATCAAAATAATATCCAAATCGCAGTCATCACCACATAACAAAATAAATATCACGAAATATCCCGAGCAATGTATTAATAGAACCAAGCATAAAGAGCTAAATATTACAGATCCAAAATAAACACCCCACCCTCAACTCAAAAAGAGTGCATTGTTGTCAATGCAATAAGACTAGGATAAGAATAGAAAAGTGAGGGTAAGGGTCCCCCGAACATGGATAAGCTTGAGATGGTGACTGGCTCACAAAAGTGGCCACTGTCTGGGCATCAGTGTTCGGCTCAACTCCAAGTGTCTCTTGAGGAGGTAGATCTGATACAGTATCCTAGGTATTCATGGAGGTAGCTGAACTGAAGGTCCCAATCTGTGTCGTCTCGACCATCGACCTCTCCAATGTGGAAGCAAGTATGGCATTATCTATCTCCTGCCTATGAGCCTGCTGCAGCAACCAAAGACTCGACCTGTATCCCAATATGGCCCTGCTCCTCAAAGTAACCCTCGATATCAAAATTATCAATATCTTCATCTAAAGAATGGTCATTTTCATATACCTACTCAACTACAACGGGGTAATCCTCTCAAACAAAAGAAGTAGCTGGAGCTATTGAAGATGTCTCAAATGAAGTTCCCCATAACTGTGTCAAATCAGGGAAACGGAGCTCATCCATATGCTTCTGAAGGGAAGCTAACACATCCTGCATCTTAGTCACAACCTCATTAGGAATCTCAGACTATATAGCACTCAACTCGTCCAGCTTAGTGCCACAAATATGCAGGGTATACTATATTCCCCATAACTCACCATACATGGGACCCATTACGGCTTTCACCGCATCAGCAATCAATTGAGGAATCTCTCTCTCAAACCTAGATGACCTTATATCGCTAGAATAGGCCAACTGCCCCATCCGAACAGTGTCAGCCTGAGACAGCGGAGCTCTCAATATGCCCAGAGTAAAAGATAGGCGAGGGCTAGAAACTATAGGTTTGGGCAGCTGAAAAGAGAGACCTATGGAAGGCTCTAGTGGGGGAGAAGCGAAAGTAGTAGGAGTGGGATGGTTGGCACCACTATCAACAAAACCAAGAGTAATTTCCAGGGAATATTCTGCTTAGACTTTCTTCATTTTCACTTCCTGTACAATCTCAAGGTGAGTGATATCTATAATAGAGGTAGGAAAATACTCATAATCTTTCTTCTTACTAACGAGGGTTTAAGCACAACAGCAAAACTCAGTAATCAAATATGGAAAGACAAGGGAGGTCTGCTTTTATTAGGCTCAGTGTGTAATATCCAGAGCAATAAGAATAGCCAGATTAAGCCTCTCCTTTGACATGATTATGCCTACAAGCACTTCCCATGGATGTACAAGAATAGATTTATTTTGAGATGACAATATGTTGCTGCATACAAAACTGAGATAATAATGAGCATTCATGCTTATATCATTTTTCTCTATTAGGGTCCCCAGAGTGATCCATTTAGAGATTACAGTGCTAAGCAAAGGGACTAGCCATTCCCGAAAACCATCGACACTATGTAAGGCATTGGTGGAAAAGTAATGATGTGAATCGAGTTTGTCACCATAGACTTCATTGATGGCACCATCACACTTAACATTGACACCCCACACTTTAACTATATCATGAGTTTCTTAAGGTTATCCCTTCCTCCACTTTTCACGTAATAAGTTCTCATAGGCTGTATAAAACTCTCGTACCTAATTTTTAATATAAGGTTTTAATGGCTGTGTGAACTGCTCAAAGTTGTGATACCGGATGACATCTAATACTCGAGGGTGTTTGCCTTATATTCCCTTAAGGCTCAATCTCTATTTTTTAATAATTGTTCTTTGATTAAGAACTTTGAACGAATGAGGAATCTATGACCTCCATGTGGATGGGGTGGCGGCTTTGCTGCAGCAGCATAGGGTTGCTCCACTCTCATCTTTTTTGGAGGAACATCCTCAGGAGTATATAATGGCTCATGAATAGGGGTAGTGTTAACCTCCTCCAAGGAATTAAGATTGTATCTCTCAGAGTTTGGCTATGCTTAGAGCTTTCATCTTCAGTTACTGGAGCCTTTGTCCTACTTTCCTCAACCCTTTTCTATTATACATCTTTTCCACATTAGACCCTTCCTTAATTGTCAAGCCCTAATGTTTTGAGGTAGAAGGAGGAGATCTTGCTTGTTTCTTTTCCACCTACTTGTTGTGAGTCATATCTATATATAAGAGTAGTAATAGGCTCGGCCAAAGTTAGAAAAACAACCCCAAAGAAAAATTCTAGACGAGCATTACTGAATAAATTGGCACAACACAAATCAATTCGGCGATATGAATTCCTATTGCCGAATATCACATAAGTAAGTGGGGTGATCGGTGAAGGAAGGTGGGGGTTTGGCGATACACAAAAGGATTTGGTGATACTCCTCAACCATTACTGATATACTATACCATCACAAAATTGCTCCTTGAATAGCCTATCTTTACTATAACTATCAGTGATAAGGGTAGCACTTCAGTGATACGCTGCACGGTTTGGCGTCGCCAAACTTCTCAATCCATTTTTGATAGTCATCTTTCCCATGATGACTTTGCAATTTTCTTGCCTTCAATGGTGATTTTAATTCCCAACATCATGGGTACTCAGACTTCCCTAGGTTTCAATTATTTAAACCATAATAAGATAATTTTTCCCTTAAAAACTTCGTCAGTCAATCTATCATTGGGTAAAAACATTCTTTTTAAATTATATCAACCAAACTAAACTTTATCAATACCAATTTCATTTACAATCAATCCACAAAGCAAGAATTTTTAGCAATTACACATTTAAGGACCAAAATTCAAAACATAAACTTTAATTTAATAAGAATTCTATTTCAAAATTACAATTCCAACACAAATTCCAATAATTCGCAATGAAAACTATCAACAACAAACCCAACACATCAATTCCATTATAATCACTAATAACACTAACAATGAATGG
Organism: Capsicum rhomboideum; assembly: GCA_031232105.1. Taxonomy (NCBI): domain Eukaryota; kingdom Viridiplantae; phylum Streptophyta; class Magnoliopsida; order Solanales; family Solanaceae; genus Capsicum; species Capsicum rhomboideum. Next base: position 126,349,507 of record CP124714.1, read on the forward strand.
AAAGAAACTAAAATTAATAATTGGTAGATTCAAAAATCGATTCTAACTTTCACAATTTAGATAGAATCAATGAAAAAAATAAGAGTGATGGGTACGGCGTATAACTCCAGTGACCTTGACGCTCATGTGGTGGTGGTGACTTGTGAGAAACCAATGAGTAAGTGTGTTCTTGAGTTTATGCAAGTGTATGTTAATTAGAGAGAGTGAAAGAGAAGAGGGAAAGGGGGAATAGAATAAGTTTGAAATATAATATCAAGAAACAAAAGACAATGAAAGGTAAATGGTCAAACAAGTCAAATCATCACTAGTTAAAACGCAACCCTTCTTGGCGATTAGATTTTCATCATGGAACTTATCGGCGATGCACCGATCTGAGGTTTTATCGCCAAATTGAACAGTTGCCATCACCTGGGTGCATCCTAATGGCAATGTATTTTTGCAATACTTATTCCTTCGCCAAACTATTCAGCAATACGATGAATGGTATCTACCCTTGTTGAATATAACAGTTCTTCTAGGTTGGGAGATATTCTTTGGCAAAGGACTTTGGGGATGCATCAATTAGGTTTGGGCATAACCAAAGCCTCTTCCCTGGAGCTTTGTGAATAATCTCCAAAATCTTTCTATCTCGACTTGTGCTATGATAATTTTTCCCACCTTCCAACTACATCACATACCTACACAAATCAACTCACATTATTCTAAACAAAAAAAAATACTTAGGTTGCCTCCCAAGAAGTGCCTTAGTTATCATCTTGACACGATGTTGTTCTTCATCAATCACGCATCATCAAGGTAGTTCACCTATAAAAAATCCACTTTCGGTGACATCCCATGATAATATTTAACTCATTATCCATTCACCGTGAACTGGGATCCCGTGTCATCTTCCAATTCTATACCTCCACTAGGAAAACATTGAACCACCTTGAAGGGACTCGACCATCTAGTTTTGATCTTACCTAGAAATAATTTGAACCTCGAGTTAAACACTATGACATCATCGCCACTCTTGAACTCCTCATATACTCCTTGTAAGGAGTGGAACTCTCTTCAGCTCTAAGATGGAATTCATCGATCTCTTGAAATTATTCCACCTTTGATTTTGAGGCATCCTCCTAATTCATATTTAACTAGTACAAGGCCCATAATGACTTGTGTTCTAATTCAACAGGGATGTAACAAGCTTTTCCAAACACCAAATGATATGGTCACATGCCAATAGGAGTTTTGAACATAGTTCTACATTCTTATAAAGCATTTTCAAGTTTTTAGGCCCAATCTATCCTACTCACATTCACGGTTTTAGCCAAAATACTTTTTATCTCTCGGTTAGACACTTTTTCTAGACCATTGGCTTGAGGGTGGTATGGAAAAGCCATCTTATGCTTTACTCCATATTTAGCAATAAAAGAACCAAAATATCTATTACAAAAATGAGAACCCCTATCACTTATGATAGCACGGGGTGTCCCAAACCAGGTTAAAATATACCTCTTCAAGAATTGAGTAACACTCTTAGCTTCATTATTTTGAAATGAGATGGCCTTGACCTATTTGAAAATAAAATCAACCGCTACCAAGATGTAGTGGTTCCCATATGACCTCACAAAGGGTCCTATAAAGTCCAACCCTCATACATTAAATAACTACACATCCACACACGGCTTCAAGGATATTTCATGTTTTCTTGAGATCCCACCTTGCCTTTGGCATTTCTCATATGGCCACACTAACTCATGGGTATCATGATACAAGGTTGGAAAATAAAATCTACTTTGGAGAACCTTTGCAGCTATTCGCACACCACCATGAAGACCATGAACTGGTGGTGAATGACATTCTTTAAGAATAGGTCCCATCTCATTCTCTATAGCACAACGATGGATCACTCCATCTGTGCTCTCCCTAAAAAGGTATGGTTCCTCCTAATAATACCTTTTCACATCATGGAAGAAGTGTTTCCTCTCGTAAAGGTTCAAATAATTGGGGAGCACCCTACTTACCACATAGTTAGCAAAGTCCGCATACCATGGTAACATACTCCTCTTTAGTGCCATGACGACCTCATTGAGAAACACGTCATCAATCTCAATTTCACGCAACTTTTCCTTGTAAACTCAAGGCGGGATACATGATTTGCTACTTGGTTTTGACATCCTTTTCGATCCTTAACTTCAAAATCAAACTCTTGAAATAGCAATATCTACCTAATAAACCAAGGTTTGGCTTTCTTTTTAGCCATCAAGTACCTAAGTGTTGTATTATTGTCATGCACAATGACTTTTGTGCCCAAAAAGTAGGCACAGAATTTCTAAAAAACATTGACTACGACAAGCAACTCTTGCTTCATAACCGTATAATTTTGTTGTACATCATTCAAGAACTTTCTAGCATAATGTCGTGATCACATGTATGATTTTAGTTTGTCATCAACTAAACTCTATCTTATTTGACCTGGTTTCTACATATTCATATGTGCTTGTATACTTTTCTTTTCATTTGGGGTTGTCTAGAGAGCCTTTGCTTGTGACCAAGAATGTAGCTACTCCCGTAAGTGATTCTTTAGTAGTGGATCGGTTTTATAAACTTTGTGTGGTGACCATTCAGGAGTATGACACATGGAATGTCCATTTTGTGCTTGATATGTTAGATTTTGATATTATTTTGGGCATGGACTGGTTATCTCTTTACAATAAAGTTTTAGATTGCTTAGCCAAAATCGTTACCTTAGTCATGTCTAGCATATCCTCAGCCATGTGGTAGGGTTCTATTAGTCATGGACCAATAAGGATTAATTCTTACATTCAGGCTAGGATGTTAGTGTCGATGGGTGCTTGTCCTATCTTGCTTATATTTGTGATACTAGTGCCGACACTTTTTCACTCGATTAGGTTCATGTGGTTCACATGTTTGCCAATGTTTATACTACCGACTTGCGTAGTCTCTCGCCTAAGTGTAATATTAATTTTTCTATTATTGTTGGGCTGGGCACCAAACCCATTTCTAGTTCTCCTTTTGACTAAGGGTTTTATCAGGCTGAGTGTTTCATTTTAGGTTGCTCATATTTGGTTTGTGAAGAAAATGGATGGCACTATGCGTATGTTTATCGATTACCAGTAGTTGTATAATATGGCTATAAAGAATAAGTATCTGATGATGCATATTGATGATTTATTTAACCAGCTTCGTTGTACAACCATGTTATCTAAGATTGATTTGAGATCTAGCTACCATTAGTTGAGGATTAGGGTCGCGGACATCCCTAAGACAACCTTCATGTTATAGACATTACGAATTACTGGTGGTGTCTTTTGGGTTGACCAGATCCCTAACAACATTCATGGACTTGATGAACCATGTATTAAGTCCTTATTTGGACTCCTTCGTGATAGTATTTATTGATGACATCCTTATCTACTCAAGGTGTAGGAAGGAGCATGACCAGAATTTGAGGATTTTACTCTAGACCTTGAGAGATCAACGGCTTTATGCAAAAGTCTTAAAGTGTGAGTTGTGGTTTGAGTCTATAGCATTCTTAGGGCAAATGTTGTACAAGAATAGTATTATAGTAGACCCGATAAAGATTGAGGTAGTTTGTGATTAGGCTAGGCCCAGTTCTCCTACCGCAATTCTTAATTTCATTGTATTACCAGGTTATTACTGATGGCTCATTGAGAGGTTTTCTTCTATTGCATCACCACTGACCAGATTGACTAGGAACGATGTCCCATTTCATTGGTGCGACAAGTATGAGGTGATCTTTCTAAAGATTAAGTCTTTACTTACTTTAGCTACTATTCTAACACTTCTAGTTGAGGGCCATGGATTTATAATTTATTATGATGTTTATGTTGTTGGTTTTGGTTATGTTCTGATGCAGTAGGGCCAAGTGATAGCATATGTTTCCAGATAACTGAAGGTGTACAAGTATAACTACCCTACCCATGACTTGGAGTTAGTGGCAGTAGTTTTTGAACTTAAGATATGGAGGCATTACTTATATAGTGTTCATTGTAAGGTATTCACCGACCATCATAGCTTACTATACATTCTAGGATAGAAGGACCTTAATTCGACGCAGCACAGGTGGCTAGAGTTGTTGAAGGACTGTTATATTTCTATTTTATACCATCAAGGCAAGAAAAATATAATAGCAGATGCCTTGAGCTAGAAGGTGGTGAGTGTGGGGAGTTTGGTTTTTCTTACAGCTTCAAAGTGCCCATTAGCCTTGGATATCCAGTCTTTACCCAATAAGTTGGTTTGACTTGATATTATTGATCTATGGAAAGTTCTTGCTCATGTTGAGTCCTGATCTACATTATTGGAGTAGATTTGAGAGTGATAATTTGAGGATAGTTGGTTGAGGGGGATTCAAGATTAGGTGTTAAGAGGTGAGGTTAGGAAGGCTACTTTAGATTTAGAGGGTGTATTAATATTCGAGGGTTGTATTTGTATTTCTGTGATTGGTGAATTGATTCAGTTTATATTATATGAGGCTTATTGCTTCATATATTTCTTTCATCCAGGGTGAACTAAGATGTATAGAGATTTAAGTCATCATTACTGGTGGTGCCACATGAAGAGAGATGTAGTAGGCTTCGTGTGCTTGAACTATCAGAAGGTGAAGTCTGTGCACTTGATACCTGGTGGTTTGATTTAGAGGCTACCTATACCTGAGTAGAAATAAGAGCTAATTGTTATGGACTTTGTGATTGGTTTACCCCTCACTTTTTAGAGTTTTGATAGCACTTGGTTCATTGTTGATCTATTGACCAATTCTACTCATTTTCTACTCATTCAGTCTTCCAACAGTTCGGAGTAGTTGGCCTAGAATTATGTTTGACAGATATTTCATTTGCATGGGGTGTTGGTGTTTATTATTTTTGTAGAAATACCTAGTTCACCTCTATTTTTTGGAAGGCTTTTCAGGAAGAGTTGGGTAATCGGGTAGAGCTCAACATGATATTTCACCCTCAGACTGATAGCCGGTCTGACTGAACCATTCAGGTTCTAAAGGATATATTATAGGCCTACGTCATTGATTTCAGAGGTTGGTGGGATAGTTTCTAGCATTTGTGAGTTTACATATAACAACAACTATCGTTCGAGTATCCAAATGACTCCTTTTGAGGCACTATATGGTTAGGGGGCTGGATCTCCAATAAGGTAGTTTGATTCCCTTGAGTCTAGGCCATGGGGTATAGATCTATTGCTAGATTCATTGGATAGATTTTGGGTGATTCTTGATAGGCTACATGCATCTTAGAGTAGGCTAAAGAGTAATGTTGACCATAGGTTTTGACCACTAGAGTTTGGGGTTAGTGATTGGCTATTCCTTTATGTGTCACCTATGAAGGGCATAATGAGGGTCCAAAAGAGGGGCAATCTCAGCCCCAGGTATATCGGTCCATTCGAGACTCTCCACCGAGTAGGTGATGTGGCATATGAGTTAGCTTTTCCTCTAGCATTTTCTATTATTCACCTTTTGTTTCACGTATCGATCCTTTGATAATATATTCTAGACGAGTCTCACTTCCTCTAGTGCAATTCGGTTAATCTAGATGACCATTTGACTTTTGAGGAGAATCCATTTGCTATTTTGGCTAGGGATGTTAAACGATTGAGATATAGAGATATTCTTGTGTTTATGATCCAATGGAAGCGCCATCCTATCGAGGAGGCTACTTGGGAGGCCGAGCCGGACATACGAGTCCAATATCCTTGCTTAGTCGAGCCTTTAGGTACTTCTTGTCCCATGAATTTTGAGGATGAAATTCCTTTTAGTAATGGATGTTGTAACGAGCCTCCGGGTCATTTCTTTGCATTATATTACTCCCCACTAACAACACATAAACTTTTTAAACACACCCTTTAATTTGTGGCTTCAACTTTACTTTTTCCTTCTTCAGTTTTACACTCCATAACATCTTAATTTTCCAACTAAATTGCTTAGGAGTTTTAGATCAAATTAGTATCAATTGAAATAAAAAAAATAAGCTAAATATGAGGCTACCAAACAATAGGCTAAAGGCTCAACGGGGCTAGCTAATATCATGCATTATGGGTAGATAAAGCAAAGGATAAAACTTAGCTATCAAAGAAATGCCTATATAATCTCCTAAACTCAACATTCTTCATTTTTATTTGCAAACACACTAGGTAAGTTCTAGACATCAATATGCAAGCATGGAATACAACAAAAACCTCACACACATGACACATGTTCAACTCAAGAAGGATCCTTATAGATTCTCAATCAGGCAATTGCAAGAATTCAAAATTAAGCTAAAATCAAATAAGAGTCACAAAATGAACCTAGATGTATCAAAAATAGTCATTCAAACCAATTTTTAGCATGCTTTCACCTTCAAAACACATGCATCATGTAGTCATAGAGCCTAACAAGAGCACCTATTATCCAATTAGTGAAAGGGTTCTACTTATTAAATCTTGATGACTAATTTTCCCTCAAGAAGGTCATCATCCATCCATCTTCATGAAAAATACCTAAGCTATGACTAAAAATTTTAAAATTACTCCTAAAAAAGAAAAGGGATAGTCGGTTCAAAGGTCACCCACTTGGAAAAGAACCGGAAAAAAAAAACAAGGGGTGGATGAAGTGTGCTCCTAAAAAAAAATTAAAAAGAAAAGAAAACTAAAAACTATTTTTCAAATTTTTCAGCAACATAAGAAAATAACCAAAAGACTCCTATAACACATTACACCCTAAACATATATCGGAAGATTCCCCACCCCACACTTAAAATCATACTTTGTCCCCAAAGTACAATTTAAGAATGAAGAATAGAAATACTCCTTGAGGCCTCTAGGCCTAGCTAGTAGCATTGTATCCATCAAAGAGGTCTGGAGGACCCCATTCTTAGTTTTTTCCATGCTCCTTATCTTAGAGCTCAGGTACTCAGACTTTCCTTTAAACTATCAACACTAAACAAAGACAAAAACCAAAGGTGATACCCCCCCCAAAAAAAAAACTACCTTAACGTGGGTTGCCTCCCAAGCAGAGCTTGATTTATTGTCGTGGTACGACACATATCACAACTATTATCCACAGTCGCTCATCATTTTCCACTCTTTCAGGGCCCATCTTCTCCTTCTTTTCTTACCTCTTTCAGGATTCCATTCAAGCTTTTCAGGCTCAGGCTTAGACATCAATTTGGAAAACTCCATTAGAGAGTCCAAAGAGGTAATGGGAAGTTTTCACTCATCTACCCCATACTTATCCACTTTCATAACTGTGATCAACAATAGATATCGGTAGTGTTAGGGTGTGTTAAGTGTTTTGTACACTCTGCAGACCACCTCTTCATCATTAAGTCTCATCTTGAGTGTTCCCTCTCTAACATCTATCAAAGATCCACTGGTAGCCAAGAATAGATGTCCTAATATGATTGGTACCGTGTCATCTACATCATAGTCAAGAACAATAAAGTCTATAGGAATAATGAACTTGCCAACCTGAATAAGAACATCCTCTATAATTCCTTTAGGGACCACTCTAGTTCTGTCTGCCATCTGTAGCACAATTGAGGATGGCCTTGGTTTACCCAAACCAAGAGTATCAAACACTTAAAGGGGAATCATGTTGATGATTTTCCCTAAATCACTCAGAGCTTGAACAATATCACTTTTACCAATTTGTATGGGGATGGTGAAACTCCCAGGGTCTTTGAACTTTTTGGGCATATTGCTCAAAACCACAAAACTGCACTCTTCAGTAAGTGCCACAGTCTCAATATCACCAAGCCTTCTTTTGTTAGCTACCATATCCTTCAAGTACTTAGCATACTTGGTCATTCACTGTAAAATATCTAACAAAGGAAGGTTAATGTGAAGTTCTTTGAACGTGTCAAAGAACTTCATAAAACAAGCATCCTCTTTGGCTTTCGTAAGCTTTTGAGGGAATGGTTATAGTATTTTTTTTTATTCTTGCTCGGACTATTCAGTCTTCTTCTTTTCAACCACTTGTTTTGGGACAATGTTTTTCCACAGGTATCGGTTTTGTTAACTCTACTTGCACCTCATGACTATGCTTTAGTGGTGCAGATTTCAAGTCTCTACCAATCTTCAAAGTAATTGCCATACCCTATTTAGGATTCTCTGTATCATCGAACAAACCCCTTTGAGGTCTTGTATTCTGAGACTAAGCTATCTAGCTCATCTAATTCTCTAAAGCCTGAGTTGCAAGTTGCTGATTTTTCAAGTCTGTAGCCATCTTTTCTTGGTCAGACATAATCTTTTTGAGCATTTCTTCAACATTGCTAGACTGAGCTAGCTGCTAAAAATTCTATGCCTGATTTCCACCCCATGAATAGTTGGGCTGAGTATGAAAATTTTGATTGTAGGGGTTACCGAAATTTTGATTTCCCCATTGTACATTTCCCACAAAATTTACTGACTTTGGATTTGCTCCACATAGGGTTGCATAATGATCACTAACTCCACAAACTTCACACCAAACCTGCACTTGTTGAACATACTGAACTTGCTGTACAGGTTGAACCATATTAGTTGGAGATTTGCCAGAGACATACTCAACTTGTTGAGCTGAATCATTATTTGGTTCTGAAAAGTAAAATTTATGCAGCCAATGCTGTGATCGCATCCCATTATAATGAGCCTAAAACCTTTTTCACTACAAATCTTGAGAAATCACTATACCAATTTGGATTACCCTGTGCAATTTTGTGTAATAGAGTGTACAACTTTGTATATGTTTACTTCAAAGCTTAACCACCTGCAGCTGAATCTAGCAAAATCCTTGTGGGTGGGTCAAGACTTTTGTCACGCCTCAAATTCCAACGGGCGGACTGGCACCCGAAGCCGTTAAGGCCCAGAAGAACCAATCTTCATTCACGTACATTCATATGCATGTCCCTGAGTGAACAACATTCTATCTAATGTAAATACAAGATACCAATGGCGGAAGTCATAGAGAACATATGATATATATAAAACTTGGCCGTTAGGACCATCAAGTCAAAATGGACATACATACTTTCGTTTGTCTTACAACGTCTACAAAGCCTCTAACAGATACATTTACATAACCATCCTAAAGTCGGGACAAGTCCCCACTTTATACAACATTTACATCATACCAAAACAAGTGTACACATGTGACTCGAAAAGCCCCGAACCAATTGGAGCTCACCAATATTCCGTAGATGACCTGCAGCCTACGGTGGAGGTCTACTAGCACCTGTACCTACAGAAAATAAGGTAAGTCCCACAAGGGATGTCAGTACAAAAAATATACTGAGTATACAAGGCCATAAGTAACTACATAAGATATAAGAACTTCACTAAGATCAAGTACAAGTGGGTGGACAATATAGATTAACCACCGTAATATACATGTGCGGAGTCGTGTACATTGCATTTGTTTCTTTCATTTTTCATTCATCTCATTATAACAATCATTCATAAAATATCGTTCATATAATATCATTCATGTAATCATTCGGGATCGCCTCTAGCTAGGCTTTCACCCCTTTGAGTTGCCACCCATTCGAGATTGCCTCTAGCCAGGCTTACGCCCCTTTGAGTTGCCACCCGTTCCCTATAATCCTTTGGGATCGCCTCTGGCTAGGCTTATGACCCTTCGAGTTGCCACTCGTACTCAATATTCATTTGGGATCGCCCCTAGATAGGCTTTCGCACCTTTGGGTTTCCACCCGTACTCAACAAGTATGCATTACTTCAATTCTTTTGTTATAAGAGTGATATGTTGGTGGTTGTAACATTGTTGGAACTTTGGAACAATAGTCCACAATTATGATACACGTGAATAACAATTGGTAACAAACCTGAAATGAGATACTTTAAGACATTTAGGACTAGAAACAAGTGTAATGACAGTGTGAACAATAGATGCTGTAGAAGGATACGGAAAAGAGTAACCTTACATACCTTTTCTTCCAACTATGAACACACAACTCTATATGTGAATAAAATAATCCAGCTCCTTCCTTACGTGTTACTCTAAAACACAAGTACATAACAGAGCTCACGTTAACAACTAACTACATTACAAGTGCATAAAATGATAATGAGCTACGTGACTTCTATATAGCGTCATTTCATCCTTCTACAATACAACTCAGTGCATCACCATACCAACAACACCACAACATTCCACATATTGACCAAGACATCATAAACCAATAACATTTCACACCAAGTTTATCCTTTACACTTCCTCATGAACACTACGTCACAATTACTCCATACAGTCATATCAATACCTTTCACAATAACACATTAACAATAATCCATAATCGATATAATCCAACATGCCTCCGAACGACACCTTAAAGCCATTCAAAAGGTACCATAAGTTGATAATTGTATCCAAGAAGGGTATAGGGGTCTTGGGGGGTCAAAGAGAAGCAAAAACAATCGAAATAGAGTTTCGAACTAACCTGCGAAGCCACCTGCGCCAGCAGGTAACCCTTGGCCCTATCTAGGGCCACCTGCGTTGGCATCTGCACCCGCAGGTGCCCCATCTGCAAGGGCGGGTGCCCGTTTCAGCCTCCAGGGTAATTTTAGGGTCTTTTTTTGTAATAAATGGTCCATGGCCATAATTAAGCTTCTATTTTCATATTTTAGGTCACCTAGGATGCCAACGAACAATCATGGTTTCACAACACACATGAACATCACCAAAACTACATTTTCCTATCAATACGTCACTAATTCCATCCACAATTTCTCCACAACAATTCCAAATGTTATACATAAAGAGAAAACAAGTTAAGGAAATAACCACATATTACATGTTGATATTTAATCCATCAAATTCACTTCCTTAAAGACCACAAGTCCACTTTCAAGTTTATATGGCAAAACTCTTTACCGATTAAGCAAACATAGAGTGTTTTACACATAGTGAACTGTCCAACACTTTGCCAACATAACCAACATGATTTATACACCATCTTAAGCATATAATATACTAAACCATAAGAGTAAGCACTTACCAAAACTTGCAAAAGGGTGATCTTGTCCAGGAGAGTGATAGCTTAGGGTTTATGAGATGAGAGAATATTGTGGAAAAATCTAGAAATGGCATGTGTGTTATAATGAATAAAAATATGATTTTGTGCCTTATATAGTGCCTCAATGGTCATACTTAGCCACACTATGGTCAATAAATGTTATCTTTACTTGGTCAAAGGTGGAATGGGTCATTTCCCAACTTGGGCCATGTCTTTTTGCTTAATATTTGGGTCTCATTTGAGCCCATTAACACAAGACCAATTAAGCCTACTAAACTTAATGTGTAACACACCAACCTTCTCATGTTTAAATTATTCCATAAATTTTATGGTAATTAAATAGGTTCAGAAATGTACGGGGTATTATATCCTCCCCCCTTAGAAACATTCGTCCTCGAATGTTAGTGACATTATCTAATTTAAACAAATTCAAGTCTAGGATCATTCTTCATGTTATCATATATATACATAATATTTATATATACTTACTTGTTATTATTTCGATCCCCCATTGTGCACCTGTTCTTCCATTTGAAACAAATGAGGGTACTTAAACTTCATCATTTCTTCAGTTTCCCATGTGATCTCTTCTACTTGTTGATTCCTCCATAGTACCTTTACGGAAGCTATGTATTTATTCCTCAACCTCCTAACTTGTTTATCCAGAATAGCAATAGGTATCTCCTCATAGGTAAGATCCTCCGTAACTTGTACATCTTCAATAGGAGTAAAATGAGATGGATCTCCTATGCACTTTCGAAGCATCGAAACATGAAATACTTGATGAACTGTGGAGAGTTCTTGGGGTAATGCTAATTCATACGCAACTTGCCCAAATCTTTGGACAACTTCATATGGCCCTATATAATGGGTAATCAACTTCCCTTTCTTTCCAAATCTCATTACCCCTTTCATCGGTGACACCTTCAAGAATACCCAATCACCTATGGAAAATTCAAGCCCTCTTCTTCTAACATCAGCATATGACTTGTGTTGACTTTGGGCCATTTGTAACCGCTGTTGTATCACTTTAACTTTCTACATAGGTTGATAAACAAGATCTGGCCCAAGTAAAGCAGTTTCACCCACTTCAAACCATCCAATTGGTGATCTACACTTCCTTCCGTATAAAGCTTCATAAGGTGCCATTTTGATACTTGAATGATAACTATTATTGTAGTCAAATTCAATAAGAGGTAGATGATCATCCCAACTACCTTTAAAGTCCAACGTGCAAGCTCGTAGCATATCTTCAAGTGTTTGGATAGTACGTTCTGATTTTCCATCTGTCTGAGGATGAAAAGTCGTAGTCAAACTCACTTGGGTTCCCAAACTCCTATGAAAAAGATCTCCAAAAATGTTCAGTAAATTGAGCTACCCTGTCTGATATAACAGAGATTGGAATTCCATGTAATCGCACTATCTCTTTAACATACAACCTTGCATAATCTTCATCTGTATAGGTGGTCTTGACTGGTAGGAAATGCGCTGACTTGGTAAGCCTATCAACTATTACCCATATGGAATCAAATTTATGTAGTTTACGAGGTAAACCTGTGATAAAATCCATGTTAATCATGTTCCATTTCCAGACTGGAAGATTGATACATTGCATGTAACCTCCAGGTTTCTGATGCTCTACTTTTACTTGTTGACAATTTGGACATTGAGCTATGAATTCTGCAATATTCTTCTTCATGTTACCCCACCAATACATTTCTTTCAAATCGAGATACATTTTTGTGGCTCCCAGATGAATAGAATATCGTGAATGATGTTCCTCTATCATAATTTGTTTCCTTAGTTCATCTACATCCGGTACACACATTCTTCCTTGGAACTGAAGTACTCCCTCTTGCATAAGATCAAATGCCTTTGTCAGACCCTGTTGTACATTTTCTTTCAGCTGCAATAACATAGGATCCGCATGCTGCTTCTCTTTTACTTTAGCCATTAATAAAGATTCTGCCGCATTTTGCACAATAACCCCTTCATCTGAAGATTCAAGAAGACGAACTCCTAAGCTGGCTAGTTGATGTAGATCCTTGACTAGGTCTTGCTTTTCCATCAACTGGCCACTAGTGCCTCCTATTGCCTTGTGACTTAATGTATCGGCTACCACATTTGCTTTTCCTGGATGATATAGGATATCAATATCATAGTTCTTTCAATAGTTCAAGCCACCTCCATTGCCTCAGATTTAAATCCTTCTGCTTAAAGATATATTGTAAACTCTTGTGATCAGTATATATATCAACATGAACCCCATACAAATAAGTGCGCTATATCTTTAAAGCAAATATCACAGCTGCTAGCTCAAGATTATGTGTGGGATAGTTACTCTCATGTGGCCGCAACTGTCGTGCTGCATTAATACACATCCTAAACCAACCCCCGAAGCATCACGGTACACCGCATACCCTCCTGTGCCTTATGGAAGTACCAACACAGGTGTAGAAGTTAATTTATCTTTCAGCTCTTGAAAACTTTTCTCACATGCATCATTCCACTGAAACTTGATTGCCTTATATGTTAGCTTTGTTAAAGGTACAGAAATGGAAGAAAAACCTTCAACAAATCTTCGATAATAACCTGCTAACCCAAGGAAGCTATGAATTTTCGTAGGCATCATAGGCCTTGGCCAATTCTTCACCGCTTCTATCTTTTGAGTATCAACCCTTATTACTTCATCTGACACAATGTGACCCAAGAATGCTATGGATTTTAACCAAAATTCACATTTAGAGAACTTTGCATACAACTTACACTCACAAAGAATCTGTAACACCTACTGTAAGTGATTAGCATGGTCCTCTTGTGATTTGGAATAAACCTGGATGTCATCTATAAACACCGTCACGAACACATCTAGAAATGGCTTAAACACCCTATTCATCAAATCCATGAAAACAGTTAGTGCATTTGTTAGTCCAAACGACATAACTAAAAATTCATAATGGCCATACCATGTTCGAAAAGCTGTCTTGGGTATATCTTTTTCTCTAACTCTGACTTGATGGTAACCCGATCTCAAGTCAATCTTTAAAAAACATTTGGCACGCTATAACTGATCAAACAAATCATCAATTCTAGGGAGGGGATATTTGTTCTTGATCGTTACCTTATTCAATTGTCGATAGTCAATACACATTCTCAACGTGCCATCTTTCTTTCGTACGAATAATACTGGTGCACTCCACGGGGACATACTAGGCCTTATGAATCCCTTGTCCAACAAGTCTTTTAATTGCTCCTTCAATTCTCACAATTCTGCTGGAGCCATTCTATACAGAGGAATAGAGATAGGCTGAGTGCCTGGAATTACATCAATACCAAACTCTACTTCCCGTTCTGGAGGTAAACCTGGAAGATTTTCAGGAAATACATCAAGGAATTCATTTACTACTGGAACCGATTGAGGAGTTGGTAGCGTCATATCAGTATCCCACACCCTTACTAGGTGGCATATGTACCCCTTGGATATCATTTTCTGTGCCTTAAGATAGGAAATAAATGTACCTCTCGGTGCTCCAACACTATCCCTCCATTCAAAGACATCCTTTTTTGGAAAATAAAAATGTACTCTCTTAGCTCGACAATCTACCGTGGCATAACAAGAAGCCAACCAATCCACACCCATTATAACATCAAAATCTACCATTTCCAACTCAATAAGATCGGCCAACGTATCGTGACCACAAACAGTAATTATGCAATCTCGATAAACTCTCTTAGCTATAATAGATTCACCGACAAGCGTAGATACTTCAAATGACTTAATTAATAATTTCGGCGTTCTTTTAAATTTTTCCCCAATCAATGGACTGACATATCATAATGTGGAACCAGGATCAATCAATGCATATACATTATGTGAAAATATAGAGAATGTACCTGTAACTACATCAGGAGAAGCCTCCGAATTCTGTCGGTCCACTAGAGCATAGGTGCGATTCTGGGCTCCACTTGAACTAGCTGCTCCTCTAGCACCTCTACCCCGCCCAGTAGGCTGTACTCCTCTACCTAGGGAAGGAACCGATAATGATGATGCAACGGTTGATCCCGTAGGTCGTGCTATACCACCCATGCCCCTTTGTGGGCACTCTCTCACCATGTGTCCTGGCACACCGCAAAAATAGAAAACATTCATTCCAATCCGGCATTCACCTAAATGAGACTTCCCGCAGTGCTGACACGGCTGGCGAGAAAATCCTGTTAGCTGTGAACCTCGAACCACACTGCTTTGCCCAATATAACTACCTCTAGACCCTCAAAATTGAGATTGAGTGCCTGCTGTGGAATAAGAAAATGATGGGCTAGGCAGTCTATTAAAATTCTGAGGCCTAAACTCTCCTTGGGATGCCATGACCTGTCCCGTAGATCTAGCCCTTTTTGACGGCCCTCCTTCAACTTCTTGTGTCCTTCTCCGCTGCCTCTGATCCTCCATTTTCTGTGTAAAAGCCTGTATTGTGGCTATATCCATATCTTTGTTCAAAGAAGCAATGGTACAATCCCTCACCAAATATGGCTCCAATATGTCCACATATCGATGGACTCTGTCATTCATCGTGGCTACTACACTAGGAGCATATCGAGCCAAAGAGTTAAACTGAAGAATGTACTCTCTGACACTCATATTCCCTTGACAAAGATTTAAAAACCGATCCACACGAGCCTCTCGGATCTTATATGGAAGATAATGATCGAGGAATGTCGTTTTGAATTCCTCCCACTAGCTGGAATTGTACCGATACCCCTAGATCATTTCCAATCTTTGTACCATAATATAGCCTCTCCTTTCAATCTATATACTACAATCTCAACTGTTTCTACACCAGTCACATGCATAACATCTAGAGCCCTTTGAATTTGGTCCACAAAGTCCTGTGGGTCTGTATTCGAATCTGACCTAGTGAATGTGGGAGGGTCTAATTTTAGAAAATCTTGTGTCCTTCGACTAGCTGCCCTATCCGCACCATCATTACTTGGCATTGGACCAACTTGTCCTTGATTCTGTGCAGCAACTATACAAGTTAGTATTTGCAACGCATTTCTTAGATACTGCTCAGTAGCATTAATAGGTGATTCGGCAAGTTTTTCTCTCCTTCTCGACTTTTCTGGAGATGGAATAGTAGAAGAAGCCCACGATGCAAACTTAGCGTCAGCCCCACCTTGACTAGCTTGTTCAGGTGGTAATTGACTCGTTCCTTCTCTGGCAAGCATATCTACCTGCTTACCTTTGCCCCTACCTCATCTTGTAATCGGCATTTTACTATAACAAAGAAATCCAATTACAATGGTCAGATATGATTCCACCTACAAATGTGGCTCTAATGCACGATCTAAGAAATGAAGAAAAGAAACAACTCCTAAATGTCTCATAGCCTCCTACTTATAAATGTGGTGCACAACACATCCATAAGTAAGAATCTACTCAGACACAGCTTTGTAGACACCCTTAGGACGACCTGCTCTGATACCACTTTTGTCACGCCTCGAATTCCAACAGGTGAACTGGAACCTAAAGCCGTTAAGGCCCGGGAGAACCAATCTTCATTCACGTACATTCATATGCATGTCTCTGAGTGAACAACATTCTATCTCATGTAAATACAAGATACCAATGGCGTAAGTTAAGGAGAACATATGATATATATGAAACTTTGTCGTTAGGACCATCAAGTCAAAATGGACATACATACTTTCCTTTGTCTTACAACGCCTACAAAGCCTCTAACAGATACATTTACATAACTATCTTAAAGTCGGGACAAGTCCCTGCTTTATACAACATTTACATCATACCAAAACAAGTGTACATATGTGACTCAAAAAGCCCCGAACCAATTGGAGCTCCCCAATATTTTATAGATGACATGCAGCCTACGGTGGAGGTCTACTAGCACCTATGCCTGCAGCAAGTAAGGTAAGTCCCCCAAGGGACGTCAGTACGAAGAATGTATTGAGTATGCAAGGCCATAAGTAACTGCATAAGATATAAGAACTTCACTAAGATCAAGTACAAGTGGGTGGACAATATAGATTAACCACCAAAATATACATGTACGGAGTCGTGTATATTGCATTCGTTTCTTTCATTTTTTGTTCATCTCATTATCACAATCATTCATAAAATATTTTTCATATAATATCATTCATGTAATCATTCGGGATCGTCTCTAGCTAGGCTTCCGCCCCTTTGAGTTGCCGCCCGTTCGGGATTGCCTCTAGCTAGGCTTACGCCCCTACGAATTGCCACCCGATCCAATAATCCTTCGGGATTACCTCTAGCTAGGATTATGCACCTTCGAGTTGCCACCCGTACTCAATATTCATTTCCGATTGCCTCTAGCTAGGCTTTCAGCCCTTTGGGTTGCCACCCGTACTCAACAAGTATGCATTACTTCAATTCTTTTGTTATAAAAGTGATATGTTGGTGGTTGTAACATTGTTGGAACTTTGGAACAGGAACAATAGTCCACAATTATGATACACGTGAATAACAATTGGTAACAAACCTGAAACGAGATACTTTAAGACATTTAGGACTAGAAACAAGTGTAATGACAGTGTGAACAATAGATGCTGCAGAAGGATACGGAAAAGAGTAACCTTACATACCTTTTCTTCCAACTATGAACACACAACTCTATATGTGAATACAATAATCCAGCTCCTTCCTTACGTGTTACTCTAAAACACAAGTACATAACAGAGCTCACGTTAACAACTAACTACATTACAAGTGCATAAAATGATAATGAGCTACGTGACTTCTATATAGCGTCATTTCATCCTTCTACAATACAACTCACTGCATCACCATACCAACAACACCACAACATTCCACATATTGACCAAGACATCATAAACCAATAACATTTCACACCAAGTTTATCCTTTACACTTCCTCATGAACACTACGTCACAATTACTCCATCCAGTCATATCAATACCTTTCACAATAACACATTAACAATAATCCATAATCGATATAATCCAACATGCCTCCGAACGACCCCTTAAAGCCATTCAAAAGGTACCATAATTTGATAATTGCATCCAAGAAGGGTATAGGGGTCTTGGGGGGTCAAAAAGAAGCAAAAACAATCGAAACAGAATTCTGGACTGACCTGCAAAGCCACCTGCACCCGCAGGTGAGTGAGGTGCAGCCGCAGGTGACCCTTGGCCCTGTCCAGGGCCACCTGCATTGTCATTTGCACCCGCAGGTGCCCTGTCTGTGAGGGCAGGTGCCCGTTTCGGCCTCCAGGGGTCATTTTAGGATCTTTTTTTTTATAATAAATGGTATATGGTCATAATTAAGCTTATATTTTCATATTTTAGTTCATCTTGTATGCCAACGAACAATCATGGTTTCACAACACACATGAACTTCACCAAAACTACATTTTCCTTTCAATACGTCACTAATTCCATGAACAATTTCACCACAACAATTCCAAATGTTATACACAAAGATAAAACAAGTTAAGGACATAACAACATCTTACATGTTGATATTTAATCCATCAAATTCACTTCCTTCAAGACCACAAGCCCACTTTCAAATTTATAAGGTAAAACCTTTTACCGATTAAGCAAACATAAACTGTTTTACACATAGTGAACTGTCCAACACTTTGCCAACATAACCAACATGATTTATACACCATATTAAGAATATAATATATTAAACCATAATATTAAACACTTACCAAAGCTTGCAAAAGGGTGATCTTGTCCAAGAGAGTGATAGCTTAGGGTTTATGAGATGAGAGAATATTGTGGAAAAATCTAGAAATGGCATGTGTGTTATAATGAATAAAAATAGATTTTTTGCCTTATATAGTGCCTCAATGATCATCCTTAGCCACACTATGGTCAATAAATGTTATCTTTACTTGGTCAAAGGTGGAATGGGTTATTTCGCCACTTGGGCCATGTTTTTTTGCTTAATATTTGGGTCTCATTTGAGCCCATTAACACAAGACCAATTAAGCCTACTAAACTTAATGTTTAACACACCAACCTTCTCATGTTTAAATGATTCCATAAATGTTACGGTAATTAAATAGGTTCAGAAATGTACGGGGTGTTATAACTTTTAACAAAAGTTTGACTAATACCTCATGGGATTACTGATGATGTGGGAAATCACTGAGAATATCTTTGAACCTCTCCCAAGCTTGGTACAATTTCTCCTCGGTCATCTACTTGAAGCTAAGGATTTCACTTCTCAATTTTGCAATCTAACCAGATTTGAAGAATCTGATGAGGAACGTTCTTGTAAGATTGTCCCATGTTGTGATATAATTCACAAGCTCTCCATTTAACCACTTCTTAGCTTCTCCTAAAAGTGAGAATAGGTAAAGTGTAAGCCTCACATAATCTGTGGAGACTTCTATATGAATGAACGTGTCACTAATATATAGAAAATTTTGAAGATAGACCTGTGGGTCCTCGTGAGTCTGATAAGTGAATTGTCCACTAGTGTGCAAAAATTGCACCATGTTCTATTGCATCTCAAATCTACCTGCAGGTTTTGGTTTGCAAATGGCGTAGGTAACATTAGTTGTGAGTGAGATCACCATTTCATGCACTTTCCTTGGTGCTGCCATGACTTCAGGAGAAACCTCGACCTGTATATCCTTTTCAACCTATGATATTGGGTAGAGAAGTGTTGCTTCTCTTCACAACCGATGTAAGAGATGCTCAGGTTTAAAATCTAGTTAGACCAAATCCTTATACCTTGCTAGTTTACTAGCTTCTCTAACCTGTACCTGCAAGATGAGTATCTAATACCAAACTATTAGCAGCTATCAAATAGAACAGTGAACTTAAAACTAGAAATTTACTAATCTTTAAGTCCCCAGCAACGACACCAAAAACTTATTGAGGTCCACCGCACATGCAAGTGCATGTGATCATATCAAGTAATAGAGAATCTCTTTTGAGTCAGATGTCAAACCTATAGGGACTTTAAAGTTATTTCAGTTTTATTTCCAATTATACTTATCAATTTAACAAGCGCGAGTTTATAACAAGATTATGAAAATTGTAAATATAAACTATGTAACAAAAAAATAGCAATGGTATGAAATTGGAATTATAAATAATATATGGAGAGTTTCAAAGGTTGAGGCTTCTATGTTACATTCATGCATAACTATAGTTTCTGGCCGGTGTTGGCGTTTATCGTGATTGTTGATCTATGTGGTTGATATTATAACTAGTGAATGGTCACCCTTTAAGTCATGTACCCAAATTAGTATCATAACTACATCATTGAGTGGGGATGTGAGTCTCTAATTTGAATGCATTAAGCTATCTTTCCATTTATTAACCCAGTAAGGCATTTAGGTATATCTATACCCTAACCACAAAGTCTCCTCTAACAAAGTAAAGATAAGATCCATACTGCCTACGTTCTTTGTTCCGTTCCTCCACTCCTATGGTCAATTTATTTTGAGACTTGGATTTATCCTAAAGTTCATGACTCCATAGAATAGTAAAGCAAGAATGCAAGAACAATCATATGACATGATAAACATATAAACCAAACTATAAAACCCATAATTAAGCAATCATGTTGTAGACTCAACCCTAGAAAGAGGTTTTGTAGCCACTCATAGTTTAAAAAGAATCACCATTTATGAATTCATAAAGTAAAATTACAATAAAGAAAAGTGTAAGAACAAAGAACCCTAGTTTGAGCTCCTTTATGTCTTGTCTTCTTTCCAATTAGTGTATGATCCAAAGAAGATCTATAATTTTGGCCAAGTGCTCTTTATATAAAACTGAAAGTCGTTCCTAATTTATCCCACACGAGATATATGCATTGAACAACTTTCCCTCAGCTTAAACTATGTAGAAAACCAAGTTCTAGCCTCTTTGAATGTATTGTTTGTGTTGTGTGTTGTGATTTCATGTTGTGGACTGCCCCAAAATGTTCTCCCCCTCTTTTCTATATGTTTAGATGTTTATATAGCCTCCTAGTCGTGATAACCAAGTCCCTATCAAAAGGATTAGATACAATTACAAACTTGTTTCCCACTCAAACTAGGCTAGGACTAGGAATAATGTTTTGCACGTAACTAGGACTAGGATCAACTTTCTTCCCATCTAGAGGGGGTGCACATTGCGGAGGCCATAACCGGCAGTAGGAGGCATGTGGCTTTGCTATTTTTAATGCCAATCTAGTGGCCAACCTGAAAAGGTGTCGAGTGGTCTAGCTGAATTTGAGGTGGAGTTGTACGGCGCGAAGAAAGCTGTAAAACAACATAATTTTTCCTGGTTTTCACTCTATGCTTCTCGTCAAGCTTACTTCTTGTTTGCTCACCTATTGTGGCTAATGTGAAGCTTAATTTATCACCTAAAGCAGCTCTAATGTTCGTCTATAATAGCTCATAACAAACATTAAGCCATACAATATAATAAAGCTCATCAAAAGCATACTAGAACAAGCATAACTTAGGATGACTTGACTAGTTATATCATCTAATCTTTATTTGATCATTTTGGCTCTTGTTTTGGGTCAATTACACCTAAAACCATATGAACATGAGGCTTAGCACCAGTTTACACAATTATCACTAAATACACACATCAACACACTAAGTTATCTTCAACACTAAGCTAAACATGTGTAGATAATGACACTTAGGTATATAAATACGCCTAAGATTAGCACCCATTAGCGAGAAAGGTACAGTCTTTGTCTAGTGATTTTCTATGATTGTAGGAAACTAGCGAAGGGAGGGTGTTAGTACATATGTAGGTCAGGTCTACATTTTATGACAAAATCCAAAGAATGCAGTTCAAGGATAAGAAGTTAAGCAACCTCAGAGAAACGTGTTACATGGTGAGGCAAGAGAGGCCATTATTGATGATCATAGAGCATTGAGGATTTGGGGGAGCGTGTGCATACCCCAAGTAGGCAATTTGATTCCAACTATTTTGGCGAAGGCTCATAATTCTAAGTACTCTATATATCTAGGTGCCAACAAGATGTATAAGTACTTGAGACAACATTATTAGTGATGAAGAATGAAGCAGGACATTGTAGATTTTGTAACCAAGTGTCAAAACTGCTAACAGGTCAAAACAAATACCGAAATCCTAGTGGTGGTATATTTCAAAGAATGCCCATTCTGATATGGAAGTGGGAACAGATATTGATGGACTTTGTAGTGGGTCTTCCAAAAACATTGAGGAAATACGACTCTATATGAGTTATTGTAGACCAATTGGCGAAGTCAGTTTACTTTATTTCGGTGAGAGTAGACTATAATGTTGCGGAGTTGGCCAAGATTTATGTGAAGGAGATTGTAAGGCTAAATAGGATGCCAGTGTTGATTGTGTCAGATAGGGGTACTAAGTTCACCTCCAATTTTTTGGAAAGATTTTAGTCAGAATTAGGTTCTAGATTGGACCTGAGCATAGCTTTTCACCCACAGACCGATGGTTAATTGGAGAGAATTATCTAAGTTCTTGAGGACATGCTTCAGGCATATGTTATGGACTTTGAGGGTAAGTGTGACCAGTATTACCGTTATGTGAATTTGCCTATAATAATAGCTACTACTCTAGTATTGACATGGCCCCTTTTGAAGCCTTATATGGTAGGAGGTGTAGGTCTCTAATTAGGTGGTTTGATGTAATGATCCAAATCATCGTTATGAAGAAAGAGTGGGTAAAATTTACACTTAGACTTCCCTTAGCCGATTTTTGAGAAATTCAGGGCTAGTCTAGGATTGGATGATATTTGAGGATGTGTTAGTCAAATAAAATTTGGTACTAATGTGATGGTTGGTAGTGATGTTGGATATGATATTTAGATAGACAATGAGTTTAGGGAGTCGTAGCAACTTTTGGCACCTGAAACAGAGTTATAGAACTCCAGTTATAGAGTATACCATGGATGAGTTAGTTCAGAATGTTATAATTCATGGTGTGTGTTGTAAAATGAGGAAAACTCAAGAAAGGTCCCCAGTTTCTACCTCAGACCGCTGCCGCAGAAAAAGTAACCACTACAGTGGACCTCTATTTTAAGGTGCAAATTGCTGCAGTAGTAAATTATTCACTGTAGTGATAGAGCGCAGGATTGGACAGTTTTAAAAAGCAGAAAGCATTTTCATTCCCCACTTTTTCAAAAAAAATGCAAGGGAACATTGGAAAGGAAATTTTCAGAGGGTTTTTGAGTTTTTCATATTTGAAGATAAGTCATTACATTTTAGACTTGAAAGTACTTCTTATAACCTTAGAAAATCAGTAGAAATGAATTCATGGTAGAAAATTTGAGTTTGGACCTACTTATAGAAATTGATGAAAAGTGGTGGGATTGTGTATTTCAGTAAAGAATGATTCTAGGGTGTTATAAAATATTAATGGAGGTGAAATTACGATTGTTCATTCTAATTCAAGTAGAATCTTTGTGGTTTGAGAGATAGAAAATCCTAAGATGATGAAATAGGGTGAATTTTTGACTAAAATTAGTGATTTTGATCCCTAGTAGTTAAAAAGGGGTGTAAATTATAGAAATGGGTATATATTTGTGTTGTTGTAGATCAAAAATGAGTTGAACGAGAATGAAAGGGCAAAAGTGTGGCTTAAGGGTGACTTAAGCAAGGAATTGAGATAGGTTATGGTTTTGTTGTAGCACTTAATTTCGTGGCTTTGTGCTTGTTTGTAATTCAAATATCTATGAGTGCCTTCTAGCATGACTTATGATTTATTGACCGCATTTCATTTTCATACATTATGGTGTTACGGAGGTATGATGAAAGGGATGTTGATGTTATTATTGAAATCATGAAGTTCATGATGTTGTTGGTTTTGATTAAGGGTTGGGTACCATGATAGTATGATATGATGATGTTGATATGTAACCCATGAGATTCATGGGGTTAGTTATGCTTATGATTATTGATGAGGTTGAGATGAGTAAGAGATGATGCGCACATCCTGCATACATGCACTTATTCATATGCATTGGGTGTCTTTATGATGATTATAGGTGACAATGAATTGTTAATGAAAGTATCTAAGTGTAAAATCTTATAAAAGAAAACTTGTGAATTACACTATATGATGTATTTAGTTGTTGATTTCTTTGATTATGAGTTCTGTTATGATCACTTTTATACTTGTCTAACTCGCTTACTTGTACATTGTTGTACTGATGCTACTTGTACTCTTCTTTTGTTGAGTGTAGAACATCTTCAAGTGGCTGCTACACGACCTCGTCTCTAGTTAACGGTTCAGACTTGATTTTGAGGGTGAGCACCATGACCGGGCGACCTTTGGATCTTCCTATTGATGTTGATGTCCTTTGTTTTAGGACTAAGATGATTCTTAATTAATTATGTTTTTAGCTATTGCTAGTTGTTTTAGACTTAGTTTATTCTTAGATGATCTTATATGGTGACTTCAGGTCCTGAAGATGTAATAAATAGAGGCTTGTGCACTCTATTAGTTTTGGATTGATGTTGGTTTGACGGGAAATTTAAACTATTAAACAAACTTTCTTTTGCACTTTTTTAAAACTGAGGATTAATAAAAGGTGAATACAAAAGTAACACTTAAGTTAGTAAGGCTTGAGATTAGTATGGTTATTCCGCCATAGATTAAGGTGATGCCAATCATGATTGATTGGGTCGTGACATTTAATGCTTTAGAGGTGAGACCTTGGGGGCACTGACATGCTCAGGGACTCTATGAAAAAAGTGAGATTCATACAGGAAAAGCTCATAGAGGCTCAAAGCCGACAAAAAGAATATATCGATAATAAGATGAGAGATGTGAAGTTTGAGAAGGAGGAGAAAGTAATCTTGAAGGTGTCACCCATGAAGGGTGTAATGTGGTTTGGCAAGAAGGACAAGTTGAGCCCAAAATACATTGCACCCTTTGGGGTTTTGAAGGGAGTAGGGTCGGTGGCATACAGAATGGCCTTATCTCCTAGTATGTCTGGGGTTCACTCGGTATTCCACGTGTCTATGCTTAAAAAGTACCACAGAGATGGTGATTACATCATTCACTGAGATCCTGAATTATTTGATAAGGAGTTGTCTTATGAAGAGGAGCCAATTGCCATATTAGATAGAGATGTGAGAAATTTGAGGACTAGGGTGATTTTGTATGTAAAGGTTTAATGGAGGAACCATACTATTGAGGAAGAAACTTGAGAGACGGAGGTCGACATGCGCAGGAGATATCCACACTTATTCATTAGCCCAGGTACTTTTCCCTTGCCTTGCTACGTCGTTAGGGATAATTGTCATTAGATGAAGATTGAGTGGTAAATTGGTATCTAATATAATGACTCAAATTGTTTTTACGCTGAAAGAAGGTGGTAAAATTTGCACTTAGACTTCCCTCAGCTAATTTTTGAGAAATTCAAGGCTAGTCTAAGATTGGACGATTTTAAAGGATGTGTTAGTCAAACAAAATTTGGTAATAATGTTATTGTTGCGAGTGATGTTTGGTGTGATAATTAGATAGCTAACAAGTTTAAGGAGCCATAGCAACTTCCGACACCTAAAACTGAGTTATAGAACTCCGATTATAGAGTTTACTGTGGAGGGGTTGATTCGCGATGTCATAGTTTGTGAATTGTGTTGTAAAATAAGCATAATTGAAGAGAGGTCTCGAGTTTCTACCTCGGAACATTGCATCAGAAAAAGTAACTATTGCAGTGGTACCACTACAGCGAAAATAGGTATCACCGCAATGGACCTCTATTTTAAGGCGCAAACCGTTGTAATGGTAATTTAATCGGTACAACTGTAACAAGAAAAATTTGACAATTTTAAAAACCAAAAAATGTTTTTATTCCTCACTTTTTTGAAAAATGCAAGGAAGCTCTGGGAAGGCGATTTTCAGAGAGTTTTTGAGGTCTTTCATATTTAGGGGTAAGTTATCACATTCTAGACTTGAAATTACTTTTTATAACATTCAAAAATCATTAGAAATGAATTCATAGTGGAAACTGGGGTTTATCCCTAGTTCATAAAAATTGATGAAAAGTGGTGGGAATATGCATAAATTCTATAAAGAATTATCCTAGGGTGTTAGAAAATACTAATGGGAGTGAAATTACGGTTTCTCATACTAATTCAAGGAGAATTCATGAGGTTTAAGAGATATAAAACTCTAAGATGGTGAAAAAGGGTGTGTTTATAGCTAAATCAGTGGTTTTTGATCCCTATTAGTTAAAAGGGGATGAATTATTAAAATTGGTATATGTTCTTATTGTTATAGATTAAGACCGAGTTGAACGAGAATGAAAGGGCAAAAATGTGGCTTAAAGGTGACTTTGAGCAAAGAATTGAGATAGGTTATGGTTTTATTGTAGCACTTAGACTTTCTTGGCTTTGTGCTTGTTTGTAAACTAGACATCTATGATTGCCTTCTAGCATGACTCGTGATTTATTGACTGCATTTCATTTCATATGCATTTTGATGATATTGGGTGATGGAGAATTGGGTATCATGCCGGTACGGATATAATGTATTGTGATAAATTATTAGGTACCACGCCGGTACGATATGATGTTGTTGATGAGGTTGAGAAGAGTAAGATATGATGGACACATCTTGCATATATGTACTCATTCATATGCATTGAGTGTCTTTATGATGATTATATGTGGTGATGAGTTGTTGATGAAAGTGACTAAGTATAAAAGCCTGTGAAAGTAAACTTGTGAATAATACCTATATGATGTTTTTAGTTGTTGATGTCTTTGATTATGAGTTATGTTATGATTGCTTGCTTACTTGTACATTGTTGAGTTAGTCGGCCTATGTTGCCTACCTATACTTATTGATGTACTGATGCTACCTGTACTCTTTTTATGTTGAGTTCAGAACATTTTCCAGTGGTTGACACACAACCTTGGCTCTAGGTAGCAATTCAGACTTGATTTTAAGGGTGAGCACCATGATCGGGCAACTTTTGGATCATTCTATTGATGTTGATGTCCCTTGTTTCAAGACTAAGATGATTCCTTATTGCTAGTGTTTTGGATAGTTTTTAGTTGTTTCAGACTTTGTTTATTCTTAGATGTTCTTGTATGGTGACTTCAGGTCTCGATGATGTATTTTTTTAGAGGGTTTCGCACTCTAAGTTTTGATGTTGATGTAGGGTTTGAAATAACATTAACTTATTGACTTTTATATAAGATGTTCGAAGCTTGTTAACAAACACTAAAATAAATGGTAATGCTTGGGTTAGTGAGATGGGTTTAGTATGGTTCTGCCGTCATAGGTTAGGGTGGGTGCCACTCATGACCGTTTTGGGTCGTGACAAATACCCATACAAAAAATATGAAAATTGGGCCTGAAATTGGGTCAAATATCAATCCTTAGGGCCCGTTGATGAAATTTCCAATGTAAGTACACTCCGCCAAGGATAAGAAAATAATGCCCGAAAGTTGGGTGAAGACGAATTTGAATTTAACCACAATTGGTTCGAAAATCCCCTTTAATGGTGGAATTCAAAGAATTAAAGATGGAAAAGATGCGAGATGAAGTAAAGGAATGTAAATATAAAGGAATTGGACTTACCAGGTGTAAAATTCTCCAAAAATGGTCTCAATTCACCATAACTCTAGCTCTCAACACTTTAGAAAAAGAATTGAAGTGTTGGAGAAGAAGTGTGTATTTTTATACAATGATCATTGCTTTAGTGGTGGTTTGATCGCAGAAGCAACACCGATTTAGCAGCCAAATTTTCGCGAAAATGGAAGTTAGTTAAAATCAAGTCTTCTGTTGAAGCGGCTCCGCCAATGAAAAAAAAGGCTCGTAAAAGATATGACCAGCTAACGTCAGCAACCATCGTTGGTGTGGCTAATATTCCATAGCAGCATATCCGCTGAAGTAGGCCAAGCTCCGTAGAAGCGACAGCCCTAACAGCTTTTACCAACCAACCCAAGTTCCGAACGACCGCTTGGAACATGTTCGAGAGCACACAAAAACAAATGGAACACGCTACCCAATTGGAAACGGCATTCCTGAGTCAATAACTTCATCAAAACGACCAATGGATGTTATTTCAACGAGGTGTTGACTGAATTCATTAATGAGTTGGCAATTTGTGACTCATTTACCCTTAAATTAGGGAGAAAACATGTCCTCAATGCTAAATTGAAGCATTTTTAATGTTGATTTGGTTTAATTTCAGGGTAAAGGCCTAGAAGTGATCAAAATAGTAAAAAAGAGTGAAAAGAGGCAAAAAGATTGAAGATGGAAGGAAAAATTGCACAAAGGCATAAAAGAGACACTTTGGCGCATTTCCAAAGTGATCAGTGGATCACCAATTAAGCATCCCCATCACTAAATCTAACGAAAAAAGGGAAAGAAAAACAGAAGTAAAATGGCGACGGAATGGACATATCGGTGCATTATTGAACCGATCGGCGGACCAAATCTTACATTTCCAAAAGGAATAGAAGCCAACCCTTGGAGCATGTCATGTTGATGAATCAGTGAGCCATGTACAATTTGGCACATCGCAGACTCATTCGGCGATGGAATCGGCTCAACCAAATTGTCATACGGTGGCATTTCTGTAATTATGTGGCCTATTTTTCCTGATGCTATTTAAGCCTTTTTGGTCATTTGAAACCCTATATTTGGTCAATTTTGGTTATGCTTAAGCTTGTAATAAAAACCTAATCTAGGGATTTACTACACTTAGCTTGGAATTTTGTCACGCCTCGAATTCCAACGGGGCGGACTGGCACCCAAAGCCGTTAAGGCCCGAGAGAACCAATCATTATCCATGTACACTCATATGCATGTTTCCGTATGAATATCATTCTATCCCGGGTAACTAATAAATACTAAAGGCGGAAGTCATGAAAAACATATACAATATATGAAACTTGGTCGTTAGGGCCATCAAGTCAAAGTGGACATATATCTCTTACATTCATCTTCCCACATATGTCTACAAAGCCTCTAACAGATACATGTACATAACCAAGATACATTCAGGATGAGTCCCCGCTTTATACAAAAATTACAATACCAAAATAATGTACACATGTGACTCGAAAAGACCCGAACCAACTGGAGCTCACCAATGATCCGCAGATGACTCATAGCCTACGGTGGTGGTCTACTAGAACCTGTTCCTATAGAAAGTAAGGTTAGTCCCCCAAGGGGGTCATTACGAAGAATGTACTGAGTATGCAAGGCTATGAGCAACTGCATAAAAGATATAAACTTCAATGAGATCAATATAAGAGAATAGTCAATATGGATAAACCACCGTTCTGTATGTGTGGGAGCATGTACCTTATATTCATTACTTTGTTTGCCTTTATGTACATTATCGTCAATATTTATAACCGTCAATATAATATATATAACCGTCAATATATAATACCGTCAATATAACCCGGGCCCAACTGATCAGTGGGAGAATAATATAATATACAATAAATAAATAAAGCAGGTTCGGCCCTTTGGACTACCCCCTGTTAGGTTCGGTATCAAGTTAGGCTTTTGCCCCACTGAGCTTCCTCCCTGCTATCACCCGAAAATCAATGAAGCAGGTTCGGTATCAAGTTTGCCTTTTACCCCACTTAGCTTTCCCCATGATCCAACAATATCGGGATCGCCCCCAGTTAGGCTTTCGCCCCTTTGGGTTGTCACCCGTACTCAATAACCATTAAGTAACCACAAAGTAACCATAAAGTAACCATAAAGTAACCATAAAGTAACGATAGAGTAACCATAGAGTAACCATATATGCATTACTTCTTTCATTACTTCTTTGCATTACTTTTTTCCTTTACTTTTGTGAGATTGATACATTGGGGATCATGACATTATTGGAACTTTGGAACATAACATTATTGGAACTTGGTAGTAATGTCCATACTTATTTTATACATGAATTAAAATTGGTCAATGAATAAGGAACATGTGAATAACAATAGATGACAACTTGAAATGATATACCTTTGAATATGTCGGAATAGAACAAGTACAATGACAATGTGAACAATATGCACTGCAGAACGATTCGAAAAGAGTAACCTTACATACCTTATATTACCAATATGAATACACAATCCTATATGTGATTACGATAATCCAGCTCCTTTCTTACGTGTTACTCTACAACACAAGTTCATAACGGAACTCACATTAACAACTAACTACATTATAAGTGCACCAAATGATAATGAGCCACGTGACTGCTATATAACATCACTTCGTACCTTACAATACAATTCACTCCATTAACATACCAACAACCTCATAACATTCCACACATTGACCAAGACATCATAAACCAATAGCATTTCATACCAAGTTTATGCTTTACACTTCCCCTTCAACACTGTGTCACATTTACCTCACTACGTCACGTAAACACCTTTCATAACAACATATTAAAGACAATAAATAATTTATACCACTCAAAATACCTCCGGGATACTCCTTTAAAGTCATTCAAAAGGTACCATAAGTTGATAATTGCATCCATAAAGGGTATAGGGGCTTTGGGGGGTCAAACAGATGCAAAAACATGCAAAACAAACTTCTGGGCTGACCTACGAAGCAACCTACGCCCAAAGGTGGTTGAGTTTCATCCGCAGGTGACCATTGGCCTGGTCCAAGGTCACCTGCGTTGGCATCTGCGCCCGCAGGTGCCCCACTTGTGAGGGCGGATGCCCGTTTCACCCTCTGGGGGTCATTTTAGGGTCCTTTTTCGCAATGAATGGTAAATGATCATAAATAAGCTTCTATTAACATATTTTATATCATATTATATGCCAATTAACAGCCATGTTTTTACAACGCACATAAACATCACCAAAACTACATTTTCCTTTCAATACGCCACCGGTTCCATGTACAATTTCACAACAACAATTCCAAATGTTACATTCAAAGAGAAACAAATTTAAGTATATAAACACATATTAAATGTTTATAGTTAATCCATCAAGTCACTTCTTTCAAGACCACAAGTCCACCTCCAAGTTTACAAGGCAAAACCCTTTACCGATTAAGTAAATGTACACTATTTTACACATAGTGAACTGTCCAAAAATTTGCCAACATAACCAACATGAGTTATACACCATATTAAGCATATAATATATTGAACCATAATATTAAACACTTACCCAAACTTACAAAGGAGTGATCTTGTCCAAGGAGATAGTTGCCTTAGGGTTTGTGAGTTCAGAGAATGTTGTGGAAAATTCTAGATTTTGGCATGTGTCTTTTGTGGAATAAAATATGATTTTGGTGCTTTAATATCCCCTTAATGGTCATACGTATCCACCTTTGATCAATAAATATGATGTTGACTTGGTCAAAAGATGAATGGGTCATTTCCTTTTTGTTGGGCCATGTCTTTTACCTAATTTTGGGCCTTAAATTGAGCCCATTTGCACAAGGTTTGTTTAGCCCAATAGCTTTCATTAATAATATACCAACTATCTCATATTTAAATAATTCCATAAATGTTATGGTAATAACATAGGTTCGGAAATGTACGGGGTGTTACATCCTTCCCCCCTTAGGAACATTCGTCCTCGAATGTTAGTAACATTATCTCATTGAAACAAATTTAAATCTGAGTGTATCCTTCATGTTCTCATGTACACATGATACTTGTAGAGACTTACTTTTTAGTACTTCAATTCCGCACCTTGAACTTGTTCTTCTATTTATAACAAATACGAGTACTTTAGATTTCATCATTCCTTTGGTTTCCCATGTGATTTTGTCTACTTGCTGATTTCTCTAATAGTACCTTTACGGAAACTACTTCTTTATTTCTTAATCCTTTCACTTATCGATCAAGAATAGTAGTAGGTACCTCTTCATATGTGATATCCTCCGTAACTTGTACATCTCTCCCATACATTTTCGAAGCATTGAAACACGGAACACTGAATGAACTGTGGGGAGTTCTTGGGGTAGTGCTAATTTATATGCAACTTACCTAAATCTTTGCGTAATCTCATATGGCACGTTATATAGGGCCAACTTTCATTTCTTTCCAAATCTCATTACCCCTTTCATTGGTGACACTGTCAAAACTACCCAATCACTTATGGCCAATTCTAATTCCCTTCTTCTAATATTGACATATGACTTGTGTCAACTTTTGGGTATTTGTAGCCACTATTGTATAACCTTGACTTTCTCTATAGCTTGACGAACAATATTTGGCCCTAGTAAAACAGTCTCACCTGCTTCAAACCATCCACTTGGTAATCTATACTTTCTCCCATATAAGTTTCATAAGGTGTCATTTTGATACTTGAATGATAGCTATTATTGTAGGCAAATTCCATAAGAGGTAAATGACCATCCCAACTACTTTTAAAATACAATGTACAACTTGTATCATATCTTCAAATGTTTATATAATACATTCTGCCTGTCTATCCGTCTGAGGATGAAAAGTCGTACTTAAATTCACTTGGATTCCCAAACTTTCCTGGAAAGATTTCCAAAAGTGTATAGTAAATTGAGCTCCCCTGTCGGATATAATAAAGAGTGGAATCCCATGTAATCTCCCTATCTCTTTAACATACAACCTTGCATAATCTTTAGCTGTATAAGTGGTCTTGATTGGTAGATAATGCACTGACTTGGTAAGCCTGTGATGAAATCCATGTTAATCATGTCCCATTTCTACTGGAACATTTATACATTGCATAAAACCTCTAGGTTTCGGATGCTCTACTTTTACTTATTGACAATTCGAATAATGAGTTACAAATTCTGCAATGTTTCTTTCATGTAACCTTACCAATACATCTCTTCAAAATCATGGTACATTTTGGTAGCTCTCAAATGCATAGAATACCATAAATAATGTACCTCTGTCATAATTCATTTTCTTAATTCATCTATATCCGGTACACACATTCTACTTTGGCCCTGATTTATTCTCGCTTGCATAAGATCAAATGCCTTTGTCAAATATTGTGTGCATTCAATTTTAGCTGAAATACAATAAGGTTCGTATATTGCTTTTTCTTCACTTTAGTTACAAATGAAGATTCTGCCGCATTTTACACTATAATTCATTCATCTGGAGTTTCGAGAAGATGAACTCCCAAGCTGGCTAATTGATGTAACTACTTGACTATACTTTGCTTTTTGGTCAACTGGCTACTAGTGCTTCCTATTATTTTGTGACCTAATACATCGGCTATTACACCTGTTTTTCTCTGATGTAATATCAATATCATGGTCTTTAATAGTTCCAGCCACCTTTTATGCTTCAAATTTAAGTTTTCTGCCTAAACATATATTGCAAACCCCTTTTTGTGATCAGTATTTATGTCAACATGACCCTATACAAATAATGGTGCCATATATTTAAAGCAAATATCACAACTGCTAGCTCAAGATAATGTGTCGGATAGTTCCTTTCGTGTGGTCACAACTGTTGTAACACCCCGTACCTTCCCGGCCCTACTTGACAACCTTGAACCATGTTTACCCTAGGTTCGAGAGCAATAAGTACGTATTTTGCATTGTTATTGATGGAACATTTGATATGGTGCTAGTAAATGTGATTAGACCTTTGTAGTAGGTGGTGTTTGTGACTTTTTGGGGCATTTGTGGGGTGAAAAGTGAGGTTTAAGGGACATCCAAGCAAAATATCTTAAATATAAGAGGTAAGCAAAAGGTTGGAACTTGAAAGATCCAACTAAATCCACAAAGAAAAGTCAAAATCAAAAATTAAGTGTGGGGCGCTGCAGGTGGCGTACCAAGCCACTTTGGACTGAAATTTTTGTGGTACATGAAGCAAGGGGGCGCGCCTGGGGGCATGCCAGGCTGCTAATGTGCACCTGTTCAGGTGCTGAAATTATTCTAAGTCCCAAGGGCGCCTGGGAGCGTGCCGGGGTGCTTTTTGCCCGATTTCTTCTACGATTATTAGTCTATAAAGAGGATTCTTGGGTTATTATATAATTATTCCATATTGGAAGGACTACGCTTGGACGTTGTTGGCATCCAAATTTTGGTTTTACCGTTATGCTAAAAATAAGCCATGAATGGCTAGAATCACTTGTACTTGGGATCGAGGCTATGAATATGAGTCTCGTGAGTTAAATATTGTCGTGAAATTTATGGAACTATTTAAACATGAGGTAGATGATGGGTTACACATTGAATTTGGTGGACTAAGTTGACATGTGTTATTAGGCTCAATTTAAAGCCCAAATTGGAACAAAAGACATGGCCCAAGAGGGCAAAATGAACCATTCTTCCATTTGACCAAGCAAACACTGCATTTTATGCCAAGAATTGGCTAAGGATGACTTGAGAGACTATATAAAGGAAAAAAAGCTGATTTTTAATTCATTATGACTCTCATGCCTTTCTAGATATTTCCAAACATATTTCTCTCAACACAAACCCTAAGGCACCTAGTCTCTTTGGTAAAGATCATCACTTTGCAAGCCTTGGTAAGTGCCTACTCTCATGGATTAATATATTATATGCTTAAGATGGTGTATATATCATGATTGTTATGTTGGCAAGGTGTTGAATAGTGCACTTTTGCTTTTGCTAAAAGATGTGCCATCCTTGTGATTTAAAATTGAAAAGAGACTTGAGGTTTGAATGAAGGTGAATGGTATGGATGAGATACCAACATATATGGTGTGATTATGTTCCTTAAATTGTTAGTTTTCTATGAGTATAAGTCGGGGGATTGTTGTTGATATATTGTTATGAAATATATTGAGGTGATTTGATGGAATAATTGTGATGTGGTGCTAATGAGGAAGTGTAAAGGTTAAAGGTGATATCGAAATGCTATTGGTTTATGATGTATTGGTCAATGTATGGAATGTTTTGGTATTGATGGTATGATAATTTCATAAATGGTATTGTCAAGGGGTAAATGACGTTATAAGGAAATTATGTAACTCATTGTTGTTTTATGCACTTGTAAGGTAGTTGGTTGTTAACGTAAGCTCCGTTATGCACTTGTGTTGTAGAACGTAAGGAAGGAGCTGGAATATTGTGTTCATATTTAGGATTGTATATTCGTATTGGGAAGATAAGGTATGTAAGGTTACTTTTTTCGTATCTTTCTGCAGCACATAGTGTTCAAATTGACATTGTGCTTGTTCTATTCCGAAATGTTCTAAGGTATTCCATATTCGGTTGTCAATTTTTCATGCCCCGAGTTCCAAGGGGGCGTGATTGGCACCCGAAGCCGATAAGGCCCGAGAGAACCAATCTTTGCTTATGTTCGTTTATATGCATGCCATAAGAAATACCATTACCACATAAGAACTTATCATGCTAATAACGGAATTCATGAAACATGTGATAAATATATGCATATGTGAAACTTGGCCGACAGGTCCATCAAGTCATCATGGACATACACCTCTTACATTTGTCTTCCCACAACCGTCTACAAAGCCTCTACACATACATGACCATGTCTATACAATATTTACATAATACCAAAACCTAGAGTACACATGTGACTTGGGAAGCCCCGAAGCAACTGGAGCTCACCAAAGATCTACATATGGTCCGCAGCCTACTGAAGAGGTCTACTAGTACCTGCTCCTGCATCATGTAAGGTAAATCCCCCAAGAGGGGTCAGTACGAAGAATGTATTTAGTGTGTAAGGCTCATGAGAAATTCATCATACATAATAACAACAATAATGGAATCAATATAAGAGAAATAGTGAATGTGAATAAACTCCCTTCTGTATGTGGGAACCCATGTACATTACGTTCTTTACTTCTCTTGTCTTTACATATGTTCATCTTTATTGGTCTACCCATGCTAGGCTGTTCTGAGATTAACCCATGCTAGGTACTTTGACCCCTGGGATGTTATGTGAACCCATGCTAGTCTTTCGTGTCGCCCCTGGAATGTCATTAACCAATGCTAGGAACTGTGACCCCTGGGATGTACTGTGATAACCCATGCTAGGCTTTTATATCGCCCCTAGGATGTATCGGGATCGACCCATGCTAGGCTTTTCTGTCGCCCCTGGGATACCACCCGTGCTAATGGGATTGACCCATGCTAGGTATTTTAACCCCTGGGATACCACCCATGATTTCTCATTACTTATACATTACTTCTTTCTCTTTTCATTCTTACTTTCATTGCTTAGCGATACCTTGTGACTTGGAACACATACATACATTGCTTCACTTCTTTACTCTTGTAAAATTGATACCTTTACTTGTGAGTGATACATACATTAGCTTGCACATTACTTCTCTTATTACTTTTATGAGATTGGTACTTTTACTTGTGGAAGATTGGTACAAAAATAATCATAATATTATTAGACTTTTGGAACATGATATGATTGGAAAATACTTTTCAAGAATAAATAGATTCTCTTTATAACTTACTCTCATTGAGAAAGTTCTTTTAGGAATTACAACGTTAAGAAAGCTTTGAAACTTCAGTCAATGAATAAGATATACGTGAATCATAATTTGTCTAAGAATAGGATACATATGAATAACAATATAACTCAACCTGAACTGGGATACTTTAGAACACTTCGGACATGAGTAAGTACCATAACAAGGTGAATACTCTATGCAGCAGAAAGATACGGAAAAAGTAACCTTACATACCTTTTCATCTCACTACGAATACATAAGCCTATATGGGTATACAATAATCCATCTCCTTCCTTATGTGTCACTCTACAACACAAGTACATAACAAAGCTCATGTTAACAACCAACTCCCTTACAAATGTATAAGTGTCACAATGACTTACGTGATTGCTATATAGCATCATTTCATCCTTCACAGTACAATCCATTGCATTCTCATACCAACACACCATAACATTCCACACATTGACCAAAATATCACACATCAATAGCATTTCACATCACACTTACCCTTTATGCTTTCTCATTAGCATTCTGTCACAATTTCTCCTATCAACTTGCCTCATAACAACATATGAACAACAATACGTACTTAATACAGTCCAAAATGCCTCCATACGACACTTTAAAGTCATTAAAACGGTATCACAAGTTGCTAATTATATCCATAAAGGGTATAGGGGCCTTCAGGGGTCAAAGGGGAGCAAAAACATGCAAAACGGGGTTCTGGAAGTGACCTGCAAAGCCACCTGCGCCTGTAGGTGGATGAGGTGTGCGCGTAGATGGCTCTTGGCAGATTCCAGGAGCATCTGCGTTGGCACCTGCGCCCGCAGGTGCCTCCCCTGCGAGGGCGGGTGCCCATTTTCGGCCACCGGGGTTCGTTTTGGATCTTTTAATGCAATGATGGTCCATGATCATAACCAAACTTATTTTAACATATTTTTGATCATATTGGATTCCAACCATCATCCATGGTCTCACAACACACGTAAACACACCCGAAACGACACTTTCCTTTCATTACGTCATCAAATCCATAACCAATTTCACCACAACAATTCCAAACATTATACACAAGAATAAAACTAGGTAAGACTAGAATAACATCTCACATGCCAATATTGAATCCATAAAGTTCACTTCCTTCAATACCACAAGTATATATTCAAGTTTACAAGACAAAACCATCCTCCGATTTAGCAAACATGCAATATTTCACACATAGTGAATTCTTAATACATCACCAACATAAACAACATCATATAAGCACCCTCTCATGCACATAATATATTAAACCATCATAAGGAACACTTAACAAGTCTTACAAGTTGATGATCTTGGCCAAAAGGATGAAGGATTAGGGTTTGTTTGAGAGAGAAATGTTTGAGAGAATTCTAGAAAAAAAACATGTGTGTTGTTGTTGAATAAAATCTGATTTTTTCTTGCTTTATATGGTATTTAATGGTTATACTTATCCAATTTAATGCATGTTGGCTTGGTCAAACACAAGAATGGATCTTTTCCATATTTGGGTCATGTCTTCCATTGTGATTTTGGGCCTCATTTAAGCCCAATGGCTCATGACTCATTAATGCCTAACAAATTAATGTATAATTCATCAAGTCTCTCATGTTCCAATAATTCCATGAACGTTACGGAATTTAATTAGGTTCGACATCATACGGGATGTTGTACCTCCTACAAAGGTCTAATCCCATGTACTAGACCCAATATCAATTATCTCATAAATAACATTACAAAATACAAACTTTTGACTCTCGACACTTGAGTAACCATTGTTCAACGTTGTCAAGTAGGTTTTGGTAGATATGGGGTGTTACACAATTATTGTTAATCCCATGTTCCTTATTCATTGATCAATTGTGATTCACATGTCTCATGTTCATTGACTAATATTTCCAAGTTTCAAATAATGTTGTGTTCCAAAATTCCAATAATGTACAATCACCAATGTATCAAAAGTAAAGAAATGAAGTAATGAATAATTGTTCGAGTGTTCTTGGGTGGTATCCCAGGGGTTAAATAACCTAGCATGGGTCGATCCCAATATTTTGGGTGGTGTCCCAGGGTGAAAAGAACACCTAGCATGGGTCAATCCCGCTACTACGGGTGGTATCCCAGGGTAAAAAGAAAAGCCTAGCATGGGTCGATCCCGATTAACTGTTGATTATTACCCACTGATCAGCTTGGGGCCCGGGCATTGTAAGAATGGAAGGATGAGTAGTGAATGAAGAAGTGAGTGATGAACGAATGAATGAGCGTAAAAGTAAAGAAAGTAATCCATGTAATGTACATATTTCCATACATATAGAATGGTGACTTATCCATATTGGTTATTCACTTATTTTTTATTCCATTGAAGTATATATGTATCATATAGCTTCTTATTGCCTTACATACTTAGTACATTCTTTGTAATGACGTCCCTTGTGGGACTTACCTTACTTGTTGCAGGCACAGGTACTAGTAGACCTCCACAATAAGTTGCGGGTCATCTACTGATCTTTGGTGAACTCCAGTTGGTTCGAGGCTTTTCGAGTCACAGTTGTACATTGGTTTTGGTATTGTAAATATTGTGTAAAATGGGGACTTGTCCCGAATTTAGGTTGGTTATGTATGTGCTTTTTTTAGAGGCTTTTTTAGACATATGTGGGTATATGAATGTAAGAGATGTATGTCCATTTTGAATTGATGGCCCTAACGGCCAAGTTTCACGTATGTATGTATCACATGTTCCATGATTTTCGTTATTAGCATTTTATGTCTTTACGTGGTGGTGATGTTTCTTATGGCATGCATATGAATGGACATGAGTAAATATTGGTTCTCTCGGGCCTTACAGCTTTGGGTGCCAGTCCGCCCCATTGGAATTCGGGTCGTGACAAAAGTGGTATCAGAGCAGGTCATCCTAAGGGTGTCTACAAAGTCGTGTCTAAGTAGAGTATTGCTTATGGATGTGTTGTGCACCACATTTATAAGTAGGAGGCTACGGGACATTTTGGAGTTGTTTTTGTTCTTCAATTCTTAGATCGTGCATTAGAGCCAATATTGTAGTAGAATCATATCTAACCATGGGACTTGGTTTTCTTTTGTATAGTAAAATGCCGATTACAAGATGAGGTAGAGGTAAAGGTAAGCAAGTAGATATACTTGCCGGAGAAGGAACCAGTAGATCACCACCTGACAAAGATAGTCAAGGTGAGGCTGACGCTGAGGTTGCATCGCAGGCTTCTTCTACTTTTCTAGCTCCAGAAGAGTCGAGAAGGAGAGAAGAACCTGCAGAAGCACCTGTTAATGCTACTGAGCAAGATCTCAGAAATGTAGTGCAAATGTTGACTCAGATAGTTGTTGCACAAAGTCAAGGACGAGCTGGTCCAACAACAAGTGATGATGGTGTGTCTAGAGCAGCTAGTCGGTGGACACAGGATTTTCTGAAATTAGACCCTCGTACATTCACTGGGTCAGATCTGAATGAAGATCCGCAAGACTTTATAGATCGGATTCAAAAGGCTTTAGATGTTATGCATGTAACTGGGGTAGAAACAGTTGAACTTGCGGCCTATAGATTGAAAGGTGAAGCTATATTGTGGTATGAAGATTGGAAGAAATCTCATGGTATTGGTGCGAATCCACCTAATTGGGAAGAATTTAAAGCGGCATTCCTTGATCACTACCTTCCTTATGAGATCTAAGAGGCTCGTGCGGATCAATTCTTAAATCTCCGTCAAGGGAATCTAAGTGTCAGAGAATACAGTCTGCAATTTAATTCCTTGGCTCGATATGCTCCGAATGTAGTGGCCACAATGACAGATAGAGTCCATCGATATGTGGGCAAATTGGAGCCATACTTGGTAAGGAACTGCACTATTGTTGCTTTAAATAGAGATATAGATATAGCGAGAATTCAGGATTTTGCACAGAAAATGAAGGACCAATGGCAAAGAAGAAGGGTACATGAATCTGAACGAGGACAGTCCAAAAGAGCTAGACCTATGGGACAGTCTATGGTGTCCCAAGGAGAATCTAGACCTCGGATGTTTCCTAGACCGCCTAGACCGTTATTCTCTTATTCCATAATAGGCACTCAAGCTCAATTCCGAGGGTTTAGAGGTAGTAATGTTGGGCAGAGTAGTGGGATTCGAGGTCCGCAGACCGCTGGATTTTTTCGTCATCCATGTCAGCACTGTGGACGGTTTCATTTAGGTGGATGCCGGCTTGGGACAACTATTTGCTTTTGGTGCGGTATGACAGGGCATATGATAAGAGACTGCCCACGAAGAGGCTTGGGTAATGTGGCGCGACCTGCGGGATTAACCGTTGCATTATCATCATTGGTTCCTCCCCTAGGTAGAGGTGTACAGCCTGCGGGTCGTGGTAGTGGTGCCATAGAAGTAGCCAGTTCCAGTGGAACTCAGAATCGTACTTATGCTCTAGTGGACCGGCAGAATTCGGAGGCTTCTCCTGATGTTGTCACAGGTACATTATCCATATTTTCATATAATGTATATGCATTGATTGATCTGGGTTCTACATTATCATATGTTACTCCATTGATTGCTGCAAAATTTGAAAGAACACCGAAACTATTAACTAAGTCAATTGAAGTATCTACACCAGTTGGTGACTATATTGTTGCAAAAAGAGTATATCAAAATTGTGTGGTAACTGTGTGTAGTTATGATACACTGGCCGATCTTATTGAACTGGACATGGTGGATTTTGATGTCATAATGGGCATGGATTGGTTGGCTTCTTGTTTTGCCACGATAGATTGCCGAGCTAAGAAAGTACATTTTCATTTTCCACAAACGAATGGTCTTGAATGGAAGGGTGGTGTAGGGGCACCGAGAGGCAAATTTATTTCCTATCTTAAGGCTAGGAAAATGATATCCAAGGGGTATATATGCCACTTAGTCCGAGTGTATGATATTGATGCTGAACCACCAACTCCTCAATCAGTTCTAGTGGTCAATGAGTAGCTTGATGTATTTCCAGAAGATCTTATAGGTTTGCCCCTAGAGCGGGAAATAGAATTTGGTATTGATCTGATTCCAGGCACTCAGCCTATCTCTATTCTACCATATAGAATGGCTCCAGCAGAATTGCGTGAATTGAAGGAGCAATTGAAAGACATGCTGGAAAAGGGCTTCATCAGGCCTAGTATGTCCCCGTGGGGTGCACCGATATTATTTGTACGGAAGAAAGACGGCACATTGAGAATGTGCATTGACTATCGGCAATTGAATAAGGTAATGATTAAGAACAAATATCCCCTCCCTCGAATTGACAATTTGTTTGATCAGTTACAGGGCGCCAAGTATTTTTCAAAGATTGACTTGAGGTCGGGTTACCATCAAGTCAGAGTTAGAGACAAAGATGTACCCAAGACAGCTTTCCAAACACGATATGGCCATTATGAATTTTTAGTTATGTCATTTGAACTAACAAATTCCCCAGTTGTGTTCATGGATTTGATGAATAGGGTGTTTAAGCCATTTATAGACGTGTTCGTGACAGTATTTATAAATGACATCCTGGTTTATTCGAAGTTACAAGAGGACCATGCTAAGCACTTACAGCAAGTGTTACAGATTCTTCGAGAGCGTAAGTTGTATGTGAAGTTCTCTAAGTGTGAATTTTGGTTGAAATCCGTAGAATTCTTGGGTCACATTGTGTCAGATGAAGGGATTCGGGTTGATACACACAAGATTGAGGCGGTGAAAAATTGGCCAAGGCCTACGACGCCCATAGAAATTCATAGCTTCCTGGGGATGGCAGGTTATTATCGAAGATTT
This sequence comes from Capsicum rhomboideum, assembly GCA_031232105.1. NCBI lineage: Eukaryota > Viridiplantae > Streptophyta > Magnoliopsida > Solanales > Solanaceae > Capsicum > Capsicum rhomboideum. Next base: position 126,391,732 of record CP124714.1, read on the forward strand.
GTTGAAGGGTTTTCTTCCATTGCTGCACCTTTAGCGAATCTTACACACAAGGCAGTCAAATTTCAATGGAATGATGCATGTGAGAAAAGTTTTCAATAGCTGAAAGATAAATTGACTTCAACACCGGTGTTAGTACTTCCTTAAGGCACCGAAGGTTACGCAGTATATTGTGATGCTTCCGAAATCGGTCTAGGGTGTGTATTGTTGCAACACGGTAATGTAATAGCATATTCCTCATGACAGTTGCGGCTACACGAGAGAAACTATCCCACACACGATCTTGAATTAGCAGTGGTGGTATTTGATTCAAAGATATGGTGTGATTATTTGTATGGAGTTCATGTTGACATCTATACTGATCACAAAAGTTTAAAGTATATCTTTAAGCAAAAGGCACTCAATTTGAGGCAACGAAGGTGGCTTGAGCTAGTCAAAGATCTGTATCAATTAGCCAGTTTGGGGGTTCGTCTTCTTGAATCCTCAGATGAAGGGGTTATTGTACAAAATGCGGCCGAATCTTTATTGATAGCTGAGGTAAAAGAGAAGTAGTTTGCGGATCCTATGTTCTTGCAGCTAAAAGCACAAGTACAACAGGGTTTGACTAAGGCATTTGATATTACACAAGAAGGGGTACTTCAATGCCAAGGTAGATTATGTGTACCGGATGTAGATGAGCTGAGGAGACGAATTATGACAGAGGTGCATCATTCACGATATTCTATTCATCCGGGAGCTACCAAAATGTACCATGATTTGAAAGAAGTGTATTGGTGGGGAAATATGAAGAAGAACATTGCAGAATTTGTCGCTCAATGCCCGAATTGTCAACAAGTAAAGGTAGAGCATCAGACACCAGGAGGTTACATGCAATGTATCAATCTTCCAGTCTGGAAATGGGATATGATTAATATGGATTTCATCACAGGTCTGCCTCGTACACTGCAGAAATTTGATTCTATATGGGTTATAGTTGACAGGCTTACCAAGTCAGTGTATTTCCTACCGGTCAAGACCACCTATACAGCTGAAGATTATGTAAGATTGTATGTGAAATAGTACGATTACATGGGATTCTGATCTCCATTATATCAGATAGAGGAGCACAATTTACTGCACATTTTTGGAGATCTTTTCAGTAGAGTTTGGGTACACAAGTGAATTTGAGTACGGCTTTCCATCGTCAGACAGATGGACAAGCAGAACGTACTATACAAATGCTTGAAGATATGCTACGATCTTGAACGTTAGATTTTCAAGGCTGTTGGGATGACCATTTGCCTCTTATTGAATTTGCTTAAAACAATAACTATCATTCAAGTATTAAAATGGCACCTTATGAAGCTTTATACGGAAGGAAATGTAGATCACTAATTGGATGGTTTGAAGCAGGTGAAACTGCTTTACTTGGGCCAGATCTTATTCATCAGGCTATGGAGAAAGTTATAGTGATCCAACAGCGGCTACAAACGGCCCAAAGTCGACACAAGTCATATGTTGATGTTAGAAGAAGAGGGCTTGAATTCGCCACATGTGATTGGGTATTTTTGAAGGTGTCACCAATGAAAGGGGTAATGCGGTTCAGAAAGAAAGGAAAATTGAGTCCACGTTATATAGGCCCATATGAAATTATTAGAAGATTTGGGCAAGTTGCGTATGAGTTGGCACTACCCCAAGAACTCTCCATAGTGCATCCGGTGTTTCATGTTTTGATGCTTCGAAAGTGTATAGGAGATCCATCTCGTATTGTTCCCGTTGAGGATGTACAAGTTACGGAGGATCTTACTTTTGAAGAAATACCCATTGGTATTCTATATCAACAAGTAAAAAGGTTGAGGAATAAAGATATAGCTTTCGTAAAGGTACTTTGGCGAAATCAACAAGTAGAAGAGATCAGATGGGAAGCCGAGGAAATGATGAAGTCCAAGCACCCTCATCTTTTTCAAATGGAAGAGAAAGTTCAAAATGCAGGATCGAGGTGATAACAAGTAAGTATCTAAGAGCATTATGTGTATATGAATATATATGCTAATATAGAGATGCATGTTGTAATTGAGAAGATGTTTGTTAACATTCAAGGACGAATGTTCCTAAGGGGGGAAGAAGGTAACACCCCGTACCTTCCCGACCCTACTTGACAACCTTGAACCATGTTTACCCTAGGTTCGAGAGCAATAAGTACGTATTTTGCATTGTTATTGATGGAACATTTGATATGGTGCTAGTAAATGTGATTAGACCTTTGTAGTAGGTGGTGTTTGTGACTTTTTGGGGCATTTGTGGGGTGAAAAGTGAGGTTTAAGGGACATCCAAGCAAAGGATCTTAAAGATAAGAGGTAAGCAAAAGGTTAGAACTTGAAAGATCCAACTAAATCCACAAAGAAAAGTCGAAATCAAAAATTAAGCGTGGGGCGCTGCAGGTGGCGTGACAGGCCGCTTTGGCCTGAAATTTTTGCGGCACAGGCAGAAATGGGGCGAGCCTGGGGTGTGCCAAGCCGCTAATGTGCACCTGTTTAGGTGCTGAAATTTTTCTAAGTCCCAAGGGCGCCCGGGAGCGTGCCGGGGTGCTTTTTGCCCGATTTCTTCTACGATTATTAGTCTATAAAGAGGATTCTTGGGTTATTATATAATTATTCCATATTGGAAGGACTACTCTTGGATGTTTTTGGCATCCAAATTTCGTTTTTACCCTTATGCTAAAAATAAGACATGAGTGGCTAGAATCACTTGTACTTGGGATCGAGGCTACGAATATGAGTCTCGTGAGTTGAATATTGTCGTGACATTTATGAAACTATTTAAACATGAGGTAGATGATGGGTTACACATTGAATTTGGTGGACTAAGTTGACATATGTTATTGGGCTCAATTTAAGGCCCAAATTGGAAAAAAAGACATGGCCCAAGAGGGCAAAATGACCTATTCTTCTATTTGACCAAGTAAACATTGCATTCAATGCCAAGAATTGGCTAAGGATGACTTGAGAGACTATATAAAGTCACCAAAGCTGATTTTTAATTCGTTGTGACTCTCATGCCTTTCTAGATATTTCCAAACATATTTCTCTCAACACAAACCCTAAGGCACCTAGTCTCTTTGGTAAAGATCATCACTTTACAAGCCTTGGTAAGTGCCTACTCTCATGGATTAATATATTATATGCTTAATATGGTGTATATATCATGATGTTTATGTTGGCAAGGTATTGAATAGTGCACTTTTGCTTTTGCTAAAAAATGTGTCATCCTTGTGATTTAAAATTGAAAAGAGACTTGAGGTTTGAATGAAGGTGAATGGTATGGATGAGATACCAACATATATTGTGTTATTATGTTCCTTAAATTGTTAGTTTCCTATGAGTATAAGTCGGGGGATTGTTTTTGATATATTGTTATGAAATATATTGAGGTGATTTGATGGAATAATTGTGACGTGGTGCTAATGAGGAAGTGTAAAGGTTAAAGGTGATATCGAAATGCTATTGGCTTATGATGTATTGGTAAATGTATGGAATGTTGTGGTATTGGTGGTATGATAATTTCATAAATGGTATTTTCAAGGGGGAAATGACGTTATAAGGCAATTATGTAACTCGTTGTCGTTTTATGCACTTGTAAGGTAGGTGGTTGTTAACGTAAGCTCCGTTATGCACTTGTGTTGTAGAGTGAAACGTAAGGAAGGAGATGGACTATTGTGTTCACATTTAGGATTGTATATTAGTATCGGTAATATAATGTATCTAAGGTTACTCTTTCCGTATCTTTCTGTAGCACATAGTGTTCACATTGACATTGTGCTTGTTTTATTCCGAAATGTTCTAAGGTATTCCATATCCAGTTATCAATTATTGTTAATCCCATGTTCCTTATTCATTGATCAATTGTGATTCACATGTCTCATGTTCATTGACTAATATTTCCATGTTTCAAATTTGCACCCTTCTTCTTTGACTCTGGTCCTCCATCTTCTGTACAGAAGCCTATATTCTGGCTATATCCATATCTCTATTCAAAGAAGCAATGGTACAATCCCTCACCAAATATGGCTCCAAATTGTCCACATATCGATGGACTCTGTTGGCCATGGTGGCTACCACATGGGGAGCATATCTGGCCAAAGAATTAAACCGAAGACTGTACTCCCGGACGCTCATATTCCCTTGATGAAGATTTAAAAACTGGTCTGCACGAGCCTCTCGGATCTCATATGGAAGATAGTGATCAAGGAATGCCACTTTAAATTCTTCCCAACTAGCTGGGGGTGCACCGATACCCCTAGATCATTTCCAATCTTCGTACCATAATATCGCCTCCCCTTTTAATCTATACGCCACAAGTTCAACTGTTCCTACACCAAATATGTGCATGACATCCAAAGCCCTTTTGATTTGATCTATAAAATCTTGCGGGTCCTCATCAAGATCCAATCTGGTGAATATAGGGGGATCTAATTTCAGGAAATCCTGTATCCTTCGACTAGTTTCCCTAGCCTCACTGTCATTACTTTTCATTGGACCAGCTTGTCCTTGATTCTATGCAGCAACTATCTGAGTCAATATGTACACTACATTTTTTAAATCCTGTTCGGTGACATTAACAGGTGGATCAGCAGGTTCTTCTCTCCTTCTCGGCTCTTCTGGAGCTGGAAAGGTAGAAGAAGCACACGATGCAAACTCACTTTCAGCTTCACCTTGCTCAACCCGTTCAGGTGGTGATTTTATAGTTCCTTCTCCGACAATCCTGTCTAGCTTCTTACATTTACCCTTGCCTCTTCTTGAAATCGGTATTCTTACTCTAATGAAAAAGAAAAAAGTCAATGGTCAGGTATAATTCTATAACCTTGGATCTATTGTACGATCAAAGAAATGAAGAAATGAAACAACTCCTAAATGTCCCGTAGCCTCCTACTTATAAATGTGGTGCACAACACATCCATAAGCAAGACTCTAATCAGACACGGCTTTGCAGACACACTTAGAATGACCTGTTCTGATACCACTTTTGTCACGCCTCGAATTCCAATGGGGCGGACTGGCACCCGAAGTCGTTAAGGCCCGAGAGAACCAATCTTTATCCATGTACACTCATATGCATGTTTCCGTATGAATATCATTATATCCCAGGTAACTAATAAATAATAAAGGTGTAAGTCATGAAAAACATATACAATATATGAAACTTGGCCGTTAGGGCAATCAAGTCAAAGTGAACATACATCTCTTACATTCATCTTCCCACATACGTCTACAAAGCCTCTAACAGATACATGTACATAACCAACCTACAGTCGGGATGAGTCCACGCTTTATACAACAATTATAATACCAAAATAATGTACACATGTGACTCGGAAAGCCCCGAACCAACTGGAGCTCACCAATGATCCGCAGATGACTCATAGCCTATGGTGGTGGCCTACTAGCACCTGTGCCAGCAGCAAGTAAGGTAAGTCCCCCAAGGGGGTCAGTATGAAGAATGTACTACGTATGCAAGGCTATGAGCAACTGCATAAAAGAAACGAACTTCAATGAGATCAAGATAAGAGAATAGTCAATATGGATAAACCACCGTTCTGTATGTGTGGGAGCATGTACCTTATATTCATTACTTTCATTTCCTTTATGTACATTATTGTCAATATTTATAACCGTCAATATAATAAATATAACCGTCAATATATAATAGCGTCAATATATAATACCGTCAATATAACCCGGGCCCAACTGATCAGTGGGAGAATAATATAATATACCATAAATAATTAAAGCAGGTTCGACCCTTTGGGCTACCCCCTGTCAGGTTCGGCATCAAGCTAGGCTTTTTCCCCACTGAGCTTCCCCCCCTGCTATCACCCAAAAATTAATGAATTAGGTTCGACATCAAGTTTGGCTTTTTCCCCACTGAGCTTTCCCCTTGATCCAACAATATCGGGATCGCCCCCAGTTAGGCTTTTGCCCCTTTGGGTTGTCACCCGTACTCAATAATCATTAAGTAACCATAAAGTAACAATAAATTAACCATAAAGTAACCATAGAGTAACCATATATGCATTACTTCTTTCATTACTTCTTTGCATTACTTTTTTCCTTTACTTTTGTGAGATTGATACATTGGGGATCATGACATTATTGGAACTTTGGAACATAACATTATTGGAACTTGGGAGTAATGTCCATACTTATGTGATACATGAATGATAATTGGTCAATGAATAAGGAACATGTGAATAAGAATAGATGACAACCTGAAATGATATACCTTTGAATATGTCGGAATAGAACAAGTACAATGACAATGTGAACAATATGCGCTGCAGAAGGATTCAAAAAGAGTAAACTTACATATCTTATCTTCCCAATATGAATACACATTCCTATATGTTATTACGATAATCCATCTCCTTCCTTATGTGTTATTCTACAACACAAGTTCATAACGGAGCTTACGTTACCAACTAACTACATTATAAGTGCACCACATGATAATGAGACACGTGACTGCTATATAGAATCACTTCATCCCTTACGATACAATTCCCTGCATCAACATACCAACAACCTTATAGCATTCCACACATTGACCAAGACATCATAAACCAATAGCATTTCACACCAAGTTTATGCATTACACTTCCCCTTCAACACTGTGTCACATTTACCTTACTACGTCACGTAAACACCTTTCACAACAACATATTAAAGATAATACATAATTTATACCACTCAAAATACCTCCGGTATACTCCTTTAAAGTCATTCATATGGTACCATAAGTTGATAATTGCATCCATAAAGGGTACAGGGGCTTTGGGGGGTCAAAGAGATGTAAAAACATGCACAAAAAACTTCTGGGATGACCTGAGAAGCAATTCAGGTGGTTGAGGTACGTCCGCAGGTGACCATTGGCCTACTCCAGGGTCACCTACATTGGCATCTGCGCCCGCAGGTGCCCCACCCGCCCGTTTCAGCCTCCGGGGGTCATTTTAGGGTCCTTTTTCGTAATGAATGGTACATGATCATAACTAAGCTTATCTTAACATATTTTAGATCATCTTAGATTCCAACTAACATCCATGGTTTCACAACGCACATAAACATCACCAAAACTACATTTTTGTTTCAATACGCCACCGGTTCCATGTACAATTTCACAACAACAATTCCAAATGTTACACACAAAGAGAAATCAAGTTAAGGACATAAACACATCTTAAATTTTGATATTTAATACATCAATTCACTTCCTTCAAGACAACAAGTCCACTTCCAAGTTTACAAGGCAAAACCCTTTACCGATTAAGTAAATGTACACTGTTTTACACATAGTGAACTGTCCAACACTTTGCCAACATAACCAACATGAGTTATACACCATATTAATCATATACTATATTGAACCATAAGATTAAACACTTACCCAAACTTGCAATGGAGTGATCTTGTCCAAGGAGATAGTTGCCTTAGGGTTTGTGAGATGAGAGAATGTTGTGTAAAATTCTAGATTTTGGCATGTGTCTTTTGTGGAATAAAATATGATTTTGGTGTCTTTTATAGCCTCTTAATGGTCATACTTATCCACTTTTGATTAAATATGATGTTGACTTGGTCAAAAGATGAATGGGTCATTTCCTTCTTGTTGAGACATGTCTTTTACCTAATTTTGGGCCTTAAATTGAGCCCATTTGCACAAGGTTTGTTTAGTCCAATAGCTTCCATTAATAATATACCAACTATCTCATGTTTAAATAATTCCATAAATGTTACGGTAATAACATAGGTTCGAAAATATATGGGGTGTTACAAATTTAGAGTTTTCTTGTGAAACGATTAGATTCTTTGGTGGATATGGAAGAAGAATTTGGTATATTTTCTTTTTTCTTCGTTATGAGTAGCTAATTTACCATACTTAGGGTTATGCATTATTTAGTAGTGATTGGGTGTGGGTAGTGATTATTTACCTTTGAATTAGACTGTATGTTATAATTTTAGATAAATCTCTATGTCTTAACTTATAGATTGAGGGTGCAAACTTAGTCTATGCTTGGATATCTTGTATTGCTTGAAAGGGTATACAAGAGTGATGAGATTTAGCTAATGAAACTTAACTTACATTCATTTAAGTGGTAATTCTAGTGATAGATTATCCACTTCGAGGCTAATGGTTGTTTAGTAGTGTAGGCACTTGGGTTTCGAGAGAAGCCCATCTGAAATTTGGTATTGGATTGTGAAAACATTTCTAATATCTAAAATCATGTCTAATCATAACTAGAAATTGAATCTTTGGTTTATTTTCACTTACCTACACATACAATCATTCCCAAGAAGGAATAACCCTAAGTGTTTTAACTCATTTGATTACAATCTTGTTGTATTTCGCTTTGGCAAATCAAACATTGATACTATTAACTCAATACTAAAAAGTTGTTCAAACAAAAACCCCTATTTTACTTTTATGTTTAATTTCGAGGTTGCGTGCAAGCCTAGAGTAGCTTGTGACACTTAAGAGTGAAACTAGCCCTCTCATTCCCTGTGAATTCGACCCCGACTCCTAGTAGGATAAAATATATTGTTAACAATCACGTACATTCATAATTGAGAGTGTATTTGAGCATTATCAAAAATGGCGCCATTGCCTGGGAATGAAACGTAGTGTTCACTCTTTTTAGTGTTATAAGTTACTTTGAGTTATTTTTAGTGTAATTTTTAGTTTGTTTGTTGTGTTTTATTTCTTCAGGTGACAACCAAAGTCTTTACGAATCAATTAGTCAAAATGGTAGCAATACCACCTTTTTCGATGGACATCTAGATGATGAAGACCATTTGAGAGACGCCGGCATAGCTAGCACCATCCGCATCCCACCCGAAAGGAAATGGAGTGTTCCACGTTACTAGTGTAATGCTACATGTACTTCAAATGAAGGGTTTATTTGTGGGTCAATCCCATGAAGATGTCAATCGTCATTTGACAAATTTCATTGATGTTTGCATTTCATTTGATATTGCCTACATTTCACAAGAATCTATTTGGTTGAGACTTTTTCCATTCTCTTTAATGGTGGAGGTCGTATTGTGGTTGCGGCAATTACCCGCGGGTTCAATAACTACATGTGTGGAATTGACGAAAGCATTCTTTGATCGATTCTTTCCACCATCTCGGATGTTACAATTGAGAGGTGAGATTATTAACTTCTGCCAATTGAGTGGAAAACCATTACATGTGGCTTGGCAAAGGTTTAACAAGAAATTATTGCAATGTCCAACTCATGAGGACCCGAACAAAATGCTCCTTCAAATTTTTTATCGAGCATTGGATCAATTGAATAAGACAATTGCGGATAATATGGCCAGAGGATCTATAGTTAAGCAAACTTATGGTGTGGCGTTGGCATTATTAGATTAAGTAACCAAGCAAAGTCGAGGTTTCATACAAGAGATTTTGAGGTGGCCGTGGGGATCCCTCTATATCTTTTGTGAGCCAATAGCATAAAAAGAAGGATGAGGAGAGACAAGAGAATATGGTGAAGGTGATGATGCAATTAGACCTCCTTACCAAACATGTAATGGGTTCAACTCAAAAGAAGTAAATGTCATGGCTTTTAAGGGTGCTAAAGTGTATGATGAAGATTAGGAGGAAGCTCTGGATGAAGAAATCCAGTTTATGTCAAATCAAGCAGGGGGATTCCCAACCTACCTATCAAAGGCAAGGCGGTAATAAAGGTTGTAAGTATAGAGATCGCGATTAGAAAGACCATGATTTGAAAGATTGCGATCGATACAAAGATTAGAGGGGTAAGAAAAGGGATAGAGATCGAGATTAGAGAGACAAGGATCTGGACTATGATAGATACATTCCTCCACATGATTGGTCCAAGAGCAAAGAAACCACATTTATTTATCTAAAGAAGTACAAGAATGAATATGTACTTGCTCACATCCTCATAGGGGTTAAAGGAAGAGAGAAGATGTTAAGAGAAATGAAAAGTAATTTTTCGCAACTTAGCCAAACTGTCACTTCATATTTGGCCTCAATCGAACAACTCAAAACCCAATTGGGTCAAATTTCCTCCCATTTGAATGCAAGGAAAAAAGGAGGCCTTCCTAGTGATATGGTCTCAAACCCAAAGAATGATGATCATGTCATGGAAATTGTTTCTAGGATGGGTAGAACTCTTGGTAAAGACATTATAAATCTTGATGATGACCTTAGTGATAAGGGTGTTGGAGAACAAGTGAGCAGAAAAAGAAAGCGACTTGATAAGTCAAAAGATGAAACCCTAATTTCAAATAAGCAAAGTGCTGAGAAACCGGAAGAAGTGGAAGACAAGGTTGAAAGTGAAGAAGAAGCACAAGCTGTAGGTGGTAGTGATTCAAAATTAGATGAAAACTCGGTTGTCCCAAGGCTGCAAGTCAAATTCCCACTTCCATTCCCACAAAGTCTTAAGAAGAAGAAAGATGATTCAAAGTTCAAGAAGTTTCTTGCTAAATTTAGCAACCTTTTGGTAAATATATCATTGTTGGAATCCCTACAATATATGCCCCGGTATTCTAAATTTATGAAGGACTTAGTGACAAAGAAGCGAGTTATTTATTTTGAAACAATAGAAGTGACGTATAATTGTTGTGATATCATGTCTAGCACAATGGTTATGAATAAGGAATACCTAGGAGCATTCACCATCCCATGTACTATTGGGGTTTATAAATTTAGGAAAGCTTTATGTGATCTTGGGGAAAGTATTAATTTGATGTTATTGGCCGTGTTTCGAAAGCTAGTCATGGGTGCTCAAAAGCCAACTATAATAAGGCTTTTAATGGCCAACCATTATATAAAGAAGCTTATGGGTGTGTTGTCTGATGCACTTGTGAAGGTGAACAGTTTTATTTTTCTGGCCGACTTTGTGATCTTGGATTGTGAAATTGACCATGACGTCTCTATTATTCTTGGTAGGCCATTCTTGGCTACCAGATAGGCTTTAGTTGATTTTCAATATGGTGAAATAAAATTCTGGGTAAACAACGAAGAGGTTTCATTCAATGTATGCAAGTCCATGAAGCAGCCTATGGATTTGCAAGTCATCTCCATAAGTGAGCCTTTGGTGGGAGACTTGTGGAACATTGAGAACTAGGAAATCAAAGAATATGATGAAGTAGTTTCTTCTTTGAAAGGACTTGGGTCCTACACCAAAAATCCTTGCAATTTGGACCTTGATATGACAAATCGGGAAACTCCTCCTGCATGGCCTTCAATTGAAGATCCACCACAACTTGAGCTTAAACCATTGCCACCTCATCTTTGTTATATTTTTTGGGGGAAAGGTGAGACCTTACCCATTATTGTTATGGGTGATTGTTTTCTTGGCAAGTCGAGGCATTAAAGTCAATTGTGAGACGGTATATTAGAGATCTTGGATGGACCATAGCCGATATTATAGGGATTCCCCCCATTATATGTACCCACAAAATAAAAACTTGAGACTGAGTTTGTTGCAAGTGTTGAGCATCAATAGAGATTAAACCCACCTATGTAAGAGGTTGTGAAAAAAGAAATTATTGAGTGGCTTGATGCGGGTGTCATCTATCCTATTTTGGATAGTACTTGGGTGAGCCCAGTCCAATGTTTTCCCAAAAAAGGTAGTATCACGGTATTCCCAAGCGAGAACAATGATCTCATACCCGTCCTTCCGATCACTGGTTGGAGCGTGCGTATTGACTATTGAAAGTTGAATTCATAAACGGAGAAGGACCACTTCCCCATGCCCTTCATGGATGAAATTCTTGATAGGCTTAAGGGAAGGGGTTGGTATTTCTTCCTCGACAGATACTTGGGCTACAATCAAATATCAATACAAAACTATGTTCACATGTCCCTATGGAACTTTCGCCTTCAAGTGCTTGTCCTTTAGTCTATGTAATACACCCGCCACTTTTTAACGTTGTATGCTTTCTATATTATTGGACATGGTAGAGGAATTGACGGAGGTATTTGTGGATGATTATTGGTTTTTGGTGATACGTTTGAGGATTTCCTTTAACACTTAGAGAAGGTACTTGAAAGATGTGTGGCAAATAATCCTGTGTTGAATTGGGAGAAATGCCACTTTATGGTGAAGGAGGGGATTGTTCTTGGACACAAAATCTCAGGCCAAGAAATCCAAGTTGATCAAGCTAAAGTGATGGTGATCTCTAAATTTTCCCCTCCAATCTCTATAAAAGGTGTAAGGATTTTTCTGGCCATACATGTTTTTATAGGAGGTTCATCAAAGATTTCTTCAAGATTGCTCATCCGATGTGCAAGCTTCTTGAGAAGAAAGTGAAATTTGAGTTTAGTGGAGAATGTGAGGGGGAATTTAAGTGCCTCAAGGAGAAACTTGCCTCCACCCCCATTATTAGGGTTCCTAATTGGTCACAACATTTTGAACTCATGTATAATGCTAGTGAAATTACCTTGGGGACCATTCTTGGTCAAATAAATGAGAAACTTTTTCATCCTATCTACTATTCCGGTAAATCGTTGAATGATGCACAAAGGAACTACACCATTACGAAGTAAGAATTACTAGCCGTCGTTTATGGGTTTGAGAAATTTTGAGCATATTTGTTGGGCACAATGGTTGTTGTGCATACCGATCATGCCACCTTGCAATGTTTGATGGTGAAAAAAATAGGCAAAACCTTAGTTGATAAGGTAGATCTTGATTTGACAATAATTTGATTTTGAAATCAAAGATCGAAAGGGATGTGAGAACCACGTGGTGGATCACTTGTCATACCTTGAATCAAATAAAGTGAGTATGGAGGAACTGAAGATCAATGATGAGTTCCCCAATGAACTTGTCATGGCTTGGTATGCATATCGGGAAAGATAATACCTTGGTATGCATATTTTGCAAATTACATAGTTTGTGGAGCACACTCCGATGACTTGTGTTACGCTTAAAAGAATAAGTTTCTCTATGTTGTGAGGAGATATTATTGGGAGGATCCATATCTTTGTAAGGAGTGTGTAGATGGAATGATCTGTCGTTGTGTTATAGAAGAAACGATGATGCCTATCCTTGAGGCATGTCATTCGTCATCGGTTGGTGGCCATCATGTTGGTGTTCGTACTGTATCAAAAGTCCTCCAAAGTGGCTTCTATTGGCCAAGATTGTATCGTGATTCATTTGAGTTAGTGAAAGTGTGAGAGAAATGTCAAAGTTAGGGAGGGATCTCGAGACGACATGAAATGCCCTTGTAACTAAGTATTGATGTTGAGTTGTTTGATGTGTGGGGTCTAGACTTCATGGGACCTTTCGTGAGTTCATATGGGAACCGTTACATCTTGGTAGCAGTTGATAATGTTTCTAAATGTGTGGAATTTGTTACCTTACCAAATAATGAAGCTAAGCGTGTTACTCAATTTCTAAAGAGATACATTTTTACTTGGTTTGGCACTCCTTATGCTCTTGTGAGTGATAGGGGCTATTATTTTGCAATCACTCTTTTTGGTCCTTGCTTACAAAATATGAGGTCAAGCATAAGGTGACCTCTCTATGCCACCCTCAAGCCAATGGGCTCAAAAACTTGATAATGTTTTATGGGTCTATAGAACAGCATTCAAGACCTTTATTGGCATGTCTCCTTATCAGTTGGTGTTTGGACAAGCTTTCCATCTTCTCATCAGACTTGAACACAAGGCATTGTGGTCCTTGCGGAGATTGAACATAGATTGGAAGAAGGCATCTAAGTTGAGGGTATACCAATTCCATGAGATGGATGAGTTTCGTTTGAAAGCCTATGAAAGTTCTACTCTCTACAAGGAGCGTATGAAGCGATGGCATGATACTAATATTCTAAAATAAGAGTTCAAGGTGGGTGATGATGTCTTATTGTTCAACTTGAGGTATAAGTTGTTTTTGTAAAAACTCAAAATAAGGTGGTCGGGCCCCTTCAAAGTGGTAAAGTATTTTTCTAATGGAGCGGTTGAATTGGAGAAGATACAGGGTCCCGATTTACCATGAATGGGCAATGAGTTAAACATCACCATAGGTTGCTCCCAAAGGCATATTGCTTAGAGGTGATCTACCTTAATGATGCTAAATGAATGAAGGATAATGTCGTACTACAATGATAACTAAGGCACTTCTTGAGAGGCAACCTAAGTTTAGTTTTTGTTTTTTTGAATAATGTTTGTTGAATTGTGTAGGTGAATAATGGGGTTGAAATGTAGGAAACTTGATATGAACCAAGTCGTAGAAGAAAAATTTAGGAAGTCATGTGCCAAGATCCAGTGAGGAGGCTTTGGCGATGTGCCGAGTAAATAAGCCCATCGCCAAAATACCTTACCGAAGGAGTTTCCCAACTTAGGATGATTTGTTATACTTGGCAATGGTAGGTGCCAATTGGTGCATCGCCGACTTATTCAGCGACAGCCTCCATCACTGATTTACTCCGCCAAAGCGAAGGCCAAAGGTCCAACACAATGTTATACTACGCCATGGTGCTCCATATTGGTGTATTGCCGATGAAGTCTGTGATAGAAAACCAAGGCCGAAATGGTTGGGTTTTAAAAATGACGGTTTGATTTTTGGCTTTTGACTTTCCACTAACCCTTGACCTTTGGTATTAATTCAAATCCTTCACATTTCCCTCATTTCCTTATCTCTCTATTCACTCTTTCATTTCATCAAGTCTTGCACACACGTACTTCATTTCTTCGAATATCTATTCCAATATCACATGCGCACCTTGGGTCCTTATTCTTGAAGTTCTTCGTTGATTCTGCATAAAAGACGAAAGGTTAGAGTTCATTTTTTGCGAATATCAGTTATAATTATTTAAATTGAGTGTTCATAATACTTTTATGTTGAATCCATGGTGCATATATCGATTCATTCATTTTTGTTCTTGAGAATTTACGTAATGTTTACTTTCGATTCATGATTAATGCTTAAATGTTGAAAATGGAAGTCGTTGGCATGATTTTTAATTGTTTTTGCAATGGTTTTGAAGTAAATAATCGATATTATTGTGGAATTAATATTTTTAATCGACTAATTTTTCCCAATGATAGATTAAGTGACGATGTTCTTAAGGGAAAAGTCGTCATATGGTTATGTGCATAATGAAACCTGGGGAAGTCTGAGTATGAAAAGTTTGAAAAATCACCACTGAAGGATATGGGTCACGATTTGGAGTTTGGGGGAAGATTACTATTCTGCGATGGGTTGAGAACCTTGGTGATGCGCTAATTTGTGTGGCGCATCGCCAAAGTGCTCCCTTTATCACTGAAAGTTATCGAATGGTTGACCAATTTAGGTGTGAGTCGTCTATGCCTTAGCGAATGGGTGATGCTTGAGAAGTATTGCCTAATCCTTCAGCATATCACTAAATTCCCACTTTTCTTCGCCAACTTGCACCTAAAAATTCTATCTACTTTGGTGATGGACACTAGCATCACCGATCTAATTGGCTATGCGCCGATTGGCTCGGTGATACATAACTGGAATTTGATAACTGTGTTGTTTTACTAACACGGGCCAAGCCAATTGCTACTCCTATATGCAGGAATGCCTTGGATGAAGCGTGTCTGTAAGAAACAAACCAAGTCCCCTTCTCTCACCTCGAGAATGGCGAAAGGGGGTCATGATTAGAGAGAGGGAAAGGTCCAAGAAGGTTTCTAAGAGTAGGAGGGATGATGCGGGTAAGTCTAAGGCCAAGGGTGTTAAGGAAATTAGTTTGGAACATAGCTTAAACTCTGAGAGGGATATCATTAATTCCTCAGAGGAGGGCAACACCACACCAATTAATGCACCTCTCCGCGTTCCCGAAGAAGCACCAAAAAAACAAAAACTAGAGTAGATCAATCCTCTACAACTTTAGCTGCACCTTTTTTGCACCCTTATGGAGGACAACATGTATTGAATCGTCTTAAGGTGCAAAACCAATGCACTATCACTGAAAAGCAGCGTCTGAGCTTGCATGGCCTCGAGGGCAAAAATCTTAGGATCCTTTCAGCACTTCACTGTCATGATTTTAGGTATTCACTGAACCCCTCAAACCTTATATAGAGTCTTGGTGTAGGGAGTTCTATGAGGCATATGGGAGGTTGTTTCCAGAAGAGAAGAAGAGAGGTCCTTAATTGACAAAGGATGTTATGAGGTTGAAAGGTGTGGATGTGGTATATGATAAGAAGATGATTAATAAGGTGTTGGGGTGTCAGAAGATCAATGAACATTACTTTTCATCTCGGGAGAAAGACTTGAAGCATGATGTGCTGGCTTGGTTAGCCCCGCTACTAAGTTATGTCATGCCCAAGTGGCTTAACTCTACTTTACCAATTCATAAGGCGTACATTCAATTAGATGCTCGAAATTGGTTGAGCTTCATCTTTAGCAACATATCTCGCTCATAAAATACGTCTATTCTCGTGAGTCCCTGAAAGCTTCTTGTAGGCTCAACCATTGCCAAAGAGGCTTTGAATTTGGGATCGCTAATAGTCCTGGACATTGCTAGCCAGGCTCAGCAGAAGCAAACTTCTTTGGCTTTTCTTGGCTTGATCACTGAGTTATGTAGTCGGGCGAAAGTGACATTCAATAACAAGAAGAATTTTGAGTACACCTCTGTATCTACAGTCGATATTACAAGGATAGAGTCAATTGATGAGACTAGAAAGAATAAAGCCAAAGAGGAAGGTGCCTCGGTAGTTGATTTGAGTTCGTTTAATAGTGGTGTCAGCCAGCCCACTCTTATTTCTATTACAGATTCTACTCCCCCTTATTCTTCTCCTACTCCTACTACTACTGCCCCAGTTACAGGCATATCTCCACAGCCACTTAGACGTAGTGCCCCTACTCATCAGCCTTCCACTTCTCAGGTACCTCGAGGGCCTCATCGACACAGGTTGATATTATTAGGATGGGACAGATGGCATATACAGGAGATGCTAGTTGGGCTAGACTTGAGAGAGAGATATCGGACATGACTACTAGTGCTTTGAGAGCTGATATGGATCTGGTGCATAAGGAGATACTGGGTTTTAGGGAGACCTTAAGGTACTTCGAGAAGAAGTTAGATTATTTGAGTGCCTCTCAGCAGTCTATTCTATCTAAAGTTGTTACTAGGATGCAGGGTGAGCTAGCTTACCTTCGAAAGCATATTGATGAGCTCCAGTTGCCTGATGTTAATTATTTATGAGGAGTTTAATCTAAGACACCATCCCCAGCTCCTACACCTATTCATGAGACTACCCTAGTGATTGAGAAGGAGAAGGAAGATGAGTCTGACCATGCATCAAATAATGCAGTGAAAAGTGCTGAGATTGATGGGTTCTTCGAGAATGAAGGCCAGATTGGGATTCAGGTTGATCCAAAGTTAACCGAGTAGACTGATAGGAAGGAGACCTAGGATGCTCTACTTGTTTGCACCATCGAGAGGTCGGTCCATGAGACTACACAGATTGGGACCTCTAGCTTAGCTGCTGCCATAGAGACCTCAGATGTTGTATCAGATCCACCCTTTTAGATAGAGAGAGCTGAGCCAGGCACTGATTCCCAGATATTGGCCACTTTGAGCCATTCATTGCTCAGGCTTAGCCATATTCAGGGGGACCCTCACTCTCTCTCTTTACTTTATTTAGTCCTATTACATTGAGGATAATGCATACTTTTAAATTGGGGGTGAAGAATTTACTTATTTGGATCTGTAATATTGGTGCCCAGTTCTCTTTTTGATACTTTTCAAATAGTCTTTTATATTGGTGTGTGGATTGACATTTGGATACTCTTTTTATTTTTCATTCTTTGTAATATTTAGATGTTGGTGCTCTGGATTATATCTATTTTATATTTTGGTGATTTGGATTTCATTTGAGGTGTGATATGTGACTTTTATTTCTTCATTTTAATCTCATTTTGATTTTTTCTTAGTAGTTGTAGTTTTATTGTAAATAAAAATTCATTTGGCATGCATTCTCAAGAGGAAAGTGTACTAGCAATAGAACACTTTGACTCAAATGGTACACTTGGGTAGATATTTCACATGCGTAATTCTTGAATTCATTTCTCATTTTTATGTACATATCCAATTTTTCAAAAATATGCCCATCTTTAAAAAAGTTCCATGGGTCTAGTTAAGCTAGTTAGGCTCCCATTTTTTGTAAAAACTATTATCTCATTTTGGATACTTGAATACCTTCTTTGATATGTGCTATGAATGTGGTACAACAATTGAGGAAAGAGTACTTTGAGTATGCGATTGAGTGACATGTGCGTGAAAGGTTTTGATTTGAGCTTGTGCATCGAGTCCAGCTAGAACTTGCCCTGTTGCTTCACTTTGAAAGTAAATTGGAGATATGATCTTAGTCCATTAATCGAGAGCAAACCATCCTTTCTGACCAAAATTGAGCCATTCCTTGGTGAGTAGAGTCACCAATTTTGTCCCCTATTGAGCTTTGGAACCTGCTTTCTTGAATAACCTTGCTACAAGCCCAAACCCTTTTCTCTTAAATACTTCTCTTAAACCAAACCTTCTCAAAGAGTCTAGGTGTAGTTAAAGACCAACTTAGGCAAAGAGCTTAACTTGGGAGTGGAGGAAACCTTGGAATTTGCATGTGCTCGGTAGTTCATAAATGTGGAGACCGCTAACAACCTCTTTCAATTATGCTTATATCCTTGGTTGATATATATATATATATATATATATATATATATATATATATATATAAAGAGTCATAACTTCGTTCTCTTTGTAAATATGTGTAGTTAGTTAAATTCTGAAAGGATAGGAAGAGGAAAATAGTTTAAAAGGTTTTTGAATGTTTGGTCCCGAAAGTTTAGTAAAGAGC
This sequence comes from Capsicum rhomboideum, assembly GCA_031232105.1. Classification (NCBI taxonomy): domain Eukaryota; kingdom Viridiplantae; phylum Streptophyta; class Magnoliopsida; order Solanales; family Solanaceae; genus Capsicum; species Capsicum rhomboideum. The sequence goes on from CP124714.1 coordinate 126,410,551, forward strand.
GAGCCTTGGGAAAATAGATTTAGTGTGGTGTCTCTAGATGCTTTGTTGAGGTAGAGTCACTATAACCTTAACTTGTCCTACCTTACTAAAAGTCGAACTAAGACCTAGGTGATCTTCGAAGCAGCATTTTTTAATGTGGTAAAGTGGAGCCTATGGGCAAGCCTATGGTGTGGTATTCGTGTCCTTGATTTTTTTTGGATAGTGAGTGATCCGTGTTAGTCCCTAGAGTTGTTGATAATTGCTTTGAGGGAAGGGAACTCTTTGTGTGAGGACACTTAATTGCTATGCTTGAATATTTTTCAATCTCGATTGAAGTCTATGAGCATATGTTTGGCTTGGTAACATTAAGCCAAAGTTTGATGCTTGTTGTTGACAAATTTAGAGCTTGATAGGAAAATCATGGGCCTTGATTTTCAAAATCATGAGGGCAAGGCATTTTCACAAAAGCAAGTGTGTCTTTAGGCTCCTAAGTTGTACTATTTGAAGACATTGTTGATTTTGTTGTACGTGCATTGATTTGTTCAAGGGCGAACAAAAGACACAACAACAAATTTTTCCTATGGCCACACTGATTCTAGACAACACTTAAAAAGTGTTTCCAAAAGAGTCTAAGGCCACACTTTCAAGGCGTGGCCTTTATACCGAGCTTTTAGCTACAAAAACTTTGACAACGCTTTTAAAGTGTGCTCTTTGGAGTTATAGACTACTCTTTGTAAGTGTTGGAAAATCATAAAACAATTGGCAAAACTTATTTATATGTATGGCCACACTTTTAACTGTGCTATATTTATAATTCTAACAACAGCACTTTACAAGTGTGGCCTATTGATTCTCATAAAAAAAATTTGGCTAAACTAATGAATTCCCTCCATATATCTATTTTCCCCAATTTATAAAAAGAGTACTATCGACCAATATTTTCCATCCATCTATCTATTTCCCCCTAATTTCTAAAAGCAAGACTTGGCCCTAAACTTCATTCTAAGGGTTTCTCGGGTTTCTCTCTACATCAGTTAGCTAAGTAATCTGCCTAAAATTTCATTGTGATTATTGTTTCTATCACTAAAATTTGATTATAGGTTGTTTGATTGAAGAAGACAAGGGAGAAAGTGTTGGGGTTTTGGTTTCTTGGGAAATGGAGAAAAAACATGGTTTGTTCACTTCGGAAGGAAAAGGTCAAGAGCGAAGCGTCTGGCAAGAAATGGGTTACCCATTACGAGAAATGGATCACCTAGTAGTCATCTCAATTCGTTAACTCTCAGGTAGGGTTTTGGTATTCCTCACAAGTTTTAGCAAATCTATGAAATTTATGAACCTTCACACCCTTTTGTGATAGTGTTATGTGTGTGTGTGTGAGAGAGGAATTGTTCTCTTTGTATATTTATTTTGAGAATTTGAACATTGTGTTAAATTTTTGCCAAATTTTAACATATCTCGATGGATTTATATATGAATTACTAAGTTCTACTTGTCCCTATTTCTATTTGATTCCAACTTTGTGGAATTGAAGCTATTAAATTAAGAACCAATAAAGTCAATTCTAGTTCCACTTGTTTCTATGTCTTGTAATTGAGTGTGTATTTTGCATCTTATGTATATTGCTATATGAGCTCTGTGGCTTTGTCTTTCAGTGGTTTTATTTCCTTCTTTTTTTTTGAATTTCGGAAGTAATTAGTAAGATGTTTGAAATGACGGAAGAACATCCAGGAAATTAAATCAAGTCCATACTCTATGGTTTTAAATTTGTCCATTCATGTGTCCAATCATATCTATAAATAGGCCAGCTATTCAAGTGAACTGAAAATCATCTTATTCCTACTGTAGAATTATGTGGTTACTGAAAATCTCGATTGACTATATAGTTTGAAGGTGAGTTTGCTTGATTATAGCAGCTTATTTCTGTGTGTTTTGGAAAGAATTTAAGGTTGGTTCTCTGAGTTGTAACTACTCCTATTGCTTGAAGTTGTGATATAATTCAATTTTTCTGAGTTTTCGAGTTGAACTCCTTGTGATTATTGTTATGAAATCACAATCCGAAAGAAAATTTTGCAACTGAATGTCGTCTTTGTTTTCTTTCTAGTTTGATTTGGTTAAGAAGTTGTAGAGCTAAAAAATTCATTTTGCTACTGCTATAACTGAGTATTGATCTGAAAATTTTAGATTGTAAGTACGTTTGAAATGAATTTATGGGTATGGAAATAAATAGTTTTAATAAGATTGACCAGAAAGGTTTCTAAGTACAGTTTCAGTTTGTGTTGCTACCATTCATTATCCATAACTACATATTGCCTATTTCATGACAATTTCTTAGAAACAGGTTGTGAATAGCTTCGATTCCATACAATTTTAAGTCTTTGTCTAGTTTTTTAAAAAAATGCAACTTTTATTAGCTCAATTTTCTTCCGTCATTTATTCCTTAAACTTCATTGGAATTAAAAAAGTGAAATAGCACTTCAATGTCTAGGACTCCTACCATTTGGGGCACCACCTTTGCTCATGTTGTTCTGTTCTTCTTAATTCTTCTGGTTGTAATTTCAAGACTGTGTTCCTTTTAGTTGTGTATTATGTTTTACTCTATTGACAAGTTCTATCTTTTTCAATTGAAAGTTTGAATGTAACTTCCTATTAGTATGACCAATAAAAGTTCTCATTCAAAATGCTAGAAAGTAAATGATATCTCACTTATCTGATTGGTCAATTGTGCTTTTATTTCCTTAAATTTGTAATAATTCAACCACATGTTCATTTTTTAGTCAATAGATAATGTGTGATTTACATTATTCTCAAATGACATTGCAGTTTTTACGTGATACGTCATAGGAAAGTTTTACAAAATAGTTGTGATGTGATATTTATGTACCTTTATGTCATAATGTATTCTAAACAGTTTTTAAATTACAGACAGATGTTGATATTGATGAATTATATGCTCAGATGACATTGCAGCCACTAAGTCCAGTATGTCACTTTATATTTATTCAAATTAGTTTTACTAATAATATTCTACTAATGGACTTACTCTATGTAGCAAGAGCGAAATAATATGTCTTGCTACCAGCAGAACATGGCAGCCCAAGTAAACAACCAATCAACTATTTCTATAAGACTTTGACAACAAGTGACACCAGTACTCATGGTGGATTCTTTGTTTCTCGTCGAGCAGCTGTAAAGAGTTTTCCCTCCTCTATAGGTCCCTTCACCAGAACCCATCAACCTTATGATTTTCTTTTTGGTCTTTTTCATTGTTATGTGTAGTATCCTTCTAGTGCTCAATGTGGATTCATACATGAATATGGAGGATGGATGAGTCATTAGATAATGTGTGGTTCGGCATAGTTTTAATTTTGTTCATGTTTTACTACATATTCAGATTAAACATAATTGTTCATGTTTTCCTTTCAGCGATGATTTCACTGCCTATGTGGATGTGAAGTTTGGTGATAGAGCTTTGCATTAGACTACCAATAATGAGGTGAATATATTCGTTCTAGGTGGTTATGATGGTGGAATGACCCTCCAAATCATTGTTCCCAACCTTTCGAAAAGAGATCCTACTCCATCAGTAACTACTCCACCGAGCCAAACATAGTATGTCATAGTTTACTTACTACTCACCCATTCAGTTGTGGGGTGACTCTATAGAAGTAAATATAAGGTATCCAAACAAGCTGCAAATAGGATGATCCGATCCTTTTTGTAAGATTTGGAACTAATTATTTAGTTATTTATTTATTACTTCATCTTATGGTGGTGGTTGATATTTTTCTTTTTTGCTTGAGACTGTCCTTAAAGTAGATGGAGTTTTTTTTCCTACTATTTTTGGTTTTACCTAATATTTCAATTTATTGCACTATTCTCAATTCCCTTGACTATATAATTTTGTTGTTGTTTGTAGTTATTTTGCATTACATAGTTATGTTTTAATTTTTGTTTCATTAGTGCCTTACTTTACTAAAGCTCGAACTTTTACTGAAATTTTTAGCTTATATTGAAGAACTCACTTTCTTCGAAGAACTTGGAACTTTTCCTTGTGTTCAATTATATTTGTAAGTTGTGTGAGGTAACATGTTCTGCTTATCAAGCATGAGTTACTGTGGAAATTGAATTTTCTGTCGTCCTACATGAAATGGATAAATGATGAGAAGAGACAAAGTAACATTCACAGTGAAAATATTTAAGAGCACGATTGCATTTGTAAGCAATTACAAATCTCCAACTGTGTGTTAAGTAAATTTTATTTTAAATATTTTTTAGTTTATGAAACTATAATAGTTGTTGCTTTTGTTTTCTTGGTTTGCAGATTAGAGAAATCGCAAGGCAAATTATTCTTGATTGGGTGATTGCACAGCATACAAGGATACTTGAATGGACTGAACGTGCTGCTGATCTCGAGGTTATCTTTTAGAAGCATATAGTTGGTGCAACATATGTAATAGTATAATTTCTAATGCTAAAAGCATATATAATCATGATAATGGTGTTTGTTTCCTGCCTTTGGTCGTAATAATCTACTTGTTGGTTAAACAGTACATTGAGTTTTTTCTTTATTAATCTTCAGTCCTATTTAGTTATTATGCAAAGAATTCATCCCATAGCATATATGTATTAGCGCTTAAACTTAACAAAGGTGCATCTTTTGTCTGAACTTATGTGCAGTCGTTGTGCTCTTATATCTCTCCTTTAGTTGTTGCCATCTCCTGGTTGGAAATAGAAGTATAACTCTCCTTTAGTTGCTGCCATCTCTTGGTTGGAAATAGAAGTTACATTTTTATTTTTTTTTGACAATTTGTTATTTTCTTAATTAGAAGATTGGGAGCCCCTATAACATAAGCAAAAACAAGCAGCTTTAGATGTAGAAGTAATTAGAATCATAAGGAGGTATGAACCTTAATTATTGATATCGTCCTTTTTCTGTTAATAAATTTATAGTTTACCTTCTATTTATCTTCAATATGTTATGTGGTGAAGCCACTGTTGAGTGTGTATTTCCTTGGTGCTTCTATATTTGAAAAGAAGCTTCAGCTTTTAGTTCATTAGTGGATATGCTGCTTGAAATTCTTGTACTTCACGTAAATGAAAATTTAATTTCTATCTATTATTCATTTCTTTTTATATGTAGGAGAATGTGGGTAATGCAATTGTCAATGATGACAGAAAGTCAATGTGATCTATTGATGTGAATGACGAAGAATTTTGGATAATTAGAATGTGTATTATTCATGATACTATATGAATATATTCATTTTAATTTGTAAAAAAAATTTCTAGTAAGCATTTTGATACATTAGTTTATTAGTATGTCCAGTACATAATTAAGTTGAATTCTATTGTAGGTATATATGAATATGTATAATTTTTTTATTTATTAACTAATTTAGTTCTTGATTAATATGATATGTTTGAAATAATTGTGACTACAAGATATATTCAAAATGAAATATTTTAACCAGAATTTTTGCTAATAGAAATATTAAAAAATATATTTTATGACCAAATAACTTCCACGCTTTAAAAGTGTGGCCATAGGGATGACATGTCTTGCATGTATATGGCCAAAGGATACATTTTATAAGTGTGGCCAATAAAGTAACAAGGACACACTTTCAAAGTGTAGCTCCAGGATGTGAAAGTGTTGCCATATGAGGTACTGCAAAGAGTAGTCTTTGTTATCTATAGGCTACGCTTTTGAAGAGTAGCTCTAAGGCAACACTTGAAGAGTGTGGCCTAATGTCAAAGGTTACGCTTCTTTAGCCCACTACCACAAAAGCATTGTCTAAAGTCGAAAAGTGTGATTTTTGAACAAAGACAACACTTTTTGGTAGTTTAGGCCACATTTTTCAAGGGTGGTTGAAGGCCTAAAATGTTGTAGTGAGATTTAAGTTGGGGGTGTTGATGAGTAAGCAAATTACGACTCATTTTTTCCTAAAATTAGGGAGAAAACATGTCCTCAATGATAAATTGAAGCGTTTTTAATGTTGAGTTGGTTTAATTTCAGGGTAAAGACCTAGGAATGATCAAAATAGCAAAAAGGAGTGAAAAGAGGCAAAAAAAATAGAAGATTGAAGTAAAAATTGAACAAAGGCATAAAAATAGACACTTTGGTGCATCGCCAAAGTGATTGGCGGATCGAAAATTTAGTATCCCCATTGTCAAATGTAACAGAAAAATGGCAAGAAAAAGAGAAGCAAAACGACGACGCAACGGACATATCGGCGCATCAACAAAACCGATCGGTGGACCAAATTTTGCATCGCAAAAAGGAACAGAAGGCAACCTTTGGAGCTTGTCATGTTGACAAATCAGTGAGCTATGTAGAATTCGGTGCATCGCCGACTCGTTCGGCGATGGAATCTCCTCATCCGAATTGTCAATGGTGGCATTTCTGTAATTATGTGGCCTATTGTTTTTATGTTATTTAAGCATTTTTTATCATTCGAAACCCTATATTTTGTCAATTTTTCTTATGCTTGAGCTTGTAATAAAAATCTAATCGGGATTTACTACTCTTAGCTTGGAATTTAGAGTTTTCTTGTGAAATGTTTGCATCTTTTGACAGATATGGATGAAGAATTTGGTATAATTTTTTTCCTTCGTTATGAGTAGCTAATTTCCCATACTTGGGATTATGCATTATTGAGTAGTGATTAGGTGTGGGTAGTGATTATTTACCTTTGAATTAGATTGTAGGTTATGATTTTAGCTAAATCTCTATGTCTTAACTTATGGATTGAGGTTGTAAATTTAGTCTATGCTTGGATATCTTGTATTGCTTGAAAGGGAATACAAGAGTGATGAGATTTAGCCAACGAAACTTGTGTTCCTCTTATTTAAGTGATAATGCTAGTGATAGATTATCCACTTCGAGGCTAATGGTTGCTTAGTAGTGCAGACACTTGATTGTTCGAGAGAAGCCCATGTGAAATTTGATAGTGGATTGAGAAATCATTTCCAATATCTAAAATCATGCCTAATCATAACTAGCAATTAAATCTTAAGTGTATTTTCACTTACCCATGCACACAATCATTCTCGTGAAGGCATAACCCCAAGTGTTTTAACTCATTTGATTACAATCTTGTTGCATTTCGCTTGGGCAAATCCAACATTGATACAATTAACTCGATACTAAAAAGTTGCTCAACCCCCCCTCCCCCCCCCCCCCCATTTTACTTTTATGTTTAATTTCGACATTGTGTGCGAGCCTAGAGTAGCTTGTGACACTTAAGAGTGAAACTAGCACTCCATTTCTTGTGGATTCGACCCTGACACCTAGTTAGGTAAAATATATTGTTAACGGCCGCGTACATTCATAATCGAGGGTGTATTTCACCGTTATCAGCCAATACTTCCCAAATTTCACAAAAATCCACCCAAGTGCTCGAAATGAGTCTGTAAAACCTCGATATACAAACCAAAGGTCCCCTAGCTCAAAATTCACAAACAGAGCTAATGAAACTATTGAAATTCTCATCCGAGTTTGTTTACTAGGAATGTTGACCCAAGTCAAACTTCTTATCTTTAAAGACTCCCAAACAGAGAAATTGATCTAAAACCTGACCGAACACTTCTAGAACCACATCACCCATCCTTGAAGATCCCTCATACCTTGTAGCAACTACGGGAAAATGAACAAAAATTACAAAAATAACCTGAAGGGTCATTACAATTACCCTTATCATTAAAGTGACGTCAAAGAGACAACAACCTCACACTCTTATATGTCTCTAATAATAATACAAAAGAGCCAACGAGGTGCCTTTTATAGGGTTAAAGGAGGGGACCTACCTGTAGTTGTTGAAATCCTAATGGTCTTATTGGGTTAACCTACACTTATCGTTTCACTAAATTTACCAAGCACATAAAGTGCACGGCCATAAATTTTATAATTTTTTTTAAAAAAATTAAAGTAAAAGTGAATTACATGAATCAAAACAAAGAACCAAATATTTGAAGTGACATTCTTAATGCTAGTAGCTGGTACTTATTTGTGTGATTAATTTTTGGGTAATTTCTATGTGCAGATAACGGTCTAATAGTTTTTCTCGCGTTCATCCTGCTTTTTGCAAATCCAATCAATCATTTTCTTTCTCTGTGATCAACTTATAATAGTTACTAAGGTGTAATATATATATAAATATATATCATATAACTAGGAGTTCACGGGTTCAAACCATAAAAACAATCTTTGGTAGAAATGCAAGATAAGACTGCGTACGATAGGCTCTTGTGGTCTAGCCCTTCCCCGGACCCCGCGCATAGTGTAGGCTCTAGTGTATCGGGAGATTTAATGCACCAAAATTTATATCAGTTAATTCTAAGTATTGAATATATAAAGAAGTAATTAAATTTATACCTTTTGGTAACTTATGCTTTTAAATTTGATTAGTTCACATTTTAATATCGTAGGTTTTGGGATCGAGTCTAACTACCTTCCTTTATATCAATTTAATTTTTTACATACTAATTAGTCATAAAAAAAGGATTAAACTCACTTATAACTTTTATATAAGATGAATACACATTGCAACACTTAAAATACAAAGGAAAATAGGTTTTCTATGCATTAAACGTAAGAATTTAGTAAGGACTTCAAACAATACTCTCCATGAGCTCCTTGTTATTTTTTGGGTTTAGTAAAATCTTTATTTTTCAATAATAACTTCAAACACAAGTTCAAATGAACATATGAACAATCACATGAAGTTGTAACTCTGTATTCACAACTTTAACCTTTAACAATTTAGTTCAACCCAACTTATGAACATCAACAAAATGAAGTTCAAACTATTTTCTAGCAAATAACAAAACCAAACGTTTAGAAAGAGATAAAGATTAGAAGATTCAAGTTCACCGAATTCACGGTGTGTCCTTAAGGAAATTATTTCCCTCAAGTACCCGAGGTTATGGAATATATCCTCCTAGGATAAAATGAATCACTTCGACAGAATGGTGGTACCTCAAACTCTGTCGAACAACTAATGTACTTAATGATTCATAAATCACACTTGAGTTTTTAGGAAGAAGATGATGTTTTTCACTTTAAAATTTCGTGTCAATACCTGAGGAAAAAATTAGGTAATTATAGTCAAAAGGTAGTGCTTCAGAAAAGAAGCAATGGTTCTTGAAAAGACGCACTGTTTTGGACCATCGGGCCACCTATGCCGGCAAATGGGCCACCTGCGGCTGCAGGTTACTTATCATAAAAAATAGAATACAAACCTTGACATGAGTGTCCATATACGAAGCCAGATGTTTTCACAAATCGGCACCTATGCACATAGGTCACCTTTCTCGTTTCAACCAGTGCCTCGAGGGGTCACGTCTCTTTGAGGTGCGTAGTGACATATGTCTGCACTTTCTCATGTGCATCCACAAATGGAGAATATTTTTGTATCATATTTTTGGATTAAGAAATCATTAACTCTCAAGTTTCAAATGAATAAAAATATAATCTCTCAATCGATCATTTAACAATTCTAAATCCAAATCCAAGTTCGAAGCCGAAGCCGAGAGAGCGATGATGATGATGGTGCAAGACTTGACTTCTTCTGTCCTTACTATACACATGAAGTCATTCTTCAATACGTAAGTATAAAGAATTCTCTTTGTCCCACCAATGTGGGAGAACACTTATTTCCTTAAAGAAAAAACCAATTCACTTTCCCTGTATTTTCCATTCACATTTCATCACTTAGAACCCAATAATTCTCAACATGAATGGGGAATAGCTATTTCATCAAAAAATATACGGACAAGTGTATGATCTATAAACAAAGACTAATTGCATCTGGATAAGTAGATTTTCCTTTGAACTTTTCATAGTGAACTTGCATCGGATGCACTCGATTAATCGGTAGATGCGATATCTTTGAATCGTTGAACATTAGTGTACACCTAGACAACACAAGTCACACAATCAGCCTTTTACCATTTATGATTCTCACAGTTTTATTCATTTCACCCATGAACACTACCTGATTTCATGAGAGAATAGAGAATAGGTCTTTACTATCATTCTCCTTGAAGCGACTTCTACTTCACCCTCACATAGGTGATTCCTAAATATTTAATCCTATAGATCCAACTATTTGTTCATACCTGCCAAACTTAGAAACCATTAAAAAGCTTCAAACTATAAGCCTTATTCTTGTTTCCTGAACATTGTCTTCATCATAAGAACGGGTTGAGTTAATTGACAATGTTGAACCATCAGTCACAACTTTGTTTGATCTCCTTAAACCTATCTCTTGGGATCTCCAGTCTACTCGGTAGAGTTATCATCATGATGAATTTTACTAGGCTATAAACTCATTCCCTTTGATGATTTCTCAACTCCCTCTCTAGTTAGGCCTTTTGTAAGTGGATCCGACAAATTATCTTTTGACCTCACATAGTCAATCGTGGTAATTCCACTAGAGAGTAGTTCTCTACCGGTGTTATGTCTCCATCTTATATAATGAGATTTACCGTTATACATCATGCTCCCTGCCCTACCTATTGGATCTTGACTATCACAACGTATGTATACTGGTGCCAAAGGTTTGGGCCAGTAAGGAATATCTTCCAAGAAATTTTTGAGCCATTTAGCTTTTTCACATGCTTTATCTAATGTGATAAATTCAGATTCCATTGTAGAGCGGGTAATACGTGTTTATTTGGATGATTTCCAAGAGATTTCTCCTCTACCAAGAGTAAATATATATCCACTCGTGGATTTTACTTCATTTGATCCAGTGATCCAACTTGCATCACTATATCCTTCAATTACCGCAGGATAGCTGTTATAATGCAAAGCATAGTCTTGAGTATGTTTTAAATACCCCAAAACTCTTTTCATTATCATCCGATGAGTTTGATTGGTATTACTCCTGTACCGACTTGATTTACTAATAGCACATGCTATGTCTGGTCACATACAATTCATGATATAAATCAAACTTCCCAACACTCTTGCATACTCCAACTGTGAGCCACTTTCACCTTCATTCTTTTGAAGTGGAAAACTCACATCTAATGCAGTCTTAGCAATATTGTAATCCAAATACTTGAATTTATCAAGTATATTTTCAATGTAATGAAACTGTGACAATGCCAACCCTTGTGGAGTTTTATGAATTCTTATCGCTAAGATCACATCAGCAACTCCAAGGTCTTTTATATCAAATTTGTTTTCTAGAATTCACTTGGTAGCATTTATGGCAGAAATGTCTCTACTGATGATCAACATGTCATCAACATGCAAATAAATAATGACATTGTGATTTGAAGTGTCTTTAATGTAAACACATGTATCACATTCATCTATCTTGAATCCGTTTGCCAACATGGTTTGGTCAAACTTTGCATGCCACTGTTTGGGTGATTGTTTTAGTCCATAAAGTGACTTAATAAGTTTGCACACTTTCCTTTCTTTACCGGGAACCACAAAACCCTTGGGTTATTCCACGTAAATTTCTTCCTCCAATTCTCTATTTAAGAAAGTTGTTTTCACATCAATTTGATGGATTTCAAGACTATATACCACAGTTAACGTATCCAACATTTGAATGGACGTTATCCTTGTTACTAGCGAGTATGTGTCAAAATAATCAAGGACTTTTTTTTTGTCTAAAGTCTTTCATAACAAATCTTGCCTTTTATTTGTCAATAGTACCATCAGCTTTTATTTTCCTTTTGAAGATCCATTTAAAACCTAAAGGTTTATTTTCTGGAGGAAGATCAACCAAATCCCAAGTATGGTTTCTCAAGATTGAATCATTCTCACTATTGACAACCTCTTTCCAAAAGGATGAGTCTGCAGACGACATTGTTTCTTTGAATTTTTGAGGCTCATTTTCAAGAAGAAATATTACAAAATCTGATCCGGGGAAGTTGACATTCTTTGAAATTTACTACGCCTTGAATTCTCTTCATTAAGTACATTCTCCCTTGGTTCATCCCTAGTTCACTTAGACCCTTCACAAGACAGCTCATGTCTATTCTTATATGGATAAATGTGTTCAAAGAACTCAGCCTTATCTAATTCAATTACCGTATTATCATGGATATCCAGATGTTTGGATTTATGAAACAAAAATTAACATGCTTTATTGTTTGTAGTATATCCGATGAAAACATAGCCCACAGTCTTTGGCCCTATTTTTACCTTTTTGGGTATAGAAACTTGGACTTTGGCTAGACGCCCCACACTTTCAAATATTTCAAGTTGGGCTTCTTTTCTTTCTATTTCTCATATGGAATAGATTGTGTCTTTCTATGGCGCACTCTATTGAGTATTCGATTGGCTGTAAGGATAGCTTCCCTGCAAGTTTTGTGGTAAACCTGAACTTATAAGTAAGGCATTCATCATCTCCTTCAACATTCAGTTTTTCCTTTCTGCAATCCCATTCGATTGAGGTGAATACGAAGTAGTAGTTTGAAGGACAATTCCATTTTCCAAACATATCTCTGCAAAAGGAGATTCATACTCTCCACCTCTATCATTACTTATCATTTTAATCTTGTTATCCTACTGATTTTCAACTTCAGTTTTATGTTGCCTAAATGCATCTCTTCCTTCATTCTTACTACTTAGCAAATAAACATAACAATATCTAGTACAATTGTCAATAAAAGTTATGAAATACTTTTTTCCACCACGAGATGGTGTTGACTTCATATCACAAATGTTTGTGTAAATTAAGTCTAAGGGATTGGAATTCCTTTCAACAGACTTATACGGATGCTTAGCATACTCCGATTCAATACATGTTTGACACTTTGATTTATTACACCCAAAGTTAAGTAAAACTTCTAAAATAATCAGTTTTCATAGAATTTTGTAATTGACATGTCCTAAACGTTCATGCCATAATTCGTTTGACTCAAGCAAGTAAGAATAAGCCTCAGTTTTGTTCATTTCAACAGCTATTAAATCCAATTTGAAAAGGCCCTCATTGAGGTAGCCCTTTCCTACATACAATTCATTCTTGCTTATTACAACTTTCTCCGAAATGAACTCATATTTAAACCCATTTGTAACGAAAAGTGTTGTAGACACTAAGTTTTTCCTATTAGTAGGAACATAGAGAACATTATTGAGAGTTAACACCTCGCCAGAAGTCATATTTAGGAATATTTTCCCACTTCCTTCAACCTTGGTTGTTGCAATATTTTCCATGAATATCACTTCTTTGGGACCAGAGGTATCATAAGTAGCAAAATCTTCTTTGTCTGTACAAACATGTTGAGTGTCTCCTGAATCGAACCACCATTCATTTGGATTTCCAACTAGATTACATTCAGTGATCATAACATACAGATTTTCAATCTTACCAGTTGCTTCCAACATGTTTATTGAATTTCGTTTCTTGTTCTTCTTTAGAACTTGATAATTTAGAGCTTTTTGGCCAACTTTACTATAATTGTAGTACTTGCCTTTGAACCTTTTCTTGTTCTGCCTTTTCTCTTGTCCAGAAGACTTCTTCCTCTTCTTATTATGTGTAGCATCATCTTTAATAAGATTTACACCCTCCATTACTGATTTCTCATGCAACTTATTGTCCTCTCTTATCTTGAGACAAATCACAAGATTTTCCAAACCAGAAATTTGGTTTTCAAACATTCCTTTTTCTGGAACATAAGGATCTCTACTTGTGAATATTTATATTCCAAGTTTGGTCAGCCAATAGAACATTATTTGCTTCCATTCTTTGATGTTCACACCAGAATAATTTTTCGATTTCTCTACCATTTCTATTGCTAGAGCAACATCTGAATGACTTAATGACGCAACATTGGTTGCCGTTGGGACAACACCATTCATAACCCAATCATTTTTTATTCAGTTTCATTCATCATTTTCTTGTCATGCTTTGACAAACATTTTAGTATTTCAGAATACTAACAATAAAGACTTAATTTTTAAACAACTTGTTTCTAGTCAACAATCAAGTTTTTATGTCTTCAAATCATCAATCGAATGAACTTGAAAACCTGATGAAGTTTTCATGTTCTTCAAATCAGAATCAAATTCAAACAGAGTGAAAACCCATAGGTTTTTAAACTCCAGAAACGAATACAGAGAGTTCACTGAAACGGTGAAGTTTTTATATTCTTCGAACCGAATTCTCAATCTGATTTATTGGTAAAGTTTTTATATTCTTTAAATCGAGGGAGTAGAAATCAAAGATTTTAGTCTCCACAAAATCAGAACAGATACAAATTAATTAAGTACGTGTAATTTCCTTAAGATTGTTGTATTTTGGGTTTAGTAAAATCTGTATTTTTCAACAATAACTTCAAACACATGTTCAAACGAACATATGAACAATCAAATGAAGTTGTAAATCCGTATTCATAACTTTGAACTTTAACAATAAGTTCAACCCAACTTATGAACATCAACAAAATGAAGGACACACTATTTTCTAAAAAATAGTAAAACCAAACGTTTAGAAAAAGATGAAGATTAGAAGATTCAAGTCCACCGAATTCACGGTGTGTCCTTAAGGAAATTATTCCCCTCAAGTACCCGAGGTTATGGAGTATATCCTCCCAGGATAAAATGAATCACTACGATATTATGGCGGTACCTCAAACTCTGTCTAACAATGAACGCACTCAACGATTCGTAAATCACACTTGAGTTTTTAGGAAGAAGTTGTTTTTCACTTCAAAATTTTGTGTTTATACCTAAGGAAAAAATCAAGTATTTATAGCCAAAAGGTGGTGGTTCAGAAAAGAAGCAATGTTCTTGAAAGGATTCACTGTTACGAACCGTCGGGCCACATGCGGCCGCAGGTCGCTTATCATCAAAAACATAATACAGACCCTGACATGCACAGCGATTTACGGAGCCAGATGCTCCCGCAGATCAGCACCTGCGAGCGCAGGTCACCTTTATCGTCTTCAACCAGTGCCTCAAACGGTCATGTCCCTTCGAGGTGCATTGTGACATGCGTCCGCACTTCCTCATGTGCGTCTGCAAATGGAGAATATTTTTGTATCGAATTTTTGGATTAAACAATCATTAACTCTCAAGTTTCAAATGAATTTTATCTAAAAAAATAATCTCTCGATAGTTTGACAAATCTGAAGCCGAAGCAAAAGCCAACCAACGACGACGACATTGCGAAGCTTGACTTATTCTTGCCTCACTATCCACATGAAGGCATGCTTCTATATTTAAGCATGAAGAAGTTCCTTTCTCCCACCAATGTGGGAGAACACTACTTTCCTTAAAGTGAAAACTCAATTGACTTTAACTCCAATTTTTTCCCTCCATTTTCCATTCACATTTCATCACTTAGAATCCAACACTCCTTTCACCGAGGAAAGTGGTGGGATCCCTCCCCTTAATCAGAAATCAGGGTGAGCCTTATGAATGGAGAAACCTGATGTAATGGCGTCCAAGGAAGATCTGAACCTCCATCACCTCGATAGGGAGAGCTTTGCCCTCTAAAGTTTCCAATGTTGTAAGAATTTAAATTTGCCGGACCAATGGATATCAGATGCTAGATGGTAATATTATTGAATTGTTTCACTAGGATGGTCACAGTGTAATTCAGTAACACAATTCAATATGGTATCAAGAGAAAGAGAGGTTCTATGTTTGAGTCTCACTGCCGCCCATTATCTAAAAGAATTTTTATGTTCTTAGCTCATTGAAAAGATCAGGCTCGCACGTGAAATGATATATTGTTTCAACGTGATCATATAAATAAAAGTGTGATTTCTTTGATAGCTAAAGTTTTTTAATAAAATTGTCACATGATCCAAATACCAACTTTTTAAATTTCTGAATGACAGCGATCATTTGGTATGCCTGAAACTCTTCAATTACTTGAATTGTTCTGAATACGTGTGTGTATTCCTTATTTTCATGTTAAAATTCAAGATTAATGACATTCAGATAGATTGTCACGTTGGTAAGTTTCTAAATGCTATTAAACCACTTTTTTTCTGGAAATGTAGTTATGGTATGTATATTACAGTAATTACTAGTAAAAGAGTAAAATAATAGGTGGAATTGTCCCTTTTCAGATGAATTTTTGCTCAAATATTAGAATGTGCTCCCAGCTATAAAAATACCGCTTCATGTGCAAGTAAAGCAAGAAGGTCATTCTTATTAGCCTTAACTTCGTTGATTAAGTTAATCAATTAAATTATTAAGATTGAGGTTAAAATAATGCAATTAATTCAAATTTGATTGATCTTTTAACAATATCTATATAATAAAATATACTAATAACGATAGAGAAGTAGATAATTAGATTGGAATAACAAGCAGAAAAAGAGATTTTAATTATTCAACAACTCTTGCAATTGAACGAATGCCGTCCCAAGTCAGGACTGATTTAAACTTTAGAATATAAGTACTCTTAAGCTGTCATGCAAGAATATTATAGGAGCATACCAATGGTTAACTTCCATACATATCATTTATATTATTTATAAAGATTCATAATGAGCAGAATTAGTAATCAAAGAGTACGATACATAACTATTTATAATAAGTCGAACTGATAACATGAAAACTAAAACAAGTAATTTCTCAAAATTATACGTTAAACAAGACAACAACTTGTCTTACATTATTGCCATTACTACCCTAGCTAGGTCACGAGTCAAAATATGGTTGTCAAAAAAAACTGATGGCCAGTGTAGTTTCTTTGTACTCCCTCAATTTTTATTTATTTATTATTGATTTGACACACATCTTAAGAAATAATAAATAAAGAGGTGGTTTTAATACTTTAGAAAATACATTAGATGATGAATAGTATTTAATAGTAAGGGTAAAATGGACATAAAATGGTAAATTATCCATTATTTTTCCAAAATGGACAATTATTGTGGGACATCTATTTTTCGTATAGTGGACAAGTAAAGATAGACAGCTGGAGTATTATGGTACTCCCATATAATTAGTTATCCAGGTTACTAAAAATATATATTTCAAATTACATGTCATTTTATAAAATCAAGATAGAATTAATTAATTTTTTTTCCATTTTGCACTTAAAATTAATTCTCTTTGAAAAATATAAATATTGTAAATCTCTAAATAAGTTCCGCAGTTATTAATCCTGATATTGATGGATAAAACACATTAATAAAATGTATCTAAAAAAGTTGAAGGATAAATCAATTAAAATATTCTTTTTATTTATGATTTCTTGAGGGATGCGTAAAATGAAAGTAGATAACTAATATGGGACGGTGTAAGTAGTTGTTAGAGGCTAATTTTCAGGCAAGCTTCCCTAACCAATCCGAAAGCAAAATGATCATGTTGACTAAATCAATCTTTTTCATGGAATTTCCTCAAGATGAAGCGTAAAACTTAAAATGCACATGGCAAATGGCTATTAGTCGTGAATCTATAAGATTAGCTGGTGCCACTGGCCGCCAGCGGAATTGGAGAAGTGCTTCGCCATAACGCAAACGAAGTCACAAGTCAAAGTCAACTTCCTTTTTGTTAGGAGTAATACTTTACACTTGCACAATACTATATCATTATTCTCTCATTCTCCCTATGTCAACTCTATGCCAAAACTTGGCAATTTTCCAAATGATTAAGCCCCGACCCCCTAATTGTCATGCCCAAAACATTAGTGGGATGGATCGATACCCCGATACTTTAATTTTAATTTAACCGAGCGAATCAACCTTATATGTATTCATAAACATGGTATTGTAATTTGCGGAAAAGATAACATTTTATAAAACATTTGTTCTTTCAATAAGTGTGGAATCATAAATATAATATAATACTGTTCGCATAAGTCATGACATGAAATGTCATGATCCAACCAACTGGATCGTGCGGATACCTACTCTAATCCACCTTAGGAGAACCCTTACCATCCATTTTAAAATACATGCGGAAGTCAATTAAGAAACAGAAAAATACCTTATTTATTACAACCAGTTATAAAACTTTAATTACAACTGCAAAACTTTTTCCAAGGAACTAGTCTAAATAGGTAGAAGTGCTACTAAGAGAAAGTACAAAATCAAAGACACAGCTTCTTTCATGGGATCAATAACAGAAGCTGCAGGTAATCTTTACCGTGTCAAGCATGAAACACCTACTAATCCTGCAACTAGACTATACCCCAAAAAGGGTATAGCAAGAATAACATCAGTACAAACAACACGTACTGGTAAGCATCATCGGTCAACCCGAATTAAATCACATAAAAATCCGGAAAGAAACATACAACTTGAGAGTTATTTAGCCAGAGCTCTTTCATTAAATAACTCCTTAACTCCTTGGAATATTACCAGCCTTATCAATGAAAAAGACCTACTTTGTTATCATGTTCAGTCCTAATCACCATTTATCCACTACGTCATCAAGCCAGACCGTATTCTATAATTACCGGTGAGTTCTACGATACGCAACCCTCAAGGTACCTTACCCTTAACCACTCATAGTTAAGACCCTTATATAGTACTCAACCTTGTTCTACTAACCCGGTTATGCATTGACAACCTAGCACATTTAGATTTATTTAAGTACACACAGATTGATTAATTAAATAGTACATCGACCATACAAATGTCATAGTCACGAACATGAACACCTAGCGGGTGGCTTTATCTCAAGGTCATTACACTTAACCTTTATCTATCCACTACCAAGTTAACATAGACGGCAACTAAAGTCACTATGCCACTTCCAATAAGACTCCAAGTCAACAACCATGATTCAAATGATTATATCAGCCATGTCTCAGTTACATAAGTAATTAGGCAATACAGAATTATACCACCCTTACAATTAACCTAGACAACTCTAGGATCCATTTCATCAAATATACATACAATAATCATGAATCTCGATTTATATCCAAAAACCAAATATAGCAAGTCAACGCATAATTCTCGATTCATCTAAAGAACCCATATAACAAGCCAACAATTAATTCCCAATTCTCAAAAGGAACCAACAAATCTAACAAATAAATAGATAAGTCTGGTCCACTCAAGGAACCAACATGTATATCAAGTAAACAGTTAAGTCTGGTTCAATTTAAGGAATCAACCCGGTTCAACTCAAGGAACCAACATATTTAATAAGCAAACAGTTAAGCCTGGTTCAACTCAAGGAACTAACAGATATATCAAGTAAATAGTTAAGCCCTGTTCGCTCAAGGAACCAATAGTTTTCCCTTACCCTTCCTTTATATTTCTGCACATGAAAGCTAGTTTTAACCATTTTTATATTGAATGAATGCTTTACCTTTCTCAATACAATTTCTATAATTCATCCAGTAGTTTGTAACTTAAATTAATGGTTAAAACAAGCTAGGAATGAAAAACAAAACAGAGGAAAACAGGGGAGAGATTTTGCCCCGCCCATCCTACTATAACGACTTGCACGCTGCTATGAGGATACCGCTATAGCGGAAAAATTTCCGCTATAGCTGGATTACTGTATTGGTCAGTACTTCTATGGTGGCCCCTAATAGCAACAGCCTAGAAATTTACTACTTTCTGCAAATTCTCTCATCCCCCTTTCCTGTTTCCATCATTAACGCATGAAATTGTAATACGACCTTTAATATAATTCCAAGACCGAACCAAGCAATAAATAAACAATAAAATAGAATCACATTATTTAAAATCAGTTATGAATCACAAAAAGAAACTTTGATTAAAATAAATCCCACTATTATACCACAATAGCCCTTTTTCCCATGACCCTCAACCAAATTCCGACTGTCCTGAAACAAGAGTTTCCCACAGTCATAAACCATTTTTATCCCCTTACCATTTTACCAATGATAAGTCCATGCCTAGCATTTTAGCATACAGTTTCCAATCAAACCATATAGCAAATAATTCCTTTAACCATCAACGCATAACCAAGTTATGACTTTTCACTAAATACAAGTTTCATAGCAATTCAACAATCACATTTCATATATTCACAGTCACTCAAGCAATATCAATATACATAAGAATCAATCCCAAGTTTCATCCTTGAACAGGCACTTTTTATTATCTTTTATTCGCCTCATGGATAACCGTTAGCCAATTGTCCATGCATTTACATAGCCTCTATGTCCAGATACCAATTAGAACCTTCCTAGTTCTAACTTCCCTTGCTTGTGTATTTTCAATCGGTGTCAAATGACATTCATTTACCTTGTTGAGATACCAATTGGAATTCAGAGATACAATTGGACTCAACTTATACAAGAAAGCATAGAAACCGCACGAAAGGAGAGAAAGAAGTGAAACAATTTCCTAGAATGTCTCATTGCTCCCCGAAGATTAGATGTGGATGTCAGCACACCAAATCGCAGGACTTTACTCGATATTTTCTCTTGCACTGGGAGACCGATAAGCTAGGCTCTTATACCAACATGTCACGACCCAACTAACAGTATCATGTGGGCACCTACTCCAATTTACCTAGTTAGGAGAACTCTTACCACCCATTTTAAAATATATGCAGAAGACAATTAAGAAATATAAAAATACCTCATTTATTACAACCAGTTTATAAAACTTTGATTACATCTGCAAAACTTTTTCTAAGAAACTAGTCTAAACAGGTACAAGAGCTACTAAGAGAAAGTACAAAAACAAAAGACACAGTTTCTTTTGTGGGATCAAAAACAAAAGCTGCTAGAAATCTTTACCGTATCAAGCATGAAACACCAACTAATCCTGCAACCATACTATACCCTAAAAAGCGTATAGAAAGAGTAGAATCAGTACAAAAATATGTACTAGTAAGCATTATCGGTCGACCCAAATTAAGTCACATAAATATCATATAAAAATCCAGAAAGAAACATATAACTTGAGAGTTATTTAGCCAGAGATCTTTCATTAAACAATTCCTTAACACCTTGGGAAATTACAAGCCTTATCATTGAAAAAGACCTTCCTTGTTATCATGTTCAGTCCTAATCACCAACTATCCACTACATCGTCAAGCCATAATGTATTCCGTAATTATCGGTGCGTTCTATGATTCCCAACCCTCAATGTCCCTTACCTTTAACCACTCGTAGTTAAGACCCTTATATAATACTCAACCTTGTTCCACTAACTTGCTTATGCACTGACACCCTAGAACATTTAGATTCACTTAAGTCCACACGGATTGATTAATTAAATAGTACATCCCGCCTATCCGATATCAAATGCAACAACCGATAGACCTTCGGCCATACAAATGTCATAGTCGCCAATACAAACACCTACAGGTGACCTTATCTCAAGGTCATAACACTTAACCTTTATCTACCCACTACCGAGTTAACATAGACAGTATGTGAAGTCACCATACCACTCCCAATAAGACTCCAAGCCACATAATTCAAATGATTATATGTCTTAGTTACACAAGTAATTAGGCAATACAGAATTATACCACCCTTACAATCAACCTGGACCACTCAAGGATCCATTCCAACAAATATACAGACAATAATTATGAATCTCAATTTATATCCATTAACCAAATATAGCAAGTCAATGCATAATGCTCGGTTCACCCATGGAACCCATATAACAAGTCAATACTTAATTCTCAGTTCTCCTAAGAAACCAACAAATCCAACAAATAAATAAATAAGTCTGGTCCACTCAAGCAACCAACATATATATATCGTGTAAATAGTTAAGCCCAGTTTAATTCAGTGAACCAATATATAATCGAGTAAGCAGTTAAGCCCGGTTCAACTCAAGGAACTAACATATATATCGATTAAATAGTTAAACCCAGTTCAGTTCAAGGAACCAACATATATATCAAGTAAACAGTTAAGCCCGATTAAAATCAAGGAACCAACATATATGTCAACATATATGTCAACCTCGCCATGATCATGATTGAACACATGCATAAGGTGATACATATTAAAGATGGGAAGTATGGGATGTCGCATGGTTACCTTTTGAATAAGGTATTTGATCACTCAAGGTTGAGTGTGCGAAAAGAATGGCAGGTTAGTAAAGCAAACCTTTACCATGACCAACTTGATGGAGAATGAGTGTGTAGAAGGAAAGTTAGGGGCAAAGTTCAAATTGTAAGTGTCTGATCTCATCGATGAACAAGAAAAACTGGTCAAAAATTTGGAGAAAATGACCATTACACTGGCAAAATGGGATGCTAAAATTTCTCAGTTGAAAGTAACTCTACAGCAACTTTCAGTTGAGGGACATGGTACTATTGATGCTCTCCTTGAAGAAAACAAAACACTAAAGGAACAGGTCAAGGACCTAAATGCAGAAGTTAAGAGTCTCAATGCTGAGGTAGAACAGGTCAAGGACCTAAATGCAGAAGTTAAGAGTCTCAATGCTGAGGTTAAGGACCTGGCTAAATAGCTTCTTAATGCTCACGCAGCTGAGAGTGAGCGCATGAACCTGGTTCTTCGCTCTCTTTCCCCTAAGCCTCCTACCTCTTAAACCTCGCTATCCTCATGTCCTCTGTCTCTATTTTGTGTTCCTATGGCTATTTAGAAATAGTTTTCTTTCTATATTTTTGATTATTACAATATGTATGATGTTGTTCTTTGCTTTTTAATGAAATATCTTAGTCCTGTCTACCGTTTAATCTCTCTATTTGGTCTGTTCATTCATGTAAGTGTTGCCTCAATGGCCATGAATTAACCTGATTTGCAAATTACTTAACTTGGTTTACTGTTTTACTTTTTAATGATGCCAAAAGGGGAAAGATATTATTGATAGGGGAAACTTTAGTTAGGGATCTGGTCTGCTTAATAGGGGAAGATGAAATATCCAGTAAGGGACCTGGTCTGCTTGATAGCGGGACGATAACCAGAATACACTACAAGAAAATTGCTTATTAGAGACCACGATTTAGGGACAAGTTGTAAATATGGTCTCTAAAAATATACTTTCAGGGATGACATTATTTACTTGTCTCTAAACTATTATTTTGATTTTCTAGATATGCTGATATTATCTAAAAAAAAAAAGTACCTGGTCTATATGAATGAAAATTTACGCGAGGGCTATCTAAAAACATAGGCGCGAATGGGGGTTTAATAAAATATTTCAGCGGGAGCTCTGAAATATTTCTTTCTAAACATAACACTTCACCAAAAATCCCTAAGCCTTCCTCTTCACCAAAAATACCTAAACCTCCCTCCTCACCAAAAATCTTTACTGAAAAACATTCTCGTGGACAAGTAAGTATTTCCTCTCTAATCAAAATTTTCTTTTCCTTCTGCTCAAGTTCTTTCTTTGTAAACAAAAGTTTAGAACCCTTGTACGTACCAAATTCATCCATCAATCGCAGGTACCAAATCTAAAACTTTACAATTCTTGTAGCTGGAAATTTCTCTTTTTGTTGGTCTTGTGCTTGAAATCGGAATTTGGGGTTTTGATTGGAACATGCATGTTGGTGAATTTTGCTTTATCGATTTTGTTGGTCTTTTGCTTGATATCAGAATTTAGGGTTTTGATTGAAACTGCATGTTAGTGAATTTTGCTTTATTGATTCAAATAATTTGATTAACCACTTTATTTTTACAGGAAAATGTGCAAGAATTCCTCTTTCCAAATCCCTCTGTATATTTTCTTGATTTTGTACATTGTTAGCTTTGTTACTGTTGTTGATGTTGTCTCTGTCTGAGATTGTGAAAATAATGGAGGATTTTGTTTCTAGTATTCTTATTTTTCACTGAATCACACCGAGTTGAAGCTTACTAAGCATTCATGCTTGAAGATTTTATCAAGGGTTGTAAACAAAGCATATTCCCTTTGAGACAACACATGATGTTGAGTTATTACTTTGATTTTCTATATACCATTCCATTTTAAATTTTATGTACTCTCGATGCTGGGAAATACTGTTTTCTTCACATTGTATTGGAAAAAAAAAGATTCATAAAGAGGCTTCCTATTTTAGATCTTCCACTACATCATGTGCCTTCAATTATTGCACACATGTATCTTCCAGGGATCTAACAATTAGAGATAACATCCACAAGAGAAGAGTTGGCAGAAACACTAAACATAACAACAAAACTTTATAGTCTCTTGTGTTGGAACTTGTGTGTCTGGAACAATATGTGATGATTGAGTTGTTCTAGATACTATCGTTGGTTCACGAGGGCTATGAAATTCTATGTTTCTATCTTTTTTTGTTGTTCAAGATACTATTGTTCAATATGTGATGATGGAGTTTTATAATATTCTAATTTTTCTATCTTTTTGTAGGTTTAATATGAAACCTCCAAAGAATGAAAATGAGGTGTCTTCCACTATGAAATCTACAACTAAATATGCGTTTGTTCCACCAGGTGTTATAGCAAAGGGACGAGGGAGAGGCCTCAAATCTTTGAGCTCTTTAAGGGTGTCTAGAACTAGTATTCCATTTTCTTCGTCTACTGATCAAGTTATGCAGCACAACCAAATTACTGAAACATGTAAGCTTTCTCAAATTTATTTTCTTGTCAATTTAATTTTTTTATGAAGTAAGAGAATTTCATTGAAAGGCCTCAATAAGATGTTGACAAAAATTATTACAGGGAATAAATAGTGATACTCTACAACTAAAGATCAAATTTCGTCCAAAACTATTCACAACTAGATACAGGAGTCTCATTTAACTAATAAAATAAAGCATTTGACTTTTAGTATATGTACAGGAATTGAGAATCCCATCAAACCACCTATGATTCCTTTTATTGGCATAAAAAATTAAAGCAGGAACCATTTTCCTATTCTTTTAATGGATTTTTCAATTCCCCTTTGGTACCTACTGCCAAATGCATCTTTGATAATGTTAGATATTTTCCAGGTGAGTCCAAGAATAGCAAAAAATATGTTTCAAATAGTTTCTAGACATAAACCATAATTCATATAAAGCACTCAGCAAAAACAACTCACTTTAGGGAGCAATTCATCTTCTAGATGAGTTTCCATGACAGTTTGCATATGCCCTAGAAAAAACAGCTCACATTTATTATCAACCCTTCTCCTGCACTGCTACATAGAGTAGAGCTTAAACTCCCTCGTAATTTCATCCATTTATAATAAAAATTAAAACTTCTAGACATTTAACTAGTTTATTTATTGAGATGACATATGTTTTGTTTCTATACACCAGTAATTGAAAACTTTTTTACATTAGTGGATAACTTTGTGTTCATATATATGTGTGTGTGTGTGTGTTTGTGTGTTTGTGTGTTTGAACCTACTATATATAGACAAATATTGAAAATATAAACCTTGTTTTAGATCTTTTCAATTGATTGATGAGAACATAATGGTACTTGGTGCATGGTGGTTGATAGACAAGGTAGAGATAATCTCTTCAATGGGAAGATAACATTTACATTTGCGGTTGTCATTGCTAACATTTTTGCTACATCAGATGGCCTCATTTTTGAATTTGATGGTGAAATTTCAGATAAATATGATTCTTTTCTTGAACTTAAACTTGAACTAATTCCCATTATCATGGCTAAAAGTGTTGGAGTTTGAATCTTTACTTTGATTCTTAAAAATATTATGAGTGTGTACACTTCATTGATTGATTTTGAGGTAGAGAGGTCATAGACTGGTTGTTCACTGAATTTTAGTGCTAAAATTTTTACTAATATAAATTATTCTACCAGGTGCTATATCAAAGGGACGAGGGTGTGGGTTTAAATCTATGTCTACTGGTCAAGAAACACAAATAATGAACAAAAAATCATTGGTTCTTGAGAAAGGACATATAAAATTTAATATTCCATCTTTTTCATCTACTGATGAACTTTTTCAATACATCCAAACAGTTAGAAAAAGTATGATTTCTAAAATATGTTATCTTTTAAATTTAATTTAATTTTAATGTTGCAGCTTTTGTTAATCTGATTTCTTACACCAGGTGATCTAGGGAAGGAACTAGGGCTTAAAGATATGTGCTCTTTTGAATACTTTGAAAATGAGGTGGGCTCCTTCAATCAAAATGCTCATTATGCTAACCAGAGTATGTCAAGACCCTCTAACTGTGGAAAATCAAATTCTACCATGTTTGCCGCTCAGGAATTGCAAACAGTGAATAAAAATCTTTTCATTTATGAGAAAGAGCATGTGCAAGCTGATATTTCAATCTCTCTGTCTGCTGATCAAGTTATAGATTCTACTCAAACAATGAGAAAAAGTATAATTTTTAAAAGTTGTTATTTTTTAGGATTGAGTTTAATTTAATGCTGGAATTTTCATTCATATTATTTCTTGCAGAAGGTGATCTAGGGAAGGAGCGATGGCTTAGAGATATGTGCTATTCTGAAGACTCAAAAAATGAGAAGGGATCGTTACATCAAAATGCTCATGGTGCTATCCAGAGTATGTTAAGACCATCTAACATTGCAAGATCAAATTCGACCATGTGTGCCGCTCAGGGATTGCAAACAGTTAACATAAATCCTTTGGTTTATGAGAAAGAACATATGCAAGAGGATATTGTAATCTCTCCATCTGTCGATCAAGTTATGCATTCTGCTCAAACAGTGAAATTGAAAACAACGAACAAAAAACATTTGGCTTATGAGAAAGAGAATGTGCAAGCTAATATTCCAATTTCTCCCTCTGATGACCAAGTTATGCATTCTTCTCAAACAATGGGAAAAAGTATGATTTCTCAAATTTATTTGATCACAAGTTTATCATCTATATAATATTTTTTTGACAATTTTAATTTATGCAATTGTAGGTTCAAAAATTTCTGGGAAGGTAAAAAAGGTTCAAGGAGGTAACAAGTGCAAACAAGTTGCATCAATTGAAATTGAACAGAAGCTAAAAGCAACTTTTTACAATAATCGAACAGTTGGAAATAATAGTAATCTATTTTTGAGGCACTTGGGAAAAATTGTTCGTGGTTGTAATATATGTCCATTGGCAATTTCATCATGGGATGACATTAAGGAAGAAAAGTTGAATCACATGTGGGCTGCTGTTAAGGTTGGGTTCCACTATTCTTATTATCTTGTTGCTTAAAATTATCAAGTTCTTATTATGTTTTTCACAAAATTGAAATAAAATTGTCAGTGCTATGTTTTAAATTCACAAAATGAAAATAAACAACAATTTCGCACATATCTACATGACTTTTAGTTTCTTAATCTTTTTTAGATTATCGCTAAGCTCAAAACAGTCACTTCTTAATCACATATTGGATGTCAACTTGTGTTTGATGTATTGCAGGATAAATTTGAGAGTGAAGACATAAATTTTCATCGTGACCATGTCTTGGGATGGATGAAAGAGTTATGGAACAAATGGAGAGGACGATTGCATGCAAATTATGTGAAGGGAAAGTCAATTCAACAAGCTCTTAAGAATAAGCCTAAAGAGGTAGACACCAAACAATGGGAGTGGTTGATAAAGGAACATTTTTCTACAAAAAAATTTCAGGTCTGACTTAATATCTAGTTATGTAATTTTTTTTCATACTATTATATTTTAATTGGTAATGTACTTATAACATTTGAATTTAATATTGTTACTCAAATATAGGAGAGAAGCAAAAGGAACGCATCAAATAACGCTAAGTTGAATATGCTTCATCATATGGGTAGCAAGCCAATTCGAGAGATTATTTATCAAAAGGTGTTATCATTAAATATTTGATCTCTTAATATTTTTGAGGCATTATTTGACATATGTTTTCTTTTATGTATAGGGTGGAAAAGATGGCAAACCACCAAATATGGCAACTATTTTCTTTGAGACTCGGAAGAAGAACAACACACTTGTTGATTCTGAAACAATCGAGAAACATGTATGTTTCGTTAATTTAATATGTAATTTACTTTTAGTTAGCATGTATGCTCACAAATATCTCTCTTCACAAATTGTAGGCTCAAATTCAAGAATTGATGCAATCCGAACCATCTCTTCCTAACATTGAAATTGTAGAAAAATGCTTTGAACCTCAAATTCGTAGTCATGTATTTGTCTTTGGAGGTGGAGTAAAGGCAAAAGATTTGAAAGATGGAACTTCCTCAAACGCTGAATTGTGGTCTGAGCTACGTTCAACTCATGAAGAAAATCAATCTTTGAATGATCGCTTGTCTAACATAGAAAATAAGATGAATGAAATGAAGCAATTAAAAGAGTGGTTTTTAGCTCAACACTCCACTTTCCAGCCTCCAACATCAGAGCACTCAGGAGAATGACTATTCCAGAGATGGTACCAAGTTAGTAAACTTGCCTAAAATTTTAAATTGTTTGAAAACATATTTGCTTGTTTGATTACTTTTTGAAGCATCAACTTACTGTCTTGAGGAAATAAATATACTAACTGCTAATGTCAACTAAAATATTGATTAGTAGGTTAAAAAATAGAATGTTGAAGTACGAATTATCACAATCAAAGAAAATGTTAAATTCTGATTATGATAGCTGATTATGGTACTTGTGTAATTGTTGATAATGGTGCTTCTCTAACATTCTAGTAGCTAATTATTGGTAATTCTTTTTCAATTTTGTTGGAGTTTCTACTTTATAAATCTCATTTTCTGGTTGACATCTCAACTTATTTCCAAAAATATCATAATAACTGCATAATGAATTGCTATAAATATTATTACAATGGACTTTTTTATGGCTATACATGTATAGAGCAGTCTGCCTGTGAGATAACAACCTTAATCAGGTGGTGATGTATTGTCTTCCTCTGTATTTCTTTCTATAAGACTTGTTAATCGTAAATTCAATGATTTTTTCTTTTGAAGGGCTATAATTTTGTCACACCTGTGATCAACCTCTTTTTTCAGCTCTCTGTGTTAGTCTGTTTATCTAAACAAATATGCCTCCTGATCTTCTTCATTTAACATATGTGAATTTGGGTTTAACATTTCTTTGGTTGGGTTTGATTGAGTTTAATTTGTAGTTTAACATTTATCGCACCTGCTATTGGTATGTCCAGATGTATATATATTCCTATTTGAGGTTATTTTTTGTCCTGCATGATACATGATAGTGTGCACCATAAGCATTAGCTTATTTGGTAGATGCATTGATTGAAAATATATGCACTCTTAGCCCTTACCGGCAGTTGATCGAACCTGTTGTAGATAGTGATTTCCTCCATGCTAGTTGCCAGTTTTACTAAGAGATCTGAAACCATGTTTGTTTCTCAATAGCAGTGTAAAAATGTATTCTCATCTAAGCCAACCACATCATAGATGGAACTCAAATTAAGGTTTTTAGAGGTCTAGCTTGCATCATATTCATCATAAGCAGAGAATCCATCTAAATAGCACACTTTTTATATTGGTTGGGCTTCATTCATTTTGTTGCAAATTTACTGTCATGGATTCTGCTGCATGTGATATTTAAATTGTCATATACTTGATGTATGGTACTTAACCAGTTTTTTGGATGATCTTTATAGTCTTTCTAAATGTTTTTTTGATAATTTTACAGGTTATGGAAGACGAGGTTTAGAAGAAGCACCCTTTTGTGTACAAACAAATCGACTATTAGTTTGCTAATAGTGTTGGGAAAATTTTACACTACAATTCAAGGATATAAACTATATATATTTTTGTGAAGGTTTATGTAATTAGCTTAAATCATTGATGTTTGGTGCCAACAACTGATGTTGATCTTGTTTTGTAATTACTTTTTGTATATACATATGAAAGTGGCATTATCTTTATATTGATTACTAGCTAGATATTCTAGTTGCAAATTAGATGTGGTTATTTAGGAACCTGTTACTTGTTTATTTAGGGAATGGACCATTGGTCCTTAAATCCATGAGAAAATATGGTCGCGATAACTATAATTTATGGGCTGGTCGCCAAAAAAAATAAGGACTAGTTTTATACTTGTTGCAAAAGCTATTTAGAGACCAGATTTTCAGTCCCTAAAATCTTCAAATAGAATTAGAATGGTGGTCCCTAAACGCAGATTAAGGACTGTCTTAAGCTGGTCCCAAAAAGGTTTGGCGACCAGACTCTCATCTTGTCCCTATATGCCATTAGTCGGAGCCTATAGGGACGGGCTGGCGACCAGAAAAGCTGATCGCTATTACGCTTTAGGGACCAGAAACGTGCTTTTAGGGACCAGTTTTCCCTTCGCTATTGAGCAGTTTTCTTGTAGTGATACAAGGATATATTGGCTGATAGGGGGAATATTTTGGAATAGTTTGTCATCATCAAAAGGAGAAAATTATTGTATTTCGAAAGTTTTGATGATATATAAACTATTACACATGGGACCTGATCGGATGACAAACTAGTAAATGCGGGACCTGGTCTGTGGTGATGTC
This sequence comes from Capsicum rhomboideum, assembly GCA_031232105.1. NCBI lineage: Eukaryota > Viridiplantae > Streptophyta > Magnoliopsida > Solanales > Solanaceae > Capsicum > Capsicum rhomboideum. The sequence goes on from CP124714.1 coordinate 126,440,795, forward strand.
GACTTCAAGAGAAGTCAACTAGGTACAGCTGGGAAGTGTACTTTCTGCAGAAGGTTGGTGGCACTGCAGCAGAGGCACTGCAGGACAGACCAACCTCGACCAATGGTATGCGTCCTAGGTTTTGCTCTTCCTTATAAAAGGAACATGTTGCAAGAGCAAAACCTAGTTTTTTGCAATCAAGTTTTATCTCTTAAGCAAAAGCCATTCTACAAGACTATTGCTCATATTTCAACAAGAAACCTGATCGAGTGTTGTCTAGTCTTGTTGCATTTCATTAGTCTTATGCCTTTTATTCTTACATTGTAAATCTACTCCTGCGTTATATAGGATAGTAGATTGCTTGGTTGTCTAAGTCTTAACTTGAGTCACATCAATTAGAGTTAATTGGTCGAATAACTTTTTTCTTGGGTAGAGTTACTTAGGAGTGTTGACTAGATTTAATTGACACAGTGGTGCAATAGAGTTATTGCATTTGTCTTGTAATAGAGTTATTGCAAGGAGTTAGGATTAAGAGTTTAATCCTTGTGATTACTCGAGTCTATAATCACTTTGTTGCTTGGTTTTAGGGAAGAGTTGGGAAATCCTGTGAGATAGCTAGTGGTTTTTCTTCCCTTGTGAAAGGAGGTTTCCACGTAAATATCTGGTGCTATTTACTGTTCTTGCAATAATTCTATTATCCTTTTAGTCACTGTACTTCTCTGTCAAGGGACCTGGTCTCGTGACTCGTGGTGGACTCGTATAAGTTAACAAATATATTTATGGATAGAATAATATGCAGCTATAATTGAGGAATTACTAAAATTTTGGAATCAAATATATGAAATAGTATTTATTATCTTAACTATGGTTAGAATCTTGTTTTGGTTAATTAAATCTTAACCATTAATTTTTGCTCCATGTGTTCTTCATCCAAGTAGGAACTTGGAAAAAATGGAGATAATGAAAATGGAGAGGAGCCGGATCCATTTGGGGATGAGGGTATTCGAGTTGACTCAAAGCAAAACGACTAAATATTAGGAAAAACCCAAAGGTAAGAGAGAGGGAGCAAGAGAAATTCTTGTTGACCAATTCAAACTTGGAACTGCCTTCATCTGAGGGAGATGACATCTAATTCCAGCAATGCATGCAATAATCTTCTCTCTCATTTCTCAAATACTTGAATCAAAATCATAATTGACAGTTCATCAATTAGTAATAATTTGTCTATTAGCTAAAAGTAGTTCAATATTGTTACAAGACAGTACCATGACACTTTTAAGTTACAAATTATTTTTCTTGTCCAAACAACTCACGTAATTACGGTAAGTGCTCACCTATATATATAAGTTCACAAGTTCTCCATTATATATCCACACAAAAAAGAATCAACCTACTTGCTAATAATTTTTTCTCTACTATGTCGGAAGCGAATGCAAAATCAGCCGTGACAGGAACTCCGCTTGCCAACGCCGGTGCTCCGGGACAATGGACCACTGGCTTATGTGATTGTTGTGACGATGCCTCTAACTGTAAGACCCTTAATTTTTTGGGAGAATTAATTTTTTTAGTCCATTTATAAAAATAAATAAATTAGTTTATGGCTTTTTCACAAGAGATCTGAAAAGACCATTTCTTTCTATTCATTTTGTAAGCAGCTAAGAGAACTTAATTCCTCTCATTTTTCATCTAATTGAAGAAGAAAAATATATCAGCCCTCCTTGTGTTTTGGTAATATTTATGAATATAATTAGTCTTGATTATTACAGGCTGTGTCACTTGTTGCTGTCCTTGCGTCACCTTTGGCCGAAATGTTGAGATAATTGACCAAGGAACTACTTGTAAGCTATTATATTTTCCTTTTCGTTTATTCATAATTTTCCTTAAAAAGGATATTAATATATAGTTCGTGGCAATATATTCATTAATGATTACATAATTTGCAGCTTGTGCTCATGCTGGTGTAATATACTATTGCCTTGCTCATTTTGGTTGGGCTTGTATCTACACATGTACTTATCGTACAAAATTGCGAGCTTTCTTTAGCTTACCAGAGGACCCTTGTGGAGATTGCCTTGTCCATTTCTGCTGTCTCCCTTGTGCTGTTTGCCAAGAATACAGAGAGCTCAAGAACCGCGGTTTTGACCCCTCCCAAGGTATATAAACAAATAAACAATACTGAAAATTTTACATGCTCCGCTTCATTTATTAAACTCAGCATCGTGTTGAGATCAAAACAACAAAATGTCATGCGAAAATTGATAATTGTAAATCATGAAGTGTTCTATTAAGATACATCATACAGCTTGATTCCCTCTAATGTCACAGAACAAAGTGTTGTATTTTGTTTTTTATGTTAATTGGTATACAATGTGTTTGGTTATAACACATACATGCTTAAATTGATTTGAATTATTTCTGATGTGATAAATTTGCATGGGTAAAGGATGGATGGCGAACGCTCAGAAATGGAGTCAAGCGGGAGTTACTGTGCCTCCCCTTGTTGCACCAGGCATGACTCGCTAAAAGAGGTTTCAAACCACCTGCAGGCTGTTCTACTTCTTTCTTAATTCTGTTGTTTTATTTTGTTTTTAATCTTAGCAAGTATCAAGGCAAAATTGTGAGAATGTTTGCTTTCCAGATGAATTGTTGTGAAAGTATCTTGTAGCATTCAATTTGTGATGAATAAAGTTTTCTGTTGTTACTTATCAATCAATTTCCTTACTCTTTTGTGTTAGTTTATTTCTTCCATTTGGTTTTTTCGTTTGTCATGCAGGTTCGGGCAATTTTCAACCTTAGTCCTAATAGTTAATCTAAGAGAGCAGCCAGCATGCATAGATAGCCCCTAATTAAAGTTTATCCATTAGTTTCACTTTGAAAACTCTCAATCTTAATAAATATGTACTATTAAACATAAAATAATAATCAGTCAAAAAAAAAAATATATATATATATGGTGTCTAACTCAAATGTGGATGATGTGGCAGAAAGACGAATGAAACAATGACATATATATGATATGTGCATCCAAAATAATTATTTCCTCCATCTCAATTAATGTGAAGATGTTTGAATAGAATGTTTAAAGTTAAATTATTGTTCTTTTTGGGCCAGACTTAAATGGAAAAAGTGTCACATATATTAGGACTAGGGGTGTACAAACCAAACCAAACCAAAAAACGATACCAAACTGAAAAATTAAACCAAACCGACAAAAAATCGACTAGGCTTGATTTGGTATTGAATAATAAAAATTGAACCAAACTGGTATATAAATATATAATTTTATTTTATTTTATAAGTCTTTATAGATGATTTTCTTTCAAAACATATGCCAAAATATATTTGTGATTCTCTCATTGAATGTTTAATAGAAGTATAGAACCATATACAACAACTGCAGACTCAGTGTAAATCCACAAGTGGGGTCTGAGGAGGGTAGAGTGTACATCTTACTCGCACCTTTAAGAAGGTAGAGAGGTTATTTCTAAAAGACCCTCGGTTAAACAAATAGTGAAAAAAGGCAATAGCAACAAACAGAAACAACAACAAGATAATAAAATATTGAGGAGAAACAACAAATAGTGATAGAAATACTAAAAAATAAGGGAACGAAGAAGAATACTAAACTCTGGGAAAGGAAACGAAAATACGTGACTACTAACTAACCTTCTATCCTAATTCTCGACCTCCACACCCTCCAATTAAGGGTCATTGTCCTCGGTAAGCTGAAGTTGCACCATATCCTGCCTAATCACCTCACCCCAATACTTCTTATGCGTACCTCTACCCGTCGTCAAGCCTACTATGGCCAACCTCCCAGGCATCCTAACAAAGGCATCTGCTGTAACACCTCATACATTTTCGAAACTATGTTATTACTGTAACATTTATGGAATTATTTAAACATGAGATAGTTGGTATATTATTAATGGAAGCTATTGGGCTAAACAAACCTTGTGCAAATGGGCTCAATTTAAGGCCCAAAATTAGGTAAAAGACATGGCCCAACAAGAAGGAAATGACCCATTCATCTTTTGACCAAGTCAACATCATATTTATTGATCAAAAGTGGCTAAGGATGACTATTAAGGGGCTATAAAAGGCACCAAAATCAGATTTTATTCCACAAAAGACACATGCCAAAATCTAGAATTTTCCACAACATTCTCTCATCTCACAAACCCTAAGGCAACTATCTCCTTGGACAAGATCACTCCTTTGCAAGTTTGGGTAAGTGTTTACTCTTATGGTTCAATATATTATATGCTTAATATGGTGTATACATCATGTTGGTTATGTTGGCAAAGTGTTGGACAGTTCACTATGTGTAAAACAGTGTACTTTTACTTAATCGGTAAAGGGTTTTGCCTTGTAAACTTGGAAGTGGACTTGTGGTCTTGAAGAAAGTGACTTGATGGATTAAATATCAACATGTAAGATTTGGTTATGTCCTTAAATTTCTTTGTCTTTGTGTGTAACATTTGGAATTGTAACATTTGGAATTGTTGTTGTGAAATTGTACATGGAACCGGTGGCGTATTGAAAGGAAAATGTAGTTTTGGTGATGTTGATGTGCGTTGTGAAACCATGGATGTTATTTGGCATCTAATATGATCTAAAATATGTTAATATAAGCTTAGTTATGATCATGGACCATTCATTGCGAAAAAGGACCCTAAAATGACCCATGGAGGCTGAAACGGGCATCCGCCCTCGCGGGTGGGGCACCTGAGGGCGCAGATGCCAATGCAGGTGACCCTTTACCAGGACAATGGTCACCTAAGGACACACCTCAACCACCTTCGGGCGTAGGTTGCTTCGCAGGTCAGCCCAGAAGTTCGTTTTGCATGTTTTTGCATCTCTTTGACCCCCCAAAGCCCCTATACCCTTTATGGATGCAATTATCAACTTATGGTACCTTTTGAATGACTTTAAAGGAGTATCCCGGATTTATTTTGAGTGGTATCAATTATGGATTGTCTTTAATATGTTTTTGTGAAAGGTGTTTACGTGACGTAGTGAGGTAAATGTGACACCATGTTGAAGGGGAAGTGTAAAGCATAAACTTGGTGTGAAATACTATTGGTTTATGATGTCTTGGTCAATGTGTGGAATGTTATGAGGTTGTTGGTATGCTAATGTAGTTAATTGTATCGTAAGGGACGAAGTGATGCTATATAGCAGTCACGTGGCTCATTATCATTTGGTGCACTTATAATGTAGTTAGTTGTTAACGTGAGCTCCGTTATGAACTTGTGTTGTAGAGTAACATGTAAGGAAGGAGATGGATTATCTTAATCACATGTAGGACTGTGTATTCATATTGGGAAGATAAGGTATGTAAGGTTACTCTTTCCGTATCCTCCTGCAACACATATTGTTCACATTGTCATTATACTTGGTCTATGCCGAAATATTCAAAGGTATATCATTTCAGGTTGTCATCTATTGTTATTCACATGTTCCTTATTCATTGATCAATTGACATTCATGTGTCACATCATTGTGGACATTACTCCAAAGTTCCAATAATGTTACGTTCTAAAGCTCCAATAAAGTTATAACCACCAATGTATCAATCTCACAAAAGTAAAAGAAAGAAGTAATGCACATATGGTTACTTTATGGTTACTCTATGGTTCTTTGAGTACGGGTGGTAGCTTTGGGAGGGGCGCAAGCCTAACTCAAGCCGATCCCGATATTACTGGATCAGGGGAAAAGCTCAGTGAGGTAAAAGCCAAACTTGATGCCTAACCTACTTCATCCATTTTTGGGTGATAGCAGGTGGGAAGCTCAGTGGGGCAAAAGCCTAGCTTGATGTCAAACCTGACAGGGGGTAGCCCAAAGGGCCGAACCTACTTTATTGATTTATGGTATATTATATTATTCTCCCACTGATTAGTTGGGCCCGGATTATATATTGACGATTATATATATATATATATATATATATATATATATATATTGATGGTTATAAATATTGACGGTAATGTACATAAATACAAAGAAAGTAATGAACATAAGGTACATGTTTCCACACATACAGAATGGTGGTTTATCCATATTGACTATTCTCTTGTATTTGAGTTCATTGAGGTTTTTAAGTTTCATGCAGTTTCTTATAGCCTTACATACTCAGTACATTCTTCGTACTGACCCCCTTGGGGGACTTACCTTACTTGCTGCAGGCACAGGTGCTAGTAGACCTCCACAGTAGGTTGCGGATCTTTTGCCTAACATTGGTGAGCTCCAGTTGGTCCGGGGCTTTCCGAGTCACATGTGTATATTTGTTTTGGTATTGTAAAGTTTTTATAAAGCGGGGATTTGTCCCGACTGTAGGTTGGTTATGTACATGTATCTGTTAGAGGCTTTGTAGACGTATGTGGGAAGAAGAATGTAAGAGATATATGTCCATTTGACTTGATGGCCCTAACGACCAAGTTTCATATATAGCATATGTTTTCCATGAATTCCGCCATTGCTATTTTATAAGTTACATGAGACAGAATGATATTCATTCAGAGACATGCACATGAATGTACATGAGTAAAGATTGGTTCTCTCGAGCCTCAACGGCTTCGGGTGCCAGTCCGTCCTGTTGGAATTCGAGGCGTGACATCTATACCTCTTTCTTAACATGATTGAACCACTTCAGTCTTAGTTCCCGCATCTTATCTTCCATGGGAGTCACTCCTACCTTATCCCAAATATCTTCATTCTTAATCTTAACTATCTGGTTATGTGCACACATCCACCTCAATATTCCCATCTCCTTCACTAGCATTTTATAGACATGAGAGTTCTTGAATAGTCAACACTCTACCCCATGTAACATAGTCGGTCAGACCACTACTCAATAGAACTTACCGTTAAGTTTAGGTAAAACGTTCTTGCCACACAAAACATCGAATGATAGCCTCCATTTCATCATCCACAATCCCAATATAATGAGTGACATCCTCATCAGGAGCTATTGAGTGGGATGGGTGCTCGAGCACCACTAATCCCAACGTAGAACATGCATATTTATATAATGATTTGTGGATATTATTATAAAATAATCTATGAGCACCCAGAGACATTAAGGACATGAGGGTGCATTGGTTGGAATGTCAGTATTTTGGGTGATGAAGCAAAATATAAGGGGTTCAATTCTCCGCATTAACAACAACCCCATTATTCCGTGTTAATTATTCCTTTTTTGGAATGCTTATTCTATTGACTTCTTCTTTTTCCTCCACTACTGACATTTTTCATGTTCACTTTTCCTTTATTCTTTTCTTAATCATAGTGTCAAAACATCAATGAAAAATATACCATCCAAGATGAACAATTGATTTTAGTTTTCAACCCAAATGTTTTATCTTTGTAACAATTCTTGTTGTAATTTTTGGTTTTTTATGTATTTTGACCATTTTGTCCTTCCTCGCAGTTGCTATATACCATTTATGAGTTATGGGGATGGTTGACATAGTTTTCGAAGCGTTCAGGGGTGAGGGGTGATTGGAGTGAGATTGAGGTATTAAGTGGCCTTGAAAGTGATTAGTTTGAATTTGGTCAACATTTTATGATCCGAGCATCGGATGATGATTTTGGTAGTTCCATTAGATATGGAATGTTGATTTTAGGTTAGTAGTGTGGTTGGTTCGGGTTTCAAGCCTTTATATTTAGTGTTAACCTCTTAGAAGAGAAACTAGTTAAATTTAGCCTAAGGGGGTTCCGAGAGTTAACTAGATGAAAATGACCTCTTTTGATAAATTTGATAACTCCATTGAGTCCAAAACATTGTAATTATCCTAATAGCATTATTGGATTATTTCTTTGGGGTTCCAAACAAATCCTGAGGGTCCGTTTAGAGGATTTTAATCATCTTCATTTCAGTTGAGTTGCTGATATCTGGTGTATGAAAATCTTTTATTTGCGTTCGCAGGTGACCCTTCACTTTTGCAGAGAAGAAATTCTCTGGTCATCACAAATGAGAGGTGGAGGCCGCATTTGCAAAGAGATAGTGGGGTCGGGGCGGGTTTGAGTTGTGCATCATTTTTGAGATCGGGTCATCGTGTTCATGATAGGTTTGGGTTAGTAGCCATTGCCAATGCAAGGGTCCAACCACATTTGTGATGAAGGCACTATTCACCTAGAACACTAGTTAAACCTTTTTCTCCATTATTGGACCTTGAGATTCGATATTTGGTGATTTCAAGAGGATTCTTCTTCAATCTTATTTGGATAAATTCCTAAACCTTATTTCTATCATTTCCCATTGAATTTATCTTCAAAACAACTTCAGAACTTTGATTTTAAATTTTAATTTTGGGGTTTTACCTGTTAAAGCGAGAGAATAATTTTTTGATGATTTCAACCTGTTTCAACTTATTTTTCTATGGGTTTTCATAGTTAGAGTCCTTGAAAAATGAGAACTTCATTCTTAAATAAATTTTGATCTTATCCTTTCTTAGAGTCGATTTTTGAACTATTATTGGATCCGAAATGAAAATAGCTAATATGGGTATCGTTAGACTCCTTTTGAGGTTTAACTTACATTTTTGATACATTTGGTTTGTTTCGAGGCCACACAAAAGTGAAATGCTCTTTGTTGAAGGGTCCAGGCTTGAGATTTGACTTTTTGAGGTAGGTTATGACTTAAATTTCTTTAGACTGGGCTGGGTAGTTAACCATTCATGTAAAGTATGCTATAGGTTGAAGATTTTAGCGTGAGATTCATATTTTGTGATAGTTATTTTATCGTGTTGCCCGTGTGGGTGTCTATGTAAGTATTATTATTAACTTGAGATATTATTGTTATTGTGATGCTTGTGTTGGTCTTCTTTGAACATTATTTACCATTTATCTTTATTGTTATGCCCGAGTGGGGGCTTGAGTTGATATTATTAATGTCTTACATGACTATTCATTACTGCGGTGTCATGGGATGGCTTATATCATAATTTATTGAGATTTGAGGAGATTTGAGCTCATTTAATACCATCAATAAATTTATTCATTATATCTTATTATTTTGGTTATGTGCATGCATCCTCATTTGATTCATCCATATACATGGAATTGGTACCACAAAGAAACACTGATTTTGAAAAAAAAATAGAACACTTTATAAAACCCTTGATCGAGGGATGTACTGACAAGGTTGATTGAGATATGATATTGAGATTATGAAAGTATATGGGTTGCAAACCCCCCATGGGTCCTGTCCTAGAAGCTTTAACTCAAAAGGTGTATACGAGGTGCCATGCGATGGCTTACATCATTATCATCTCATTGCATTGCATTGCATCACTTGCATTTTTTTTATATGGTTGTTATCATGTATTTCGCCTTATTTTATATATTCATGTGTAGTTATTCTTGTACTGTTACTCTACTTGTAGAATTTATACTGTTAGAATATACGGTTTGAGCCATCAATGGGAACTTTTCTATATGCAGGTGGAAGCATTCTTATAGGATTCATTACTTATTTAGTTTTATGGATTGCTCAGTCGGCCTATGATACCGATTGAGTATAAGTGCACCATACTCACTCTTAATTTCTGTATCTTTTTGGTACAGATCCTAGATCGAGTGCAACCCGTGGAGAGTGAGATCATGCTATGTTTAAGGTTGATTCGAAGGACGATTGAGCTTCATGTTCGGGGCTTGATTTCGGACTTCATCTTATCTATCATTTTTTATTTTATGATTTAGAGATAGACTTATGTTTTTTCATACTCTTTATTAAAATTAGTGCTCATTACTCATGACATCAGATTTTGGGATTAGAGTTGTATTTTATTTAGTTTTGGATATTGCATTTACATATATGGCCAGACTTTCTTATTAAGTATCGTATTAGGTTTTATTATTTCTTTTCTGCATTTTTTATCTCTTTGGATATTGGGCTTACCTACTAAGGGTTAGGGTAAGGTAGGATGGGTCATGCCATTAACTTTTGGATTGTGACAAATTGGTATCAGAGCGCTAGGTTCACCGATCTCATCAGTAAATGAAAAAGATGTCTAATAGAGTCTCGCGGATCGATACATTGATGTTTGTATCTATCTTTGGGTGGCTTCTTGATATTTGTAGGAAAACTTCTCTAATTTGATACATTGTGCATATTGTTCTTGTCCAGTATTCTAAACTTGTATTGCATTCTTTCTGTGCAGATGGTGAAGACTAAATCTAAAGTTTTTAAGGATGTTGAGCCAGCACCCGTTGTTGGAGCCCCAGTCAAAGGGTGAGGCAGGGTTCACAGCCAAGACAGAGGTAGAGGCTGGGCGCGAGGATTGGCTCTAGCTAAAGGATGAGCTAGAGCGGCCTCTCCCAAGCCCGAGATTGATCATGATGAGGAGGCTTATCAGCCAGAGGATGTGGGACCAGCTTATGCCCCTCAGGGTTTGATGGTTACCCCAGTATTCCCAGATTTGTTGGTTAGTCTTTTAGGTCGTTTAGATGGCATTCTCCAGGCTGGTATTCTATCGGGTACACCAGATAGTTCTCAGACTATAAGAGGTGTAGAACCGCTAGGGCAAGCTACTACTCATGGTTTTCAGACTCCCAAGGCATAACCAACTATTGTTGTGGTCCTATGTGTTAAGACATTGCCTACTATATGGGTTATTTCGCCAATAGCACCAGGTCCCATTATGTCTGCGAATGAGTAGAAGAGATTTAAGAGATTCATCAGATTATCCCCTCCCATGTTCAATGGTGTCATTGGTGAAGATGCTTATAAGTTTTTAATTGACTATCAGGAGAGGTTGTATAACCTCAGTTTGCTTGAGTCCCTTGGTGTTGCCTACACTACTTACTAATTGACTGATATGACTAGGCAGTGGTAGAGATCTCTCGTCAGTTGTAGACCATGGGTTCCCCTTCGTTGACATGGACATAATTTACTAAAACTTTTTAGAAGCAGTTTGTGCCCTTTTACTTTGGGGACCAGCTGAGAGATGAGTTTGATCATTTAGAGAAGGTCTCCATGACTATTGCATAGTATGAGGATCATTTTCATGCATTATCCAGATTAGCCATTACTAGCATTTCCACTGAGTCTGAGAGGATCAAGAAGTTTGTTAAGGGTTTGACTAGTTATTACCAGTTGGTATTGGCTCAGTTAGTGGTTTCTGGTGGTACTTTACAGAGTATATTAGATCATGCCAAGATGGTTGGGATTATTTTTTAGGGTATGCAGGGCGATGGTGCTAAAAGGGTGGGTTGACATAGAAATTTCAATAGTTATGCATCCCGAGGTAGGGAATTCTCGGGTAGAGGTTCTCATGGTTATCATAGCAGACCGGTTCAGGTAGCTTTGCTGAGTTCATATGGTAAGTTTGTAGGTTTTTGGACATTGTGTGGTCAGACATTGGGCCATGCAGGTCGTGGGTCTCATTTTGGTTCATCAGGTTATGGAGGGAATTTTGGTTCTTCTGGGCCCTCTCACCACGATTCTTTGAGTAAAGGATATTTTGTGTGTTATGAGTATGGTCACTTAGCGAGGGATTATCCTCAACGTGTGATTGTTTCTACCTAGCTGGGATCTTATCTTCAACTTTTTCTGGCTCCACTGTCAGTGGTTAGAGGTGGTACATAGAGTAGAGGTTATTCTAGAGGTACCAGAGATGGGCTCAGGGAGCTTATAGTGGTGGACGAAGAGACACTCAATCTAGTAGTGGATGTGGTCAGTGATATGCTTTTCCTGGGAGACTTGAGATAGATGCCTCTATTCTAGTGATTACAGGTATTATTCCAAGTTGCCATCATCCCGCTACAGTACTTTTTGACATTGGGTCTACATTCTTTTATATTTATGCATATTTGGCTACTGGTATTGATGTTATGAGTGAGTCCCTTGATGTGCCTATTCGTGTATCTACACCCTTAGGTGACTCTTTAGTAGTGGATCAGGTGTATCGAACATGTGTGATGACCTTTTTGTGGCGTGAGACTTGGGTGTACTTGATTATCCTCGATATGATAGATTTTGATGTCATATTAAGCATGGATTGGTTGGCTCCTTATCATGCGGTATTGGATATTTCTTCCAAGACCATGACTTTATCTAATTCTTGTATTCTGAGGTTAGAATGGAAGGGTGCTCCTAGTTCGTGTCCGAAGGGTGTTATATCTTTTCGACGTGCTAGTCGCATAGTAGGAAAGGGGTGTCTTTCCTATTTGGCCTATGTTTGCGATACTAGTATTGGTTCACTGCCTCCCTTATATTTTGTGCGAGTTGTTAGAAAATTCATGGACGTGTTTTCTATAGACTTTTCTAGTATGCCTCCGAATAGGGATATTGAGTTTTCCATTGATGTTAATTCGGGCACTAAAACCATTTCCATTCCTCCCTATAGGATGGCCCTGACAGAGTTGAAGGAATTGAAGGAGCAATTGCAGGACTTTTTAGGTAAGGGTTTTATTAGACCGAGTGTGTGTCTCCTTGGGGTGATCCTATCTTATTTGTAAAGAAGAAAGATAGATCCATGTGCATGTACATTGATTGTCAGCAATTAAACAAAGTGACTATTAAGAACAAGTATTATCTTCCGTCCATCGATGACTTGATTGATCAGCTTCAAGGTGCTTTAGTGTTTTCTAAGATCAATTTGAGATCTGGTTATCATCAGTTGCAGATTAGAGCTTTGTATGTTCCGAAGATAGCTTTTTGGATGCGGTATGACCATTATGAGTTCTTGGTTATGTCTTTTGGGCTCACTAATGTCCTAGCTGCGTTTATGGAGTTTGCGAACAGGGTATTTCGGCCTTATCGTAATTCTTTTGTTATTGTGTTCATCGATGATATCTTGGTTTATTCCAAGAATGAGGCTGACTATGTGAGGCATTTGAGGACAATACTTCAGAGATTGAGGGATGAGAGGTTGTATGCCAAGTTCTCCAAGTGCAAGTTTTGATTGGATTTTGTTTCTTTCTTGCATCATGTAGTGATCAAAGATAGTATTATGTTCGATCCAACCAAGAGTTGGTGGTTAGATTAGACTGATCTTGGAGAAGGCTCATTGTTTAAAATATTTTATTCATCCAAGAGCGACTTAGATGTATCATGACTTGAAGAAACACCATTGGTGGTGTGGGATAAAGAAAGACATTGTGGAGTTTGTAGCCAAGTGTTTAAATTGTCAGCAAGTAAAGTATGAGCATCAACGATTGGGTGGTACTATACAGAGGATGCATGTTCGAGAAGAAGTCAGAGCGGATCACTAAGGACTTTATGGTAGGTATACCCTTAACTTTGGGGAAGTTTAATTCCATTTGGGTGATTGTGGATAGGTTGACTAAGTTCGTGCACTTTATACCTGTGAAGGTAAGCTATAATACGGAGAAGTTTGCCAATATCTACATTCGAGAGATTGTGCGGTTGCATAGTGTACCTATCTCCATTATTTCTGATAGAGGTACTCAATTTACCTCAAATTTTTGGAGCTCTATGCAGAGTGATTTGGGTACTCAACTTGATATGAGCACAACATTTCAACCTCAAATGGATGGCCAGTCAGAGCAGACCATTCAGGTATTTGAGCACATGCTTTGAGCGTGTGTTATGGATTTTGGTGGTCATTGGGATCAGTTCTTTACCTTAGTGTAGTTCACCTACAACAACACTTACTATTCCAGCATTTACATGGCTCCTTTTGAGGCTTTTTATGGCCGGAGCTATAAATCCTCCATAGGATGGTTCAATTTGTTCGAGGTTAGGCCTTGGGGCACTAATTTGTTGAGATACTCGATGGAACAAGTTAGATTAATTCAGTGGAGGCTTGTTGGTGCCCAGAGTAGGGAGAAAATTTATGCTGACCAACGAGTTTGTGATGTAGCCTTTATGCTTGGTGCGCAGGTTTTTTTGAGATTTGGGAAGAAAGGGAAATTTAGTCTAAGATTTATTGGATCTTTTGAGATTCTTGAGAAGTTTGGAGATGTGGCGTATAGGATAGCTTTGCCTCTACATCTGTCAGTTGTTCATCCGGTAATGATCCTGGAGGTTATACTGCAGTGAAGAACTTTATGATACGGGGACCTTGCGGTACACTATATCTCTAATGCCCTTGTTTGAACTAAGGTAAGTGTTCAAAGCATTTTCCTAAGAAATTCAATGATAGAACAAGAAATTCAATGATAGAACAAGCTTTGATTAAGATGGATTCCCTTTTTATCGTAGAAGGAATACAAGTATTGAAGTACATAAAAGTGGTGCCAGTTTAGACAGGAGATGTGTCTTCCCTTACAATAGGAACTTGATTGTCAAATTTAATGCACATATAAATATCAAATTGCACAATTTTGCAAGATCGGTGAAGTACTGTCATGCCCCGAATTCCAACGGGGCGGACTGGCACCCGAAGCCGTTGAGGCTCGAGAGAACCAATCTTTGCTCATGTACATTCATATGCATGCCTCTGTATGAACATCATTGTATCTCATGCAATTATGCGAAAGTCATGGAAAAATATGCTATATACATGAAACTTGGCCGTTAGAGCCATCAAGTCAAAATGAACATACATCTCTTACCTTCATCTTCCCACATACGTCTACAAAGCCTCTAATAGATACATGTACATAACCACCCAACAGTCGGGACAAGTCCCCGCTTTATACAACATTTACATAATACCAAAACCAATGTACACATATGACTCGAAAAGCCCCGAACCAATTGGAGCTCACCATAGATCTGCAAATGACTCGTAGCCTGCTGTGGAGGTCTACTAGCACCTGTGCCTGTAGCAAGTAAGGTAAGTCCCCCAAGAGGGGTCAGTACGAAGAATGTACTGAGTATGTAAGGCCATATGAAACTGTATGATACATAAGTACGTCAATGATATCAAGTACAAGTAAAATAATCAATGTGCATAAACCTTCATTCTGCATAAGTGGAACCATGTACATTGCTTTCGTTATCTTAATTTTCGATCATTCATTCGCATCATTATCATTCATATAATATCATTCGTATATACCTTCCTTCAAGTGATATACTTTCGTTCAAATGCTTTACTTTCTTTACTTTTACCATTACCATTCATCCAGTTGATCAGTGGGCCATATATCATACATCCAGCTGATCAGTGGGCTGTAGTACAATCATCCACCTTATCGGCGGGCCATAACATGATATAGTGTAAAATATCAACAATCATCCACCTTATTGGTGGGCCATAGTATACATATATCAATAATCATCCACCTTATCGGTGGGCCATAATATAATATCAACAATCATCCACCTTATTGGTGGGGCATAATATGTATATATGGTTATATATACGTTACTTCATTCCTTACTTGTGAGAGATCGATACCTTTATTTGTGACAGATTGATACATTGATGATTGAAACATTATTGGAACGTTGGAACATAACATTGTTGGAATTTTGGAACATAACATTATTGGAAGTGCTACTCAGGAATGAATAGATTCTCTTTACATCATTACTTTCTTTGAAATAGTTCTTTTTAGTAGTTACAACATTATGAGAGCTTTGGAACTTCATTCAATGAATGAGAGACATGTAAATCACAATTGGTCCTATGAGTAATATGATATGACAACCTGAATTGAGATACCTTTGGACATTTCGGAATGAAACAAGTACAATATCAATGTGAACAATATGTGCTGCAGGAGGATACGGAAAGAGTAACCTTACATACCTTATCTTTTTAATATGAATACACAGTCCTATATGTGAATACAATAATCCATCTCCTTCCTTACGTGTTACTCTACAACACAAGTACATAACTAAGCTCATGTTAACAACCAACTACCTTACAAGTGCATACGACGACAATGAATTACGTGACTGCCGTATAATGTCATTTCACCCTCTTACCATACCATTTATTGCATCACCATACCAACAATACGATAACATTCCACACATTGATCAAGACATCATAAACCAATAACATTTCACACCAAGTTTACCCTTTACGCTTCCTCATTAACACTACGTCACAATTATTCCATCAAGTCATCTCAATACCTTTCATAACAACATATTAACAACAATCCATATTTGATACCATTCAAAATACCTCCGGGATACTCCTTTATAGTCATTTAAAAGGTACCATAAGTTGATAATTGCATCCATAAAGGGTATAGGGGTTTCGGGGGATCAAAGAGAGACAAAAACATGTAAAATGGGGTTCTGGGCTGACCTGCGAAGCCACCTACACCCACAGGTGGTTGAGTTGCATCCGTATGTTCCCCTTGGAAGTATCTAGGGCCACCTGCGTTGGCATCTGCGCCCGCAGGTGCCCCGCCCGCGAAGGCGGATGCCCGTTTCAACCTCCGGTGGTCATTTTAGGGTCCTTTTTCGCAATGAATGGTCCATGATCATAATTACGCTTCTATTAACATATTTTAGATCATATTAGATGCCAACGAACAGCCATGGTTTTACAACGCACATAAACATCACCAAAATTACATTTTCCTTTCAATACGCCACTGGTTCTATGTCAAATTTCACAACAACAACTCCAAATGTTTCACACAAAGAGAAAGAAAGTTAAGGACGTAACCACATCTTACATGTTGATATTTAACCCATCAAATTCACTTCCTTCAAGACCATAAGTCTTCTTCCAAGTTACAAGGCAAAACCCTCTACCGATAAGCAAACATAGACTGTTTCAGACATAGTGAACTTCTCACCACTTTGTCAACATAAACAACATGATTTATACACCATATTAAGAATATAATATATTAAACCACAAGTATAAACACTTACCCAAGCTTGAAAAGTGATGATCTTGTCCAAAAAGATGGTTGCCTTAGGGTTTGTGAGATTAGAGAAGGTCGTGGAAAAATCTAGAAATGAGACATGTGTGTTTTGTTGATTAAAATCTGATTTTTGTTGCCTTTTATAGTCCCTCAAAGTCATCCTTAGCCACTCTTGGTCAAATAGGACATGTTTACTTGATCCATTTTATGAATGGGTCATTTTTCCATTTTTGGGCCATCTCTTGTGTGTAATTTTGGGCCTCAATTGAGCCCAATGGCACAAGACTAATCTAGCCCACCAAATTTAAAGTATAATACCCCAATAATCTCATGTTTAAATAATTCCATAAATTTTACGGTAATCAAATAGGTTCAGAAATGTACGGGGGGTTACAAGTACATATTCAAATATGTCAATAAAGGTTTCGATAGAGCAACCACAATAATAGAATCTACCAGTACTGATGCAGATAATGATGAGATTAAGAAATATCTTGATTGTATATACATATTGGCTATAGAAGCTTGCTGGAGAATTTATAAATTTGACATACATTATAGAGAGTCATCAGTGGAGCGATTGTCATTCCATTTACATGGACATAACACCATTATATTTTAAGAAACTAGACGAGCTGAAAGTGTTCTAAGTAGACCAGATATAGAAAAAACAAAATTCACAGAATGGTTTGAGACAATAGAAAATATGTCAATGCACGAGAGCTGACATATTTTGAATTTCCAACACGTTTGGTGTGGAATGTAAGAGACAAAGAATGGAACATAAGGCAAAAAGGGAGGACAGTTGAAAGAATTTACTTTGCACACCCAGCGAGTGGAGAACAATTTTATCTCAAAATGCTGCTTAATTTTGTCAAAGGCTGTACTTTCTTCGAATCATCAGAAGAATCAATGGAGTCGATCACAAAACTTATAGAGATGCATGCTAAACATTAGGAATATTAGATGATCATAAATAATGGAATGATTATTTGGTTGAGGGCTTCACTTTGGGCCACTCAGAATGAGCTGAGACATCTCTTTGTAATGATACTAATCCACTCTCAGGTATCTAATTCATGCATGGTTTGTAAGAACAACTATGGAATACTATCAAAAGATATGATTACATTGCACAGAAAGAGGTTCAGATTGAAAGAATTGGTGTTAAATCACAAACAAATTGAAGCATATACATTCTTTGAGATTGAAATCATCTTATTAAATATGGGAAAAAGTTTGAAGGACATATATGGAATGCCACTCCCATATTCTTCCTTACTACATGATGTAGGAAATTGTTTACTCAATGAGGATCTGGACTATGACACTAAGGAGCTATAAAAAATTCATGATAAATCATTCTCTATGTTAAATAAATGCCAAAAGGTAGCTTACGATTCAATAATAACTTCAGTTAAGAATGAAGAAGGAAGATTATTTTTTATAAATAGATATGGAGGAACTAGCAAGACATTTCTATGGAAGACAAGAATTTTAAAGCTCATATCACAATAAAAAAATAGTTCTCCCTACTGCTACTTCTAGCATAGCAGCTTTGTTATTACCAAATTGTTGAACAACTCATTCACGCTTCCATATTTCTTTAGAAGTCAATACAGAGTGACTTGTGAAAAAAAACACAGTACCCAATTAGCCAAACTTCTCAGGAAAATATCTTTGATTATGTGGGATGAAGAACTAATAGCAAATAAGTTTTGTTTTGAAACGTTAGACAAGACTTTGAGAGATATCCTCTGAGTGAGGTATGAAAATAAAAATGACAAGCCATTTGGAGGGCTTACAGTTGTATGCGGTGGTGATTTTTGGCAAATACTAGCAGTTATTCTAAAGGGTACACAAGCAGATATTGTTGAAGCATCTCGAAATGTTTTTTAAGAAAATAAATTTTGGTGTTATATTAATTAATCATCCAAAATACAAAATGTACAAAACAAAACATGGGCTAAGACCCAAGTTTGAAAATAAAAAGCAAAAATTGAAAATTAAAAAGACCAAAAACCAGCCCACCTAGCACTATTAAATATACCCTTGAATATAGGGTTTTTTAATTCAGTCAACCACACTCTCTTCATCTCCCACCCTAGAACACCTGAGAAATAGCACCGATGTGGAACTTCCAGTTTGTTCTCCTCCTTCTTTGGGTTATCAACACTCTTTCTTAGTCCTTCATTGCTTCTTGTTATTTCAGCTTTCATAAGTAAGTTCATCTTTCTACTCTTCTTCTTTTTCTCTGATTCAACATAGTTTTGACCATCTCTGTTTCCTCTTTGATTCAGCTGTGTTCTTCGGTGAATGGGGCATTCATCATCTTTTTGTGCTTTGCTAAGGGAATTCATCATGTAGGGTTGTTTCACTTCACTAGGTAAGCTGAAATCTCTTTCCCCTTTCTCTTTGTGTACACACTCCACTAATCCTTTGTTTTTGCAAGTATAGCTGGTATGGGGATAATAGAATGCTCCCAACCCCCGATACTTTCCAGTGATTAAGCTAGATCCCAGGTTCCACAACTCGAGTCTGACCAAGTAACCCTTATATTTTGTTGCGAGTCCTTTATATTCTGCTTTGTGACAATTGTATATAAGGGCATTTATATTTTTCACTAATTATTATCCTCTGTCCTATTGTTTCCATCTATTGGAAATTAAAGAAACTGTAGTTACCTTTACATATTGCTATATTGGCTAAGTAATCTGCTAGTTTATTTCCGTCCCTCATTATGTGCTGAAATTGTACTTGATTGTTAATTAGAATTCTCCTTTACTAATATCATCATGTATGCTATGCTACATGGGCAATCCTATCCCCCTATTAATACTTGATTTAGTAATAATGAATCTATTTGAATGATTACCTTTCTATATTGTTCTTGATTGCAATGCTTGGTAGCTTCTAGAATTGCGCTAGCTTCTGTTTCTGTATTAGTAGTACCATCTATAGTTGCCCCTTCTGCATACATTAAATCTCGACTTGCATTTCTCAACAAAAAGCATATGTACTTACTCCTAGATTTCCTCTAGATGCACTATCTGTATTTTACTTCACCCATCCTTCAAAAGGGAATTCCTATTCTACTTTGGTAATCTTGATTCTAGTCCTTATCTCTTCTAGCTCTTTTAGTATCCATGGCCAGTTGAAAGGAAATTTATGTCTATTCTTTGTAACCTTTAGTAGTAGTATTAAATTCCTTGTGATGTTGTGAGTGATCCTTTCCCATGACATATTCTTTCCTTCATGCTTCGTACTATTTCTTTGCTTCTTACTATTATTTTTCTCCACAATTCCCATACTATGATGTTTGGTAAAGCATGATAATATGATTTTATTCCTTGCCTCCCTTCTACTTTCTACCATAATATGATAACTTCTCTCAAATTCAAACCTTGAATATTTAATCCCGCAAAAGAAGAAAAATAGGAACAAGTCATATTAGAAGCTTCTGAGTGTAAGAACACATGAGATATTGTCTCTTGTGTAGCACCAATACCTTGTTGTCCCTTCATACCCCCATCTTCTAATTATACCATCCACGTGTACTTTCAATTTCCATAACCTCCACATAAAGAATGCAATTTTGAATGGCAGTACTTTGACCCATATCTCCTTTAGAATCTTATTAGGCTTCTCTTTGTGTCTGATGTTTGTCCATGATGACTTAACTATGAATTTTACATTATCTTCTAACATCCACTATGGTCTGTCCTCTTCTTCCCCTTTCCTTGGAGGTCTAATCTTATCAAAGATGTGATTAGCTACCTCCAAAGGTATAATATCATTAATTAATTATACATTCCACTCACCCTCAATCACCAAATCATGTACCTGCTGGTGTCTATGATCTCATTCATAGCTTTCTTTAGTGATACAGTAAAGATCTCTCATTCCTATACAATTATCATGCCACAAATGAGCTATTATATTCTTTGTTTGCCACCATATTTAATTCTCTATAAGATCCCTAGCCTGTAATATTTTTTCCACACTTGGGATCCACAGTACCCAGTCTTCCATATCACCAAGTTCTAATTTTCTTTCTTGCAATACTTATTATATATAAAGCTCCTCCATACTGATGGTTTTGTCTTGAATTTACACCATAACTTACAGAATAAAGCCATGGATACATCTTGCACAAGTTTGAAACCCAGTCCTTCTTCCTCCTCTAGCAAGTATAAATTTTTCCTTTTTGTTCGGTGCCTGCCTCTACCTCTTATACAACTGCTCCAGAAAAAATGGGACATCATTCTTTCAATGGTATTAATGACATTCGAAGGAGTATTTATCACTGACAAACAATATATAGAAATACTTTGTAAGACATGTTTAATTAAGATTGATCTTCCTCCATAGGTCAATAGCTTCCCCTTACATGCTAGCAAGTTATTGTTGATTCTATGAATCATTTGTTGATAATAGGCCTTCTTCTTTCTCATGTAAAAAATGGGACACCCTAAGTAGGTAAAGGAAAATATTTCCTTAAAATTCCAGTGGCTACCTCTGCTGCTATCACCTCTCATTGTGGCACATTTTTATGTAAATAGATAGCACTTTTTTCTGTGTTAATTTTCTTCCCTGACACCTTCTCAAACTTCTCCAATATTCATGTAACTAGTTGCATTGTTCCAATCTCTGCTTTGCACAAAATAATCATATCATTTGCAAATGCCATATGATTTATTTTTAGAGTCCCTCTAGGCATCCCTAACATCTTGAACTCACTTTTCTACAATAAGAATTCAAATCTCTAGACATAACTTTGGCTGCCAAAATTAAAAGGATTGGTGATAATGGATCCCCTTGTTTCAACCATCTTAAGGAATGTAAAATTCCTTTAGGCTGTCCATTAGAGTACCAATTATTTCCCACCAACCTATATATCATGTCAATTATTTGTTCCCAAAAGCCCATTTCCCTCAGGACCCTTGTGAGGTAAAACCACTCAACTTTATTATATATTTTCATCATATCCAATTTAATTCCAAGGTTAGGTGGATTACCTCTTTTCCTGATTTTAGTGATGATATCTTACACCAACAACATATTTTCTGCTATACTTCTTCCCTGTACAAATCCAGCCTATTATATTGATATAATATGTGGTAGCAAGATTTTGAATCTTTCATGAATGATTCTTGAGAATATTTTGTTAACAAATTTACGCAAGGATATGGGCCTTATGTCTGAGAAAGTATTAACCACCACTTTCTTTGGTAAAAGCTTATATCTGTTATGAATCTAGGTAGTTCAACTCAAATCTCCCACCATATTAAAGATGTCTTCTCCCACTATGTCCCAAGTTTCTTGGTAGAAATCTCTTGTCATACCATCGAGTCCTTCGACACTATGTCTACTGAGTCCCATAACTGTTGTTTTTACCTACTCTATACTGGGGAATCTATGTAATTCTTTATTCTGCTTATTGTTGATTAACCTTGGTATCTCTTCAATACTATCAAAATCTCTGTCATCCTCCTATTTAGTGAATTATTCCTTAAAAAATTGCATGGATACATCTGTAATATCATTTTACTATTTTAGCCATTCCCCATTCTCATTTGGAATTTTTTACACCTCTAAGCCTGTTTCTCCTTTCTTTAATTAAGGTATGAAAGAATTTTGTGTTACTTTCCCCATTCTTGAACCATTCAAAACCCGCTTTCTGCTTCTAGAAATCTTTATTCCTCTGGAGTTGCTTGTTTATATCTGCTTGAGCCTTATGCATTTTTTCTCTATTGACCACAGATGGTCGACTTCAAATTGTACCTCTAGAACTTTGATAACCTCCTCCAGGGTTACAATCTCCTGAAATATTTTCCCAAAGTTTTTTTTACTTCATTGAGTGATTGCTTTCTTAACCCTTAGTGAAAAAAGTTAAAAGAACTACCTTCAAACTCTGCTTTCCAATATTATCTAACCACTTCCTTGAATGACTCCTCCTTCAGCAATAAATTTAAATATTGAAGGATTTGATAATTTCCTTAGTGCTTGTGCTGAACTTGAGCAAAATAGGTGTATGATCCGACCTACTTCTTATTAAGTGTTCCACCTCCATTACTGGAAATATGTTTTGTATTAGATCATTACAAAGCACTCTGTCTAGTCTTTTAAAGATACATTCCTCTTATATCCTCCCATTCTACTATGTATACTTACTACCTCTAAATCCATGATCCTCCAGGTTGCATACATTAATACAGTGATTGAAATCTTTTGTTTCTACAGTTGTAACTAGAAGCCCACCAAGTTTTTCTTCCTCATTTGTAATGACACTAAAAC
Organism: Capsicum rhomboideum; assembly: GCA_031232105.1. NCBI lineage: Eukaryota > Viridiplantae > Streptophyta > Magnoliopsida > Solanales > Solanaceae > Capsicum > Capsicum rhomboideum. The sequence goes on from CP124714.1 coordinate 126,463,826, forward strand.
CTCCTCTTACAAGCCATGGGAGTTGCATAGATACAGCTAGATCTCCCAAAGATTGCCATAAAGGTAATCTCTCTACTTGTGTGCACTTAGCATACACTAAAGTGACCATTACTACTATTCCTTATCCCCGATTCTCCAATTTTAGAGTTATTTGTTGGTCCTCATCTACCACCACTGTATATTCAATTGCCGCATTAATAAAAGCCCTTATTTTTCCATTGACATTAGCTATTGCATGTTGCATTCCAAGTTTTCGTCTATATTCCTTTATATTTTGACTATTTTGGAAAGGTTCTATCAGTCCTACAAAATAGAATTAATGCCTCTTCTGCAATGCAATTAGTCTGGTGAATGCTTTTTAAGTGTTCACTGATCTTATTTTCCATATTAGAGCATTCATTGAGACTTATTGGATTTTGATGTCGTACTTCTTGTTTGTCTAGCAAGCGCTTGAGAAGATTTTTCTCCTATGCCTTTCTTCTTTTTCTTACCATGATTTTCCTTTAATGTATCAATCTTTTTGGGAAACAGATTTCCTTTAATTACCACTCTATCAATGTTTTTATCTAGATATTCTATATCCATGTTTTCTTTTTCTTTGTTACTGGTATCCATCTGATTATCTACTTGAACTGCCAGTGGGACAACAACACTATTATCAACCTCTGACACCACTATAGCTACAGTACTTTGTTCCTGATCATTATCCACCTCACTTTGCTTTTTATTCTCTTGTATTTGTATACTCGGACCTATTTGCTTAGCAATTTTGGTTTGTTCCTTTGTTGCCTCCTTGCTTGGACTTGTACATGGACTCTTCTTTTCCTTCTCCTTCATTGGTGATTTTTAATTCTTTCCAAAGCTCTAATTCACCCAATCCTTAGTATTCTCCTTTTGCCCTTGTGCTTCTAGTTTATTTTCTTCGTTACTTTGATCTTATTCACCATCCTTAAGTAAATCGAATGCATTAGATACATCCACTTTATCCGTCCCTTGTGCATCCACCTCCCCTACAATGTGACCATACCTGTCCCTTTTGTACTTATTTCTTCTAGTCAACCAGTGGGATTTATTATGATTGTTTCCAACTAATTTACCACTTGCCAACACCCTTCTTTGATTGGCAATAGTTCCAGTAATTTGTTTCTTAGCCTCTTTCTTTTCAAGTTCTTGCTCCTCTATCTTTTTATCATGCAACCCTGGGTGAATATTCAAATAACTATCTTTATTATGTCCTTGTGAACAACATTCCCGACAGTTCTTAGGCATGTAATCATACTGGATTTGGATCCACTTTGACTTGATTTCCCCAGTATTCTCATCCTTTTCATTGATTCAAACTCTTTGTGGTAATTTGGCTACCAAATCAACTTCCACTTTCACCTTTGCACAACTTGGCCTTATTTGATTTTTTGTAGCTATATCCACTATTAGGGGTTTCCCAATTGCTGAAGCAATTGAAAAGATTGTTTCCTTGGAAAACAATTTTGGTGATAAATCTAGCATTGAAATCCATGCTACTCCAATTGTAGTTTCTACATCTGGATCAAACTATGGGTCCCATTTTAGTGTACACATTTGGCAATACATCTCCTTTTCTTTGAAATAGTATACTGCGGTCGATAATAATTGAACATAATCTTCCAGACCTTATAGTTTAATGAGAATGTGTCCTATATCTAATACACCAATGGTACATTCACCTTTAAATCCACATTGTCCTGAGATCGACTTTCGTAATTCTCTAATGTCTGGCTTTCCATATAAAAACTTCCCTATTATTACATATTGTAAATTCTCTTGACTAATAAGATTACAAACCTCCAATGATTTCCACGTGACATTTGAATCCCCATGGAAATGATTACCAGTTTGGGGGGGGGGACCTTAGGAATATTTGTGTTTATAGGTTTAGGCTTTAACATATTAGTGTATTTTGGAATAGGTGGTTCTAATTGTTGTGTTTCTATGGGCTTGGTAGTGTTTCTGGTTTGTAGTGGTGGGAATTCTTCTAGTGGGAGCAGCCCACCTCCGATTTGGATTATTGGGGTTTTTAGGGTTTTTGCTAGAAAGGTTTTTTTTATGATTATTTTAACTCTTTTAATGCATCTCTAAGCTCCTCTTACTTGTGGTCATTTTTTGCTATTTATTAATTGAAGAAAAATATGAAACTCAGTTGTGGAAAAGCTAGTAGTTTTGAGGCTGCCAAAATTACCAGATTTGACAAATGGTTGTTATAGATTGGAGATGTATCCTTTTACTATGACAATAAGAATGATCTCATTAAATACCTCCTAATGTATGTATCAAATCATCAAGCGATCCTATCGGTTCAATTGTTGAGGCAATTTATCCAGCCCTTTTGCAGAAGTACAATGGCCCAACATATTTGAAAGAGAGAGCAATACTGACGCCAAAAAATGAAATGGTGCATAAGTTAAATGAGATAATTATGAAAAAGAGACTGGGTGAAGGCATAAGATATTTTAGCTCTGATAATGTTTGCAAAGAAAGTGTAAACATGAATAATGAGGAAATTTTGTACCCGACCAAGTTTCTTACCAAGTTACAATTCCCTGGAATTCCTAACCATGACATACACTTAAAAGTAACAACTTTGGTTATGCTCCTTAGAAATTTAAACCAAACAGAAGGGTTGTACAATGGAACGAGAATGATTATCATGCATCTTGGTATTTGGTCTATCACTATAAAATCATTTCTTGAAAGAACATCGGTACAAGTGTCACATTTCAAAGAATTATTATGCCTCCTAGTAATTCAAAGTGGCTATTCAAACTTAATAGGTGCCAACTTCCTTTAGCACCCTATTACGCTATGAAAATCAATAAAAGTCAAGGATAATCTCTTAATCAACTTGGATTGTATCTTCCAAAACAGGTATTCACCTATGGCCAATTATATGTAGCTATTTCACTAGTAACAACAAGAGAAGAATTGAGCATACTAAATTATGAAGATGACACAGAAGACCATACTTTCATTAAGAATATTGTCTACAAGGAAGTATTTCAGAATGTATATACTAGAGTTGTAGAAAGATACGAGGTAATCCTCACTTATCAATAATTACTAGAATGCATTACTATATACTATTATAACTAATTAATTCATTATAACCATTTCTCAATGTCTATCTATGTTTAGATAAACAGGCATACAAATGAAGATTCATAATGGGAATGAACTGGGTCAGGTTATATTCCTTGAAAGGTATTGTTCTATTTCTTCGCAATATATGCTTATGCAGTATCCAATAACAAATTTTATGCCTGGCTTCTTTTACCAAAAAATAAATGGATATGTTGGGTTATGTTAATATATGTTTACTTATCGATACGTTCTCATACGTGCAGCCACTGAAATTATTTCAGATTCAGTACTCCAATCAAATCACTAATAGCAAAATGTTCACACTGATTTGTCTCTTCGGGTTTTATCAGGTCCTCTTTAACATCACATCACTTTTCACTCAATAAACACTAATTTATTCTATTTGTTTATTATCACTGCTAATTATCTGCGTTCTTCTCTTATAGGCATCTTTATTCACCGTGCTACTCTTACGTGCATATTTAAATTTTATTTTGGACTATCTTTGATTCACTTTGTCGTTGTTACCACTGTATATATACAAAACTTGCTCATAATTCATAAATCGAGTGTGTTGACGTACCATAGAAGATGGTGAACTTGATTACTTTTATTATTCGTTGATAGTGCATAAATTTTATGACCACAACCCTCTTGTTTTATCTAAGGGGGAGGATCCTACAAATGGTCGAATGAATTTTTAAATTCTCATTCTTCTTTGGTTCTTCGTAAATCTATATAAAGCCTGAGTTGAGAAATTGTTTGGCCTAATTGCTTAAATTTTTTATGTGTGATTGCAGACTAATCAAATTAATTATCGTCGTTCTATATAGAAATTCCATTGGCGTGTGTTTTTTAAACATGAAGGAGGTAGCACTAACCAAACCATGAGGAACAACGGCAGGAATCCAACCATTGTAAAAGTCCTTCCAGATAGATGATAATGCAAGTTTATCGAAGTGGATGTTATTTGATTGTTTGGTGTTATTTTTTATTATTTTGATGGAATTTGAGAAGAGTACACTTGCTTTATACAACAAAAAAAAGACTCAAGAAGCAATTGCACTTCAAGAATGGAAAGTTAGGTTGTGAAGGCATTAATAACAATTAGTCCGAAGCAAAGGCAAGTACGAATACTTCAATAATAAGAATTATTATACCTTGGGGCTTCACAAAATACAACTTTTACTTCTTTTCCACTAACTAAATTTTTGAAAAATACTTCAATCCGCGTGAAGTGCAGGTACTTTACCTAGTTTTGGAATAATGGATGGTAGAGTTGCTATTACTACTGATATGGGTTGTAGTCCTAACGGTTTTAATTATTTAACAGTTACTATACATTGAGTTGATTATAACTAAAATTTGCAAAAAAGGAATTATCAGTTATAAAGTTTGTGATCAGAGAAAAACTGGTGCTTATATCGCTCAAACTGTAGTTGAAATTTTAGAATTTTATGGTCTTTTTGACAATGTGATTAGTGTTACTTTAGATAATGCTTCTGCTATTTTAAATGCTATTAATATGCTAGAAAGTAGAATTTATCTAATTAGTAGCGATGCTTTTCATGTTAGATGTGTTGCACATATATTAATTTTGGTTGTGAGTGATGGTGTGAAATTATTTGATATCAGTTGTTCAAAAGTTGAAAATGCTTGTTTTTGGATTTTTCATATGAATAAAAGTATTATAATTAATAAATTTAAAGAACCTTGCAATGTGTGTGACCTTCCTTTTAGAAAAGTTCCAAAACAAGTTAAAACTAGATGGAATTCTTTGTATGATATGCTTGAATTGCTTATAAATATCAAAAGTCTATTTAATTCATTATTTGATTGGCTAGACATAGATGAACTTCTAAAAATTTTAAAATCATTTTATGATGCTACAAAAGTTTTTCTAGAATGTATTATCCTACTATTTGTGAAGTTTTGATACATATATGTGCTACTTCAACTCTCATTGCTCAATATAAATATAATAAAAAAAATTGAAGCGGCTTTACTAGTTATGGTTGAAAAATTCAAAAAATATTTTTTTCTTATCTCCCAAATTTATTTAACAACAGTTCTTTTTAACCCTAAATATATAGAACATGGTGTAAAAGTATTAGTTAAATACATTAATGAAAATCTAGATATTTAACCAATGAAAAACCAGATTTGCAAACATGTCAAAATAGCATTAGAGTATGTGCTAATTTAATCTGTGACAAGTATTGCTCCTTAGAAATAAATAATGTTGGAGCTCCTCAATCTTCTAGGCCTCAAATAGGTACCATAACTTGGTAAAATCTCAACTTGGTCTTGAATCTTCTAATAAATGTAATTTTTATGAATATCTTAATCACGGTAGGAAAATCTTACGAATGACAAAGACATCCCATAATTGTTGACTTGGTGGATGTCCGGTGGTGGTGTATTTCCAAGACTTAGTAGGATGGTTCAGGATGTGCTAGCTATTCAAGGATCATTAGTATTTTCAGAGGCAGCTTTCAGAGCGGAAAGATTTTAAATCGAAGACCATAGGTATTGATTAGCAGAAGATCGCTTAAATACATCGGTGTTGTTTAGAGATTGAATCAACACCGAGCAAAAAAATAAAGGGCTATAAAAGTTAAATTCCCAACAAGAAGAATACTTAGATTTAGTAATTTAATGTAATTATAACGACCCAATTCGTCGTTATGCTGAAATAAGAAGTGGAACCTTTGTTGGTTTTCCCTTAGAATTTTTTTTGAAAATTCAGGGCTGGCCTAGTTTTAGGTGCATTTTGAGGGTATGTTAGTCTATGAAAATACGGTAGTAATTTGAGCGACGATGGGGTTGTAAGACTTGATTTTGTGATAGAGGATGAGTTTAGAAAGCCGTAGTATCTTTCAGTATGAAAAATGGATTAATAGAACTCTGGTTATCGGGTTTATCATGAAAGGGTTGGTTCGCGATATAGTATTTCAAGGGATATGTTGTAAAATAGCTTACTTATAAGAGGTCCCGAGTTAATTCCTTGGGAATGCTGTAGCAGTAAAAGAACCATTGCAGTAGTAAAAGTACCGCCATAGTAGTGGCCACAATAGCGAACCGCTGCAGCGATAACTTTACCGCTGCAGTGGTAAAAATGTAGATTTCTGATTTTTAAAACTAGAAAACTCTTTTTTCATCCCACTTTTTTCAGAAACGAGTTGAGGCAAAAAAGAGTTGATTTTCTATACTTTTAGTGGTTTTAATCTTTGGAGGTAAGGTTTTAGAGTCTCTAAACTTGAATTACATCCTAGAATTTTTAGAAATTGCTAGAATCATGCTCTTGATAGAAATTGGGGTTTAGCCCTAATTTATGAACTGAATGAAAGATTGATGGGAATTGGGTAATTTCAGTTGGTAATGATTCTAGGGTGTTAAAAAAATAGTAGTTGGAGTAGAATTTAGTTGTTCATGCTAAAAACATGTTGAATTCATGAGGATTAAAAGGTAGCAAACCTTAAAATAATTAACTAGGATAAATTCATAATTTAAATTGATAATTATGAATTCCTAATGGTTAGAGAGGATGAAATCATTAAAATGGGTGTGTGAATTTGTTGTTACAGATCAAGAACGGATTGAAATAGAAGGAAAAGGTAAAATTATTGCCTTGAAGTGATTTGAGCAGGGAATCAAGGTAGGTTATGGTTTATTTGTAGCAATGAGACTTGCTTGACTCTATACTTATATCTAAATTGAATGGTTTTAATTACTTTTGGGCACTACTTGTGATTATTGACTCTATTGCATTCTCATTGATATTGATAATGGATATGGTGTTGTTGAGTAGATGATATGATGATGATATTGAGATTATGATGATGATGATATTGAGATAAGAAAGAGATGATACGTACATCTCGCATACAGACATTTGTCATATGTATTTGAATATACTTTTATCTCTACATGTTGTGATGAATCTTATTGATGAATTGACTAAGTGTAAAAGGTGTAATTGTGAGATTGTATTCATCCTGGATTGAAGTGTTATATTTGTAGTTGGTTGTCATTAGTTATAAGTTCTGTTGTGATTGATGTTACTTATGTTTGGTCTGCGTATTTCTACAGTGTTGAATTGAGTCGACCTATGATGTCTACCAGTACTTAGTTGATGTATTTATGCTACTTGTCCTCTTTTTTTTGTTGAGTGCAGAGCGTGTTCCAGCGTTTAAAATAAGACCTAGACTCTAGCCAGCAGTTGCAGACTTCGATTCATGGGTGAGCACCATGACCAAGCAGCCATTAAATCTTCTGACTTATCTTCATGTCCCTTGTTTCAGGACTAAGAAATTATCATATTTTACTTCATATTTTGGATAATCTTTTAGCCACTGTTATGGATATTCTTAGTTGTTCTTGTATGGTGACTTCAGGTCCCTGAGTTTGTAATAAATAGAGATTTTCCACACTATATTTACATTGACTATCATATTGGATATAGTTTTAGATTTTATTTGAGATGATAATGATTGTGTTAGTGATTTGAAAGAGGTTTGACAAAAGTAACATTGTGGCTCGTTGACTTGGTTTCTAAGAGATGGGTTAGATATTTCTCCCACTATAGTGATAGGGTGGTTGCCAATCATGACCGTTTGGTCATGATAAAGATGGTATCAAAGCAATGGGTTCGTAGATCTCTTCATACAAGAACAGGTCTAGTAGATTCTTGTGAAATGGTACAGAGACATCTGTACTTTTCTTTGAGAGGCTACAGGGCTTTAGGAAATAAAAATCTTTTCTTTTTTTCGTGCAATTACTTGCTTTCAATTGGTATCTATTGATCCAAATTAATATCTGACTCATTCACTCTTGTTTGCAGATGGTGAATACTCGTTCCACCAAAGCAGCAGTACCTGCACTGGCCGCTGGGCGTACAGTTTGGGGTATACCTCAAGTGAGGGGTAGGGTAAGGATACAAGAAAGAGGGGCAGTACCTACCCGGGGTGGAGACCCGGTAGCCAAAGGACCAGCTAGACAGAGGACCCCATCCCCTTCTCCAAAGCAGAATGCTCCCAAGATAGTTCAGAATGAGGATGTGGTAATTGAGGAGGAAGAAGTACAGGTTCTAGAGAATGTGTTACCTATACAGAATGGTGCAACTTAGGTACCTATGAAGAATGGCGCAGCCTAGGTGCCTATGTCTACCGAATTGATTTAATAGGTGTTGGGATTTCTGAGTAGTATGGCTGGCACAGGTACTACTCCAGCTATTCCAACAATTTCATCCCCAGTCTTACATCATACAGTTATTGTAGTGCCTAGGACAGATGAGGGCTTTGAGATCGGAGTATTTCCCCGGTAGGTATTGGAACTGGTCATGACATATGATAAGCATGGACTATTCTGTAAGTTCATAAAAATAAAACCTCTAGTGTTTTAAGGTACTAATTCTGAGGATGCTTTTGATTTTTTTGATTTATTATCATAAGCGTGTCTATAAGATGGGTATGGTTGACAGGTATAGTGTGGAGTTTGTGTCCTTTCAGTTGCAGGCTGAGGCCAAGCAATAATGGAGGTCCTTTATTGAGTGTAGGGCTGCCTTACCTCCACTTACTTAGGCTTGGTTCCAGAATGTGTTTCTTAAAAAGTATGTTCCTCGCACTTATCATAATCAGAAGATGGATGAGTTTCTAAAATTAGAGCAGGGTGATATAATTGAGGCGGCTTATGAGGCCAAGTTTCATGCCTTGTCCCATTATGCACTACATTTGATACTACAGAAGAGGAGTGGATCAGGTACTTTGTAAAGGGTTTGAATTTAGGGATTATGATGGTTACCTTGTCAGTGGTGGCTTTGGGTAATTCTTTCCAGGATATGGCTGAGTTTGCGAAGAAAGCTAAAGCTATTGGAAAGCAAAGGGAGGTAAAGGTAAAGGAAAGAAGGCTCGGATATCTAGATAGTTTAGTAGTTCTTATTTGAGAAGTCATGGTTCTCAGGGCCATTCTTCTCAGCCTTATCATTCAACTATGCCTGTGTCTGCAGGAGGACTATCTGGGTTCAGTTACCAGCCTTCCTATATAGGTAGTAATATACCTTCATCATCTTTAATTCAGCGACCTACCTTAGGCATTAAGTTCCATGAAAATGGAGGTTTGGGCCACATCAGGAGGTTTTGCCCTAATTTCTTGTCAGCAGGTCAATTGACTCAACAACCAACTTCTAATACGCTAGTTCTAGCAAGTTATGGTGGTGGAGGAAATGGTAGGGGTCATCCACAGGGTTGGAATGGTGGCCAGGAAACAGGGAGGGATAGTTACTAAGCCAACTGAGGTGGAGGACAGGGTTGTAGAGGTGGTGCTCAGATGGTAGAGATGGCGGTCAGGGTAGTGACAGGGCTCATCTCTATGCCATTCCAGCTCATCCGGAAGAGGAAGCTTCTGTTGTTATGATCACAGGTACAATTCTTGTCTATGATTGTATGGCTTCTGTATTGTTTGATCCTAGGTCTACTTTCTCTTATTGGTATGTGAAATTCACCTTGGGGTGGGATTTAGACTGTGGATATCATGGTACTCCTATGTATGTGTCCACACCAATTGTGGTGTTTGTATGTGTTGATCAAGTTTATCGTGCGTGTTCTATGATTTTTCTGGGGCTTAAGACTTTAGCAGACTTAGTGATTTTAGATATGAAGGAATTTGATATTATTTTGGGGATGAGTTGGTTATCTCCTTGTCATGCCATTCTTGATTGTTATACAAAAATTGTCATTGTAGCTATGCCTGGGATGGAAAAGTTAGAATGGAAGGGTACTTTTAAGCCTACTCCTATAAGAATTGTGTCAGTTATTCATGCCCAGAAGTTAGTTAAGCATGGGTGTAAGGCATTTTTAGGTCATCTTTGTGAAGAATGTTCAGTAGTTCCTCCCATAGCTTCGATTCCAGTTGTGTGTGAATTCTTAGAAGTATTTCCTAATGACTTTCCTGGTATGCCTCCGGACCATGAGATTGACTTTTGTATAGACATAGAGCCAAGAACTCATCCCATCGATGTCCCTCCCTATCGTATGGCACCAGTAGAGTTAAGGGAGTTGAGGTCCCAATTGTAAGAATTGTTAGAAAAGGGTTTTATAAGTCCAAGTGTTTCCTCTTAGAGTGCTACTATTCTGTTTGTGAAGAAAAGGGATATTAGTATGTAGATGTGCATAGACTACCGTCAGTTGAATAAGGTGACTATTTGCAACAAATATCCTTTTCCTTGGATAAATGGTCTGTTCAACCAGTTGCAGGGAGAGTCAGTGTTCTTCAAAATTAATTTGAGGTCAGGGTACCATCAGCTCAAGATTAGGGGAGAGGACATCCCAAAGACTACTTTTACAACTCGTTATGGACACTACAAGTTTTTGGTTATGTCTTTTGGTTTGAACAACGCTCCAAGTGCTTTTATGAGTCTCATGAATGGGGGTTTTAAGTCGTTTCTAGATTCCTCTGCTATTATTTTCATTGATGACATTCTAGTTTAATGTAAGAATGAAGAGGAAGATGGAACTCACTTGTATACAGTATTGGGGTTGCTTAAGGAGAAGCAACTATATTCTAAATACTCGAAGTGTGAATTCTGGTTGTCTTCAGTATCCTTCTTGGGAAACATGTTATCTAAGGAAGGGGTGATGGTAGATCCGTAGAAATTTAAAGCTATTAAGAATTGGGCTAGACAAACAAATGTCATCGAGATTCATAGTTTTGTGGGGTTCGCCAGTTATTATTGCTTGTATGTAAATGGGTTTGCTTCTATTGCTTCACATATAACCCGCCTGACCCAGAAAGAGGTTTTGTTCATGTGGGATGACAAGTGTGAGGAGAGCTTCCAAATGCTCAAAACTTTTTTAACTTCAGCCTCAATTCTTACTTTTCCTATGGAAGGTAAGGACTTTATTGTATATTATGATGATTCATAATTGGGTTTAGGTGCTGTTATGATATAGGGTCAGAATGTGATTGCTCATGCTTCGAGACAACTGAAGCCTTATGAGAACACCCATCTCACTCATGACTTGGATTTGGCAGTTGTGGTCTTTGCTTTGAAGATTTGGAGAAACTAACTCTATGGGGTGAAGTGTGAGGTGTTCATAGACCACCATAGTTTGTATCATGTGTTCACCCAAAGAAACCTGAACTTAAGACAGAGAAGGTGGATGGAACTGATTAAAGACTATGACATCTCAATCTTATATCATCCGAGCAAGGCCAATGTGGTGGCAGACGCGTTGAGCTAGAAGCCGGTAATCATGGGAAGCTTGGAACGATTGGAGGTGTCAAAATACACATTAGTTAGATAGGTACAGGCTTTGTCTAATAATTTCATGAGATTACAGGTGACTAACGAGGGAGGAGTGTTAGCCCATGTGGAGGCTAAGTGTCACGCCTCGAATTCCAACGGGGCGGACTGGCACCCGAAGTCGTTAGGGCCCCGAGAGAACCAACCTACGTCCATGTACATTCATATGCATGTCACTAAATGAACAACAATCTATCACATATAGATGCAAGATACCAATGGCGGAGGTCATGGAGACACATTCAATAGATATGAAACTTGGTTGTTAGGGCCATCACGTCAAAGCATACATTTCTTAAATTCCTTCATTTGTCCCACAACGTCTACAAAAGCCTCTAACAGATACATAACCAAGCCTAAATTCAGTACAAGTCCCCGCTTTATACAACACTTACACAGTACCAAAACAATGTACATATGTGGCTCGAAAAGCCCCGAACCGAACTGGAGCTCACCAATAATCCGTAGATGACCCGCAGCCTACTGTGGAGGTCTACTAGCACCTATGCCTACAGCAAGTAAGGTAAGTCCCCCAAGGGACGTCAGTACGAAAGAATGTACTGAGTATGTAAGGCTATAAGTAACTGCGTGAAATATAGAAACTCAAATAGAGTCAAAAATGCAAATGGGTACTCAATATGGATTAACCACCGTTCTGTATGTATGGAAACATGTACATTACATTCATTACTTTCTTTACTTTTACGTTCATTACCATCATATAATACCGTCATATCTTACCGTCAAATAATACCATCAAATAATATCGTCATATATTACCATCAAATAATACCGTCAAATATTATCGTCAAATAATACTCAAATATTATCGTTAAATAATACTGTCAAATATTACCCGGGCCCCAACTGATCAGTGGGTCATAACATAACATAACATAACATAACATAAATCAATAAAGCAGGTTCGGCCCTAGTTAGGTTTTCACCCCTTTGGGCTACCCCCTGTCAGGTTCGGCATCAAGCTAGGCTTTTGCCCCACTAAGCTTTTCCCCTGATCCAATAATCTCGGGATCGTCTCTAGATAGGCTTTTGTCCTTTTGAGCTACCACCCGTACTCAATAATCATAAAGTAACCATATAGTATCCATATATGCATTACTCCTTTATTTTACTTTTGTGAGATTGATGCATTGGTGGTCATAAAATTATTGGAACTTTGGAACAATAGTAATTGAATAAGATACATGAGATTAACAATATATGTCAAACCTGAAACGAGATACTTTAGAACATTTCGAAATGGAAACAAGTCAAGAACAATGAGAACAAAAGATGCTGCCAAAGGATACGGAAAGAGTAACCTTACATACCTTGTCTTACCAATACAAATACACAATCCTATACATGAATACAATAATCTATCTCCTTCCTTACGTGTTACTCTACAACACAAGTACATAACGGAGCTCACGTTAACAACTAACTACATTACTAGTGCATAGATGACAATGAGCTACATGACTGCCCTATAACGTCATTTCAACCTTCACAATACAATTCACTGCATTACCATACCAACAACACCACAACATTCCACACATCAACCAAGACATCATAAACCAATAGCATTTCACACCAAGTTTATACTTTAAACTTTCTCATTAACATCACGTCATATTTACTCCATTAAGTCATCTCAATACCTTTCACCATAACACATAAAACAATAATTTATAATTGATACGATTCAAAATGCCTTCGTAACACTCCTTAGGGCCATTCAAATGATACCATAAGTTGATAATTGCATCCAAAAAGGGTATAGGGGCTTTGGGGGGTCAAAGAGATGCAAAAACAATTGAAACGGAGTTCTGGACTGACCTGCGAAGCCACCTGTACCTGCAGGTGGGTGAGTTGCATCCAAGGTGCCCGTTGGCCCTGTCTAGGGCCACCTGTGTTGGCATCTGCACCCGCAGGTGCCCCATCCGCGAAGGCGGATGCCCGCTTCGGCCAAAATGGGTCTCTTTTTGGTCCTTTTTTGTAATAAATGGTCCATGGACATAAGTAAGCTTATATTTTCATATTTTAGGTTAACTTGGATTCCAACAAACAACCATGTTCTCACAACGCACATGAACATCACAAAACTACATTTTCCCCTTCAATACGCCACCGGTTCCATGCACAATTTCACAACAACAATTCCAAATGTTATACACAAAGAGGAAGAAAGTTAGGGACATAAACACATCTTACATATTGACATTTAATCCATCAAGTTTACTTTCTTCAAGACCACAACTCCACTTTCAAGTTTAGAAGGCAAAACCCTTTACCGATTAAGCAAAAGTAGACTGTTTTACACATAGTGGACTGCTCAATACTTTGCCAGCATAACCAACATGATTTATACACCCTCTAATGAATATAATATATTAAATCATAAGATTAAACACTTACCAAAGCTTGCAAAAGGATGATCTTGTCCAAAGGAAATGGTTGCTTAGGGTTTGTAATAGAGGGGAATGTTGTGGAAAAATCTAGAAATGAGACATGTGTGTTTTTGTGAATAAAATCTGATTTTTTTTTGCCTTTTATAGTTCGTTTGTGGTCATCATTTTCCACTTTCTATCAATAATTGAGGTGTTTACTTGGTCAAAAGATGAATGGGTCATTTTCCCTTTTTGGGCCATGTCTTTTACTTAATTATTGGGCCTCAATTGAGACCATTAACATGGAATTAATTCAGCCCAAGAATTTTAGTGATGAATCCACCAACTATCTCAAGTTTAAATAATTCCATAAATGTTACGGTAATCAATTAGGTTCGAAAATGTACGGGATGTTACACTAAGTCTAATTTCTTTGAAAATATAAAGAGCAGACAGTTTGAGGACAAAAATTTGAGCAACCTTAGAGATAAAGTGTTGCAAGGTGAGGCGAAGGAGGCCATTCTTAATGAATAGGGAGTGTTGAGGATTTGGGGACTTGTGTGTGCCTCGTGTGGACAAGTTAATTCTTACTATTCTTGCAGAGGCTCACAATTCCTATTACTCTATACATCCAGGTGAAACAAAGATATATATAGACTTGAGACAATATTATTGGTGGAGAAGAATGAAGTGTACCATTGTGGATTTTATGATCAAGTGTCAAAATTATCAACAGGTCAAGTATGAACATCGAAAACCTGGTGGCACCTTTCAGAGAATGCCCAATATAGAATGAAAGTGGAAAAGGATAACCGTAGATTTTTCTATGGGTCTCCCTAAGACTTAAAGGAAGTGTGACTCTATATGGGTTATACTCGATTGATTTACCAAGTTGACTCATATCATCCCAGTAAGAGTGGATTATAATGCGGCAAAGTTAGCCAAGATTTATATGAATGAGATTGTAAGGCTCCATGGGTTGCCCATTTCTATTATGACAGACAGAGGTTCTCAGTTTACCTCTAGCTTTTGGGAGAAGTTTCAGACAAAATTGGGTTCTAGATTGGACCTAAGTACAACTTTCCACCCACAAATTGACAGAGAATCAGAGCGAACAATCTAAGTGCTTAAAGATATGCTCCGGGATTGTGTAATGGACTTTGGGGGTCAATGGGACCAATACTTACCTTTGTGTGAGTTTGCATACAATCGTCGATTGGATGGTTCAATGCGTTCAAAGTGAGGCCATGGGGTATTGATATGCTCAAGGATTTGATGTAGAAGGTAAGGTTTTTATAAAGAAAAGGTGGTAGCAGCTCAGAGCCGATAGAAAGATTATACAGATAACAAGGTAAGAGATGTAAAGTTTGAGAAAGGTAAGAAGTACTATTAAAATTGTCACCCATGAAGGGTGTGATGAGTTTTGGTAATAAGGTCAAGTTGAGTATGAGGTATATCAAACCCTTTCAGATCTTGAATTTAGTAGGGTCTGTGGCTTATAAGTTGGCGTTACCTCCTATATTTTCTTGGTTTCATCTGGTGTTCCACGTATCCATGCTTAAGAAGTACCATGGTGATGAGAATTACATTATTCATTATGATTCTAAATTGTTCGACAAAGAGCTTTGTTATGAACAGGGTCCAATTGATATATTGGATAGGGATGTGAGGAAGTTGTGAATCAGAGTCATTCTGTTCGTGAAAGTTTAGTGGAGGAATCGTTTGGTTGAGAAAGAAACTTGGGAGACAGAGGCGGATATTAACAAAAGATACCAGTATTTGTTTATAAACTCAAGTAATTACACTTGCTTTAGTTGTGTCGTTCTAGGCTATTTGTCATTCAAGGATGAACGAGTGGTAAATTGGTATCTAATGTAACGATCCAATTTGTCGTCATAGAAATAAGGAGTAGAGCCTTTGCTAGTTTTCTCTTAGACAAATTTTTGAAAATCCAGGGCTTGTTGGCCTAGTCTTAGGTACATTTTTAGGGTGTTTTAGTCTAAGTAAATTTTTTAGTAATATGAGCATTGGTGGATTTATATGAATTGATTTTGTGATAGAGGATAAGTTTAGAAAGTCGTAGTAACTTTTGGTATGCAAAATGGATTAATAAAGCTCTGGTTATCGGGTTTATCATGAAAGGGTTAGTTTGTGATATTGTATTTCAAGGGGTGTGTTGTAAAATAGCTGGAACTGTGAAGAGTCTGGGAGTTACAACCTTAGGACCATTACAACTGTAAAAGAATTGTTGCACTGGTAAAAGTACCGCTGCTGCGGTGGCCTCAATAATCTTGTGAACCGTTGCAGTGGTAACCTTTCCACCATAGTGTTAAAAACACAGAATTCTAGTTTTTAAAACCAAAAAACTCATTTTTCATCCCATTTTTTCCAAAAATGAGTTGATACATAGCAAGAAACGATTTTCTACCCTTTCGGGGTGTTTTATCTTTGAAGGTAAGGTTTTTCTACTCTCTAAACTTGAATTACTTCCTAGAATTCATAGAAATTGCTAGAATCATGTTCTTGGTAGAAATTGGGGTTTAGCCCTAATTTATGAACTGAATGAAAGATTGATGGGAATCGGGTAATTTCAGTTGGTAATGATCCTAGGGTGTTCGAAAACACTTGGAGTAGAATTTAGTTATTCATGATAAAAACATGTTGAATTCATGAAGATTAAAGAGTATGGAGCTGTGGTCTATCAAGTATGGACTATCAAAAATCATAGGATGTACATAAGGACTAAAGCATGTGTCCAGAGTCTATTCCAGCAACTTCAAGCAACAATACATATTAGAGTGGAGTTGTACAGTAGGGCTAAGAGAGCAAGTAACTATAGGAGTTTGATACAATGTATATGCAACTAGTGTAGAAGATCTTTATTTTTGCAAGGAGGTTGTATTTATTTTTTTGTCTTGTTCCTGAGGCTCATCTTGCTTGGACGGTATGATCAAGGAGGGGTGCTCTTTATTTGTACTAGATTGGTTTTGGTGTTATGGTAATATTTCACAGTTTATTACAAAAAAAAGAGTAGAAAACCCTAAAATGATGAACTAGGACAAATTCATAGTTTAAATTGATAATTATGGAATCCTAGTGGTTAGAGAGGATTAAATGATTGAAATGGATGTGTGCATTTGTTGTTATAGATCAAGAACGGATTGAAATAGAAGGGACAACCAAAATTGTGTCCTTAAAGTTATTCGGGCAGGGAATCAAGGTAGGTTATGATTTATTTGTAGCAATGAGACTTGCTTGAATCTGTACTTATATATAAATTGAATATTTGTAATTACATTTGGGCACTACTTGCGATTATTGACTCCATTGCATTCTCATTGATTTTGATAATGGATATGGTGTTGTTGTGGAGAAGAATTGATGTTATTGATGATGATATTGAGATTATGATAATGATGTTATTAATAATGATACAGATGGTGATGATGATATTGAGATGAGAAAGAGATGATACGTACATATCGCATACATATATTCATCATATGTATTTGAATGTATGTATATATCAACATATTGTGATGAATCTTGTTGATGAATTGAATAAGTGTAAGAGGTGTAACTGTGAGCTTGTATTCGTCCTGGATTGAAGTGTTTTATTTGTGGTTTGTTGTCATTAGTTATAAGTTCTGTTATGATTGATGTTGCTTATGTTTGGTCTGCGTATTTCTATAGTATTGAGTTGAGTCAACCTATAATGCCTACCAATACTTATTTGATGTATTGATGCTACATGTGCTTTTCTTTTTGTTAAGGGCAGAGCATGTTCCAGCATTTGATATGAGACCTAGACTCTAGCCAGCAGTTTTTGACTTTGATTCAAGGGTGAGCACCATGACTGGGCAACCATTGAATCTTCTGACTTGACTTGATGTCCCTTGTTTCAGGACTAAGACATTCTCGTATTTTACTTCATATTTTGGATAATCTTTTAGACATGGTTTTGGACATTCTTAGTTGTTCTTGTAAGGTGACTTCAGGTCCCTAGGGTTGTAATAAATAGAGATTTTCCGCTCTCTATTTACATTGGCTATGATGTTGGATTTAGTTTTAGATTTTATTTGAGATGATAATGACTTTGTTAGTGATTTGAATGATTGTTGAAAAAAGTAACATTGTGGCTGGTTGACTTGGTTGGCAAGGGATAGATTAGATGGTTCTCCCACTATAGTGATAGGGTGAGTGCCAATCATGACCGTTTGGGTCGTGAAAGTAATTGTGATGATGGTTTGGAACTCCAAGATCGTCAAGAATCTTTACCAAGACCGAAAAATGTGAATGCTCAATCTTCAAAAGAGTTAGAAAGAAACTTTATAGGACTATATAACAATTAGTATTACATTCAAGGCTTAGTTGAAACAGAACCCTTCTTAGAAGGTGGCTGAGTAAATTAGGCCTTTTCTAATTGTTGTAAATAGTAATATAAATTAAAATAAATTTAAAGGTTTTTATGCCTGTTTTATACTTTTATTTAATAAAAATCTTTTTTGTTTATTTTGTGTTTCTAAATTACAATTTATAAACTTATAAACTTAAAAAAATTCAAAAATTAAAAACTTATAAGTTTATAAATTGGAAAACTTTGTAAAAAAATTCTTTAACAATTTTAAGTTACAACCTTATAAATTTCAAAACTTATAAACGTAAAAAATTTCAAAACTTAGAAACTTACAAACTTATAAGTTTATAAACTGAAAAACATAGAAAAGTATACTTTAACAAACTTAACTTACAAATTTCAAAACTTATATACTTAAAAAATTTCAAAAATTATAACGTATAAGTTTATAAATTGAAAAACTTAGAAAAAAATGCTTTAACAAACTTAAGTTACAAACTTATAAATTTCAAAACTTAAAGCTTATATAAATTTAAAAAGCTTATAAAAAAAATACTTGATTCGTGACTCAAAATATAAAATTTATATTCTTTAACTCTAAACAACTAAGCTATAATATTTAAAAAAACATATATTCACCATCTCGTTTGTCCTATCCCGTTCCATCTAGGTCCATCTCAGTATTCAACGGATGGGATGGGACTGGTGTTCTATTCCCATTATCCCAGCCCGGTAACCTATCCCAGT
Organism: Capsicum rhomboideum; assembly: GCA_031232105.1. Taxonomy (NCBI): domain Eukaryota; kingdom Viridiplantae; phylum Streptophyta; class Magnoliopsida; order Solanales; family Solanaceae; genus Capsicum; species Capsicum rhomboideum. The sequence goes on from CP124714.1 coordinate 126,482,739, forward strand.
CCCCCTATCCCGTCCCATCTTGATCTCGGTCTATCGGAGTCCGGACATCCCATCTTGTTGACCAACCTTAGAATCATTAGAATGATTGTAAATGGTGAAATTGTGGGTTAGGACCCTAGGTTCATGAGATCGTGGGGAAAACCTATGGGTGGATGTACAATCATCTAGAATGCTCCTAAGTTTTAAATTTATACTTCTTAGCATGAATTTATTTTCTTTAAACATGAATTGTAGTGATTGGGAACCTTCAGTTCAATAAAAGATGGGACCGTTAGCATAAAAACTGCTTAAAAAGGGGTAATTGGAGTAGAAACTCTATTAATTGAGATAATGTAAATATTGTAGAGCTAGTTCATGGTTGAATGACCCTTGGATAATGTTATAGACCGTGAATAAAGGTAGAATTCGTGGGTTTGATTTTCCAAAGAATTTATTTAAAGAGAAAATGATTAATTACTCTTCTAATTGTTTATTTTAGACAGTGAATATGTCACAACCCACCGTGTGAGTGACACCCATACCATCCCTCTGTTGGGAGAACCATTTAACCCCAAATATCTAACACCAATACTTAACAGATTTTAAAAAGGGGAAAGCAAATCTATTAACTAACTAAATATCTTGAATGTTCTAATAAACCAAAAAATGCAAAAATATACTAAATGTCTAAAATACAACCAAGAACTGAAAGTCATTGTGCCAAAACATCTAACAATGTCAAAGTACGGGTACAACTTGAAAAACCAAAATAGTAGAAATGTCTATGTTCGAAAAAAGTGGAAAAGAACTATAAGTAAGATGACTTATGGCTGCCCAAAACATGTAGCTCACCCTTGAGTCGGAACGATAACTTGTTAAAATTGAGGTCTCGACAAAGTCTCTAGAATATGCTCTACACTCAATAAAAAGAATAGTACAGTCAATACAAAATCACTATGTATTGGTTGGGTCATCAGCCAACTCAAAATAATATATATGTACACATAACTAACACATTGTAAAAAAGTACAACCATGTAACACTTATCATTTATTCCTCCACTTAGTCTTTCTCCAATAATATCAGATAGTATTGTACTAACCCAAATCTTCGTTACACTAAAATAGAGAGGAAAACCTTAGTCTAGTTTTCCTTTAGACCAAAATTTTAAAATTCTGGACTGGCCTAGTTTTAGGCATAATTTACGTGTGTGGTGGTCTAGGGAAATTTGGGAATTATTAAAGTATTGTTTTGTGCTTTTGATTGTATTTGTGTTAGAGGACGAGTTTAGAAAGTCATAGAAACTTCTATTGCATAGAACAGGCTAGTAGAACTTTGGTTATAGTGATTACTATAAAAGGATTAGTCTGTAATATTGAATTTTAAGAAGTGTGTTATGAAATAGCAAGAGCTGGGACCGAGTCCCGAGCTACTGGTTTAGGGTCGCTGCAGTGACAGAAGTGTTATTTTAGCAGCATTGCTGTAGCGACAAAAGTGTTATTGCAGCAGTGTCGCTGCAACGACAAAAGTGCTATTGCAGCAGTATTTCTGCAGTAGCAGAACTTCTACTGTAGTGGTAGATCCTTCGTTGTAGCGAAAAAAGTTCTGCTGCAGAGATGAAAATGTTGAATTCCAGTTTTAAAAATCAGAAAACCTATTTTCATTCCCACTTTTCCAAAAAATATTCAAGGGCTTAGCAAGGACGATTCTTCACAACTCTAGGTGGTTTTCATCTTTTATGTAAGGTTCCTTTACTTTTTTCAAACTGAACTTACTCCTCTAGATTCTTAGGATTGTAAGAATAATAGCCATAATGTAAATTGGAATTTAGCCTTAAGTTTAAATTGGTGGGGAATGATGTTATTATCAGTTGTTATTAATCCTACGGTGTCAAAAAACACTTTCCATGGTAGAATTCATGATTGTAATCATAAAATATAAAGAATTCAAGAGTTTGAAGGGGTATAAAATCCTAAGATGATAAAATAGGTTAAGTCTATGAGTTAATTTGATGAACTTGAGTTCATAATGTTTAGGAATAGTGAATTGTTATGTTAAATTTTGTGTAATTTTTGTTTTTAGATTAAAAATAGGTAGAAATCGAAAGGAAGGGAAAGTGCATGGCTATATAGTGTTTTCGGGCAAAGAATCGAGGTAGGTTATGATTAATAGTAGTAAAAAATTGCTTGACTCTATGCTTATATGTGATATGGATGTTTATGATTAGCTTTCGGGCATTACTTGTTATTATTGATTGTATTATGCATTAAACATATGGTTATAAGATGGTATTGAGATAATATATGGATCAAGTATCACGCTGACACCATTATATAGATCGAGTGTCATGCCGACACTGTTATTGGAGTGGGTGTCACGTTGAAACTGATACATAGACTGATCTCGTCCCTTACAGGTCATAGCTAAGAGTCTCTTCTAACTCTAGTATATGTGTACATCCTGTATGCATACATCATCATTTCAATTGTACTGATAATTATGATGACTATTGTTGAAAAAATCTGCCTAAGTGTAATTAATGTACTTGTATACCTGTAAGCTGATAAGATAAAGTGTTATGATTGTATTTACTTTTCAACTAATTGTGAATTATTTTTCGATTTTTGTTACTTGCATTTCACTTTCTTATTTGTATGGTGTTGAGTTGAGTAGGCCGATAATGCCTACCAATACTTAGTTGTTGTACTGATACTACTTGTACACTTATTTTTGTTGAGTGCAAAGCGTGTTGCAGCATTTGGGATGAGACCTCGGCTCTAGTTTGTGATTCATACATTGATTCAAAGGTAAGCACCATATATGGGCAACCATTGGATCATCTTTATGTTGGTTATGTCCCTTTTTTGGGACGGTGACATTCCTTTTATTTTGTATTCAGAATATTGTTAAGACTTGGTTTTTGAAATTCTTTAGAGTTCTTGTATGGTGATTTTTAGGTCCCGCTGGTTGTAATAATTAGAGATACTTCTGCACTCTCTTTGTTTTTGGATATTAAATAAGTTGGTAATGATTTGGTTTGATTAATATTGCGTTTAATGAGCTAAATGGTAGTGAATTGATGAAGATGGTTTAGGTGAATTCTTGGTAATTGGTTTAGAGTTGGGTTAGATGGTTCTTCCACCGTAGAGTTAGGGTGGGTGACACTCATGACCGTTGGTTCATGATAAAGATGGTATCAGAGCACTAGGGTTGTTGATCTCATCGTACATGAACAAGTCTAGTAGAGTCTTACAGAACGGTACGGAAGAGACGTATGTACTTTTCTTCAAGAGGCTACAGGGTTTTAGGGAATAATTTTCACTTCTTTCTTCCTTTCATGCTAGCACTTGATTTAGTACTTGATTCCAATTATTATTTGGTGATCCAAATTGGAATATAACCTTCTTTACTCTTGTTTTCACAGATGGTGAACATTAGATCAACCAAAGCGGCAGCAACTGTACCAGCACCGACCACTAAGGCTGTAGTTTGGTACAGGTCTTGAGTTAGGGGCAGGGCGAGAAGGGGAGGAGGGGCAATACCTGTCAGGGTTAGAGCCCGGAAAACCGGAGGACCAGCTAGGTAGAGATCATTGTCCCCTCCCCCATAGTAGGATGCTCCAGATTTAGTTCCAGATAAGGAGGTGACGGTTGAGGAGGAAGAAGTGATGGTTCAAAATAATGTGGTGCTAGTGCAAAATTGTACAACTCAGGTACCTATTTTCGCTGAGTTGATTCAGCAGGTTTTGGGTTTTTTTAGTAGTTTGGCTAGCATCGGTACTATTCCAGCAGTTCCTGTATTTTCCTCCCTAGCCTTGTAGCATGTCGCTACTATAGCACCTCAGATAGATGAGGTCTCTGAGATATGAGTATTTGTCTGACAAGTATTGGGATCGGTGGTGACTAATGATGAGCATGGATTGTTTTGTAAGTTCATGAAGATGAAACCTCCAGTGTTTCTGGGTACTGAGTCAGAAGATACATTTGAGCTCTTGATTGTCTGCCACGAGCGTTTACATAAGATAAGTATAGTGAAAAGATATTGTGTGGAGTTTGTGACATTTCAGTTGCAGGAAGAGGCCGAGCAATAGTGGAGGTCCTTTGTTGAGTGTAGTGTTGTCTTACCTCCAGTTACTTGGGCTCAGTTCTAGAATGTTTTTCTTAAGAAGCATGTTCCTCATACCTATCGATATATGAAGAAGGATGAGTTCTTGAAACTGGAGCAGGGTGATATATTTGTGGGGGCCTATGAGGCCAAGTTTCATGCCTTGTCTTGCTATGCACTTCAGTTGATTACTTCAGAGAAGGAAAGGATCAGGTATTTTGTGAAGGGACTGAAAACAGGTCTTCAGGTGGCAGCATTGCAAATGGCCACATCTGGAAAGACTTTTCAGAAAGTGATGGAGATTGTGAAGAAGGTGGAAAGGGTTAAAAACAAGAAAAGGTGAAGGCAAAGAAAAGAAGGCCTGAAAATAGGGTCATTTTAGTGGTACTTATTCGAGGGGCCATGGTTTGCAAGGTTACTTTGCTTCGATATTCCATTTAGCTATGCCTGTGTCCATAGGGGGCCCAGGACCATCAGGGGTCAGTTATCAGCCTTCTTAAATAGATAGTTATACACCTTTAGCATCTGTAGTACAACAGTCTACCTTAGACATCATATGCCATGAGTATTGGGGATTAGGTCATATTTGGAGGTTTTTTCCTAACCACATATCTGCAAGACAGTTGACTCAACAACCAGTTCTTGCGCCTTAGTCCTAATAGGTCATGGTGGTGGAGAATATGGTAGGGGTCATCCACATAGTAGGTATAATGTTCATGTTGCAGGGAGGGGTTGCTACCAAGGCAACTATGGTGGAAAACAGGTTGGTCGAGGTGGCGCACAGACTGGTAGAGATGGTGGTCAGGGTGGTGATAAGGCTCATCTTTACATTGTACTGGCCCATCCTAAAGCTGAAGCTTCTGATGTTGTGATCACAGGTACTATTCTTATCTATGATTGTATGGCTTCTGTGTTATTTGATCTTGGATCTACTTTCTCTAATATGTCTGTGAAATTTGCCATGGGTTGGGACTTAAATGTGAATTTCTTGATGTACCCATGTATGTGTCTACACCAGTTGGGGTTTCTGTATGTGTTGATTAAGTTTATTGGGCATGTCCGGTGATGTTTATGGGGTATAGAACTTTAGCAGACTTATTGATCATAGATTTGGAGGAGTTTGATATTATTTTGGGGATGAGCTGGTTGTCTCCTTATCAGGCTATTCTTGATTGCTATGCTGAAACTATCATTATAGCTATGCCCGAGATGGATAAGTTAGAGTGGGAAGGTACTCTTAAGCCTACTCCATTAAGAATTATATCATCTATTTGTGCCTAAAAGTTAGTTAAGTGGGGGTGTAGGGTGTTCCTAGTTCATATTCAGGACGATTGTTCTGCATTTCCTTCTATTGCTTCGATTTTAGTAGTCTGTGAATTCTTAGAGGTGTTTCGTGATGACCTCCCTGATATGCCTCTTGACTGTGAGTTTTAACTTTTGTATAGACTTAGAGCTGGGAAGCCGCCCCATATTTGTATCTCTTTATAGGATGGCACCAGTAGAGTTAAGATAATTGAAATCCCTGTTGCAATAGTTGTTAGGGAAGGGTTTAATTCGTCCAAGCATTCTGCCTTGGGAGCTCCTATGCTTTTTATGAAAAAGAGGGATTGTTAGTATGTGGATGTGCATAGACTACCGGCAGTTGAATAAGATAACTATTCTTAACAAGTATCCTTTGCCTAGGATAGATGATCTATTCGACCAATTGCAGGGAGTTGCGGTGTTCTCAAAGATTGATTTGAGGTCAGGTTACCATCAACTTAAGATTCAGGCTGAAGTCATCCCAAAGACTACCTTCCAGACTCATTATGGACATTATGAGTTCTTGGTTATGTCTTTTGGTTTGACCAATGCCCCAACTGCTTTTATGAGCTTGATGAATGGAGTATTCAAGCCACTATTGGATTCGTTTGTTATTGTTTTCATTGATGATATTCTGGTTTACTCAAAGAGTAAGGAGGAGCATGAATCCGTCATGACCCAAAATAGGCACGTGATGGCACTTGTCACACCCTTCAAACAAACAAGCCTAACCCAACCCAAAGAACACAAATATAAGGAAATCAAAAGTGAAAGTAGAAGAATAGACGTAATCCCAATTATGTACGACACACAAGTCTCAAAGATACATCCCAGGTATGGTTGTCATTAGTACAAATCTCTATTATAAAGTAACATCGAATGGTCTAAAATATCTTAAATGCGAAAATAAGCACAAGATAAAAGAAGAGAGATTTGAGTAAGCATGGAGTCTGCCAGCCACTGCCTTGATCTCCACAACGTCAACACTGGAAGAAAGAGATCTACAAACTATCACCCGGTCCAATACCTACATAGGGTTCAAAAAATAAGAAGAAGGAAATAAAAGCAAGGGTGAGTACGAAACTACGTGTACTCAGCAATGAATTGTTGATAACCAACCCTAATCCAAAGTGATGGAGAGAACCACCACCCCAACTTCCCAACGTATTTCCCAACCAACTATATCCAATACATATGCCACTTTATCATATCAGGGTAACCCAATATAACAATCATGGAATAACCATTTACAAGGTAGGCACATTGGTTTAGGTGAGTTAACACTAGTCATTTTGTGGTCAACAAATAAGGAAAATCATTTATGATAAAAACTCACTAGTACAATATATCAGGCTTGATCAAATATAATCAACCAATAATATGGGGGGGGAAAAGAGAGAGTGTGTATATATAAAAGTGTATATCATGCTACCAAAAGGTGCTAACATCCATCTCTCTGATTAAGCCATACCCATACTCCACATCTCATAATATCTCAACTTCCTAGACTAATATAAGATGATATAAGATAATGTAATAAAGTAAAATGCATGCTCAAACACAATATCATGAATAAGGTTCTATAACGCTAATACAATACAAGAGTAAATAATAATACAAAACCAAGCCATACCAAGGAATGTCAATGCAATGCAATGTAGTGATGATGATGGGGTGATCATGAATATTTGAAAGTTATTGCATAACTTTTTGTATACACCTACCGAGCCTCACTGCTCCTAGAATAGGATCCATGGGGGGTTTGCAACATGTATACTTTTCATAATATCAATCCACCTCTCCAGTTAATTTTCATGGATCAAGGTTACCACAATATCTCATACACCTCTCCAGCTAATGTTCACGGATCAAGGGTTTTATAAAAATATCATTTTCTTTTGAATGGGGAAAACCTCAGTAGTATCAATCTCATGAACATGTATGAATGATTTGAGGATATAATGCTCACAGCCAATCAGTATGAAAATATAAATCAATTTAATACAGGTATAAATGAGCCCAAAATCAACTCCATATGACAATGTTCCATGATATAAGCCATCATAAGGCACCACTGGTATAAATAGTCATGCATGAATCAATAGTATCATTTAACATTCCTTATTCGAGTATCATCAATATGATAAAGGTAATTTAATGCACAGTAATAAATATGGTAATTTAATGAACAATAATGGCCTATGATAACAAGTCAATCTCTTACCCGGCGATATAATAATAAATATGGCAATTAAATGCACAATCATAGCCAACAATATAAATTCAATTCCTCAATCGGGCATCACCACCATATATACTCTCAAATTAGTAATAATATGCACCTAAGCCCCACTTGGCAATCCGAATTTGATAAAAAATACAAACAACAAGATATCACAAAACTACTCGAAGTTAGCATTTATTCCTTACAATAAGTTCATCTCTCTATTCTAGCTAACAAAATTCTCTAGCAAGAGATAGTAAACCCCAATAGTTACGTCAACCTTTACAAGCCTATATACATTCTAAGTGTTTATTAAACCTCAACCATTCCATAAAAAGTAATAATAACATAACTATCCTCTAGAAAGTCAGTCACAAGTCTGATACAAGCTCATCATATAAGTAATCCCTATCAATTATTCAATAACACCAAGTTAATCTATAATCTATTCTAGGGATATTTACAAGTTGCAAGACTAACTAGTATAGGCATTTACCTAATTACAATCCAATAAAAGACTCTGATACCCGTAGAGATGCTCTCCATTTCACCTAAGTGGGTCCCCTAATCCTAAACAAAATAAAAAATACAAACAAACAAGCATACAACACATAAACACTTTGGAAAAATTCAAGGTACATCTCAACTTCCCTTACAAGAAGATCCGCAAGCCCAAACACAGTCCAAAGCTTCAACCGAAAGCTCTACTCCCTTGAATCAACACCAAAATCATTCAATCTAATAAAATATGACATCTACAAGTCAAAAGGAGTCCAACAATACCCATATCGACTATATTTGTTCCGGGTCCAAAATCCACTTTAAAAATCATTGTCAAAAACACAAGGGTAAAACCAGGATTTTATTTGACAAATAAGTTCTACATAACAATAGTAGTCAATATCTAAAAATCCATGCAAAAAATGAGGTGAAATCAGACTTGAAATCGAAGAAAACCCAACTTTATACTTTACCAGGTAAAAACTTAAAAATCAAGTTTAAAATCAAAGATTTGAAGATGAAAATATGATTTAATCAATGGTAAATAATGGAATACTAGTTTAGAATCTCACCTAAAGTTCAAATCTTGAAAACCCACGTTAAAACACTCAAAATTGAGCTTGGAAGCTTTGAAAATGGTAGATTGGGGTTTTCGAATCTCAACTTTGTATAGAAGTCTTGAAAAATAGAATGGATATTCTTGGAAAATGAGAATTATGAAGTTATAATCACATGGAAAATGATTATACTAGAAAAATGCATCGATAATCGTCAAAAATAGAGCTTCTTAGCTCCCAAAATGTCCAAAATACAAAATGGGTTTTGTTTGGTCTTAAACTTAGTGATGGCCGCTAAAGTGGCACTTTGTCCGCTAAAGCAGCCTGGTCAAATGGTCAAACTACAGCTAAAGTATTCAAATAATTGCTTTAGCGGCTTCGTAAAATGGTCAATGGCCTCTAAAGTGGTTAACCAGCCACCTTACCGGCTACACCAGCACTAGCAATTTCAAAAACTTATTTTTGACCCTCAAAACTCATCCGGAACACTATGAACATAAACCAATAGTGAAAACTGATCATAAAATACATTACAGATCCAATGAAATAATAGAATTTATGAAAAGAGTTCTTTTAAAATAAAATAACCCCCACAACCCTTTTTAGGTTATTTTAACTAATTTTCAAACGAAGGGTCAAACTGCAAAACAGAGGGTCGAGACCTAAAATAACCAAGATACTAGCCCAAAATCGACATTCCAGATCTAAAGGAACTATCAAAATCCAAATCTAAGGCTCGGATCCAAAAGTATTGATTGAAGTCAAACTAATCCCCTTTAAGGATTCATAATTTCACATAAAACACTTTCGGACGCATCGGGGACCATGCCAACCATCCCTGCAACTCATAAATGAGATAAAGCAACTATGGGAAAGGGAAAAATGGTTAAAACATATAAGTTCCTAAATTTCAATATGAGGGTCATTACAAAAGCTCACTTGCATACAGTGTTGGGGTTGCTTAAAGAGAAGCAATTTTATGCTAAGTATTCAAAGTGGGAATTCTAGTTGTACTCAGTGTCCTTTATGGGACATATTGTATCTAAGGAAGGGGTTATGGTAGACTTGCATAAGGTGAAAGTTTTTAAGAATTGGGCCAGACCACCAATGTTACAGAGGTTCATAGTTTTGTGGGGTTGGCCAGTTATTGTCGTCTATTTTTTAAGGGGTTCACCTCCATTGCTTCGTATGTGACTAGCCTGACATAGAAAGAGGTGTCTTTTATGTGGTATGATAAGTATGAGGAGGGCTTTCAAAAGCTTAATACCTTTCTAATCCAGCTCTTATTGTCACCTTGTCTATTAAAGGTAAGGATTTCATTGTGTATTGTAATGCTTCACGATCTGGTTTAGGTGTTGTTTTGATACAGGGTCAGACTGTACCTGCTTATGCTTTGAGGCAGATGAAGTAGTATGAGAAGAACTATCCCACCCATGATTTTGAATTGGCAACAGTGGTTTTTGCTTTGAATAGCTAGAGATATTACTTCTCTAGGGTGAATGTGAGGTGTTCACAGACCACCGTAGTTTGCAGTATGTGTTTACTTTACGGGATCTGAATTTGAGATGGATGGAGTTGATAAAATATTATGATATCTCAATTCTATATCATTAGAGCAAGGATAATATGGTGGCAGATGCATTGAGTCGAAAGTCGACAAGCATGAAAAGTTTGGCATGGTTGGAGGTGTCGAGATACCCATTGGCTAGAGAGGTGTAAACTCTGACTGATGGTTGTATGGGGTTGTAAATGACTAGCAAGAGGGAGTGTTGGCCCATGTAGTGACTAAGTCTAATTTCTTTGATAAGATTAAAAATAGGCAGTTTAAAGACAAGAAGTTGAACAACCTTAGAGAAAAAGTGTTACAAGGTGAGGCCAAGGAGGCCATTCTTAATGAAGAGAGATTGTTAAGGATTTGGGGGCGTGTTTGTGTGCCTCATGTGGACAAATTAATTTCCACCATCCTTGTTAAGGCTCATAATACTAAGTACTCTATACATACAAGCGCAACCAAAATGTATACAGACTTGAGGTAGCATTAGTAGTGGCGTTAATGAAGCAGGACATTGTGGATTTTGTGATCAAGTGTCAAAACTGTTAACAGGTTAAGTATGAGCATTGGAAACCTGGTGGCACTTTTCAGAGAATGCCTGTTTTAGAGTGGAGGTGGGAAGAAAAACCATGGAATTTGTGGTGGGTCTTCCTAAGACTCCAAGGAAATATGACTCTATTTAGGTGATCATCGATCGTTTGACCAAGTCTGCACACTTTATTCCAGTAAGGGTGGACTTTAATACATCAAAGTTGGCTAATATCTATGTGAAGGTGATTGTGAGACTTCATGGGGTACCTAATTCTATAGTGTAGGATAGAGGTACACAGTTTACCTCCAACTTTTGGGAGAAGTTTTAATCATAATTGGGTACAAGGATGGACTTAAGTACAACTTTTTATTTTTAGACTGATGGACAGTCAGAATGGATGATCCATGTACCTAAGGATATGCTCTGAGATTGTATGATGGACTTTAGTGGTCAGTGGGACCAATATCTGCCTTTGTGTGAATTTTTGTACAACAACAGCTACTACTCCAGCGTTGACATAGCTCCTTTCAAAGCTTTATATGGAAGAAGATGTAGATTGTTGATTAGATGGTTTGATGCTTTTAAGGTGAGATCTTGGGGCACTGATATGCTAAAGGAGTTGATGAAGAAAGTAAGGTTCATCAAGGAGAAGTTGGTTGCAGCTCAGAGTTGACAGAAAGAATATATAGACAATAAGGTAAGGGATGTAGAGTTCGACAAAGGTGAGAAAGTGTTTTGGGCAATGTTACCCATGAAGGGTGTAATGCGGTTTGGAAAGAAGGAGAATTTAAGTCCAAGGTACATCAGACCCTTTGAGGTTTTTAATAGAGTAGGGTCATTGGCATATAGGTTGGCTCTATCTCCCGGCTTGTCAGGAGTTCATCTTGTGTTTCATGTGTCAATATCAAGAAGTACCACAGAGATGAAGACTACATCATTTGTTGGGAGTCAGAAGTATTTGACAAGGAGCTCTCTTATGAAGAGGAGCCAATTTAAATTTATACCATTTGTAAAGGTTTAGTGGAGAAACTATCCAATTGAGGAAGCCACATGGGAGACGGAGGTAGATATGTGCAAGGACTATCCATACTTGTTCATTAATTCAAGTAATTCTTTTGCTCGTTTGTTGCATTATTTTATTTAGTTTTGTTTCGGGGATGAATAAGGGGTAAATAGGTATCTAATGTAATGACCCAAATAATCATTACGCTAAAATAGAGAGTAAAACATTTTCCTAGTTTTCCTTTAGACCAAAAGTTTGAAATTCTGGGTTGGCCTAATTTTTGGTGTAATTTTAGTGTGTGGTTATTTGGGAATTATTAGAGTGTTTTTTTGTGTTTTTTATTGTATTTTGTGTTATATGATGAGTATTGGAAGTCTTAGTAACTTCCAATGCATAGAATGGGTTAGTAGAACTCCGGTTATAGAGATTACAATGAAAGGGTCAGTTCGTAGTGTCAAATTTCAAGAAGAGTGTGGTGAAATAGCCTGAGCTGGGGATGAGTCTCGAGCTACTAGTTTGGGGTCACTGTAGTGGTGCTGCTACAGTGACTAAAGTGTCATTGTAGTGATAGTCTTTTTTGTCCAATGTGCCACTACAGCAGTAGATCCTCCGCTGCAGCGGTGCCACTACAGCGGCTAAAATGTTGAATTATAGTTTTCAAAATCAGAAAACACACTTTCATTCCCACTTTTCCTAAAAAAGATGTTCAAGGGCTTTTCAAGAGGTATTCTTCACAACTCTGGGTGTTTTCCCTCGTTGATGTAAGGTTCCTTTACCCATCGAATTTGAAATTACTCCTCTCGATTCTTAGGATTGTAAGAATCACAACCATAGTGAAATTTGAAATTTAGCTCTAAGTTTATGAACTTGTGAGAATTGGTGGTGAATGATATTATTATTAGTTTTTATTTATCCTAGGGTGTTAGAAAACACTTTCCATGGTAGAATTCATGATTGTAATCATAAAATATGAAGAATTCAAGAGTTTAAAAGGGTAGAAAACTCTAAGATAATGAACTAGGTTAAGTTCATGAGTTAATTTTATGAATGAGAGTTCCTAATAATTAGGAATAGAGAATTATTATGTTAAAGTCAGCGTATTTGTTGTTTATAGATCAAAAACGGGCAGAAATCGAAAGAAAGGGCAAGTCTATGGGTACGTAGTGATTTTGGGAAAATAATCGAGTAGGTTATGGTTTAATAGTAGTAAATACTTGCTTGACTCTATGCTTATATATGAGTTAGATGTTTGTTATTAGCTTTTGTGCATTACCTGTGATTATTTACTGCATCATGCATCGAACATATGGTTTTGAGATGGTATTAAGATGATATATGGATCATGTGTCACGTTGACACTCTAATATGGATTGGGTTCCACGCCAACACTATTATTGGATCGGGTATCACGTCGACACTGGTACATGGACTAATTTTGTCCCCTGTAGGTCAGAGTTGAGAGTCCCTACAAACTCTAGTATGTGTGTACATCTTGCATGCATGCAATCATCATTTCATTTGTACTTATAATTGTAATGACTATTGTTGAAGGAATCTGCCTAAGTGTAATTGATGTACTTGTATACCTGTAATATGATGAGATGAAATGTTATGACTGTACTTGCTTGTCAACTTATTGTGAGTTGTGCCTTGATTACTGGCACTTGCATTTCACTTGCTTATTTGTATAGTGTTGAGTTGACTCGGCCGATGATGCTTACCAGTACATAGTTGTTGTACCGATACTACCTGTACTATTCTTTTTGTTGAGTGTAGAGCATGTTCCAGCATTTGGGACTAGACCTTGGCTCTAGTTTGTAATTCAGACATAGATTTAAGGGTGAGCATTATGTCCGTGCAATCATTGGATCATCTTTATGTTGGTTATGTCCTTTGTTTTAGGATAGAGACATTCCTTTTATTTCGTATTCTAAATATTATTTAGACTTGGTTTTTGAAATTCTTTAGAGTTATTGTACGGTGACTTTCAGGTCCTGTGTGTTGTAATAATTAGAGATACCTCAGCACTCTCTTTGTTATTGGATATTAAATAAGTTAGTAATGATTTAATTTGATTAATATTATGTTTAGTGAGCTAACTAGTAATGAATTGAGGAAGATGATTTAGGTGAATTCTTGGTAATTGGTTAAGGGTTTGGTTAGAGGGTTCTCCTATCGTAGAGTTAGGGTGGGTTCCACTCATGACTATTTGGATCGCGACAAATTCAGAAAAGTACATGACAATACAGAAAATCCACCAAGTCAATATTATGACTAACAACAATAAACTTGATCTTGCCACAATTGCTCCATTCAAGAGATTCCATCAATTATTTAAACAATTCAAATATACCAATAACACAGACCACTTATGGATCCAATTAACGACAATAATTTCAACCGGTTCACTCAAGGGACCCATTATATAAATAATAACATAACCCGGTCCACTCAAGGAACCATCAAAATCAACAGTATCGTGTACACACATGCTATGGGTCTTATGGTTACCCACTAGCCATGACCTGCAGGGGATGAGCTCTACACATGTACCAAATCACAACCGACATCTAGTTCTATCAAATAATAATCGACATCTAAGTGTCGCCAGCCTTTTCCCAAATCGGTGTTATACCCTCCCCCCTTTATCCCCCATGATGTTATACCACCCTTATTATACGTCCCCACCCTTATACTCCCTGAAATTCACAAATTCCGTGACAATCAACCTTTACCAGTTCATCTCACAATGGCAAAAAAGATCACAATAAGTATAATCACAATGTGAAATAACACAACTACACTTGCACTTACACAAGCCTTTTTATACAACTCATTTTAGGTGATTAACACTTGAATATCATTCGACAAGTAAACATTTACACCATGCATTGCAACAAGTACACAAAGAGGCAGTTAACATGCACATATAAACTAAATTGAGTTTTCAACCATCACCTACCTCAATCCAAGCTTGCACTTGCTCTAACGAACTTGAGCTTTGCCCTTTTTCTATAATTTCAGCATGATTGTGGCCTTAAAACAATAATTCAACACATATTCAATCGGTGACCTAACAATATCAAGTATTATAACCTAATCCCAAAAACCCAAGGCTAAAACAACAATCATTCCCTCATTCTATGGTTTTTCTACTTTCATTCCACCTTAATTCTATCAAATTCATGATTATGAGGATGAATTCAAAGCATGCAACCATAATTCATCTATCTTTAACCAAAATCCAAGGGTTTCACCCTATATTCACTAAATTACACTATAAATTCAACTTAGTTCAATTCAATTCCTCCCCCATACTCAAAACTTAGTGATTCTAAGGATCATTCTTTGAAAAACTAGTTAAACGGGTGGAATTACTTACCTCGACGAAGAATTTTTGTGGAAAATAGGTTCAAAACCCCAAAAATTACCTCTCCCTACCCTTGGATGAATATGGAATTAAATAACACTTTGGTCTATTTTCTTCATTTAACAACGCTTGTCTCGCTATAGTTGGATAATTACCGATATAGCAGGATTCACCTGCTATGGCGGGATTGGCCGACTCTGACTCTTGTGATAGAGGGCTAGTGGTAGTGGTCTGCCTCCTACTATAGCGGCCTAGGCAGAGGAAGAAAGTATGAATTCCCCATAAATTTACCCATTTTACAACACACTTCGAGATATTGATATCCCAGACTACTCCTTTCCATTAAATGCGATATCTAGAGTTCTACTAACCCAAATTCACTTTAAAAAGTTTCTATCAACTCCTTACCATCTTAGTTATAATCAAATGGTCTCAAATTATTTTAACACCAATCCATCAACTTCGTGATTAATTTAGACCATACCATAGTTGGATTTTATCTAAGACTAGCCTATCCTAAAATTTCTAACTTTTTATTCATGGAGCAACATAACCTAAATTTTGGCATGCTACACTATACTAGAACAATGGAAAAGGTTGTTACAATATATACCAAGTTACCGATCGTTTGTCCTTGAATTATCAATCAAGAAAAATAAGGTAATAGAAGCAAGAAAAGTACCTGAATCCTCAAACAAGTGAGGGTGGTTGTCGCGCATATCCTTCTCAATATCCTAAGTGGCCTCTTAAATAGGATAGTGCTTCCATTGGACTTTTACTGATCAGATTTCCTTAGTCCTCAACTTCTGAACATCTCGGTCAAGAATTGATATTGGCTCTTCTTAATACGAGAGGTTCTTGTCAAGCAAAACAGAGTCTCACTTAATTATGTAGTCACCATCCTTATGGTATTTTTTTAGCATGGAAACATAAAATACCAGATGGACTCCTGATGTGTCATGGTTTCATGACACTTTTGATGCCTAAAACAATGAAAATATGTAATAACTTGGGTGAGTCTGGTTGGTATGACGTATTTTCTATTCTATATAGCAGGAGAATAGGTTTTGGAGGCAAAATAGAAAAATGGGAAGGATCATGCCCGAGAACGAAGTATCTGAAGATGAAAGAACTAGGGTCTACACCAGAAGGTGACTCACGACAGGACTCGTGAGTCCACTCACGTGTCGTGAGTCCACTCACATGACATGGGTGGTTGCCGTGAGTCCACTTCAGAGAATGTTCAATGTGTCTGATTTCCATGATTGGACCCACATGACGTGGCTTGATTTCACGACACCAAGTCACGATACCGTGGAAGGTTGCCGACTCTATTTTCATGTTTTGATTAAGATAGGATTTGTCTTGTATCTATAAATACCCCTTTGTTGTCCTATGGTCAGGAGTTAGTCATTACATTATTTTGAGATAGTTTTTCATTATTTTGAGTTCAAAAACACATTGTTGGATTTTGTAATCTTGGAATATCAATTCCAGGGTTTTATTCGTTATTGAGATTTCAGATTTTCTTCTTTATTGTGAGTTTACAACTATGTTTTCATCTTTGAATTCTTCTTGTGTTCTTGCAATCATGAATAGTTAAACCCATCAACTAGGGTTGTGTGAACTATGAGGAATTAATTAAACGAGTTAAGTGCAAAGTAATTGTGAACCAGTGTTATGCATGTATTGTTATTGCCTTCGTTATAATTGATCTTCTAACGGTTGCAAACGTTAGAAACTCGCCTGTATTCTAAACTTGCTCGAGAGAGAGGTAGAGATTAGGAAAAGGAAATAACAACAGAGATTTGAAGCTATCAACCTTCATCTCATAACTTGAGCCGTAATAGGGATAGTTAATCTATGATCAAGAACAAGGGTTAGCAGTGCAACACTCAGAGACCGAGAAAAGAAGAGTGAAATTCATCTAACCAAGGTCGAGAGATGTTTAGATGAACATATCTTGTTATATTTTGCATGCAACACAGCGGGACAGTTTTGCCAGCACAAGTAACCGGTAGAGTTAAGAAATCATTGGGGATCACAGTCCTAGTATATTTCTCATATTGAAAACAAATCCAAAGTCCTAACACTTGTTACTATTACTACTTGGTTAAAAACACTTCCCCCTTTTTACTTATTTGCCTATTACTCAAATAAGAACTTAACCTAATTCCATCTTATTCCCTGTGGGATCGAGGACAACCTAGTTGGGTTCTATATTTGATACAACGACCGCCTTATACTTCTTAGGAGGCATATTTTGGACGACATCAAATTTTGACGTCGTTGCCGGGGAATACGGTTACGGAGTTGATTAGTTTACTTGTTGGAGTTGATTAGTTTTGCTTTTCTATACTTTTAAGGGCACACGTCGGTGTATGCCCAATACTAGGAGTCAAGGCAATCCCCTGATTTCACTTGATCTTGAAATAGAAAGAACTCTAAGAGTTAATCAAAGAATGGTGAATACCGACGAAGTTCAGGATCCTACCGCCGTAGGAGACATTCATAGTCAACCAATTCAGCCGGTTAGTCATGAAACAGTAGACCAAACTACTGCTCGGTTGACATGGGAAGAGAAAGCTAGACAAGCTGCTCTTAGGCAAGCAGAGAGAGATGATCGAGCTATGCAAGAAGCAGCCCAGCGACTGGCTGAAGCTTAAGAAAGACAAAGAAGACTGAGAGCTCACCAACCACCTCAAAGACCATATGTGCCAGTTTATGATGATACTGAGGAAGAAGATATGGCCTATTTTGAGCCAATAGAGACTGGTGCCATTATTCCACTAGAGTTACCTCGGGGCACTAAGTTTGACATTATAAGTGCCATGATTCACCTGCTAAACTTGAAGGGTGTGTTCGGCGGTCTTCCTACTGATGATCCAAACAAGCACGTGATGAATTTTTGGGGGGTATGCACTTCATATAATTTGCCTGGAGTTAACCAAGAGGCTATTCGATTGAGATTATTTCCATTCTCTCTAATAGGAGAAGCGACTTTATGGTTGGCAGAATTACTACGAGGTTCTATCACTACTTGGCAAGAGTTAAGAAATCAATTTCTAGAAAGATTTTTTCCACCTTCCAAGATGCTATAGTTAAAGGATGAAATTTATAACTTCAGACAACTACATTCTAAAGTAATTTATGAGACATAGCTAAGGTTCAATAAGAAGCTGCAGAATATGCCAAATCATAGGATGAGTGGTAGGAATTTACTTGAAATATTATACAGGGCATTAAATGCCAACACGAAGGTAGTAGCAGATACTATCACTATTGAAGCATTCATGAGTCTGAGATGGGAATGTGCTTCAGAGTTATTAGATAATATCACCAAGACCAACCGAGGATGGCATACTTGGGAGGTAGAAATGCCTAATGGCACATATGCTATTGGAGCCTCAGCAGCACAACGGGCTTTGGACTAATCTGAAGCTCAAGAGGTCACATAGCTGAGGATAGAAATTGGTTTATTAGCTAAACACATAGCAGCCAGAGATGCTGAGAAGGTGCATGCTGTAGGTGCACAAGGTAAAACACCTAGGCATGATGATAGTGAATCTGATAAGGAGGCTAAGTACCTGGATCAAGAAGTGGCGGGTTTCCAAGCCAAGGTTCAAGGGTCTAATCAAGACTCTTAGAACTCGAGGCAAGGGAATCAAGGTCGGAACTACTATAGAGAAAGTTACAACAAGTCGGGATATAGAGATAGAGAACAAGATCGTGACGGTGATTGGAGGTGGAAGGATAATTATAAAGAAAAGAGTGATGTATATGTTCCACCAGGAAACTGTGATGCTGACTATGGAAATTCAAGAATGGAAGCCCTTCTCAATAAACAGGTTAAAGGGTCAGAGAGTCAAGAACATTGCTTGAAGGAGATTAGGTCAGACATCTCAGGAATAAGTTAGAAAGCAGAATCCCATTCGATTGCTATTAAACAGTTGGAGCAACAGTTTGAGCAGATATCGGTGGCATTGAACCAACGTCATCCAGGTACCCTTCCAAGCAACGCCGTCTAGAATCCAAAGAATGATAGCCATTGTCTGGCCATTACTAGTAGAAGCAGGAAATGCATAACTGATCCATCTATACATATGGATAGTAGTAAAACCAATGAGCCAATGATAGTTGATGTAGAAACTGAGATAGAGCCAGATAATTTGAATGTCGAAACAGTTCCAAATCCTCATGATACTGGCGAAAAGGAGAAATCTAAAAAGAGGTAGGAAAAGAAGGTCCCACAAATGCTGAAAACTATCCCACGACCTCCTTCTCCCTTTCCTCAAAGGTTGAAAAACAAGGCCGAGGAAGGAAAATATCAGAAGTTTATTACAATGTTGAAAGAGTTTTCTGTAATCATCCCTCTTGTTGAGGCATTGGAGCAGATGCCAGGTTATGTGAAGTTCATGAAAGACTTGGAGAATAAAAAGAGAACTATCAGTTTTGAGCCGGCAGATAACTTACATCATTGTAGTGCAGTTGCTTCGCGTTCCCTAGTTGAAAATAAGGAGGACCCAAGAGCTTTCAAGATTTCTTGTACTATCGAGTCTTAGAACTTTGCTAAAGCACTTTGTGGTGTGGGTGCTAGTATTAACTTAATGTCGTTAGCCGTTTTCAAGCAGTTGGGGTTGGGAGCACCAAAACCAACCTCTATGAGATTCTCAAGGCAGATAGGTCTGTAAAAAAAACTGGTGGGGATTTTGTATAATGTTTTGGTAAAAGTTGCATCTTTCATATTTTTGCCTGACTTTGTGATCCTAGATTGTGAAGTTGATTTCGAGGTTCCCATCATATTGGGAAAACCATTCTTTGCCACTGGTCATGCATTGGTCGACATGGAAACAAGGCAGATGAAATTCAGGTTAAATGATGAACAAGTCACTTTCAATGTTTGTCGTTCCATGAAGCAACCAAAAGATATGTGGGTGATTTCGGTAATAGATGCAGTTGAGGATAGTGATATTATTGCGTCTCTTGAAGAAAGTTTGATGATTATGAATTTCGATAGCGATGGTATTGAGAAATACGATGAGATGGTTGGTGCACTCACTGGTAAGATATCCTACACTTATGCTCCAAAGAAACTTGATCTCGATTTAAAGAATAGGGTGACCCCACCATCTCGTCCTTTTATTGAGGAGCCTCCAGTTTTGGAGCTTAAGGCTCTTCCGGCTCACCTTCGCTACACATTTTTGGGAGCCAACAACACCTTGCCTGTAATTATTTCTGCTAAATTTGTGAAGTGTAAAGTAGAGGCTCTGGCTTTGGTATTAAGAAGATTTAAGAGGGCCATTGGTTGGTCCATTGCTGATATTATAGGGATTCCACTCGGTATTTGCACTCACAAAATTCAACTTAATCCTGAGTGTATACCGAGCATTGAGCACCAACGTTGTCTAAACCAACCGATGCAAGAGGTTATGAAGAAAGAGATCATCAAGTGGTTATATGCAGGTGTGGTTTACCCATTGCTAATAGCAAGTTGGTGAGCGCAGTCCAATGTATACCAAAGAAGGGAGGAATCACTGTGGTTCCAAACGACAAAAATGAGTTAATCCCAATGAGTCCAATTACTGGATGGAGAGTTTGCATGGATTATCGAAAGCTGAATTGTTGGATAGAAAAAGATCATTTTTCTATGCCCTTCATGGATCAGATGCTAGACCGTCTTGCTGGTAGAGGATGGTATTATTTTCTCGATGGCTATTCGGCGTATAATTAGATTTTCATTGCTCCCAAAGACCAAGATAAGACCACTTTCACATGTCCATACGGTACATTCACGTTTAAAAGGATGTCGTTCGATTTATGTAATGCACCGGCCACTTTCCAATGTTGCATGATGTCTATTTTCTCTGACATGGTGGAAGACACTATTGAGGTTTTTATGGATGATTTTTCTAGTGGTAGGAGACTCATTTGATGATTGCTTGGCACACCTTTCTAATGTGCTGCAAAGATGCAAGGAGTGTAATTTAGTGCTAAATTGGGGAAAATGCCATTTTATGGTAAATAAGGGTATCGTATTGGGGCATCAGATCTCAAAGAAAGGTATTGAAGTTGATAAAGCAAAAATTTAGGTGATTAAAAAGTTACCTCCACCTATCTCTGTGAAAGGAATTCAAAGTTTCTTGGGACACGCTGGATTTTATAGAAGATTCATCAAAGACTTCTCAAAAATTGCTAATCCATTATGCAAGCTTGTAGAGAAGGAGGTGAAGTTCGTGTTCGATGAGGCATGTCTAAAAATCATTTGACTCTCTGAAAGAGAAGTTGATTTCAGCCCCTATCATTATTTCATCAGATTGGATGATGCCTTTTGAGGTTATGTGTGATGCTAGTGGGGTGGATTTGGGTGCAGTCCTTGGCCAAAGACGTGAGAAGATTTTACATCCGATTTACTATGCTAGCAAAGTGCTTAATCCAGCTCAAAAGAATTACACTGTGACTGAACAGGAATTGTTGACAGTGGTCTTTGCTTTTGAGAAATTTAGATCTTACTTGATCGGTACGAAGGTGATTGTGCATACAGATCATGCAGCTCTTCGGTATCTTATATCAAAAAAGGATGCTAAGCCAAGATTGATTCGGTGGGTGCTTCTACTCCAAGAATTTGATTTTAAAGTCAAGGATCAAAAGGGAACCGAGAATCATGTAACACCCGTATCTAATAAACCCTACATGACGACGTTGAACAATGGTTATGCAAGTGTCGAAAGTCAAAAGTATGTATTTTGTCATATTATTGATGAGATAAATGATATTGGGCCTAGTACCTGGGATTAGACCTTTGTAGGAGGTGAAACACCCGTATGTTGTCGAACCTATATGACTACATATACACTTATGGAATTAGTTAAACATGAGAGATTTGATGAATTAGACATTAATTTGTTGGGTATTAATGAGTCATGATCCATTGGGCCAAATGAGGCCCAAAACAAGAACAAAAGACTAGGTCCAATGGGGCAAAATGATCCAATCTTTCAATTGACCGATTCAACCATGCATTTAATGTCAAGAATGGGATAAGAGAGACTTTATGGACATATATATGAGGAAAATCAGATTTTATTTCATTTGTTACACCCATGCCTTTTCTAGAATTTTCTCCAACATTTCCATTATCACACAAACCCTAAGCACTCATCTTTGTGGACAAGATCATTTTTACACAAGGCTTGGTAAGTGTTTAGTATCATGGTTTAATATATTTTATGCATTTAAGATGTTTTATATCATGTTGGTTATGTTGGTGAAGTGTGAGAAGGTCACTATGTATAAAACAATTTGTGTTTGCTAAATCGGAGGATGGTTTTGTCTTGTAAACTTGAATATGGACTTGTGATCTTGAAGGAAATGAACTTGATGGATTCAATATTGATATGTGAGATGTGATTATAGTCTTTCCTTGTTTTATCCATGTGTATAATGTTTGGATTTTTTGTTGTAAATTTGGTTATGGATTTGGTGACGGATTGAAAAGAAAGTGAGGTTTTGGTAATGTTTATGTGTGTTGTGAGACCGTGGATGCTTTTTGGCATGTAATATGATCAAAAATATGTTAAAATAAGTTTAGTTATGATCATGGACCATTCATTGCACGAAAAGACCCAAAAGAGACCAATTTGCCCGAAAAGGGGCACCCGCCCTCGCGGGTGAGGCACCTGCGCTGCCAAAGGGAACCTGCAGACGCAAGTCAGCCACCTGCAGGCGTAGGTGGCTTCGAAGGTCACTTCCATAACCCCGTTTTGCATGTTTTTGTCCCCCTTTTACACCCAAAGGCCCCTATACCCTTTATGGATATAATTAGCAACTTGTGATGCCGTTTTAATGACTTTAAAGGAGCGTATGGAGGCATGTTAGACTATGTTAAGTATGTATGGTTGTTCATATGTTGTTATGAAGGAGTAATTGTGAAGAAATGATAAAGATAAAAGCGTAAAGGGTAAGTGTGGTGTGTAATGCTATTGATGTATGGTCTCTTGGTCAATGTGTGCAATGTTACAGTGTTGTTGATATGAAAATGCAGTGGATTGTATTGTAAGTGTTAACATGACGTTATACTGCAGTCATATAGTTCACTGTCGTCTTGTAGGTCATATAGTTCAGTGTTAATGTAAGCTCTGATATATACTTGTATTGTAGAGTAAGGCGTAAAGAAGAAGTTGGACTGTTGTGTTCATATATAGACTCGTGTACTCATACTTGGAAGTGAAGGTATGTAAGGTTACTCTTCTATATCCTTCTGTAGCATATGGTGTTCGCATTGTCATAGTACTTATTCAATTCCGAAATGCTCTAAGGTATTCTATATCCGGTAGTTGACTAGTGTTACTCATATGTTCCTTACTCATTAGTCACTGGTGAATCATATAACTCATGTCCTTTGGTTGACTCATGTTCATTGGCTTATATGTCGACAATTTCAAAATGTTCTAAGGTATCACATCTCAGGTTGATGAACAGTTGATATCCATATGTGTCTTACTTAGTAATCATTATCCTAAGGTTCCAAAAGTGTTATATTCCAAAGGGGTTCTATAGTATTCCAACTAAGGTTGACATATATTGTTATTCATAGGTGTCCTACTCTTAGATGAATTATGATCCACTTATGTCTTATTTATTGATGGAAGTTCCTAAGTTGTCATGATGTTGTACATTCTAAGAGAACTATCTCAAGAGAGAGTAAAGATGTAAAGAGAGTCTATTTATTTCACATAAGCATTTTGTTTCCATCATTTTATGTGCCAAAGTCTAATAATATTATGATTATGGTTGTACCAATCTTTCATAAGTAAAAGTACCAATCTCATAAGAGTAATAAGAGAGGTGATGTGCAAGTTAATATAATTAGTCCTCATAAGTGAAGATGTCAATCTGATGAAGTAAAGGAGTTAAGTGAAATGTGTATATAAGTGTGTGCTTCAATTAATGTCATGATCCCTAATTTGTCACTCTCATAACTATGTTAAGGGTATAAGTTTAATATGGAATAATCCCAATATTATGCTATGTCATTTATTATAACCCACCAAAGGTGGAGGCCCGGTATTATATACTATCATGATCCTTGTGTATGTTATATTATAACCCACCATGAGAGTGGATGTATGCTAACCCACCATGAGAGTGGATGTATGTTAACCCACCATGAGAGTGGATGTATGTTGCCCCACCATGAGAGTGGATGTATGCTAACCCACCATGAGCGTGGATGTATGTTAACCCACCAATAGAGTGGATGTATGTTAACCCACCAATAGAGGGGATGTATGTTAACCCACCAATAGACTAGATATATGTTAACCCACCATGAGAGTAGATGTATGTTAAACCACCATGAGAGTGGATGTATGTTAACCCACCATGAGAGTGGATGTATGTTAACCCACCAATAGAGTGGATGTATACCAATAGAGTAGATGTATGTTATATTATTACCCCACCACTAGAGTAGACATATGTGGATGAATGTTATTCTTTTACAACCTACTAACCAAGTAGATGATTATTAATGGTAATGAGCATAGAAGCAAGGAGGAATCTCTTGCATATAGAAGAATCTAGTGGAGGTAAGTCTCATGAGTGAAGGTAATTTCCCTTAAAGGAAAGTAATGATAAAAGATATTATATAAAATGATGGTTTATCCACATTGGCTATTCTCTCATATTTTATTCTATTGACATTTGTATGATGCCATTTCTTACGAGCCTTACATACTCAGTACATTCTTCGTACTAATCCCCTCGGGGGACTTACCTTACATGTTGCAGGTGCAGGCATTAGTAGACCTCCTCAGTAGGCTGCGGATCATATACAGATCTTTGGTGAGCTCCAGTTGCTTCGGGGCTTCCCAAGTCACATGTGTACACTAGGTTTTGGTATTATGTAAATATTGTATAGACATGGTCATGTATCTGTAGAGGCTTTGTAGATGAATGTGGGTAAGAGATGTATGTCCATATTGACCTGATGGCCCTGTCGGCCAAGTTTCACATATGTATATATTTATCGCATATTTCATGAATTCCGTTATTAGCATTTTAAGTTCTTACATGATAATGGTATTTCTTATGGCATGCATATGAATGAGCATAAGCAAGGATTGGTTCTCTTGGGCCTTATCGGCTTTGGGTGCCAATCACACCTCGAAGAAAGTCGGGGCGTGACAAATTAGGTCGCGGACCATCTATCACGCCTTGAGGAGGAGGCCATGCTTAAATTAAGGGATGATCTTGATATTGATGATACTTGAGCAAGTGCTGGCAGCATCGCAAGACTTAGTCCCTTGATTTACAGATTTTGCCAACCAATTTGATGGACAGATAGATAGCTTTGAGGCGCGGATGGCTACCCGATTGAGTTCGGCTCAGAGTCCTGATATGGCAGGATTGACACAGGAGGTAGATGCATTAAGAGAGGAGGTTAGAGATTTAGCATCGAACATCACTCCTGTCATTCCACCTATGCCCGTTTCAGCTCCTATGCGGCCAATTTTCGAAGTGGATTTGTTTGCAGATGAGGAGCCTCCTGTTGATAGAGGCAAAAGACCATGTAGTCCGGAGGAGCAGGTTGATAGTGGTGATGAGTTTTAGGGTGATCTCCGAAGAGAATTTAAGGCCTCTAGGTTGGAGTACCATACTAGTCAGATCGCTCAAGAGCAAAGGGCACAAGGTGCATCCTCTAGTCAGGCACCCCTTCTACCGGATGCACCTGGCAGAGCGCCTAGAGAGCATGCTGATGATCCTGCTATGGGTGGGCCCACTTCTGGTGCCTAGGGCGCCGTGGGTATGTCTTCACTCCCTAACATTTATTATATTGATAGCTGTGAACTAGGGGCAGTGCATCATTATTTAGTTGGGGGTGGGGGTATACCACCACTTGGGGGGATTTTGTTGTCATGTTTATTTTCCCCCAAGTGTGCTATCATAGTAGAACCGACATGTTTAGGTTGTTATTTATAGTATCTATGAGTTTTCTTGTTTAATTGGGAGAAAAATAGGGGAACCTTAGTGCAGTCCAGTTTTGAACAAGTTATGCTATTTGATTATTTAAAGGATACCCCTCCTGAAGATTTTGTTTTAAAATGTGTGTGTAGCATGTTAGTTTGTGACAGCTGTTTGATCTTTCTATGGCATTAGTATTATAGACAAAATAACTGTAGCTAGCATTGCATGAATCAGATAGGTAGTAGTTGATAATGTAACCTTGTGTTGTGTGTGTGTAAGGTCATTACTTAGTTAACTCTGTGTGTGCAATCCAGAACTTGCCCGGTTAGTCTTTCCTAGGTTATAGGATAGTGGTTAGGAAAAGATCATAGGCCGTTTTTGAATAAGTCCACTTTTAGCCTAAATGCCTGACCAAATATGTAATAAATATCCCTTGAACCAAATTTTGAGCGTAACTTGACCTATTTCTTTCAGTAGCCTATTTAGCTTTCCATTTTGATTTATAATAAACCTTTCTTTGCCCTGGTCCCTCCTTGGACATTGTGTACCTCAACTCAGGCAAATCGCCTAAGTTGAGGGTGGCTATTATAGGGGTGCGTAGATTGATTTGGGCATGAATAAGGGGTTAGTAAAAGAAAATGAGAATAGATTTGGGTGGAAGAAAAAAGAAAAAAAAAAGAGAAAAAAAATTTATTTTTTAATTTTTTTATTTTGTAAGTATGAAGAAAATCATACCCAAAGTCTGAAAATAAATGAAGGAGAATAAGGGAGAATAAGGGAGAATAAAATGAGAATAGTTGGAAAGTGGAGCCAAAAATAGTGTAGTGTCAAGAAGGGTTGAGTCACCATATCCATATGTACCATACCCATCCCCAAGCCTACATTACAAGCCAATGAAAGTCCTATAGTGATCCTAGTCCAACTGTCCGAAAAATCAAGGCATAGAAAATAAGGGCAAGCTTATGGTATTTCACGCACACTATTTGAACTTCTTTGTGAGAGAGAGTGTTTTGACCGAGTCCCTGCTTTGAGATTCATTGCTATACTGTGAGTGTATGGGACGTCTTTGTTGTGAGAGTACATGGGTTGCATTATGAGCTGTTATCTGTTCGGATAATGTCATTTGCACATATGCTTAGTTGTTTGTTCATAATCTCATGCCATCACTTGATCCCTTCTATGTCATAATAATATATTGCATGCATGCACACTAAGGATTTAATTTGTAACAAGGAGGGGTCAGAAAAATTTTAAGGTCAAACGAAATGAGTTGGCTATCATAGGTCCCTTAGGTTTCTTTTAGTTAAGCATCATTGTGTTTATTTTGTTTTGGTCGCCGGAGGACATGCAAATGTTCTAAGTTGAGGGTGTTGATGTGTCATGGTTTCATGACACTTTTGATGCCTAAAACAATGAAAATATGCAATAACTTGGGGTATTACGTGTTTTCTATTCTATATTGCATGAGAATAGGTTTTGGAGGCAAAATGGACAAAAAGGAAGAATCACGCCAGAGAACGAAGTATCTGAAGATGAAAGAACTAGGATCTGCACCAGAAGGTGACTGACGACAGGACTCACATGCCGTGAGTCCACTCATGTGACGTGAGTGGTTGCCGTGAGTCCACTTCAAAGAATGTTCAATGTGTCTGATTTCCATGACTGGACCCACGTGACGTGGCATGGTTCCACGACACCAAGTCACGATACTGTGAAAGGTTGCTGATTAGGATAGGATTCGTCTTGTATCTATAAATACCCCTTTGTTTTCCTATGTTCAGGAGTTAGTCATTACATTATTTTGAGATAGTTTTTCTTTATTTTGAGTTCAAAAACACATTGTTGGATTTTGTAATCTTGGAACATCAATTCCAGGGTTTTATTCATTATTGAGATTTCAGAGTTTCTTCTTTATTGTGAGTTTACAACTATGTTTTCGTCTTTGAATTCTTCTTGTGTTCTTGTAATCATGAACAGTTAAACCCATCAACTAGGGTTGTGTGAACCATGAGGAATTAATTAAACATGTTAAGTGCAAAGTAATTATGAACCGGTGTTATGTATGTATTGTTATTGCCTTCGTTATAATTGATCTTCTAACGGTTGCAAACGTTAGAAACTCGCCTGTATTCTAAACTTTCTCGAGAGAGAGGTAGAGATTAGAAAAAGGAAATAACAACAGAGATTAGAAGCTATCAATCTTCATCTCATAACTTGAGTCGTAACAGGGATAGTTAATCTGAGATCAAGAACAAGGGTTAGTAGTGCGACACTTGGAGACCGAGAGAAGAAGAGTGAAATTCATCTAACCAAGGTCGAGAGAAGTTTAGATGAACATATCTTGTTAGATTTTGCATGCAACACAGTGGGATAGTTTTGCCTGCATAAGTAACCGGTAGAGTTAAGAAATCATTGGGGATCATAGTCCTAGTATACCTCTCATACTGAAAACAAATCCAAAGTCTCAACATTTGTTACTATTACTACTTTCTTACAAACACTTCCTCCTTTTTACTTATTTGTCAATTACTCGGACAAGAACTTAACCTAATTTTGTCTTATTACCTGTGGGATCGACCCCAAACTAGTTGGGTTCTATATTTGATACAACGACCGCTTTATACTTCTTAGGAGGCATATTTTGGGCGACATCAACTCCTAATAGGCTTGGAGGCAATTCCAACATATAAGCTATCGGTCCCACGTTATCAAGAACCTCAAATGGACCAATGTACCTGGGGCTAAGCTTGCCCTTCTTACCAAATTGCATAACTCCTTTCATGGGAGACATCTTCAATAACACCTGGTTACCCAGTTTGAAAAACATATCTCTTACCTTACGGTCCGCGTATTCCTTTTGTCTACTTTGGGCGTCCAATAGCTTGTCCTAAATGAACCTCACTTTCTCTTGGAGCTTCCTTCACCAAGTCTGTGCCCAAAGGCTTCATGTCAATAACCTCAAACCAACATATGGGTGATCTACACCTCCTCTCATAGAGTGCTTCAAATGGAGCCATGTCGATGCTAGAATGATAATTGTTATTGTATGAGAACTCACACAATGGTAGAGATTTATCCCAATGACCTCTAAAATCATCCACACATGCTCGTAGCATTTCCTCAAGCACCTAAGTAGTCCTCTCAGACTGGCCATCAGTCTGAGGTTAAAATGCAGTACTAAGATCAAGCTTGGTGCCCAAATCCTCATGCAACTTGTGCCAAAATTTGGAGGTAAACTACGTACCTGTATCGGATATGATAGATATAGGCACCCATACAATCTCAAAACTTCCTTGACATAGATCTTGGCTAACTATTCTAAATTGTAATTCACCTTAACCAGAATGAAATAAGTGGACTTCGTTATCCTATCTACTAAGACACAAATCGAGTTATTCTTCCCCAAGGTCTTAGTAAGACCCACCACGAAATCCATAGCTATCCTTTCCCGCTTCCTTTTGGGAATGGGCATTCTCTAAAATAAACCTATAGGACTTTGGTGTTCATACTTCACTTACTTACAGTTATGGAAATTGGCCACATACCGTACTATATCTTTCTTCATTTGAGGCCACCAATAGAGCTGCCTCAAGTTACGATACATCTTGGTTACACCAGGATGTATAGAGTACCAGGAACTATAAACTTCTGTAAGCAAACTCAGAATTATATCACCAATATGAGGCACACGCATGCCCTCTCACTCTCAACACTCCACACACATCAAGTGTGACATCTTGAGCTTCACCACACACCACTTTGTTCCGACTCTTGTTCAACTTTTATATCTTCAAATTGCTTAGCCTTGATTTGATCAAGGAATGTTTACCTTACCTCCATACTATCCAATACTCCACCCCTTTCAGACACTCCAAATTGCATAAACTACAATGCTAGAGTTTGAATATCTCTTGCCAAAGGTCGCCTTGGCACTCTCACTAAGACAAACTGTCGATACGTACAGATTTTTTGCTCAAGGCATCTGCCACCACATTGGCCTTTCCCAGATGGTATTGGATGGTCACATCATAATCTTTCAACAATTCCATCCATCGCCTTTTTCTCAAATTCAAGTTTTTTTGAGTGAAAACATGTTGTAAACTATGATGGTCTGTGAACACCTTACACTTAACACTATAGATTTAATGTTTCCATGTCTTAAGTGCAAAAACCACCGCTTCCAACTCCAAGTTATGAGTTGGGTAATTCTTCTCAAGAGGTTTCAATTTCTTCAAAGCATAGGCAATCACATTCCTATCCTGCATCAACACCACACCCAAACCAGAGCGTGAAGCATCATAAAACACAATAAAATCCTCACCTTCAACTAGCAAAGCAAGGATGGTAGTTGTGGTCAAAAGAGACTTAAGATTTTGAAAGCTCTCTTCGCACTTGTCAGACCAAACATATTATACCTCCTTCTATGTTAGTCTTGTCAAATGAGTAGTAATAGAGGTAAAGTTCTTGACAAACCTACGGTAATAACTAGCAAGACTTATAAAACTTTTAACCTCAGTCACAGAGCTAGGTTGAACCCAACTCTTGATAGCCTTAATCTTCTGGGGATCAACAATCACCCTCTTCTCAGAAACCACAGCCCTAGAAAGGCAACTGAAGACATCTAAAACTCACATTTAGAGAACTTAGCATAAAACTGCTTCTCCTTCAAAATGCCCAAGACTAACGAATATCACCTGCATGTTCCTCCTTACTCTTGGAGTAAACCAAAATGTCATTAATAAAAATAATTACAAATGAATCCAAGAAAAACTTGTAAATACCATTCATCAAAATCATGAAGATTCTGGTGCATTAGTTAACCTAAAGGAAATCACTATGAACTCGTAATGTCCATAACGAGTCCTAAAAGTTGTTTTGGGTATATCCTCCAGCCGAATCTTTAACTGGTGATTCTCTGACCTCAAGTCTATCTTGAATAAAACTGAAACACCCTGCAACTGGTCAAAAAGTTCGTCTATTCGAGGAAAAGGGTACTTATTCCTTATGGTAACCTTATTCAACTGCCGATAGTCTATACACATTCTCATGCTACCATTTTTTTTCTTAACGAACAACACCGAAGCACCCCAAGGGAAATGCTTTAGGATAATTGAATCTCTTATAAAGTAACTCTTGCAACTGATTCTTAAGCTCTCTCAACTCAGCTGGATCCATATGATAGAGAGGGATAGAGATTAGGTGAGTGCCCGACTCTAAATCAATACAAAAGTCAATGTCCCGATCCGAAGGCATACCAGACAAATCAGTAGGGAATACCTCCTGAAATTCTAACAATACAAGAACTGACTCAATAAAAGGGACCTCTGCACTAATATCCTGAAGATGTGCCAAAAAGTTCAAACAACCCATCCCAACTAGCTTATTAGCTCAAATAAAGGAAATTATTTTCACAAGTCCAAACTTACACACCTTTCCATTCTAAATTATCTATCCCAGGCATTTCTAAGGTCATAGTTTTTGCATTATAGTTCAGAACAACATGATATGGGGATAACCAAGTCATGCCAGGGATGATATCAAAATCAAGCATATCCAAAATCACCAAATCTACCCAAGTCTAAAAACCCATAAACATAACAGAACAGGCATGATACACTTGAGTCACTACCACCAAGTCTCCAACAGGAGTAATACATACAGAGGTGAGTCAAGCATATCACAAACCATGTCTAAACCTAAGGAAAATCTAACATATACATAAGAATAAGAGGAACTTTGGTCAAACAAAACTATAGCCATGCAGTCACAAACGAGAATAGTACTTATAATGAAAGTACATAAAGCCTCTACCTTATATTTTCTTGGAAAAGAATAGCAATGAGCTTTATCATCGATATAAGAAACCTCTCTAATAGGCCAAGCACAAACCCTCCCTACATTACCACCACCTCGATTTCCACCACAGCAACCCTGATAATTACCATGCCCATTCTGTGGATGAACTCTACCATTACCACCTCCACCTCTACCAGCTGGAACCATAACTCTAGACTTCTACTAACCCTATGAACCAGTCTGCCTACCATTAGAACAATCTCTCCTACAGTACCCATCACCACCATAAGTAAAGCAAGCTCGAGCTATAGAGGGCCTGCTAGAAGAAGAATATGAAACCCCTTGGCTTTCACAACAGAAGACTATTGAGTGGTCCCTGACGGACCCCTTATAGATGCTGGTAGAGCTGAATATATAGAGAGAGCTGGATAAGCCTGATAACCATATCCCCTAGAGTAAGAACCACTGAAATTACCCATATTCTGGGTTTTCTTTGCTACTACCTTGGTCTAGCCAACCTGTTTGACTCTTTCTACCTTTTTCATATAATTAGCAATATTATTAAAAGTCAGCCTAGCGAAAATCATCTGCGTAGACAAAACCTATAAGTCAGTATTCAAACCTTTCACAAAGAGGTGGATCCTCTCTTTCTCAGTACCAAAAAACTGAGTAGCATATCAGGACAAGGCATGAAACTTAGCCACGTAGGCTACAACAAACATACTTCCCTGTTCAAAGGCTAGAAACACATCCTTATTATGATCATGAAGAGTGCGGGGTATATACTTTTTCAGGAATAGAGTATGGAACTGAGTCTATGTCAATTGAGGTAAAGCTGGAGATTGACACTCCACATAAGCCATCCACCACTGCTTTGCATTATTCTGCAGTTGGAAGGTTACAAATCCAATACCATGCTACTCCGCCATGCGCATTTTACGTAACCTCTCATAAAAACCAACTCTAAACTAGAACGCATCCTCTGACTCAGAACCAATAAAGGTGTGAGGTTTCATCTTTAGAAACTCAGTAAACATATTATTTTTAGTCCCCATCATGACAGGACCTATTACTAGATGAGGTAACACCTCTATCCCTAAGACCTCATCTATCCTAGGAGCAAAAGTAGTAGTAGACTGCACCTCCGAAAACTGGTAAGCAGGTGTTGTAGGCGAGGCTCTTGTACCTGCCAGTTCATTCAAACAAGCAAGTACCTATTGAATCACTTCAGACGACATCGATAGAGGAGCTACACCTATTGGAACTGGTACCGGCTTTTCATATTCCAAAACTTCCTCATTCACAACCTCATCATGTTGATCCTAGGGTGGAGGAGGTGTCTCAAATCTCTGTCGGGCTAAATTAGCTACAGTTCAAGATCTACCCCTAGCGGGTGTTTCTCTACCTCTCCCTTTTCATCTACCCCTTTCTCTTTCTCAACCAGCCAGTTTTACAGCTAGAACTACTGGTGCGGGAACTGTTAGTTTGGCTCCATCTCGTATTCACCATCTGCAGGCAAAGGAATGAAGAGGTCAGATGCCAATTTGGATCTCCAGATACCAATTGGAATAAAGTTAAAGCACAAAAGAAAAAAGAAAGTGATGGTTTCCTAAAGTCATATAGCCTCTCAAAAAAAAGTACAGACATCTCCATACCGCTTTGCAAGACTCTACTAAACTCGTTTTGATATAATGAGATCAATGAACCTAGGCTCGAAAACTAATTTTGTCACGACCCAAACTCATCGTGAGTGGCACCACACTATCCGTCTGGCTGCCCGGAAGATATAACTCACCCTTGAGTTGGAACGATTATTTGTTAAAGTTGAGGACTCGACAAAACCACTGGAATATGCTCTTCACTCAACAAATAAAAGACTATAGGTAGTATTTATATAAAACCACTATGTACTGGTAGGGTCATCAGTCAACTCAAAATAATATATATGTACACAGAACTAACACATTGTAAACAAGTACAACCATGTAACACTTAGCATTTGTTCCTCCACTTAGTCTTTCTTAACAATATTAGAAATTTCAGACAAATACATGACAATATTGAAAATCCACCAAGTCAATATCATGACTAATAACAATAAACTCTATCTTGCCACAATTACTACTTTCAATAGATTCCAAAAATCATTTACATAATTAAAATATACCAATATTCTGGACCAGTCATGGATCTAATTAACAATAATAATATCAAACAATTCACCCAAGAAACCTAATATATCAACAACATAACCCAGTCAACACAAGGAACTATCAAACTCACCAGTACCGTATACACATATGCTATAGGTCATATGGTTTCCCATTAGCCATGACCTGCAGGGGACGAGCTCTATCCATGTTCCAAATCACAATTGACATCTAGTACCATCAAATAATAATCGAATCTAGGTGTCACCAACCTTATCCTAAAGAGGTGTTAAACCTCCTTATACCCCCAAGTGTTATACCACTCTTATTACACACACACACCCTTATTCTCACTAAAATTCACCAAATCCATGACGATCAACCTTTATCGGTTTATCTCAAAAAATCAAACAATATCACAACAGGTATAAACTCATATTAAACGCTTGAATATTATTTGACAAGTCAATATTTACAGCATGCATTACAACAAGTACATAAAGAGGCAGTTAACATGCACACATAAACTAAATTGAGTTTTCAACTACAATTCAACCATCACCTATCTCAATCTAAGATTACACTTGCACTAATGAACTTTAGCTTTGCCCTTTCTTGAAATCTCATCTTGATTGTGGTCTAAAAATAACAATACAACACATAATCTACCAATGACCTAACAATATCAAGGATTATAACCTAGTACCAAAATTCCAAGGCCAAAACAATAATCATTCCCTTATTGTAGGGTTTTTCTACCTTCATTCCACCTTAATTTTATAAAATTCATGATTTTGAGGATAAATTCTAAGCATGCAACCATAATTCATCAATCTTTAACCAAAACCCAAGGGTTTCACCCTATATTCACTAAATTACACCAAAACTTTAATTTAGATCAAGTTAATTCCTCCCCCATACTCAAAACTTAGTAATTTTAAGGCTCATTTTTCAGAAAACTAGTTAAATAGGTGGAACTACTTACCTCAACAAAGAATTTTAGTGGAAAATATGTTAAAATCGCCCGAAATCATATTTCCCAACCCTTGGATGAATATGGAATGAAAATAACATTTTTGGTCTATTTTGTATATTAAACAATGCTTATCTCACTGTAGCGAGATGATTCCCGCTATAGCAGCATCGCTATAGCGGGATTCGCCCGTTATGGCAAAATTAACCGACTCTGTCTCTCGATAAGTGAGAATATTCCTACAATAGTGGGCTAGTGGTAGCGGTCTGCCTCACGCTATAGTAGCGGAGGCGGAGGTAGAAAGTTCAAACACACCAAAAATTTGCCTAGTTTACAATACACTTCCAAATATTAATATTCCAAACTAATCCTTTTACGTTAATCGCGATATCTGGAGTTCTACTAACCCAAATTCACCTTTGAAAGTTTCTATAGACTCCTTAACATCTTAGTAATCATAAATGATATCAAATTATTTTAACACCAATCTATCCATTCTTGGATTAATTTAGACCATACCACACTTGGATTTCATCCAAGACTAGCCTAGCCTAAAATTTCTAACTCTTTAATCAGGGAGCAACTTATCCAAATTTTGGCATACTAGACTATACTGTAATGATAGAAAGGGTCATTATAGAATGTTCTGAGGTGTTGAGGAAAGAAAAAGCTCTTGTGATGTGGTGTGCTTGATTCAGATTCTTTGATCGAGGTAGGTTATGGTTTATGAGTAGTAGACTTTGATTAGTGAATCATGTATACTGTGTTGAATTGATGAGAAAAAGAATGATTAGGCCTTTAGGCATGGTGTTCCAATGGATAATACATAGGATGATGTTGGAAGAACTAAAATATACAATAATTTGTTAATGTATGAATTCCATGAGATGTCATATGTTTATATGAGATTTTCACGATGTTTTGTGACGTTAATAAGGTTAATGTGGGTGACAGTATAGAGATTATGTACTAAAATAAGCTATAAATCCCGTATATTAATAACATTATGGGTTGATGGAAATTATGGAATTGTTGAACCTTATTATGTGTATTCTTGATGGTGTGTTCACTTTTGTGGGGATTTTTTCTTGTGCTTTGAATGTGGAGTAGGAATAATGCCTTAACATAAGTTTTTGGGGATTAAACATGTCCATAGATAAAGCGAACCCCTTAGTAAAAGTGAGTGAACTATGGTCAGTGTTATACATTAAATGTTAACAAATTGTATAAATAACGGATAAGAAAGTTGTTCTTACAAATGTGACAAGTATAGTTAATGATGCATCCTAATAATTAAAAAGGGGATATGATGTCCTCCGACATAAAAGTTTTTGTTGGTAAATGGAAGAACACTTAAAGGTGTGAACATAGAGTAGACCTAATTTAATCTCTTGTATGTTTCTAAATTGGATGGCATGTTGAATGGTCTTCGGACATACTTGTGGTTGATTTAATTGTTGGTTGACAATTCTTGAATGAATAAGTTGTTGATTTTTGAACTTGTTTGAATTAAAGATACAATTGTGAAGTGCACTTATAAGATTTTGCGTACTTGTTGTACTATCTACGAGATAGCGGAGTGTGAGATTAATTTGTGACGGGTTGATAAATATAAGTTTATTGATATATACATTCCTATTAATGAGTGGCTCATTTTCTATGTGATTTACGTATGAATGGTTTTATTATGGTGGATCGGGTACCACGACGATATGATACATGGACTTTAGTATATCCCATGTAGTTCATGACTAGTTGGGCAGAAATAAGATCCTTTAGCATATGTGTACAGATTTATATTCTTGACCATACATATTCATACCACTCTTTTTGTTTCAGAATAAATATTGGTTGATAATGCCCATTGAGTTATTTGTGAAAATAATATTCTTATTATGTTGATGGAAAATAGTTTCGGCGAGTGTTACTATATGTCGATGGGAAATAGTTCTAGTGAGTGTTATTATGCCGATTGGAACTGGTTGTAACGAGTTCTATTGTATCGATTGAAAATGGTTTTGGTAGATATATGAATCCTAGTGTGTTCCCTACAGGTCATGACTATTGGACAGAAATAAAACCCCTTGGCATGTGTGTATAGATGAAAGAGTATTATGAGTTTTGATGAGATATAGAGATTATACAATTGTGATTTCGGTGTGGATGAGATCCAGGTTTGTGATGACTTGATATGTCTACTTGATGACTTGTATGTCATGTGGCTTCTTATAATAGCATGATTTTGTGATGACTTGATATGTATACTTGATGAATTAGATGTCATGTGATTGCTTATAATAGTATGGCTTTGTGATGACTTGAGATGTATACTTGATGACTTATATACTCTTGATTACTAGCTTGATGTGTCCAGATATTTGGTTGTTACCTATTTTGTGAACTATTGATTTCCTTTGCTACTGGGAAACTTAAATTTAGTGAATACGTTCTCAATTGGTCGATCAGGTTAGTAATCTATACTTATCTTCTGAGATTAAATGTATGTATTGTTGTGCGTTATTGTTGGGTTGACTTGGGTCAAAGGTTAAAGAAAACTGTAATAGGTGATGCGCGACACGAGAGTAACAATTCTTGATAGTGAACTGTGATAGTAGTTGAAGGACTTATTCTAAGTGAAATAGAATACTTAGAAATATCTATTAAAGTCTAATTGAAATAAGAAAGATAATTATGAAATTCAGACTTATGGAGAAAGTTATATAAGTGGTACAGAATCAGGTAAAAAGGTGGTTGTGTGAGACTTGTTGTTGACTTTTTTTTGATTCTTATATGGTGTTGTGTGAACTAATTTTAGTCGGTTGATGATGCCTACCCATACGTGTGGTGTAATGATACTACTCTTGCTACATCCTTCTTGGATGTAGGTGTGTTTCCTACTAGTAGCATAATTCTCTGCAGAATCTGTTGTCTTAATAGGCAAGAAGTGAGTTGATTTAGTCATTTGTTCTACAATTACCCAAATAGAGTCATGTTAATTTCATAAATGCGGTAAATTTATTATGAAATCTATATTTATCATCTCCCACTTCCACCTTAGAAGAACTATACATTGGGCCAAACCACCAAGTCTATGGTGCTCAACCTTAACCTACTAGCGATTCGGCACTTAGCTACAAAGTCAGC
The DNA here is from genome assembly GCA_031232105.1 of Capsicum rhomboideum. Taxonomy (NCBI): domain Eukaryota; kingdom Viridiplantae; phylum Streptophyta; class Magnoliopsida; order Solanales; family Solanaceae; genus Capsicum; species Capsicum rhomboideum. The sequence continues at coordinate 126,520,891 of CP124714.1, forward strand.
AATGTTGTTCTTTATATTTATCACACCTCAAGTCCCATTGAGATGGACAGGTACCCAATGCCGTAAAGGCTGGAGAGAACCAACTGATAACTTGCATTTGCCATGGATATAACAATGACAATTATAAAGCTTTGACAAGTATACATATAAGCTCACTAGAGAAAAGATAACATAGACAAGCCCAAAACAGATATACATAAATTGTCCATTGAGGCCACAACTACACTTTTGTACATTAGCCAACAAAGCCTCTATGAGATAGACAAACTAGTTTAGGTTAGGACAGGGCCCCGCCTTACCCTTAACTACTATACAATACCAAAATATATGTACCAAAGACTCAATAAAGACTCAAACAACTTAGGGCTTACCAACAACAACTGGATATCTTGTTATCCTACTGGGGATGTCTATTAGCTAGAGTACCTGTACCTATAGCATGAAATATAGCATCCCTCATGAGGGATATCAGTACGAAAGATTATACCGAATATGTAAGGGCTAAAGTGACCATATGTAAAACAAAAGCTCAAATAAAACTAGGTATAAATGTATGAATAAGGAAGAAAGACCACCTTTGCTTACACGTGTGGGATCATGTACATTAATATCTTTTCTTTACGCTTCTTTGCTCTATAAACTTTGTAAGACATGTAATACAATTAACCAACTTATCAGTGGTAGAAAAGGATGACCCACGCTAGGCATTTTAACCTCTGGTATGTTGCCCTCATAAATAAACAAATTGGGATTGACACATGCTGGGTTTTTATCCCTAAGTCCAATATATACATGAATTTAGGATCATCCAATCCTAGGTTTTCACCCCTAATCTGTCACCCATAAATACATATATTTGATTTATGTCATTCCTTTAATCTTTGAGATTGTTATTTTCGTGGTCATGATCTATTGAGCTTTGGAAATATATATTAGTAGTACAGACGTGTGAACAATATACTTGAGGCAGTAGCAATGACATAGAATCAAATGTAACATCAATGTGATACTTAGGAACTTATATGACTCAATGAACCTCATTTGACTTCGATGAGAACTCGTGAAACTTGTTGTTGAAAACACCATGTTCATACTACCACTTAGGAGAGGGAATTTCACGACCCAAACGGTCATGATTGGCAACTACCCTATCTCTATAGTGGGAGAACCATCTAACACATCCCTTACCAACCAAGTCAACCAGCCATAATGTTACTTTTATCAAACCTCATTCAAATTACTAACAAAATCATTATCATCTCAAATAAAATCTAAAACTAAATCCAATATCATAATCAGTGTAAACAGAGTGCAGAAAATCTCTATTTATTACAACCCCCGAGACCTGAAGTCACCGTACAAGAACAATTAAGAATGTCCAAAACTATGGCTAAAAGATTATCCAAAATATGAAGTAAAATACGAGAATGTCTTAGTCCCAAAAACAAGAGACATGAACACAAGTAAGAAGATTCAATGGTTGTCAGTCATCGTGCTCACCCTGGAATCAAAGTCTATAACTACTGCTAGAGTCTAGTTCACATCTCAAATGCTATAACACACTCTACAGTCAATAAAAAAAAGAGCACAGGTATCATCAGTACATCAACTAAGTATTGGTAGTCATAATAGGTCAACGTAACTCAACACTATACAAATATGCAAACAAAACATAAGTAATAGTAATCACAACAGAACTTATAACTGTTACGCCCCTAATTCCAACAGGGCGGACTGGCACTCGAAGCCGTTGAGGCCTGAGAGAACCAATCTTTGCTCAGGTACATTCATATGCATGTCCCTATATGAACATCATTATATCTCATGCAACTATGCGGAAGTCATGGAAACATATGCTATATATGAAACTTGGCCGTTAGGGCCATCAAGTCAAAATGGGCATACATCCCTTACATTTATATTACCACATACGTCTACAAAGCCTCTAACAGATACATGTACATAACCAACCTACAGTCGGGACAAGTCCCCGCTTTATACAACATTACAATACAAAATCAAAAGTACACATATGACTCGGAAGGCCCCGAACCAACTGGAGCTCACCAAAGATCCACAACTGACCCGCAACCTACTGTGGAGGTCTACTAGTACCTGTGCCTGCAGCAAGTAAGGTAAGTCCCCCAAGGGACGTCAGTACGAAGAATGTACTGAGTCTGTAAGGCTTTAAGAAACTGCATGATACATAAGTACTTCAGTGATGTCAAGTACAAGTGAAATAATCAATATGGATAAACCTCCGTTCTGTATATATGGAACCATGTACATTGCTTTCATTACTTTCATTTTAGATCCTTTATTCATATCATTATCAGTTATATAATACTTTCCTTCAAGTGATATACTTTTATTCAAGTGCTTTACTTCTTTGCTTGCTTTTACCTTCATCTTTATTACCATTCATCCAGCTGATCAGTAGGCCATGTATCATTCATCCAGCTGATCAGTGGGCTATAATATAATATAAACAATCTTCCACCTTATCGGTGGGCCATAATATAATATGAACAATCTTCCACCTTATCGGTGGGCCATAATATAATATAAACAATCTTCCACCTTATCGGTGGGCTATAATATAATATAAACAATCTTCCACCTTATCGGTGGGCCATAATATAATATACATATATGTATATACCTTACTTTATTCCTTACTTGTGAGAGATTGATACCTTTACTTGTGTAAGATTGATACATTTGCTTGTATAAGATTGATACATTTGCTTGTGTGAGATTGATACATTGGCTTGTGTGAGATTGATACATTGGTGGTTGAAACATTATGGGAACTTTGGAACATAACATTATTGGAACTTTGGAACCATGTCCACAATTATGTGACACATGAATAACAATTGATCAATGAATAAGGAACATGTGAATAACAATAGATGATAACCTGAAATGATCGGAATGGAATAAGTACAATGACAATGTGAACACTATGTGCTGCAGAAGGATACGGAAAGAGTAACCTTACATACCTTATCTTTACCAATATGAATAGACAGTCCTATATGTGAATACAACAATCCATCTCCTTCCTTACGTGTTACTCTACAACACAAGTACATCACGAAGCTCCCATTAACAATTAACTACATTACAAGTGCATAAGACGATAATGAAATTACGTGACTGCCATATAACATCATTTCGACCTCTTACAATAACATTTATTGCATCACCATACCAATAATACAATAACATTCCACACATTGACCCAGACATCATAAACCAATAACATTTCACACCACGTTTATCCTTTACACTTCCTCATTAACACTACGTCATAATTACTCCATCAAGTCATCCCAATACCTTTCACAATAACACATGAACAACAATCCATAATGAATATCATTCAAAATACCTCCGGGATAATCCTTTAAAGTCATTCAAAAGGTATCATAAGTTGATAATTGCATCCATAAAGGGTATAGGGGTTTCGAGGGATCATAGAGAGACAAAAACATGCAAAACGGGGTCCTGGACTGACCAGCGAAGCCACCTGCGCCCGCAGGTGGTTGAGGTGTGGCCATAGGTGCCTCTTGGCAGTGTCCAAGGGCATCTGGAAAGTCACCTGCGCCCGCAGGTGCCTTCGCCTGTGAGGGCAAGTGCCTGTTTCGGCCAAAATATGTCTTTTTTGGGTTCTTTTTTTTGTAATGAATGGTCCATGATCATAATTAAACTTCTCTTTTCATATTTTTAGTCAAATCGGATACCAACGAACAACCATGGTTTCACCACACCCATGAACATCACCAAAACCAAATTTTTCTTTCAATACACCACCAAGTCCATGCACAATTTTGCAATAACAATTCCAAACACTATATACAAGGATAAAACAAGTTAAGGATATATTCACATCTTACATTTTGATATTTAATCGATCAAGTTCACTTCCTTCAAGACCACAAGTCCATTTTCAAGTTTACAAGGCAAAACCCTTTACCGATTAAGCAAGCATAGACTATTTCACACATAGTGAACTTCTCCACACTTTGTCAACATAACCAACATGATTTATACACCCTATTATTCATATAATATATTAAACCATGAGAATAAACACTTACCAAAGCTTGCAAAGGAGTGATCTTGTCCAAAGAGAATGATAGTTTAGGGTTTGGAAGAGGAGAGAATATTGTGGAAAATTCTAGACTTTGCACATATGTGAAATGGTGATAAAAATCTGATTTTTTCACCTTATATAGTCCCACAAGTTCATCCTTAGCCACTCTTGGTCAAAGATGATATGCTTACTTGGTCCATGTAGAATGGGTCATTTTGCCCCTTTTTGGGCCATGTCTGTTGGTTCATTTTGGTCCTCATTTGAGCCCAATGGCACAAGATTAATTTAGCCCAATATTGTTAATGCATAATACACCAACCAACTCAAGTTTGAATAATTTCATAAATATTACGGTAATTAAATAAGTTCAGAAATGTACGGGGTGTTACATCCTTCCCCCCTTAGAAACATTAGTCCTCGAATGTTAGTGGCATTATTCAAATTAAACAACTTCAGGTCTCGGATCATTCTTCATGTCATCATATATATACATAATGTTTATAGATGCTTACTTTTTATTGCTCTGATCTTGTATCTTGAACTTTCTCTTCTACTTGAAACAAATGCGGGTATTTAGACTTCATTGTTTCTTCAGCTTCCCATGTGATTTCTTCTACTTGTTGATTCCTCTAACGTACTTTTCTGAAAGATATTTCTTTATTCATTAGTCTTTTCACTTATTGTCCCAGAATAGCAAGAGATATCTCTTCATAGGTGAGATCCTCTATAACTTGTATCGCTTCCATGGGAGCAATACGAAATGGATCTCCTATGCACTTTCTAAGTATCGAAAAATGAAATACTGGATGAACTATGGAAAGTGATTGGGGTAATTCTAATTCATACGCAACTTTCCCAAATCTGCGGACAGTTTCATATGGCACGTTATATAGGGCCAACTTTCATTTCTTTCCAAATATCATTACCCCTTTCAGTGGTGACACTTTCACAAATACCCAGTCACCTGTATAAACTTGTAGTATATCTTCACATGTTTGACAAGTACGTTCTGCTTGCCCATCTGTTTGAGGATGAAAAGTTGTACTCAAACTCACTTGGGTTCCCAAACTCTTCTGAAAAGATTGCCAAAAGTATGCAGTAAATTGAGCTCCCCCATTTGGTATAATAGAACTGGGAATCCCATGTAATCTCACTGTCTCTTTAACATACAACCTTACATAATTTCCAGTTGTACAAGTGGTCTTGACAGGTAAAAAGTGTGCTACTTGGTAAGCCTGTCAACTATTACCCATATGGAGTAAAATTTCCGCAGTGTACGAGGCAAACCTGTGATGAAATCCATGTTAATCATGTCCCACTTCCCTACTGGAAGATTAATACATTGCATATAAACTCCAGGTTTCTGATGTTCTACTTTTACTGGTTGACGATTTGGACATTGGGCCATATATTCTGCAATGTTCTTCTTCATGTTACCCCCACCAATATGTTTCGTTCAAATCATAATACATTTTGGTAGTTCCCGAATGAATGGGATACCGTGAATGATGTGCTTCTGCCATAATTCATTTCCTTAGCTCATCTATATCTGGTACACAAACTTTACCTTGGCGTTGAAGTACTCTCCCTTGTATAAGCTCAAATACCTTGGCAACCTTTATTGTACATTCTTTTTCAACTAAAATAAAATAGGATTGGCATATTGCTTTGCCTTCACCTCAGCTACAAGTGAAGACTCTGCCACATTTTACACTATAATTCTTTCATCTGGAGTTTCAAGAAGACGAACTCCCAAACTGGCTAGTTGATGTAGGTCCTTAATTATATCTTGCTTTTTTCATCTACTGGTTATTCGTGCTTCCTATTGCTTTACGACTTAATGCATCGACTACCATGTTTATTTTTCCCGGATGGTATAGGATATCACTATCATCATCTTTTAGTAATTCCAGCCACCTTTGTTGTCTCCAGTGCGGGTTCTTTTGCATAAAAATATACTGCAAAACCTTCTGTGCCTTCGGGAACATGCATCATTCCACTGAAACTTAATTGCCTTGTGTGTAAGCTTTGTTAAAGGTGTTGAGATAGAAGAAAACCCTTTGACAAATCTCCTATAAGAACCAACCAAGCCAAGAAAACTATGAATCTCTATAAGCGTCGTAGGCCTCAGCCAATTTTTTTTTTTCACCGCTTCTAGCTTTTGTGTATCACCCTTTAGTCCTTCATCCTATACAATGCGACTCAAGAACGCTATGGACTTTTTTTAACCAAACCCACATTTAAAGAACTTTGCATATATTTTACGGTCACGAAGAATCCGTAACACCTATCGTAAGTGATTAGCATGGTCCTCTTGTAAACTTGAATAGCCCAGAATGTCATCTATGAGCATGGTCACGAATACATCTAAAAATGATGTGACACCCCCATTCATCAAATCCCTAACAACTGTTGGTGCATTGGTTATCTGGAAATTCATAGTGACCATACCATATTCGGAAATTGTCTTGGGTATATATTTTATTTTATTTTTCCTAACCCTCACCTGGTGATGTCCCGTGAAAACTATTTGGCACCTATCCTTCCTTCGCACAAATGATACTGGTGCACTCCAAGGGGACGTACTAGGTCTTATGTATCCCTTTTTCTAGCAAGTCTTTGTAAGTGTTTCTTTAATTCTTGTAACTCTGCTAGGACATACGAAGGAATAGAGATAGGTTGAGAGCCTAAAATCACGTCAGTACCAAACTCTACTATACCTCAAGAAGTTCATTTACTACTGGAACCGATTCAAGAGTTAGTGGTTTCACATCAATATCTTTCACTGTTACTAAGGGACACATGTACTCCTTTGCGTCTCATTTCTCTTGCCTTGAGTTAGGAAATAAAGTTACCTCTCGGTGCTCCCATATTACCCTTCCATTCAAGAACATTCTTTGTGGAAAAATGAAAATGTAACTTCTTAGCTCGGTAATGCCAACTAGTGTATCATAGCCACAATTAGTTACTATACAATTACGATATACTCTTTTAATTACTATAGATTCGCCAACTGGTGTATCAACCTCGAATGGCATAATTAGTAGTTTTGGTATTCTTTCAAATTGTCTTCTTTCATCAATGGAGTAAGTAGAATGCGGTTCAATCAATGCATATACCTTATGTAAAAATATGAATACTTTACCTGTGTCTTTATCAGGATAAGACTCCGAATTCTATCGATCCACTAAGGCATAGGCACAGTTTTGAATTTCATTAGAACTAGCTGCTCCGCTAGCACCTCTGCCACAACCAGCAGGTTGTACATCTGACAATGATAGTGCAACGGCTGATCCCGTAGGTCGTGTCATACTACTCGTGGCCCTCTCTAGGCACTCTCTCATCATATGCCCTGACTTCCTACACCAAAAGCAAACATTCATTCCAAACTAGCATTCACCTAAATGAAACTTCTCACAGCACTGGCACAACTAATGAAAAAACCTCGATTGGCTCATACTTCCTTATTCTCGATACCCCACTATCTGTGAACCCCGAGTCCCACTACTATGCCCTGTTTGACTGCCTCTAAATCCTCAAAATTGAGAGGGAGTACCTACTGTAGGGTAAGAAAATGATGGTCCAGGTGGTCTAGGAAAAACCCGAGGCCTAAATTCTCCTTGGGATGCCATAAATTGTCCCGTAAATCTAGCCCTTTTTGACAGCCCTCTTTCAAATTCGTGCACCCTCCTTCTTTGCCTCTGGTTCCATCTTCTGTCCAAACGCCTGTATTTTGGCTATATCCATATCTCTGTTCAAAGCGGCAATAGTGCAGTCCCTCACCAAATATGGCTCTAATCTGTCCACATATCGATGGACTCGGTCTTCCATTGTGGCCACTACATTTAAAGCATATCGAGCCAAAGAATTAAACTGCAGACTGTATTCTGTGACACTCTTATTCCCCTAACGGAGATTTAAGAACTGATCTACACGAGCCTCTCGAATCTCATATAGGAGATAGTGATCAAGGAATCCCATTTTAAATTCTTCCCAACTAGCTGGATTTGTGCCAATACCCCTCGATCGTTTCCAATCTTCATACCACAATATAGCTTCTACTTTCAATCTATATGCCGCAAGTTCCACTATTTCTATACCCGTCACATGCATAACCTCTAGAGCCCTTTGAATTTGGTCCACAAAGTCCTGTGGGTCTGCATTCGGATCTGTCCTAGTGAATGTGGGAGGATCTAATTTCAGAAAATCCTATGTCCGCCGACTAGCTACTCTAGCCGCGTCATCCTCACTTGTCGTTGGACCAGCTCGTCCCTGAGTTTGTGCAGCAACTATCTGAGTCAACATATGCACTGCATTTCTTAAATCCTAGTCAGTGGCATACACAAGCGGTTCTGCAGGTACTTATGTACCTCTCAGCTCTTCTGGAGCTGGAAAAGTAGAAGAAGACCGCGATGCAATTTCAGTGTCAGCTCCACCTTGACTAACTTGGTCAGGTGTTGATTTACTCGTGTCTTCTCTGGCAAGCATATCTACTTGCTTACCTTTGCCCCTACCTCATCTTCTCATCTGCATTTTACTATAACAAAGAAAACCAATTCCAATGGTCAGATATAATTCCACCTACAACATTGGCTCTATTAAACGATTTAGAAATGAAGAAAAGAAACAACTCCTAAATGTCCAGTAGCCTCCTGCTTATAAATGTGGTGCACAACATATCCATAAGTAAGACGCTACTCAGACACGGCTTTGTAGACACCATTAGGACAACCTGCTCTGTTACCACTTTTGTCACGCCCCGAATTCCAACGGGGCGGACTGGCACCCGTAGCCATTGAGGCCCGAAAGAACAAATCTTTGCTCATGTACATTCATATGCATGTCTCTGTATGAACATCATTATATCTCATGCAACTATGCGAAATTCATGGAAACATATGCTATATACAAAACTTGGCCGTTTGGGCCATCAAGTCAAAATAGGCATACATCCCTTATATTCATATTCCCACATACGTCTACAAATCCTCTAACAGATACATGTACATAACCGACCTACAGTCGGGACAAGTCCCCGCTTTATACAACATCACAATACAAAACCAAAAGTACACATATGACTCAGAAACCCCCGAACCAACTGGAGCTCACCAAAGATCCGTAACTGACCCACAACCTACTGTGGAGGTCTACTAGCACCTGTGCCTGTAGCAAGTAAGGTAAGTCCCCCAAGGGACGTCAGTATGAAGAATGTACTGAGTATGTAAGGCTGTAAGAAACTGAATAATACATAAGTACTTCAATGATGTCAAGTACAAGTGAAATAATCAATATGGATAAACCTCCGTTCTGTATATGTGGAACCATGTACATTGCTTTCATTACTTTCATTTTATATCCTTCATTCATATCATTATCAGTTATATAAATACTTTCCTTCAAGTGATATTCTTTCATTCAAGTGCATTACTTCTTTGCTTGCTTTTACCTTCATCTTTATTACCATTCATCCAGCTGATCAGTGGGCCATGTATCATTCATCCAGCTGATCAGTGGGCTATAATATAATATAAACAATCTTCCACCTTATCAGTGGGCCATAATATAATATGAACAATCTTCCACCTTATCGGTGGGCCATAATATAATATAAACAATCTTCCACCTTATCGGTGGGCCATAATATAATATAAACAATCTTCCACCTTATCGGTGGGCCATAATATAATATACATATATATATATACCTTACTTCATTCCTTACTTGTGAGAGATTGATACCTTTACTTGTGTAAGATTGATACATTTGCTTGTATAAGATTTATACATTTGCTTGTGTGAGATTGATACATTGGCTTGTGTGAGATTGATACATTGGTGGTTGAAACATTATGGGAACTTTGGAACATAACATTATTGGAACTTTGGAACCATGTCCACAATTATGTGACACATGAATAACAATTGATCAATGAATAAGGAACATGTGAATAACAATAGATGATAACCTGAAATGATTGGAATGGAACAAGTACAATGACAATGTGAACACTATGTGCTGCAGAAGGATACGGAAAGAGTAACCTTACATACCTTAGCTTTCCCAATATGAATATACAGTTCTATATGTGAATACCACAATCCAGCTCCTTCCTTACTGTTACTCTACAACACAAGTACATCACAAAGCTCCCGTTAACAACTAATTACATTACAATTGCATAAGACGACAATGAAATTATGTGACAGCCATATAACATCATTTCTCCCTCTTACAATACCATTTATTGCATCACCATACCAACAATACCATAACATTCCACACATTGACCAAGACATCATAAACCAATAACATTTCAAACCAAGTTTATCTTTTACACTTTCTCATTAACACTACGTCATAATTACTCTATCAAGTCATCCCAATACCTTTCACAATAACACATGAACAACAATCCATAATGAATATCATTCACAATACCTCCGGGATACTCCGTTAAAGTCATTCAAAAGGTACCATAAGTTGATAATTGCATCCATAAAGGGTGTAGGGGTTTCGGGGGATCATAAAGAGACAAAAACATGCAAAATGGGGTCCTGGACTGACCTGGGAAGCCACCTGCGCCCGCAGGTGGTTGAGGTACGGCCGCAGGTGCCTCTTGGCAGTGTCCAGGGGCATCTGCAAAGTCACCTGCGCCCGCAGGTGCCTTTGCCTGCGAGGGCAAGTGCCTGTTTCGGCCAAAATATGTCTCTTTTGGGTTCTTTTTTTTGTAATGAATGGTCCATGATCATAATTAAACTTCTCTTTTCATATTTTAAGTCAAATCGGATACCAACGAACAACCATGGTTTCACCACACCCATGAACATCACCAAAACCACACTTTTCTTTCAATACACCACCAAGTCCATGCACAATTTTGCAATAACAATTCCAAACACTATATACAAGGATAAAAAAAGTTAAGGATATATTCACATCTTAAATGTTGATATTTAATCCATCAAGTTCACTTCTTTCAAGACCACAAGTCCATTTTCAAGTTTACAAGGCAAAACCCTTTACCGATTAAGCAAGCATAGACTATTTCACACATAGTGAACTTCTCCACACTTTGTCAAAATAACCAACATGATTTATACACCCTCTTATGCATATAATATATTAAACTATGAGAATAAACACTTACCAAAGCTTGCAAAGGAGTGATCTTGTCCGAAGAGAATGATAGTTTAGGGTTTGGAAGAGGAGAGAATATTGTGGAAAATTCTAGACTTTGTACATGTGTGAAATGGTGATAAAAATCTGATTTTTCCACCTTATATAGTCCCACAAGGTCATCCTTAGCCACTCTTGGTCAAAGATGACATGCTTACTTGGTCCATGTAGAATGGGTCATTTTTCCCCTTTTTGGGCCATGTCTTTTGGTTCATTTTGGGCCTCATTTGAGCCCAATGACACAAGATTAATTTAGCCCAATATTGTTAATGCATAATACACCAACCAACTCAAGTTTGAATAATTTCATAAATGTTACGGTAATTAAATAGGTTCAAAAATGTACGGGGTGTTACAATAACTAATAACAACCAACCACAATTATAACACTTCAATCCAGGACAAATACAAGCTCACAATTACACCTTATACACTTGGTCAATTCATCAACAAGATTCATCACAACATGTAGATATAAAGGTACATTCAAATACATATGATGAATGTATGTATGCAAAATGTATGTATCATCTCTTTCTCATCTCAATATCATCATCATCTTTTTCTCATCCTTATCATCAATATCATTATTAACATCATCATCATCATCATAATCTTAATAAGAATGCAATGTTGTCAATAATCACAAGTAGTGCCCGAAAGTAATCACAAACATTCAATTTACATATAAGTACAGAGTCAAACAAATCTCATTGCTACCACTAAACCATAACCGACCTCGATTCCTTGCTCGAATCACTTCAAGGCCATAATTTTGCCTTCCCTTTCTCTTTCAATCCATTCTTTATCTATAACAACAAATTCACACACCCATTTTAATTATTTTATCCTCACAAACTATTAGGAATCCATAATTATCAATTTAAACTATGAATTTTCCCTAGTTTATTCTTTTAGGGTTTTTTACTCTTTAATCCTCATGAATTCAACATGTTTTTAGCATGAACAACTAAATTCTACTCCAACTAGTGTTTTCTAATAACCTAGGATCATTACCAACTGAAATTACCCAATTCCCATCAATCTTTCATTCAGTTCATAAATTATGGCTAAACCCCAATTTCTACCAAGAACATGATACTAGTAATTTTTAAAAATTCTAGGAAGTAATTCAAGTTTACTTAGTATAAAAACCTTATCTCCAAAGATGAAAACCCCTAAAAGTGCAGAAAATTATCTCTTCCTATGCCTCAACTCATTTTTGGAAAAAGTGGGATGAACAATGAGTTTCTGGTTTTTAAAAGCCAAAATTTTGTTTTTACTACAGCAGTGGTAAATTTACAGCAACGGCGGTAAAGTTACTGCTACGGCGGTAAAGTTACCATTGCAGCCGTTCGCAGGCTTATTAAAGCCACCACTGCAGCGGTACTTTTACCGCTACAGTAGTACCGTGGCAGTGGTTCTTTTACCACTGCAGCGGTCCCAAGTCAGTAACTCAGGGCCTCTTCTTAGTTCCAGCTATTTTACAACATACTCCTTGAAATATGACATCACAAACCAACACTTTCATGGTAAACCCCATAGCCAAAGTTCTATTAATCCATTTTTCGTACAGGAAGTTGCTACGACTTTCTAAACTCGAAATCTATCACAAAATCAAGTCATACAATTACACTAATGCAAAAATTACTACCAGATTTCCTTAGACTAACACATCCTCAAAATGCACCTAAGATTAGGCTAGCCCTGAATTTTCAAAAATTTGTCTATGGGAAAACTTGCAAATGTTCTACTCCTATTTCAGCATAACAACAAATAGGGTTATTGCATTAGATACCAATTTACCACTCATTCATTCCTAAAATGCAACTAGCCCAAAATGACACAACTAAAGCAAGAGTAATTACCTGAGTCTATGAACAAATGCGAGTATTGCCTATGCATATCGGCCTCTGTCTCCCAAGTTGATTCCTCAACCAAATGATTCCTCCACTAAACTTTCACTGATGGAATGACTCTGGTTCTCAACTTCCTCATATATCTCTCCAATATAGCAATTGGCTCCTCTTCGTAAGAGAGCTCTTTGTCGAACAATTTAGAGTCTCATCGAATAATGTAATCACCATCACCGTGGTACTTTTTAAACATGGATACATGGAACACCGGATGAATCCCAGACAAACTAGGATGTAAGGCCAGCTTATAAGCCACTGGACCTACTCTATTCAAGATCTCAAAGGGTCTGATATAGCTCAGACTTAACTTTCCCTTCTTACCAAAATGCATTACACCCTTCATAGGTGAAACTTTCAACAATACTTTCCCACCTTTCTCAAACTTTACATCTCTTATAGTATTATTTTCATACTCTTTCTGTCAGCTCTGAATTGCTACCAATTTTTCCTAAATAAATCTTACCTTCTACATCGAATCTTTGAGCATATGAGTACTCAAAGACCTCACTTCGAAAGCATCAAACCATCCGATCAGTGACTTATATCTTCTACCTACAAGGCTTTAAAAGGAGCCATGTCAATGCTAGAGTGGTAGCTATTGTTATATGAAAACACACACATAGGTAAATACTGGTCCCATTTACCCATAAAGTCCATTACACAAGCCCAAAGAATATCTTCAAGCACTTGGATTGTTCACTCCGACTGTCTATGGTTCTGTAGAGGGAAAGTTGTACTTAGGTCTAATCTAGAACCCAACTCTGTATGAAACTTCTCCCAAAAGCTAGAGGTAAATTGAAAACCTTTGTCTGACACAATAGAAATAGGTACCCCATGGAGCCTTACAATCTCTTTCACATATTGGCTAACTTAGACTATTATAATCCACTCTTACCAGGATGAAATGATCTGACTTGGTTAATCAATTTACTATAACCCATATAGAGTCACACTTTCTCAAAGTCTTAGGGATATCCATAACAAAATTCATGGTTATCTTTTCCCACTTCCATTTTGGAATGGGGATTATTTAAAAGGTTCCACCAGGTTTTTGATGTTCATGCTTGACCTATTGACAATTCTGATAATTAGTAATAAAATCCACAATGTCACACTTCATTCTTCTCTACCAATAATGTTGTCTTAAGTCTCTATACATCTTGGTTGAACCTGGATGTATAGAGTACTTGAAATTGTGAGCCTCTACAAGAATAATAGGAATTAAGTTGTCCAAACAAGGCACACACACGCGTCCCTGAATCCTCAACACTCCCCCTTCATCAAGAATGGCCTCTTTGGCCTCACGTTTCAACACTTTTTCCCTAAGATTGCTCAACTTCTTGTCTTTAAACTATCTACTCTTGATCTTTTTGAAGAAATTAGCCTTAGCTTCCACATGGGATAACACTCCTCCCTCGCTAATCACCTGCAATATCATGAAATCATTAGCCAAAGCTTGTACCTCTCTAGCCAATGGGCTTCTCAATATCTCCAACCATGCACAACTTTCCATGCTTACCGGCTCAATGCGTCTGCCACCACATTGGACTTGCCCTCATGATATAGAATTGAGATGTCAAAGTATTTAATCAAGTCTATCCACCTTCTCTGTCTCAAGTTCAGGTCTCTTTAGGTGAATACATGCTGCAAACTATGGTGGTCTGTGAACACCTCACACTTCACCCTATAGGGGTACTGTCTCCAAATCTTTAAAACAAATACCACAGCTGTCTACTCCAATTCATGAGTGGGATAGTTTTTATCATAAGACTTCAGTTGTCTCGGAGCATAAGCAATCATATTCTGACCCTACATCAAAACAACACCTAACCCAATCTTGAAACATCACAATATACAATGAAGTCCTTACCTTCCACAAGCAAAGTGAGAATTGGGGCTGAAGTAGACAAAGTTTTAAGCATTTGGAAGCTCTCCTCACACTTGTCATTCCACACGAATGGAACCTCTTTCTAGGTCAGGCAGGTCATAAGTCAAGCAATAGCAGTAAACCTCTTTACACACTGGCAATAGTAACTAGCCAACCCCACAAAACTATGAATCTAGGTGACATTTGTCGGTCTAGCCTAATTCTTAATAGCTTCAACTTTATGTGGATCTACTATAACCCCTTCCTTGGATACCATGTGTCCCAAGAAGGAGACTGAAAATAATCAAAATTCAAACTTTGAGTATTCAACATATAGTTGTTTCTCCTTAAGCAACCCAGTTATTGTACGCAAGTGAGTTTCATGTTCCTCTTCATTCTTGAAGTAATCTAGAATGTAATCAATGAAAACAATAACAAAGGAATCTAAAAACTACTTAAAAACCCCATTTATCAGACTCATAAAAGTAGCTGGGGTATTGGTTAAACCAAAAGACATAACCAAAAACCCATAGTGTCCTCAACAATTTTGGAAAGAATTCTTTAGGATGTTCTCTGCCCTAATCTTGGCTGATGGTACCCTAACCTCAAATCAATTTTAGAGTACACTGACGCTCCCTGCAATTGGTCGAACAGATCATCTATCCTAGGCAAAGGATATTTGTTGTTAATAGACATATTATTTAACTGATGGTAGTCTATGCACATCTGCATTACTACCATCCTTATATTTTTATAAACATAGAAGCACCCCAAGGTGAACACTTGGACGAATAAAACCCTTTTCTAACAATTATTGCAACTGGTACTTCAACTCCCTTATCTCTGTTGGTGCCATATGATAGTGAGGGATAGAGATGGGATGGGTTCCTGGCTCTACGTTTATACAAAAGTCAATCTCATGGTCTGGAGGTATACCAAAACGGTCATCAGAAAATAATTCTAAGAATTAACACAAAACTGGAAACAAAGCTATGGGAGGAACTACCGAACTTTTTTCCTAAAGATGAGCTAGAAACGCCCTACACCCCCGCTTAACTAACTTTTGGGCACAAATAGCTGACACAATTATCACAGGAGTAGGCTTGAAAGTACCCTCCCACTCTAACTTTTCCATCTCTAGCATAGCTTCAAGAACAGTTTTAGCATAACAGTCAAGAATGGCACTATAAGGAGACAACCAATTCATCCCCAAAATAATATCAAATTCCTCTATATCTAAAATTACTAAGTCTGCCAAAGTCATAAGCCCCATAAATATCATAGGAGTATTAAGATATTCACTGTCCAAATTCTAGCCTAAGGCAAATTTCGCATACACATAAGAGAAAATAGACCCAGGATTAAATAATACAGAAGCCATATGATCACAAATAAGAATAGTACCTGTGATCACGGCATCAGAAGCTTTCGCTTCAGGATGGTTTTGAAACAGCATAGAAATGAGCCCTGTCACCACCCTAACCGCCACCTCTACCAGTCTGAGCACCACCCTACGAACCTGTCCTCTACCTCAGTTGGCTTGGTAACCACCCTCCCTATAGCCTAGCCACCACGCCTTCCCTGTAGACAACCCCTACTATTTCAAGAACCACCATGACCTACTGGAACTAGCACACTAGAAGCTGGTTGTTGAGTCAACTGACCTGCAGACAAGAAATTAGGGCAAAACCTACTGATCTGTCCCAAACCTCCATACTCATGGCACCTGATGCCTAAGGTAAGTCTCTAAATGTAAGACTGTAAAGGTGTATAACTGCCTGTATGGGAAGGTTGGTAGCTAACCCCAGATAGTCCCCCTGCAGACACAGGCATGGCTAAATGATAAGGCCGAGAAGAATGGACCTAAGAACCACGAATGGACCTAAGAACCACGACCTTTCGAATAAGTATCACTAAACTGTCCAGATGTCCGGGCCTTCTTTTCATCCACCTTCACATCCCCTTGATTCCCAATAGCTTCAGCCTTCTTTGCAAACTCAATCACATCCTAGAAAGACTTACTCGAAGCTGTCACTAACAAGCTAACCATCTGAATCCCTGAATTCAAACCCTTTATAAAGTACCTGATTTGCTCATCCTCTATAGTAATCAACTATAGTAAATAATGGGACAAGGAATGAAACTTGGCCTCATAGAATGCCATAGTCATATCAGCCTACTCTAATTTCAAAAACCCATCCTTATACTGATCACGATTAGTGGGAGGAACATTTTTTTCAAGAAAAACATTCTGGAATTGAGCCCAAGTAAATAGAGGTAAGGCATCCCTACACTCAACAAAGGACCTTACCATTGCTTGGCCTCATCCTGCAACTAAAAGGACAAGAATTCCATACTATACCTCTCACCCACACCCATCTTATATAGACGCTCATGACAATCAATCACAAACTCACAAGCATCATCAGACTTAGTATCCTGAAACACTGGAGGTTTCATTTTCATGAACTTAAAGGAGAGTCCATACTCATCATCAGTCATCACCGATCAACATACCTGCCGAGGAAATACTTCAGTCTCAAAGCCTTCATCTATCCTAGGTGCAATAATAGCTACATGTTATAATGGTTGGGACAAAAATATCGAAACAGATGGAGTAGTATCGGTGCCATCCAAACTACTCAGAAATCCCAACACCTGTTGAATCAATTTCGGGGACATAGGCACCTAGGCTGCGCCTTCTACATAGGCACTTGCACTGCACAATTCTTCATAGGCAACACATTATCTAGAACCAGTACTTCCTCCTCCTCAATTACCACATCCTCATTCTGAACTAACTCTGGAGCATTCTGTAATGAAGGAGGAGATGTGGTCCTCTGCCTAGCCCTTGTTTCGGCTGCCCGGGCTCCACCCCTAGAACGTGATGCCCCTCTTCCTTCTCTTCTTGCCCTACACCTCACTCAAGGCCTACCCCAAACTACGACCCTAGTAGCCGGTGCGGGTGCTGTTATGGGTGTGGCTACTGCTGCTCTAGTAGAATAAGTATTCACCATCTGTGAATAAAAATAAAGGAGTTAGATACCAATTTGAATCACCAGATACAAATTGGAATCAATGAATAGCACGAAAGGAAGAAATAAAGGAATTTTGTTTCCTAAAGCCCTGTAGACTCTCGAAGAAAAATACAGACGCCACTATACCATTCTACAAGACTCTACTAGACCTGTTCTTATACGATGAGATCTATGAACCCTAGCTATGATACCATCTTTTTTCATGATCCAAATGGTCATAGTTAGCACCCACCCTATCTCTATAGTAGGAGAACCATCAAACCCATCCCTTACTAACCAATTCAACCATCCATAATGTTACTTTAATCAAACCCCATTCAAATCACTAACACAATCATTACCATCTTAAATAAAATCTAAAACTAAATGCAATGCAAAAAATCTCTATTTATTACAACCCCGAAACCTAAAGTCACCATAAAATATAACTAAGAATGTCCAAAACCATGGCTAAATGATTATCCAAAATATGAAGTAAAATATGAGAATGTCTTAGTCCCGAAACAAGGGACATGAACACAAGTCAAAAGATTCAATGGCTGCCCGGTCATAGTGCTTACCCTTGAATCAAAGTCTGCAACTGCTAGCTAGAGTCTAGGTCTTGTCTCAAATGCTGGAACACACTCTGCACTCAACAAAAAGAAGAGCACATGTAGTATCAGTACATCAATTAAGTACTGGCACGCATCATAGGTCAACTCAACTCAATATTATATATATATATATACACAAACCAAATATAAGTAACAACAATCACAACAGAACTTATAAATAATCATAACCAACCACAATTATAACACTCCAATCCAGGATGAATATATGCTCACAATTACACCATTTACACTTAGTCAATTCATCAGCAAGATTCATCACAACATGTAGATATAAAAGTACATTCAAATGCATATGATGAATGTATGTATGCAAGAAGTACATATCATTTTTTTCTCATCTCAATATCATCATTATCATTTTCTCATTGTCATCATCAGTATCATTATCAATATCACGATCATCATAATCTCAATAAGAATGCAATGCAGTCAATAATCACAAGTAGTGCCCAAAAGTAATTATAACCTCAATCTACATATAAGTACGGAGTCGAGCAAGTCTCATTACTATAAATAAACCATAACCTACACCTATTCCCTGCTCGAATCACTTCAACGCTATAATTTTGCCTTTTCTTTGTCTTTCGGTCCATTCTTGATCTATAACAACAAATTCACATACTTATGTCAATTATTTAATCCTCTTTAACTATTAGGAATCCATAATTATCAATTTAAACTATGAATTTGACCTAGTTCATCATTTTAGGGTTTTTTACTCTTTAATCCTCATGAATTCAACATGTTTTTAGCATGAACAACCAAATTCTACTCCAACTAGTATTTTCTAACACCCTTGGATCATTAACAATTGAAATGACCCAATACCTATCAATCTTTCATTCAATTTATAAATTAGAACTAAACCCCAATGTCTACCCAGAACATGATTCTAGCAATTTCTAAGAATTCTAGGAAGTAAATCAAGTTTAGCGAGTATACAAATCTTATCTCCAAAGACGAAAACCCCCAAAAGTACATAAAATCATCTCTTACTATGCCTCGACTCATTTTTGGAAAAAGTGGGATGAAAAATGAGTTTTTTGATTTTAAAAACCAGAATTCTACGTTTTTACCGTAGAGGCGATAAAGTTACCACTGCAATGATTTGCAGGCTTATTGAGGCCACTGTTGCGGCGGTAATTTTACCATTGCAGTGATCATGAGGTAATAACTCGGGGCCTCCTCTCAGTTCTAGCTATTTTACAGTATACACCTCGAAATACGACATCGTGAATCAACCCTTTCACGATAAACCCCATTATCAGAGTTCTATTAATCCATTTTTGTATCAAAAGTTATTGTGGCTTCCTAAACTCTTCCTCTATCACAAAATCAAGTCATACAACCCCACCAACTCTCAAATTACTACCATATTTCCTTAGACTAACACACCCTCAAAATACCCCTAAGACTAGAACAACCCTAAATTTTTAAAAATTTGTCTAAGGGAAAACTAACAAATGTTCTACTCCTTATTTCAGCGTAATAATAAATTGGGTCGCTATAGGGAAAATTATCATTAGCTATATAGGATATCATACATTTTCATTATGTGTATGTTACTAGGAAGAGCACTTAGAAATCTCACTTTGGTAGTAGTAACACAAGTATAAGATTTCATGCCAAAGAATGTGGAATCAAATAGCCTTACATACCTTTTATATATATCCTGACCAATACAACTACCATGTTTCAACCTCCTATTTAAGGTGTTAATCTATAATTTAAGTACATAAAGAACTAATATTAGAATCTAATTAAAATGTATGTCTTGTACAAGTAGTAGCTAAACTACACTTTGATGGGCAGCAAGCTCATCCAGTCACAAATACTCGGCATATGATTATACCCTTCTTCAATAATTCGGTACAACTCCACACAACCATCTTATAAAGTAGCCCACTACCTCCCAACAAAAATACATATAAAATAGCCCCTAAACAATCCCAAAATTCAATTACACAGTAGGAAAACTTGAATCAATGGCTTGTCCTATGAATTCTTATTAAAAACAGATTCAGAATCCCTCATCAAATCTCATATATAAAGAGAGAGACTGATGTGTCATGGTTACATGACACTTTTGATGCTTAAAACAAGAAAAATATGCAATAACTTGGGTGTGTTTTGTTGTTATGATGTGGTTTCTATCCTACTTTGCAGGAAAATAGATTTTAAAGGCAAAATGATCAAAAAGGAAGAATCATTCCCGAGAACGAAGTGTCAGAAGAAAAAAGAACAAGAACCTGCACAAGACAGGGACCCACGACACAAGTCACGTGGCGTGACTGCCACTCATGTGACGGGAGTGGCTGGCGTGGGTCCACTACAGAGATTGAAATTGTTGTCTGATTTCCACGGTAGGAGTCACATGGCGTGACTACCACCCACGTGACGTGGAAGCATGCCGTGACTCAACTTCTGAAGACGTCTAATTGAGCCTGATTTCCATGACATCAACCTACCTGGTATGACTTGGTTTCACGACACTAAGTCACGATACCGTGGAAGTTACCGACTCTGTTCTCCTATTTTGTTTTGGATGGGATTAGTTTTGTATCTATAAATACCCCTGTATAGTCCTAGGTGCGAGAGTTAGACATTACATTATTTTGAGAGTTATTTCATACTGTTTCAAACATATTCTCGGTTTTGTAGTTACAAACCCTAATTTGAGTTTTATTGATAATTGAGATTTCGATTTTTCTTCATTGTCGTGAGATCATAATTATGTTTTCATCTCTGAATTCTTCTTATGTTCTTACAATTATGAGCAGCTAAACTCATCAACTAGGGTTGTGTGAACCATGAGGAATTAACGAAACCGGTTAAGTGCAAAGCAATTTTGTACCGCTGTGAATGCATGTATTGTTGTTTCCTTCGTTGTGATTGCTCTTCTAACGGTTGCAAACATTAGAAACTTGCCTATATTCTAGACTTGCTCGAGAGAGAGGTAGAGATTGGGAAAAGGAGATAACAACAGTGATTTGAAGCTATCAACCTTCATCTAATAACCGGAACCTTGGCAGGAATGGTTATCTGAGATCCAGAGCAAGGGTTAGTTGTGCAACACTCGAAGATCGAGAGGGGAAGAGTGAAATTCATCTAATGAAGGTCGAGAGACAGTTAGATGAACCTACCTTGTTAGATTGTGCATGCAACGCAGCGGGACAATCTTGTTAGCACAAGTAACCGGTGGAGTTATGGAATCATTGGGGATCACAGGCCTAGTGTATTTCTCTCATTGTCTGCAAACTTGATATAACCAGCGATCGTTACTTTCACTTTATATTCACATAAACCCCCCAGTTTTATTTACTTCCCAATTGTTCCATCCGGTATTCTACTCAAACTTTGACCTATTCCCTGTGGGATCGATCCCAACCTAGTTGGGTTCTATATTTGATTCAACGACCGCTTTATACTTTTTAGGAGGTATATTTTGGGCGACATCAGAGACAATATGAGACAGAATCATACCTATATTTCTGAAATGTATTCCCTTATATGTACTCTTTCAAGAACTTAAACTTTCCTTGAACTTGAACCAAAGAGGAAGAGAAATCTCTTAGAAGTTCAGTGAAAGTTAGACTGCCAAACTTGGAGAGGGTTATCCTACACTTTAAACATAAAGAACATGATTTTCATAAAGCTCCATGGTTGTTGAACACCTAAATTATCTTACTTGCCTTGGCATGAGAAAGAAGGAGAACTTCAAGAACCCTAGAGAAATATAGGGGCAGCTGGTTAAGGACCAAGAGAGAATTTGATAGAAGCTGGATATTTGTAAGTAAAAATGAGGCAAAAAAAAATAGCTAATGTTGATCCAATAAGGGCCCTTTTTGGCCGCCTTTTGATGTTCATTTTGGACCACAATTTGGTCAAGTAGGTGATGCACCAGCTTGGCCATTTTAAGCTGGTCAAAAGTTCAAGTAGGTGATGCATCTGTTTGGTTTATTTTAAGCTACTCCCTTATGTGGAGTTAACCATATTGGGCCTTGGGCAGATTGGGTTTTGGGCTGCCCATCCTTCCCTTTTTCTTTTCCTTTTTTTCCACTTAATATGGGCCTCAAATTAATCACTTAATATATGCCTCAATCTGGTCCATTAGTCTAAGTAGGTGATACACCTACTTGTTTTATTTTAACTTTATTCATTTAACTTTAAGTAGGTGATGCACCTTCTGATCACCTACTATCTTAATTAAATCAAGCAAGCAGCTCACTTATTTAATTCCATTTTCCAAATCTTACTCCCTTTACTTTAACTTAACACTTATATACACTTAGCCACCTTAAGCTAGAATATCACCTTACTATCTCAAGCTTAAATACTTCTGTCAAGGTTTACTTGGCTGTATACGTGCTGAAATGTACTAGGTATTATAGTATCCTTCAAATATATTTTAAACTATCACTAATCACATAAGAAACTTGGTTCCTCATTTATACAACAATGCTGCAACTAGTGTCGTATGAAAAGAACTAGTATCATAAAATAAGGGGTGTTACATCTTTCCCCCACTTAGAAATATTCGTCCTCGAATATTAGCATAATTAGCAAGCCCAACAAGTTCAATATATACACGAAGAACTGAGAAGTATCTCACTGAAGGACTGAAGCATACCTCAATGATATCATGTCAATAGATAGATATATTGTAATGGCATCATGGAGGATTGAACAGTCTCATTGAAGGACAGAATCCATATGGTATATATCATATACTAACTGAGTATCATCTAATTTACGCTTAATTTTGACATTTTAATTTTTATATCAGCTTTAACAAGTTAATCTTTGTAAACATTATTACAAACAATAGTGTCATATTTTAAGTATAATTTTTGTTTCCATTTGAAAAAGCAAAAAAAAAAATTATAAAAATATCTTTTCATTAATTTAGAATTTAATGAAAAAACTAGTGGACTTTAGTATTTTTCTCTTAATTATTTCTTATTATCTAGGTATTTAATTTATTTTATTTTTATAAATCTAAAAATAGTTAGTTCATATTTTTATGTATTTTTTTTGAAAAGGCAAAAATATAGAAAGGAACAAACTAAAATAAAAAGAAGATAAACTACAAAAATATGTAAGAAGGGTTAAGAGAAAAAAAGAAAAAAAAATTAAAAAAAAAGAAAGAAACAATTAATTAAATTATTACTAAATGGTATATCTAAAAAAGGACAAAAGAAGATTAAAAAAATAATAAGTAAGAAAGGGACAAAAACAATAAATGTAAGCACAAAACAGTAAAAGCAAAATCAAATCAATAAATGCAAAGATAAAAAAGAAGGAAAAAAACACTTTTCATGTGCAACCTGGGTAGTCTATTTCGGGTAAATATTTTCAAGAGTATGAGAATTTGTTGAAATTAGTTTGGAATGGAGTAATTTTGGGTAATTACTTTTATTGAGGGCGTATGTTGTGTACTTTTTTCCTAATGGAATCAGTTCATTTAACTCATATTTTAATGAGTTGGATCTTTTATATTTTAATGGGAACAGTACATGAAATAGACTTCAGATTAAAAATATTTATCCTGTATTATTCCATCCCAAACTAACTTCAACAACTACCTTGTCGACTAAAATAATTTATCCGACATTACCCCCCTAGCCACTAATTTTCTTCCCCCTTTTTTGGCACGTGGGTTGTGTCAGTTCTTATCCACCTCTTTTCATTCTTTTAGTTTTAAGTTTTGTCTTTTTCTGTCCTTTTTCTTTTTATTATTTTATCTTTTTTTTTTCTTTAGGATAAAAATTAAATATTATTTAATTATTTTTAAATTGATAAAAATATAGAAAAATAAATAATTAAATTAAAATAATAAATAATTTAGAAAAACTAAAATCACTAGTTCATTTATTAAAATCTAAATTAATGAAAATATTTTGTTATAATTTTTTTTCTTTTGCTAATGAAAACAAAATTTACTATACTACGATAATATAAATAATTAAGAAAAATAATAAAGTCACTAGTTTATTACTAGAATTTATATTAACAAAAAATATAAGTTTATAATTAAATAACTAGACTACAATAAGAAATAAATAAGAAAGATACTAAAGTCCACCAACTTATTTATTTTTTTATTTTCTCTTGTTGCCTCTTTTTTTTGTTATATTTTATCTTTTGTTTTTATTAAGTTATCTTATTCTTTTTTATCAATTTATTTTTAAAGACAAAAATAATATAAATTGTGATGGTATCAATAGGTACTGAAGCAAATTCCAATGATACCATGTGAATATATGAATATATTTTGACGGTATCATAGAGGATTAAGGAGTGTCTCATTGAAGGATGATACAATGCCAATATATTGATATATTGTGATGGTAGCATGGAAGAATGTAGAGCGTCTCATTGAATGACTGAAGTAGTATATAGATAAAATATAATGGTATTATTATGGACTGAAGCAAACCTCAACGATACCATGATAGTATATGAATATACTATGATAGTATCATGGAGGTTTCATTGAAGGATTGAACATGCATCAATGATACCATCAAAATATACAGATATACTGTGATGATATCATTACTGACTAAAGCAAAAATCAATGATACCATTACAGTGTATAGATATATTGTGATGGAATCATTGAGGTCTCACTGAAGGATTAAAATAGACATCAATGATACCATGACAGTATACAGATATACTGTGATTGTATCATTACGGACTAAAGCAAATTCCAATGATACCATATGAGTATATATATACTATGATGATACCATAGAGGTCTAACTGAAGGATTGAAGTAGACATCAGTGATACCATGACAGTATATAAATATAGTGTGGAGACATCGTTGATACCATGACAGTATATAGATATACTATGATGGTATCACTATGGACTGAAGCAAATCCAATGATATCATATCAGTATATATATACTATGATGGTATCATGGAGGTCTGACTGAAAGATTGAAGCAGACATCAATGATACCATGACAGTATACAGTCATTACGGACTAAAGCAAATTCCAATGATACCATATGAGTATATATATATATACTATGATGGTATTATAGAGGTCTAACTGAAGGATCGAACCAGACATCAAAGATACGATGACAGAATATAAATATATTGTGAAGACATCGATGATACCATGATAGTATATAGATATATTGTGAAGGTATCATTACGGATTGAAGCAAATCCAATGATACCATGTTAGTATATATATACTATGATGGTATCATGGAGGTCTGACTGAAGGATAGAAGTAGACCTCGATAATACCATGATAATATACAGATATATTGTGATGATATCATTATGGACTGAAGCAAATCTCAATGATACTATATGAGTTTATATATACTATGATAGTATCATGGATGTCTAACTGGATGATTGAAGCACACATCAATGGTACCATGACATTACATAAATATACTATGATGGGATTATGCATGTTTCACTGAAGGATTGCAGCAGATATCAATGATACCATGACACTAAATAGATATATTGTGATGGTATCATTACGGATTGAAGCAAATCCAATGATGTCATGTCAGTATATATATACTATGATGGTGTCATGGAGGTATGACTGAAGGATAGAAGCAGACATTAATAATACCATGACAGTATATATATATATATACTGTGATAGTGTGCATGGAGATCTCACTGAAGGATTGAAGCAGACATCAATGATATTATGAGAGTATATAGATATACTGTGATGGTATCATCATGGACTGAAGCAAAACCAATGATACCATGTCAGTATATATATACTGTGATGGTATTATGAAGGTTTGACCGAATGATTGAAGCAGACATCAATAATATCATGACAAGAAAAGGAAAGGAACAAGAAATAAAGAAATTGAAAAACAAAGAGAAAATAAAAAATGCAAAAATAAAAGGAACTAATAATGGAAAATAAGAGAAAATAAAAGTAGAAAAAAAAGTAGATAAAAAAAAAAGAATAAAGAAATAAACGAAAAAAGGGAAAAGAACAAGAAATAAAGAAGTTGAAAAACAAAGAGAAAATAAAAAATAAAAACGCAAAAATAAAAGGAACCAATAAAGGAAAAAAAGAGAAAAACAAAAGCAGGAAAAAAAGAAAATAAAAAACAAATGAGAAAAAAGAAAAAAAAGAAAAAGAAAAGGAGTATATAAAATAAAAATTGAGTATATAAAAAGTGTAAAAAGAAAATAAATAATAAAATAATTTTACGAAAAAAATAAAAAAAGAAGAAGCATAACAAGAAAAAAGAAAGAAAAAATGAAATGAGAAACAAAAAATGAAAAAAAGAAAAGAAGTAAAAAAATAAAAAGGAAAAGGAATTAAAAGGGAGATAAATGACTAAAGTTATAAGAGAAAGGGACATTTTATGCAATTAGTTAAGGGGATATTTAGTTGAAAATTGTTTGCTCCTATTGTGCATGAATGTACTTTCCTCTATTTTAATTGGGTAAATATGGATTTTAGCCTATTTTTGAAACTCATAAAAATATGGGCAAAATGGATAAATATGAGTATTCATATAAACCCAATAACATATAATTATTCAGTATTCAGCACACTTAAAATGAAAGAATCCAAAACCCCAACTCTGCTAGAATCTTTCGACTCTTTACAGTGTTGCTTCTCTATCTTTGCTAAAGAATACATTTCCTGTATGATATTTAAGTTTCTTGATCTGTAACAGTATGTAAATTTGTTTCTTTTTCTCTAACTTTACCTAATTGCGATGTTTTTCTGCACCTATTCTCTTTCAACCGCTGCAATTAGAGCATTATTTGCTCTGGCTTTACTCTTTTTTTATTGAATATGCTCCACAATTCAAAACGCAAGTCGCACTTTGTGTTTCTGATTTGGGACTTGTATTTTGCATTTTGTGTTTAATTGCTCCCCAGTTCACTGCATCTTTTTTCTCTTTGTCCTGTAGATTAGACTTCATATGGGTTGAATATGGTTTGAATTTGCTTGTATTTCTGTTGGTGTTGATATATGTACTGTACCAATTCTTTACCTTATTTTATGTAGATATGAACTCCATCAAATTTACCAATAATAAAAATTAAGATTATGGAAAAGTTTAGAGTCTACAAAATATGAATGGGCCATATCATTTACCAAAAGATTAAAAAAACATATTGATGTTTTTAGTCTACAAAGATCTTATTGTGCCATACCTTAGATACAGTACATTTACTTGGTTAGAGATATAACTAGTGCATTAGATACAGTATATTTGTTTGGTTATTCTGTTAAATCTCTACTATATCATATATGAGTACTAAATAGTTTGGCTTTAATATCAAGTTGATATACATTTTTTTTTTAAAAAATGATTTTGTTGAACTGTAAGTACGCATCAATAGCGACATGTGAAAATTGCATTCTTCAATTTGACAGGTAATAATTAACTAAATTTAAAATTTGGTGGAAATCAACAACATATATAAGGTTTGAATTATTTGTTATTTTAAAAGATTAAAGTGGGTTAGAACCATTATATCTAATCCACAATTTACTCATATTTTTATGAATGGATTGCAATCCAATCTATTTTAGGTGAATCTATATTCAATTCATCCAAATCTAATCTAATTCACCCATTGCACTACTTATTTTCTATGGAAAAGGGTCAAAAATACCCTTAAAGTATTAGAAAAGGCTCAAAAATACCCTCCTTCCACCTATTGGCTCAGAAATACCCCTCCATCCATCTATTTGGATCAAAAATGCCCTTAAGGTTAAATTTAAGCTCTAAATTGCCCCTCCTTTTAACATATGGAATAAATAAATTTTTAAATTAAATATGTGGCATTATTTTTATGGTTTCACATATAATTAGACTCAAATTCATTCACAATCTTACCCATTAACTCAAACCCAATTAAAAGACCGACACGAAGCATGTTTATCAAAAACGTAATTAGATTTTAAATAAGTAAGCAATTTACAAACAAGAATCCAAATGGATCACCTTATATCCACTATATGTTTTTTTTTTTTTTACTTTTTTTTTAAAAAAAAATAAAATTAATTGTTCCTTTGTTTCAAAGCTAGTGGATTTCCAATATTCCCTTCATACTTTTTTATTTCAACGAATATAATATGAAGAAACTAAAATAATGAAATAACTGATTTAAGAAGAAATAGTCAAAGAATAAATTTTTAGAAGAGAAAAATAAGGCAGGAAAAGAAAAGGGTATTGAGAAACTGAGGGTTAGGTTTCATTTGAATGTGAAAAGAGGGAGAATGAGAATTGGAATGAATTAATTTAAGAGTATGCAGAAATACGAGGTTGTAACAAACATAGGTTGGAGGAAGATGGAGAAATGGTGGGTTTTTAAATTGGGTTTGAGTTAATGGGTAGGATTGTGAATGAATTTGAGTCTAATTATATGTGAAACAATAAAAATAATGCCACATATTTAATTTAAAAATTCATTTATTCCATATGTTAAAAGGAGGGGCAATTTAGAGCTTAAATTTAACCTTAAGGGCATTTTTGATCCAAATAGGTGGATGGAGGGGCATTTTTGAGCCAATAGGTGGAAGAAGGGTATTTTTGAGCCTTTTCTAATACTTTAAGGGTATTTTTGACCCTTTTCCGTATTTTCTATTGTTTTTCAAGGATTGGGGTGTGGGGGTTAGAGGCATTGATAAGAGACAATGAATACTGATGCGTTGTGGACTTACGACACTTTTGACGCTTAAAACAAAAAAAATTGCTCGTTTAAAGGCGTGTTTTTGTGGGTATGATGTGTTTTTAAGGTGTTTGCAGGTGAAAAAGGTTCGGAAAAGTGATGTGCAGAATTTTGGACTTAAAGGCATCAGAAGAGCTAACAAATGATCATACATAGGAACAACGGTCATACCTTGATATTGTGGGAAGAATCTGAGAAGGTGAAATATGAAAGAGAACAGACGAGAGATCCCACGATCGTGCTATGATACAACGGACTCGTCCTGAAGATCGTGGGAGGATTATCCTGCAAAGTGAAAATCAAAGGAAGAAACAATGAGGGGAAGTGATGATCGTAAGAGGAAAGGACGACCTCGTCCTGAGCATCGTTCCAACAACATCTGCATGTGTGCAAAAGTCAGTCTTCCAAACAACGAGAACAAAGGATGATCGTGGTATCTACCCACGATCGTACCTTTCTTCATCCGAGAAGCCGACTCAGCAAATTCTATTATATTTAGGATAGGTTTTCTTTATGTCTATAAATACTCCTAATAGGCTTATTGTTTCAGTTTACACTCTATTGATACTTTTGAGACATATTGTTGTTCTTTGAAATATAAACATTAATTTTTAGGGTTTTAATTAAAAGTGATAATTGTGGTTTTCATCTTCTTCTTCGGAAGTTTATAATTATGATTTCTATTCAGAATTATTATTGTGTGCTTGCAATTATGAGTAGATAAATACCACAACTAGGATTGTAGGAATCATGACAGATTAACGAAGTATTGTTCAAAGTACGACGTGATTCTTAAAGGGTGTTTGTGCATGTATTGTGATTCTCTTCGGTTTGATTGCTTTTGACGGTGGCCAACGTTAGAACTCTCCTTATCCTTACTCGCAACAAAAAAAGGAGTAACGGATGGGAAAAGGGAATTAACAATGAGACTTGGAGTTATCAACCTCCATTTAATTAACATGAGCCGATAAACAGGATACCTAATATGGGATCAATGGTAGGGGTTAGTAATGCAAAACTAATGAGACGTTAATTCATGATTGGGGATGGTTGTCTAATAGGGGCGTAGAGTCGTTTAGAGGAACATAACCTATTGATTCTGCATGCCAAGAACCGGGAGAGAACATTAGTGCAATGAACTTACGGAGTTATGAAGTTATGGGGAACACAGTCCTAGTGCCTCTCATATCTTGATTACAAATCCACTAAAATCTATAATTTTACTATTAGAATTCTAAATTACAAATACTCCATTTGTTACTGGAGATTATTTACTGATTGCTTAGATAAACACTTGACAAATATTTCAACCTATTCCTCGTGGGATCGACCCCAACCTAGTTGAGTTCTATATTTGATCAACGAATGCTTTATACTTTCATCAGAGGTGTAATTTGAACGACATCAAATTTTGGTGTCGTTGTCGGGGAATATGGCTACGGAGTTGATTGATTGTGTTTGTCTAGCTGTTGGTTTCTGTTTCTTGATTTTACTTTTTCTGTTGTTTTTAGGGCACACACCAGTGAATACCCAATACTAGGAGTCAAGGCAATCTAGTGATTCCACTTGATCTAGAAATTGAAAGAACTCTGAGAGCTAGAAAAAGAATGGTTAACGACAGAGTTCATAATGAAGGAGTTAAAGAATAGGGAGTCCTGAATCGGCCAGGGCAACTTTATGGTCTTCAGGAAAATACGGAGCAGACTACTGCTCGATTGGTTGCAGAAGAGAATGCAAAGCAATAATCTACCAGGCAGGCAACACGAAAAGAAAGGGATAGACAAGTAGAAGAGGGCCGTCTGGCTGCACTTGAGGAGCAGAATAGGCTAACCAGAAATAGGGGAAACAGCCTCCTCAATGATATGTTCCTCAATTTGATGACGCAGAGGATGAACTATATTTTATTGAGGCACCAAAAACGGGTTCTATTATTGCACCAGCTGTAGCACCCCGTACCTTCCCAACCCTATGTGATGATGTTGAACAATGGTTACTTAGGTGTCGAGATGCCATGAGTATGTATTTGGTAATGTTAATGATGAGAAAATTAAAATTTGGCTTCATACATGTGATTAGCCCTTCATAAGAGTTGCTTTGTGATTTTCGTGGCGCATTTGTAGGGTTCAAAATGAGTCTAAGAGGACCTCTAAACAAAGGATATTAAGGGTAAGAAGTAAGTTAAAGAGAAGGATTTGAATTATCTAACCAAACCCGTGAAGAAAAGTCAAAAAATGAAATTTTTGAAAATGTTAAGTCTGGGGCGCGCTGGAGGGAGTTCCACGCCACTCTGGGCTAAAATTTTTAGTCCAGAGGCAGCAAGATGGCGCACCCAATGGCGTGCCATGCTGGTTTTGCCATTTTTCGAAAGTTGGAAATTTTCTAAGTCCTAAGGGTGCCCGGTGACGTATCGAGCCGATTTTTTCCACGTTTCTTCTACAACCATGAGTATATACATGAAATAATTCAAGTATTATATTGGTATGATAAAATTACTCGAGAATGAATTTGGCATCGAAATGACGATTTTACCCTTGTGGTCAAAATAGGCCATACGTGGCTAGAATCACTTGTTTTTGGGATTGAGGCTATGGATATGAATAGCATGAGTGGGAATATTGTTATAACACATACGAGATGACTTAAACATGAGAATTATCAATTTTATTGGATTAAGTGAATTGGGCTCAAAAAGGGCCCAAAATGTGAAAGAAGAAATGGGCCAAAAATGGGTCAAATGACCCATTCTTCCATTGACCTTCTAGACATGAGTGAATATTGTCGTGAAAATTATGGAATTGATTAAACATGAGTTATATGATGTATTACACATTGATTTTTGTGGGCTAAGATAATATGTGTTAATGGGCCAATTTGAGGCCCAAAATGAAGCCAAAATGCATGGACCCAAGAGGAAAATGATCCATTCTTCCATTTGACCAAGAGTATATGGAATTTAATGCCCAAGTATTGGATAAGTATGACTTGAGTACAATATAAAGGCCAAAATATCAGATTTTTATTCCATTCTAAGTCTCATGCTTTTCTAGACATTTCTTGAAGATATTTTCTCTCCTTTTCAAACCCTAAGACATTTCTTGGAGCAAGATCATCATTTTTCAAGCTTGGGTAAGTAACTATTATTATGGATTAATATATTATATGCATGAGAGAGTATGGAAATCATGTTGGTTATGCTTGGAGGTGTTGAACATGGTACTTTGTGTTTTTATATAAGATTTGTGATCCATGAGATTCAAGCTTGAATTATGACTTGTGACTTTGATGAAAGAGCATGGTATGGATAAAATATGGACATGTATGGTGTGCTTTTGTTATTAAACTTTTTATTTTTCTCTAAGTGTAAATTGTGGGATTTTGGCCGATATGTGCTATGAGGTGTATTAAGGTAAGTTGATGGATTATTTGTGATGTGGTGTGGATAAGAAAGTGTAAAGGAGAAGTGTTGTGGTGAAATGTATTGATTATCATGTATTGGTCAATGTTGGAAATATTGTGGGATTTTTGGAATAATAATTTCATCAATGGTTTTGTCAAGGGGAAATGGCATGTTTAAAGGCAAACATGTGACTCATTGACGTTATATGCATTTGTAAAGTAGTTGGTGGTTAATGTAAATCCCGTTATGTATTTGTGTTGTAGAGTGACACATAAATAAGGAGCGGAACTATTGTATGAACATCTAAGATTGTATATCCGTATTGAGAGTACAAGGTATGTAAGGTTACTCTGTCCGTATCTTTCTGCGGCAAATAGTATTCACATTGAAATTACGCTTGTTCCATCCCGAAATGTGCTAAGGTATCCCATATCCGGTTATCCATGGTCATTGTCATAAATTTCCTACTCATTGATCATTGGTGAATCTCATGTCTCATATTCATGGTTAATGTTCCAAAAGTTCAGCTAAGGTTATGTTCTAATGTTCCAATAGTGATTATACTCATGTCTCTTGTTCATGGATTATTGTCCAAGGGTTCCAATAGTATTATGTTTCCACGAAGGCTATGTTTCCAATAATTTTTATTGCATGTTTATCACTCATTGATTATTGATCCAAAGCTTCAAATAAAGTTGTGACTATCATTGTATTGATCTCTCATAAACAAAAATATCAATCTCTCACAAGTAACAGTATCAATCTCAAAAGTATAGAAATGAAGTAAGAATAAAGTAATGCATATTGATTGTGTTCATGGGTGTTATCCATGGGGTGCAAACACCCGCATGATGATGTTTATTTATCCATGGGGTGCAAGAACACCCGCATGATGATATGATTTTATCCATGAGGTGAAAAGAATACCTGCATGATGATGATATTTTATCCATGGGGTGAAAAGAAAACCTGCATGATGAGGGCCCAGACAGTATATGAGTGAGGTAAAAGTAAAGTAAAGTAAAGGCAAGAGAAAGAAAGAATGTAATGTACATGGTTCCCTACATATACAGAATGGTGACCTATTCACATTGAATATTCGCTTACATTTGTTCCATCCCAGTATTTTTATCTCAGGTAGTTTTATATGAGCCTTACATACTCAGTACTTTCATCGTACTGACCCCTCTTGGGGAATTTATCTTACTTGCTGCAGGTGCAGGTACTAGTAGGCCGCCACAGTAAAGTGCCAGTTGTTCGCTGTTCATTGGTGAGCTCCATCTAGTTCGGGGCTTCTCCAAGTCACTGTTGTACATGTGTTTTAATTTTGAATATGTTGAATAAAGCGGAAACTTGTCCCGTCTTTCAGTTGGTGTTGGTAGTTACATCTGCTAGAGGCTTTTGTAGACATACATGGGTATATGAATGTAAGAGGTGTATGATACGAAATGGCCCTAATGGCCATAGTTGGATACAATGTACATGTTTTCCATGACTTCCGCCAATGGCATTTTATATTTCTTTAGTTACATGAGATAGTATGTTATTCATAAAGAGACATGCATGTGAACGAACGTGAGCAAAGATTGGTTCTCTCGGGCCATGTCGGCCTCGGGTGCCAATCACGCCTGGTTGGGATTTGGGGCGTGACAAAAGTGGTATCAGAGCAGGTCGGTCTAAGGGTGTCTACAAAGCCGTGTCTGAGTAGAGTCTTACTTATCAATGTGTTGTGCACCACATTTATAAATAGGAGGCTACGGGACATTTAGGATGTTGTTTCTTTTCTTCAGTTCTAGATCGTGCAATAGAGCCAGTATTATAAGTTGAATTGTATCTGACCATGGTAAATGTTTCTCTTTGATATAGTAATAATGCCGAACACCAGAAGAGGAAAAGGTAAAGGTAAGCAGGTTGATATGCCTGCTGGAGAAGGAATGAGCAGATCACCACCTGACCAAGCTAGTCAAGGTGGGGCTGATATTGACATTGCATCACGGTCTTCTCCTACTCTTCCATCTTTTGAAGAGCTGGGAGGTAAAGAAGTACCGACAGAACCTCTTGTAAATGCGACTGTTTAGGATATAAGAAATGCGGTGCACTTGTTGACTCAGATAGTCGTTGCACAAAATCAAGGACAAGTTGGTCCAGTCTTTGCACAAAAGAGGGGTAGTCAAATGCAAAGGTGAATGGCACAAGCATTTGAAAGAGAGCCGCCTAAGAGGGCTAGATTTAGGGGACAGCCCATGGCATCCCGAGGAGGATTTGGGCCTTGGATTGTTAACAGACCTCCCAGACCATTATTTTCTCATTCTACAGTAAATGCTCTACCTCGATCCCAAGGGGTTAGAGGCAGCCAGTTTGGGCAAAGAAGTGAGATTCAGGATTCACGAATAGTGGGGTCTCAAGCACAGGGAGGTATGAGCCAATTGAAACCTCCCCGTCAATCGTGTCAGTGCTGTGGAAGGTATCATTTGGGTGAATGTCTGTTGGGGACAAATCTTTGATTTTGGTGTGGTATAGAGGGGAATAAAATGAGAGAGTGTCCACAAAAGAGCACAGGTACAGTATTCATATTTTTTTTTATTGACCCGTATTCTCCCTTATGATATATTACACCATTGATTGTGGAACGAATTTGAAGGACACCAGACACTAGTTGGTGAATTTAGTATAGTTAAAAGAACCTACCATAATGATATAGTAGATGTTGTGATCATTGATGATTAAGTACTCTTAAAAGCGTCACTCATGAAAGGTATAACGGAATTCAGAAAGAATGGAAAAGTGACCCTATACAACATGCCATGTGAAATTGTTGAAAGAGTATAATGGTAAGATAGAAAAAAAAATGATGAAATCAACGTACCCATATTTGTTTCAAATTGAAGAAAAGGTTCAAAATGTGGAAATGGACCAATAACAAGTAAGTAGCTATGAGCTTCACGTGTCTATATATGTATAGGCAAATATAGAGATGCATGCGTTGTAATTTACACGACATTGTTAACATTCGAGGACGAATGTTTCTAGGGGGGGGGGGAATGTAACACCCTGTACCTTCCCAACCCTATGTGATGATGTTGAACAATGGTTACTTAGGTGTCGAGATGCCATGAGTATGTATTTGGTAATGTTAAGGATGAGAAAATTAAAATTTGGCTTCATACATGTGATTAGCCCTTCATAAGAGTTGTTTTGTGATTTTTGTGGTACATTTGTGGGGTTCAAAATGAGGCTAACAGGACCTCTAAACAAAGGATATTCAAGGTAAGAAGTAAGCTAAAGAGTAGGATTTGAAGTATCTAACCAAACCCACGAAGAAAAGTCGAAAAATGAAATTTTCAAAAATGTTAAATCTGGGGCGTGATGGAGGGTGTGCCACGCTGATCTGGGCTAAATTTTTTAGTCCATAGGCAGAAATATGGCGCGCACAAGGGCGTGCCACACTGGTTTTGCCATTTTTCGAAAATTGGAAATTTTCTAAGTCCTAAGGGTGCCCGGTGACGTATCGAGTGAATTTTTGCCACGTTTATCATACAACCATGAGTATATACATGAAATGATTCAAGTATTATATTGGTATGATAAAATTACTCGAGAACGAATTTGGCATCGAAATGACGATTTTACCCTTGTGGTCAAAATAGGCCATACGTGGCTAGAATCACTTGTTTTTGGGATTGAGGCTATGGATATGAATAGCATGAGTGGTAATATTGTTGTAACACATATGAGATGATTTAAACATGAGAAATTATATATTTTATTGGATTAAGTGAATTGGGCTCAAAAAGGGCCCAAAATGTGAAAGAAGACATGGGCCAAAAATGGGTCAAATGACCCATTCTTCCATTGACCTTCCAGACATGAGTGAATATTTTTGTGACAATTATGGAATTTATTAAACATGAGTTATATGATGTATTACACATTGATTTTTGTTGGCTAAGATAATATGTGTTAATGGGCCAATTTGAGGCCCAAAATGAAGCTAAAATGCATGGGCCCAAGAGGAAAATGATCCATTCTTCTATTTGACCAAGAGTATATGGAATTTAATGCCCAAGTATTGGATAAGTATGACTTGAATACTATATAAAGGCCAAAATATCAGATTTTTATTCCATTCTAAGTCTCATGCTTTTCTAGACATTTCTTGAAGATATTTTCTCTCCTTTTCAAACCCTAAGACATTTCTTGGAGCAAGATCATCATTTTTCAAGCTTGGGTAAGTAACTATTATTATGGATTAATATATTATATGCATGAGAGAGTATGGAAATCATGTTGGTTATGCTTGGAGGTGTTGAACATGGTACTTTGTGTTTTTATATAAGATTTGTGATCCATGAGATTCAAGCTTGAATTATGACTTGTGACTTTGATGAAAGAGCATGGTATGGATAAAATATGGACATGTATGGTGTGCTTTTGTTATTAAACTTTTTATTTTTCTCTAAGTGTAAATTATGGGATTTGGGCCGATATGTGCTATGAGGTGTATTAAGGTAAGTTGATGGATTATTTGTGATGTGGTGTGGATAAGAAAGTGTAAAGGAGAAGTGTTGTGGTGAAATGTATTGATTATCATGTATTGGTCAATGTTTGGAATATTGTGGGATTTTTGGAATAATAATTTCATCAATGGTTTTGTCAAGGGGAAATGGCATGTTTAAAGGCAAACATGTGACTCATTGACGTTATATGCATTTGTAAAGTAGTTGGTGGTTAATGTAAATCTCGTTATGTATTTGTGTTGTAGAGTGACACATAAATAAGGAGCGCGACTATTGTATGCACATCTAAGATTGTATATCCGTATTGAGAGTACAAGGTATGTAAGGTTACTCTGTCTGTATCTTTCTGCGGCAAATAGTATTCACATTGACATTACACTTGTTCCATCCAGAAATGTGCTAAGGTATCCCATATCCGGTTATCCATGGTCATTGTCATATATTTCCTACTCATTGATCATTGGTGAATCTCATGTATCATATTCATGGTTAATGTTCCAAAAGTTCAGATAAGGTTATGTTCTAATGTTCCAATAGTGATTATACTCATGTCTCTTGTTCATGGATTATTGTCCAAGGGTTCCAATAGTATTATGTTTCCACGAAGGCTATGTTTCCAATAATGTTTATTGCATGTTTATCACTCATTGATTATTGATCCAAAGCTTCAAATAAAGTTGTGACTATCATTGTATCGATCTCTCATAAGCAAAAGTATCAATCTCTCACAAGTAACGGTATCAATCTCAAAAGTAAAGAAATGAAGTAAGAATAAAGTAATGCATATTGATTGTGTTCATGGGTGTTATCCATGGGGTGCAAACACCCGCATGATGATGTTCATTTATCCATGGGGTGCAAGAACACCCGCATGATGATATGATTTTATCCATGAGGTGAAAAGAATACCTGCATGATGATGATATTTTATCCATGGGGTGAAAAGAACACCTGCATGATGCGGGCCCAGACAGTATATGAGTGAGGTAAAAGTAAAGTAAAGTAAAGGCAAGAGAAAGAAAGAACGTAATGTACATGGTTCCCTACATATACAGAATGGTGACCTATTCACATTGATTATTCGCTTACATTTGTTCCATCCCAGTATTTTTATCTCAGGTAGTTTTATATGAGCCTTACATACTCAGTACTTTCGTCGTACTGACCCTTCTTGGGGAATTTATCTTACTTGCTGCAGGCGCTGGTACTAGTAGGCTGCCACAATAAAGTGCCAGTTGTTCGCTATCCATTGGTGAGCTCCAGCTAGTTCGGGGCTTCTCCGAGTCACTGTTGTACATGTGTTTTGATTTTGTATATGTTGAATAAAGCGGAAACTTGTCTCGTCTTTCAGTTGGTGTTGGTAGTTACATCTGCTAGAGGCTTTTGTAGACATACGTGGGTACATGAATGTAAGAGGTGTATGATACGAAATGGCCCTAACGGCCATAGTTGGATACAATGTACATGTTTTCCATGACTTCCGCCAATGGCATTTTATATTTCATTAGTTACATGAGATAATATGTTATTCATAAAGAGACATGCATGTGAACGAATGTGAGCAAAGATTGGTTCTATCAGGCAATGTCGACCTCGGGTGCCAATCATGCCTCGTTGGGATTTGGGGCGTGACACCATCTTTGCCACCAGGAATAAAGTTTGACATTACCAATGCTATAATACAGTTGTTGAACTTGAAGGGAGTGTTCACAGGCCTCCTTAATGCTGATGTGAATCTTCATCTGATGAATTTTGTAGGGATTTGCACTTCCTACAACCTACCTAGTGTGGGTTAAGATGCTATTAAACTGTGGTCATTTCCTTTCTCTCTGACTGGAGAAGACACTCTACAGTTGATCGAGCTACTATATAGGTCGATCATTAATTGGAAAAAGCTAAAGACTCAGTTTTTGGAGCAATTTTTTCCACCTTCCAGAATGTTGCAGTTGAAAGATGAGATTTATAACTTTAGGTAATTACATTTGGAAGCGTTGTATGAACTTGGTTGAGGTTTAACAAGAAACTGCAAAATTTCCCAAATTTCAAAATATCGGGTCGTACTTTGCTTGAGATCTTCTATAGAGGTTTGAATGCAAACAATAAGGCTATAGCAGACACTGCAATCGGTGGAGCAATTATGAGTTTTACTTAGAAGCATGATACTGAGATTCTATATAGGATCACTAAAACCAACCGGAGTTGGAACACTAGAGAGACAGACACGACTACAGAAACTTATGTGATAGGAGCATCCGCAGAACAACGTATGGTTGATGATTTTATAGCCCAAAAGTCAGCATAATTAAGGACTGAATTCAGTGAGTTCCCAAAATAGTTTGCAGCTGTGGAGTTCGAAAAGGTGAATGTTGTTGGTTCACAAGGTAATGCACCTAGACATGATGACTCTGATTCTAAGAAAGAGGCTAAATATCTAGATGATTGGGTGGTGGGTTTTTGAGCCAAAGGCCAAGGGTTTAATTAAGACAATTAGCGCTCTGGTCAAGGCAACCAAGGTCGGAACTACTATAAAGACAATAACTACAATAGGTTTGGGTATAGAGATAAGAGTAAAGGGAGAGATGGTGATTAGAAAAGAAAGGATAATTATAAAGATAGAAGTGGATTGTATGTTACACTGAGGAACTGTGAAGCTGATTTGAGTAATTTGAGAATAGAAGACATTCTTGATAAAGTGGTGAAAAAGGCTGTGGAGCCTCAAAGCTCTTCTATCCCATCTATGTTATGCATTCTTGGGAGTCAACAACACTTTGTCAGTTATTATTGTAGTTGATTTGGTAGATTGGAAGGTTGATGCTCTAGTTTCTATTTTACAGAAGTTCAAGAGGGCCATTGGTTGGTCCATTGCTGATATCATTAGGATTTCTCTTTGAATTTGCACGCATAAAATCCAACTTGAGCTAGATTATGTTCCTAGTATTTATCATCAACAAAGACTTAATCTGCCTATGCAAAAGGTATTTAAGAAGGAATTTATTAAGTGCTCTGATACTGGTGTGGTTTACCCTATTAACTATAGTAAATGGGTAAGCCCGATTCAATGTGTGCTGAAAAAGGGTGGAATCACTATGGTTCCAAATGAGAAGAATAAGATTATTCCTATAAGGCTAGTCACTGGTTGGATAGTATTCATCAATTAGAGGAAGCTGAATGCATGGACTGAAAAGGATCACTTTTCGATGTCTTTCATGGATTAGATGTTAGACTATCTTGTTGGTAGAGGATGGTATTATTTTCCTGATGGTTATTCGGGATACAATCAAATTTTGATTCCTCTTGAAGACTATGAGAAGACCACTTTCACTTGCCCATATGGGACATTCGCGTTCAAGAGAATGCCTTTCGATTTGGGTAATGCACCGGCGACCTTTCAGCGTTGCATGATATTTATTTTTTTGATATGGTGGAGGACACTATTGAGGTATTTCTGGATGACTTCTTAGTGGTTAGTGATTTATTTGCAGATTTCTTTGATCATCTAGCTAGTTTTTTAAGGAGATGTGAAAATTACAACTTAGTGCTAAATTGGGAAAAGTACCACCTCATTGTCAAAGAAGGAATAGTTCCTGGTCACAAGATTTTGAAGAAAGTGATTGAGGTCGACAAGTCAAAGATTGAGGTGATTGAAAAATTACCTGCACCAATTTCTATGAAAGGTATTTGGAGCTTTTTGGGGAATGGTGGGCTTTATCATAGATTCAGCAAGGATTTCTCTAAAATTGCATGTCCCTTCTGCAATTTTTTGGAGAAGCAGGTGAAGTTTATTTTTGATGATGAGTGCCTTAAAGCATTAGAGTTTCTGAAAGAGAAATCGGTTTCATCCCTTATTATTGTGTCACTCAATTGGTCTATGTTTTTTAAAGTTGTGTGATGCTAGTGGTATTGCTCTAGGAGCAGTCCTAGGCCAAAGGCGAGAAAATATTATACATTCGATCTATTATGCTAGCAAAACACTTAATCCTGCTCAGAAAAATTATACTGTGACTGAACAAGAGTTGCTTGCTATGGTGTTTGCTTTTGAGAAGTTTTGATCATTCTTGCTTGGCATGAAAGTAATTATGCATACTGACCACACAGTTCTTAGGTACCTTATGGCAAAGAAGGATGCGAAGCCAAGGTTGATTCGTTGGGTATTTCTATTACAGGAATTTGACTTTGAGGTCAAAGATTGAAAGAGGACTGAAAATCAAGTGGCTAACCACTTATCACGGCTTAAAGAAGAGGTAATACTGAAGTTGAAGGATGAGTTTTAGATAGATGACACTTTTCCAAGTGAGCAGGTATTGGCCGCATCCGAAGACTTAATTCCATGGTTTGCAGATTTTGCCAATTATTTGGTAAGTAATGTGGTACCCGAGGATCTTTCATTTCAACAGCAAAAGAAGTTTATGCATGATGTGCAAAAATTCTTCTTGGATAATCCATACTAGTTCTGAATTTGTGCTGACGGACTGATTCGTAGATATGTTCTTGAGGTTAAGATGATGAGTATTCTAGAAGCATGTCATTCGTCACCAGTTAGGATCATCATAGTGGTGCGCGGCCTGCACATAAGATCTTATAATGTGAGTATTAATGGCCCACCATTCATAGAGACGCACATGACTACGCAAGGGCTTGTGACCAATGCCAAAGACAAGGAAACATCTCGCGAAGACAAGAGCTCCCAATTACCATAATAATAGAGCTTGAGTTATTTAATATATGGGGTATTAACTTCATGGGCCCCTTTATGAGATCATATAGTATGAAGTATATTTTAGTGGTGGTCAATTATGTTTCCTAGTGGGTGGAAGCAATTGGGCTTCCAAACAATGAAGGGAAGAGTGTATTCGTGTTTCTGAGGAAGAACATATTTTTTTGAGATTTGGTACTCTAAGGGCAATCATTAGTGATAGAGGCTCACATTTTTGCAATTGTCTGTTTAGAGCCTTGCTTGAGAAATATGGTATGAAACATAGGGTGGAAACACCCTACCATATTCATATGCGTGGGCAAGTTGAGGTCTCCAATCATGAGATCAAGTCCATTTTGGCGAAGACTGTGAATGCCAATAGAATGAACTGGGCTATAAAGTTGGATGATGCACTATGGCTTATCGGACAACATTCAAGGCCCCTATTGGAGCTTCTCCATATTAGTTTGTGTATGGAAAGGCTGCCACTTATTTATTGAACTTGAGCATAAGGCATTGTGCTTGTTAAAGAGGTTGAATCTAGAGTGGAGTAATGCAGTAAAGCTGAGACTTGAACAACTAAATGAGATGGATGAATTTTGTCTTAGAGCATATGAAAGTTCAGCTTTGTACAAGGAAAAGATGAAGTTCGCTTGTTTCCTAGCAAGTTGAAGTTAAAATAGAGGGGGTCGTATCGAGTGGTGATAGTGTTTCCATATGGTGCTATTAAGCTTGAAAATAGTGAGACTCAGAGATTTAAAGTGAATGGCCAAAGGGTAAAGCACTATCTTGGTGACATTGAAGAGGTCAAGATGGTATGTGAGGTGGTTTTTGATGGTGCTTGAGTAATCAGGCACACCCGTGTCATATCGCGATGTTAAATCAGGCATTTCATGAGAGGCAACCCATGGGTTAGTTTGGTGAAGTCTGAGTAGCCTAACTAGCCACGTCGTGCCACAACATTAAATCAAGCGTTGCATGGGAGGCAATCCATGGATTTTGTACTTATTT
Source organism: Capsicum rhomboideum (assembly GCA_031232105.1). Classification (NCBI taxonomy): domain Eukaryota; kingdom Viridiplantae; phylum Streptophyta; class Magnoliopsida; order Solanales; family Solanaceae; genus Capsicum; species Capsicum rhomboideum. Next base: position 126,563,938 of record CP124714.1, read on the forward strand.
CATTTATAGGGTAACATTTTCAAAGTGTGAAGGGATTATGTAGAAAAGAACTTAGGAAATAGAACAAAAACAGAACCCACAAAAGCATTGGACGATCGTTAGAAGTTCCAACAATTGTGGGTTCTGTCGTCAGCAAGAAGTCCAGGAAATTGATTTCCAGGAGTTGGTCCTATGATTAAGCATCCACAATTGTACCAAGATAACACAATTGTGGAATCCATAGTCTTACTAAACTCCTGCAAATCCACTTCCAGGTGTTGGAACCAACGAGTTTAAGGAACGATCGTTGCTAAATACAACGATCTTCCTTAAGCATCGTTGGTTCCCAGGTAAGTTTTCTTCACCCTTTTGGAATGAGGACATACAATAACCATTGTATGATCCCACAATCATAGGTATGAGTCATCGTCCTAAATTTTTAAAATTACCCAATCTGACTCGACCCAACTCAAGCTTTAAATCCTATCTCTTAAACCCTGTAAATCGATATACTCCCACTTGAATTCAAACTCAATTTGCACATCAAATGTATGATTAAAAAAGCAAAAAGGGAGCAATAATCTGATTCTAACCTGGAATCTTGAAGATTTGACTGCTCTCACACTTTTCTACTTCCTAAATACTTGAACTCGTCATTGTTCTAAGAAGTTACACTCTCTACATAAGTAAGTTCCCCTCTCATTTGTTAAAATTATTCATCATTAGTGAAACTAAAAAAGAGGATGAGTAACACATACCTTATAGAGTGCAACCAAATACACCAAATTAAGTTCAGAGAGAGTTGGGTAATTAAAAGAATATATTAATGTGATTTGTGAGTTATTTGTGAGAATGGGCATAGAGGGGGAAAGTCAGAGTACCCCCTTAATGTTCAGATAGGGTCAAATGTGTGAATTTAAATTGGTCTTAGGTCAGTGCAAACTCAATGATGCAACCAATGATCGTTGTTTCTATGTACGATTATTGGTTGGATCGTTGTGGGTGCTTGATTTCAAGATCGCAGGAGTTCATCAGACGATAGCTTCCAACGATCATCACATCATAGTAAGATTGTTTGTAGTAGTCATCTGATGTGACAACCCTAGGATATTTTTGAAAAGGGTTTTCTATGATTGAAAGGACGATGGTCCTTTCATACTACAATCATTCAATTGATTGTCTGTATAAGTTATTGCGTACCTATTTTATTAGACTATGAGACTAATTATTTTTTATACAGGCACCATGGCACCCATATTAAATAAAAAGTATCAAGATAAAGCATCCTGCAAAGAAATAGCCAAGAATCGGGCACTAAAGGACCAACATACGGACTCAGGGGTCGAATCCATCAAGTCTAGTGGTTCAAAGGTTGAGTACTCCACAAGTGACACTGAGGAACAACATAAGCCTTGAACCACAAGATCTATGTCTACTAAGGCCAAGGTTATGACGTCCACAACATTCGTTCTCATGGCTAATCCAATTAAACCTCTCCAGTTTAAAGAGGGAGGACAAGCTACAAACCCAAATAGGGATTAATCAGAGACTGCTGGAGCTAAGGATGAGCTGAGTTCATTTGAAGAGGGTGACTCAGTGAATGGTTCTCGAAGTGCTAATCCAGAATCCTCAAACAGAGTTGAGGCTACAAGTCCACCTCAGAGGGGTATAGAGCCGAGGATAGGGTGTCCCAAAATCTTAGGAGTACTATAATTATGGTATGTCCCTAAACAACAAAGGGAACCAAAAGAAAGGCATTAAAAAGGAACGCCGCATGCTACTTGAGGTACTCCAAAGGGTCCCAAAATTAAATCGAATGTTTGAGAAGTATAAGTCCTGATGGATGAACAAGAAAGAACGTGGCTATAGTTCTGAGTTGGTGCATGAATTCTAAGAAAACAATGCAACAACTATTGAGAACTTGACTCCTTCGGGGGAGGAGAATAATATAAGAAAGCAGCCCAAATTAGACGTGGTGATTGTGCAGGGTATGGAGATTGACATCTCTGAAAAGGCAATTGCTAAAGTACTTTTTGGTGATGAATTTGAGCCATCAGTTAAGACTCCAGAGTATGACTACCATATGAATGATTTGAAAAAGGTGAAGTAGTTGAATAAGGAGGATAAGTTATTGCATTACAAGTAGTTGGTCGACTATATCTCGAAGGCAAAAGAAGAGGTCGAATAGGTTAGTGGTGCTTTTATCGACAAACACATACTAAGCTTCATTGCAAAGGCTTGGTGGTCCATTGTCAAACACTACATAAATCTGACCAAAAATATCAAAACACTAGTGTGGATAAAGTAGTGATGGTGGCAGCCTTGATGGTAGAGTTGGAGTTAAACATTCTGCAAATCATTAAGGATGAGATTCGGGAGAGGGTGATACTTTTACACACCACTTTTCCCTTTCCTAGCTTGGTGACACTGCTATGTTAGAAGTCGAGTGTGCCTTCTATTCTGACTGTTGATAGGTTCATCCGATCGACCAAGACCATAGATATAGCATTTATCAAAGACTATATGAACTCAATGGCTTGAGCTTGGGGTCTTTTACCTGATTTAGCTCCATAGGCATCGAAGGGGTCTACTCCTACTACAGAGATTCCAGCTTCTGAAGTTGGTCCTACTTCATCAGCCACACAGCACCCTCAAGTGCCCTTCAGTTTGTGCCTATTAGCTACACCTTGGTTCCTATGATATTTTCAGAGAAGAAGATCAAAAACTAGGCTATTTAGGATGTATAGATCAAGAAATTCGAGGAAGGGGTAAAACCCTATGTGATGGGGTTAAGGCTACAGTGTGGGGTATGCAAACCAAATTTGATCGATTTGAGAGATGCATGATGGACAAGTTAGAGAGTTTTCAGAAACCTGATTTGAGTATGGTCACAACTGAGCTTTCCTCACTTAAGCTAGTTGTGAAGGAGCTTTTTGAGCAGAAGATTCTGGTTATGCAGCCTCCACCGGTCCTAACTTTTGAGAATTTTTATATAAACATGGATATATAAGTGTCAAAATTTTATACCTTGGCCTCTATAGATGGGGGCAAGGGTAAGGAGGTAGATGAGGTAGTGGATGATATGGGTAACGATGTGCAGCCCTATAAGAAGAGAAAGAGAAAGGATAAGTATGGGAAGAAGAGTAGAGAAAAAAAGAGCTAGAGGACCTCTAAGGTTCATATGTCGGAGCGGAGTGAAGTCCTCACTAATATTGATGTTGTTGTTGTTGAGAGTGGAGCGGTATAGAGATTTCCCCCATGACATTGTCTTTGAGTGCACCGGCCACCACCTATGCCAACTTGAGTGAGAGTGCCACGACCACTGGAGATGGAGAGCATAGAGGGGTTGCGTCTGTGACCCCAATTGATCAGTCCATGACTCGTGCCTAGTGCGCCACAGGTATGTATCTACCATAGTTCTTTACTTTTTCGAGTTTTGTGTTGGGGATAGTGGCACAATTTCTAAGTTGGGGGTGGAGGTGTATCGACATTTGAGAGTTTCTATTGCCATGTGTTTTCCCTCGGATGCACTATCTAGTTAGAACTGGCATGTTTAGGAGTTTAATTTATGCTTCTATTTTATTTTTGTGTTGTTTGTATAACCAAGAGAAAAATAGGAGAACTTTGCGTAGTTAGAATAAATAAAACGTGAAATCTGTGTTTTAAAATTTTATGTTTAAATGATGCCCCTCTGTAAAAAGATTATATGTTTGTTGTGTCGTGTGCTTACTGTGAATTTTGATCAATATGGATCTTGTCATGGCATTAGGACTATGAATGTGATAACTGTAGCCTAACTATGAATGAACCAGATAGGTAGTAATTGTGTGTGTAGCCCTGAGTCATGCATATTGTGAGGTAATTACTGAGTTCGGTGTGTGGGGGGGGGGGGATCTAGAACTTGTCCGGTTAGTCTCGCCAAAGTTATAGGATAGTAGGTTAGAAAAGGATCATAGGTCTTTCTTGAATAGACACTCTAAGCCTAAAAAGCCTACCAAATGGAATGTAATATCCCCTGATCCCAAACTTTGAGCCTAAATAGACCTTTTTATTGAACCAGCCCATTCACCTTCCCAATTCATTTACAATAAACCTACTTTGGCCCTGGTCCCTCCTTGGACATTGTGCACCTCAACTCAGAAAAATCTCCTAAGTTGAGGGTGGCTATCGTAGGGGTGCATGACAAAAATTAGGTATGTCAAAAAAGTTAGTAAATGAAAAAGGAATCCGAGTGGGGTCTTGTGTAAAATAGAAAGAAAAGAAAAAAAAAATGGTAAAGAAGAGTTGAAAAAAGGAAAAAAAAAAAGAGAAAAAGAAAAGAAAAAAAGTAGTAAAAAGAAAACAGCACTTGAGGTACGAAAAAAAAGGGAGAAAACTAAAAGAAGGTAGGAAAGTGGAGCCAAAAAGTAGTGTAGTTCCAAGGAGGAATAAGTCACTTGATATATATGTACCATACCATCCCCAACACTACATTACAAACCAATAAAAGTCCTATAGTGATTCTAACTCCACTGTCCAAAAAACTAAGGCGTAGAAAATAAGGGCAAGCCTATGGTATTTCATGCACACTATCTGAACTTTTTTATGAGAGTGAGTGCTTAGATTTAGTCCCCGTCCCTATATTTATTATGTATTCTGAGTGTTAGGGACTTCTTTGAAATAAGGGTGTGGGGATTGCATGGTAGTTGCTGCTTGTTTGGGTAGTGTCATTAGTTTGAATGCTAGGTCGTCTGTTGAGAATGTAATGCCATTTCTTGATCCTTTTTTTCATGATTAGTGGCTTGTGTACACATAGTGAATTTTGGTTTTAATGATGTTGTAATGAGCCAAACTGTCGTTACGTGTGAAAATGCCCAAAAAATAATTTTTGATAAATAATTAGCCCAAAATGGACCCAGAAAAAATTAAATTGAGATGGAAAGATGAGGCCCAAAAAGGGGTTGGGTTGGACTATCAATAACCACTACAACAATCTGGTAACAGCTGCAGCGGTACCGCTATAGTGGTAGATGGAAGTAACCCAACCGATTAATTTTTAAAACACCTTTTTCTTTTTATTTCCCTAGGTCGCCCCCTTCCTTCAAAAACACTCTCCCTATCTCTCCATCCATAAGATTTCAAAGGCCAAGGTTTATGAGAGCAGTTTCGAGGCACACTCGAAGGTAACCTGACATCAGAATACGCTTAGCACGCACTGGTCAGTCACCCCTCTCTGAAGCAGCATGTTTCGTCTAAAAGATAAGTTATGGTTTACTTTGTAGCAACTATACTCGGCCTAGATTCACTTAACAGTAATAATAATGTTGGAAATCTCATGCATTAGGCCTATGGGCACGGAGTTGGAAGGATGGACTCGTTAAAATTTGGCTAGGCTCAGATATGTTGTGTGGTTGTGCATTATGTTGATACTTGTTGAGATAAGGGACAGATAGAATTGTGTAGTGAATATGCATAACTAAATATCTTCCAGGGATTTTGACTATAGTGGGAAGTTAGATGATATAGTGAGGGATAGTAAAAGGGAGCTAAGGAAACTTGAGTAATTCTAAATGTCATACATGTTCGGATTGCACTAAAATAAGTGGCTAAAAGGTGAGGTATAGCAAGTTGGGGTAGTAAGTAGCATAACCACATACCGTGACTGATGAGTGTACATAAAAGAGTAATGTTGTGAATTAAATGAGAGGATTCTTGTTAGAAGTAGTTAGGGAGATTAGAAGGTAACGTGAAAAACTTGAAATTGGGATGTGGATAGAGAGAAAGTGAGTGATAATGTGAACTTGGGTTACGGCAGCCCTGCAGGGGTGTATGGTAAATCATGGTTGCAAATATATATGTGCAGATTATGGTCACTGATCCAATGAGTTAGACAATTGATGTAACATTAGACTTGATTGACCTGTGTTAGTTTGTGAACCGAGCAACTGTGTTTATCTTTTGTATGAATTATGATTTATTGATTTCATGCACACGTTCATATGCATTATAATGATATTGTGTGATGATGGGGCGGGTACCAAATCGGTAAAAATATGATATATTGTGATATGGGTCGAGTACCACGCCGGTATGGATATGATATGTTGTAATATAGGTCGGGTACCATACCGGTATGATATGATATGGTTGATTTTGATAAGATGGATGAGAAGGGATAAGGAGAGATGATGCACATATCTTGCATACTTGCATTCATTCATTTGTATTTTTCATGTATTTCCAGTGTATATATATTTTCATTTATGTTCGTGTTGTGGTGAATTGTGAAAAAGAACTATAAAAGTATAAAGGGGTCCATGTGCAGACCAGCTGTTTGATGTGGATCGACTATCCCTTGAGTGAACTGGTTGTGATAGGATAGGGTTGTCAACACTCTAAGTTCTTAGCGGTGGTGTAGTTTGGGGTGCTTGGTGGTAGTTATTTACCAGGAAAATAGGGGCAAAGGTGGTTTCAGAATTGTGGATACCATGAAGATAATATAATTAAGAGTAGAAGAGGTATGGGTTGGAATGGACAGTCAAAGGACAAAGATATACAAAAATATTAAATTACATGTAGGTCATAGACATACTAAATATAGGTCACAGACATGCTAAATATAGGTCACAGAGATACTAATGTAGGGTGCTAGAAATTGTTTAATTGGGATTCAGAATCGATACTTTACTTGATGCTAAAATATCTCCGTATTTGTTATTGATTTTTTTTATTTCTAACCCTAGTCGGTCGATGATGTTTACCAGTACATGTGGTTGTACTGATGCTATACTTACTCTACCTTCAATCAGGAGAATAGCCATAGTGCAGGTTAGTTGGTATTTCTATAGTAGCGATGCCGATCACTCAGCAGCAGCTTCTGTCATCTTTATTCTGCATGGATGTTGTGTCTTGGATGTCCCTACTCCTTGTTTAGTGCTCTTGTACCGATTTAGGCTTGTTTATGGGGATTTTTTATTACTTTTCTTCTGCATTTCTTTTATGTATCCAATGTATTGAACGAAATTGTATAAGGAATAAATTGAATAATCATAGTTGGTTTCAAGTTGTTATTTAGATAATTAAGTTTAAGGTGGTTTTTGAAAAATGGTTAACTTCCACATTTGATTAAGTGATGAGGTTTCTAAGGTTCTCCTATCTGGGGTAGGCGTAGTTAGGTGCCCCCATGATCCGGTGGGTGGGGTCGTGACAATGTTGGAGAGGGTTGAACTTGTGTTTTGATTCATGCGTGCTTAAGTTGATTTTTTAAAGTATGATTGTCGTAGTACTCTAGAATTTCTATTGGCTAAGCATCATTTAGGTTGTGTTTTAGTTTTAGTTATGTTTTGTTCACCTGAGGACATACAAATATTCTATGTTGAGGGTGTTGATGTGTCGTGGACTTATGACACTTTTGACTCTTAAAACAAAGGAAATTACTAGATTAAAGGTCTATTTTTGTGGGTATGATGTATTTTTATGGTGTTTGCTGGTGAAACAGATTTGGAGAAGTGAAGTGCAGGATTTTGGACTTAAAGGCATTAGACTAGCTAACCAACAATCGTACATAGGATCAATGGTCATTTTATGATATCATGGGAAGAATCTGAGAAGGTGAAATATGAAGGAGAATAGATGAGAGATCCCACGATCGTTCTATGATACAATGAACTCCTCTTGAAGATCGTACGATAATTATCCTGTAAAGTAAAAATCAAAAGAAGAAACTACGAGGGGAAGTGACTATCGTAGGAGGAAAGGACAAGCTCGTCCTGAGCACCGTTAAGAAACATCAGCAAGTGTGCAAAAATCAGTCTTCCAAACAGCGAGAACAAAGGATAATTGTGGTATCTACCACGATCGTATCTTCCTTTGTCTGAGGCGTTGACTCAACAAATCTTATTGTCTTTAGGATAGGTTTTCTTTAAGTCTATAAATACTCCTAATAGGCTTAATATTTTAGTTTACACTCTATTGATACTTTTGAGTCATATTGTTGTTCTTTGAAGTATAAACATCGTTTTTTAGGGTTTTAATTAAAATTGAGATTTATGGTTTTCATCTTCTTCTTCGTAAGTTCATAATTATGATTTTTGTTCAGAATTATTATTGTGTGCTTGCAATTATGAGTAGCTAAACACTACAACTAGGTTTGTAGGAACCATGACGGATTAATGAAGTATTGTTCAAAGTACAACATGATTCTCAAAGGATGTTTGTTCATGTATTGTGATTCTCTTCGGTTTGATTGCTTTTTGACAGTGGCCAATGCTAGAACTTGCCTTATCCATACTCTCAACAAAAGAAGGTGCAACGAATGGGAAAAGAGAATTAACAACAAGATTTAGAGCTATTTGCCTCCATTTAATTAGCTTGAGCCGGTAAAAGGGATAGCTAATATGGGATCAATGATAGGGGTTAGTAATGCAAGACTCATGAGACGTTAATTCGCGATTGGGGGTAGTTGTCTAATAGGGGTGTAAATTTGTTTAGATGAACATAACCTATCAATTCTGCATGCCAAAAACCGGGAGATATCACTAGTGCGACGAACCTACGATGTTATGAAGTTATGGAACACAGTCCTAGTGCCTCTCATTTCTTGATTATAAATCCAATGAAATCTACAATTATTACTATTGAAATTCTAAATTAGAAAAACCCCTTTGTTTCTGGAGATTATTTACTGATTTCTCAGATAAACACTTGATAAATATTTTAACCTATTCTTCGTGGGATCAATCCCAACGTAGTTGGGTTCTATATTTGATCAACGACTACTTTATACCATTATCGGAGGTGTAATTTGGGCAACATCAAATACCACATATATAACTTTTTTAAGCAACTTTTAGGCTTTATAGGCAATTTTATTGATAATTAAAAAACAAAAATAACAATATCTTATTAGGCCCAAAAGTGACCGATCCAACGAAAATAAAGGCCCAAATACTTAAGAGACAAAACTTAGCAAGAAAATTGAAACCCTGCATTATTTATGTGTCTTGTCTATTTTTTTTGATAGATTAGGAAATTCATCTCTCTTGAGCTAGTTGGTGGCAGGTTCTTTCATCAAAAGTCTGGCTTCACTCTCTCTTCGACAAGGTGAGTGTTTCCTTCTAAATTTTTTATTCTCCTTTATTATTCACTTTGGCATCTATTTTGATGTGAACCTTTCTGTTGCTTGCGATGGAGAGTGGCTCTCTGCTATGGATCTCCAAGCTCGTACATGCTTGCACCACCTCCCTTTTATCTTTTGGTTTATCCATTCAAGGTATATTGCTCTATCTCTTCCTTTCCATTCTTACATTATTTTGTTGTTTTGGATCTGACCCATTGTGATTTGCTCTTCCAGTAATTTATCTCTAATTTTTAGCTCTTTATTATTGGACTTTATTCTTAGGTTAGTCTTTACTCCATCGATTCCCCTTCTTCTCATCCTTCTCAATGTTATATATTTGTTGTGGTAACACTCGATTCTTTGTGCTGAATGTTTCTCCTTACTCGCTGCCTTCTTTATGCCTGGGTAATTGATGTGGTGTGCTCTCATTTACCTGTGATTGGTTTTTTATTGAATCTGATGTTGGGAATATATAATCTGTCTAAATTGATTAGATTTTTCCCCTTACTTGGTAGTTCAGTAAAGCTTTTATATTCATATTGCCCCGTTTCTTCCAAGGCTAGAATAGCCATGTAGTCTGCTACAGAGTTGCCTTCCTTGTAAGTATGTTGTATGGTTGTGTCACAAATATCCATTAGAGCCTTGATATCTTTAACTATAACACTGATTTGCCATGGTATTTTCCATTTTCCACTTAGCACTTTTTGCATCAATAAAGTATTTGTTTCTATGATTCATCTATCATAGTTTTCTGCTATACACAGTAATTATTGATCTTATTGTCACGACATTTGCTTCTATGTTGGTAGCATATGGAATAATGGTTCACTGTGCTACAATCACATCTCCCTTATATTCCCTAATCCAAAATCCATAAGAACTCCTACCCAAATTTCCTCTACTATCCCCATCTGTATTACACTTAGCAGTACCTTTAGGAGGGGGTTTCCCGAGTACTTTTTGTTGGTACATCCTAAGGGTATAGTTCTTTAGATAATCCACTCTATTTGGCCATTGGTTTGGTATGTTCCTCAATCTAGGGAATTTAGTTTGAATCAAATGCCAAATATTTGTGTTCACTTGTAGCACTAACCTATTGAAACCTTGTTTTCCCTTATGCTTCATGGTATTTCTTCTCTTCCATAGCTCCCAAATGATGATGGAAGGGACTTCCTTCATTATCTGCCTGAATTTTGTGTTTCTTTTGTTGTCCACCATTTAACATAAGTTGTGAAAGTTGTAGACCTTCTGGATTTATTCCTTCTCAAATAGCAAACATTCTCTATAGCTTTTTAGCTTTACGAGAGGTTAGAAAAACATGGGTCATAATTTCCCTTTTAGGATTGCTATAACAATAGCATCTGGAAGGATAACTGATCCCTATTTTCTGCAGAACTTCATCAACTGGCATCCAAAATTTCCATGCTCTCCATAGGTTAAATGTCATCTTGAATGGTAAACCTTTGCTTCATATATGGCTAAATATGTCCTCAATCTCCTCTCTGTGTCTTACCAGGCAATCCTTAATGTAAAGTCTCCATTTTGTTCTAACATTCAAATTGGTCTATCCAATCCCTTGTTCTGAAAAGAGGGTATAATGCTAGAAGTGATATGATGCACAATCTCCTCAGGAAGATATTGGGCTAAATATTCGGTATTCTAGTTCCCCTCTTCTGCAGATTTATTAATATTTATCTTTTCATCTTCCAACACTTCTAGTAATTCTCATACCAGAAACTGGAATCCCCATATTTTACTTGCCATAAAATCTGATGCTCTACTAGCTCTCTTACCAAGACCATCTTTTTACAGGTTGTGGATGCCCATCTAGCTGTTGCAATAATTTGGTACATCTTTTTACAATATTGATTCACCATGTAAGAGCTCCACATGGTTGGTTTGGTTCTGAGATACCACCATAATTTACAAAATAATGCATTAGGCATGTCATGTAATGATCTAAAACCAATGCCTTCCTAATCCTTGGGTAGGCAGATGTCTTCTTATTTTACCTTGTGTCGTTTTCTATATTTTGACCTGTTTCCCCCAAAAATATCTATTGAAAATTCTATGCAGCTGATTAATGACTCCTTTGGGGGGGGCTCAAAGCTGACATTAAGTGAAGAGGCATACTCTGAAGCACATGAGTAATCAACACAGTTCTTCCTCCAAAGAGAATAACCTGCCTTGCCAAGATAGGATTCTATTGGCTATCTTTTTCACCATTGAGTCATAAAAATAGATCTTGTTCCTACTATAAAAAATAGGACAACCAAGATATTGAAAAGGAAAATTTCTTTGTCTTATGCATGCTACCTATTTAATTTTGGCTACTAGGGCTGGTGCAATCTTGTCATGCACATAGAAGGCTACTCTTATATAAATTAATTAGGACCAGAGACAAGTTCATACCTCCTTATAACTTAGACCATCATCTTCATAAATTTATCCTCAAAAGTAGCAAATAAGATTGTGTCATTAGCGTAGGCTACATGATTAATGGGAGTGCTCTACTTAGGTAACTTATAGCCTTTGTAACCTTTCTTTTGATGCAGTGCATTCAAACCCTTAGATAGCACTTCAGCAGCTATGAGGAACAAAGCTAGAGATAATTGATCTTCTTGTTTAACCCCTCTATGTAACGACCCATTCTTTCTTTGTGATAATTTCATGATTAAAAGTTCTCGAATCCAATTGTTATATAAAGTCAAGGTCGAGTTGAGATAATTCATCATGTGGATTGTAAAAATTTTGGGGACAATACAAAATGGCCCAGGCTTATTGCCTAAGGGCTGCTACAGTGGTACCGCTCTAGCAGGTCCTGGGCTGCTGCAGCAGTGCCCAAGCGGGTTTTAAACCCTTTTTACAATTTTTGTTTTAACATAGTTGCCTCCTCCCAAAAACACCCTAGTTCTAATTCTAAGACAAAAATTACTAGAATGGAGATGCAATTCTCTCAAGAGACTTGATTTTCCATCTCTTCCTCAAAATTTCTCCATCAAATCCATTCTCCAGCATCAAGGAACATGGGTTCAGCTCCCCACAAGAAGCATCTCGACGTCAAGGTAGGTTATGGTTTATGAGTAGTAGACTATGGTTAGTTAACATGTACAAAATATAATTTTGACAGGAGAAAGCATGTTTAGGCCTACGAGCATAGTGTTTGGATGGATAATAACATAAAACTTGCATAATAAAAGGTGCTCATTGTTCTAATATGTTATATGAAAGTTTCATTGAAAGGTTCATGTAATTGTATAATAAACTTGATGAATTGCTATGTGAATTAGGCAAGTGGGCAATGATAGATCAAAGATGTGGTTGTATAGTTATGACAATGGCTTAATTACCTTGAGGATGGATGGGCATTGATGTATAATGATTAGGCTCGTGGGATTTTCTCTACGGTAGTACTTGTTAAGGTTGAGTCCTAATAAAGGAAGGCAGGCCATGTTTCAAATAATCTAAAGGGATCATTGTCTAAGGTATTAGAAATAAGTAAGGGTTGAATGAGTAAGTAAGGATAAACTTGTAACGTCTTATAATAATGAATATACGATAATGTCATGACCCAACTAACCGGATCGTGCGGTATCACCTACTCTAATCCACCTACATAGGAGAACCAAACACTTACAAAAGTTATAAACAATTTCATTAAGATCTCAAAATATAACAAAGATTACATCCTGTTTTCAAAATACAAAAAAAAAAATGGAAATGCCCTTCCCAAGGACCTAGTCTAGACATGTACAAAAGCTTCTAATACAATAAAAGACACAACTCCCACCGCAGGAATGAAATAAGTAGAAGTTGTTGGAGATCACTCTCCAGGTCACGTAAGAAAATCAACTAATCTTGCAACTAGACTATACCCCAAAAAGGGTATAACAAAAGTAGTATCAGTACAACCACAGGTATAACAAAAGTAGTATTAGTACAACCACACATACTGGTAAGCATCATCGGTCGACCGAGGTTAAAGTACATAACATATAATACAAAAATTCAAGTTAAATCATGTACATATAATGTGATAGTTTAACTTCCCTCAGTCTGCAGTTCATATCATCATTTAATGTAAGTAACCTTCATTACCACTTAGCTATACCAACCTTTAGATCTCCGGCCTAGGTCAAATATAAGAGTACACAACTCCACAGCCGAACTAGGACTACAAGGATTAACTACCCCATTATTCTTTAACCTTCATTGTTCCTAAATTAATTTATTCTCAAACCATTTGTTCATTCAACCCACCAACACTCCAGTATCCAATTATCACTTTATTCACATCCTTAAATATTAACCAATTAAGCTACATAATTGTTAATTACATAGTTAAGGTTCAATCTACCAATATCAAGTAAAACAATTATTATCATCTCCACTTACCAGATTACAGCAAACAACCATGGCATATAATTCAAATAATCAACAACAATGTCCACACTTAGACAAATATACACCCAACTACAAGTCACACAAGACTATTTTACAACCAACTCTAGTTGTTCCTTATTTCAAGAAGTCTTGTCCAATATCAAAATTGCAGTTCTCATCATGGAAAGGATAATTATAAGACAAGAAAAACAGTCCACACCAGAAACCCAAGTTAAAATGTCAAGTTGGAATATCAATTCAATAGTTTACTCAAGGAACTCAACTCAATAATATCAGTAATGGTTCACACAAGGAGCACCACATATATATTTATCATACCGGACCACACAAAGAGCCCAAATATCATTATCATTAATAGGAACATATAAGTATTCCGAATATCATTATCAAACCCATACCATACAAGAATCCTAATTATCATTATCAAAACCCAGACCTCGCAAGGATCCAAATATATCAAAACAACAATATAACCCGATTCACTCAAGGAACTGTCAAACTTTCCATTACCATGTACACACATGCTATGTGTCTTATATATGCCCACTAGCCATGACATGCAGGGAAGAGCTCTATCCATGTACCAAATCACAATAGGCATCTAAGTGCCATCAAATAATAACCGACATCTAAGTGTGGCAATCGTTATCCCAAACTGATGGTATATCCCCTTATCCCCCATGGTGTTATGCCACTCTTATTCCAACGTCCCTCCTTATCCTCCCAAAAATCTACTAATTCAATTATGATTAACCTTTACTAACAATTCTCCTAATAACAACCCATACCAATAACAAGTACAATCACACAACAAGTGAAACAACCACCTTTTACAACAACCAAGGTATTTTTTACAAATTCATTATAGATTAACAATTTCCAACTTGCATTTAGACGCAATAATCACAACCACCACATAACGGTTCAAGTGTAATCATCAAGTAAGTTTACAAATATCATCATTTGCACCACAATACAGTCTTTATCTAGAATTACTATGATTTCATTATTCAACAACATTTGTGATAAATCATTTAGCAGGTTGAATAACCTCTCAAGTAATATTAAGTATTCATATTTACTAGCAAGCAGTGCTACCAATGACCAAACATTTAGTTAAATATGCTCATTTATAGACAATTAGCCTTTAATTCAATTCTCAATAACCATACAATTATGACAATGCTTTAGTATAAACTAATTCATCACCCAACTACTCAATTATGACTACAATTTATCAATTCAACCAAACTTTTCAATCTATTCACTACCATTCCTGCTCCACTATAGTCAGATTACATCAACACCTTCTGATTTTGAAAAACACCATAATTACTAGTTACTAGTTTTCGCAATTCGTAGTCCCAAAATAGGACATCAACATACATATATTCCCATTTTATCATAAATAACACATAATCCACAAAATCATTAAAAAAATTCCCAAAAAAATAATTATACCAAATTAGATTCAATTTCATATCATATTCTGATTATTACCAACAATTCACCGTGTGCCCGCAGGCCTAAGCATAAAATCTCTCGTCAAACTATATTACAGCTATGCAATTTAACCAAGATCTACTACTTAATAAACATAACCTACCTGGGTGCCAAGCTGTTGCAACAAGTAAGCTATACCATGGATGCACTTTCTTTTCTTTACATTTTTGAACTTTAAATCATCTAACAATAATCAATTATAAGAGTAATTAATCAACTACACTTCAAGGAAATAATTTGAGAATTCAAACCCACTAGTTCTACCCTTATTCGCGGTCTACAAGATTATCCAAGGGTTGATTAATCATTAACCAGTTGTATCATACTTAAACCATCCCCATCTCCATTAATTGAGTTTTAAAGCTAAAGGTCCCATCTTTGTTGAATTCAAGGTCCCCAACAACCAAAATTCATGTTTTTGAATAACAAATTCATGCTAGGAGTCGTTAGCTAATAATCTAGAAGTAATTCTAGGTGAAAATACACATACCCATAGGTTTTACCCATAATTTCACTAACCTAGGGTTCTAACCCACAAGAACTTCACTATAATTCTCTATCCTAATGATTCTAGAAGAAAAATGGATTAGTCGATATTAAAAGAGAGTAAAATTCTAACCTCAATGAAGAATTCTCATCCCAACCTTGAATAAATTGCCCCTCTAAGGATTTGGAATAAAATTTTGGAGTTTATGAAATAAAATTTGACCAAAATAGGCTAATATACTACCGTTTTCCCACTATAGTGGCCTGATTCATGCTATAGCGGCCTCAGCTTTTCATCACAGATAGTCTTCAGTAAAAAAGTCATAACTTTTACTCCAATGTTGAATTAACAAATGATTGGTAGTGTTGGAAAAAAGACTCATGGATCTTTAATTTGGTTGGTATTGGTCCAATAACTCTTTATATTCTAGTAGGAATAATCATTTGAAGTTGACCCTAGTTTAAACTCAGACCAAAACTTAATCGGTAAGGACACTTCCAACTTAACTTTGTGTTAGGGGTATTGTATGACCTTAATTCATATCTAATGCACTATCATACTAAAGAATTGATCCTAACACCTATAAATAATGAGATTCTTATGCCTTTACTGTAGATATTTTTAGTAACAATGAAATGGTTCATTATAGATAAATTGGCTAAAAAGTGATAATCATGAATCTCGTAATTTTATTATACATGAGAATCATTAGATATGGATGATTCACACTAAATTTGGTGCACATTAAATAAGATTGGCTAATTAATGGACTTATGTATGTTTTATTTGTAGTTGTAGACTTAAATTAGACTCCATGCCTAATCGTAAGTTGAGTAATTATGAATTGACCTTCAATCATACTTGTTATAGGTGAACTTGGTTGATACTGTTGTATGCAAGATATGAATGGTATGAATTTGACTATGTCTTTATTGATCATAACTTGTGTACTTGAGTTGTTGGTGTGTTGTGATACATATTAATGTGATATTGATTCTACTCATGATATTGTGAGATTTGGAGGGTCAGGTACTATGCCAGTATGGATTGCTTATTTATTATTGTTTGGGAGGGTAGGGTACCACACCGATATGGTACATGGATGAAACTGGTCCTTGTAAGTTATGATTATTGGTCAAGCATAAATCCCCTTAGTATGTATGTAAACCTTTGATGTGGTATTTAATATGTCTTCTTATATGTATTGAACTAATTACTTGATTCATATAACATGTTTAGTGTGTTGTGGTGATTGTGGTAGCATTAGACTATTCTCATGAGATGGTTATTTTTTTCTTGTATATGTAGGTGGGTATAGGTTTCCTTTGATTTCATCATACTTGTGGTTGTGATCTACTTGAGGTGTTGGTTGGTATTACCTGGTACATCATAGTTAATAAGGGTCGATTAGGATCACGTACTATAGGTTGGATATAGGTTGTTATAACTACTTCATAGGTTTGTGCATAGATATAAAGGTGAACATAGTAAATGGTGAGGTTAGTGGAGCGACTGAATGGACTAAATAGAAAAGTTAATGTCATATAGGGTAGGGTATTAGATTGCTTGTGGGATACTCTGGTGAAATAATTGGGAAACACTCTCTAATGATCTTAATAATGGTTAAAAATAACTAGCTGGGTGAATTGTGGAATAAGTTTAATCGAAAGTAGTATAAAACAAAGAGTTGATTGTTGAATATTGGTTGTTAGTCGAGTGTAAGTTGACATGTTTATCTCTTTGATTTACTATATGTTGTTCATAATTCTAACCCTGGTCAACTGATGATGCCTACCAGTATGTATGGTATACTAATACTACTCTTGCTACATCCTCTTTAGGGATGTAGATGTGCTGTAAGTCGACAAGGAGTCTTTTATATGGATGGTGAGTATTCATTAACAACTTCTGTATCTTTCCTTTTGGCAGAAGTTGTGTCTTTACTTATCTTGTATTACTCTTGTGGTAGAAGCTCTTGTGCATGTCTAGACTAGGTTTTGGGTAATGTTGTAAGTTGTTGGTCATGCATACAAATTCTTGTAAAGATTCTCATTTATGATTTTGGTCGGTTATATATTTGGATTGCTTAACTATAATAAGGATGTTAATTAATTTCTGCTTAATAATTGGTAGGGTGGTAAGGGTTCTCCTATCTCGTTAGATTAGAATAGGTGCCTGCATGATCCTGTAATTTGGGTCATGACAGTTGGTATCAGAGCACTAGGTTACCTATCTCACAAGTATAAGTGAAAATATTAAGTAGAATCTTGCATATTGGTGTGTTGACGTCCATATCAAATCCCTCATGAGGCTATAAGGCATCTAAGAGTTATTTCCTTTTTTGTTTCCTATCATGCTATCTAAGCTTATCATCTAGATGGGTTAATCCTAATTGATATCTCTATAACCACTATTGGAACCTAGTAGGTCCCAATTGGTATCTTTACAAGTATGAAATTGGATGCCTAGTCATTTCCAACTGGTATATGTTACTCGTTACTAGCAATTATGTATACCTATAATGAAATTTTTATGGTTGTTAATAGTGTGAATTATAAATGGTAGGAATTGAAGGGTGTTGCAATATGAGGTAGTTTTGAGCATGAAATCGAATTCCAATGCCTTGTGTATTGGTGAAATAATGGTAGTAACATGTATTGGTGAAATAATGGTAGTAACATGTTTTGTTTTGAATTTTACTAAAATGATCCTTCTTTGATAGTTACGGTAGTGAAATTTTCATTAGGGGAGGCGTAAATATAATAACTTGAGTGGTCATATTCATCGTAGGTGATTTTGGGCCCATAAAATCACGTCGTTGTTGTCGTATCGCATTAAGAAGGAGACCAAAAATTTCCCAAGGTCACTAGTTAAAGGCCGCTGTAGCAGAGGGGGGTATTGCTGTAGCGAGATCGCTATAGCAGTTCATAGACCACCATAGCGGACCACCTAGTTTCCACAGTGGTCATAAGGTAATAAGCTATCGGCCTGATTGAATTTTTGTCACTTTCATATTCTTCAATTTTGAGGCAATTTAAGAATACTAATGCAAAATTAATAAAAGTAGGGGCCTAAAAACAAAGCAATTATTCTAATATGCCACCAACGGTATCAAAAACCTAACCAAAATAGTTTTAATTATTTAAAGATATGATAAAATAAAGATGACTATCAAATGCCCACGCAGGGGGAAAAACTATTATATCTAAAATAGCAAGGGATAAGATGGGTTGGGGAATACTATGCCAGGGCCTAGTTCCCTGTATCATTCTCAAAACATGACGCGTCAGAACCATCCTCATCTAGTCCACTCAAAAAGGAGAACTATTGTGAATCTGATGTCTTCACCTTGGGAGCCTTTTTATACGGACCAAATAGCTTTGCTATGATCTTCACACCCTTCCACACACGGAAAAGCAATTGATCCCAGGAGTGTCTCTTCTTTTTCTCTGTATGCAGGTCCTTACAAAGCTCTGCATAGGCCAGGGCTAGGAAAGAATAAGTAGCACCAAGGTTAAAGGGGCTCATTGTGGCACTGGATGAGGAATGTGCTTCCTCAACAATATCTCCTTCACTGCATCTAGGTCTAACTCTAGTCTCCCGAAAGGCCCTAACGATTATGGAGGAATAGTTTTCGATCTTCTACCCTCTTAGGCCACACTTCTCTCCCTATTTGCACTCAGTTTTTTATTCTACTTACTTCTTGAATAATGCTCTTTCACCTTCAATAGGTTAAAGGTTTGGACATACTAATTCCAGTCATCCTCCACCTCTTTCAGAATATGTATCTACTGATACAGCTCCATGATTAGTGAAGAGAGAAGCATGTCCTTCAACTAGTTGTAGAAAATACTCCACTCCTCCATAATTTTCTCCATCTTATTGAAGCTCACCCTATCCATGATGTAAACAATCAAAATGGCCTATTAAAAGGTCAAGTCAGTCACATTTAAGGAGGGACAGATCCTATAAGAAACCACATTCAACCAGCATCTGGCTTCAGTATTAAAGTTAGTTCTTATAATGGCCTTTGAAGTATGGATCCAAATGGTAGAAGCAATTTTGTTTGGGATCAACAACATCTGAGCCATCAGTCATTTTCACACTCAATCTCCTTAGCCACATATGGCTCATTTGGGTGACTCGGTACCACCAATGTCTCATTTATGACCTTTGTCCTAATCGAGACATCCACACCCTGTACAAAAATAATGGGGTTAGGAGTGCCCCACTTTACGGTGGGCAGATTAGTATAGGACTCCCTCACCCAACCATAGTTGCAAAGGCCGATTCACTCCACCAATGGTCCCCACTTGAGCCGTTATAGTAGAGCATAGAACTCGGGTTCCTCCTCCTCTACCTTATCCATCACAAATTTTCATTTGTGTGTAAGGCCCTTAATCTATAGATCCTAGAAGTATTGCCTGCAGAGTCCAATGTCAAATTTCTCATAGGAAAGGGGTATGTTACAACTGTCATCTACGACTGTGGTTATACCTGAGTGAAGAAATAAAAAGCTCATTAGTCTGGTGTGTTTTTAACACAAGGGTGCAGTAGAAGGGAATTTTTTTGAAAAATCCCAAAATTTCTAAGGTAGCTCACTTCTTAGGGGCCACAATGGCGGTGCCCAAGTCATTGTAGTGGTGTTTCCATAGCAATAGGTTCTACAACAGTGGTATACGAGGCTGTTATAGCGAGCCCTTCATCCCTAGTTGGGATTCTGACCCCAAAACCCCATTTTTTTTAGTTTTTACATTGTTTTCTCAATTCCTGTCATAGATTGGGTGAGGGGAAGTAGTGTACAACTATTATACATTATTTTCATGAAGGTTAACACCCTAAATCGAGCCTTTATAGCTTTAGAGTTTACCTTAAGATTCGACAATGGGAGAAGTTGTTTGGGAGAGAATTATTTTTACGAGAGAGTGTTAAGTTGAAATGGGAGAAATGAAACATTTTCCCCTTTTAAACATTTTTCTCTTTTAAAATTACCAAGGGACCACTATTATTTCACCCCGAATAATTGCCAAGTTGTTTTCCTCTATGTCTTCCTTTGTCTACATGTTATTATCATTATTACTTCTTATAGAATTGATTTCTAATCCAACTTCCAAATTATTTTCTACCTTCGCATCATCTTTCTCTTTTTCTCTATGCTCCAAATCTATTTGTTTTTCTATACCTTTCTCTTGATGATATGCTATGATTAATGTTTTTGTTCTCCTTATAATACAGGACTAGACATCACTGGAGAAGCTGCTTCATCCTTGGGACTGGAGCTTAATTCAATTCGTTTCACTTGACTAGCAAAAGCTTTGTTTATCCTGTATTCAGTGGTTGTAGAGTGTTGTAATAAATTTCCTTTGTATGGTGTGTTTTTACTGCTTGTGTTGTTACTACCTTGTTGCTGCTGATTATTGTTTGCCTCCTACATCTTATCCTTGTTGTTATCAATGACTTCTTGCTCTGTGATGTTAGGTAAAGCTTAAAAGAAATTACCATTTGTAACCTATGCTTCTGTGCTATGTGTTTGATCTATTCTCTTGAACCCTTTCCTTTCTTCACTACCCAATTTCCTTAATCTCCAACTATTTTACCACTTGATAAAATCTTTGCTATGCCTTTTTGTAATCTTTGAAGTCTAAGCTCCTGCTCCATGATCTGTGCCATACTTTTTAAGGGTTGATCCCTCTCCTACTTTTCATTCATGTTCTTTTCCATTTGAAATCTGCAGTCCTTTAAATTATGTCCTTGTATTTTACATTCCACGCAATACTTGGGAATGTAATCATATTTTATTTGGATTACTTCTATTCTCATCTCTTCAAAAACCTCATTGACAATCCGTTAGAACAGATTTAGGTAAATGCCCAAGTAGATCCACTAAGACTTTCACTCTAGCATAACTAGGTCTTGTCTTATTGATAGTGGCAAGGTCTAGTTGTAAAGGCTTCCCAACAACAGAGGCTATTGACAAACGGCATTCCTTGACAAAGTAAGTAAGAAGTAGATTGGGGAAAGAGATCAATGTCATAGACCTAGATATTTCTGCATTGATCTTGAATTTAGCATCATAAATTAAGTTCTCATTAAATATGATAATTTGTCCTTACACGTAATGTAGAAATCCCCTTTTGATATCAAATTGAAAAATCCTCTTGGTTGTCCAATCGAATAAGAATATGTCTATTTCTTAACAACCCAATTTGACATCCTCCTTTTACTCTACATTGAATAGGAAGTAATCTTCTAATCTCCTCTAGATCTGGCCATACTTGTGAAAATTTACCTATAACTGCAAATTGTAAGTTCTCTATTTGATTCATTCTATTAACTTTCTCTTCAGTCTAGTTGATGTGATGAACACCATCAATTAAAATTGCTTCATTTGTAGATATTGCTTCCGACTTTTCAGAGTCTGGTAAAAATTATGATGCATAAGACTTGGGTACACTCGTATGCAAATCTATTTTTTAGGGATAGGATATTGATCTTAATGGGGATGAAATAATGGGGGCAAGTCACTACTGGAGTACTTACCAATCTCTAGTAAAGACTAGCCGCCACTGACAACAGTCATGTGTGATTAGTGTTTAATTATCATTTAGGAGAGAGAAGAGAGAAAAATGTTTTTTTTCTCCATGGGGTGTTTTAAGTGAACATAGAAGGATTTTTCAACTTACAACAAAACTTGAAACGCTATGTTACTGGTGTTAAGCTATTTGTTAACATCAATCTCCAAAGAAGCATGCTCTGACCCTTTTTTAATCAGATGTATGAGTTATACTGTAGGGAAAAGATCCAGCATTTTTGATTGCTGATAACTCTTTCCAATCTCTTGAATAGGTAATCCCTATCAGTTCTACCATTCCACCAAGTGTAGGTCCAATATACCCTATATTTATTAGTCCACAAATATTTAAACAATCTTAAAAATGGGTGCTCACCCCAATATACGTGTAGGGGGAAGCACCAATGAAAGTGAACCTTTATTGTTTTGTTTCCTTTTCTCTTCTCTCCTCTGCTTTAAGAAAACATTAAAGTATCCCCCTAATAACCATGGTAGTTGATGACCTTCCAGGTTAATAAGAGAATCCCATAATTCTTGTTTAATCCTTTAGTCACAAGTTGTATACAGTGTTGTTACTATGACTATTTTCCTACTTTGTTGATGAGTACACCTTACAGTAAGCTAATAAGTAGTATCCATGATAATATCCACCAGTATATCTTCACTTACAAAGAGCCAAATTTTACCAGACAAATTGACTAGGTGTAATGACCCTCCAAGTCATTTTTCCCGTTTTCATGTTGTTACTACATTTAGAGCTTTTCCACAGCTACCCCAAGTTATTTATGACTTGCTGCGACTGACAATTTATTTACCAACCAGTTTGTTTGGTTTTTAGAACTATTTCCCTATTTTAGAGCTTTTGAAGTTAAGAATAGGGTCTCGGGCCTAAACCTCAGGTAAACGGCCTCAGATGCCTTTTTTGACAATCTCATCAGCTCCGAAACATCAATTTTAGGCTATACAGACCCTTGGTATAGGTTCTGAGGCTTCTGTACCTGTTTTGGGTTATTGGGTGGAATTTGGTTAAAATGGCCTTTGAAGGTATGGGACCCATATTTTATCGAAATGACTTTGATTGGAAGTTTGGATGGCATCGTTAAGTCTAGAATTTCAAATTTAGTAGGGTAGTAGAGTTTGTTTACAAGTACGAGATTCTAACACAGTCTCGAGCACCCAGTCAGAGTCCGGTAGGACTAGTTGAACTTGGTTGGTTCCAAGTATCTGGTTCAGCCACTTAAGCGGCCAAAGGACCATTTTAGTTGTACCCATTTTAGCAACTAGGTATAATTTTAACGGTATCCACTTAAGCTACCCTTAACCTCCTTAGCGGAGCCTGGCCAGCTAGGGCAGGGTCGCTTTAGCAACCCTAGGGTGCTTTAGCGGTGACCACTTTAGAGGTGACCTCTTTAGCGGTCATTTAGCTGCTAAAGCTGCTATTGCTGGTACTTTATATGTAAGTCCCTTTTTTTCATTTTCCAGCCTTCATCCTAAGTGTAAAACTCCATTATAGACTAGTGTGAGCTCCAAAATTGTGTAGAAATTGAGTGTTTGAGGCCGGTTTAGCGTGGGGACGTGTTGGGAAGAACGTGTTCATCGTTATCTCCGTAAGTTTTATCTAGTTTCTAAAGTAATTCTCTGAATTGATTCTTGATTCCTTCTTTGATATTGGGACTTATTTGGGGACTATTAAGCTCGGATTTAGCTAGATTTCATGTGACTTTTGATCCTTGAGTTGCGTGGGTTGCTATGACAGTTTCAATTTTGTAATTTCATAAGTAGGCCCCACATGAGAATTTTAGTCTGATTTCTAACTTAAAGTATTTATAGGCAATATGGGTATCATTCTTTTTCATTTTGATGCATGGATCATTGTTTTGATAGCGTGACAACTCTCAAAGGCCTCTCAGAATGAGAAGGCTCTGGTATAGAGGATTCAACGAGCGTTCGGTGGCATCCAGTAGGATAGGCCTACCCTGCTTTTAGATTGAGCTTACTTATGGTATTAGTGTACTATTGTGCTAGTTCTGGGAAGGTAGTTTTAGCTTGGGTTTCATTTTAGTATTTTTTACACCTTATTTAGCCGGTTAGGGTCATATTTTGGTAGATTTTGGGCCCGTTCTCCCCTAGAATAGTGTGTTATCATCCTTAGGACTAAAATTATTGCTTGTAGTACCTTGGGATGGGATTAGGAAGCCTTAGACTAGACTCGAGTATGTTTTGGTCTGGATTTGGTTATCGATACCCTGTAGTGGCCCCACTACCCTTTTTAGATAGTATATTTTGGCATGAAGTTTCTTTAAGCTTAGTTATACTCTTGCAAACTACTTTAGGCTATTACATTGGGTTGGGTTTGACCTAAACTTGGTTTCTGTCCTGTTTTAGCTTTTTTTTCCTGGGTAGAGTAGTAACTGACCTTAGATTGCACCTCCTTGACTTAGTATTTAGGACCCACCTTGCTTTAGTGGACTTATCCTCCTGAGATTTGTATTTATGACTTTATGATTTGGAGATAGGCTTGAAACCCTTGGATTTCCTCCCACTAGCTAGTTATGCTTATATTTATGTAAATGCATTTCAGTTCTGATAAAAATCTGGCATATGCTTTATTGCTATTATTAGTATGAGTCCTAGAATTGGTTATGGTTGTGGTTATGGTCACTATTTACGAACTCTGATATGAGTTTGCTAGCAATTTATGATTGAGGTTGGCTATTTATGGAATCAATTATCTCTAGTTACGGTTTGGTTACTATGAGTTCCAATTCAAGTTCGACATCTATTTATGATTATAGTTGGGGATGTTCTAGTGTTAAATATGGTTGTTATTGGGAGCTTTGGCAGTTACTGAGTTCTGTTGTACATGATTCATGTGGCACGTTGTTAGTATCCTCTATATCTGATTCAAACCCGGGGTCGGGCCTCTCATTACTATCTAGTGGTTTCGATTCAAGCCCGGTACAAACCTAGAGTTTTTATTATGAATTTTGTATTAGAAGGTTACTTGAGATCGATTCAATTACTAGATATTTAAGTTTTCTATCTTAATTTGCTATTGTCTGCACTCGCCGGCTTATGGGGCTCGATAGGGTTTATTGCCTTCTTGTGTGTGCATTCTAGGCTTATGGGGACCCAATTAGGTTGTAGTTAGTGCATTTTTCTTATTTTTTGAGTTATTTACTTCCTTTATTTCACTTTCCTAGTTTGGTAGATATTTATATTTCTACCTCTATGACTGTTGACTTAGCTTACACACTCGCATTATTTTATGCTTTTACTATATTTGAGCTCAGTCGGTCGATGATGTCTACTGAGTACCTAATGCTTTGGTACTCATACTGCACTACTGTATCTTTTCCCTGATATAGATTCAAGTATGAGCCACTGGCGTTGATATTATTCTCAAGCCCAGCCACTAATCCGGAGATGGGGTGACCTTTTTAGAGTCCGAGGCTGATCCTCCTACATCTTTTTCAGCTACAGTCTTTTGTATTTTGAGACTACTGTATATATGTATATTTTGGATACTGTCTAGTACTCTTGTTTTGGGTCATAGTAGCTTTAGTACCTGTCTTACCTAGTCTTGGAAGGTATTCCTTTTTTGTTTATTTTGTCATCTCCCTCTCTTGTACAACATGTTTTATATATATATATGTATGCATGTATATCTCCTTGCTTCTACTTAAATTATTGTTGTATATTGGTTTCATTCTTGTTTTCCTTTACATTCCTCCTGTTAGCCGATTACTTATCGTTCCAGACAATGGCTTGGCTTATCTACTGGTGGGTTAAAGTAGGTTCTATCATGACCTGAGAAATTGGGTCGTGATAGCTTGGTATCGGATTCTAGGTTCACCGATATTACTGGTACAAGAGCCAATGTTTAGTAGAGTCCCACGAAATGGTATGAAGATGTCTGTATCCAATCTTCGGGAGGTTACAAGGCATTTTTAGAAAGATCACGTCTTTTTGTTTCACTTTTGTGCGTTGTGTTTGTGTTGGTTTCCAAATTCTTATTTTGTTTCACTCTTTCACAGATGGTGAGGACACGAGGCATGGTAGTTGGGGATCAGGACCCCGAGCATGCTGTTAGAGAGTCAGCTTGGGGCAGAGGTCAACCTAGATGTCGAGATTAGGCTAGGGAGCCATTGCCAGATCATATAGTTTCTCCTGAGCCAGAGGTACCGTCAATTTAATAGTAGGTGGGCCATGGGGTAGCCTAGGACCCACCCGGGTTTATATCTTCTACAGTTCTCTGGGATGCTTTGGTTCAGTTATTGGGGTTAGTTGGTAGTTCAGTGATAGACGAGGCTCAGACAACTGCCCAGGGAGGTATCAATTTAGGGGCACAGCCTGCAGTTTTTCCTCCTAGACCAGAGGTTCTGCCAGTACCAGTAGTTCAACAACCGGTAGTAATCTAACTAGTTATGACCGTCGAGGAGCAGAAGATATTAGGAAGATTTCTGAGATTGACTTGGGGCCCCTGGATAGGATGCTTATGAATTTCTAACCTGTTATGAGAAGAGGCTGCATAATTTGGGGTTGGTCAAGTCTCGTAGTGTGGATTATACTACTTACCAGCTTGACAGGGCAGTAAGATAGTGGTGAATAGGTTATCCTTATTCAAGTCTAGCTGGATCTCCACCTGTTACTTGGACTCAGTTCTCTGAGGCTTTCTTGGGGAAGTTCATGCCTTGGTGCATGTGTGAGCACCTCAGGGATGAGTTTTTTATGTTGAGACATAGTTTTATGACTGTGGCTGAGTATGAGGCAAGGTTTCATGAGCTATCTAGGCATGCCACTACGATTCTGCCTACAGAGTATGAGAGGATTTGGTGCTTTGTCATAAGGTTGAGACTATCGCTTCTACTCAGAGTTTGGTGACTTTAGAGAAGTCCTTACTAATATTGTTGACCACGTCTGTACTATTGAATAGATGGATTGTGAGGCCCAAGGGGCAGTGATAAGAGGCCCAGTTATTAAGGTAGTTTCAGTAGGAGCCACAGTGACTCATAGTTCAAGGGTCGAGGATTATAGGGTAGGTACCCCCAGCGTCAGTCTTATCAGCACCAAGGTTAGCCTAGTAGTCCCGTTCAAGCAACACTTTAGATTTTAGATAGGGGTCAGCCCAGCTATGGTAGATCGGGTGGTTAGAGAAGTAATTAGCCAGTGATAGGTTTTCAATCAAGGTCATCAGGTCGAGGTGGCCATTCCTGGTCAGCCGGACCTTCTAGACAAAGCAAGGTACCAGGGGCGTGTTATGATTATGGTATTTTTGACCACTTCACCAAAGAGTACTCCTTTCATGGATGATTGGGCCTCCAGTTCAGAGTGTTCGGTCGATCAGATCAATGCCGCCGCTAGTTAGGGGTAGTGCTCAGGGTTATAAGGGTGGTCCCCATGGTTCTAGAGGTGGTCCTCAGGCAGGTAGGATTGGTGGTCGAGTAGGCACTCAATCCAGCAATGGACAAGGCCATTTGTATGTTGTACCTGGTAGGCCGAAGGCTGAGACCTCAGATGTTGTGATTACAGGTACAATTTTAGTATGCCATCAACTAGGTTTTGCTTTATTTGATCCTAAATCTATATTTTCGTATGTTTCTGCTTATTATGCACCAAAGTCGGGTTTGTCTTTGAAGTTTCTATCTATGCTATTGTGTGTAGCTACCCCCGTGGGTGATTTCTTAGTAGTGGATTGGGTATATAGATCATGTTTGGTGACTATTCGAGAGTTTATACTCGAGTTGATCTTAGTATGTTAGATATGATGGATTTTGATGTGATTTTGGGCATGGACTGGTTATCCCTCTATCATGCGATCTTGGATTGCTTCACCAAGACCGTTACCTTAGCCATGCCTGGCATACCCCCAATTATATGGCAGGGTTCTTTTAGCCATGTGCCGACGGGGATTATTTCGTATATTCAGGCTAGGAGACTGGTATCTAGGGGTTGTGAGTCATTCCTTGCTTATGTTTGGGATGTTAGTGTTGAGAGTCTTTCGCTTGAGTCTGTTCCTGTTGTTCGTGATTTTCTTGATGTTTTTCCTACCGTCCTACCTGGCCTTTCTCCTGTGCTTGATATAGAGTTTGCTATTGACATCGAGCTAGGCATCCGACCAATTTCTATGGCTCCTTATCGTATGGCTCCTGCCGAACAAAAAGAGCTAAATATTTAGCTTCAAGATCTTCTAGGTAAGGGTTTTATCATATCAAGTGTATCACCTTGGGGTGCTCTAGTTCTGTTTGTAAATAAAAGGGATGGTTCAATACGTATGCGTATTGACTAAAAGCAGTTATATAAGGTGAACATGAAAAATAAGTACCCTATGCCTCATATAGAAGATTTATTTGACTAACTTCAGGGTGCAGAGATGTTTTCTAAGATTGATTTGAGGTCTGGTTATCATCAGTTGAGGATTAGGGCTGAGGACATCCCTAAGACGGCCTTCAGGGTTCGTTATGGCCATTATGAGTTTCTGGTGATGTTTTTTGGGTTGACTAATGCCCCAGCAACATTTATAAATTTGATGAACCGCATTTTCAGGCCTTGTTTGGACTCTTTCGTGATCGTTTTCATTGATGAAATATATTTTAGTATATTCAAGAAGTAGGGAGAAGCACAAGCAACATTATGCCAAATTCTCAAAGTGTGTGTTCTGGCTTGAGTCTGTAGCTTTCTTGGGGCACTTAGTGTCCAAGAATGGTATTATGGTAGACCCAACGAAGATTGAGGTTATTCGTGATTGGGATAGGCCTACGTCTCTTACTGAGGTTTGTAATTTTGTTGGATTAGTAGGCTACTACAGGCGGTTCATCGAGAGATTTTCTCCTTTTACAGGACCTATGACTAGGTTGACTAGTAAGGAAGTTCCATTTCAGTGGTCCATGAGTTATGAGGCGAGTTTTCTTAAGCTCAAGGACTTGCTTACTTCAGCTCCTATTCTTACTCTTCCAGTTGAGGGCAAGGGGTTCACCGTCTATTATTATGCTTCTGGTATTGGTTTGGGGTGTGTTCTAATGCAGCAGGGATGTGTTATTGCTTATACATCGAGGCAGCTGAAGGTGCATGAGCGCAACTACCCCACTCATGATTTGGAGTTAGCTGCGGTAGTTTTCGTGCTTAAGATTTGGAACATTACTTGTATGGTGTTCATTGTGAGATTTTCACTGAAAATTGTAGTCTTCTGTATTATGACCCAGATGGAGATTAATTTGAGGTAGCATAGACGGATTGAGTTGCTGAAGGACTATGATATCTCTATTCTATACCAACTGGGCAAGGCAAATATGGTAGCCGATGCCTTAAGCCAGAATGCAGTGAGTATAGGTAGCTTGGCCTTCATTTTAGTTTTGTAGCATTCATTGGCTTTGGATATCCAGTCCTTATCCAACATGATGGTTCATCTTGATATTTCTAACCCTAGGAGGATTCTTGCTAGTGTTGAGGCTAGATCTACCTAATTGAAGCAGAATCGGGGTCATCAGTTTGAGAATGGCAGGCTTCGTAGTATTTGAGGGCAGGTTTTAAAGGGTGAATCTAGGAGGGCTACCTTAGATTCTGAGGGTGTTTTGAGATTTGACGGGTGGATTTGTGTTTTGAGGGTTAGAGATTTGATTCAATTAATGCTTCATGAGGTTTATAGCTCTAGGTATTCTACTCACCCCAAGACATCTAAGATGTATAGGGATTTGAGGTAGCATTACTGGTGGAGTGGTATGTGGAGAGATATAGCGGAGTTTATGGCTCGGTGCCTATGATGTCAGCAGGTGAAGGCCGAGCATCAGAGACCTAGTGGATTTCTTCAAAGGCTATTCATTCCCAAGTGGAAGTGGGAGCACGTTACTATGGATTTTGTATGTGGTTTGTCTCATACTTCCTATGGTTCTGATAGCATTTGGGTCATCGTGGATCGATTAACCAAGTCTGCCCATTTCATCCCTGTTCACTCTTTTTCAGTGCCGAGAGCTTAACCCGTATCTATATTCAAGAGGTGGTTCACCTTCATGGGGTACTTGTGTCCATTATTTTAGATCGAGGCTCTCAGTTCACTTTTAGCTTTTGGAGGACATTTTAGGAGGAGTTGGTTACCCAGGCTGACCTTAGCACCACTTTTCATCCCTAGACTGATGGGTAGTCAGAGCAGACTATTCAGGTTCTGGAGGATATGCTCCACGCTTGTGTGTTTGATTTAGGAGGTTAGTGGGACCAATTTTTAGCTTTGTCGGAGTTTGTTTATAATAACAGCTACCATTCAAGTATTCAGATGGAACTATTCGAGGTATTGTATGGTAGGCATTGTCGATCTCCAGTTGGTTGGTTTAAGACTTATGAGGTTAGGCCCCGTGGTACAGATTTGCTTCGTGAGTCTTTGGACCAGGTTTGGGTGATTCAGGATAGGCTATGGGCAGCTCAGCAAGCAGAAGAGTTATGCGGACCGTAGACTTTATGCCTTGAGGCTAAGAGTTGGTGACCTGGTCTTCCTGCTAGTATCACCCATAAAGGGCGTTATGAGGTTCGGAAGAAGGGGCAAGCTCAACCTCAGGTATATTGGACCGTTTGAGATTTTACAGATAGTTGGGGAGGTAGCATATGAGTTAGCTTTGCCTCCAGCCTTTTTCGCCATCTATCCAGTCTTCCATGTATCTATGTTGTGGCACTATATTCTGATGAGTTTCACGTGCTTCGGTGGGACTCAGTTTAGTTGGATGAGAGGTTGACTTTTACAAAGGAGCCTGTGTCTATTTTGGCCAAAGATGCCAGGCGGTTGTGCTCCAAAGACATTCCTGTAGTTAAGTTTCAATGGCGACACTATCCAGTCGACGAGGCTACTTGGGAGATCGAGCATGATATGCTGGCCTAGTATCCCTACCTATTTTAGCCTTCAGGTACATCTTGATCCTTTACTTTCGGATGAAAGTCCTATTAGTAGTGGATGTTGTAATGACCCTCCAGGTCATTTTCCCCATTATTGTACTTTTACTGTGATTAGAGCTTTCCTACAGCTACCCCAGGTCATTTATGACTTGCTGGGACTGACAGTATAGTTACCGGGCAGTTTGTTTGGTTTTTAGAGCCATTTCTCTGTTTTGGAGCTTTTGAAGTTAAGAATAGGGTCTCAGGCCTAAACCTCATGTAAACGAACTCGGATGCCATTACTAATAGTCTCATCAACTTTGAAGATTTTAGACTAGGAAGACCCTTGGTTCGAACCCCAAAGCTTTCAAACTTGTTTTGGGCTATTGGGTGAAATTTGGTTAAAACGGCCTTGAGGGTGTGGGACCCACTTTTTATCAAAATTACCCTGGTTGGAAGTTTTGATGGCTCCATTGAGTCTGGAATGTTGAATTTGGTAGGATAGAATAATTCATTTGCGAGCAAGGGATTTTGAACCAATCCCGAGCACCCGATCGGAGTCCGTTGGGACTAGTTGAACTTGGCTGGTGCCAAGTATCTGGTGCAGCCGCTTAAGTGGCCAAAGAACCTCTTTAGCGGCAGCAATGTTAGCCATCGGGCACCGCTTTAGCGGTAACTGCTTAAGCGGCCCTTGACCGCTTTAGCAGAGCCTGGCCAGCACGGGAAGGGTCGGTAAAGCAACCTAAGGTGCTTTAGCATTAATTTAGCCACTAAAGTAGCCATCACTGGCAATTTATATATAATTCTCCTTTTTCATTGTCCAACCTTCATCGTAAGTGTAAAACTCCATTGTAGACTGATCTTAGGTGTATTTATACGCCTAAGTGTCATTATCTATGTGCGTTCAGCTTAGTTTTGAGGATAAATTGATGTACTTATTGAGTATAAAGTGTTTATTTATGTATTTTTGTGTTAAAGTACATGTTTAAAGTGTTTAAGGTGCATTTGAAACAAGTCTAGAGTCAAAAGGATCAAATAGAACTTAGAAGAGAAAACTAGTGTTGCTAGCTTGAGCTGTGCTTGTTCTAGTGTACTTTGATGAGCTCTATTGTGTTGTATGGACTAATGTTTTTTATGAGATGTTGTATGAGACCACTGGAGGAACCATGGAAGCTAAATGAATTCTACAAACAATCCACAAGGAGAGGAGAAATAAGAAACAAGTGGACCAGCAGAATAGAGCAAAGATTGATCGAAATCGTGCCTTGAGGAGTACCCCTTGCGCTGCACCCCCATAGCATGGGAGGGTACCTTGATCCATACCACCTATACTAGGGGGATACTGTTTTTCCCCTATGATGGCCCTACATCGCATGCCCTTGTCCCTGCGATGGGCCGTGAGACGCACCCCCACCCCACCCCCCAATTACGTCTCAAAGTTAGTTTTTAACTTGGTTTAAATTGAGGGCAAGTTGGTAAATGCATATGTTTCGTTTGGGTCAGCCTATGGAAGACCTAGAACACTATATAAGGAGTATTTATACCCATTTACAATCAGTTTTTTTGGAATACACATGAATTGGAGAGCAAAGGAGACATCAAGAAGCTCAAACTAGGGTTCTTTCTTCTTTTACTTTTCATTCTTGTAGTTTGAAGTTATGAACTCTTTCATGGAAATTTTTTGTATGAATATGAGTAGATAAACATCCTCATTCTAGTGTTGAGGATACAACATGATTTCTTAATTATGTTTTTATGGTTGGCTTATTTGTTTATCAAGTCATGTGATTGTGCTTGCATTCTTGTTTTACTATTCTAAAGCGTTATGAACTTTAGCATAAATCTAAGTCCCAAAATGAGTTGACCATAGAAGTTGAGGATGGAATGAAGAATGTAGGGAGTGTGGATTATGTCTTTAATTGATTTTATATAATTTGTTAAAGGATGATTTGTGGTTAGGATAGAGATATACCTAAACGCCTCACTTGGTTAATGAAATGAGCAGATAACTTAGTGCATCCAAATTAGAGACTCACATCCCCACTCAACGATGTAGTTGTGAGACTAATTTGGGTAGACTACTTAGAGGGTGACCATCCCCGAGTTATATTATCAACCTCGTAAATCAATAATCACGATAAGCACCAACACCTACTAGAAACCATAGTTATGCATGAATGTGAAGTAATTACCTCAACCCTGGAACTCTCCATATATTGTTTACAATCCAAATTTCATATCGTTGTTATTTCTAGTATTTATTTATAAAAACAAAACTCAAACTCTCTTTGGTTACGAATCGCAACGCACTTGTTTAACTTCAATTGTAATTCTTAAGTTGGATCATCTTCTAAACACCAAGTCCCTGTGTGATCGATAACTGGCTCGCAAGATCCACTATATTAGTTGCACGATGACGTACACCTGTGTGTGCGCTTGGGAGCGATAAGTTTTTGAGGTTGTTGCTAGGGACTTAAAAATTAGGAACCTTATAATTTTCAATTTTACTATTTTGTTTGATAAATGCTAACAACTTGGTCTTAGCTACTGAATTTGCAAGTACAGGTTTGAATATTGAGTAAGATAACAAGGGAGAGGGAGTTGATTGAAACACATCCCGAACCTAAGCAACGCTTGCACAATTGAGGAGAGAATCAGCACTTCTCTATCCAATCCCGCAAGTTCAAGAAGGCAAGACCATTCTTATAATAATGGGTGATGAACAGCAACCAGCCCACAAGACAGTACGCGAAGTGGCAATCCCACTCACACCTAATATGACCTTCTGTATTCAAAAGCCAGTCGTAGGAGGAAGATTTGAGCTGAAGAAAAACATAGTGCAATTGGTGCACACAAGCGGGCAGTTTACAGGCTTATCACATGAGAATCCACAGGGTCATCTACAAAACTTTTTGGAGATCAGTGATACTTTCATTCCCACGGAAGTCTCCACAGATTACGTAAGGCTCACACTTTACCCATTCTTACTATTGAGGGAAGTGAAGAAATGATTGAAGGCAGAACCTTCAAACTCAATTACAACTTGGGACGATTTGGCAAAAAAGTTCCTCATCCGATTCTTTCCTTCAGGCAAAACTGCAAGGTTGAGGAGTGAGATCCTGAGATTCAAGCAAAAGCCAGACGAGAATCTCTATCATGCATAGGAGAGATTCAAGTCACTTCTCAGAGATTGTCAACATCACCAACAGACAAATGAGGTACTAGCTCATACTTTTGTTAAAGGTCTTGACCATAATTCAAAAAATTTGTTAGATTCAGCGGCAGGTAGTCAGGCTTTGGAGAAAACTTATGATGAGCTATACACTCTCCTAAATAGAATTGCATAAGGTAATCTAGATTAGAATGGTGATATGTCTAGAAGCATGGTGAAGAAGCCGGTAGGTATGATTGAGGTAGATGGCGTCACAGCATTGGCCACATAGTTTGCCAGTTTTCAAAATTAGATGATGGCTCAGTTCAACAAGTTTAGTGTGACTCAACCTCGGGCACAGGTTAATACAGTTCAACAAGTTCAGACTGTGTATGAAACTTGTGGTAATAGTGGTCACTCTTCAGACTTATGTGCAGAAAATTTAGAGTCAGTGAATTTTGTGGGCAATGAGCAAAGAGGTAATCAAAACTATGGTAATGCCTATAACTGCAACTGGCAGAGTCAGCCCAATTAATCATGGGGCAATAATCAGGCTCAATCTCAGTAGTTTTAGTAGCAACGAGGCATTCAGAACAACACTCAGGCCACCAATTTAAAGGAGACTTTGAAAAAGATACTAGCCAACCAAGAACAAATGGTTGCAGATAACAAAAAATAGCAACTAGCTCAGAAGAATCTAGAGATATAGATGGGCCAATTAGCTCAGGCACAAAACATAATACCTCAAGGGGGTTTGCCTGGTGATATAGAGCAGAATACAAAATAGGTTATGGCAATCACCTTGAGGAGTGGTAGAGATTTGATTGATGGATTTCCAAATAAAAATCATGAGGTACAAGCAGAATTGATCACACCTGAGCAAGCAGAAAAGCAAGTTGAGTCTAAAGAAGCTGACAAAAAGGGAAAGTCTGAGTACCTTAAAAATCTGGCAGAGCAACCTCAAAATAAACTACCACCACCTTTCCCTCAAAGGTTAAATAAAGCAAAAGAAGCTTATTTTAAGAAGTTCTTTGACACATTCAAAGAACTTCACATTAACCTTCCTTTTGTAGATGTCTTGCAGGGAATACCGAAGTATGAAAAATACTTAAAGTTAAAGAACGTGGTCACAAATAAAAGGAGGCTTGGTGATATTGAGATGGTGGCACTTACGGAAGAGTGCAGTTTGGTAGTCATAAGTAAGATGCCCAAAAATCTCAAGGATCCTGGGAGTTTCACCCTCCCCATACAAATTAGTGAAAGTGATGTTGTCCATGCTTTGAGTGATTTGGGGGAAACCATCAACTTGATGCCCCTTTTAATTTTTAATACTCTTGGTTTGGGAAAGCCAAGACCCTCCTCAGTGGTGTTACAAATGGGAGATAGAACAAGAGTGGTCCTCGAAGAAATCATAGAAGATGTTCTCATGAAGGTTGGTAAGTTCATTATTCCTGCTGACTTTATCGTTCTTGATTATGATGCAGATGACAAGGTACCAATCATATTGGGACGTCCATTCTTTGCTACCGATGGAGCATTAATAGACATAAGAAAGGGCACGCTCAAGATGAGATTGAATGATGAAGAGGTGGTCTTCAGGGTGTACAAAGCACTCAACACACCCTCACACTATAGAGATCTTTGCATGATCACAGCTATGGAAGTGGGTGAGTGTGGGGTGGAAGAGTGCAAACCTCCAATTAGTTCTTTAGACACTCTCATGAAGTTTCCTGAATCGACCAATAAGCCTAAACCCGCACTACTTGAATGGCATGCTGAAAAGGTAGGTGTAAGAAGAGTAGTAGACCTCGATTATGAGCATTCTAGAGGTCAGAAAAGAAGGAGAAGAGGGGCTCCAAGTAGGAGGAAGAGGATGAGAGAATGTTTATGATGAAGTTGTGATGTAAGTTATGTCGCGACAATAAATCAGGTGCTTGTGGAAGGCAACCCAACGTTAAGTTTTGTATCACCTTTGTTTTTATTTTTTTATTTTGAGTTGACAGGTTGAGGGGAAGTTTGAGTACTTTAGATCTTAGCTATAGAGCATGGCAAAAACTAAGTGTGGGGTCCCCCAGACCTCCTTGATAGATATGATGCTACTAGCTAGGCCTCAGGGAGTATTTATATCCTTTCTTTTATTTTATACTTTGGGGACAAAGTGTGATTTTAAGTTTGGGGTGGGAAGATTTTGTTAGGGTGAAGTGTGTTATAGGAGTCTTTTGGTTATTTGGTTATTTTTTCTTTGCTTATGTTGCTGAAAATTTGAAAAATACAAAAAGATTTTCTTTTAGTAATTTTTAGTTTTATTATTTACACTTCATCCACCCCTCGATTTATTTTTTTTTGGTTCTTTTCCGAGGGGGAGCCTTTTGAACCCAGTATCTTTTTTGATTTTTAGGAGTAATTTTAAAATTTTAGAGATACTCTAGTTAGATGCTATGTATGATTGCATGATGCAATGGGTTTTGAATGTCAAACCATGTGTAGTGAATTGATGACTATTGTGAAACACTTAGGCTCATTTGCTTGACTCTTGTGTGATGTTGGCTTAATATTGAATTCTGACTATTGCTTGGTTGAGATACTATAAGTATTCTTCTTGACTTAAACATGTGCCAAGTGTGACTGAGGTTTTTGTTATAGTCCATGTGTGCATATTGATGTCTAGAACTTGCCCGGTGTGTTTGCAAAGTAAAATAAAGAATGTTGAGTTTAGGAGATGATATAGGAATTTCTTTGATAACCATGTTTTATACCCACCTTATCTACCCTTTTTGTATGATCTTAGCCCCGTTGAGCCTTTAGCCTATTTTTTGGTAGCCTTATATGTAGCTTATTCCTTTCCCTTCAATTACCTGCAATTTGATCCGAAATTCCTAAGCGCTTTAGTTGAGAAATTTAGATGTTAAAGAGTGTAAAAAAATTGAAGAAGGAAAAAGTGAATTTGAAATCCCAAGTAAATAACTTTTGGTGTGTTTAAAAGGTTTATGTACTGTTGGTAGGGAGTAATGTAATGAAAAAAGAAATTGATCCAAAGAAGTGAATCATATGTTGATAGCAAATAGTCCATACTAAAGATGTGTAAACTAGCTTAAAGAGATGGGGCAAAACAAAAGAGAGTTGGGAAGATGATAGTGGTGTAAAATAGGTTGGTTGGAGATGAGCTTAGTGGAAATTGTGATGTATTAAAGCGCTTAGGGAAGATAGTTACTATTCTTGACAAAATAGTTCCTACTAGTCCCTTAGCCTATATTACAATCCTTAAAGTCCTACTTGATCTTGAGTTTTGACATTCTTATATTAGTGGATTACTACACTAAGGGCAAGCATATGGTTCGTCTAATATCGCATGTGAATTCTTTGTGAGAGTTAGTGGAATTTGATTCTTACACCCATTATTGTGATAAATTGCATAATTGTGAGTGAATATGAGTCTCTCTCTTATAGTGAGGGAACATGTTTGATAATAGATATGTGACTTATATGATCTCTTTTTTGAGTAATATACATGAGTTTTCCAAATTGGTAGAGTCAAGTCTTGAGACTAGGAAGTTTCGAAGTAGTCTTCATGCGTTTCAAGTTGTAAGATAACATGCTGAGTATAGAACTTGCTATTCATATGGTCTATGTAGTTATAGTTTAATTGTCTTAGTTGTAGTAATGTTTTTAGAGTCTTCCTTGATAGTGATTAATTTAAAGAGTTGTTCGAGGACGAACAAGGCTTTAAGTGTGGGGTGGTGATCTTAAGCGTATTTATACTCCTAAGTGTCATTATCTATACGTGTTTAGCTTAGTTTTGAGGATAACTTGATGTGATTATTGAGTATAAAGTTTTTATCAGTGTATTTTTGTGTTAAATTACGTGTTTGAAGTGTTTAAGGTGCATTTGAAACAAGTCTAGAGTCAAAAGGATCAAATAGAACCTAGAAGAGAAAACTAGTGTCGCTAGCTTGAGTTGTGCTTGTTATAGTGTACTTTGATGAGCTCTATTGTGTTGTATGGACTAATGTTTGTCATAAGATGTTGTAGGATACCATTTTAGTAGCCATGGAAGCTAAATTAATCCTACAAACAAGCCACAAGGAAGGGGAAACACAAAACAAGTGGACAAGAAGAATAGAGCAAAAATTGGTCGAAATCGTGCCTTGGGGAGTACCCATTGCTCCGCATCCCCCATGGAATAGGAGGGTGCCTTGTGACACACCAACTAAATAATGGGGATAATTTTTTACCCCTGTGATGGCCCTTCATCACATGCCCTTGTCCCTGTGATGGGTCGTGCGACGCAACCCCCCCTCCCAATTACGTCTTAAAGTTGGTTTTTAACTTGGTTTAAGTTGAGGGCAAGTTGGTAAATGCGTATGTTTCATTTGGTACAGCCTATAGATGACCTAAAACACTATATAAGTAGTAATTAGCCACATTTACAATCATTTTTTTGGATTACAGACGAATTGGAGAGCAAAGGAGACATCAAGGAGTTCAAACTAGGGTTCTTTCTTCTTTTACTTTTCATTCTTTTAGTTTGAAGTTATGAACTCTTTTATGGAGATTGTTTCTATGAATATGAGTGTATAAACACACTCATTATAGGGTTTAGTCTACAACATGATTTCTTAATTATGGTTTTATAGTTGGTTTATTTGTTTATCAAGTTATGTGATTGTTCTTGCGTTCTTGTTTTACTATTCTAAAACATCATGAACTTTAGGATAAATCTAAGTCCCAAAACGAATTAACCATAGGAGTAGAGGGGTGGAATGAAGAATGTAGGGTGGGTGGATCATGTCTTTAATTGGTTTAATATAATTTGTTAAATGATGATTTGCGGTTAGGATAGAGATATACCTAAACGCCCCACTTGGTTAATGAAACGAGAAGATAAATTAGTACATCCAAATTAGAGACTCACATCCCCGCTCAATGATGTAGTTGTAAGACTAATTTTAGTAGATGACTCAGAGGGTGACCATCCCCAAGTTATATTATCAACCTCATAAATCAATAATCACGATAAGCACCAATACCGACTAGAAACCATAGTTATGTATGAATGTAAAGTAATTACCTCAACCCTAGAACTCTCCATATATTATTTACAATTCGAATTTCATATCGTTGTTATTTCTAGTATTTAGTTATAAAAACAAAACTCAAACTCTCTTTGGTTACGAATCGCACTTGTTTAACTTTAATAGTAATGCTTAAGTTGGATCGTCTGCTAAACACTAAGTCTCTGTAGGATTGATAACCGACTTGCAAGGGCCATTATATTACTTTCACGACCACATACACTTGAGTGTGCACTTGGGAGAGACATAGACTAGTGTGAGCTCTAAAATTGTGTGGGAATTGAGTGTTTGAGGCTGGGTTTAGCATGGGGACGTATTGGGGAGCACGTGATCTTTGTTATCTCCTTAAGTTTTGTCCAATTTCTAGTGTAATTATATGAATTGATTCTTTATTCTTCTGTTGGTGTTGGGACTTATTTTGGGACTATTGAGCTTGGACTAAGCTAGATTTCATATGGCTTTTGATCCTTGAGCTGCGTGGGATGCAGTGACGGTTTCAATTTTGTGATTCCACAAATGGCCCCCACATGGGATTTTTAGTCTAATTTCTAACCCAGAGTATTTATACACAATATGGTTATCATTTTTCTTGTCATGATGTATGGATTATTATTTTGATAGTGCGGTAGCTCATGGAGGCCTTTCGGAAGGGGAAAGCTCAGATATAGAGGATCGGCGAGCGTTCGGTGACGTCCAGGTATGCTAGGCTTACCCTTCTTTTAGATTGAGTTTACTTATGGTATTAGTGTACTATTTTGATAGTTTTGGGTAGGTAGTTTTAGCTCAGGTTTCATTTTATTATTTTTATGCCTTATTTAGCCGGCTAGGGTCCCATTTTTGTAGATTCCGTGCTCGTTCTCCCCTAGTATAGTGTGTTATCATCCTTAGGACTATAATTAGTGCTTGTAGTACCTTGGGATGATATTAGGAAGCCTTAGACTATAATTGAGTAGGTTTGGGTTTGGGTTTGGTTATCGGGACCCTATAGTGGACCCCACTGCCCTTTTTTAGATAGTATATTTTCGCATGAAGTTTCTTTAGGCTTAGTTATACTCTTGGTTACTACTTTAGGTTATTACCTTGGGTTAGGTTTGACTTAGACTTGGTTTTTTGGCCTGTTTTAGCTCCTTTTTCTTGGGTAGAGTAGTAACTGACCCTGGACCGTACCTCCTTGATTTAGTATTTAGGACCCGTCTTGCCTTAGTTGACTTATCCCTTCGAGTTTTGTATTTATTTCTTTATGGTTTGTAGATAGGATTTAAACCCTTGGATTTCTTCTTGCTAGCTAGTTATACTTATATTTATGTAAATGCATTTCAATTCCGATTCAAGTCCGGCACATGCTTTATTGCTATTATTATTATGAGTCCTGGAACGATACTGGCATTGGTTACAGTTATGGCTATGGTCACTACTGACAAGCTCCACTATGTGTTTGGTATTAGTTTATGATTGACGTTGGCTATTTATGGAATCACTTGTCTCTAGTTACGGTATAGTTACTATGAGTTTCGATTTGAGTCTGGACTCTGTTTATGATTATGGTTGGGGATGTTCTGGTGTTAAATACAGTTATTAGTGGGAGTTTGGGCAGTGGTACTGAGTTCTATTTTACATGATTCATGTGGCCTCTTGTTATTATCCACTATATCATGTTCGAACCAGGCGTCTGGCCTCTCGCTATTATCCATTGATTCTGGTTCAAGCCCGGTAGATACCAGGATTTTTCATCAAGTATTTAGGATCAGAAGGTTACTTGAGATCGGTTCAGTTACTGGATATTTATGTTTTCTATCTTAGTTTTTTATTATCTACACCTACCAGCTTATGGGGGCTTGGTAGGGTTAATTGCCTTCTTATGTGTGTCTTCTAGGATTATGGGGGCCCAGTTAGGTTGTAGTTAGTGAATTTCTCTTATTTTCTGAGTTTTTTACTTCCTTTATTGCACTTGCCTAGTTCGGGAGATATTTATATTTATACCCCTGTGACTGTTGACTTAACTTACACACTCGCATTATATTTATGCTTTTACTATATTTGAGTTCAGTCGGCCGATGATGTCTACTGAGTACCCTTGCTTTGGTACTCATACTACAGTTCTTCATCTTTTCCCTGATACTGATCTGAGTACGAGCCACCGACGTTGACGTTATTCTCAGGCCTAGCTACTAATCCGGAGATGGGTGAGCTTTCTAGAATCTGAGGCTAATCCTCCTCCATCTTTTTCAGTTATAGTCTTTTGAATTTTAAGACTACTGTATATATGTATATTTTGGATACTGTGTAGTACTCTTGTTTTTGGTCGTAGTGGCTCTAGTACCGACCTTACCAGGTCTTGGGATGGATTCTTTTTGTTCATTTTGTCATCTTCCTTTCTTGTACAACATGTTATATATATGTGTATATCTCTTTGATTCCACTTACATTATTGTTGTATATTGGTTTCATCTTTGTTTGCCTTTACTTTTCGCCCGGTAGCCCATTACTTGTCGTTTCGGGCTATAATTTGGCTTACCTACTGGTGGGTTAAAGTAGGTACCATCATGACCTTATAAATTGGGTCATGACACTAGGGTAGTTGGCATCCCTAAAATTCTTCTACATCTGTCCAGACTAGAAGAAACTTGAAGAGGTTCCATTAGTCTGATTATACAATAATAATTTCTCCTGTTTAGGTTAGTTAATCTCTCAAAAGCTTGTTGAGTGTTGACTAACCCAATATTCCAGAAAATCACTTTCTTCATTATTAATTGATGGATTTAGAAGCAGCAAGCATTTTGGGCAATTGCTTAGTTGGAGGGGGAACCTCCTTATTACCTCTTATTGCTTAGTTGGAGAGGGAACCTCCTTATTACCTCCCCCCACCTTTTCCTTTGGTGATTATTACTTTTATCTTGTCTACCTATATTAGTGAGAGTCCTCCATATTTGGCAATTTGATCAATATTCTCATCCATATTGTCGGTTGCATCATCTTCATCTCCTTATTCAAAACAGTGCCCTTCCATACCTGCTGTGGAGATTTTCTAAGTCCCCATCTCCTTTATTCTTTTAATATCTCCTTCTTTGTTATTGACATCATTCTCCTATATTGACTTTTGGTCTTTATCATCACTCTCTTTGACAAAATTGTCATTATTCTCATTTGTTTGTTCTTCCTGCATGATGTGTTAGTTTTCTGAGTTTCCTGATCATGGTTTTCAACCACCTTATGCTACATAAGTATGTTGTCTATTATATTGGTTTGCAACACCATATGTGTATTATCTGACTCTTGTGTCTTCTTTGTACTATCAAAATTTTGCCTTGTTTGACCTTTTTGATGTCGTTGAGTAAATGCTCTAGCAACCCAATCCTTTGCAGTTTCTCTAGCTATCTTATTTTTATCATTTCTTGCATTGTTTATAACTTGTTGATTTGTGGCTATAATCCCTGATGTGCTACTATTCTCCCCTTATCTTTCTCATGTGCTCTCCACTTGTTCTTGTTGCTCAAGTGTAAGTGCATCAAATTAGTTGTCAGTTTTAACTGCTAATTTGCTGCTATTACCCTTCTCCTTGTTGTTCTCCCCTTTAATAATTCTACACGTTTTGTCTTTTTTATACTTGTTTTTTCGTTGTATCCATTCTTGTGTTTTGTACTGCATATTGCCTACCACTTTACCACTACTTAATACTCTCTTGTTGTTGGTTGTTGTACTAATTTCATTATCTACAATATCCCTGCTA
This sequence comes from Capsicum rhomboideum, assembly GCA_031232105.1. Lineage (NCBI taxonomy): Eukaryota > Viridiplantae > Streptophyta > Magnoliopsida > Solanales > Solanaceae > Capsicum > Capsicum rhomboideum. Next base: position 126,606,785 of record CP124714.1, read on the forward strand.
GTACTTACTTTGCCTCGTTGATGTACTTGTTCTAGTTCTGGATGTACCACCCAGCACTCCTTTTAAATGTCCTTGTAGGCAATATTCCTTACAATATTTTGGCAAAAACTCATACTTTATTGTAATACACTTTGAACATATTTTCCCTGTTGTATCATCCTCCTCACTAATGTGAATTCTTTTTGGTAGATATGCAAGAAAGTCCACTCCACCTTGGCCTTTGTACAACTGGGTCTGGTTTGATTCTTAGTGGCCATGTCTAGAGTTAGTGGCCTCCCTACTGCTGAGCTAAGAAAAACATTGCTTCTTTGGAGAAGAAATTAGGGGGCCAATCTGGAAAGCTAATCCACATCACTGCCATTGAAATTTCCACCTGTGGCTTAAACAAGAGATCCCATTTGAGATGACACCTTTGCCAGTATTGATGTTGTACTTTCATGTAGTATGCTAGTATAGATAGCATTCTAATGTAATCTTCTAATAAAGTGCATTCTATTGAAACTTGCCTATTTTCAATAAGCTCCATACTAGATTCTCCTTTGATTTCACATTCTCTCATAAGTACCTTTCGTAATTCATGAATGTCTGGCTTTCCATATGAAAACTTACCTAGTACAACATATTGCAAGTTTTGTTGTTTAGTAAGTTGTTTCACTTCAGAGGACTTCCACACCATATGAGGTTCTCTATTTCTGATGTTTTCACTGGCTTCATGGGACTGGGGGTTGGCTGGTCTCAATTTTCTTCAAAGTGCCCACGTATTATTGTGGATCTATCATTCCTGTATGTGCCCTCTGAATCATTTCTGGTAGTGAGTGTGGTTTTGAGTTGATGTTGCTTGGTAATGGGGGAAAATGGGATAGTAGCTTATCAGTGGGACTTTCTCCAGTCGTGGTACTCTTTTGTGCATAAAGAAAATTATCGAATCTGGGGGTGGAACAACCTCTTATAGGGGCTGCCCACCTGCCAAACTGGCTATCGGCGACGGTGATAATGAGTTTAGGGTTCATTTATCCTTGAGAGCTTTTTTGAATTTCTCTTTTTCATTTGATTTTGATTAGTAACGTAACTTTTTTTTATTTCCATAGAAAAATTATTATTCTCATTTTTAAGTAACTAGTTTCTAAATACGTGCATCGCACGAATATCCCTTGTCAATTATTATAACATTTATGTTAAAACTAATAAATTATACTTGCATATGATCAAGTGATATTTAAAGTTAAGATAATTAGATATTGTTAAAACCTTAACGTAAATCAACTTGTATATGTGCAAGATATAAAGTGACAATAAATTCTCATGAACTTGTAAAGTATTTTTTTTAGTAAATTAGATATTATATATTTATAATAAAGTTAAAATAGCCGATCTTAGTAGAATTAATGTTTGTCAATCTCTACCCAAAATTCTAATTTGTATCTTGTCAAAGTTGAATATTCTTAAAGTCCGACTAAAGTTGATGTGATTAGAATTTCATTCATAATTTTTTTACAAAAAAAAAAAAAGAGAGAGAGAGAGAGACCAACAACGTCAACGTGACCTTTAAATCAAGTTTTTTCAACCAAAAAAAAAAAGCAGCGTGCCTTCTATTCTAATTGGAATTTGAATAGAATTGACTAATCCTTAATAAAAGCTAAATAAAATTTAATATTAAATATAATTATAATTTTTTGGCCGGTTAGTGACAAGTCCATTACATAGTAGGATAAAACAATTGGATTTTTTTTAGCATTGTCATTTATATTGCGGAATCATTAGATCAATTATTGTATGATTAAATAATAAAGGGTAAAAAAGTTGATCAATATTTGAGGGATGTTTTGGTAGTTCAACATTTAGCAAAAATTATTCGTGTTTTTATAATATTAGTTTAGTGTACGTGTGTTGCACGTGTGAACACACGTGTGTTTAATGTTAAAAAAGAAATATTTGTTTGTCTAATCTTTAAATATTTAGTTACAAAATTAGGTGACATCGTTCATATGATCGAGAACATAATTTAAATATGGTAATTGAAGGATATATTTATTTATATATTTTTATATATTAAATATTAATTATTTTAAATAAATATATCATATTATCGCATATTTTTTGACAAATTCTACACGAAGAAGAATACAAGGGAATACTAAAGAAGAAATAAATTATTAAAGAAATAAGAGAATTCTACGGGTGCAATCACAATTTCATAGCCACAACCATGGAACTTTTTGGAAGAAGTTGAAAAGCTCATGGGTGATGATCATCGCTTCAAACTCACACCCGTCAAGTGGAAGAATTGAGAAGAAGTTACAAATTGATGGCTACAACCACCACTTCAAAGGATGCATTCGTGGTGGCAACACTATAATTTTCTATAAATAGAGGCATTTCTTTGATTTTTAATCATCCAACATCATAAGCAAGATATAAGAATTAGTCTTGTTTGCTTTCTCTTCCTTTCTTTTTCTTGTTGTAGGATAATATTTATCTTTTCTTTATTAATTTCTCCATAATGGAGTAATTTCTTTCCATTGGGATAGTTGATGAAGGTTGATATATTTATAATATTATCTCAGTTTTAATACATACTTCGCCTGAATATTTTATTTACATCTTTATATTGTGCTGGAATAATAACCTTTATCTAATTATTATTATCACACCTATCTATTTTATCTTTTAGTTATTATTATATTAATTTTACTATCCTCACGGAGTTAAATTAATATGTATTAACTGATGAGTAAAATAGAAGAGTGAGAGTAATTTTTAGATAGTTATTATTTCAAATCTTTAATCTTGCATCTTTCGGTTCGTATCCTCACGGAGGGATTGACTCATGCAAGTTTGTAGATTTAAATAATCTATATCTTATTTGTTTCAATTCTTATCCTCGCAGAGGGATTGACTCAAATACGATTATTGACTTGAGGGGTCTTTATCTTATTTCTTTCAATTCGTATCCTCACGGAGGGATTGACTCAAATAATTTTATTGATTTACACCTTCTAGCACAATTCAGGCAAGAAAATATTTTTATATAATTATCACTAGTCTTAAATCATTTAATTGATATAACCTCACGGAATGCTAATTAAATATTTATTTCTTAGTAAGTAAAAGACAATTATTTTAGTAATAAATAATTATTTTTTAGAGAAATACATGTGGAGACTGGGATTTTATATAATAATATTATCAAGTGAATTCATCGATACCCAACTCTTTTTAAATATATAAATCTTTCGAAAATAGTTTATTTTACTTTAAGTAATTTATAATTTAAAATTCATCGTTCATCAATTTGGTTCTCTTAAATAGTAATTAAGATAATACAAATTTGTAGTTAGATGGTTCCAATCTCTGTGGGAAGATATCTTAAACTATACTAGAATTTGATAGAGTACGAGCAACAAAATCTTATATACATTGGGTTCGTCAAATTTTTGGCTCCGTTGCCGGAGATTGGTAAACATCTACTTCAAATTAATTATCTTATTACTACTTTGAGATTTTATTTTTCTATTTCTTTAAGTACTTTATATTCTATTACTTGACAAGTTTTAGGAAACAACACTTGAAGATATTATTGTTGTTGTTGTTGTTATTATTATTATATTATATTAATTTATATTATACTATAATATATTTATTATTATTTCTATTTTTGTTTTTGTTTTCAAGTATTTTGTTTTGTAGCACCTAATTAGTGCTAGGAAACAAGATTTTAAAAAAATAAAATAAAAATATTTTCTCATTGTGAACCCACTTTATGCACTTTAAATATGAATTTTAATCAACCAAGTAAAAGTTTTATTAAGATGACAGAAAAATATTATTAAAATGCTATTACCTGTGACTATTGTGGTAGCAACCACCAAAGCTTTGAATGTCAAACAAGTAACACATTTTTCTATACAAATTTGAAAAAATGTACGATCTTGAAGAATTAATCAATAAAATTTGTGAAAGATCCATTACTTGTGTGGAGGCAGTCACCTTGTTCATGAATGCGAAACAGGTAATTCATATTTCTTTAATTCTTCTTATGAACAATCTTACATTGATTCTAGTTCGTTCAGGTACATTGATTCTAGTGAATATGATTGTAATCCGGAGTGCAATCAATACTCGCAAGAGGATCAATATGTTGAGAGTGAACCATTTCAAGAGGAGAATGTGAATTTGAAGAAAATTATGCATACTTTCATAAAGCATATCGATGAAAAAATTGCACATAATTATAAAGTCATCACGGATCTAACAATGAAGGTAAATGAATTAATAAGCATAGTAAACTCCTATAATGATGGTGAACTTTCAAATGAAACTACGTCTTGTGAGGATGAAACAATTAATGAAATAAAAGAGCCTTGTGAAAAAGAATCTACTGCTCATGATGAAAAGACTAGTTTAGTGAAGCAGGATGACAATAAAGGTTTGATGGAATTCAACTCAACAAGTAATGAATGCATATCCCATTATTCTAATCCACATAAATTGATTAATTTTAAGAAAAATGAGAATGAAGAGGTCACAAGCACAAAAATAATATTATTTGATCATTATTCTACAATTTCTTTTTATCATTATAATTTTATGAATTTTGTTTTTGGAGATTTTCAGGAAAAAACATGAAATGATGCTCGTGAAAAATATAAAATAGAGTTAAGAATTATCATGCACGATTATTTATCTGCTCGAGATAAGGTCAAGAAAAATCGAATGATCCAAAAAAAAAAATATTTTATAATATTGTTGGTCAAGTGGGCTTTAATAGAATTTTCAAGAATCAAAAAAGAAATTTTAATTCAGAATTAGGGGTGGAATTCACAAGCTCTCGAAAAAAAAAAGGAAAACTTTTTCCTCCTCTTGCTTTTAAATTTTTTGTTAGGGACATGATGATATTTAAGTGGGGGGTAGGAAATATATATATATAGTATATTTTATATATTTACATATTTTTTTTTATTTTATAGCATAACTTCTTTAATGCACTTCCATGGATTTCTTTGTTCAGTTCTTTGCCATGATCATAATATTTTAAACTGAACATTTTTTTAAATTTTTTTTATAATAATGAGCTTTTGAAAAATAAATTGAATGTCTATCATTCGTGGGTTATATGAACATCTTTCCAAACTCATATTTGTTTATTGGTGATTAAAATTATAATATTTATTGATCCCAAGTGTATAGTGTTGTCAGGTGATATCGCCCTGTTCTCTTGCTTATTCGAAAATTTAGAACTTGCCTTGAATGTTATTTGAGGCGAAATACTAGGTAGATTTTGTAGTTGGGGAATGAAAGTAGGCCTTCTTGTTAAGTCATGACCATAATTGACCTACCTAAATTATGTTTATCCCTAGTCAGCCCCTTGAGCCTAAATAAATCATCTCTTGTTTTATTGATAAGCCAAATTTTAACTAGAATTTAATCTTTGTTATCACATCTGTTTGTTAACTCTATTCCCTTAGCGCCGATAGAAAAATTGAGTACAAAAATAGTGCGAAGAATAGTTATAAAAAAGAAGTAAACATTGATTCTTGTTGAGCTTATTGAATATGATCAGGAAAAAAAATGTTATCAAAGAAAAAAAGTTACAAAGAAAATTATTGGCAACTACTCTTGAAAAATAATTGAGGAAAAAGGGGATTAAAAAAATGAAAAAAAAAATGGAGGTTAATTTGTTTTAAAAGCACGAAAGCAACGATGTTTAAATGCTAAAGTATTTTGCTTTAAATGCTAAAGTATTGTGGTGCTTATAAGGGATTTGAGTCACTTTTATCCATATATATCCTAATCATCCCTAAACCTACATTACAACCTTATAAAAGTCCTACATGAACTCAACTCAAAGCCTCCTATATTAGTGGAGAACTACATATTAGGCAAGCTTATGGAACTTCGAATAGCTTGAGATACTTCTTTGTTGAGAGAGAGAGAATTTTTTCTATCTATACCCTTCTTTCGATTTTATTGATATATTGTGTGATTTATGGGCATCTCTCTTCATTTGTTGAGACACACTGGAAACAAGAAAATATTATAATTTTGATTCTCAGTAGGTGAATATGAGTGCGGTTAAAATTATTTGACCTCATGATGTAGTTTTAGCTGAATTTTATTTTGTCCAAAAATCTTTTTACTTGAAATTTTAGCAGCTATTTTGTTTTGCCCTTTGCTCGAGGACGGACAAAGATTCAAATGTGGGGGTATTTGATGGATATATTTATTTATATATTTTTATATATTAAATATTAATTATTTTAAATAAATATAAATAAATATATCATATTATCGCATATTTTCTTACAAATGCTATAGGAAGAAGAATACAAGAGAAGACTAAAGAAGAAATAAATTATTAAAGAAATAAGAGAATTCTACGGATGCAATCATAATTTCATAGCCACAACCATGGAACTTTTTGAAAGAAGTTGAAAAACTCATGGGTGATGATCATCACTTCAAACTCACACCCGTCAAGTGAAACAATGGAGAAGAAGTTACAAGTTGACGGTTACAACCACCACTTCAAAGGATGCATTCGTGCGGGCAGCACTATAATTTTCAATAAATAGAGGCATTTCTTTGATTATTAATCATCCAAAATCATAAGCAAGATATAAGAACTAGTCTTGTTTACTTTCTCTTCCTTTCTTTTTCTTTGTGTAGGATAATATTTTTCTTTTCTTTATTAATTTGTCCATAATGGAGTAATTTCTTTCCATTGGGATAGTTGATGAAGCTTGATATATTTATATATTATCTCAATTTTAATACATACTTCATCTGAATATTTTATTTACATCTTCATATTGTGCTGGAATAATAACCTATATTCAATTATTATTATCACAACTATCTATTTTATCTCTTAGGTATTATTATATTGATTTTACTATCCTCACGGAGTTAAATTAATATGTAATAACTGATGAGTAAAATAGAAGAGTGAGAGTAATTTTTAGTCAGTTATTATTCCAAATCTTTAATCTTGCTTCTTTAGGTTCGTATCCTCACGGAGGAATTGACTCATGCAAGCTTATAGATTTAAATAATCTCTATCTTATTTGTCCTAATCCGTATCCTTGCGAAGGGATTGACTCAAATACGATTATTAATTTGAGGGGTCTTTATCTTATTTCTTTCAATCTGTATCCTCACGGAAGGATTGACTCAAATAAGTTTATTGATTTAAAGATTACTCTCAAGAGGTCTTTACACCTTCTAGCACAATTCTGGCAAGAAAATATTTTTATATAATTATCACTAGTCTTAAATCATTTAATTGCATAACCTCACAGAATGCTAATTAAATATTTATTTCGTAGTAAGTAAAAGATAATTATTTTAGCAATAAATAATTATTATTTAGAGAAATACATGTGGAGACTGGGATTTTATATGATAATATTATCAAGTGAATTCATCGATTCCCAACTCTTTTTAAATATATAAATCTTTCGGAAGTAGTTTATTTTACTTTAAGTAATTTATAATTTAAAATTCATCTTTCATCAATTTGGTTCTCTTAAATAGTAATTAAGATAATACAAATTTGTAGCTAGATGGTTCCAATCTCTGTGGGACGATATCTTAAACTATACTAGAATTTGACAGAGTACGAGCAACAAAATCTTATATACATTGGACTCGTCAGTAATTGATATATTGATTTATTTAAAGTAGATATTAAGACTTTCTGCACATTTCACATAAGAAAATTTTAATAAACATTATACTTGATTTCAAAGTCCTAAATTAGTAAAAGTAATATGAAAAATTTATAGTTATATTAAATTAGTTCAAATAAAGAAGGAATTTATATAAGGTATCATTATATTTGATTTTAAACTCCTAAATTTTAAAATTTTAGTACTTCCCACCTAATTAAGATTTAGTAATAGCATTTTTGGCCAAGCTTATTTTTTCCAAAAGTATTTAGTTTTTCTTAAAAGTGCTTATTTTTAAAAAGTGAGTTGTTTGGCCAAACTTTTGGAGAAAATAAGTGTTTCTAGGGAGTAGCAGAAGCTGCTTTACATAAGCTAAAAAAAAAAAGTAGTTGCTTCCTAAAAACACTTATTTGAAAGCACTTTTGAAAAAATATACTTAAAAGTTAAAAGCATTTTAAAAAACTTGACCAAATAATAATTATTGCTCAAAAGTGTTTTTTAAATTTATTGGCCAAACACAAATTACTTCTCACCAAAAGTATTTTTTTAAAAAGCACTTTTGGAATAAGCAATTTTTAAAATAAGCTGATTTTAGGAGTTTGACCAAACAGGCTATAAGTATATTTTTAGTTGATTTCAATGTTCTAAATATTAAAAAAATAATTAAACAATAATATTGTTCAATGTTAAATTTATTTTTTAATGATAAAAAGAAGATCAGTGTTTGATTGGGGGAATATCAAATAGATATTAAAGTTGTCTCAAAAAAATCGACTTTACACTCAAACTAATCAGGCAACCAATCAACCTAAAAATGAATTTATTTACCCATTGAAAACTTTTGTAGGTTTATTTAAGCTACATGGTATATTTGTCGATTTATTTAGGACTCGTTAATTACTAATTTTCTTAATATCTCTTAGTATCATATATTGTAAGATTCATTAATTTTAAATATTATAATGATATTAATTAGTAATAGAAAAATATTTTGCCTGGGATTGAAACGGCATAACCAAGAAAAAGCCACAGAGAGAGAAAAAGTGTAATGACTTGATTGGTGAAATTTTACTTTTTATATGATTTGATCATTTTGTCCTTTCCAGTAGTTCCTACATGTTGATTTTGGGGTGTGGGGATGGTTGGCGTGGTTACCAATTCTTTCGGGAAGGAATTGGGAGAGTTTGAGTCTCTCAGAGGCTTCAAAAGTCACTAGTCATTTTATATTTTAAGTACCAGATGATGATTTAGACAATTCCATTAGGTCCGAAATGTCGAATTTGGATTAGTATCGGGGTTGGTTCGGGTACGGACCTTTAATTTGCATTTCGGCCCTCCATTTAGAAAATAGTGAAATTTGCCTAAAAGGAGTCCCGGAGGTTAATTTGTTGAAAACAATTCTTTATCGAAAAATCGACGTTTTTGATTTAGTACGAAACGTCGAAAATATCCTAGTAGCATATATGGTTTGTTCCAGTGGGGTCCCAAACAAATTTCGAGGGTCTGTTCAGAGACATTTCTTCACTTGGAAAAATCTGCTAGTTTAGCATTTTCTGGTGCATCAGTCCCTTCAACGCGATCGTGTGGCCACGTGTGCAATCACGGGCCTCGATGACAACCTATATTGCAATCGCATAGTGGTGTTATCGCGATCGCGATGGGTTAATTAGTGGATCGGGTTGGGTTGACTCATCACGATCGCGAGGCCCAGCTACGCGATCGCGATGACCAGTTTAATTACCGGTCAACGTTGACCCTCACAATCGCGAGGTGGTGTCTGCGATTGTGAGGTACTGGTCACATAATAGTATAAATACCTCATTTCGCGATTTTTCCTCTATTTTTGGATCTCCAAGCTTCAGGAAAAGCGATTTTACCAAGGTTTCTTCATCATTTTCATGTGGGTAACCTGTAAACTCATCTTCCATTATTTCCTATTGATTATACCTTCGAAAATACCTGTTAACCTTGATTTTAAAATGAATTTTTTGGGGTTTGTTGGTAAAGCTTAAAAATAGATTTTATTCGATTTGAACCTCATTTTTAACTCGTTTTTGCATGGGTTTTCGACTGTTGACTCCTATAACCTTGGAGAATGTATTTCTAAAATAAAATTTTGATTTACCCCTTTCATTTTCAAACCTATTTTTCAAACCCGTTTTGGCCCCGTCTTAAAATTTAGTCTATATGGGTATCGTTAGCTTTCTTTTAACGTGTAGATGTTATATTTGTGTGTTTTAGTTGATTCCAAGACCGTTCAAGAGGTGAAGGCTCTATATTGAAGGACTTTAGGTTTGGATTTTGATGCTTTGAGGTAGGTTATGGCTGAACTTTTTTTAGACTGGGTTGGATAGTTAATAAATAAGTACAACATGCTATGGGTTTGGAAAAATAACTATGGAAATTATATTCGAGATTATTATTATTGTTGTGTGCCCGTGTGGGGGCTTATATTCTTGTTATTGTTGACTTGTGATATCATATATTGCGTGTGGCCCAAGTGGAGGCTTTATTTAACATTATTGCCCTTATTTGTGCATTTAAATTCCTTTATTCTTAATGTGATGCCCTGCGGGGGCTTGAATAGATATTATAGACTTATTGAGCATTGTTTGCCTTTATTATGTTAGAAATGTTCGAGTTATGAGTTTATATGATATTAATGATGTCTTAAATGCATGTTTATTATGATGGTGCCCAACTAGAACTGATATCATGAATTATTGACATACTGAGTTGATTCTGGGCTCACTTATACACGTATTGAATGTATTTGTTGTCTTCATACTGGTTTGATTGTGAGAATTATATCCTCATTTCATACATATATATTTTTAAATATCGATACCATTGAGGAATACTATTTTGAAAGGAATTGAGAAATTATCACAAAAACCTTGATCGGTGAACATAAGTCGAAGAGGTGGGTTGAGATTTTGAGATAGTATACGGGTTGCGAATCCCCATGAACCCTATTTTGGGAGCATTGAGACTCAATAGGTGTATACAGAAATCATACAATGACTTTCAAACTATTCATTTCATCATTCATTGCATTGCATCCGCATGTACATTTTATGTGTTCTTTTATGTGTCACTTGACGTGTAATCAGTTTCTATGTACCTTTGCGAATGCCTGTTTCTATTTGATTTCTTCATATATTAGAATTGTTAGTGGAGATGGTGTGAGCTACCATTTGGAAACTTTTTTCTTTACAGGTGACGTGCTCATAGTATTTCTTTACTTGTATTATTTCCTGCTTTGTTCAGTTGGCCTATGATACCTACTGAGTACAAGTGGATCGTACTCATCCCTACTGTGCCTTTTCGATGCAGGTTCTAGTTCGAGTATGAGACACGACAGCTGATTGTGTTATTTGGTTGTTGGTTCAAGGTACTGGCATGCTCTAGAGTCCAGAGCAGATTTTCGGACCTCCTCCTATCCTCTTTATGTCTTTATTTCATATTCAGAGACATGCTATGTATTTTTCAGACTCGATTATGTTTAAGATGCTCTTGTACTTATGACACCAGGTTTTGGGAGTGTTTATGTTATTTACTTCAGGCTTTCGCTTATTTTGGATTTGTGTTGACTTTACTTCACTTTTGAAGTCTTGTTTTGTATTACTTTGTGTATTAATCCGATCTCCATTCCTCTTTGGGTATTTGACTTAGCTACTTAGGTTGGGTTGGGGTAGTTGTCATCATGACCTCAATTTTTAGGTCGTGACAAATTGGAAATTTAATAGCTCATATACCAAATCTATAAAAGTAATTTATTATTATTATTATTATTGTGATTTTTCCCCTTACGCAACAGCAGCCACCCTATACGTATGACATTGTGTATATACCTATTGGGCTGTTATAATGATGAAGGTAGTTTAGTTGTTCTTTAAGGTACATATTTCAAATAAAGTAAAGTTTAATAATCAAATTTTAATGGGTTTTAAATTTTTAAATAATAGGATAAAATAATAAAAAGACTATTTTGTCTATTGTGGAGTCTTTTAATATAATATAGACAATTTGTCCAAGAAATTTTGTAAAAAAAAAAAAAAAATTAAGATCAAAATTAATTATTTTTTTTCACCTATATCATTGATCAAATAAAGATGGAGAGAGATTAATGTGATGAAAAAAAAATAATATTGATTGAGATTAAAGGATAAAATAAAAATAATTTAATTCAAATTGCATACCTGATGTGCAATTCCAAATGTTATACCTCCACAACAATAAAGAAATATGACAAAAATTGACTCAAACTGTTCCAATAAGTTACACAATGCAAAGAGAATCCCATGCTGTAAATCCACCAGCACCATAAGCATGTCAGGAGTGCACGTTAATCGAGCAACTTCACCTAATCTATATCTATACTACCTTAAAAGCATGAACTCTAAAAAGTTAAAATGAAATTATGGAATTACCTCTTTATATATCTAAATACATTATTTAAATAATTAAAAAAGAAAAAAATCTCTTAAAAGTGACTCAACGCTTCAGAACTCTTATCCACAAATCAAAGGCATCATTTCATATGAAACTAGTGCTTCTTATCCCTTGGTTGAAGTCATTATTATTCACAAATCCTTTTTCTTTTCTCTGATCAACTTGTTTCAATCTATTACTATTTTCTTACCCACTGCAAGCAATATTGTAGCAACAAGACGAAGTTAATCTTGAACGTAGTCCAGATCACAGACCTTCTTCTCCAATATATCTAAAAGTTCACACGAACTTTTTTTTCAATCAGTATTTTTATTTATTTGATTTTAATTCGGCGAGTCAAATATATTGTTTCGTTTTTCTTGTACTATCTAATTTAAGTTAGATGATGATAATGTGGATTCATCAAAAAGATCAATGTCGCTAGCGGAGAATCCGAAAGAGTTTTATGTTTCACTAACTCACCGAAATCAATGCTGATGATGCGACTGACAAAAAATTGTTGATAGACCAGAAGTATCCGTCATCGCATGTCACAGGAGACTTATGGACAATAAATTAAGGGTGGCCAAAAAGTTTTGAAATTAAGTTGTGGGGACTCAAGTCTTAATTATTGAGTATGGGTGACTATTTTTAGATTAAGGATTAAGGGGATAAATTTCATATCCCCAAGTTTTCAAAATTACACTTTGACCCATCTTATATAAAACCCTAAAACTAAAAAAGAAGGGGGAAAAAATGCGGCTCTGCTCTCTATTCTCCTCTCTTGGATTTTCTTTATTGTTGCTGCTTCTTGGTGCTGCTTCTTCTTCTTCATCATCATCTTCTTCATCTTCTTCTTCTTATTCATCATCTTCTTCTTTTCACTGCTTGTCGCCATTGTTGTTATTGTTCTTATTGTTGCCGCTACTGCTGCTATTGGACTAAATTTTTGGACCAAATTTTGTTCGTATATCACTGAGCATTACTTCATAGGTGATTTTGGTAAGTAAAATTAATGATTTTTAGTTCAATTTCTCATCTGGGTATATCTGCTATTTTTTTAACAATTTTCTGTAGCGTATCCAACAACTGTTGTATTCATTTACAACAGCTGTTGGATTGTTTCCATTACTGTTAAAGTAGTTCCAACAGGTAAGTCATCTGTTGCAACAGATGAGTCATCTGTTGCAACAGATGACCTAGTTGTTGCAGCAGATGGCCTACCTGTTGGATTCATGTTACAACAGCTCAATCCAATAGCTAAGTCATTTGTTGCAACAGATGTATCATCTGTTGCAACAGATGACTTACCTGTTGGATTGAACTGCAGAACCAGTAGCTCAATCCAACAGGTAGGTCATCTGCTGCAACAGATAGGTCATCTGTTGCAACAGATCACTCATCTGTTGCAACAGATGACTTACCTGTTGGATTGAGCTGCAGAACCAGTAGCTCAATCCAACAACTAAGTCATTTGTTACAACAGATGGATCATCTGTTGTAATAGATCACTCATCTGTTGCAACAGATGACTTACCTGTTGGATTGAGCTGCAGAACCAGTAGCTGAATCCAACAGGTAGGTCATCTGCTGCAACAAATAGGTCATCTGTTGCAACAGACGACTCATCTGTTGCAACAGACGACTCATCTGTTGCAACAGACGACTCATCTGTTGCAACAAATGACCTATCTATTGGGACAATGATAATGAATATAATTTTGTTGTTGTACATAGCTACTCAACTTTACTATACTATCATTATTAATATTTTTAACAAATTTCTTTAGGTACCATTAATGGAGGATTCAATAATAATAGGTGTTGATTGTTATGGTGAGTGGATCGAGAAGAACAATTGATTTATTTGGCATTGGAAGGATGGTGACATGTTAGAGACTGTAGCTATGATAGTCCAAAGAGATGTATTGTATGATGATTTTATGAACTTAATCATCAGCAATTGTGGACTAAATTGCCAACCAGAAAATCTTGTCATCAGTTATATGCACAACTCTTTTGAAAATCAGAGGGTCCTACCTTTTAAGATAACCTCAAGTTCGTTTGCGTGCTTATCTGAGTGATACAGCTAGGCCTATTTTAAGGGTGTACGTGGTTGAAAAAATAATAGAGAATCAGAATGTAGAACAAGACCAACAAGATATGCTACTTGATAAATTGGATGGTGTGGATATGAATATTCCAGATGAGAGTGGAGATGAAGTGGAGGAGGATCAAACACCTACACCCGTTGTTCCGAGCAATACGGTGGGTAGTTCTCAATATGTGCTCCATATGTAAGACGGTTGGCCACAAAAGAACTACATGCCCTGATCAAAATGCTCCATAATTATTGTAATAGTAAATAGTCTTGTTGTTGGTTTAGTTATGAACTTGATAATTTTAACTCATTTTAGTTGGTCATGTATGTTATTTATTATATAAAATATATTTTTATTTATGGTCCAACAACTGTTGTATGTGTGGGAACTACTTATGTTGCAACATATGTTATATCTATTGCAACAGAATTAAAATTAGTTAGAATAATGAATTATGTTGCCGCAAATGATTAATATGTTGCAACAAATTATTCATCTGTTGGAAATAATCAAACAGATATAGAAATCTGTTGCAGCAGGTGTTTAATATATTTGATCATTTTCAACAAACTCTACATATGTTGCAACAGATGCATTATCTGTTGCAGTAGATGATACATCTGTTAGAAATAATCAAACAGATATACACATCTGTTGCAATAGATGACTAACCTGTTGCAACAAATAACTCATCTGTTGGAAATTATCAAACAGATATACACATCTGTTGCAACAAATGACTAACCTATTGCAACAGATGACTCATCTGTTCGAAATAATCAAACAGATATACACATCTGTTGCAACAGATGAATGATATTACAATCATTAAACCATGATTAGTGATGCACAAAGTTATTTAACTGTAATTAGCCTTCAATTAATAAGTTTAATTACAATCTCAATGAATTACACAAAATATAATTAGCCGTCAATTAATAAGTTTAATTACAATCTCAATGAATTTCATAGAAATTACATGTTTAACTAAGTATATTCGTCCTAAATAGAGAGATCAATCGACTAATTTGATGTGAATTGCTTCATTAAACAATGATTAGTAATAAAAAAAGTTATTTAACTATAATTAGCCTTCAATTAATAAGTTCAATTACAATCTCAATGAATTTCATAGTAATTACATGTTCAACTAAGTGTATTCGTTCTAAATAGAGAGATCAATTGGCTAATTTGATATGAATTGCTTCATTAAACCATGATTAGTAATTAAAAAAGTTATTTAACTATAATTAGCCTTCAATTAATAAGTTCAATTACAATCTCAATGAATTTCATAGTAATTACATGTTCAACTAAGTGTATTCGTCCTAAATAGAGAGATCAATCCACTAATTTGATGTGAATTGCTTCATTAAACAATGATTACTAATAAAAAAAAGTTATTTAACTATAATTAACCTTCAATTAATAAGTTCAATTACAATTTCAATGAATTTCATAGTAATTACATGTTCAAATAAATGTATTCGTCCTAAATAGAGCGATCAATCGACTAATTTGATGTGAATTGCTTTATTAAACCATGATTAGAAATAAAAAAGTTATTTAACTATATTTAACCTTCAATTAATAAGTTCAATTACAATCTCAATGAATTTCATAGTAATTACATATTCAACTAAGTGTATTCGACCTAAATAGAGCGACCAATCGACTAATTTGATGTGAATTGCTTCATTAAATCATGATTAGTAATAAAAAAGTTATTTAACTATAATTAGCCTTCAATTAATAAGTTCAATTACAATCTTAATAAATTACATAGTAATTACATGTTCAACTAAGTGTATTCGTCCTAAATAGAGTGATCAATCGACTAATAGAGTCATTTGTTGCAATAGATGTGTGCATCTGTTTGATTATTTGCAACATATGAGTCATCTGTTGCAACAGATGAGTATATCTGTTTGATTATTTCCAACAGATGAGTCATCTGCTGCAACAGATAAGGCATATGTTGCAACAGATGAGTCATTTGCTGCAACAGATAATGCATCTGTTGCAACAGATGACTATATCTATTTGATTAGTTTCAACAGATTAATCATCTGTTGCAACATATGTAGAGTATGTTGGAACTAATCAAACATATCATTCATCTGTTGCAACAGAAGTGTATATCTGTTTGATTAGTTCCAACAAATCAAACATATGTTGATTTGATTTATCAGCTACTGCAACACATGTTGAGTATGTTGAAAATCATTTGCAGCAGATGTCTATATCTGTTGCAATATTTCCAACAGATATACATCTGTTGCAGCAAATACATTAAAACTGTTGGAAATAATGCTGTAAATTTGTACATCTAAGAAATTAATTCATAACAAAATAAAATTCATAACAAAAAATAAATTCAAGCCATCACAAATTACATAAAATAATTAAACATAAACATGAAAATATAAAAATTGTTATGTTGTCAGAACCAATAATTACATAGAAATAAAAGTCATCACAAATTACATAGTCATTTGGAAACGAGCATTATTGTCCTTCGGCAAATCAAAATATTGCCCAAAGCAGCTGTCCTTAAAATAAACATCCAATTTTTATTCTCGAAGTATTTTTCTAAATATGTCAAAGAATTTTTCATAGCCGACTTTACCACACAATCACTAGTTAAATCTGTGGCACCATCACACTGCATTCTCATAAGAAAGTTATCAATACATATGGTTTTGACAAACTCTTCAGTGGAAGGGCTATTAGGATCAATGTTAACATTTAGATCATGTTGACTTTTTGATCTAAGTTCAGGATCTCTTATGAAGCTTTCCTCTTTCTCGTGTTCATTTTCATCATCTTCTCCTTTCTCTTCTTCTCTTTCTTCATTTTTATCATCTTTTTCTACTTCATCATCTTGTACAACAAGCTCATCTAGTGGTGAATGTAGCCTAACTACTTTACTTCTTCCTTTCTTTGGAGTTGATTCACTTCCTTTTCTTTTGGGAGTCATTTTATCTACAAACAAGAGGAAAATAAAAAAGATTATAATTGATTTGTGCATCATTAAAAAAAGGGTAACCATGAATTTAACAAGTACAACATAGTAAAATAATAGTTTCAACATATGAGTGATCTGTTGCAACAGATGACTCATCTGTTGCAACAGATGACTCATCTGTTGCAACAGATGGGTCATCTGTTGGAAGAAATCAAACCAGTAGCAAGAATATTTTTGTTTCTTCCAACAGATGACTTATCTGTTGCAACAGATGACCCATCTGTTGCAACAGATGAGTCATCTGTTGGAATAACTCTTATAATTTCATCCAACAGATGACCCATCTGTTGCAACAGATGGGTCATCTGTTGGAAGAAATCAAACCAGTAAAATAATAGTTTCAACATATGAGTGATCTGTTGCAACAGATGAGTGATCTGTTGCAACAAATGACTCATCTGTTGCAACAGATGAGTGATCTGTTGGAAGAAATAAAAACAGTTTCAATACTGTTTTGATTTCATCCAACAGATGACCCATCTATTGCAACAGATAAGTCATCTGTTGGAAGAAATCAAACCAGTAGCAAGAATATTTTTGTTTCTTCCAACAGATGACTTATCTGTTGCAACAGATGACCCATCTGTTGCAACAGATGAGTCATCTGTTGGAATAACTCCTATAATTTCATCCAACAGATAACCCATCTGTTGCAACAGATGAGTCATCTGTTGGAAGAAATCAAACCAATAGCAAGACTGTTTTGATTTCTTCCAACAGATGACCCATCTGTCGCAACAGATGAGTCATCTGTTGGAAATGTTTTTACAATAAACCAACAGATGATATAGTTGTTTCCAACAGATGCTTAATATGTTCCATCATATTCTTATTCTGTTGTAACATATTACACATTTGTTGGACAATATTTTTACTATGCACATATATAAACAAGAACACCACCACCTTTTGTTCAATTTTCTCAAAACACCACCAACACCAACACCAACAACAAGCTATATCACACTAAGAACACCAACAACAACAACACTAACAAGTTATAACATATACCAACAAACCAAAGTGAAGTGATTCAATACAACAACACAAAAAACAAGACAAAATTGTCACAACAGATATCTCCGAAAAAAGTCAAAATTCAAGTTTTACTATTTTTACAATAATTTTTGAGAACAAGAGCAACAACAACTACAAAAAAATTATATTTCACTTAGAAAAGATACCACATTTACATCAACCACCATATTAAGAGAACAAATACCACAAATTAGGATTTTTTCGGATTCTTCTTTTTTTTTGAGCATCAAATCTCAAAATTGTTAACCCATACTTGAAGAGAATACAACTACAGTTCTTTTTTTTCTTCATTAACTAAAAAGCCCTAATTTTTTGAAAACCAACAAAAAGAGAAGTCCTTACCTGCGAAGAGAGAGAAATTGACGGCTACAAGGGAAGAAGGAAGGATGAAGAAGCCGAATAATGAGTCGCCGGAGGTTTAAAGTCGACGAAAAGCTTGTCGGCGGCGATCTGTTGGGAAGCTTTTGGAGTTCTGTTGGAAAGAGGAGGAGAGAGTAGAGAAAATGTTTGAAGAGAAAGAGGAGAAGTAGGTGTCAATATTGGATTCTTTTATTTTTATTAGACATTAAATAAGTTGTGGATTGTTTTGTATTTTTGAAAAGATTAACAAGTTTTAAAAATATTAATTGAGTCCCCAATTAACCTAATTTGATTTTTAATTGTGTTTGACTTGTTCCCTTGGTCAAGAGTCACCAAAAGTTAAAACAAGACTTGTGAGGCTCCTTTTGTTTAATCTTCTCTAGAGACATTGGGTTATTCAAACTTGGGGTTCAAAATCATAATCTACTAAAAGTCTTATTACAACAGGTTTTGTTTCAGCATAGATGGAGTACAAATATTCATACAAATTATTCGCTCTCCTAGCCGGCTATAATAGTCATGAAAACTAGTTATTACATCAGTGATTGGTATAGAAAAACTTTGATCTTCTTCGGCAACCTCTTCTGCCTACAAAAAATGCAGTTAGCTTAGGAGGAGGAGGAAGCATCATAAAGGAAATCGTTAAAGTGATATCGACGGTCGGGGACTTGGTTGATTTTCAAAATAACTGTGCATTATGCCTATTAAATGTCCAAAAACCATAGGGACACATTGGATAGCTCCACATCTCCAATATTTCTTGGACATCTACTTTATTGCATACACATGTTCCCTGAACTTCCTGTCCCTCTCCTTTAGATCCTCCATTAATCTCAATATCATGTTCTCTACAAATTCCATTATGATAATTCCATCCTTTTCTTTTTCCTTTTGCTGATCGTTGATGCATGTCACGAAAGGTAAATATTATAATTACTCTATCTTCTCATTTCTTGAGAAGTTCATTAGATTTTCTACTATTTCTGTACTTTGATCATATATATCTTATACATGAGTCAATTTTCATTTTATTAAGTGAACTTTCTGGGTTCCGGCTTTTGAATTTTTGGAGTATAGACGTGGGAGTTTTTTTCTTTCCGAAAACATAATCAATGTTCTAAAATAAACTACATAGGTCTGGGTGCAGACTTTTGTTTAAGCATCAACAATTTTCTAGCATTTCTCTTTTTTAAATATCATTGTTGAATTCTATTTAATTAGTTTGGTATCTAAAAGAATGTACTCTACTTAAGTGATAAATATATTGGTTGGTTGAACAAATATGCTCATCTTTTATAAGAATCAAATAATTAGTACAATTTATACTATATTCACACTAATAAGAAATTACTTACAAAATTTAGGGCCTGTTTGGTCATGAAAATTGTTGAAATTTGAAAAAAAAACAAAAACAGTTTTAGTTTTCAAAGGGAAAAATGGTATTTGAACATTAGAGTTGTGTCTATGCCATGCCTTAAATCCCATTGGGGCGGACAAGTACCCGTAGCCGTAAAGGCCCGAGAGAACCAACCTACGATCATATACTCTCTATACATGTAATAGAGCTAACAAATGTGTTGCAGTGTATGGACATGATGTATCGATAAAGTAAACCAGGTAGGTAAGTACAAAATAGATATACAGTAATTGGCCGTTGGGGACAAACCTTCTAAGAGACAAGACACTACCATGCTTGACTTTACAATGTCTACAAAGCCTCTAAAAGATACATAGACTTAGTTAAGCTCGGGACAGGTCCCCGCCTTACACATAACTACTACACAATACCAAAAATATATACAACTGACTCAGAAAGCCCCGAATCAACCTGGAACTCACCAATAGCCTTTAGATGTCCTGTACTCCTACTAGAGAAATCTACTAGCTCCTGTGTCTGCAGTATGAAAGGCAGGTCCCCTAAAAGGGACGTCAGTACGAACGAATGTACTAAGTATATAAGGATAAAAGTAACTATACATAACACAAGAGCTCAAATGAAATCAGGTACAAGTGAAGAGATAATGCTAATAAACCACCTTCGTTGGTATCTGTGAAACCAAGTACATTACATTCATTTCTTTCCTTTTTCCTTTATAATCTTGATAAGCCATTCCATATACGTACCCAATTGATCAGTGGTAAATAATCTGGAATCGGCCCATGCTAGGCTTTCGCCCCTGGTGCTGCCACCCATAAATAACAAATCAAGATCGGCTCGAGCTAGGCTTTCGCCCCTAGAGCTGCCACCCGTACAACCATATCTAGTTGCTTAATGTGTTTAATCTTCGAAGTTGTTATAGTGGTGGTTATAATATTATTGAATATTTTTGGAACAACAAAAGAGAACACCTAGAACTTGATAATAAACATGTACTGAAGTACTTTAGAACATCTCGGAGTGGAAACAAGGTCATTAACTATGTGGACAGTATACGATGCCAAAGGATACAAAAAAGAGTAACCTTATATACCTTATCTTCCCACCACGTGACTACAATAATTCATCTCCTTCTTATGTGTTACTCTACAACACAAGTACGTAACGAAGCTAATTGCATTACAAGTTTACAAGACTGTAATTAGTTACTTAACGAGAAGTAAAAACCGTCCAACCTCTTAAACACATGGTGTATCACTCCCCACTTCTTTATACTGCCATATAACCTTATTACACCCTCATACACTATAAATTACTGTCTTACCAAGACAACACCACCAAAACAGTCAACAACCCAACATAAACATTATAAACCGATAAGATTTCCCACCAAGTTCATACTTCACATTTTTACCCCAATACAACTCCACATATTTATTCCATCAAGTCACATAAATAACTTCCACAACAATATACCAAAAACAGTCCACACAGTTTAAGAATTCACTTTAACATAACAACAAAGTATTCTCTTTTTACTACGCCAAACATTCCATATACAAACACATATAAACATGTCCACCAAGCCATACATAAAAGGAATGAATTAGGGACATAACCACACATTAATATACTGAAATTTCATCCTTCTAAACTAATTTCCTCAAGACCTTAAGTCCCTTTTCAAGTTTAAACCACAAGAAGGCAAATCCTTTAGCCTTTATGCAAAAGTGGACTGGTACGTATAAAGTGGACTGCCCTATACCTTTTAAACATCAAAAACATGATTTCCACAACCTATTATGCATATATTACATTAATCTATAAGGGTAAACACTTACCAAGGCTTGCAAAGTGGAGGATTTTGTCCAAAGGGGTGGTTGGTTAGGGTTTGAGAGAGGAGAGAGTATTTCTTTGAAAATCTGGAATTTTGCAAGTGAAATATGTTGAAAATGAGCTGAATTTCATCCTTATATACCCCCCTTTCCACCGCCTCTCTATGGTCCAATCTTAGCCAAACTTTTGGTTAAAAAGTCCAAGTAGATGATGTATTCACTTGGTCCATTCTTACATGGATCATATCCTTTTGGGCCCATTCTAATTTACTTAATTTGGGCCTCAATTAAGTCCATAAACAAGTTCCATATTTCAGCCCTATCATCTTTAGGAGATGATTCACCTACTATCTCTAATTTAAATACTTCCATCAATGTTAAGGTAGTCGCATAAGTTCGAAAATGTACAGGGTGTTATGGTATAGGGTGTTATACTTGCCTAAATAAAATAGTAAGTCCATTACCTATTACCACAAAGCCTTACCAAGTTCCATATAAGTATAATTAGTGTATATAAAAACAATACGGGGCGTTACATCCTTCCCCCCTTAGGAACATTTGTCCTCGAATGTTAGTAACATTATCCAATCTAAACAAGTTCAAGCCTAAGTTTTAAATCTTCATGTTACCACATGCACATAATACCTATAAATACTTACTTGTTATTGCTTCAATTCAGTATCTTGGACTTTCTCTTCGGTTTGAAATAAATGCAGGTACTTAGACTTCATCATGTCCTCAGCTTCCCATGTTATTTCATCTACCTGCTGGTTTCTCCAAAGAACTTTTATGGAAGCTACTTCTTTATTTCTTAACCTTTTAACTTGTCGGTCCAGAATAACAATAGGTACTTCTTCATAGGTGAGATCTTCCGTAACTTGTATATCATCAGCAGGAGCAATACGAGATGGATCTCCCTTCCATTTTGCATTGAGACATGAAACACTGGATGAACTGTGGAGAGTTCTTGGGGTAGCTCAAATTCATATGCGACTTGGCCATATCTTTGGATAATCTTATATGGCCCTATATAACGCGGACTTAGCTTTCCTTTATTTTCAAATCTCATTACCCCTTTCATTGGTGATACTTTCAAGAATACCCAATCACCTATAGCAAACTCTAGCCCCCTTCTTCTAACATCAGCATATGATTTGTGTCGAATTTGGGCTGTTCTTAGTCGTTGTTGTATCACCTTAACATTTTCCATCGCTTGATGAACAAGATCTGGTCCAAATAAAACAGTCTCACCTACTTCAAACCACCCAATCGGTGACCTACATTTTCTCCCGTATAAGGCTTCATAAGGCGCCATCTTGATACTTAAATTATAGCTATTATTTTAGGCGAACTCAATAAGAGATAAATGATCATCCCAACTACTTTTAAAGTCCAACACGCAAGCTCGTAGCATATCTTCAAGTGTTTGTATGGTACGCTTTGCCTGTCCATCCGTCTGAGGGTGAAAAATTATACTTAAATTCACTTGTGTACCCAAACTCCTCTGAAAAGACTTCCAAAATTTTACAGTAGATTGAGCTCCCCTGTCCGATATAATAGAGATTGGAATTTCGTGCAATCAAACTATCTCTTTAATATACAATCTCGCATACTCTTCAGCTGTGTAAGTAGTCTTAACCGGTAGAAAGTGTGCTGATTTGGTAAGTTTGTCAACTATCACCCATATGGAATCAAATTTTCAAAATGTACGAGGTAAAACAGTGATGAAATCCATGTTAATCATGCCACTTCCAAACTGGAAGATCCATACATTGCATATAACCTCCAGGCTTCTGATGCTCTACTTTTACTTATTGATAATTTAGACATTGGGCTACGAATTCTGCAATGTTCTTTTTCATGTTACCCCACCAATACACTCCTTTCAAATCATGGTACATTTTGGTTGATCCCGGGTGAGCAGAATACCTTGCATGATGTTCCTCTGTCATAATCCTTTTCCTCAGCTCATCTACATTAGGTACACACAACCTATTTTGGCACTGAAGTACTCCCTCTTACGTAAGATCAAATGCCTTTGTCAGACCTTGTTGCACATTCTCCTTAAGCTGTAATAAAATAGGATACGCATACTTCTTTTCTTTTACTTCAGTTACTAACGAGGATTCCGCCGCATTTTGCACAATAACTCCTTCATTTGGAGTTTTAAGAAGGCGAACCCTAAGCTAGCTAGTTGATGTAGATCTTTGATTATCCCTTGTCTTTCTATCGACTGGCCATGAGTGCTCCCCATTGCCTTATGACTTAATGCATCGGCTACTACATTTGCTTTCCTCGAATGATATAAAATATCAATGTCATAATCTTTTAATAGTTCAAGCCACATTCGCTGCCTCAGATTTAGGTCCTTCTGCTTAAAGATATATTGCAAACTCTTATGGTCAGTATATATGTCAACATGAACCCCATACAAGTAGTGGCGTCATATCTTTAAAGCAAATACTACCGCTGCTAGCTCAAGATCGTGTGTTGGATAATTTTTCTCATGTAGCCGCAATTGTCTTGAGGCATAAGCTATCACATTACTGTGCTGCATCAATACACATCCCAAACCGACTCCTGAAGCATCATAATACACCGTATACCCATCTGTGCCTTCTAGAAGTACCAATATGGGTGTAGAAGTCAATTTATTCTTCAGATCTTGGAAACTCTTTTCACATGCATCATCTCACTGAAATTTGGTTGCCTTATGTGTTAGCTTTGTTAAGGGTGCAGAAATGGAAGAAAACCCTTCAACAAACCTTCTATAATAACCTGCCAACCCAAGAAAACTATGAATCTCTGTAGGCATTGTAGGTCTTGGCCAGTTCTTCACAGCTTCTATCTTTTGAGTATCAACCCTTATTCCTTCATCCGACACAATATGACCCAAGAACGCTACAGATTTTAACCAAAATTCACATTTAGAGAACTTTCCATATAACTTACAATCACGAAGAATCTGTAACACCTGTCGTAAGTGATTAGCATGGTCCTCTTGTGATCTTGAATAAACCAGAATATCATCTATACACACTGTCATGAACACATCTAAGAACGGCTTGAACACCCTATTCATCAAATCCAAAAAAATTGTTGGTGCATTCGTTAACCCAAATGACATAACTAAAAACTCATAATGACCATACCGTGTTCGAAAAGCTGTCTTGGGTATATCTTTCTCTCTAACCCTTACTTGGTGGTACCCCGACCTCAAGTCAATTTTTGAGAAATATTTAGCACCTTATAATTGATCAAACAAATCATCAGTTAGAGGGAGGGGATATTTGTTCTTAATTGTCACCTTATTTAATTGATGGTAATCAATACACATTCTCAACGTGCCATCTTTCTTGCGAACAAATAACACTGGTGCACCCCACAGGGACATACTAGGCCTTATGAATCCCTTTTCTAGTAAGTCTTTTAATTGCTCCTTCAATTCCCGTAATTCTGTCGGGGCCATTCTATACAGAGGAATAGAGATAGGCTGAGTACCTGGGACCACATCAATACCAAACTCTACTTCTCTTGAGGCAAACTTGGAAGATATTCAGGAAATACATCAAGGAATTCATTCACCACTGGAACAGATTGAAGAGTTGGTTGCTCCACATATTTATCTTTCACCCTTACTAGATGACATGTGTACCCCTTGGATATCATTTTCTTTGCCTTAAGATAAGAAATAAACTTACCTCTTGGTGCTCCAACATTACCCCTCCATTCAAGGACTGTCTTTTGTGGAAAATAGAAGTGCACCCTCTTGGCTCGGCAATCTACTCTGGCATAACAGGAAGCCAACCAATCCATACCCATTATGACATCAAAATCTACCATCTCTAGCTCAACAAGATTAACCAATGTATCATGATCACAAGCAGTCACTATGTAATTATGATAGACTCTCTTAACTACAATAGACGCGCCAATTGGTGTAGATACTTCAAATGGCTTAACTAATAATTCTGGTGTTCTTTTGAATTTTCCAGTAACCAATGGAGTGACATATGGTAGGGTAGATCCCGGATCAATTAATTCATATACATTATGTGAAAAGATGGATAATGTACCTGTAACCACATCAGGAGAAGCCTCAAAATTCTGTCGATCTGCTAAAGCATAGGTACGGTTCTGGACTCCACTAGAATTAGCTGTTCCTCGAACACCTCTACCACACCCAGTAGGTTGTACACCCGACGAGGATGATGCAACGGTAAATTCAGTAGGTTACGCCATACTACCCGTGCCCCTTTGTGGGCACTCTCTCATTATGTGCCCCGACATACCACACCAAAAGCAAACATCCGTCCCAAGCCGACATGCACCTAAATGAAGTTTTTTGCATTTCTTGCATGGATGACGAGGAGGTATGGATTGGCTCATACTTCCTTATGCTTGATACCCCGCTGTCCGTGAACCCTGAATTTCACTTCTTTGCCCAAATTGGTTGCCTCTAAACCCTTGGAATCGGGGTGGAACATTTTCTGTAGAGTAAGAAAATGATGATCTAGACGGTCTACTAAAATCCCGAGGCCTAAACTCTCCTTGGGACGCCATGAACTGCCCCATAGGTTTAGCCCTCTTAGAAGGTCCTTTTTCAAATTCTTGTGTTCTTCTCCTTTGCCTCTGATCCTCCATTTTCTTAGTGCAAAAGCTTGTATGCTTGCTATATCCATGTCTTTATTCAAAGCAGCAATAGTTCAATCTCTAACCAAATATGGATCCAATCTATCCACATATCGATGAACTCCATCATCCATATTAGCTACTACATTAGGAGCATACCTGGTCAAAGAGTTAAATCGAAGACTATACTCCCTCACACTCAAATTACCTTGGAAAAGATTTAAGAACTGATCTGCACGAGCCTCTCTGATCTCAAATGGAAGGTAATGATCAAGGAATGTCATTTTAAACTCTTCCCAACTAGCTGAAGGTGCACCGGTATCTCTAGATCTTTTCCAATCTTCATACCATAAAATAGCCTCCCTTTTTAATCTATACGCTATAAGTTCAACTGTCTCTGCACCAGATACATGCATGACATCCAAAGCCCTTTGGATTTGATCCATAAAATCTTGCGGATCTTCATTAAGATCTGATCCGGTAAATGTGGGAGGATCTAATTTAAGAAAATCCTGTGTCCGAACACTAGCTGCCCTATCTGCACCAGTGGTACCTGTAGTTGGACCAGCTTGTCCTTGACCTTGTGCAGCAACAATACGAGTCAACGATTGCACCGCATTCCTTAAATCCTGCTCAGTAGCACTAACAGGTGGTTCTGGGGGTACTCCTCTCCTTCTTGGCTCTCCTAGAGGTGGAAGAGTAGAAGAAGCCCGCAATGCAAACTCGTCTTCAGCCTCACCTTGATTAGCTTGTTTAGGTGGTGATTTACTGGTCCCTTCTCTGGCAATCATGTCTACCTTCTTACTTTTACCCTTGTTTCTCCTTGTAAACAACATTTTGCTATACTGAGGAAACAAAAAAATATAAAACCAATTCAGTGGTTAAATATGACTCCACCTACAACTTTAGCTCTATTGCATGATCTAGGAAATGAAGAAAAGAGACAACTCCTAAATGTCTCGTAGCCTCGTACGTATAGATGTGGTGCACACCACATCCATAAGCAAGATTCTACTCAGACACGGCTTTGTAGACACCCTAGGACAACCTGCTCTGATACCACTTTTGTCACTCCTCAAATCCCATTGAGGCGGACAGGCACCCGTAGTCATAAAAGCCCGAGAGAACAAACCTACGATCATATACTTCCTATACATGTAATAGAGCTAACAAATGTGCTGTAGTGTATGGACATGATGTATCGATAAAGTAAACCAGGTAGATAAGTACAAAATAGATATACAGTACTTAGCCATTGGGACCACAACTTCTAAGAGACAAGACACTACCATGCTTGACTTTACAATGTCTACAAAGCCTCTAAAAGATACATAGACTTAGTTAAGCTCGGGACAGGTCCCCGCCTTACACATAACTACTACACAATACCAAAAATATATACAACTGACTCAGAAAGCCCCGAATCAACCTGGAACTCACCAATAGCCTTTAGATGTCCTGTACTCCTACTAGAGAAATCTACTAGCTCCTGTGTCTGCAGTATGAAAGGCAGGTCCCCTAAAAGGGACGTCAGTACGAACGAATGTACTAAGTATATAAGGATAAAAGTAACTATACATAACACAAGAGCTCAAATGAAATCAGGTACAAGTGAAGAGATAATGCTAATAAACCACCTTCGTTGGTATCTGTGAAACCAAGTACATTACATTCATTTCTTTCCTTTTTCCTTTATAATCTTGATAAGCCATTCCATATACGTACCCAATTGATCAGTGGTAAATAATCTGGAATCGGCCCATGCTAGGCTTTCGCCCCTGGTGCTGCCACCCATAAATAACAAATCAAGATCGGCTCGAGCTAGGCTTTCGCCCCTAGAGCTGCCACCCGTACAACCATATCTAGTTGCTTAATGTGTTTAATCTTCGAAGTTGTTATAGTGGTGGTTATAATATTATTGAATATTTTTGGAACAACAAAAGAGAACACCTAGAACTTGATAATAAACATGTACTGAAGTACTTTAGAACATCTCGGAGTGGAAACAAGGTCATTAACTATGTGGACAGTATACGATGCCAAAGGATACAAAAAAGAGTAACCTTATATACCTTATCTTCCCACCACGTGACTACAATAATTCATCTCCTTCTTTATGTGTTACTCTACAACACAAGTACGTAACGAAGCTAACATTAAAAGCTAATTACATTACAAGTTTGCAAGACGGTAATTAGTTACTTAATGGGAAGTAAAAACCATCCAACCTCCTAAACACATGGTGTATCACTCCCCACTTCTTTATACTGCCATATAACCTTATTCCACCCTCTTACACTATAAATTAATGCCTTACCAAGACAACACCACCAAAATAGTCCACACCCCAACATAAACATTACAAACCGATAAGATTTCCCACCAAGTTCATAGTTCACATTTTTACCCCAATGAAACTCCACATATTTATTCCATCAAGTCACATAAATTCCTTCCACAATAATATACCAAAAACAGTCCACACAGTTTCAGAATTCATTTTAACATAACAAGAAAGTATTCTCTTTTTACTACGCCAAACGTTCCATATACAAACACATATAAACATGTCCACCAAGCCATACATAAAAGGAATGAATTAGGGACAAAATCACACATTAATATACTGAAATTTCATCCTTTTAAACTAATTTCCTCAAGACCTTAAGTCCCTTTTCAAGTTTAAACCACAAGAAGGCAAATCCTTTAGCCACTAAGAAAAAGTGGACTGCTACGTATAAAGTGGACTGCCCTATACCTTTTAAACATCACCAATATGATTTCTACAACCTCTTATGCATATATTACATTAAGCTATAAGGGTAAACACTTACCAAGGCTTGCAAAGTGGAGGATTTTGTCCAAAGGGGCGGTTGGTTAGGGTTTGAGAGAGGAGAGATTATTTCTTTAAAAATCTGGAATTTTGCAAGTGAAATATGTTGAAAATGAGTTGAATTTCATCCTTATATACCCCCCTTTCCACCGCCTCTCTATGGTCCAATCTTAGCCAAACTTTTGGTTAAAAAGTCCAAGTAGATGATGTATTCACTTGGTCCATTCTTACATGGATCATATCCTTTTGGGCCCATTCTTATTTACTTGATTTGGGCCTCAATTAAGTCCATAAACATGTGCCATATTTCATCCCTATCATCTTTAGGAGATGATTCACCTACTATCTCTAATTTAAATACTTCCACCAATGTTAAGGTAGTCGCATAAGTTCGGAAATGTACAGGGTGTTATGGTATAGGGTGTTATACTTGGCTAAATAAAATAGTAAGTCCATTACCTATTACCACAAAGCCTTACCAGGTTCCATATAAGTAGAATTAGTGTATATAAAAACAATATGGGGTGTTACAGTCTGGCTGTGAACACAAATTGAAGTTGTTTTTGAATTTTTGTAATTGTTCTGAAGTGAAAAAAGTAAAGACAATTTTTTGATGTTTCTGTAATTTTAAAATTTTCTAATAGTTTATAGCCAAACATAATTTTCGAAATTCAATTCGGGAGAAAAGTAAAAAATATTTGGTCACTTACTCTTTTCCACTAAACGCTAAAGTCTTATAGTTGCATTGATTGGGATTAGTCAATCAAAGAATATGACAAGTGGTCAAAAAAAGTATTTGAAAAAAAAAATTCTAATGCCCATTGAGATATATGCACAACTTAGAGAAATTTAAGTCTAAGACATTTTAAACACAAAGATGAACATGAATTCATGGGCGTTTTTCAAGAAACTTTATGAAAGAGTGGTTTCGATATAGATTAAAAATTCATTAACATTTACATATAAACTTTTTATGTTATCAGCCTCTTCCTGTAAAATTAAGGATAACTAATTTCAACCTATTTCATGGAAGAAGCGGAGCATCCATATGATCTACTAGAAATATTCGTTGATGCAACTTGCAGTGCATAGAAAATTTCGCACAGATAATCTCAAGCACTTGGGAATATTATTTTTTTGGTTGGTAAATACAGGAATTTATATTAATATTAACATGTGTCAATATAGGTTAGAGGCGGGACGTTCAACCTGCTAACATTGATATTATATTTTGTGTCACACATATTTAAACTCAAAGTTTAAGCTGGAGTGAAAGGCGTTTCAAATAACATTGGGAAAAAATGATTTTGGTATAAGTCGCAATTGACATCAAGCCTTCAGTTTTCAGAGGGTAAGGGCATACATTTTCTAAAATTTTTAGTATTAATGAAAGTGCCATTAATCAATCTAAATTTTTTCATAAGGAAAAAAGGCTTAATATGCATGCACAAAATTATACATGACATATGAAGCTGATTCTAAAGTTACATATTACGAGCATCAAAATAGATTTTAAAAAAATTTCAACATGCAGCAAGTTTAAAATTTCACGACAAAAGACTAAATCAGGAAAATTGTTGATCATGAACTAATTTCTTTTTTCATGGAATAACTTGGAATCATGGTTTTATAGTTTTGATAGCTATGCATCGAGAGACATATGCCAAGAAAACAGCTATTGTAAAAATTAAGCCACACAAAGATGGACAAAAAAAAAAGCGGGTTCGAAGGTAATTTCATCCGTCATACTTTCTCTAATTTACAATATAAAGTCATTTTTCTCAACAAGTAGACAAACTGCTATTGTCTCCCTTAGAGAATGAGGGGTTATGGATGGATTACAAATATTTAGCTTTGATGTATTAGTGTCATTCCCTATAGAGGATATATCAAATCCTGGATCTTGGTATAAATTTAATATACTATTCAATTTCCCTATTTACTCCAACTTTCTCCAAAATAAATTATATATTAAAAATCATGCATTCAACGAGTATTTTGATAGGTAAATATTGGTTGAAGAATATCTTTATGGTAATTTTAATCTTTATTTTCTTTGAAGTATTTGTATCTCTTTTCTTCTCATTATAGGTGAACATTTATAGCAAGAACATTGACAGAAACAAAAGATAAGAAAATAAAAAATTATCGGATTGTCCGTACGATAAGAAATCTTTTATATAGGATGGAGTATTATATGAACAGTACATCTTCTTAACAGTGAGTTACCATAAGAAACAAGATAACCATTTCTCTTATTGTGGACAGTAAAGATGAAAATCAGAAGATTAATATCAAAGACAAATTTCAAATTACCAAAGAAAATGATATTTTTCTTTTATATCGAGTAGCTACAACTATTCAAAAAAAAAAATTATTTGTCAATTAATTTTTGCAACGGCATTATATATTATCTTCCTATAGTTAAATTTTCTAGCAAAATAGTCCCAAACATAATTCATCAGAGTTGAGGAGGTATGAATTTTTCAATAAAGGAATCATTGTCATGTTTATATTATACATGAGTGGACTTCTCACTATTACTTTTTCATTTCACATAATTCTTCCTCAAAGAGTAGAAGTTACTTAATTGAATATATTACTTAATTGAAGAAAATATTAGTTTTGCTAATATTTTTGGTGTAAACTACCGAGAGAAGCTGGCTCTGCTGTTTATGGTGCTCCAGTTTTTGCTCTTTTTACCGCTCTGTAATTTCGTTATGGGGACAACTTCGAGCCTTGATGATTGCACAATGAGTCGATCTTTTATCTTTAGTAAGTCTTTACTTAGTCCAACAATTATATCTTTTTGATCCAAAGAGAATTGAGACGAAGTATCTATTGTGTAATAAAGGAAAAATGGCAAAATTTATCCATCTACTTTGGAAAATTGACTAAACATTCTCTTTGTCATACTTTGGGGTCAAATTTACCCTCGATGTCATACTTTGGGTCAAATTTACCCTCGTTGTAAGAAACTTTTCACTTACCCTTTCTTTAACAGAAAAGCCCAAATTGATGTTAAATTGCCCCATTTTTTAAAAATAAAACACATCCTAATCTAACTCTCCCTATCCGACCCAACCCCATGAAAAATATGCTAGAATGTATAGTTCATATACACAGCGGAAGCATAAACACGGATCATAAACTTACATGACAACATGATAATGTAAAATAAAAACTGAAATTAAAAGGTATATACATACCTATTGAAGCTTTTGCACAATTTGTTCATCACCTTGATCTCCAGGTCTGTTGCCTTCTACCACTTCCTGATTAACCTTTTACTAATCTACACTTGTGTGGACAAGCACTTTGTTTTTTCAAGAAAAAGAATGAATGTTTTCTGAAAAGCAACTCCCTATTTAATCCAAAATTCTGTTGAATGAAGGAAAGGGAAGGGGCAACGTTTTTCAGCTTTAATTCCAACTTAATACCATCATAATGAGCAAAACGTTTTTCACCCTTAATAGTCCCATTATGTTCAAACGTTTTCAGCTCATTATTGGTCCCATTATGTTCAAACGTTTTCAGCTCATTATTGGTATTAAGTTTCATTTAATCCTTATAGAAGAGTAGTAAAATAATATCACTTCTTCCATAAAATTCTTTTTCTTATCAAATTCGATTAGTTAATCAGGCGTAATAGGGACCGCAGATTTATTAACTGAGGCTTCCAATTATGATATTAGTTCGCAAATGAATGAATTATCATATCATAATAAATTACAAATCATTCCACTAAAAATCTGTAATTGCACTCCTCGATATTAACTTCGAAATCTACCATTACATCTTATTTAACTCCCCATGTTAGAATTACCGACACCAATCAATTAAATCAAATTTTTCTGAAAATTTAATTTATTGACTAACTCAATCCTATATTACTATGCTCAACTTATTTCACGTGACGGATACTAAATCCACCAGCAGGGTTCACACGTGAAAACTTTTAAGCAACCATATAGGAGTGTCTTCTATCTCAAGTCTGAGTCATGGTTCTATCAACTAATTATTATTTCACTAAGTGATTTGTCATTATCCAATGTATTAGGAATATGTTGACTCTCAATAGAGTCTCACCTTTTAATAGATTAAAATAATAAATCAAACTACATAGATCATAATAATTATATCAAGATTAAGAGTATAAGTACATGTAATGGACTAGAGAAGTTGTTTATTAATATTCAAAACATAAACAAACATCTCTACTTGGTCCGTTCAATACATACGAAATGTACTAGCACAAGAAGTTGGAATATTACCACTCCCATAATTAAGATCAAAGTATATTTTAATCTTGTGCTACAATCATCAAGATGTTTGTCCTACTTCATCTTTGATTGTGAACTTTAATTTATAACTTATAAGAACCGACAATTTTAATCTTCCATGCATGAGTTAAATAACTCCATGCAAAAAATTGCCTACTATATAAGTAAAGGACACACATGTCAACATAATAATCTATTCAAACAAAGACTTTATTAAATTAATTAAATAAAATAAATAGTCTTTACATGAGATGTAAAAATAATACTATAACTTAAACCAACATGGTTAATAGTATATCCTAACAATCTCCCACTTAGACTCATAACCATGCATGTACAATTTTAACACCCATTTCTTCCACATGCTTATCAAAGACCTTCTGAGTTAAGCCCTTTGTAAATGGGTCCGCCAAATTGTTTTTCGACTCAATCTTCAAAACTCTCACATCACCCCTTTGAGTTATATCCCGAATCAAGTGATATTTTCTCTCAATATGCTTACTTCTTTTATGGCTTCGTGCTTCTTTCGAGTTTGCAACCGCACCACTATTATCACAATAAAGTGTGAGTGGTGCTTGAACCGAAGGAACCACTCCAAGCTCTTTCAGAAAGTTACCGAGCCAAACAACCTCCTTGGCCGCCTCAGAGACAGCCACATATTCAGCTTCCATGGTGGAATCAGCAACACATGATTGCTTGATACTCCTCCAAACTATGGCTCCACCTCCTAAAGTAAACACATATCCTGAGGTAGACTTTCTAGAATCCTTATCTGACTGAAAATCTGAATCTGTATACCCAATAGGTACAAGATTGTCAGAGTGAAACACAAGCATGTAATCCCTAGTCCTTTTCAGGTAATTGATTATATGCTTAACCGCAGTCCAGTGTTCTTGTCCAGGATTAGACTGAAATCTTCTAACCATGCCAACAACAAAGCAAATATCAGGTCTAGTGCACAACATAGCATACATAAGACTCCCTACAGCAGAAGCATAAGGGACTGCCTTCATTCTCTCTATCTCATCAGCCATTTTGGGTGACTGATCCTTTGATAAAGTAATTCCATGCCTAAAAGGAAGGAATCCCTTTTTGGAATTTTGCATGCTAAACCTTGCAAGAATAGTGTCAATATAAAGCGCTTGAGATAAGCCTATTATCCTTTGTCTGCGATCTCGCATAAGCTTGATCCCAAGGATATGGGCCGTTTCTCCCAAGTCTTTCATATCAAAACGCGAGGACAACCACTCCTTAAAAGAATTCAACATGCTCACATTATTCCCTATGAGCAAAATGTCATCTACATACAGAATCAAAAATGCTACTTTGTCTCCGTCCCATTTTTTATAGATGCATGACTTATTTTCACATTGATCAAAACCAAAAGTCTTAATCGAATTGTCAAAACAAGTATTCCATGCCCTAGATGCCTGTTTCAATCCATAGATGGATTTCTTAAGTTTACAAAACATGTTTTCATTGCCACTTTCTATAAAACCTACTGGTTGTGCCATATAAATGCACTCATCAAGACTTCCATTTAGGAAAGTCGTCTTGACATCCATTTGCCAAATCTCATAATCATAATGAGCAGCAATGGATAAGAGAATCCTAATGGATTTAAGCATAGCTACCGGCGAAAAAGTTTCCTCATAATCAATTCCTTCTTTTTGAGTAAACCCTTTCGCAACAAGCCTTGCCTTAAAAGTTTGTACTTTTCCATCCACACCTCTCTTTTTCTTATAGATCCATCTACAGGGTGGTTCTACAAGATCCCAGACTTGATTAGAGTACATAGACTCCATTTTAGATTTCATAGCAACAATCCACATTTCAGCATCTTTGTCCTGTAGTGCTTCGGCGTAATTAAGGGGTTCTGTATTAGGCTCCTCAGGGATTCGATCGTATGATTCTCCCAAGAGCGCAAACCGTAAAGGTTTTCTAATAATTCTCCCACTACAACGAACAGTCACTACAGGATCCGCTACATTTGGAACTAAATTTTGAACACCTTGAACGTCATCCAGCACAATTGCAGGCTGCTCGACATTACCCTGAACTGTTTCCTCCACAATTGCATGTTGCTCAATATTACTCCCACTACTTTGAGGTAGTGTAATGTCAAGTGTTTGCTCTTCTGCAACCTCTTGCCTATTGATATTTCTCCCACTACGTGGATGCAGTGGTATGTCAATAACGGTTGTCGGAATATGTTCTTGTTGTGTTTCATTATTCATTATTCTATTGCTCAATTCCTGTAAAACTAGTTTACTTCTAGGAACATGGTTCATTAAATAGTCCGCTTCCAGAAATCTGGCATTTGTCGAGACAATTACCTTCTGTTCATTAGGATAATAAAATAAACCTCCCTTAGTACCTTTTGGATATCTAATAAAAATGCACACTTCTGTCCGAGATTCCATTTTATTAGTTTTCCCTTTTAGCACATGTGCTGGACAACCCTAAACCCGAATATGCCGTAGACTAGGCTTGCATCCACTCCACAATTCAGATGGGGTTAAAGGTACTGACTTTGAAGGAACCAAGTTCAGAATATAATTTGTTGTTTCTAATGCATACCCCCAAAAGGAAAAAGGCAAATCTGAATAACTTAACATTGATCTAACCATTTCCATAAGAGTTCTATTTCTCCGCTCTGCCACACCATTTTGTTGTGGTATTCCCGGAGCAGAATATTGAGATGTAATTCCTGATTCTGATAAGTACTTAATGAATTCTGCAGAAAGGTATTCACCACCACGATCAGATCGTAATGTATGGATATGTTTATTATGTCGCTTTTCCGTTTCTATCTTAAATTCCTTGAATTTTTCAAAGCATTCAGATTTACGGTGCAACAAATAAATGTATTCATATTTCGAGTAATCATCTGTGAAAGTCACAAAATACTCAAAACCACCTCTTGCTTGTATATTCATAGGACCACACAAATCAGAATGAATTAATTCTAACTTATTACCGGCTCTATTTTCTTTAGAAGGAAAAGGTCTCTTGGTTATTTTTCCTTCTAAACAGGATTCACAAGTCGGAAGTGCCTCCACTTTCAATGAACTCAAAGGTCCATCAGAAACCAACCGTGAGATCCTATTTATATTAATATGACCTAGACGTAAGTGTCATAAGTAGGTTTCACTCAATTCCAAAATTCGTTTTCTCTTATGTGATTGATCAATGTTATTAAGTTCCGCAGTTTGTAGCATGTTTTGAGACACATCAAACACAAACAGGTCATCTATTCTAGGAGCAGAAATAATAAAATGCTTATTAAACTTAATAATTGTAGAATTATTAGCAAAATAAACATTGTAACCAGCATCCATTATTCTTGAAACTGAAAGTAAATTCCTTCTTATAGAAGGTACGTAGAGAACATTATTTAAAGTCAAAACTCTAGAACTACTGAACGTAATGGAAATGGTCCCTATAGCTAAAGCTGGTGCTGGTTTCCCATTTGCTTGAAACACGTTGAGCTCATTTTCATTTAGCCGCCGTGTTACCTGAAACCCCTGCAAAGAAGTGCAGATATGATTAGTGGCTCCCGAATCTATAGCCCAAAATTGGGTAGAAACAGCCGCTAAAAATGTTTCAACGACATATGAAAAAGAAGTACCTTGTTTCTGCATTTTTGCTATATAACCGGAGCACTGTTTCTTAAAGTGACCAGGTTGCTTACAATGATAGCATTTGCCCTTAGGCATAGCCACACCACCAGTAGCACCTGGAACCTTACGGGGCTTCTTCTTCTTCTTGTCGCCTTTCGGCTTAGAAGTCGAAGACGAAGGTTTGTCAACCATGAATGCGGCAGGAAGAGTTTGGTGGTTAATGATAGATTCTGCCGCTTGCAGCTCATTCAGCAGTTTCGCAAGGAACAAGTCCATCTTATTCATATTATAATTTAAGCGAAAATGCTGAAAACTGTCCGGCAGAGTCTGTAGGACCATCTCAACCTGAGATTCCTTATCAATAACCGCACCAAGAATTTCCAGCTCGTTCAACAGACTCATCATCTTAAGAATGTGCTCCCTCACCGATGATCCCTCAGCCATTTTGGTGGTCAAGAGGGATTTCATGGCTGTCTGCTTTGCAGCACGATTTTGCTCACCGAACATCTCTTTGAGAGATTCAAGCATATCGTAAGCAGAAGTCATTGACTGATGTTGATGCTGCAAGACATTCGCCATTGAGGCAAGAATGTAGCATCTTGCCATCTCATCAGCCTTAACCCATTTGTCATAGGCCTTAGTTTCATCATCAGTGGGATCAGCGGACCTAATGGGGCATTCTTCAACCAGCACAAATTTGAAACCTTCAGCAGTAAGGACAATGTCCAAATTACGTTTCCAGTCAACATAGTTAGGGCCCTCTAGTTTATTTTGATTCAGGATAGTGGTTAAGGGATTGAATGAAGACATGGTAAATCTGTGGTATGATCAAAAACAAATCATTATTAGACATGCTGCAGAATAATTAAATTCATAAAATCCACATCACACATATCACCATGCTCAGAAACAGTTAGAATCGTTAGGGAAACTTAACCATTTAAGCAAAAATACATGCAATGGGAGACATGCTATCTACTTAAATAAAACAACACCAACTCAGTTAGAGAGTAAAATGTTAAGTTAAGTTAGATAAACATCATATTTCATGGAATCTCTTGCTCATTGATTCAACATGTAACTTAGTTGGAAAGTTAATACAAGTCATCAAAACAGGAGACACAAAACAGTAATACCCTATACAAGTTTATCCGATGGGGAAGAAGACCTATGTCAACATGTAAACTCATATAATATACTGTAAACAACCACTGGAAACCATAAGGAATGACCCCTATTACCACTGGTATCAAAAATCAATTTTTTTCAGAATTTTTCAATTTTCAGAAAACATAAAAATGCCCAAAAACCCTTCAAAATGAAGGAATTTGGCCAAAAAAGCCCATATATCATGGAGAATCCATGTGTATTGGTCAGTGGGTCATTTCCAATGAACCTACCAAATTTCAGGCCAATCGGAGTTCGTCAAAAAATGAAAAACTCCAAAACCGATCAAAACCGGCATTCATCGGCAAGGCTGCGTGCGAGGGTCAGCAGGGCTACTCTCGCAGCTTGGCCTTTCCACTACACCACATGTTTAGGCAAATAAACAACAAAAGTGATTGGGAAAATTCAAATGGCAATACAGATTTACCCTCAATTTAGAAAATCAATATATAGGCAGTCATCGGCAAGGCTGTCAGCGAGGGTGACACGAAAAGTCTGGACAGCCTTGCCGTGACACCATACTACTCGTTAGAGCATGTAAGTTATGACTATAGGTGGTTTTAGTCATAACTTGAAACATAGTTACCCTTAATCCAGATTTCAAATATGGATAAACCATTCCAGAAAGTAATTATTTCAGGAAGAACAGATATGTCCAGAAAACAAATATGTCATGAAGAACATATATATCCAGAAAACAATCAAACCATGATTAAACATATATTTCCAGAAAATACACAATTCATAATTAACATATAATTTCCGAAAACACTTATGTCATGATTAACTATATTTCCAGAAAACACACAATTCATAATGAACATATATTTTCCGAAAAAACTTATGTCATGA
The DNA here is from genome assembly GCA_031232105.1 of Capsicum rhomboideum. Classification (NCBI taxonomy): domain Eukaryota; kingdom Viridiplantae; phylum Streptophyta; class Magnoliopsida; order Solanales; family Solanaceae; genus Capsicum; species Capsicum rhomboideum. The sequence continues at coordinate 126,646,017 of CP124714.1, forward strand.
TAAACTATATGTCCAGAAAACACACAATTCATAATGAACATATATTTTCCGAAAACACTTATGTCATGATAAACTATATGTCCAGAAAACACACAATTCACATGATGAACATATATTTTCCGAAAACACTTTTACCATAAAAAATCACAACACATGATGATTACAGAAACCTAAATAAAATATAGGAAACATGGACAGTTTGGTACATTATCAAACAACATGATAAACAGTCAACAACATGATTTTATACATTTGTTAAAATGAACAAAAAAAACTATATACAAATCATGAAATTCATATTACATTATCAGTTAGATGTAAGATGACTCGTGATACCAATTGCTAGAATGTATAGTTCATATACACAGCGGAAGCATAAACACGGATCATAAACTTACATGACAACATGATAATGTAAAATAAAAACTGAAATTAAAAGGTATATACATACCTGTTGAAGCTTTTGCACAATTCATTCATCACCTTGATCTCCAGGTCTGCTGCCTTCTACCACTTCCTGATTAACCTTTTACTAATCTACACTTGTGTGGACAAGCATTTTGTTTTTTCAAGAAAAAGAATGAATGTTTTCTGAAAAGAAACTCCCTATTTAATCCAAAATTCTGTTGAATGAAGAAAAGGGAAGGGGCAACGTTTTTCAGCTTTAATTCCAACTTAATACCATCATAATGAGCAAAACGTTTTTCACCCTTAATAGTCCCATTATGTTCAAACATTTTCAGCTCATTATTGGTCCCATTATGTTCAAACGTTTTCAGCTCATTATTGGTATTAAGTTCCATTTAATCCTTATAGAAGAGTAGTAAAATAATATCACTTCTTCCATAAAATTCTTTTTCTTATCAAATTCGATTAGTTAATCAGGCGTAATAGGGACCGCAGATTTATTAACTGAGGCTTCCAATTATGATATTAGTTCGCAAATGAATGAATTATCATATCATAATAAATTACAAATCATTCCACTAAAAATCTGTAATTGCACTCCTCGATATTAACTTCGAAATCTACCATTACATCTTATTTAACTCCCCATGTTAGAATTACCGACACCAATCAATTAAATCAAATTTTTCTGAAAATTTAATTTATTGACTAACTCAATCCTATATTACTATGCTCAACTTATTTCACGTGACGGATACTAAATCCACCAGCAGGGTTCACACGTGAAAACTTTTAAGCAACCATATAGGAGTGTCTTCTATCTCAAGTCTGAGTCATGGTTCTATCAACTAATTATTATTTCACTAAGTGATTTGTCATTATCCAATGTATTAGGAATATGTTGACTCTCAATAGAGTCTCACCTTTTAATAGATTAAAATAATAAATCAAACTACATAGATCATAATAATTATATCAAGATTAAGAGTATAAGTACATGTAATGGACTAGAGAAGTTGTTTATTAATATTCAAAACATAAACAAACATCTCTACTTGGTCCGTTCAATACATACGAAATGTACTAGCACAAGAAGTTGGAATATTACCACTCCCATAATTAAGATCAAAGTATATTTTAATCTTGTGCTACAATCATCAAGATGTTTGTCCTACTTCATCTTTGATTGTGAACTTTAATTTATAACTTATAAGAACCGACAATTTTAATCTTCCATGCATGAGTTAAATAACTCCATGCAAAAAATTGTCTACTATATAAGTAAAGGACACACATGTCAACATAATAATCTATTCAAACAAAGACTTTATTAAATTAATTAAATAAAATAAATAGTCTTTACATGAGATGTAAAAATAATACTATAACTTAAACCAACATGGTTAATAGTATATCCTAACAATCTCCCACTTATGAACATACCCCTCCCTCAGTTCTGTTGAGTCACGATCCAAAAATGGGGTCATGATGATACTTATTGGGGCCCAACTTTGATAAGTAAGTCAATCACCCAAAAGAAAAGAAAAACAAGTTAATAAAGAAAGAAAGATCAAGATGAGACTTCAAGAGCAAAGTCTAGTCAATACCTCACAATATAAGCAGAAATCTGAATAAAAATATCATAAAACACCCAAAACCTGATGTCATAAGTATAAGAGCATCTAATGAGTAACCGAATCTGAAAATACATAGTCTATCTCTGAAACTAAAATAAAGATATCATAACAGATAGGATGAGGTCTAGAGTTGACTCTGAAACCTAGAGCGGGCCAGTACCTCAAAATCACCAACTTAACCGCACAAAATTAGCCTCCGCGTGTTGTACTCGTGCTAGGATCTGCACCAAAAGGGCACAGTAGGAGTGAGTATGGTCCACTTGTACTCAGTAGAAATCATAGGCCGACTGAGCAAAGCAGAAAATAATACAAGTAAAGAAATATTATAAGCACGTCACCTGCAAACAGAAAAATTCCCAAACGGTAGCTCACACCATCTCCACTAACAGTTATAATATAAATACGAAAGTAAAAAAAGGGGAAATAAGTAATCACAAAAGTAAGCATAAACAGAGTAAACATCAAGAAAACATGTAGATAACACCAAAAATGCATATGCATATGGAATGCAATGATGATTATAATGTAATGATTTGAAAGTTATCGCATAACTTTCTGTATACACCTACCAAGCCTCAATGCTCCCAAGATAGGACCCATGGGGGGTTCGTAACCCATATATTATATCTCAAAATTTCCATCAATCTCATGTCTCAATCTACCCGACCGGCACATCCCTCAGTCTAGGAGTTTTTAAAAGTGTCGCATTTTCTTTAAAAAATTAGTATTCCTCGATGATACCAATATCTCATGAATGTGTAAGTATGAAATGAGGATTATATGCTCACAATCACATCAGTATGAAAATAACTAATCTATTCAATACTATATAAGTGAGCTCACAAATCAACTCAATATATCAATAATTCATGATATCAGTTCTAGTTTGGTACCAATAGAATAAATATGCATATAAGACATTATAAATATCATATCAACCCATAACTCAGGTGTTTTATCATGATAAAGGCAAACAATGCTCAATAAGGACTATAATATCTATTCAAGCCCCCGCACGGATATCACATGAAGATTTAAAGCATATAAATGCACAAATAATGTCAATGATGTCAAATAACAACCCCACCAGGGCCACACGCAATATATGATATCATAAGTCAACAACAATAAGAATTTAAGCCCCCCACACGAGCACACTAAAATAATAATAATCTCAAAATACGATTTCTATAGTTATTTTCTTATATCCATAGCATGCTTTACTTAACTATTAACTACCCAGCCCAGCCTGAATAAAGTTAAGCCATAACCTACCTCGAAGCAATGAAATCCAAGCCTAAAATCCTTCAACATTGAGCTTTTCCCTTTCGAACAGTCTTGGAATCAATTAAAACATACAAATACAACATCTACACATTAAAAGAAAGCTAACAATACCCATATTGACCATATTTGAGACGAGTCCAAAACGAACTCAAAAAATGAGTTCAAAAATGAGAGGGGTAAAATCAGAATTTTATTTTAAAAACATGTTCTCCAAGGTTATAGGAGTCCACAGTTGATAACATATGCAAAAACGAGTTTAAAATGAGGTCCAAATTGAACAAATATTGATTTTAAGCTTTACCAGCAAAATTCTCAAAATCGTATTTTGAAATCAAGATTAAAGAGTGTTTTTGATGATATAATCAATGTAAAGTAATGAAAATTATGCTTTGGAGCTTACTCAAGCTCAAATGGTGAAGAAACCCTCAAAATTTGCTCAAACCCGAAGCTCAAGATCAAAAAATGGTGAAAACTGGCGAAATGGAGTTTATATACCAGCGATGGCCGCTTAACCGCTCAAGCGGTTTGAAGGTCGCTAAAGCGGCCAAGACACTTAGGTTGGTCATAGCATAAGCGATCAAATTTCGCCAAAGCGGATGCCGCTTAAGCGATCCCTTGTCGCTGGCCGCTTAAGTGGATGCACCAGATATCAGCAAGTGCTGAGTTTGTGCAAGCCAAAAATGCACTAAACGGACCCCTTGAAATTTGTTGGAGAACCCACAGAAATAAACCATATATTCTACCAGGCTATTTTCGACGTTCTGAACTCAATGGTAACGTCATATTTTTGAAAAAGGATTGTTTTCAACAAATTAACCCCCGGGACCTCTAATAGCTTATTTAAACTAGTTTTTCAAATGAAGGGTCGAAATGTAAAATAATGGTTCCGAATCCAAACCAATCCCGCTACTAACCCAAATTAGAGATTTTAAATTTAATGGAACTGTCCAAATTGCCATTTGGGACTCGAAACATCAAATGTTGACCAAAGTCAACTATAAAACTTTTAAAGCCTTTAAAAACCACAAACTTTTCCAAATCATTCCCAATTGCATCGGGGATCGTGCCAACCATCCCCACACTCCAAACTCAACATAAAGCAACAACGGGGAAGGAAAAAATGGTCAAATCACATAAAAAGTAAAGTCTCAAGAATCAGGTCATTACAATATCCACCACTAAGACTCTAGTTCATCCCCGAACTAAAAAGCAAAGAAGTACCTGAATCAGTAAAGAGCTGGGGGTAACTACTACGCATATCAGACTCGACCTCCCAAGTAGCCTTCTCAACTAAATGGTGTCTCCACTGAACGTTAACCACAGGAATATCTCTAGAACGCAACTGTATAACATCCCTGGCTAAATCGAAATTGGCTCCTCAACAAAGATCAACCTCTCATCCAACTGTACATGAAAAACTGGATGAATGGCTGAAAAATTTGAAGGTAAGGCCAACTCATAAGCAACCTCCCCAACTATCCGAAGAATCTCAAAAGGTTCGGCATATCTGGGTCTGAGCTTGCCCCTCTTCTCGAACCTCATCACGCCCTTCATGGGCGACACACAAGGAAGACCCGATCACTAATCCCAAACATCAAAGCGCAAAGCCTGCAGTCTGCATAACTCTTTTGCCTACTCTGGACTATCTGAAGACTATGCTGAATCACCCGAACTCTATCCAAAGACTTGCAAATCAAGTCGGTACCACGGATTCTACCCTCGGAAGTCTCAAAGCAACCAATCGAAGATTGGCAACGCCTACCATACAATGCCTTAAAAGGTGTCATCTCAATACTCGAATGATAACTATTATTATAAGCAAACTCTGCCAAGGCTAAATGTTTCTCCCACTGACCTCCAAAGGCCATAACACATGCGTGGAGCATATCCTCCAAAATCTAAATAGTCTGCTCTGACTAACCGTTGGTCTGGGGGTGGAAAGTTGTGCTAAAGTCAACTTGAGTACATAACTCCTCCTGCAACGTCCTCTAAAAACTAGAAGTAAACACTGAGCCTCTATCGGAGATAATAGACATAGGAACTCCATGAAGACGAACTATCTCCTGAACATAGATACGAACCAACCTCTCGGCACTGAGGGAAATTTGAATAGGAATGAAATGGGCCAATTTGGTCAATCAATCCAAGATGACCCGAATATTGTCAGACCCATGAGAAGTACGAGTAAACCCACTCATGAAATCCATAGTGATCCGCTCCCAGTTCCACTCAAGAATGGGTAATCTCTGAAGTAAACCACCCAGTCTCAGATGCTCAGCCTTCACCTGCTGACAACACAAGCAATAAGCTACAAAACCCACTACATCCTTCTTCATACCACCCCACCGGTAATGGTACTTTAATTCATGATACATCTTGGTCATCCCTGGGTGAATAGAATATCTGGAACAATGTGCCTCCTTCAAAATCTATCCCACCCAACTACCAACTCTCGGCATACAAACTCAACCACTAATCCTTAAAACACCATCTGAGTAAAGAGATGTCTCCTTAGCCTCGTCACTCAAAACCTTATCTCAAATTACCCTCAGACTATAATCATCAAACTGGTGAGCTCGAATCTACTACATCAAAGAAGATTTAGCATCAACAAAGGCTAAAACACGTCCGGGTGTCAAAATGTCAAGCCTAACCATCTGGTTAGCTGAAGACTGAACCTCCGAGGCTAAAGGCCGCTCCTAAGTCAAGAGATGAGCTAAACTCCCTATACTAGTCATTTTCAGGCTCAAGGTATCCGCAACCACATTAGCCTTACCCGGATGATAAAGAATAGTGAGATCATAATCCTTATGCAACTCAAGCCAACACCGCTGTCTCGTATTAAGGTCTCTTTGATTGAACTAAAGGCTATGATAATCCGAGAAAATCTCCCAACGGACTATATACAAGTAATGCCTCCAAAACTTTAACACAAACACAACCGCGACCAACTTCAAATCATGGATACGGTAATTTCTCTCATGAGGCTTTAACTGACGAGAAGCATAAGCAATCTGTTTACACTCCTACATTAACACTGCACTCAAACCCATACCGAAAGCATCACAAAACATGGTAAAACCCACGCCCTCCTTGGGCAAAGTCAAGATAGGAACTAGGGTTAATAACTCCTTAAGCTTTTGGAAGCTCTTCTCACAAGCATCCGACTACTAGAAAATAACCTTGTTCTGAGTCAACTTAGTCGAAGGAGTCAATATAGTCGAGAAACCCTCTATAAAATGCCGATAATAACCCATTAAGCCAATAAAACTCTAAATCTTGATAGGACTAGTGGGCCTACCCCAATTACGAACTATCGTAATCTTGGTCGGATCGACCATAATACCATCCTTGGTCACAACATGACCCAAGAAAGAGATAGAAGCTAACCAAAACTCACACTTGGAAAACTTGGCATACAACTTCTCATCACGCAATCTCTGAAGTACAGTCCTCAAGTGTCTCATATGATTGGCCTTATTCTTGGAATAAACCAAGATATCATCTAAAAATACAATCAAAGGAGTCGAGATACGGTCAAAATACCCGATTCATCAACTCCATGAATGTTGTTGGGGCATTGGTCAACCCAAAAGACATGACGAAGAACTCATAATGAACGTATCAAGTCTGAAAAGTCGTCTTCAGCACATCCGAAGCTCTAATCTTCAAATGGTGATACCCAAACCTCAAATCAATCTTAGAAAACACAAAAGCACCCTGAAGCTGGTCAAATAAATCATCAATGTGAGGAAGAGGATAATTGTTCTTAATTGTCACCTTGTTTAACTGTCAATATTGAATACACATGCACATAGAACCGTCCTTCTTTTACACAAACAAGACAGGAGCACCCCAAGGAGATACACTAGCTCTAATGAACCCCTTACTCAAAAAATCCTATAACTGCTCCTTCGATTCCTTCAGCTCGACTGGGGCCATTCTATAAGGAGAAATGGAGATGGGCTTGGTTTTTGACTCCAAATTAATAACAAAATAAATATCATGATCCGGAGGCATACTAGGCAAATTCGTAGGAACAACATCCATGAACTCGCTAACAACCCAAATAAAATCCATAGGAGGCGGTAAGGCAATACTAGTATCACTTATGTAAGCCAAATAAGACAAGAACCTTCTTTCTACCATGTGATGAGAAAGTAGAAAAATTATAACTCTATTCGGACCCGAATTAAGCGTGCCCTTCCAAGCTATCCTTGGCACACCCAGCATAGCTAAAGTCACGGTCTTGGCATAGCAATCCAATATAGCATGATAGGGAGCTAACTAATCCATACCCAAGAAAATATTAAAGTCAACCATATCTAAGATAATCAATTCTACCTAAGTCTCACACCCCATAAAGATAACTACACAAGATCGGTACACCCAATCCACCACTAAAGAATCTCCTACGGGGTAGAAACATGAAGAGGCCTAGCAAGGGACTCACATGCAGCATCAAAACCAGAAGCAAAAATATGTAGACACATAGGAGAATGTAGACCCAGGGTTAAATAACATGAAAGCAGATCAATAGCAAATCAGGATTATACCTGTAATGACGGCCTCTACCTCGGGTCTCCCAAGTATAGTATAACACTATCCAAGTCCGCTCTAGGATTGAGGAACCCCGCGACCACTATTACAAACTCCCCTACCTCTACCTCCAGCACCTCTAGCACAACCCCTACTACTTTGTGAACCACCTCTGACTGCAGATATAGGAGTAGGGCAAAGCTGAAGTTGAGAACCTTATTGGGCAGGACCAAACACACGCCGAGGAGAATCCTTATCCACATGGACAACCTCATCACATACAAAGAATTATCTACATTTTGACTAAATTTGAAGGGGAACAGACGAACTAGGACGACCGCCCTAGCTCAAAGAACTAATGTTTGAACCTTCACTAACATGACCCGATGCCTGGTTACCAGAAGCCGCAGAACCTGAAAGTCTACCATAAGATCCTTATAAAGCATCATGAACCAGCCTACTATGATAATTTCAGGAACCTCTACTTGATAAATCTCTGCCTTGGGAGGTATGACCATTAAACTCGCCTTGTCACCGTACCTTCTTGGTGCCTCCCTGACTAGCCTGGGTAATAGACTCGATCATCTTGGCATGCTCAATAATACTCTGAAAATAAGTCCCCGAAATAACCATCTGAGTAGTAGCTAATCGATAAGGACCCTCTAACCCCTTCACAAACTTTCGAATTCACTCGGACTATATAGAGATATTGGAGGCCGAATATCTGGATAGGGTATGGAAACATGCCTCATACTCAACAGTAGTCATGGAACCCTATCTCAAGTGATCAAACTCATCCCGTATTTAATCTCTCAAGTTGTATGGCACAAATCTCTCCAAGAAGGTCTCACAAAACTGAGTCTAAGTCATAGCAGTCAAGCCCAATGGCCTATAACTAAAAAGCAATCTTCACCAATTCCTAGCCATATTCGTTAACTGATAGGTAGTATAAGCAACTCCGTGAGATTTAAGAGATCCAAGGTTATGTAGCTTCTCCTGGCAATCAATCAAAAACTCATAGGCATCCCCACTAATTGCTCTACTAAACTTGGGAGGAGCTAAGAAATAAACCTCCCAAACCTCTTCTGATCATCAGAAGACATCACAGTACCTGAAACAACTGAGGGAATAGTAAGTCTAGTAGGCAATGAGTCCACGAGTGGAGGTATCATGGATGATGATTGCACATCTAAAGTAGTAATACCATAAGCAGATGACGGTACATACGGCAAAACACCACTCGAAGTCGGAGGAATACGTGTACACTCAAGGGAACACCCTCTAAATGACTCAAAATATGAATCGACAAGTCCTGAAGCACTGGGGTGTCAACTGAACTGTGCGAGACCTGAGTTGGCCCTTCACCCCCTGTCTAATAGTCATCTCTAGCATACTCAACCTCAGTTTTGAGAGAGGCCTCCCTAGCACGTCCTCTAACTAGGGCAGCTCTTCGTGCCAATCCTGTACCTCTGGTTAGACCACGACCCCTTCCTCAACCTCAAATTAGAGCACCTATATTGGGTACCGACTCAGTATCCCTAAACCTAGTCCTCACCATCTGTGTAGAAAAAATGGAATACAAGTTTAGAATGTTGGTTATGAATAACCAGTATGATAAGGAATCAAATTAGAGAAGTTTTTCCTAAAAACATTTTATAGCCCCTTGAAGATAGATATGGACGTCTATGTACCGATCCGCGAAACTCTACTAGATATCCTGCCCTTACACTTATTAGACTGGTGAACCTAGCACTCTGATATCAATTGATCACGATCCAAAAGTAGGGTCATGATGGCACTTATCGCAGTCCGGCCTTGATAAGTAAGCCAATCGCCTAAGAGTTAAGAAAACAAATTAAAAAGGAAAGAAAGATCAAGACGAGACTTTAAGAGCGAAGTCTAGTTAATACCTCACGATATAAGTAGAAATTTGAATAAAAATGTCATAAAACTCCCAAAACCTGATGTCATAAGTATAAGAGCAGCTAATACATAATCGAATCTAAAAATACATAGTCTGTCTCTGAAACTGAAATAAAGATATCATAATAGATAAGATAAGGTCTGGAGTCGACTCTAAAACCTAGATCTAGCCAGTAACTCAAAAACAAATGCATGAAATTAGCCTCCGTGTGTCGTAATCGTGCTAGGATCAGCATCAAAAGGGCACAGTAGGAGTGAGTACGGTTCACATGTACTCAATAGGAACCATAGGCCAACTGAGCAAAATAGAAAATAATACAAGTAAAGAAATACTATGAGCACGTCACCTGCAAACAAAAAAGTTCCCAAATAGTAGCTCACACCGTCTCCACTAACAGTTCTAATATAAATATGAAAAATAAAAGGGGAAAAATAAGTTATCACAGAAGTAAGCATAAACAGAATAAACACCAAGAAAACGTGTAGATAACACCAACAATGTATATACATATAGAATGCAATGATTATGATGATGTAATGATTTGGAAGTTATCGCTTATCTTTTTGTATACACCTATCGAGACTCAATGCTCCCAAGATAGGACCCATGGGGGGTTCGTAACCCAGATACTATATCTCAACATTTCCATCAATCTCATGTCTCAATCTACCCAACCGACACATCCCTCGATCTAGTCATTTTTAAAAGTATCTCATTTTCTTTCCAAAATTAGTATTTCTCGATGATACTAATATCTCATGAATGTGTCTGTATGAAATAAGGATGATATGCTCATAATCACATCAGTATGAAGATAATTAATCCATTCAATACGTGTATAAATGAGCTCAAAAATCAACTCAATATGTCAATAATTCATGATATCAGTTCTAGTTTGGTACCATTGAAATAAATATGCATATAAGACATCATTAATATCATATCAACCCATAACTTAGGTGTTTTATCATGATAAAGGCTATAATGCTCAATAAGGCCTATAATATCTATTCATGTCCCTGCACCGGCATCACATGAAGATTTGAAGAATATAAATGCATAAATAAGGTCAATGATGTCAAATAAAGCCACCACCTGAGCCACACGCAATATATGATATCACAAGTCAATAACAACAAGAATTTAAGCCACCCACATGGGCACACGACAATAATAATAATCTCGAAATACGATTTCCATAGTTATATTCCCATAACTATAGCATGTTTTACTTATTTATTAACTACCCAGCCTAGTATGAAGAAAGTTAAGTCATAACCTACTTCGAAGCGATGAAACCCAAGCCTAAAGTCCTTCAACATGGAACTTTCCTCTTTTGAACGGTCTCGAAATCAACTAAAACATACAAATATAGCATCTATGTGTTAAAAGGAAGCTAACAATACCCATATTGATCATATTAGATACGGTTCCAAAATGGATTCAAAAAATGAGTTCAAAAATAAGAGGGGTAAAACTGAAATTTATTTTAAATATACGTTCTCCAAGGTTATTGGAGTCTACAATTTAAAATCCACGTGAAAATGAGTTAAAATGAGGTCCAAATCGAAGAAAACTCGATTTTAAGCTTTACCGGCAAAATCCTCAAAATTTCATTTTAAAATTTGATTAGAGTGCTTTTGATGATATAATCAGTGTAAAGTAATGGAAATAAGGTTTTGGAGCTTACCCAAGCTCAAATGGTAAACAAACCCTCAAAAATTGCACAAACCTAAAGCCGAAGGTTCAAAAAGGGTGAAAGCTCGCGTAATGGAGTGCATATACCAGCGATGGCCTCTTAAGCGGCCAAGCCACTTAGGTCAGCCATCGCCAAAGCAATCACATACTGCTAAAGCGGACGCCGCTTAAGCAATCCCTTATCGCTAAAGGGGCTTCCGCTTAAGCGGTAATTTGGCTGCTTAGGCAACTGCACCATCTATCAACAAGTGCTAAGTTTGTACAAGCCAAAAATGCTCCAAATGGATCCTCTGGATTTGTTTGGGACCCCACATAAACAAATCATATATGATACTAGGCTATTTTCGACGTTCCGGATTCAATGGCAACATCGAATATTCAAAAAAGAATTGTTTTCAATGAATTAACCCCCGGGGCCCCTAAAAGCTTATTTAAACTAGTTTTCAAATGAAGGATCGAAATGCAAAATAATGGTTCTAAATCCGAACCAATCCCGCTACTAATACAAATTCGACATTCTGGATCTAATGGAACTATCCAAATCACCATCCGGGACTTAAAACATCAAATGTTGACCGAAGTCAACTATAGGACTTTTAAAGCCTCTAAAAACCACAAACTCTTCCAAATTATTCTCAATCGCATCGGGAATTGTGTCAACCATCCCCTCACCCCAAGCTCAACATGAAGCAACTACAGGAAAGGAAAAAATGGTCAAATCACATAAAAAGTAAAGTATCAAGAATCAGGTCATTACATGTTGGTCAAATTTTCCCAACGAGCAGCAAAACTAAGAGAGGGTAATGTTTGTCTGTGTCTTTTTTTGTGGGTCGGGTCGGATGGGGAGGGTTAGATTAGGGTATATTTTATTCTTAAAATGGGGCATTTAACGTTGATTTGGGCTTTTCAGTTAAAGAAAGGGTACAAGTGAAAAGTTTTTAACAGTGAGGGTAAATTTGACCCCAAAGTATGACGAAGGGTATATTTAGCCAATTTTTTAAAGTAGAGGGATAAATTTGACCCTTTTCCTGTAATAAATATAACTATAACTAGATATTATCTATGTTTTTGCTATTGATAAGTTCCAGTTACCAACTTAGAGTCCTTGTGTTTGTTTTTCTTGTTGTAACCTAATCATCATATAAGATATTAAATGCATTTTCAATTAAAGTGCTAGGTGACCAATATATATCCTCTGGAACTTGCATTCTTGGTACCTTTTAATTTCTATATTTGTTTTCTAACATATCAATTGAAGTTGTACGAATATTTTGATACCACCTAATGGGGACAGACGTGCGTTATCCAGAAATAAATTATATTAATATTGTGAAGACCCTTAGAAAAGTGATTCGAACTTTTTGTTCTTCATTTAAAGTCTTCGCAATAGACAAAATTATCTTTTTACTTTTTTCCTTCTATAGTTATTATTTAATTAATATTCAAATACTAGATGGATAGTGTCCGAAATCTACACGGGTGCCCAATGTATATTTTATTTTTGCTACTAAAGCTACTACTTTAGAGAAATTTTATTTTATTATTTTGTATCAATATAAGCTTTTTCGTAAGCACATAGTAAACAAGGTTAAACAAAGCTATAAAATACCTTTTGACTTTATTTACATTGAAATCACAAAGCATTCCCTAAATGTTCAATTCTTAATTACAATATCAACATCATTGGTACTCGAGCAAAGTAGCAATTGCTTCATATCATCTCTAGTGCGGCTGAGAAAGAACTAGCTTTCTTCTGTAATACTCATTGATGGGCTTTATGATGCAACTGCAATTACCAAACATTCAAGACTAAATTTATCATTAGTCGTGACAAATTTGAAGTACATAATAGCAAAATAAAGTCATACATACATTTTATCTAAAAAATTGATGACCGGTTTAGTCAAATACAATTGAAGATGCATATTGAAATCTGGTACAATGATTTACTTTTAATGATATGAGCTCTTATGAGACATCCGCATGATATTCTATAACTCCAGTTACAGGTGTTTCTGTGGGTCTATTTCGACAGACGGATAATTCACATCATATAAAAAATATGTAAATTTAACAGCGTTAGAATTCTACCAGTTTAGTGGATAAGCATTCTATTTGTTTACATTCTGATAACATTTGTTTTTCTTAAAAGGTGGCAGTTGAACTACGTTGATGTAAGGAGTTGGAGAAAAACTCATCTAATTTATATAGTTCCCAATGAATATGGAGCCGCAGAACCAAGGTAAACAAATAGAAGAACTGCATCTGCAACCCACAAGTTTCAGAAGCGTGGAAAAATAACTGAAATATGAAGGAAAAAAATATAAAGAAGACAAAATATTTGATATTATTATATTGTGTATTAAAGAGATGTGAGCAACTAAAAATTTTAAGTATGCACCACAGTAATACGAAACAGCCTTACCATGCTCATGTGTGAGTTGATACCCATAACACAAACCATGTGAATTAATAAGATATTTGTGATACCTAATTACTCTTGAAAAAATTCATATATAACAATCTTTTCTGCTTAGGAAACCTTTACACCAACACTGGTAATCTCGATATTCTTTCAGAATGCAATTTTTTTCTAGTATTGACACCCCGAGGCAGCTTAAATTTCTCCACAGCACAGACCATTGAATTAATCAGATACTTATGAAACTCAATTATTGTAGAAATAATTCGTATATGCAGATTCTTTTAGGAAGATCCATTCAAGAAAATGGCAAGAGACTACATAACTGCTACCTGACCTGATGCATTAGAGAGCAATCACTTGTGAGAAATTTATAATGAACTTTAAGATAAATCTATTTTCTAAAACTTGAAAAGTAAATACACAGGACAAACTAAACAAGTCAGATGAAATGTTGAAATTATCTCTAAGACATTAAAGGGATTATTACTCCAAAAGAAAGTAATACTACCAACCTATTTAAATGTTCACAATATCAATGCTTCATATTATATAAGATACATTGAGGAACAAAGTTGTACAAAATATTTAAAAGATTATGAAATATGTAACTTCCAACAGTGTAAAGCTTGCTTAATACATTCTTCAGTTTGTTTTATGACAAAAGGAGATGTATTCTTTTCTAGAGCTGACTACCCCCTTCATATGGATGATATCCTGAATTCTTATTTCTTAGAATTCTTACAATGAAATCTAAAATTAACAAAATGGATGGGTCAAATGAACCTTTTGATTTCCCTTCTTACATTTGATAGCACTTACTTGTGTTGTCATTTCTTTGTTCCCTTGTAAAAAAGGGTATCCACATAATCTGTAATTCATCCTTACATTTATATGAACAAGTTTCTCAAACATATTGTTGAAAAGTTTGTAATAACAGTTCCATAAGATGTAAAATTAATCTAAAAATACAAACTCACAGAAATCAAAGTAAACCGAGATAAAATTAAGCACGGTTGAAGCTCGGAGCAGAGGAAAAAGGAATGAAGCAGCAGGACGATTTTTTTCCCACACCTGTAGCTCAAAGGGTAAAGATAAGAGAACATAGAAGAAAATGTAGAGAACGAACAATAATTCTCCATCTCTAAACTCATCAATCAGCTATTTGTAGGGCTGAGAAGGAGAGATTATACTAACAGCTAGAGATCCAACAAAATAAATGGCAAGACCACCAAAAACTAATAAAGGGAATAAAAATACATAAAGTAAATATTTCATTTCTACTAAATTTTACAGATTGGACACCTTTTGCAGACAATAACTTGTTCGTTACATTAGCAACCAAAAGTCCTATAGTCATACGCTCCATTTTTCCAGGGTAATAGTCAATATTGACTGAGAATGTTGGGTAATAGTCAATATTGACTGAGAATGTTGGAGAAGGGGATGATCTTGGTGTCTAGCTAAATGAACTCTCGGATGTATAGTGTTGGGTCACCAATGCCACTTATTTGGTCAATTTCTTAACCTGAGAATCACTGCCCTTTGTAATAGCTTATTCAAACTTCATACTTCATGCTTTTGTACCAGTTGCGCAGTGAAAATTCAAAGCGCAAGGAAATGGAATACATTCTAACATGGTTTTATAACACTACATATATATTGTTCACCAATATTGTGAGGTAGAAGTAAAAGATATACTCCCTCTGTCCTAATTTATATGACTCATTTTCCTTTTTAGTCAGTCTCCAAAAGAATGATACATTTGTTTATTTAGTAACGATTTAACTTTTAAATGCTTATTTTACCCTTAATGAAATGATTTATATCTACACAAACATCTTATACTTATTTTAGACCGTAAATTTCCAAAGTCTTTTTTTCTTTCTTAAACTCCATGCCAAGTTAAAGTAACTCACATAAATTGGGACAGAGGAGTGATTTTTTAGCTCCTGAATGATAGAAGAGTACGACCTTACTGACCTTGATGTATCCTTGAGTTCTAAGGAGAAAGTCTAGTAAATGACTCGTGGCTAATAGATCATAGTGGGATTAATAGTTTCTACGGTCTACGGGTCATGCTGCCATAGAAGATCGTTCTCAACTCCAATCATTGTTAGGAGGGACTAATGGTCATCTGAGAGACTCAAAGCTCGAAAAAAAATCAGTGGCTGATAAGCCCTACGAACTCTAATAGTTGAAAGCACTTCTTTGCTTGCAGAAGTTTCTTTTGTCTACATCCACTTTAAGGAAATTATAGAGACTAAAATAGTAGCCTAAAGCCATTAACTTTGTTCCTAAAAGCTAAGTTTCAGATTTAGCTAAGGATGTAGGATCAAGGAACTCTTTTTTTTTAATCGAAAGGGCCAATTGGCCTATTTTATTCATAATAAAATTTGTACACAAAATGAGGGGCCAGGTTGCCCCGAGCCCAATCCAAAAAATAAAAGCAAACAAAAGAAAGAAAAATCTAAAGTCTAAAGCTAAAAAAAGAAAGTGGAAAGTCAGGTGAAGAAGCGGGATTTTTAATTAAGGGTGACAAAAATGTTTGAAAATTAAAAAAAGGTGACACAAGTTTTAATTATTAAGTAGAGGTGACAATTTTGTCATTAGTTTTAATGACATGCAGCAACTACCGAAGTTGCTGCAGCAACTATCGTAGTTGTTGTAGCAACTTCGAAAGTTGTTGCATCAACTTCCTAATCACTAATTAACAAAAAATTTGACTTGGGTTGGTCAAACTTATCACCAATTTTAATTTCAATACTTTTTTGTCACCTCCTCCTCAATTTTCTCAAGCTTCTCGACATCAGCTTCACAAATCTCTTCCTCGATGTGCATCTCTTCAACTTCAATGGCTGAATCTATCTCTGGTAAGATCAAATCGCCTTATACTTTTCTTTTTGAGCTCTGAAATGATCCTTGTGGTTGAATAAATCTAACAACATCCACCCAATCTAAAACAAACTTAACATCTTCTTTGAGCCAAATACATCTCAAGTCACATTAAACTCTCACCAGATGTTATGTATTCAGTCTCGATTAGAGCTAACTCCAAGCTTTGCTATTTGTTTTTCAGGTCGGGTGCTGGCAGATCTATGTTTGGAGAGATAATTTAAGGTACACCTTCATACTTTCGTTTATGTGCTGCAAGGGGTTGAATCCCTATCGAGATTAATACCACCCTTTTAGAATCTAGATGAAAGTACTAATGTGTAGCTTGTTCACTCTCCAGCTAACTTGATGTGCATGAGCATTCTATTTTGTGTATTTTATATGATTTTGTGTTCACTAAATTTTGACCCTCCCATCTTGTATGTTTCTTTTGTTGGGAGGTGTTTCATAAAATCTTCTCTTCAAATGTATCAATCGGGAGCCTTTTCCTTCATTGCTTTTATCCTCATTTGTGGTATTTGTTGTCTATCCAATATAAGTATGCTTCTAGCCTCTGTTGGTAGTTCTGAGACTGTATTGTAGCTCTGTGTACCTGCAAAACTAAAACACCAGTTAGTTAAAAAATCAGCCATGTTGTTGCCCTCTCTGAAAGTATGCTGAATCTAAATTTGTCTGGCATCCATGTATCCTTTGATCTTCCTGATTAGCATTACTATGCTCCATAGGCAATCCCATTCTCCTCTAACAACTTTGTAAGAGCTAAGGAATTAGTCTCTAATACTGATGGCAAGAACTATTTCTAGACACAGTAATCACAACCCTCTTTTAAAGCAAGTGCTTCAGCAGCCAAACTAGTAGAATCCTCAATTTGCTTTCACATAGCATATTGTAGCTCACCATCATGATTTCTAACACAAAAGGCAATAGAACTATGACCAGGGTTTCCTCTTGATGACACATCTAAATTACACTTAAACCATCCCTGACTAGGTAGTTTCCAGCACACTTGCACAGTCCTTAGAATAGGTCTGTAATTCTACAAGTAATCCACCATAAGAGGCCATTCTTTTGGTATATCATTCATCTAAGTGTATAAAACCAGAGACAAAAAGTGCATACTTCTTGAGATCTCATATATCACACTTCTCCAGTTCACTGTACCTCCAAAATTCATTTTATTTATACTTTTCCATGTGTGCCTGCAGATCATTGTTGGGACCACTTGGAATATTAGTTTTAATTAGTTGGTACTCTCCACAATCCACCACTTCTTCAATGTTTGATGACATTGCACAAACGGACCCTCCACGCCTGAGCATACTGCAAAATAGTTCCAAATTCTTTGTGCAAATTCACTACTGATAAAAACATGATGACAAGTATCTAGATGAGATACTTCACAACATCTGCACTTTGAGACCAATTGAATCCCACATCTCTGAAAAATATCATCTATACGAAGCTTAAAGTTCCACAGTCTCCATAACAAGAAATTACTATTGAATGAAACTCTCCTACTCCATAACATTTTCATATCTTCTGATGGAGTTCTTTTATGTCTGACTAAGTGAAAGGCTTTTGCAACTATAAACTTACCAGTAGTAGTAGGCATCCACCAAGGAAGATCCCAAGGTGATGCATGCTAACTGATTGTAATGTTTTCCTGAACATGTTGGACAATATCTTATGGCAAAATCTGTATCATATTCTGCTCATTCCATCCATCTTCAGTCATTAAAGAATCAATATCACCTGCTTCATCATTTATCCCAAAATCCTGATCAATAACATGATACAAAGTCCCCCAACTTTGTCCAATTGTCATACCAAATACTAGATGAACCCACAGTAGGTTCCCATCAAATTTCATGTTCCATTGAATCTCTTGCCTCTAACATATTCTTCCAGATCTGAGAACTAATTTTCCATTACACCAATGTGGGAATAATCTTTTTACAGTACTTATTCCGCATATAATCTGTCCAGAGTGATCTTTTTGTCCTGAAAATCACCCACAAATTTGTATGCATAGCTTTAGATATATCAAAAAGTGACCTAAATCCCAATCCATATTCCTTCTTTGGGTAGCACATCTTGTCCCAAGCTACCCAATGATTACTCCTGCCTTCATCCTTATTACTCCAAAGAAATCTATTGAAAATCTTATGTAGTTCATATAATATGAATTTAGGAGGGACAACAGCTGACAGTAAACAGAGAGGAATGCTCTACAATACACTATTGATTAACACAACTTTACCTCCATATGACAATGATTTACCCTTCCAATTCTGGAGTCTTCCCTTCACCTTTTTGATTTGCTCATTGTAATAAGCTTTTCTTTTTCTAACATAGATAATAGGGTAGCCCAGGTGTAGAAAAGGAAATTCACCTTGATTAAAACTAGTAAGCATCTTCACTTCATTCTACAAATCAGTACCAACCTTTTCATACATGTAGAAACTGCTTTTATGGCTATTGATAAGCTGTCCAGACATATGTTGATATTTTTTAAGCACTGCCATCACCATCTCTAATGAAACCTTATCAACAGATATAAAGATTATTGTATCATTTGCATATGCCAAATGATTAATTTCTTTACTCCATTTGCGAAGACCATATCCCTTATATCTCCAATCTTCAAATAAGGCATTAAGAGCTCTAGAGAGGACCTCTGCTGTAAGAATAAAAAGAGCAAATGACAAAGGATCACCTTGCTTTATCCCTCTTGTAGAATGAAAAAAACCATTAGAGTTACCATTAATGATGATGGAGTACCAATCATTAGCAATCAGCCTCCATATCATATCAATAACCAACTCATTAAAACCCATCGTTCTCATAACCCTCGTAAGAAATAACCAAGAAACCCTATCATAAGCTTTTGACATGTCTAGCTTTAAAATAACATTAGCTGGCTTTCCTCTCAATCTAATGTCAGTAACTATCTCCTGAGTAAAAAGCACATTTTTAATGATGCTCCTTCCTTTAATGAACCCTGATTAATTTTTAGAAATCAATCTAGGCAGCATACCCTCCGGTCTCCCATGGAATACTTTCGATATAACTTTATTTATGAAATTTCTAAGACTGATAGGCCTCAAATCAGTGAAACCTTCAATAATCTCCTTCTTTGGAATAAGTACCAAGCTGGTATGAGTAACACTCTTAGGAAGAGTATTACCCCAAAAATATTCTTCACCACACTATACACATCTATCTTCACTATGTCCCAACAATGCTAATAGAAGAGGCCTTAAAAACCATCAGGTCCACATGCACTACTTCCTTTTAAAGAGAAAATACCCTATTGTACCTCCTTCATAGTTGGTTTCTGCTCTAAAAATCTATTATCATCCTCAGTAACCAATTCTGGAAAGTACTTCCGGATATCAAAATTTAAGCTCTCTTTTTCTTGTGTGATTTGTTCTATGTAAAACTGAATTATAGCATCCACAACCCTCTCTTTATCCTCTATCCAGTTCCCTTCCCCATCTTTGATTCTGTTAACCTGAAGTCTCTTCCTTCTTCCCTTCACTAGGCTATGAAAGAACCTAGTATTTCTATCTCCCTTCTCAAATCAAGTTATGCCAGCCTTTTGCCTCCAAAATTCCTCTTCAAAATGAAGGTATTTCTTCACCTCTGCCTGGGCTTTCTGCAAAACCATTCTATTTGCATTTGATGGATCTTTCTCAAATAATTGCTCCTTTAATTTCATGATCTCTTCTCTGATTACTAGTTGCTGAAAAATGTCACCAAATCTTTCTTTACTCCATGCTCTCAGTGCCTTCCTCAAATTTCTTTGCTTGTGTTTGAAAATCTAGAAATTGTTTTCTCTCTCTGTAGTATTCCAATATTACTTAACCACATCTTTCAAAGTATCATCTTCCACTCAAAAGGCAAGAAACTTGAAAGGCCTTACACTTGAATGCTCTTCTGTATTTATTGTTAAGAAAAGTAGTGCATGATCTGAGCCAGTTCTAGGTAAATGTTCCACTTCCATGTTTGGGAACCACTCCAATAATGTTGAATTGTTCAAAATTCGATCTAACCTTTCAAAAATACAGTCAACACCTGTTGTCCCATTCCACCAAGTGGAGGGACTTCCCTTGAAAGGAATTTCTTCAAGTTCACAAGAGTTAACAAACAAAATCAAAATCTTCCAATTCTTGTTGAGTGACTGGTAACCCCCCTATTTTCTCTTCCTCATTAAGTAATGCTTAAAATCCCCTCCAACCAACCATGGTAAAGATGTATCTGCAAGTCTGTATATATTCTCCCATAATGGAATTCTCTCCCCTTCTATAAATTTAGCATATACCATAGTGATCAATATTTGTCTTTGGTCCTCCAAAAAGGTTGCCTTTATTATAATCTGTTGGTCTGCATAACTGATTGTCTCTATCTCAATCCCTTCTCTAATAAAAAACCAGATCTTGTTGCTTACATTTGCTCCTGCCAAATTCATATCCAACCTTCTTTTATATCCCTACAGTTGTCTCCTATTTTGAAAAGGCTCCATAAGAGCTATAATAAAATATTTTTGATGTCTATTAAGCATTGCAACTATTAAAGGCTTGCTGAGTGTTAATAAACCTGATATTCCAAAAAATAACCTTCATCATCATTTACTAGGCTTAGTTGGAATCCCTCTTTTTGGCATCATCCTTTTAGTTGGCTGGTTATCTGTATTCGCTTGGTTCTTGACTGTTCTTGTTAATTTTGGAGATAAATCTCCTTTTCTACCTGCTTGCTCCCACACTGCTTCATCATCCACTCTATCATATGTATCACCACTTGTTGCATTTTCCACTCCTCCTTTTGTATCATCCACTTGATGTGTAACTATTTCATGTAATATTTGTGTAGGAATTTTATGAAGTGGGTTTGCCTCCAGCAGCAGTTCTTTGTGTCTTTGACCTGTATCCTCTATCTCTTTCATGGTTTTCTGCTAAGTTGCTCGGACTCTCCAAAATTGTTGCCGCACCCGTGTCGGATCCTTCAAAAATACACTACTTTTGGAGGATCCGACACGTACCCGTTGACTTTCTTGAAGAGTCCGAGCAACATAGGTTTTCTGTGCAGTTCCAGCCTTTATTCCTTCCATTTGTTCTGCTGATATATCAACATCATCATTTACTATAGCCAAAGTTGTAGGTTGAGTAAAGATAACAATATCTTGCCCATTCAGGTTGTTGTCAATTTCACCTTCTTCCACCTCTATATCATTCTCTATATCCATTCTATCACCCCACTTTTCCTTTCTTGGAGTATCACATTCATAACTTCTTTTAGGTGTACTGTTGGGAGCTTTCTTTAGTGAGGAGCTGAAATCAACTTTCTTTGGTGATTGGGATTTCTGGACTTTAGTGCTGCTATTGAAGGTTTTGTCGACCCATTCTCTTATATTTCTTTCCATCTCTTTGATGTGAATTGTAGCCTCTTCAGCTCTGCTATCTTCTTGTTCTTTATCTTCATCTGTCGAGGCTTCAAAAGGGTTGCTAGTGTTAAGTTTATCATCCTTTGCAACTTCTTCATCACACATGAGCTCTCCTTTTTTCTTTGTGAAATATTTGTTGGTAGGTTCCATCTACTCTCCATTGTTCCTTTTCCATACCCCATCTGTATTTGTTGATCATCTACTTTTTCTTCCTCGTGTTTATCAAAAACCTTCTACAGCTCTGGATGGAAAACTCTACATTCTTCTTCACTATGGCCCTGTAGCTTGCACTTCTTATAGTAAGAGGGGATAGAATCGTATTGTATCTTCACCTTCACAATTCATTTTGCACTATTCAATTCATCTTCAATTTTCATCTAAACAAATTGTGGTTTCTCTGTTAGCAGGTCCAATTGAACTTTCACCCTTACACAGCTCGGGCGAGTTATGTTCACAGTTGCAAGGTCCAGATGCAATGGTTTACCAATAGCTGACACCAATGAAAAGAGAACTTCTTTGACAAAGAAAGTGGGTAGCAGATCATCATCATCATCATCATACCCAGTGTATTCCCACCAGGTGGGGTCTGGGGGGTAAAGTGTACGCAGTCCATACCACTACCTCAGATGAGGTAGAGAGGCTGTTTCCGATAGACCCCCGGCTCAGAACCGATAACAATACCAAATCATAGAAAACATAAAACAATCAAAAAAATCATAAGAATCATACAAATCCTAAGAATCGTAAAAATCATCAACACAAATCATGAAAACCAACAGCAAAAGGGGTCACAAATCGCTAGCAACTCGACGAAGCAAGGAACTCACAGATCAACACTATAGACTAATTATTCAAGATCACAAATAACATCAAAACAGCGCGAACAAGACTCTGCCTAAGAAACAACAGTCAAAGATACAAGCAGACACGCTTCCCTGCTAAGAACGGACACCTTCCTACCCACTACCCCTTTACCCTAATCCGCGTCCTCCACACCTTCCTATCAAGGGTCATGTCCTCTGTAAGCTGTAATTGCTCCATGTCGTGCCTAATCACCTCCGTCCACTATTTCTTCGGCCTACCTCTACCCCGCCTAAAACCATCCCCAGCCAGCCTCTCACACCTCCGTACCGGGGCGTCCGTGCACCTCCTCTTCACATGTCCGAACCATCGCAACCTCACTTCCCGCATCTTATCTACCACCGACGCCACTCCCAACTTCTCTTGAATAATCTCATTTCTAACTCTATCACTCCTGGTAAGTCCACACATCCCTCGCAACATCCTCATCTCCGCTACCTTCAACTTTTGGGTGTGGGAGTTTTTAACTGGCCAACACTCGACTCCATATAACATGGCCGGGCGGACGACCACTCTGTAAAACTTACCTTTAAGCTTCAGGGGCACCTTCTTATCGCACAAAACTCCCGAAGCGAGTTTCCATTTCCTCCACCCTGCGCCAATACGCTGCGCGACATCCTCATCAATCTCACCGTTCCCCTGAATCATAGACCCCAGATACTTGAAACTCTCCCTCTTCTGAATGGCCTGCGAGTCCAGCTTCACTACCGCATCAGCTTCATGCCTCGCATCGCTAAACTTACACTCCAGGTACTCCGTCTTAGTCCTGCTCAACCTAAACCCTTTAGACTCAAGGGTCTGTCTCCAAACCTCCAACTTATCATTCACGCCTCCCCGGGTCTCGTCTAGCAGTACCACATCATCAGCAAATAGCATACACCAAGGCACCTCCCCTTGTATACGCCACGTCAAAACATCCATCACCAAGGCAAATAAGAACGGACTGAGAGTCAATCCCTGGTGCAACCCTGTCAACACCGGAAAGTGCTCTGTATCCCCTCCTACCGTTCTCACCCTTGTCTTCGCCCCGTCGTACATGTCCTGGATCGACCTAGTGTACGCCACGGGCACACCTTTAGCCTCCAAACACCTCCACAGAATCTCCCTGGGGACTTTGTCATATGCCTTCTCAAGATCAATGAACACCATATGCAAATCCTTCTTCCTCTCCCTAAACTGCTCCACTAATCTCCTTACCAGGTGAATGGCCTTCAGTAGTCGAGCGACTTGGCATGAAACCGAACTGATTCTCTGAGATAGTCACTACCCTCCTCAGTCTCCATTCTACCACACTCTCCCAAACCTTCATAGTATGGCTCAACAACTTGATACCCCTATAGTTGTTGCAACTCCGAATGTTCCCCTTGTTCTTATATATTGGAATCATTGTGCTCCATCTCCAAGATTCGGGCATCTTCGCAGCCCCAAAAATGATGTTAAACAACCTTGTCAGCCACTCTATACCTGGCCCGCCAGTGTACTTCCAGAAATCCACCGGAATCTCGTCGGGCCCAGTCGCCCTACCCCTACGCATCCTACGAATAGCACCCTTGACCTCTTCCACCTTGATACGCCTACAATAGCCGTAGTCGCGACGCCTCTCTGAGTGTTCCAAGTCTCCCAACACGAGACTTTTGTCCCCCTCGTCATTCAAAAGTCTATGAAAATAGGACTGCCACCTCCTCCTAATGCGGGCATCCTCCATCAACACTTCGCCATCCTCCCCCTTGATGCATCTCACTTGGTCAAGATCGCGGGCCCTCCGTTCCCTAGCCTTGGCCAACCTATACAACTTCTTATCCCCTCCTTTCTCCTCTAAGGCAGCATATAAACTCTCAAAAACTGCTGTCTTAGCCGCCGTAACCGCTAACTTAGCCTCTTTTCTGGCTACCTTATACTCCTCCCTACTCGTCCGCCTCTCCTCGTCATCCTTGCTCTCAACCAACTTAGCATAGGCCACCTTCTTAGTCTCCACCTTCCTTTTCACTTCTGCATTCCACCACCAGTCCCCCCGGTGTTTGCCAGATCGGCCTCTCGAAACACCCAACACCTCTCTAGCGCTCTCCCTGATACAACTGGCAGTCGTCTCCCACATACTATCCACATCTCCTCTACTCTCCCACGCTCCCATATTCGTTAGCTTCTCCCCTATTTTCAAAGCACTTGTCAAAGTCAAGCTACCCCACTTAATCCTGGGCCGATCCTCCACGCCCCTTTTTTTTCTGCCTTTCTTGATTTCCAAATCCATCACCAAAAACTTATGCTGGGCTGAAAGGTTCTCACTAGGTATGACTTTACAGTCTTTACATACCGCTCTATCCCCCTTCCTAAGGAGCAAAAGGTCTATCTGAGTCTTGGCCACCGAACTACGAAAGGTAATAAGGTGCTCTTCCTTTTTCGGGAAGCTCGAATTCACCACCCACAACCCAAAGGCCCTAGCGAACTCCAAAAGTGTAGTTCCTCCTTCATTCCTTTCCCCGAAACCAAAACCTCCATGCACCTCATCATAACCTCTCGATAAAGACCCAATATGCCCATTGAAGTCCCCTCCTACTAACAGCTTCTCCGTGCTCGGAATGCCTCTCACCACCTCTTCCAACACCTCCCAAAAGATCTTCTTCTCCTCCTCATCCAAGCCCGCTTGCTGCGCGTAGGCACTAATAACGTTCCACGTAAACCCTCCAATGACTAACTTAATCGACATCAACCTATCATTGACCCGCTTAACCTCCACCACCTGCCTCCTAAGCTCATCATCTACTAAGATACCTACCCCATTTCTGTGCCTCACGCTACCGGAGTACCACAACTTATACCCGTCCACGTCCCTCGCCTTAGAACCTACCCATTTAGTCTCCTGGACACACGCTATACTAATCCTCCTTTTTCTAAGAATTTTCACGAGCTCTATGGACTTCCCTTGAAGAGTCCCTATGTTCCAAGAACCAACTCTCAACTTAGAGGTTCCCTTATCCCACTTACCCCTAGTACCCTCCGCCCCCGAACTCGACCCTAGGCCAGACCCTGAACCCACCCTCACCGTAGATCCAGGCCCTAAACTCGACCCCAACCCGGACCCGGACCTATGACATGACCCTAGTCTACCATCGACCACCACAGCCACTACTCAATCCAGGTTGTTGCTAAAGAAGTTTCTTCTCCCACTTTGAGTTTAGCATCATAGATTAGAGGGCACATTTGATATGAATAACCATCTTTAGTAACAATGTAATAAGCATTCTTAGACATTATATTAATGAAGTCCTCTACTAGTTCGAATCTCATTAAAAAATTTATATTTCTCAAAAATTCAATTTTACAATCACCTTTTACTCCACATTACTTAGGGATAATCTCTCGTAATTCTGCTATTTCAGGTCATCCATATGAAAATTTGTCAACCACAGCGTATTGCCAATTTTCAATTATGTTCATCTTATTTACCTCTTGTTCAGTCCACTTCGCCACTGAAATCCTATCTACAAAATCTACCTTATTCAATAGAATAGGATCCACATCTATCTTTGTCTTATGAGCTTTATGATTGTTGGAATTGGGGTTTGTTATTGTTGTTTGCCAATAGGGTTGGGTTTTCAGTCAATTTTTGGGGGTCTATTGATGGATTAATCAAAGGGTTCAATGGAGGGAATTGAGATGTGGTAACTAAAACCGGTGGCTGGCCATCGGCCGGCGTCATCTATGGGGTTGAAAGATTAGGGCTTTGGTCGTATTTTAGGAGAGATAAGAGAGCATTTTTAGTTTTCGTTTCAAAATAGTTGGCCCTCTTTGTAGGATCAAGGAACTCATTTACTATTTATAAATGATCTAGCTAAGGAAGTAAGTTTTTTTTCTTGATACTGATATCTTGGGGCAGTTGTCCAACAATCAGTTGAGCATTATACATACATTTCCACTTGGTATTAATATATAGTTATGTACCAAAAAAAAAGTTTCAGCTTTTAGCTCATCTTTTTCTTTACTCTTTAGTCCTTGTTTTGTGACCCTAGTATCAAAAACCTTAATCTCCCTTTCCACATCTACAATATGCAAAGGTGCAATATTTTTCTAGTTTTCAGCTACTCATACATAACAGAGCATCAAGCATCGAAAAAGTAAAAATAATGCAGGTTATACAAAGCAGCAAAGTTAGTTAGCATCTTCTTTTCTCCTATCCAAACTAACAAAAAGAACCATGGAACCCATGACTGAACCAGTAAGCCATTGAAAAAATAACCAATTCAAGATAATAATCAGGTATAATAAAATGGTTCAATAGCTAAGAGGAATCAAATCAAATCATTAACGTTTCTATCAAATCCCCCCAAAAAATAGATTTGGACAGTTCCATCACATTATTTGTCCACATAATGTTCAGGTACGTGACCAAGCAAGACATCTATGAGACAAAATAAAAAGCTACATACATGTTTCATTTTTTCAACAGTTCCAAACTTGCAAATCTAATAAGACGCAAAAAGAACACAGATTCCTTATGTCCTTGCTACCAAAAGTTCTCAATTAGCAACTTTTACACTTACCTGCTCCTACTTACACCTATTCCTTCAAAAAATGGAAGCGTCTAATTTGTTGGCTATAAGTTAAGCTTTATGTTTCCATCTCACATGAAACAATGCACACGAACAAGGAATCTGATCTTCTCGATTTCCATTCTAAAAAAAAATGCTCACATTCGTACATTCAGCTCTAGCAGTCTACCAACAACTGGCAATCTACCAACATCTACTTACTGAATGTAAGGCATAAGATTGTGGGGAATGCCCTTTGGATCTTTCCCAAGTTTGTTGGGAAAGGCATAATTCTTTCAATTTCTTTCTTTTTCACATATATTGGAAAAAGAAAATCAATGAAATAACCACCATTGGAATGCAAAAGTGCGGCACAGTGCACTAAAGCTCTTGCTATGCGTGGATTCGAAAAAAGCCGAACAACAACCGTACAACTAAAAGAAATTATAGTAGCGGGATATAATCTGAAACAAAGATAACTTGGATTAAATAAACCTAGTTGTAAAATCAAAGAGCAAATTATAAGAAAAAGGCATATACATGCGCAGATCAGACAGAATCAATGACATGCATGTAAAATATATCTATCTAGCAAGAGATTATGTGGAAAAAGTGAAAGAACTAAAATTGAAGCAAAAATGCTCAAACATCCAAAGGAATTCAGAAGTAATGGGTATAAAATCAGTGCAAGAAAGGAAGAAAAGTGGAAAACTTACTAGAAACAATAATAGTGATACTGAATCTGCTAATTTTCTAGTGCCGACCTCTGTAATATCCATGCCCTTGAGAATCTAAAAAGTCACCAATAAAATTCGAAAAGAAAATCAGTAGATTGACAAGAACAAATTTAAAAAAAATCAGAAGAAGAAGCACCGAGAGAGAGCTGATAGAACATTGCCAAAATTTTGATTACAAAAGTACAATGAGCATGAGAAAAATGAGGTGACTCTCAACTCTCCAATTAAATAAAAGGGACAAGTGGACCCCTTTTTATTTTTTTTATTTTTTTTTATCTACTTAGCTGTTAATTAATATAAAAGGGACCAAATTATAATATTTAAAACTTCCAATCTCTAAATAATTTCTCTCAACTTTCTCAGCAGATTCTCTCCTCTTGATTTTTCTCATTTTTCTCGACTGTTTACAGTTGCACAGCTTTCCCTCTTTTCTTCTTTCTCCTCCATTTTCTTCTAAATCATCCTTTTTTTTCCTTTGCATTTTTCTTTTCCTATCAAAAAGGTAATTCATTCAATCATTGTCCTTTTGATACAAGGTAAATTTTCTTCTCTTTTCTATATCAAGGATTAAAATTAGGGTATGATAAAAAAGAAAATCATCAAGTGGAAAAATATAGCTGAAAAGAATAAATTCAGCTATTAGATTTTTCTATTTTTGTTTGTTGTTTCATTTATCCGTTGTATTTTAGTGAATTTTGGTATATGTATTTGATATATTTTTGACAACTCTTAAATACTTTATTTGCTCTACAATTACACTATTCAGTGAATTAGATTATTCATCTATAATGCTCTAGTTGTTCTACAATTGCCCTACAGTTGCTCTGAATATGTATAAGTTAATTGAGATATTGGTCTTATTTAATTTATTTTTTACTAATTTCTATGTAGATAAGATAAAATGCGTCAATATAAAAGGAAGAGAACCAGAACACCTTCACCTGATCCAGATGCTAGAAAAAATGCTAGGAGTTTAGCTGCTGCCAAAAAGAAAGATACTGCACATAATAGAAGAGCTACTACATCAGTAGAAAAATTGATTGATGTGTCAAAGAGAGCCGAACAAGCAAGTAAGGCTTACAATCATGAAAAATTAAACATTCTGATGTCTTTAAACAATGAGCAGACGATTAGTGAAAATGAAACACTTCAAAGTAGCAGTGGTCAGCCATCTGAAGAAGAAAAAAGTGATGAGAGTAGCGGCGAGCAATCTGATGAAAAGGAAAAAAATAGTGAAAAGAGTAGTGAGCAATCAGGTGAAGAAAAAAGTGGCGAGGGTAGCAGCGACGAATCAAGTGAAGAGGAAAAAGATGGTGAAAGTAATGCAGAGAAATCAAGTGAAGAGGGAAAAAGTGGTGAAAGTGGAAGTGAGCATTCAGGTGAAAAAGAAAAAGAAGATAGAATTGTGAGCGATGATATTGGTGGTGATGGTAATTCAAAAGGTACCGAATCATCTGAAACCAGGTCTCTTTCGGTTCCAGATTATGTCAAAATCATTTTCATTGAAAAGTATAAATTTAAGACCCACTTGAATGTGTTTGGGTCATATGATTCAAAAATCAATGCGAGAGTCGGCTTTGGAGCTCAATTTGTTGAGTTTAGAAAGATTTTAATCAGTCAGCATATTGAAAATGATTTCAAAAAAACTTGTTTTGGTCATTTTTTGAAGTTGGATGAAAATGTAGCAGTACAACTTCCAATGAAGTTAGTGCATGGCCTATGTCTTCGTCGAATATTTTCTAAAAAGAAAAAAGAGGTTTGGTTTGATTACAATGGTTTGTCGATTTGTTTTGGCATTAATGAATTCGCTGTCATGACTGGACTTCGATGTCATTCTCTTCCTCCTCTTAGTCAGCAGTTAGCAAAGATTGGAAAAGAAGGTGAAAAGTTGGTTGATATAGTAGGTAAGTCTGCAAATGCTGCTGTACTCATAGAGAAGATGCAGGATCCAAAGTTGACAAAAAAACAAAAGGTGGCTTTTAGTGTGGTTTGGTTCTTGCATTGCATTTTGTGTTCAAAAAGTGCAAAAAAGACTATAGAAACTCATTGGTTAAAGATAGCGTCGAACAAAAATATATTCGATTCATATCCATGGGGCCGAATAAGCTTTGATCTTACCATTAGCTATCTTTTAAAAAAGCTAGATCCAACCAAATCTCAGTATAATCTTCATGGCTTTCCTTGGGCATTTGCGGTAAGTAATTAAATTGGTGTTTTCACTTTTCAATTATCAGTTAAATTATTATTTTGACTTTATTATGTACACTAAGCTGTTTTTTAATATTATACTATAGGCTTGGGCATTTGAAGCTATTCCGGCAATTCAACGACTTTCTAAGGATCCTTCACCTGAAAGATCGTTCCCAAGAATGATTAGATGGATGGCTGTAACACCCGCTCATAAGACAACTGTTGATCCTATTGACCAGACAAGAGAACAAGTAAGATTGTATATCTATATAATTCCGACAACTACTTTAGTTGTCCAACAATAGTTGAAGTTGTTCCTACAACTAATTCAGTTGTCCAACAATAGTTGAACTTGTTCCCACAACTACTTTAGTTGTCCACCAACAGTTGATGTTGTTCCCATAACCACGAACAACTGAAGTTGTTGTTGAACAACTGAATTAGTTGTTCCAAACTATATATAATGTTTTTTTATTTAAATGCAGATGCAAAATCAGGTTGTTCACCCTTTTCTTTTTCCAACAAACATAGAGAAAGAAAAGATTTTTGTTCAAGATATTGAGCCCTATGAAGATTGTCCAGATCCAGAAATTGATGTTTTAAAAGATGAGTTAGCACTTGTAACAACTATAAAAATGGATATAACTTGTGGTGAGGAGAATCTTGAGAGAGTTGGTGGCGAGAATAGTGTTTTGAGAAATTGTGGTGTTGAGAGAGATAGTGTTGGTCAGATTGCATTTGATATTTATAGATCTTTTGGTGGAGTAGAAAGGGGTGACTCATATACAGCTGATCTTGGTAGGGGAGGAGATACTCCCGATATGACACAGAAAACAAATGTGAATGCCTCCAATGTTGACTGCTGCTGTAAATGTCAAACATGTTGTGATAAGTATAACGTCCTTTTGAATGAAGTAAAATCCTTATCAACAAAGTTAGATGGGCAGCAACCAAAAAGGACCATATATCCGAGCTATGCAAGAAAATCTCCTTATACTCCTGTGTTAAAAAGAATATTGGCCATGAATTCTAAGGCCAAACATGCGAGGACAAAGAACAGATTGGAAGTGAATCTATACAAACCTCTTGATGTGGAGAAAAGAGAGGCCTTTAATGACTTCATTAGTAAGAAGGAAGAGGAAAGAAAAATGTATTTGAATGACAAATTTAATTATCAAGACTTGATGAACATGACTGATCCATATTTCTTGTTTGAGTGCAAGGTAAATATTACTAATTTAATTTGTTCAATTACCTATTGATATTGAATTGACTATCAAATTTTTTTTGCAGCATGTTAATGAGATCTTGTCCCTTATGCGCAAGAGACAGATATGGTTTCCCAGGCACTATAACCAAACAGATCTAATTTTGGATCTAAATTTGTACAACACCTTGTATGATCAGTACAAGAATTTGAGTGATAAAGGTTTAGTAAATGGTGCTCTACCAATGCATGAGGCACTCACGTTGTTTGAGATGGATAGTGACATACTCAAATATTGTAGTGGTGAAAGGCCCTATCCATATGGCCGAAAGTGGAATGGAACAAAAAGAATTTACACTGTGATGAACATAAAGAATACACACTTTATTGCACTTGAGTTTTTGATGGAGAAGGGCTTGATTCAAGTTTATGATTGCAACATTCATGCATGTGACGAGCCGACTTTTCTTACATTAATCCGACCCATTCTTGAATTGTGGCCCAAACTACTCAAGCAAAGCGGGGTGTTCAATCATTTGCCTGAAAAGTTACTAAATGATGCATGGTCGTATGAGCGTCTGAAGGATATCCCAAGAAATAATTCTTGTGCGGCATGTGGACCATATGCTTGTGTTTTTATTGATCACTTGCTTACTGGGACGGATATGACGCTCCTTAACGACAATGAGGTGGATAATTTTAGGATAAAATATGCTGTTGCGGTGCTTCAGAAGGAGTTAAATCCTTGAGGGATTAGATATGTATGAAGTTGTTTTTTGTACTTAATTTATGAGACATTTAGATCAATGAAACTTAGTTTTTGTGTTAGTTTTTGATTTAATTATTCTAGTATTTTATGTGTTTGTATCAACTACTTTAATTATATCAATGAAAACAACTTCAGTTGTTCCTGCAAATGCTTCAGTTTCTTTACATTTAGTGTTGTTGTCCCTACAACTACTTGAGTTGTCCCTACAACTGTTTAAATTGTTCATACAGCTACTTCAGCTGTTCTTGTAACTGTTTCAATTGTTCATACAACTACTTAAGTTGTTCCTGTAACTGCTTCAGTTGCACAACAACTACTTCAGTTGTCCCTCTAACTACTTCAGTTGTCCCTACAACTACTTCAGTTGTCTCTCCAACTACTTCAGTTGCACAACAACTACTTCAGTTGTCTCTCCAACTACTTCAGTTGCACAACAACTACTTCAGTTGTCCCTCCAACTACTTCAGTTGTCTCTCCAACTACTTCAGTTGTCCCTCCAACTACTTCAGTTGTCTCTCCAACTACTTCAGTTGTCCCTCCAACTACTTCAGTTGTCTCTCCAACTACTTCAATTGCACAACAACTACTTCAGTTGTCCCTCCAACTACTTCAGTTGTTCCTACAACTACTTCAGTTGTCCCTACAACTACTTCAGTTGTCCCTACAACTACTTCAGTTGTCCAACAACTACTTCAGTTGTCCCTAAAACTACTTCAGTTGTCCCTCCAACTACTTCAGTTGTTCCTACAACTACTTCAGTTGTCCCTCCAACTACTTCAGTTGCACAACAACTACTTCAGTTGTCCCTACAACTACTTCAGTTGTCTCTCCAACTACTTCAGTTGTCCCTACAACTACTTCAGTCGGTCGATCTTCACTTGTTAATAAAAGATTAGTTTGTACTTAATAATTCACAAAATGAGTCTGTCGATCTTCAATTGTTAATAAATGACTTAGTTTGTACTTAATAATTCACAAAACGAGTCGGTCGATCTTCAATTGTTAATAAATGACTTAGTTTGTACTTAATAATTCACAAAATGAGTCGGTCGATCTTCAGTTGTCAATAAATGACTTAGTTTGTACTTAATAGTTCACAAAATGAGTCGGTCGACCTTCAATTGTTAATAAATGACTTAGTTTGTACTTAATAATTCACAAAACGAGTCAGTCGATCTTCAATTGTTAATAAATGACTTAGTTTGTACTTAATAGTTCACAAAACGAGTCGGTCGATCTTCAGTTGTCAATAAATGACTTAGTTTGTACTTAATAGTTCACAAAATGAGTCGGTCGATCTTCAATTGTTAATAAATGACTTAGTTTGTACTTAATAATTCACAAAACGAGTCGGTCGATCTTCAATTGTTAATAAATGACTTAGTTTGTACTTAATAATTCACAAAATGAGTCGGTCGATCTTCAGTTGTTTGTACTTAATAATTCACAAAACGAGTCGGTCGATCTTCAGTTGTTTGTACTTAATAATTCACAAAACGAGTCGGTCGATCTTCAGTTGTCAATAAATGACTTAGTTTGTACTTAATAGTTCACAAAATGAGTCGGTCGACCTTCAATTGTTAATAAAGGACATAGTTTGTACTTAATAATTCACAAAATGAGTCGGCGGTCCCTACAACTACTTCAGTTGTTCCTACAACTACTTCAGTTGCACAACAAGTATTTCAGTTTTCCCTACAACTGCTTTAGTTGTTCCTAGAACTACTTCAGTTGCACAAAACTATTTCAGGTTTTCCTACAACTACTTTAGTTGTTCGTACAACTACTTCAGTTGTCCCTACAACTAACAAAAAGCAGCATTAGTACATGTTATGAATAGACAATAGAGAAAAATGAGTCAAAAGACCCTCTCATGAAACTACACCATTACTTGTTCCTGCAACTCCATTCGATCTCGTAGGACATGTAGTTCTTTTGTGACCAAACCTTTTACATAGAGAGCATTTATTTCTCCTCTTTGAAACCACTTCACCTATAGTAGGTATCCGTTTCTTCCGCTTCCTTCCCGGTTTAGTATTCTTTTCGGGTGGAGGTATTACTCTCTCTAAAATTTCCGGAGGAAGGTTCCAAAATTCTTCAGCTGGCACCGGATAGATTGGGTCTGCATATGCAAGTATGTATGACTCTACCTTATAATACGAAGAAGAGTACTCATAAATCATCTTGCCATATTCATCTCCAAATTTATGTCTAAGCGCCGCCATAGCATGTTGACAAGGTATTTTGTCTAAGTCAAACTCTCGACACGAACATGTTTTGCTTCGTAGATGGACCATTGTGATCCCATTATCTGCGGTGACGCTGAACGTGTCTTCATCTATTTGATGGACTAATAATTTATTTCCCAGATTCTTGTTAGCCATTATTTTAGTTTCAGCTGAAGGGACAAAGGTGGTTTTTAACTTGGCGTATCTCATCCGCCTCTCATAAAATAATTCTGACCATCTCTTACTTATATCATTGAACAGGGCAGTAATTGGAAATTCTCTTTCTTCCTTGAACATTGCATTAACAGACTCGGCAATATTTGAGGTCAATACATCATACCTGAAATATAAAAATCAAGAAATAAAAATACAAACGATCGCAGATCCTCAACAGCTATTGCAGTTTCTGGAACAACTGTCTTAATTGTCCCACAACTACTGCAGTTGTTGGAACAACTATGAAAGTTGTTGCAACAACTTCAATAATTGTTCCAACAACTACAATAATTATTGGGGCCCTGCAATATTTACGTTCAAACCAGTAAGAAAGTTTACCTATTTCCTGGGAAATATGCTCTGCTCCACTTGTGAAATCCAACATTCTCAAGAAAAT
Organism: Capsicum rhomboideum; assembly: GCA_031232105.1. Classification (NCBI taxonomy): domain Eukaryota; kingdom Viridiplantae; phylum Streptophyta; class Magnoliopsida; order Solanales; family Solanaceae; genus Capsicum; species Capsicum rhomboideum. The sequence continues at coordinate 126,681,401 of CP124714.1, forward strand.
CGGCGACTTCCGCATTGATAATTCTGATTTGTTCAAAATGGTCATGGAACACATCTCTCTGATATGCTTTTGTTGCATGATAATAATGTCCAAGAAAATCTCCACAATGAAAATTTTTACGGGCATTTTCACTAAGATGCCTCGTGCAACATCCGTGGTGCGCTTCAGAGAAAACCTTTGCTATCGCTTTTCCTATGCTTGGGTGCCTATCAGAAATTATGCACAACTCTGAAGTATTAGGGACTATCTCTAACAGTTTCTCAAAAAAGTATTGATATGCGGCATCACACTCCTTATCTACTACACAAAATGCAACAGGAAAAATATGATTCTCTGTATCTTGTGCCACAGCAGCCAACAAAACTCCATCATAAGGACCACTTAAGAATGTCCCATCTACAGCTAAGACTTTTCTCATGTGCACAAATCCCTTAATCCAAGCTCCAAAAGATACAAAAAAATATTTGAACCTTCCCTTGTCATCAAGCTTCAACGATGTCTTGCTTCCTTCATTTATAGTCATAAGCATATGTCGATAACCATCTAGAACTGCATATCCGTGCTCTGGTGTCCCTCTTATCATAGCCTTTGCTATCTCACTGCTTTTCAAACACTTCCAGTAACTAATCTTGCAGCCCAAATCTGCTTGAACTATAATTTTTATATCTTTTGTGGATGGACCTTTTCCATTCAAGAAACTAGGTTGCATGTATTCTGCAATGACATCCGCTGAAGCTTGTGGATGATGACTCGTAAGGTGTTGTGCCCCACATGAGTGAATGTTGCGATACTTAACAATTTCAAATCTATTACAACTTTTAAGCTTTGTAGCTCGCAACCACCAATCACAATTTCGATCTTCACATCTAGCACAATACACATGTTTAGAACTCTTCACCGATTTGAATCTTTGATCTTTCTTCACGGAAGCAAGCTTCAACAATTTAGTTAATTCTCGCTTGTTCTTGAAAGTTTTACCCTTATAAAAGCCTGTGCCGTCATCATCTATGTGGCTGCCTTGCGTTATAGAATGTTGTGTAGCTTCCTCATTTATAGGAATAATATCCATAGTAACAGGATGGTCTTCATCATTTGCAACTGAATTCGTTGTCTGTACCATCATTTCAACCACAGATATCCTTAAAATGGGCCTACTTCGATCATCAAAAAAAAAATCGCAAATCACGATCGTCCCTTATCCTAGAAGGAGCTCCCTTTTGCTTTTCAACAAAGCCAAGCATGTAACTAATGGAGAGATCATCTTTACCACAATTTAACTCAAACCTAGAAATAATGATCTCAACCAACTCATCGTACGTAACATTCTCGCTTATTTTTATCGGTACTGTCTCTCGGTCCTTCGAACGCCAAGTATAACGAGTAGCATTCTCTACCCATTCACCATGTAACTCAACTCCTATTATTATTTGGTCTTCCATAGATGGACACAGTACCTGAAGACATCACAAAGTATTTCAGTAATCCTAAACAAGTGAGATATCATCAAACAACTTCAAAATTGCTAAAGAATTTTGATTACTTGTTTCTATACCTATTTAGTTGTCTCACAACTATCGACAATTGTTAGAAAACTTTAGTAGCTTAGGGGACTTTTATAATTTTTCAAATATTTATTTTAACAATTAATAAGTTGCTCCACAATTACATTATTTGTCCTAACAACTAATCAGTTGACCAACAACCGAATATAATTGTCTAACAACTTCAGTAGTTGTTGGGACAACTTCTATAATCGTCAGACAATTTCTTCTAACAGAAGTTGTTCCATTATTACATTATTTGTCCCAACAACTATAGACAGCTGTTGGGCAACTTCTGTATTTCTCAGACATGTTCAACTATTTTTACAAACAACTTCAGTTGTTGTTCGGACAACTACAGAAGTTGTTGGCTGAAACAATCAGGTTTCACTAAACCCAGTTAAAGGAAGATGAAGAAGAAGGGGAAGGAGAAGCATACCTGAACATTTTAGGCGGGTTGAAGACGATGAAGAATGTAGGCAAAGCGCGCCTTTTTCTTTTGGCATATTTTGGTAATATTTTACATATTTTGAGGTAATAAATATAGAGGTAAAAGTGTAAAAATTAAAAGTTTGGGTACTACTGAATTTATTTTTTTTAATGGGAGTTGACCTCATTAGCATTAATTATTTATTTGTCACTTTTACTTAATATTTAAAACTTGGAGGACTCCTACCTAATTGCCTAACTAGTTTGTCCCTTTTAATAGCATATCCCGAGCAATGCAACAATCAGCTGAAAAGCAAGTGACGTGGGTTGTTGTACATGTTACACCTGGAAAGTTAAAAGACAACTTAAATATAAGTTGAAATGTTAAATGACAGGCTTAAACTTCGTCGTCCAAAAATCTTCACTTATTATTAAGTGTAAAAAAACATTATGAGTTAACTCAAGAGATAAATAAAAAAAGAGTTTGATAACTCAAATGGTTACTTAATTATGGACTTTTATCTCAGAAAGTCACTCAATTTTGATTTTTACTTCAAAAGTCACTCAACTATTATATTTTTACTTCGAAAATCACTCAACCTATTTAATTGTTTTTTAAATAAAATTTGTTTATGTGAAATTTCTATTTAAAAATAAAATTCTAAAAAATAAAAAAGATTTCTTAATGACTCTTTTACCCTTATTCCCCTAAATTAGTATCTCTCCCTCTTCTTTCTCATTTTTCTCCTCCTGCTCACTGTCTTCCCATAAATTTGCTTACAACACAATAGGAAAAATGAAAGTGGTGGTTGATATAGTTGATACACACACATAACTACAAGCTTAATTAGTGGATCTTATTGCTTTTTTGTTGGATAACTTTAATTTTTAGAGATAATTAGATAATTTTTACTGTTTACTTTTCTTTCTTTATTTCATCTTTTTCTTTGATAAGTAATATAATTGGAGAGAAAATTAGATTGTGATTTGTATGGTGAAAGTCATTTTTTTGTAAAAAAGCATTTTGGAAATATGTTTGAATATTGATGAGTGGAAATATTTTTCTGAAGAGATATATACAGGCGGATACAAATTTAAGTTATATGGGTTCAATCTTTAGATAAATCGGTCTATTGAATTCGGCCTTGATTAGGGAATGTTTTTATGAATATTAAAATTAATTATGTTTAATTATCTTACGGGCAGGGGAAAATCATGATTGATTTTTTCTTTCGATGAAAATATTTTCTATGGAAATGATTTTAAATTTGACATATTAAACAATATAAACTGATTTTCTTTGTATCAAATACATGCATGCTAGAAAAAAATGTGAGAGCTTATAATTATATACATTGCGTGGTGTGGAAATCACCTCTTGAAATATCTAAGGGTCATTTAATTAAGATTTGAGCTATTTTTTACTATTTATCTTTTAAGTAAACCTAAAAATTCTTAGTTAATTCCAATAATTGAACAAATTTGTATCTAAACATACAATTAGAAAGAACTAGAAATCATTTATTAAGATTTTGTTGCGTGATCATCGTTAAAAATTGAATACAAAGGTAAAATAGATTATGCTAACAATTAGTCAAGGATAAAATAAAGTTTATTATTTGCTCTTCTATCTCAACCAAAAAAAAAAAGTAATTCTTGAATAATGTTGGGGCCACGTAGGGTATCTTCAAAGAGAAAACAGGAGGGGAGAGGGGGGGGGGGGGGAGGGAGAGAGATTCCATTGGGAGCATTGCACTCATAAATAAGCCATGTAATATGTGACTACAAATTTAATTGGACTTCAATACGAGCTCAATATCAGATGAAAAAAAGGCAGAAACAAGGATTGAAAAGAAGAACAAAATAAATGCAATTTTGAGCCTTCAGTTATTGTTAAATTTTAATCTGATCCTTTGATATTTTACTAAACATATTTAATATTGAATCAATTACAATACGTTAGAATGAGAAGAAAAATGAGAAAGAGGAAGGAGAGATATTAATTTAAGGGAACAAGGATAAAAGGGTCATTAAGGATACTTTTTATTTTTCAGAATTTTATTTTTAGATAAAATTTCACATAAGCGAATTTTATTTTAAAAACTAATTAAATAGGTTGAGTGATTTTTTGAGTAAAAATGTAATAATAGTTGAGTGACTTTTGAAGTAAAAACCAAAATTGAGTGACTTTCTGAGATAAAAGTTCATAGTTTAGTGATCATTTGAGTTATTAACTCAATAAAAAAATATCTAATCAAAATAAAGATAATAGAGAAATATTAGATGCACCATACGACATATAAGCACAAAACTATGTATGGTTTACCAATCGAATCAAATAACTACTCCCTTCATTTTAAAAAGAATAATTTATTTTGACTTGGCACGAAGCTTAAGAAAATAAAGAAAACTTTTAAAACTTATGGTCTTAAATTACAGTTATGTCAAATATATCAAAATGTCCTTTAATTTTGTGGTTAAGCATGTCATGTAGAAAGTTAGAATTGAAGAGTTGCCAAAAAGAAAAAGGTCATTCTTTTTTAAACGGACTAAAAAGGAAAGTAGGTCATTCTTTTTAAAACAGAGGGAGTGTTTTATTTCATTTATTAAGCAATATTAAATTTTCTTAAGAATAAAAATAATATATTTTGAAATATACATCAATTGTTAATACAATAGATTAAGCGTTCAATAGTAAATAATCCATACATTATAATCCTAATAATTATAATTCATGTATTAGAGCCCATACATTAATAATTCCTTCATTATTGATCTTTCAATTGTTAATTCCTGCATAATTAACCCCCGGATGACTTTCTTCTAAACCAAACGACCCCTAAGTCAATGGGTGAGTTGTGATTCAATTGATTTAAATTTTGTTAAACCAAAATGAATTGGATTAATTTTGTTTAAACAAACACTCAAATTCAAAATCAAGAGTACAAATACTGCATGAGCATGCATGCAGTTGTATGCCAACACAAGCCAGCTTGATATTACATCCGAAATTGTCCTTATTTTATTGGTAGAAGTAGGACTCAGTCGTTTTATTATTTTTCACAAAAAAGAAAAGAAAAGCAAAAACAATAACCCACACAAACATCATTCTCATACTTAGAACTTAGAAGAAACACAATTCATAGTGTTGGCCATCAATGATCGATCCTTTACCTAGGGACCGCAGCCGAAGGTATGTCTATCAACATTAGAGAGATCGGGAACACAACCTATCAGTACATTCGGCTCCCCACCTACAGTTTCCGCCGCAACGACCAACCGGAGGAAGTGGGACAAGTGAGCAAGGTGGTGGAGGTGGGCGAGGTGTCGGAGGTGGTGGAGGTGGGCGAGGTGAGGGAGGTGAGCTAGTTGGTTGAGCTACAGTTAATTTGAGTTCTTCCAAAGAGTCTTCCGCAGCAGCTATTTTCACTCTTGGAGACAACCAAATAAACTGCAATCCATTTTTTATAATGAAAACAAGTGTTAGAATCAATATGTTACATCTCTGGTAACTGGTGAGAATTATGCATGCATTAATAATGTAGGGATTAGTTATGAGAGAATTTGTGTATTATTTGTGCATGTATTAATTATGCAGAGACATATCAAATACAAAGAGAAGGAGGTGTAGGAAAAGCGAAAAAGATCATTTACTGGACATCACCAAAAGTGCAACAGTGAAATAGAATGCATAATTGTGAGCCATGATAATAGTATTACTGTTATGTGTTATTGCAGTGAGATAATTCGCTTCATGCAATGAAAGTATTGCCCTCTCCCCGATATTTCTCCCTAACTAAAAGTACTAATTTACAACTTGTCTATATCTCACTTATATTACGTACGTACAAAATTGAATCAATTTTATTCAAGAAAATGAGGAGTACATTAGTTAGGTTTCCTCAACTTAATTCCTCTCAATTATTGGCCTGGCCTGTTAAAGACCAAGTGGGCATAAAAAAATAAAAATAAAATAAAATAAAATAAAATATATATATATATACTAAAAATAGAACCTTAGTTTACCTTCTATGGACTATTCGATACAGGTAAGTTTTTACTTCCAAAACGTGTGGCCAAAGCAAAAAAAAAAAAACAATTTAGGACAAAAGTTCATGACAAGAGATGCATCAGAGGGTGATATTTGAAAATTCTTAGTAAATCAGTTGATTAAGTATACCTTGTTGATGAGGATTTGTTTCCCCACCATATAATCGCTTCCCCTGTTTCTCCTTTTCCTAACACCAAATTTTTTTTTCTTTTAAAAAAGTTAACTGAGTTAAAGGACGACATCCTAATTTCGACGTAGGTTTGGCGAAGTGCTATGGTTTGGCACACCTTAGAATGAGTTAGTGTTAAATTTAGACGGTTTATCATTTGTTTTTACTAGTTTAGTATATAAAAGTGTTTTCTTTGCTTGTTTATTTTTAGCAAATGATCAAGAGTTACTTTTTCTTTATTTTTTTAATTTTTTTTCCTTTTATCATTAAATAATAGTTAAATTTAGATTTTTAAAGCATAATTAAAATAAACAACTTAGTAAAATAAATACTGAATAAATAAAACAATGATTTATTTATAATAATGAAGTATTGCAATTAATGACTTTATTAATAATACAATTAATGACTTTATTGATAATATTAATTTATGTAGTTATTTAATAAATATTTCTTGAATTGTAAAAAATGAAATTAATTAAAACATCTGTGTTACGACTCGATTTCTCAAGTCATGATGGTGCCTACTATATCCCACAAGTAGGCAAGCCAAGCCATAGCCCGGAATGGCGAGTAACGGGCTAACGGGCGATAAACAAGGAAAGACAGGAATAAATCAACACCAACAATAAAGACATAAGCGGAAGTGAAGAAACATGCATATATAACATACTGTACAGGGGGGAGGAAAAGGACAAAATATACAAGATGATTCCACCCAAGACCTGGTAAGGCCGGTACTAGAGCCACTACTAACAAAATAAGAGTACTAGACAGTATCCAAAATATACATAATATATACATAGTAGTCTCGAAGGCAAAAGACTATACTGGAACAGATGGACGAGGATCAGTCTCAGACTCGAGAAAGCTCACCCTGCTCTGGATCAGTACAAGGTCAGAGAATCACATCAACATTGGCGGCTCGTACTCGGATCTGCATCAGGGAAAGGATGCAGAAGTGCAGTATGAGTACCAAAGCAACGGGTACTCAGGAGGCATTATCGTCCGACTGAGCTCAAGTATAGGAAAAATATAACTAAAATGCGAGAGTATAATCTAAGTCAACAGTAGATAGGGGTAGAAAATTAAATAGTTACTGAACTATGTAAATGTGATAAAGGAATAAATCAGAGCGATACAGGAAAGTAAATGACTCAGAAGTATGAAAGCAAATCAAACATAACCTAACAGGGGCCCCATAAGTCCAGAAGGCACACAAAAGAAAGCAATTAACCCGATCGTGCCCCCATAAGTCGGTGGGTACACACAAGACGTAGCTAAAGTAAAAGCGTAAATAACCCATAACTGAACTGATCCCAAGTAGCCATATGAACCCAAGCCATAATAGCCATCCAGATGTGCATCGGGCATGAACCGACACCAATGGGTAATAACGAGAGGCCAGACGCCGGACTCGAACCGAAAATAGTAGTTAATAACAAGAGACCACATAAATCATATACAACAGAACTCAGGACCACTGTCAATACTCCCAGGTCAACTGTAATCAACACCAGAACACCCCGATCATATCATAATCAGATGCTGGACTCGAACCGAAACTCATAGTAACCATAAAATAATCAGAATCTAGTGAACCCATAAGTAACCAAATGAAACTGTAAAATCGAAATCCAAACCACACTGTAACTGATGCCAAAATTGTGCCAGAACTCATAATAAATACAGAACTAAAGTATATGTTTTATATAAACATACGCATAACTAGCTAAAATGAAGGAATCCAAGGTTTCCAAGATTAATGTCCTGCCCTAAGCTCATAAATACTACACCATATTAAGCGATAATGGGACCAAAATTTACCAAAACTAGATCCTAATCGGATAAATATGGCCTAACATATTTCAAACGACACCCGGGCTACAACTACCTGCCCAAGACTAGTATAATAGTATACTAATACCATACATAAGCTCAATCTAAAGATAGGGTAAGCCTAGCCTACCCGGACGCCAAAGCAAAAAGCCCCTCCGAGAAGTCTCCGAATAGTGCCCCACTAGAACCTGAGCTTGAATGACTTGATGTAGATAATTGAGATTCATTCAAAGATTAGATATGACACCAAAATATTCTTCCCAAAAATTCTCTACGAGCAGTAGCTATATAGGTGGAAATAGACATATGCAATACAATATATATATATTTAACCTTTTTGTAAGGGAAAATGAATGTCTACCAGATTGTTATACAAACTAGTACTAATAAATGCTAAGGTGATTTAATCTAGAGAAAAAACATCAAAAGACCTCTAAACTTGTCCGACGAACTTACTTTAGACCTTTAACTCCACGAGTATTTATTTACCCCCTAAATAACTTTCAAGTGAATTAAATACCACCCTAAAATTTTAATACCATTCTCACAATGGAGAGTGCATTACACACACCACATGTCATTGCCACATCAACGCCACGTCATTGCCACGTCAAAAATTATTTAATTTTGATTTCTTTCTCTCTCTCTCTCTCTCTCTCTCTCTCTCTACAATGAACTCACCCTCCACCCCCATTAATGTCTTCTTCATTGATTAACTTTAATTTTTGCTAATTAAAGAAATAAAATTTGACCTCAAAAAATCTTAATATTCATAGAATCCCCTTTTCAAGATTTTAAGTTCTTAACCAACAAAAATCTTAATTTTCATGAATACGACACTAGTTAATTCCTGAAATTCTAAAATATGTTAATGTGATCTTTTTTTCTGATAGAAATTTTAGTTCTAATAGAAACAAAGTTTGATGATTTATCAAATTTTCATTGATGATTTTGATTTCTTTAGTTTATCTAGAAAAAGAAAAAAAAAATGAGAATTGAGGTGCATAAGGGGTTGGGTTGAAGAAGGAGGAAGGGGATGGGGCATTTTGTAGAAGAAGAAATAGGTAGAGGGGTTTGAAGAAGAAGAAAGAAGGGGTGTTTATAGAAGAAGAAAGAGCATTTTGAAGAAGAAGGGGGAGGTAGCAAGTCGGGGTGGGCGTGGGGGCTGGGTCTGAAGATGAAGGAAGGATTTTTTTGTAGAAGAAGATAGATAGGTGGGTGGGTGGGTTTGAAGGAGAAGATAGGGGGTTTTCCCATGAAGAAGAGGGTGGGGGTGAGTGAGTTTGAAGAAGAAGAAAGAGGGTGGGGTAGGGGGTAATTTTTATTTTTTTAATTATATAATATTCAAATTAGTAGCAGAATCACTTTTTTTTTAAAAAAAATGCTCTTTTAGTTTGTTTTTTTCCCTTTTTTAAATTCCACGTCAGCAGTAGGGGTGAAATTTATTCATTTGAAAGTTGTTTAGGGGGATAAATAATTGCCCGTAAAGTTAAAGTGCTAAAGTAAGTTTGACTGACAAGTTTAAGGGGGATTTTATATCTTTTCTCTTTAATCAATTTCCCACTATGGTGTCATATGCATATATTGCACACATGTCACGTATAGTAACCTAACAATCCATGTGGTTCCTTCCCTCCACTTCCACGTGGAGGAGGAGGTGTCAATTGCTTCATTATTATCCCGTTACATATATATTCGGGTATTGCGTAGGTTCATGGTAAAATAAATATAATTTTTTGAATATATAATAATTAATAGAAAATTATTTTGAATAAAACTTCTATTATATAATAATAATATTTTAACATATCTAGATTCACTATCTCCGCTTAAAATATCAATAACTTATAAAATCATATAAGTGTGTTGTAACTAAAAAATTTTCATAAACATCTAAAATATTTTAGAAAGGTAATAAAATATATCTTTACCAATTTCTAATTTAATTTAATATTCCACAATACGTTCGGCATTAATAGAATTCTCAAACGAACTACCCGAAAATCGAACTGTCAATCCCAACAAGTCATAAATAACTTGGGGTAGTTATAGGAAAGCTCTAGAGGCCGAAAATTTATGGAAACAAGGAAAACGACTGGGAGGGTCATTACATCATCTACTACTAAAAGGACTTTCGTCCGCGAAAGTAAAGGAAAAGAAAGTACCTGAAGGCTCGAACAGGTAGGGATATGTTGTGCCCAAGTGCACAAGCAAGTGTACATGGCCAAACAAGTAGTAAAGTAACTCTTGCGTGCCGATTATCGATCCCATTGGGACTTGGTGTTTTGTAGATGATCCAATTCTAGTATTACTATTTAAGTTACACAAATGCGATTTGTAACCCAAGAGGAATCTAAGTTTTGTTTTCTTATAAACTAAATAATATAAATAACAACAATATGAAACTTGAATTGTGAACAATATATGGAGAATTCCAGGGTTGAAGCATTTACTTCACATTCATGTATAACTATGGTTTCTAGCCAGCGTTGGTGCTTATCGTGATTATTGATTTGTGAGGTAGATAATATAACTCGAGGATTCTCACAACTACATAGTTGAGTGGGGATGTGATTCTCTAATTCGAAAGCAATAAGTTATCTTCCCGTTTCATTAACCAAGTGAGGCGTTTAGGTATATCTCTATCCTAACCGCAAATCATCCTTTAACAAATTATATTAAATCAATTGAAGACATAATTCACACTCCCTATATTATTCATTTCATCCCTCAACTTCTATGGTCAATTCATTTTGGGACTTAGATTTATCCTAAAGTTCATGACGCTTTAGAATAGTAAAATAAGAACGCAAGAATAATCAATTACTTGATAAACACATTAACCAACAATCATACCATAATTAAAACAATCATGTTGTATCCTCAACCCTAGAAATAGGGTGATTATCCACTCACATTCATACAAACAATCTCCATAAATGTGTTCATCAATTAAAATTACAAGAAAGAAAAGTAAAATAAGAAAGAACCTTAGTTTGAGTTCCTTGATGTCTACTTCTCTTCTCCAATTTGTGTAGCCTCCCAGAATGTCTGTAAATGTGGATAAGTACTCCTTTTATATTACAAAATTTCGTCAATAAGAATCCCCACACGAACTTATACACATTGACCCCTTTGCCCTCACTTCAAATAGGTAGAAAGCCAAATCCTTGTCGATTTAGGAGTGTGTATGTGTTGATTTCTTATTGTGGACTGCTCCCACGTTTTCACCCCTCCTTTTCAGTGTTTTAAGATTTTTATATATCCCCCAAGTTTTCCAAACTAAGTCCCATAAGGATTAGGAACAAGTCCCACATGTTTCCAACTCAAATTAGGACTTTAGGTCCGACTTAGCTAGCCTCTAGGTAGCTCCGCGGTGCGGAGCTTGTTGGATGGGATAGGGGTGTGGTGCTGAGATCATAGAAGAGCTAATACAGTATATAAATCCACCTTGTGGGTGGTTCATGGATGTGGCCTTGGGCATGGCTGTGCAGTGCTGAGGTAGCAACAACTGGGCACAATTTCACCCGGTTTTGTCTTTTATCGCTCGTTGAACTTGCTTCTTGTTCCATCATCCCTTGTAGCTCATTTGCAGTTTCAAATGTGACCAATGCACATAAATTATGATCCTTCACATGATCATAACAACCATAAGTCCATACAATACAACAGAGCTCATCAAAGTACACTGGAACAAGCATAGCTCAAGTTAGAGACACTAGTTTTCTCTTCTAAGTTCTATTGGCTCATTTTGGCTCTTGACTTGTTTCAAATGCCTTTTAAACACTATAAACATGTAAATTAGCACACAAATACTCAAATACAAACTTTAAAACTCAATAAGCACATCAAGTTGTCCTTAAAACTAAGCTAAACATGCATAGATAATGACACTTAGGAGTATAAATACGCCTAAGATCACCACCCTACACTTAAAGCCTTGTTCGTCCTCGAAAAACTCTTTACATTAATAACAATCAAGGAAAACTCTAACTTTATTACTTGAAATGAGACACCCAAGATAGAACTACAATGACTACATGAAGCAAGTTCAACATTAAGCATGTCATATTACACTTGAACCACATGAATACTACTTCAAGACTTCCTAATCTCAAGAATTGACTCCACTAAGTTAGCAAACTCATACACATTACTCAACAAAGAATTCACAAGTGACATGAGACGAACCATAAGTTTTCCCTTAGTGTAGTACTCCACTAATATTAAAATGTCAAAGCTCAAAATCAAGTAGGACTTTAAGGGTTGTAATGTAGGCTAAGGGACGGGTAGGAACTATTTGGTCAAGAATGGTGACTAACTTTTCCAAGCGCTTTAATACACTACACTTTACATCGAACTCATCTCCAACTAACCTAATTTTCACCACTTTTATCTTCACAACTCTCTGTTGTTCTTCCCCATCTCTTTATACTAGATTAAGTATCTTTTGTAGAGAGTTTTTGACTTCTTTTTTTTTTCAAAATAATTTAATTCTTTCTATTTTACTCTCTATCACCAACACATAAGCTTTATCAACACTAAAAGCTATTTCCTTGGGGGCATCACTCACTTCTTTCCTTCTTCAATTACACTACCTAACATCTTAATTTTTCAGCTAAAGCGCTAAGGAGATTTGGATCAAATTATGGTCAATTGAAAGAAAAAGAATAAGCTACATATAAGGCTACCAAAGAATAGGCTAAAGGCTCAACGGAGCTAACTAAGATCATGCAAAAAGGATAGATAAAAAGGGTATAAAATAAGGTTGTCAAAGAAATGTCTATATCATCTCCCAAACTCAACACTCTTTATTTCGTTCTGCACACACACTAGGCAACTTCTAGACATCAATATGCACACATGGAATATAACAAAATCCTCACACACATGGCACATGTTCAAATCAAGAAGGATCTTTGTAGACTCTCACTCAAGCACATGCAAGAATTCACAATTAAGCCAACATCACACAAGAGTCAAATAAATGAGCTTAGGAGTATCAAAAATAGTCACTCAATTCAATACACATGCTTCCACATGCAAAACCAACTTGCATCATATAATCATGTATAGCACCAAGCAAGAACATCTCTATTTTTTCCTAATGACAAAAAGTTTAAAATTACTCCTAAAAATCAAAAAAGGTTACTGGGTTCAAAGGACTCCCCCTCGGAAAAGAACCAAAAGAAAAATCGAGGGGTGGGTGAAGTGTGCTTCTACTAAAAAAAACAAAAACTAAAAATAACCAAAGATAAAATCTTTTTGTAATTTTTTAAATTTAGTCTACACTTGCAGATAAATAAAAATAAAAATTAAAAATCCTATAGCGCACTTCACCTTACACAAATTGGGAGATTCCCCACCCCACACAAATCGGGAGATTTTCCACCCCACACTTAAAATCAGACTTTGTCCCCAAAGTATAACTTAAAGAATAAAGAAAGAGAAATACTCCCTGAGGCCTCTAGGCCTAACTAGTAGCATCATATCCATTAAGGAGGTTCGGGGAACCCCACACTTTATTTTTTCCATGCTCCTTAGCTAAGATTTTCGGTACTCAGAATTCCCTTCAACCTGTCAACTCAATACAAAAACAAAAACAAAAACATAAACAAAAACAAAAACAAAAACAAAGGTGATATTAAAGAAAAAACTGAAAAGTAAAAATAACTACCTTAACTGAGGTTTCCTCCCAAGCAGCGCCTGACTTATTGTCTCGGCACGACTCACATTAAAATTCTCATCCACAGTCTCTCGTCCTCTTACTCCTACTCGGAGTCCATCTTTTCCTTCTTTTCTGACCTCTTGAGTGTTCACGAGAGAAGTCTGCAACTTTTTTTACACCTACCTTTTTAGGATTCCATTCAAGTTTTGAGGGTTCAGGCTTATTTGTCAACTTGGGCAACTCCATGAGAGAGTCCAAAAAGGTAATCGGTAGTTTGCACACTTCCACCCCACACTCATCAGCTTCCATCGTTGTAGTCATATATAGATCTCTATGGTGTGAGGGTGTGTTGAGTACTTTGTACACTTTGAAGACCACTTCTTCATCATTTAGTCTCATCTTGAGTGTACCCTCTTTCACATCTATCAATGCTCCACCAGTAGCCAAGAATGGACGTCCCAGTATGATTGGTACCTTGTCATCTACATCATAGTCAAGTACAATAAAGTCAACAGGAATAATAAATTTACCAGCCTTAATGAGAGCATCCTCAATAATTCCTTCGGGGACAACTCTAGTTCTGTCTGCCATCTGTAGCACAACTGAGGAGGGCCTTGGCTTTCCCAAACCAAGAGTATTGAATACTTAAAGGGGCATCAAGTTGATGCTTGCCCCCAAATTTCTCAAAGCTGGGACAACATCACTTTTACCAATTTGTATAGAGAGGGTAAAACTTCCAGGGTCCTTGAGTTTTTTGGGTATCTTGCTCATGACCATAGAACTGCACTCTTCTGTAAGTGTTACAATTTCAATATCACTAAGCTTTCTTTTATTTTTCACCATGTCCTTCAAGTACTTAACATACTTTGGCATTCCCTGCAAAACATCTACAAGAGAAAGGTTAATGTGAAGTTCTCTGAATGTGCCAAAAAACTTTTTTAAACAAGCATCCTCTTTGGCTTTTTTAAGATTTTGAGGGAAAAGTGGTGGTGGTTTGTTTAGCTACTCAGACTTCCCCTTTTTGTCAGGTTCTTTAGACTCAGCTTGCTTTTCTGTCTGTGAGGGTGTGATCAATTCTGCTTGCACCTCATGATTTTTCTTTGAAGGCACATCAACCAAATCTCTACCACTCCTCAAAGTGATTGCCATAACCTATTTTGGATTTTCTGTATCACTAGGCAAACCCCCTTGAGGTCTTGAGTTCTGTTCCTGAGCTAATTGTCCAATCTATATCTCTAGATTCTTCTGAGCTAGTTGCTGATTTTTTTATATCCGCAGCCATTTGTTCTTGATTTTCCAAAATCTTTTTCAAAGTCTCTTCTATACTATTGGCCTAAGTGTTAGTCTGCATACCTTGTTTCTACTGAAACTACTGATGTTGGACCTGATTATTTCCCCAAGCTGAATTAGGTTGAGTTTGCCAAGTTCGATTGTAGATGATACCATAAGCCTGATTACCTCTCTGAGCATTGCCTAAAAAATTGATTGACTTCGGATTAGCACCGCAAAGGTCTGTATAATGATCAATTCCTCCATAGACTTGTCACCAAATCTGAGCTTGCTGAACCTGCTACACTGATTATGTAACATTGGATAGAGCTTAGCCCTGAGCCATACTAAATTTATTCAACTAAATCATCATCTGATTTTTCATACTAGCCACTTGTGCAGTCAATATTGAAATGGCATCGCTTTCCAATGTACTTGAAATATGCTTCACTGCAGCTCTGTAAGCATTACTGTGCCAATTTGGGTTACTCTGCGCAAGTTTGTCTAACAAAGTGTAAAGCTCGTCATAAGTTTTCTCTAAAGCTTGACCACCTGCAGCTGAATCTAACAAAATTTTAGTATTTGGGTCAAGACTTTCCTGCTGATGATGAGGGCAATCTCTTAAAAGAACCTTGAATTGCTCCTAAGCCTGGTATAAATTTTCTTCGGGCTTCTGAGTGAAACCCACTATTTCACTTCTCAATTTCACAGTCTTACCAGATGGAAAGAATCATATGAGGAACTTTCTTGCAAGTTCCATGAGATGGTGGAATTTGCAGGCTCTCCATTTAACCACTTCTTCGCTTCTCCCAAAAGTGAGAATGGGAAAAGTGTAAGTCGCACATTATCAGTGGAGACCCCTGCAGGAATGAACGTGTCACTGATCTCTAAGAAATTTTGAAGATGGACCTGTGGGTCCTCATGGGTCTGACCAGTGAACTGTCCACTCGAGTGCACTAATTGCACCATATTCTATTTTAGCTCAAATTTACCTCCAGGTTCTGGTCTGCGGATGGCGGAGGTAACATTATTTGCGAGTGGGATTGCCACGTCGTACACTGTCCTTGGTGCTGCCATGACTTCAGGAACAACCTTGACCTGTTGATCCTGCTCAACCTGCAAGATGAGTAGCTAAGACCAAGTTGTTAACACTTATCAAACACAATAGTCAAACTAAAAATTTGAAGGTTGCTAATTTTTCAAGTTCCCAACAATGGTGCCAAAAACATATTGTGCCCAAGCACACACGCAAGTGTACGTGTCCAAGCAAGTAGTAAAGTGACTCTTGTAAGCCGATTATCGATCCCATAGGGACTTGGTGTTTAGCAGACGATCCAATTCTAGTATTACTATTTAAGTTAAATAAAAGCAATTTGTAACCAAAGAGGAATCTGAGTTTTGTTTTCTTATAAACTAAATAACATAAATAACAACAATATGAAACTTGGATTGTGAATAATATATGGAGAATTCTAGGGTTATGGCATTTACTTCACATTCATGTATAACTATGGTTTCTAGCCGGAGTTGGTGTTTATTGTGATTATTGATTTACGAGGTTGAAAATATAACTTGGGGGTGGTCACCCTCAAAGTAATATACCAAATTAGTCTCGCAACTACATCGTTGAGCGGGGATATGGGTCTCTAATTCTAATGTAATAAGTTATCATCCCATTTCATTAACCAAGTAGGGCGTTTAGGTATATCACTATCCTAACCGCAAATCATCCTTTAACAAATTATATTAAACCTATTAAAGACATGATCCACACCCCCTAAGTTCTTCATTCCATCCCTCAACTCATATGGTCAATTCATTTTTGGACTTAGATTTGTCCTAAAGTTCATGACGCTTTAGAAAAGTAAAATAAGAATGCAAGAATAATCAATTACTTGATAAACACATTAACCAAATCAAACCATAAATAAAAAAATCATGTTGTAGCCTCAACCCTATAAAAATGGTGTTTATCCACTCATATTCATACAAACAATCTCCATAAATGAGTTCATCAATTAAAATTACAAGAAAGAAAAGTAAAAGAAGAAAGAACCCTAGTTTGAGCTCCTTGATGTTTGCTTCTCTTCTCCAATTCATGTAGCCTCCCAGAATATCTGTAAATGTGGCTAAGTATTCCTTTTATAGTCCAAAATTCCGTCCATAATAATCTCCACACGAAATTATACACATTGACTCCTTTGCCCTCACTTAAAATAGGTAGAAAACCAAATCCTAGTCGATTTAGGAGTGTGTGTGTGTTAATTTCTTGTTGTGGACTGCTCCCATGTTTTTCCATATTTGTAGTGTTTTAAGATGTTTATATAGACCTCAATTCGTCCAAACCAAGTCCCATAAGTATTAGGAACAAGTCCCACACGTTTCCAACTCAAACTAGGATTTTAGGACCGACTTAGCTAGCCTCTAGGTAGCTGCACGGCGCAGGGCTTGTTGGATAGGCTAGGGGGTACGGCGTTGAGCTCATAGCAGAGCTAATATAGTAAATGAATCCAACTTGGGGGGTGGTGAATGTTTGTGGAATGGGTACGCAGTGCGGAGGTAGCAATAACTGGGCACAATTTTGCCCGATTTTGTCTTTTATTGCTCGTCGAACTTGCTTCTTGTTCCATCATCCCTTGTAGCTCTTTTGTAGCTTCAAATGTCGCCCAATGCACCTCAATTAAGATTATACACATGTTCATAACAACCATAAGTCCATACAACACAATAGAGCTCATCAAAGTACACTAGAACAAGCATAGCTCAAGCTATCGACACTAGTTTTCTCTTCTAAGTTCTATTTGCTCATTTTTACTTTTGACTTGTGTCAAATGCCCCTTAAACACACTAAACATAGCACACAAATACTCAAATACACACTTTACACCTCAATAAGCACATCAAGTTGTCATCAAAACTAAGCTAAATACTCATAGATAATGACACTTAAGAGTATAAATATGCCTAAGATGAGGATATTGGGTCAACATATCACGCTCCGTCTCCCAGGTAGCCTCCCCAACTGGACAGTGACTCCACTGAACCTTAAGTATAGAAATGACTCTGGAGCGCAAGCTCCTAACATCTCTTGCCACAATGGAAATAGGCTCCTCTACAAATGCCAACCTCTCATCCAACAGAACCGAGTCCCGCTGAAGCACATACGAATCATCTGGAATATACTGCCGCAACATAGACACATGAAACACCGGGTGGATGGCTGAAAAGGAAGGAGGTAGTGCCAACTCATACGCTCCTTCCCCAACTATTCGTAGGATCTTAAATGGTCCTGTATACCTGGGACTGAGCTTGCCCTTCTTCTCGAACCTCATCACACCCTTCATAGGTGATACTTGCAGAAATACCCTGTCACCAAATCTGAACATCAATGTAGGATGCCTACGGTTAGCATAACACTTATGCCAACTCTAGCTGTCCGTAACCTATCCTGAATCACCCAAACTTGGTCTAATGACTCATGAAGTCAATTTGTACCACAAGGCTTAACCTCAGAAGTCTTAAACCAACCAACTGGAGATCGGCAACGTTTACCATATAACGCCTCAAATAGGGCCATATGAATGAAAGTTGTTATTATATACGAACTCTGCCAAAGGTAAAAACTGGTCCCACTGACCCCCAAAATCCAACACACAAGCACGAAGCATGTCCTCCAAAACTTGAATAGTCCGCTTCGACTGCTGATCCGCTTGGGGGTAAAAGGCGGTGCTAAGGTCAACCTAAGTATCCAACTCCTCCTGAAACGTCCTCCAGAAGGTAGAAGTGAACTGAGAGCCTCAATTTAAAATGATGGACACAGGTACCCCGTGAAGGTGAACTACCTCTTGAATATAGACACGGGCTAATCTCTCGGCACTGTATGAGATCTTAATAGGGATGAAATGAGCAGATTTGGGAAATCGATCCACGATAACCTAAATGCTATCAAAACCACAGGAAGGCGAGGCAAACCACCCATGAAATTTATAGTAACTCTCTCCCATTTCCACTCGGGAATTGGTAGCTGCTGAAGCAATCCACCAGCTCTATGATGCTCAGCCTTTACCTGCTGATAACAAAGGCATCAAGCTACAAACCCTGCTATATCTCTCTGCATACAACTCCACCAATAATGCTGCCTCAAATCTCTATACATCTTAGCTGTCTCGGGGTGAATAGAGTACCTGGAGCTATGAGCCTCATGAAGAATCAACGGAATCAAATCCCTGACCCTCTAAACATAAATGCGGCAGTCAAATCTCAGAACACCCTCAGAATCTAAGGTAGCCCTCCTGGACTCACCTCTTAGCACCTGCCCTCAAATGCTACAAAGGCTGCTATCCTCAAACTAATGACCCCGAATATGATCCAATAAGGTAGATCTAGCCTCGACACTAGAAATAATCCTTCTGGGGTCAGAAATATTCAAACGAACCATCAAGTTAGCCAAGGACTAGATGTACAAAGCCAACAACCGCTGTGAAATATAAATGAAGGCCAAGCTACCCATACTCACTGCCTTTCGGCTTAAGGCATCCACTACCACATTTGCCTTGCCCGGATGGTATAGAATAGAGACATCATAGTCTTTCAGCAACTCAATCCATCTATGTTGCCTCGAAATAAGTTCCCTCTGGGTCATAATATACTGAAGACTATAGTGGTCGGTGAAGATTTCACAGTGAACACCATACAAGTAATACCTCCAAATCTTAAGCGTAAATACTATCGCTGCCAACTCTAAATCATGGGTGGGGTAGTTGCTCTCATGCACCTTTAACTGCCTAGATGCATATGTAATAACACAGTTTCGCTGTATCAAAACACACCCTAAACCAACACCAAAAGCATCATAATAGATGGTAAAACCCTCGCCCTCTACTGGGGGAGTCAGTACAGGAGCTGAGGTGAGCAAGTCCTTGAGCTATAGAAAGCTTACCTCACAACTCGCAGACCACTGAAACGGAACCTCTTTTCTAGTCAATCTGGTCATAAAGGTTTCAATAGAGGAAAAACTCTCAACGAATCGCTTGTAGTAGCCTGCTAACCTAACGAAATTGTGAACCTCAGTAGGTGACGTAGGCCTAGCCCAACCATGAATAGCCTCAATCTTTGCTGGGTCTACCATAATACCATTCTTGGACACCACGTGACCTAAGAAAGCTACAGACTCAAGCCAGAACTCGCTCTTTGAGAATTTGGCATAAAGCCCGTGATCTCTCAAATAGTGGAGCACAGTCCTCAAATGTTGCTTGTGTTCCTCCCTACTCCTCGAATACACCAAAATGTCATTAATGAAGACTATCACGAAAGAGTCCAAATAAGGCCTGAAAACATGGTTTATCAAATCCTTAAATGCTACTGAGGCATTGGTCAAACCAAAAGACATCACCAGGAACATATAATGGTCTTAACCAGTCCTGAAGGTTGTCTTAGGGATGTCCTCAGCCTTAACCCTCAACTGATGGTAACCAGAATCAAGTCAAAATCTACCATATATAACACAATAAGATCGACCCAAGTATCAAAATCCTGAACAGTCACCAAACATGATCTATATACCTGATCCACTATTAAGAATCACCTATGGGGGTAGCTACATACAATGACACAAATAAAGACTCCGAACACAAACCCAACTGCAATGCATAATAAGTAGAAACATAAAAGAATATGGAACCGGGATCAAACAAAGCAGAAGCTGGCTGATGGCATACGAAAATCGTACCTGTGATCATAGCATCTGAAACCTCAACCTTCGCCCTACCCGATATCGCATACAAATGGCCTTGTCCGCTATCGAACTGGGTGCCTACCTGACCACCTATCTTACCTCTCTGAGACCACCTCTCAAACCTTATGGACCACCCCTATGACCCTGTTTACCACCCTTAGCTGGAGGCGGTACTGCTCTAATCGACTGTTCAATCTGCATTGATGGCTTAATTATCCCACATCGAGGTCACTCACGGGCGAAGTGACCTACAACCCCACACTCATAACATGCCCCTGGCACTCTGCTCTGTCTAGAAGGTCTGGCTGATACGGAATGACTACCTGGACTCGATGATCCTGACTGAACACTCCTCTAAGGCTGACTGCTAATCTGACCACCCAAACCATTACAACCAGGCTGACCCCCATCTGATATCTAAAGCACTAACTAAATGGGCCCACTAGGCTAACCCTGACGCTGATAAGGTTGTTGTTGCTGCTGGGGGTACCTACCTGAAACCCACGACCTCTGAACTATGAGCCGTTGTGGCTCCCATTGTAACTGCCCTGACAACGAAGTCTCTTATTGCTGCCTCCTTGGGCCTCTCAATCAGAAAATGACTTCCCCGAAGTCACCAAACCCTGTATAGCCTGCAAAGTGATAATCTCAAACCCCTAACAACACATCGACACATGATCATACTCCATAGGCAGAATCATAGTGGCGTGTCTGGCTAACTCGTAAAATCTCACCTCATACTCGGCCACAGACCTAAATCCCTGTTTCAATGCAGAAAGCCTTGAAAAACCGAGTCCAAGTCATAGGTGTAGATCTAACTAGCCTGGAATCAAAATAACCTCTCCACTAGATCCTCGCTGCTGTGTATAGCTGATAAGCAACAAAATCCACTCCGCGCGACTCAACCAACCCCAAATTCCATAACCTCTCCTCACAACTAAACTAGAACTCATAAGCATCCTCTCCTAGGGTCCCGAAAAACTTGGATGGAGTCAACCTCATAAATTAGCCCAACATCTTTTGCTCGTTCGAGGACATTACTGACTGGGCTACTACCGGCTATGGGACTATCAGTACTGGCGGAACCTCTACTCTGGGAGCCGCAGCTGTAAGTTGCACCCCTAAATCAGTTTCATCCTATGCTGCTAGCTGAGCTCAGTCGGTTGGCGGTCCGCCAACCAACCTCAATAGTTGTACCAATGCATCCCGGAGAGCAGAAGAAGATATAAACCCGGGTGGGGTCTGGGCTGACACTGGCCTATCTGTTGTTATGGTAAAGGAATACCTGGATCTTTCTCAGGCTCAGGAGCTATAATAGTGTCTGATGATGGCTCCCTAGCCTGATCTCGTACTAGGGCTACTGCTCTAGCCTGCTCTCGACCTCAGGGGCGACCTCTTCCCCTAACTGGAGCTCTAGCAGTGGGATCGGGGTCCTGATCCCCGACTGTCGTACCCCGCATCCTAGCCATCTGTGATAGAGTAAAATAAATAAATATTTAGAGACCAACACAGACACAGCACACGAAAGTGAATCAAAAAGATGAGATTTTTCCTAAAAATGTTCTTTAGCCTCCCAAAGATAGGATACAAACGCATCCATACCGATCTACGAGACTCTACTAACATTGGCTCTTGTACCAACAATATCGGTGATGGAGCCTACTCTATCCCACTAGTAAGCTCTGCTACCAAGCTTTCACGACTCAATTTCTCAAGTCATGATGGCGCCTACTCTATCCCACCAGTAGGCAAGCCAAGCCATAGCCCAAAATGGTGAGTAATGGTTTAATGGGCAAAAAACAAGGAAAGACAAGAATAAATTAACACCAACAATACAGACATAAGCGGAAGTGAAGAAACATACATATATAACATACCGTAAAAAGGGAAGGAAGATGTAACACCCCGTACGTACCAAAACCTACTTGACAACGTTAAACAATGTTTACTTAAGTGTCGAGAGCCAAAAGTATGTATTATGTAATGTTAGTGAGGAGATAATTGATATTGGGCATAGTACATGGGATTAGACCCTTGTAGGAGGGGTAACACCCCGTATGTTGTCGAACCTATATGACTATGTGTACCTTTATGGAATTAGTAGAACATGGGAGATTTGATGGATTACACATTAATTTGTGGGCATGAATAAATCTTGAATCATTGATCCCAAAATAAAGCCCAAAATTAACAAGAAGACATGGCCCAATATAAGAATTTGACCCATTCTTCCAATCTTTCATTTGACCAAATCAAACATGTATTTAATGCCAAGAGATGGATACGAGTGACTTGAGGGACCTATATATATATATATAAGGAATTAAACACAAAATTTAGTGGGCTAAAGAACTCTTGAGCCATTGGGCTCAAGGGAGGCCCAAAAAGACACAAAAGACATGGCCCAAATGAAGGGGAAATGATCTATTCTTATTTTGACCAAATAAAACCATTAATTATTGACCAAGATATGGATAAATATGACCATTAAGGGTCTATAAAAGGCACCAAAAATCTGATAATTATTCACTTGGTTACACATGCCCAAATCTAGAAATTTCCACAATATTCTCTCAACTCAAACCCTAAGCCTTCATCCTTTTGGCCAAAGATCATCACTTGGTGAGTATTGGTAAGTGTATATTATTATGTTTTAACATATTTTATGCATGTAATATGGTTTATATCATGTTTGTTATGTTGGTGAAGTGTGAGAAGTTTACTATGTGTGTATGCTACATGTTTGCTAAATCGGAGGATGGTTTGCCTTGTAAACTTGAACATAGGCTTGTGGTATTGAAGGAAGTGAACATGATGGAGTTAATATTCACATGTGAGATGTGATTATAGAATCTCTTTGTTTTGTCATGGTGTATAATGTTTGGAATTTCTATTGTGAAATTGGTTATGGTTTTGGTGACGTATTGACCGTAAAGTGTCGTTTTGGTGTTGTTATGTGTGTTGTGAGACCATGGCTGAATGTTGGTTTTTAAGATGATCAAAAATATATCAAAATAAGTTTGGTTATGATCATGGACCATTCATTGCATGAAAAGACCCAAAAGAGACCCTTTTTGGCCGAAACGGGCACCCGCCCTCGCAGACGAAGCACCTGAGGGCGCAGGTGGCTTAGCGGATTGGCCCAGAACTCCGAATTGCTTGTTTTTGAATCCCTTTGGTCCCCCTGAAACCCCTATACCCTTCATGGATGTAATTATCAACTTGTGATGTCGTTTTAATGACCTTAAAGTGTCGTATGAAGGCATGTTGGACTATATTAAATGTGGATGGTTGTTCATATGTGGTTATGAGGCAAATTGATAAGCGTAAATGTGACGGAATGGAAATGAGAAGGCATAAAGGGTAAGTTTGATGCGAAATGCTATTTTTATATGAAATCTTGGTCAATGTGTGTAATGTTAAGGTGTTGTTGGTATGATAATGCAGTGAGTTGTATTGTAAGGCGTTTTGTACGCTTGTACGGTAAATGATCATTAACAAGAGTTTCATTGTGGACTTGTATTGTAGAGTGAAACATAAGGAAGAAGCTGGACTGTTGTGTTCATAAATAGACTTGTGTACTCGTACTTGGAAATAAAGGTATGTAAGGTTACTCTTCTATATCTTTCTGCAACATATGGTGTTCACATTGTCATAGTACTCATTCGATTCCGAAATACTCTAAGGTATTCCGTATCCGAGAGTTGGCTAGAGTTACTCATATGTTCCTTATTCATTGGTCAATGGTGAATCACATGACTCATGTTCATTGGTTGACTTATGTTCATTGATTGACTCATGTCCATTTGTTGACTCACGTTCATTGGCTAATGTGTTAAGAGTTCCAAATGTTGTAAGGTATTGCATCTCAGGTTGGTGAACAGTTGATATCCACATGTATCGTATTTATTGATCATTATCCTAGGATTCCAAAAGTGTTACATTCTAAAAGGGTCCTATAGTATTTTAACTAAGGTAGACATATATTGTCATGCACAAGTGTCCTACTCCTAGATGAATTACGATTCGCTTATCTCTTATTCATTGACTGAAGTTTCTAAGCTGTCACAATGTTGTAAATTCTAAGAGAACTATCTCAACGCGAGTAATGAGGTCAAGAGGGCTTGTTTAGTTGAATAACATTTTTTTCCAATCATGACATGAGTCCAAGTTCCAATAGAGTTATATATATGTCTCATATTCATTAGTAAGGTTCTAAAAGTCCGATGAGGTTATGTTCCAAGGTTTCAATAGTGGTTATACTCATGTGTCTTGTTCATTGATCATTGTCCAATGGTTCCAACAGTGTTATGTTTCCATGGAGGCTATGTTCCAATAATGTTTATTTGCATGATTCTCACTCATTGATTATTGATCCAAAGCTTCAAATAAAGTTGTGCCTATCATTGTCTCAATCTCTCATAAGAAAAAGTACCAATCTCTCACAAGTTAAAGTATCAATCTCAAAAGTAAAGAAATGAAGTAAGACTAAAGTAATGTATGTTGTGCTTCAAGATTCAAGAATGTTTTCATCATCAAGGTATCACTCATTGAATGAAAGAAAGAGTAATGAAATAAAGAAGCAATGTTTAATGGGTGGCATCCCAGGGGTTAAACACCTAGCATGGATCGATCCCAATAACACGGGTGGCATCCCAGGGGCGACAGAAAAGCCTAGCATGGGTCGATCCCGATATATCACGATACATCCCAGGGGCGATAAGCCTAGCATGGGTTAATGGCATCCCAGGGGCGACACGAAAGCCTAGCATGGGTTCACATTGCATAACATCCCAGGGGCGATAAGCCTAGCATGGGTTAATGACATCCCAGGGGCGACACGAAAGCCTAGCATGAGTTCATATGACATCCCAGGGGTCAAAGTACCTAGCATGGGTTCATCTCATCCCAGGGGCTACAAAACAGCCTAGCATGGGTAGAACAATAAAGATAAATGAATATGAAAGCAAGAGAAGTAAAGAACGTAATATACATGGTTTCCCACATACAGAAAGAGAGTTTATTCACATTGGCTATTCTCTTATATTGATTCCACAGTTGTTGTTATTATGTATGAATGATCATAAATGACACTAACAGGAGCATTGTACATAATTCCACCTATGGAGTTTTCTTATAATTATTTCCATTGAAGTTCTTATGTATTGATGTAGTTTGATTATGGCCTTACATACTCAGTACATTCTTCGTACTGATCCCTCTTAGGGACTTACCTTACATGTTGCAGGTGCAGGCATTAGTAGACCTCTTCAGTAGGCTGCAGATCATATACAGGTTTCTGGTGAGCTCCAGTTGCTTCGGGGCTTCCCAAGTCACACGTGAACCCTAGGTTTTGGTATTATTTAAATATTGTATAGACATGGTCATGTATCTGTAGAGGCTTTGTAGACAGTTGTGGGAAGACAAATGTAGGAGGTGTATGTCCATGATGACTTAATGGCCTTGTCGGCCAAGTTTCACATATGTATATGTTTAGTACATGTTTCATGAATTTCGTTATGAGCATGATAAGTTCTTACGTGGTAATGGTATTTCTTATGTCATGCATATGAACGAACATAAGCAAAGATTGGTTCTCTCGGGCCTTATCGGCTTCGAGTGCCAATCACGCCTCAATGGGAAGTTGGGGTGTGACTGAAGAGGACAAAATATACAAGATGATTCCACCCAAGACCTGGTAAGGCAAGTACTAGAGCCACTACTAGCAAAATAAGAGTACTAGACAGTATCCAAAATATACATAATATATACACAGTAGTCTCGAAGGTAAAAGACTATACTGGAACAGATGGAGGAGGAGCAACGTTAGACTCTATAAAGCTCACCCTGCTCCGGATCAATACAAGGTTAGAGAATCACATCAATATTGGTGGCTCGTACTCGAATCTGCATCAGGGAAAGGATGCAGAAGTGCAGTATGAGTACCAAAGCAACGGGTACTCAGTAGGCATCATCGACCGACTGAGCTTAAATATATGAAAGTATAACTTAAATGCGAAGGTATAATCTAAGTCAACAGTAGATAGGGGTAGAAAAGTAAATTGTTACTGAACTATGCAAATGTGATAAAGGAATAAATCAGAGCGATACAGGAAAGTAAATGACTTGAAAGTATGAAAGCAAACCAACCATAACATAACTGGGCCCACATAAGCCCGGAAGGCACACAGAAGAAAGTAATTAACCCAACCGTGCCCCCATAAGTCGGTGGGTACACATACGATGTAACTAAAGTAAAAACATAAATAACCCGTAACTGAACTGATCCCAATTAGCGATATGAACCCAATCCATAATAACCATCCAGATGTGCACCGAGCTTGAATCGGCACCAAAGGGTAATAACGAGAGGCCATATATATCATGTACAAAAGAACTCAGCACCACTGTCAAAACTCCTAGGTTAACTGTAATCAACACCAGAACACCCCGATCAGATCATAACCAGATGCCGGACTCGAACCGGAACTCATAGTAACCATAACATAACCAGAATTCAGTGAACCCACTAGTAACCAAATGCAACTGTAAAACCGGAACCCAAACCACACCTTAACCGATGTCAACGTTGTGCCAGAACTCATAATAAATAACAAAACTAAAGTATATGTTGGTCCCGAACTGAAACTGAAATGCATTTATATAAACATATGCATAAATAGCTAAAAGGAAGGAATCCAAGATTTTCAAGCTTAATGACACGCCGTAAGCTAATAAATACTACACCATATTAAGGGATAGCGGGACCAAAATTTACCAAAACGAGGCCCTAATTGGATAAATAAGACATAATATATTTCAAACGACACCCGGGCTACAACTACCTACCCAAGACTAGCATAATATAATACTAATACCATACATAAGCTCAATCTAAAGATAGGATAAGTCTAACCTACCTGGACGCCAAAGCAAAAAGCCCCTCTGAGAAGTCTCCGAATAGTGCCCCACTAGAATCCGACCTTGAATAACTTGATGTAGATAATTGAGATTCGTTCAGAGATTAAATATGACATTAAAATATTATTCCCAAAAATTCTCTACGAGTAATAGCTATACAGGTGGAAATGGACATATGCAATGCAAGCTATATATATATATATATATATATATATATATATATATATATATATTTTACCTTTTTGTAAGGAAAAATGAATGTCCACCAGATTGTTATACAAACTAGTACTAATAAATGCTAAGGTGATTTAATCAATTCCCCACTATGGTGTCATATGCATATATTGTACACATGTCACGTATAGTAACCTAACTATCCACGTGGTTCCTTCCCTCCACTTCCATGTGGAGGTGGAGGTGTCAATTGCTTCATTATTATCCCGTTACGTATATATTCGGATATTGCATAGGTTCATGATAAAATAAATATAAATTTTTTAATATATCATAATTAATAGAAAATTATTTCAAATAAAATCTCTATTATATAATAATAGTATTTTAACATATCTAGATTCACTATCTCTGCTTAAAATATTAATAATTTATAAAATCATATAAGTGTGTCGTAACTAAAAGTGTTTTATAAACATCTAAATTTTAGAAAGGTAATAAAATATATCTTTACCAAATTCTAATTTAATTTAAATATTCCACAATACGTTCAGTATTAATAAAATTCTCAAATGAACTGCCCAGAAACCGAACTGTCAGTCCCAGCAAGTCATAAATAACTTGGGACAGTTATAGGAAAGCTCTAGACGCCGAAAACACACGGAAATGAGGAAAATGACCGGGATGGTAACTACAATCTATTTTTAATATAGGGGCCAAGTAAAATGAAACAAAATATTTTTTTCTCAAAATGATCAAATTTTATTAATAAATTGCAGAAAATGCGAAGAAATAAGTTCAGTCCTTTCGAAAGTCTCTATAGATTCAAAACAACTTTTTCAAAAAGAAATAGTCTAGGAGAAATAATCAATAAAAACTTAGAACTAAATTACAAACTCCATACTCATTAAGAAATAAAAGGCTACCAAAAATGAAAAGAAAAGCAATAGGTTTTGCAAGCTACATTTATGAACAATTTGTTGTTCTAATTTAACAGACAAGATTTAAGAAAACGTTTATATAATGTACATTTTTACTCATTGATTTGAGAGTTATTTAATTGTTCACAATAATATTTTATGTTCCTATTTCTTCTCCTCTTCGCCATCTTCGCCATGCCCATCTTCCTCTCCGTTTATATGCTTCTTCTTCATTCATCAACCTATATAAATTATTATATTAGAATCGCTACAGAAATAATTTATTAATATGGATGTATGAGTAGGAGCTTGGAAAACGAAATTTTCACATGTATATGTACATAATAATTTTAATTTTATGATCACAAAGATTTTGTAGCCTCACTCACTTTTGATACTAACGTTTGATGCAATTTGATAGTTACATTGCAATACTATTTATGAAGATCTTTAGGAATTATAGTTTTTTTCCCCTTATTTGCAGCAAAAGTTTTCACTAATTCAACAGTTAATTTTTTTTTTTTTTTTTTTTTGTGATAATTTTATCATAAAGGCAGAAACTATAAAGCATTGAAAGTTGTTTTTATTTCAGAGTGAGTGCAATATTATGGAAAACGAAATTAAAAAGAATATATCTAAGATTAAGAGATACCTGACTGTTGAGGAAGTTTTTTATTTGTAGACCTTCTCCAGTTTGTCAATCAAAAGCCATAAAATATAGTAAGAAAGAATTATAGCATAATGTTCACGTTGAAAAAAGATTATTAATGAACAATGATATGCTTGAAATTAAGAAAAGAATATTCTACCAACACCAATATTATAATATATTATCTTCCTTAGCTAGAGGATTGAATTTGTTGCTTACCTTCTGCAAAAGAAAAAATCAATCAAAAGAGAAAATAGAAAGGACGGTTGTGTGAACACTATCCAAATACTAATAGAGGGAGAAGGGGTACACAAAAAGGTTAAGATTGCAAAGTAGTATAACATCATTTTTCTTCAAAAAAAATAAAATTAAAAGGAAATTTTTAAGAATTTAAATCGCATTATGTATTTAGCTTGTTCAGGGAAAAAAAAAAAAAGAAAGCGAAGGATAATTTTAACGTCTAGCTCTATCAATTTTGATACGAAGATGATTTTAACGTCTAGCTACAACAATTTTGATATGAAGATGGACCAATTCATGGCAAGCAAATCTGTCCTCATCATGAAGATGGACCAATTCATGGCAAGCAAATCTGTGCTCATCTTGCATATGTATTGACAATCTTTCATTCTCTTTTTATAGTAAACATTTGAAATCCAAGAGACTCAAGTTATTATTGTGGGGATTTTAATATTATTTAAAACTTATAATGAAGAATTTGTAACAGAAAATTCATGAAAATTAAATTAATATTAGACATTTTAATTTTAATAAGAGGAATAAGGAATAAAAAGGTCAAAAAAAATTAGATGATTAATTGGTAATCTATATATAATAATAAAGAAGAATCAAGACCAAGTGATGTGGCACCTCTCAATGGCCTCTATTCCCATTTTTCTTTTTCCTCCTTCTTTTGGCTTTTCCCTATTTTTCTCATTATATTCTATGTAAAAAAAAAAAAAACTCAAAAAACACTCATTTAAGAGAGTTAAATCTGCTTAAGGTTTTTTCTTCCAAAAAAAAATGAAAAGTTTCAACTCCTTAATGAAAATAATTATTGAGTATTGAAAGCATGAAATGGTATTCCGTTCTTAAAAAACGTTGCATTACTGACCAATCAAATGGGATGACATTCATATTCGGCACACTCTTCATCTTCCCACCTTATTTTCATCCCATGTTCTTCATCATAATTCATTTGTATATATGTGTATGGACTATGCAATAATTCAGAACAACAAGTACAAGTTAGTCTTCATGCTATTATAGTCTTTTACCTCATACTTTCAGAACAAGCAAGTGCATCAAAAATTCAGAAGCGATTTATCGATTTTACACTTTATGATCGGATTTGTAATATAAGGTAAAACCATTTTCTTCTTTGTCATATGATGTTTCCTTTAATTTGTTATTCAGGTGATTGAATTTGGTAGCTTTCTAGACCAATATATTTCTCGGTAAGACGGTCAATCATCTCAGAAGATGGTAATTATCAACGTTGCTTCTTTTGATTTTTCTATTTTTCACTTTTCAGTCTTCTTTCTTTTCTATGTAAATATATTAAGCACAATCTTGACGTTTTAGAGATGTAACTGGTATTTTTGTAGTTAGGCACAACATTATATTGAGATTGTTGTACAAATTCATAAATTTCAAATCTTAGATTCATCTCCACTTACAAGGTCTTATAATGGATAAAAATAACTTTGTGACTGCTTTCGGCCAAGCTAGCTTGATCATGACCAATATTATTGCTGAGAAAATCTTTGTTGAAGGTAACTTTATTTTCTTTTATTCCACCTTTTATACGTATTCTTTCTTATTCAGCTTATCTTATTAGTTTTTTTCTTTCCTGCATAAGTTCATATTTTTGGAGCAGTGGTTTGGTCTATTACAGTTCTATGGAAAAAAGATACAATCTATTTAAATATTAAAGCTAGACATAGATAAGGTGATGTGAAATCTCTCTATGACCAACATTCTTATTTATATTTTTCTCTTTTTTTTTTTTTTTTTTACATAATCTACCAAGTAAATGAATTAATAAAAGACTCATAAAATAAAACAAAAGTTGTCTTTATGATAAATCTTTGCAATAAAACTCAATTTATCGTTTGCCTGAGCCAACCCCCGTAGGAGAGCAATATCGAAATCAACCCACATAGGAGCAATTAATATAACAATGGCCTTAATGACAATTAAATTCTTATTCGTGTATTATGTAGCTATAAACTATAAAATTAATGACAATAAGAAAAATGAAAAAATGTGAAGGCAATAAAGATTAAATAATTGTAATTTGATGATAGTGAAGAGTCATTAGCATGTAATCTTCTTCCTCACCAAGATGAATTCTTCCTAAATCACAAAGATCATGATATTTGTATTTATTATCTTCGCTATGACATGATATAAAAAATGAAAATTCATAGATATATATTTTAGCACTTTGTTCTCATAAATTCGTACTAAAAAATGTTTGCATTCTTGGATAAGTATGAAACCATTTTTCTATTGATTTGTTTTAACCTAGAATTTACTTGTATGTATTTTAGAATTTCTTGACCTACAATTTCTGTGGATTTTCTGATTAAGCTCCTTTTAGTGATGTCATTCTTTCGGGGGATTTTTTTTTTGTTTATTTATTATACTATAGTTACCAAACAAAAATAACCTTCATGCATTCTAATTGAAAGTATATATTGTACATTTTGTTATTCTTTTGCAAAAATTGAAAACATATTATAAGTAAGAGTGTTATTTGTATTTGTAGAATTTTCCGGAGGAATATATATATTAAGAGAAGGGCCTTACTGGCGAGTTTTTAAAAAGACAAATAGCTTAGACTAAGCGAAATGTAAATTAATGATCTTCACTTCTTTCTGATAAAAGGGAGGTTGCTCATATGCTAAGTACCCCTCCACTTTTAACCTCAATATTGTGAATTTGAGTTACCAAGGTTCGTTTGGTAGAGTGTATTAGATAAATAATACATGTATTAAGTGTAGTATTATTTAATACTTTGTTTGGTAGCAATCTTGGGACAATGTATAACTAATATATGGTGTATAACTAATACATTTCATTTGGTGGTTTAGCAATACATAGGATTTAATACATGGGATGAATATGAATAAAGACAAAATTACCCTTAATTTCCTTTAAACATTTTTAAATCTTTTCTAGTTTTTTTCATGGACCGAAAAAAATACTAATGGACTCCATGTTCGGGTATAGAGTGTATTTGATAAATCTCCATCATAATAAAAATACTAACCTTTTTTTTGTTTTTCATTTTATAAGATAAATAGTAAAGCTTTGTTAAGTACACAAAGATATAAAATATGGAGGGTATTTCTGTAAACAAACAATCTTCTTAAGAAAATATAATAATGCATGTTGTTTCAATACATCAAACCAAACACTGCATAAGAAATAATTCCAGCATAACTAATTCCAGTATTACTAATCCCAGCACTACTAATACACCCTATCATTACTATCTTATGCACTCTACCAAGCGACCCCTAAGGGAGCAAAAAGATGGAAAGCTTCGGGAGGGAGAGGTTAAAAAAAAGGACCTTCTTTCTCTTTACTTTGAAAAATGATGCGTTATGTGATTTGTTTTGAAATAGATGTAATGATCTCAGGAGCAAATAGCTTATTACCAACAAAAATGAAAACCATAGCCTATCTGATGATTTTTCTTGATTGTGTGGTATTGGTTATATTCTGTTTTCTTGATATTGAAGATTACATCATAAAAATATGTTAATTAGTTTTGTTTTCAATGTGATATTCTCTTAACTTTTAATTAGTATTTTGAAAGTTAGATTTTCTCTCATTTTTCATTTTATCGTATGCCTTACCTAATATAGACTAGAGGAAGATAAATACAAAAGAAGAAATAATATTTATATACATGTAATGCATTGGGTGAAAATCATTTTCA
Source organism: Capsicum rhomboideum (assembly GCA_031232105.1). Classification (NCBI taxonomy): domain Eukaryota; kingdom Viridiplantae; phylum Streptophyta; class Magnoliopsida; order Solanales; family Solanaceae; genus Capsicum; species Capsicum rhomboideum. Next base: position 126,714,717 of record CP124714.1, read on the forward strand.
CCCCCAACTTTGCATTAAAAATCAAACTACCCCCTCAACTTTGAACAATAATCAAACTCCCCCCTTTATCCTATGCAATGTCCATTTTACCCTTGTTATATCAAATATATTTATGTAATACCTCTTTATATTATATATAATTTATTTTTTTAACCTAGGTATTTATAACTTTTTATTTAAGTTCATTAACGTCATAAGTAGAATAATACTTTTATAAATTTGTCACAAAATTTAATGTTATTTTTATGACCATCATTTCAATATTATATGCATTAAGCGTGTGCATATGATGTACATGCATGTGCGTATATTTTTGTCTTTCCCCACTCTCTTACCTTCATGTTTTTCATATTACTTGACCCTTCTTGATATGACACACTTTTTAAGAAAATTTTAATTAGATGTGTATTTTACTAAAATAATCTTATTAATAATGCTTTGAAACTTTAAATTTACCTACTACTACTACTACTTTATGCAATTATTTAATACTAAGGGTAGAAATAAAAAATATTAAAAAATTTCATTGAACAAGTAAATTAAAACAACTATTTTTAGTATGAGGATCAAGTAATATGAAATTGCAAGGGTATTCTCTATTGTCTATATGAATAAACAAGTTTTGATTGTCATTAATGGAGTATTACATAAATTATGGAGTAGTTTAAAATAATTTAAAATCTAAATAAATACAATTTATAAAAATTTGACCTTAATTTAATTAATTACTTTGTATTTCCTGCATCGAAATATATTTTTATAGTTATTATTACCTGTTATTTTCACTTGTATAAATAAACATTAGAGTTTTGATTATTATTATTAATAAAATTTATTTTCTCATTATGATAATTTACTTCATTATAGAACATCATTAGCTTATATATTTAATTAGTATTTCTCACTTTTTCCCCCAAAAGATAATGTTTATGTTTGTATGAAAAATTTATTACATGAATTTTTTTAAAAAAAAATATCATGAGTTTTAAAGAAGTAAAAAAAAAAAAAAGTTGATAATGAAAGAATACAATAGGCATTTTAAGGATTTAATTAGTATAAAGGGGAAGAGTTTGATTATTGTTCAAAGTTGAGGGGGGAGATTGATTTTTAAAGTAAAGTTGGGGGGTGAAAACGATTTTCACCCATAATGCATTAAAATTCAATTGTATAAATGCAAAAGAAGAGATGACATATGTACATGTAATGCATAAAAAACTATATGTTGCGTTGGAGTTTTAGTTCAATATCTTTTCTAAAATATAATGTTTATTTTTATCTAAATCAAATTATTTAATATTGATAGTTGTATTTTATCCGTATGATTTAGGATATCATCCAATTGTTGATAAATGGGAGGATATAATAAAAAGAGCAATGAACCTTTAAAATATAAGTACGTTATAAAACAATTGGTATTATGGTTGAAAAATGTAAATATATAAAGTTGATCAAAAGTAAAGACATTATATTTTTATCATGAAAGTTATCACAAAATTATTTAGTCATATATTTTTTTAATAACCGCACGAAGCGCGGACATATTCACTAGTTATATATATATACATATATAGTAAATTAGTAATTAATTGGTTCACAATTAAATTCTAAAATGAATTAATTGTTTCATGCAATAAGTACGTAATAATTGCTATATTCTAAGAGGAAATTATATCTTCTAACGTTATAGAGAAGGCCGAAAGTTATGAATTAGGATATTGAAATACTCCTTAATTATGGAATTGTAATTAGATCTTTAGTTCATAAAACGGTGATTTCCTATTAATTTCCATGAATGCAATTAATGCTTATTATATTGAATTAATTATAGGATGTTGAAATAATATCTTTCTCTTTCCTTTATTTTCTGAAACGTTCCCTATTCATTCCAAGCATGCAATTAATGCTTAATATATTGAATGTAATTATAATAAAGAATATTGTATTAAGATGAGAGAAAAAAATCCAATAAATTGAGAAATTAGATAAATAGTAATCCTGGCTTCTGAGGGGTGCCACGCCACCATTTTCATATTCTCCTTTAGTATTATATACTAGTGAACATATTTGCACTTCACGCGATGATTAAAGACATTAATGAATACATGAGATACTTTTTAAAAGTTTAGTCAGGATAGAAGACAATTTTAATTATTGAGGTTGGTAGCTCTTCTAAACATTCAAGTGCCATTTTCTCTGTTTTTATATTCAAGATCAAGCAGATAATCTTCAACTTAACGACATGCAATTAACTATAACTGTTAGTACTTAATATATATACTTATACAAATAGTAAAATTTCATCTCAAGATAATAATAGTCATACGTAAAAAAAAAAAAGAACTTGACTTTAATACTTGCTATAAGAACCTAACATGTGGATATAAAGGTTCTGGATGCGCAAGGCATAACAATATTTTCTTGACCCATGAAAAAAAATTAGGTAATTAATTAAAAAAATGGATAATTTTGTGTTGCTTTTATATTTATCTAAATAGTAATCATGCATCGCACGGTCATTATAATTAAAAATTGAATCATAAGAGTCATACATTTAAAAGTACAGATAGAAATTCATAGAAAAAACTTAATTTATACAATTAAGATATTTGGAACAAAGATATTATGTGTTTCTGTTGAGATGTTTTATACTCTTATTATATAGTGTTCGTCAGCTTTCGTTTGCTTTTCAAGTAACATAATAAAATCCAACTATAATTCCCGATCCATAAATGCTTGATGAGGGAAGTCCTGCATTAAAATATCAAGGAACATATATTAATCACCAAAGAGCTAGGCACTGAAATTTGAAGATATTGTCACTTTATCTTTTCATGTCATAATGAATTACCAAACCAACTAACTGATAAAAAATAACTTTGAAAACCATCCTTACTTCTCTTTCAAAAAGATCATTTTTGCTTCTTAAAAGAAAATATTGATCTGAAAAGGTTAGTACTTGGACCATAGGTATCAAAATGAATAGACAAACATAGTACAACTCAGTCTCAATATTTTTGAAATAAAAAGGCATTAATTCTAAGACAAGAGGCAACATTAATCTGGCAAAACATTAAATTGCCAACTCCATGTTCAATGAAAACGAAAGAAGATAAGTTTTTTTTTTTTTTGAGGAGGTAAAATGAATACATGATATGTTTATTTTCACTGTTCACATACTAACATATCGAAAAATAGGTAAAATTATAACTTTGCTATCTGTAGGCCAATGACATATGCAATAGTTGAAGTTCAAAAGGACAATTCTGCATACTACTATAAATCTAAGCTCAAGGACTCATGATTCTCACATACAAACGTAAATATAGTAGACCACAAAATCAATTATTGTACCCACATACCAACAAAAGTATCATCATGAAAATAACAGTAAATAGTGTGATTATCTACTTGCTAGAGTAGGCCGGTGATAGTAAACTTTAAAAGACGGAGTTCAAACTACTCTTTAATTAACATCTGATCATTAGAACCATTTAAATTAGAAGTATATCCACAGGCAGCAGAAACTAAACAAACTTACCAATTAAAAATTATATTGTTGGAACTCTTTAAAAATGTCAACGAGTGAGTATCGGAATCTCCGAAAGTAGTGTATTTTTAAACTTGTCGAGCATGCCTAGTGGCCTGATAATACAAGTTCGGAACACTTTAGGTAAAAAGAGGAACTTATACGCACCATGAGCTTACTAACAAATTACAAACCTGTTGTATCATTGACTGGACCGGCATCACAGGAAGAGCATCACAACCCCAACAGAGAACAAATATATGAGAATCTTGATAAACGCATTGGATCCATACAACTAAAAATCAGAGTGCCGACAATACCTGGCTCGATCCTCAAGCATTCTCGTGATGTTGGTTATCAATATACTAATCCTATCGATAAAATAAGAAAATCTTTGAACCAATGTTCAAAACAACTAAACTAATAAAATTAACACCGACAAAATATAATCAAGAATGAAAGTATCATACTGTCAAGGTCTTACTTATTACAGAAAAAAAAAAGTTGTGAACCAAGGTGATTCCGTCTGTGAAGGTTCAGTGGAGAAACCATCCTGTTGAGGAGGACATTTGTGAGACAGGGGCGGACATGCTCCCCATTTGTTCATCGATTTAGGTAATCCTCATTTGTTTTTCAACTCTTTTCATTAGTAATTGTTTGGTGATGAACGAGTGTTTCATTGGTATCTAATTTAATTATCTAAAATGTCATTACGGTGAGATGGTGGGTAAAATTTCAAACTTAGCCTATCCTTAGACTAAAATTGTAAAATTCAGGCTAGCCTTGTTTTGGGCGGATTTTGGATGTTGTGTGGTCTAGGAAAATTCTGTAATTCTTGGTGTGATAGTTGTGGGATTTGAGTTTATTTTATGTTAGATGACTAGTACAGGAAGTCGTAGAAACTTTCGATGTGTGAAATAGGTTAGTAGAACTCCGATTATAGCAATTTCAATAAAAAGGTTAGTACTTGATGTCAAATTAGAAAAGTGTGTAGTGAAATGAAAATAGATGGGAATGTATCCTAAGTTACTGTTTAAGTACTGTTGTAGTAGATTTACCTCAGCAAGCAAAAGGACCACCACAGTGGAGGTCCACTTAGCCGTATCCTCGCTGCAACAACAAAGTTATCGTTGTAGTGACAATTACACAGTATATACTAGTTAATATGAGAATTAGCATTTTTCATTCTAAAAATTTCAATTTTGATCTTAGGCAAGCATTTTCCACCATCTTAACTTATAATTACTTTTGCTTAATGCTTAGGAATATAAGGATCATGATTATGACTGAAAATTTATGTTTAGCCTACGTTTGTTGTATTGGTGGAAATTTGTTGGGAATGGTATGTTTTCTCTTGTTATTGACTCTAGGTTGCTAGAAATTACTTCCTAGTGTAGAATTCTTTTGGGTAATCATTAATTATGGGGAATTTGAAGAGATTAAAGGGTAGAAAAATTTAGAATGATGAACTAGGCTATGTTCATGTGTTAAATTATGTGGGTTTGTTTTTGTAATGACTAGAAGGGGGGAATGAAGCATTGAATCATTCTTATTTGTTTTTTATAGACCAAGAAACAAGCAGAACCAATAAGAAAAGATAAAACTTCAACTGAATAGTGCATTTTGACAAAAATACGAGGTAGGTTATCGTTTGAAAGTAGTTGTAGACTTAATTTGAATCTATGCTTATATTTGAGTTAGATGATTATGATTAGCCTTCGGGCATGCTTGTGATTGTTGGTGGAGTTGATGTTAAGGTTAAGTTGAAATGATAAACTTGAATGTTATAAGTGTTAGCGAATGCAATGAGAACTTGATTGTTGATATGATCATGCTTTGAGCTTTATTGCTGAGGTTTTTACCTATTTTGATTATATTGAGATCGTGTGCCATGCCGGTACAAATATGGACAACCTTGCTATCGAAAATGGGTACCACGTCAGTATAATCTATTGACTGAGCTCGTCCCTTGTAGGTCATGACTAAGGGTCCCTGATATCCCTATTATATGTGTACACTATTTTTAGGCATGCATTTATCGGTCGCATTACACATGTTACTGTCTACTTGATTTTTGTGGACTAGATTGTTTAAGTGCAAGTAAATTGATATGAATGACTTGAAAAGAATTGATATGAAGAGGATAGTCAGTAGTTTTGTAAGTTGATGTAATTATGAATATATACTTAAATGTTGGTTGATTATAAGTTATGTCTTGATTACTTCTTGCTTTTGTTTAACTTATTTATTTGTATGGTGTTAACTTCTTTTTGTTGAGTGCAGAGTGTGTTGCAGTGTTTGAGACTAGACCTCAACTTTAGCTTGTGATCTGCGTCTTCGATTCAAGGGTGAGCACCATATCCGGGCAACCATTGGATCTTCATCATGTTTATATCCTCTATTCTAAACTATGACACTTCTCCATAGTCTTTCTTTTTGAATAATACTTCTTATACAGTGACTTTCGAGTCTCAGGAGATGTATTTGTAAGAGACAATTCCGCACATTTTTGTTATTTTGTTGGGTTATTGGAGACGTTAGACGTATGTTTTGATTTGAATGTCTTAAGTTATAAAATGATAGTTTTGTAAAGGACATAGTAAATGTTGAGCATAATTGTTTAAGTGCTTGGGCTAAAGGTTGGGTAAGTTGGTTATCCCACCTTAGAGTAAGGGTGAGTGCCACTCACAATCATTTGGATCGTGACAACCAAAATCTTATAAAATTTATTTATATTGGTCACAAACTCGTTATCCAAAATTTATTTATAGACTCACAGGCATCACTTACGGACCTAGAATTCACATACGGTATATTAATTATCCTTGGCCAACATGACCTGGCTTGAAACTACCCACCATAAATTGATCTTTTACCGATAAAACTAACATGCTGCCCATTGATTATTACCATAAATTACCTTCTAGTTAATCCACTCCTAGAAATATATTGTTAATTTTTTAGATGCAGGCCATGGATTTTAATTTTGGCTACTTGATGGTACAACAAGTTCCCTTCATAGCTCCATTATAACCCATTTTTCAATCTATAGAATCCATTGCCAAACGTACCTAATAACTGCAAGTTGTCTTCCTCATCTTGTAAACTATTAGATAAGACTTGTAACCACAACATATAGTTCATAGATAGATCTACAACTATACTTGCTTCAATACTTTGGTCCATGCTTGACTTTTTCCATGCCACTTTCCTGAACTTCATATACGTTGGGTTATATGGCTTGTAGATCAAATATCCATTCTGTACTTCCCCAGATTTTGTGTCCTTTGCCCAGTTTCTCTATTATTTGACCAATTTAACATTTTAACATTAGAAACGCCTGAAAACATGCAAAAGACAACAAAAATTGGTTTAAAACATATCAAATTTGTTATAAATTATACACACATCATTTGAATGCTACAACCTATAATCTTTTAATCGAGTTGCATACCCTAAAAATCTACACTTCTTTTCCCTCATTTCGAGTTTGTCATTTCTCACACGAGCAAAAATACATGAATCAAAAATCTTTAGCTTTTAATAATCAACATACAAATTGGACCATATCTCAGAAGGAGTTTTGAACTCAATAAATATGGATGGAGATTTATTGACAAAAATAAGATGTATTGACTACCATAGTCCAAAAATCCTTGCTGACACGTAAGAATGGAAGAAAGTGTTGTGCCTATCACGAAGTTTTTTTTTTCATATATTATACAATAATAATTTATTGTGATGTTCCAACATAAGTGTAGTGTCTTAGTATGCCCCCTTTGTTGTAGAAATAATTGAATACTGAGTTGTAAAATTCTAACCCATTACTAATCCGAAGATGCCTAACTTCTCTACGTCTTCATCACAACCATCATCTTTCAAGAAACAAATGTCGCAAATGCTTCAACTTTTAATTTTTAAAAATACATCCATATCATTCTTAGTACTCACCAAATAAAGTCATAAAGTATATGGAGCCTCTCTTGGATATAACTTTGTTTGGATCCCACAAATCTGATATGATCTAACTTGTCTTTGATCCCATGCTCTACCTTCTTTCTAAACGTTTCCTTTGTTTAATTACCAAATACACAAAGAACACAAAAATGTAAAGCATGATTTGAAACCAATCCAATAAATTCTTCTGGCTCAACAAAGAAATTGCATTGTCACTCATAAAACCAAGTGTAAAGTGTCACAATTAAGGCTGATTAAGTTCACTCTTCCATAATCAACCGTTGCTACTCATTTAACTACACTCGCTTAAAGATAATACAATCTAGAATATAGTTTATCCTTCATGAGTACCATGGACCCTTTAAAAGCTTAAAGTGCACCATTATCTAAGGAAAACATATACCTTTGATCATCCTAAGTAGAAAAGAAATCAAATTCATCTTCATTCGACGAATATATGAACACTCAATTAAAATTCCCCTCCTCGTCATTTTTGTTTTTATCATGCATTTTACTTATTTTTGACCTTTCCTTAGCTTATATGCAGTATGTCATGACCCGAAATCGACCCTGATGGCACCTACTATGACCCCCTAGTAGGTATGCCAAGTCCCATAGCAATTCACTCTAAGTAACAAGTTAATGAACAATAAAAAATGGAAAATGAAATTATATGGGCCAACTGTGTATAAATATACAATCACAATATACACAAAATAAGCCCACAAGGAATGAAAGATTACAAAATATACAGAATTAACCATCCCCATACTCAGTGTCACTAATACCAGAGTTACTAAGATGCAAAAGTAGGTACTAATCTAGTACAAGTCCTTCAGTAAGTATAAGATATAGACAGTAGATACGAGAAGGAAATTGATAAGCCTCTAGATGTTAGGAGCTCACCACAAATCCGATCAAATGTCTCCCCAAACAGTGGAATGGAGAGGATGACTCAATCAACGAATTTTATTTTAAAAAGATGCAGAAGTGTAACATGAGTTTAAAACACAAGTATTCAGTAGAAAACATAGGCTGATTCAACTTAGGAGATAATATATAATATAAACTACAATAAAGAAACCTGCACGCAGAAAAGCCCTAGCAGTCTATAGCACAATAAGATAATAATAATAATATACATACAATTTTTATATATATATATATATATATATATATATATATTAGAATGATGTTATACAATATGGGATGATTCAATGCAATATGTATCTAATGCCGTGAATCGCAAAATCTTACCTCGGCCCGCTCGACATCTCACCTCAGACGTAATAATGAGACCAATATCTTAGCTTGATCCACCTGGTATCTCACCTCGGATGTAATCACGGGTCCCAAAATCTTACCTCGGGCTGTCTGAAATGCCTTCTCAAATGGATATCAAGTAACCAAGTAAAGGTGGCATGGTACAATTTCACTTTCAAAACAAAATATTAGTACTTTTCCACAAATCAAAATATTTTCCAAGCGGATGATGTATGAGAATGTAAATGAAGACATAGTTTATATACATATATATTTATGGGAGAAAAAGTCCATAACATAGACAATCTACTGGAAAATTGATACCACACAAATCTAGGGCCATAGGCCCCACAAATCTCAACAAAAGGGGTAAAACATAAATAACTGCCTCAGAAAGAACTCTATCAAGCTCAAAACCATTCTACTATGGGAGTCTACCCCAATCTAACCTCTACCCCAATCTAACCTATGAAGCCCTAATATAAAATAATATGAAGCAAACATCATAAAACTAAGGCTCGAGCAAGCATACTACTCTAGATTCCAGAAAATAGGCCAATAATTTTAGAAATTCAAGATACACTTATTCATAACTTGCAATTCTCCTAACCAACATGCATTTTGTTCCATATATTGTCTATCTGAGCTAAGTCTACAAAAAAAATGGTAACCTTCCACAAGGCTGAATGGAAAATCTCGAATCGTCACACAAAAGTCATCCCCTTACTCAAAGCCTCAGATCACCGCCAATCTATCAAGTACAAAATCCATATGTAAGTACAAAAATGATTAAACCAATATCATTAATTTATAATTTAGGCCACAAATTGGGTCAAAAATTCACCTTTAGGGCATGTTAATGAATCTAAATGATTTCGTCACAATTACCATATCCCAATGGTAAGGAATCTATGCCCGAGTGGTGTGGGAAGATGGAATTAGATTCGGACCTCAATTGATCCAGAAGATCCACATTAATGGAAGAAAAACCAAGAATTCAAATACCTAATTCACAAATTCAATATTGATATTATGTTAGAAAAGGTAAGAGAACGTGGGGGAGGAGAAAGTTAGCGTACCAGGTGAAAAATATCTCAACAATGACTTGAATTTGCCTAATACCAAACTCACAAAGAATTGGAATGGAAAATGAAATATTTGGAGAAGGAGGTATGTTTAAGACCCCAGCGATCATTGCTCCTATAATGGATTCACCGCAGGAGCGACATCATAGAAGAGGATCAGGTTGATCCTCTGTATGTGTGGAGGCAACTAACATCATTGGAATCTGCAAAGGTAGGGAAAATTTTGTAGGAGTGAACCCGCCATGGTGACAAAGCTTTATAGAAGCGAAGCCAGGTGCACAGTGCACCGTCTGTAGAAGTGGACATCACTATGCCGAAGCGACTTTATAGAAGTAGTACAAGCTCCAAAAAGCTATGGACTTCTAATGTCATCCTTTATTGTTGGTTCGGCCAGCACACCACGGGAGAACCTCCACTGGAGCTCTAAAAATGAAAAACAAACCAAACACTCAACCGAACTCCTTGGAAACCTAACCACCCTTCCCCAGAGACCACAAACACATTACAGAAGATATGAGAATGGTCAAAATGAAATATTTGTAGAAGGAAGTATCTTTAAGACCCTAGCAATCATTACTCCTAATAAAGATTCACCACAGGTGAGACACCATAAAAGAGGTGGATCCTCGGAAGGTGTGAAGGCAACTGACATCATTGGACTCTAAAAATGTGGAGAAAGTTCTGTAGGAGTGAATCCACCATGGTAAGAAAGATCTGTAGAAGAGAAGCCAGATGCACAATTCATCATCCATAGAAATGGACTTCACTTCGTAGGAGCGGCTCTATAGAAGTGGTCCAACCTCCCAAAAATGATGGCCCTCTAATGTCAGCCTTCACTGTTGGTGCAACAAATACAAAACGTGAGCAACTCCACCAAAAAGGGGATAAGCTCCATAAGTGGGGCTGTACCAACAATTTTAACCAATAATCCAAGTCTTGAATGGAACCCCGAGATTCTTTTAGAACCTTGCGAACATGAACTGAACTGAAAATGGCATTCCAGACTCAATGGAATTATTTAAACAACCAAACAACATCACATTAGGTTAAATGTTGACCAAAGGTAGCACCTTAAGCAATATACAAAAAACCCAACCAAGCACCCCAAATCAGTTGGAAAGCCTCAGGACCTAAACCAAAGGTCGGGTACCCTAAAAATTACCTTTATAAGTTAGTAGAGCTAGTGAAATTCTCATGAGATCCTATTTTCCCCAAATGTTGACTCAAGTTAACCCTTTTCTAGTCAAAAGCTCCAAAACTAAAAAACTAAACAATCACACAACTAAACTTCTTAGAATTCAAACTACCCTTCCCCGCCAACCACAAACACACTATAAAAACTATGGGAATGGTCAAAATGAAATATTTAGAGAAGAAGGTATCTTGAAGACCCCAAAAATCATTGCTCCTGTTAAGGAATTGCCGCAGGCGGGACACCATAGAAGAGGTGGATCTTCGGTAGGTGTTGAGGCAATAGATATAACTTGATTTTGCTAAGGGGGAGAAAGATCTATAAGAGTGAACCCACCGCAGTGACAAAGATCTGTAGAAGCAGAGTTAGGTGCACAGTGCACCATCAGTAGAAATAGACTTCATTTTGTAGGAGCGACTTTGTAGAAGCGGTCAAAGATCTAAAAAAGGATAGCCCTCTAACATCAGCTTCATTGTTGGTCCGACCATCACAACATGGGAGCTACTCCACAAAAAGGGGCTAAGATCCATAGGTGCAACTTTATTAACAACTTAAACCAATAATCAAAGTCTTGAATGGACCCTCAAGAATCATGTGGAACCTTATCAGCACGAACAGAACATGATACCAAACTGGAAATGACATTCCAGACTCAATGGAATTATCAAAACAATAAAACAAGGTCATATTAGTGAAATGTTGACCAAAGTGAATGTGTTAGGTAATATACTGAAAACCCAACCAAGCACCCAAAATCGGTTTGAAAGCCTCGATACCTAAACTAAAGGTCCTAGTAGACTAAAAGCTTTCTTTCTACGATAGTTGAACTAATGAAATTCTTATCCTATCCCATTATCCCCAAATATTGACTTAAGTTAACCCCTTTCTAGTCAAAAGCTCCAAAACTGAAAAAACTAACCAAACACTCAACTGAACTCCATGGAATTCTAACCACCCTTCCCCGTAGACTAAAAGCACGCTTTTGAAACTATGGGAATGGTCAAAATGGCTAAAAAGTGCAAAAAATAAAAAAATAACTAGAAGGGTCATTATAGAGTCTGGAGGGATGAGTGGCTTAGTTATCAGAGAGTTCAGTTAAGTTTTTGGTAGGTTTTTCAATTTTGAAGATTTAAGTTAGAAATGTTTGACTTGGGACAACATTCTTCAAAAGCAGTGTTAGCTCCAGAAGGTGATTTTTAGGCTAGCGGGACCTTTGATTAGGTCCTAAGGGTATCAAACACATTTAGGTACTTGGTCGTGTTTTTTATGTCATGACCTGAACCCGTAGTGAGTGAAACCCATACTATCCCTCCTATAGGAGAACCAAAGGACCAAAATAACGAGAAATTTCATAAATAAAACCAATATCATCAAATAATTCTAGCAATAGTATCAATTCAGAAAACAAATGAAAGTCTAAAATACCCCCAAGAACTGAAAGTCATTGTACCAAAAAAAGAAACAATCGTCAACAACGGGTTCGACCTAAAATGAAATAAAAGTATCCTTGTCCAAAACAAGTGGACAAGAACAAAAATATATGACTCATGGATGCCCGGAAGATGTAGCTCTCCTTTGAGTTGAAATGCATTTCGATCTAAAGCTGAGGTCTCAATGTAGTCGTTAAAGATGCTCTGCACTCAAAACAAAGAAGAGTACAAGTAGTATCACTACAAAACCATAATGTACTGGTAGGGTCATCGGCCAACCCAAAATAATAAATGGGAACAAATGACCATATCCATGTAAACAAGTGTAACCATAAACGCCTAACAATTTCATTTACCCCAATTATGGACAACTTAGCCTTTTATAATGACGCCAAAGAATGTAGTCAAGTGTTAGACAATATAGACACTTAAACAAGTCAAGACACTCACTACTAACAATAGACCAAGTCAACCAAAACCATGACTCACGACCATAAGTTACCACTTGTCTCAACTACATAAGTAATTAGATCTCCTTAGAAGATATACCAGTCATTTTTACTCATAACTCGGACCTCTCTAGAATCAAAATAAATAATAAAAATATCAACTAATTCACTCAAGGAGTGAAAAAAATATCAATAACCACAAAGTTGGTTCACTCAAGTAATCGTCAAACTCATCAATACCTTGTACACACATTTTATCGGTCTTATGGTTGTCTACTAGCCATGACCTGCAGGGGGCAAGTTCTTGTCCATGTACCAAACATCCCTGACATCTAGTGTCTGCCACCATTATCCCAAACTAATCCCATAATGATGTCCTTTACAAAATTATCTCACATTAATAATGGACCTCTGATGATGTCTTTTATTGGCTCATCTCACAAAAATAATGGATACCACAACAATCACACACAAAATAAGAATAAGACAGTCAGACTTGTACAACCAACAAGCCTTTAATATAACCTCATTATATTTGATTAATATTAGGATATACTCTTCTTAACATGCATTATAACAAGTATACAAAGAAATAGTTAATATACACACATAAACCAAGTTGAGTTTTCAACTACATTTAACCATCACTTACCTCAATCCAAGCCTAACACCACTCTAACAAACTTGAGCCTTGTATTTTCATGAAATCTCAGCTTGGTTGGGGTCTAAATCATGTAATCATAATTTATAAAATGACCTAACACATTCAAGGATTACAACCTAATTCCATAACCCCAAGGTCAAATTCATGATCATTCTCTCATTCTAGGGTTTTTCCACAACCATTCCACCTTAATTCTACCATATTCATATATATATATAAAGGTGAATTCTAAGCATGCAATCACCAATTATTGACCCTTGATAAAAACCTAAGGATTTTCAACCTAAAATCATCTAATTACACAAGACATTAACCTAGGTCAAGTCCATCCCACCCCATAACCAAAAACTAGTGATTTTAAGGATTAATCATCAAAAACCTGGTTAGTGGAATGATTTTTCTTACCTTAACAACGGAAATTAGTGGAAAACTGATAAATTAACCGAAAATTGCCCTCTCCATCCCTTAAACATATTTGGAATGAAAAATACATTTTTGGTCTATTTTTTTGTATTAATCAGTGCTTATCCCGCTGTAGCGACATTGCTATAGCGGGATTCTCTCACTATGGAAGGATTGACCGACTTTGACTCCTACTATAATAGGAATATTCTTACTATAGCTGGCTAGTGGTAGCCGCCTGCCTCCTGCTATAGCGGGCTAGGTGAAGGAAGAAAGTCTGTCAACCCCTAAAACTGGCCCATTTCACCACACACTCTTAGATATTAATATCCCAAACTATCCCATTTATATCAAATGCGATATCAGGAGTTCTACTGACCCAAATTCACTTTCAAATGTTTCGACGGATTCCTTATCGCCTTAGCTATCATAAAATATCCCCAAATCACCTAATTATTAACTAATCTATTCTTGAATTATCCTATATCATACCACGCTTGGATTTTATCCAAGATTAACGTAGCCTAAAATTTATAACTCTTTATTTGGGGAGAAACTTTATCCAAATTTTGGTACGCTAGACTTCACCGTAAGGACGGAAAGGGTCATTACAACAGATACTAATTTATCCATCATTCATCCCTGAATGATCAAAAAAGAAAATAATATATGAGGGAAATAAAAAAGTACTTGAATTCTCAAACAAGTGAGGGTACTTGTCTCGTACGTCCTTCTTGGTTTCCCTAGTAGCCTCTTTGATAGGATGGTGCTTCAACTGAACTTTCATAGAATGAATTTCCTTAGTTCTAAACTTATGAACATCCTGATCAAGAATAACGAGTAGCTCCTCTTTATATGATAGATTGTTTTCAAGCAAAACCGAGTCCCATTTGATAATATAATTACTATCCCTATGGTATTTCTTAAGAATAGAAAGGTGAAATATCAGGTGGATCCCTAATAGGATTGGTGTCAATGCCAGTCTGTAAGCTACCAAACCTACATCATCAAGGACCTCAAACAGACCAATGTATCGAAGGCTAAGCTTACCCGTTTTGCCAAACCGCCTAACTCCCTTCATAAGAGACACATTTAACAGCATATGCTCACCTGGTTTAGAGAACATATCTCTTAATTTGCAATCCATATATTCATTCTGTCTACTTTGGGCTGCCAATAGTTTATTCTAAATGTACCTCACCTTCTTTTGATCTTTCTTTACCAAATCTGTTCCCAAAGGCTTAACATCATCAAAGTCGAACCAACCTATTGGTGATCTAATCCTCCTCCCATAGAGTGCTTCGAATGCAACAATGTCGATGCTAGAATGATAGCTGTTGTTGTATGAAAATTCACAATACGATAAGAACTTATCCCAATAACCACAAAATTAGCCACACGAGCCCGTAATATATCCTCAAGCACTTGAATAGTCCTCTCAGAATGCCCAACTCTTCATGCACCTTGTGCCAAAACATAGAGGGGAACTTCATACCTCTTTAAAATATGATGGAAACTGGCACCCCATGTAATCTCAGAATCTCATTGACATAAATCTTGGCTAACTGCTCTGAATTGTAGTTTAACTTAACAAGAATGAAATATGAGGAATTGGTTAGCCTGTCAACTATGAACCAAATTGAGTCATACTGCCCCAATATCTTAGAAAGACCCATCACAAAAGTTATAGCTATCCTCTCCCACTTCTACTCGGGAATACGCATCCTCTGAAGCAAAATCGCACTCCTTTAATGCTTATACTCTACCTACTGATAGTTGTGGCAATTGGCCACATACTCCACTATGTCTTTCTTTATTCGAGGCCATCAATAAAGTTGTCTTAAGTCACGGTACATATTTGTTACACACAGATGAATAAAGTATTGAGAACCATGAGCTTCTACAAGTAAACTCAAAATCACATCACCAATATGAGGCATGCACACGTGTCCACCTACCCTCAACACTCCACATGCATGAAGTGTGGCATCTTAAGCTTTACCAGACACCATTTTATTTTGAATCTTGTTCAACTTTGTATTCTCAAATTACTTAGCCTTAATTTGATCAAGAAAGGCGAACCTTACCTCCATACTTGCCAATACCCCACACCTTTCAGACACTTCAAACTGCATGAACTGCATAGCCAAAGTTTTAATCTCTCTAGCCAAAGACTGCCTTAGCAATCTCAAATAGGCCAAACTTCCCATACTTAAAGATTTCTAGCTCAATGCATCTACCACAATATTGTCCTTGCCCAATGGTATTGGATTGTCACATCGTAGTCTTTCAACTATTACATCAGTTACCTCTACCTCAAGTTCAAATCCTTTTGGGTGAAAACATGTTATAGACTGTAATGGTTTATAGACATCTCACACTTGAACCCATAGAGGTAGTGTCTCCATATCTTATGTGCAAAAACTATTGCTGCCAACTCCAAGTCATGGGTCAGATAATTCTTCTAATGAGGTTTCAATTACCTTGAAACATAGGCAATCACATTCCTTTTATGCATCAACATAACACCCAAACTAGAACTTGAAGCATAACAAATCACTATAAAGTCCTTACCTTTAACTGACAAGGCACGAATAAAAGCTATATTAAAAAGAGACTAAAGCTTTTGAAAGCTCTCTTCACACTCGTCAGACCAATTAAATGGAACCTCCTTCTAAGTAAATCTTGTGAAATTAGTAGCAATGGAGGCAAATTTCATGACAAACCTATGATAGTAACTAGCCAGACCCATAGAAATTCAAACCTCCATCACAGAGCTAGACCAAACCCAACTCTTGACTACCTCAATCTTCTGGGGATCTATCATCACCTCTTTCTGTGAAACCACATGGCCTAAAAAGACCATAAAAGGCATCCAATACTCATATTTAGAGAACTTAGCAAGAGTTGCTTCTCCTTTAAAATCCCCCAAACAATACAAAGATGACCTGCATGTTCCTCCTTACTCTTGGAGTAAAAAAAAATGTCATTAATAAAAAAAATCACAAGCGAATCCAAGAAAGACTTGAAAATACCATTCATCAAATGCATGAATGCCGCCAGTGCATTGGTTAACCCATTGGACAACACTAAGAACTCGTAATACCCATATCGAGTCCTAAAAGCTGTCTTGGGTATATCCTTAGGCCGAATCTTTAACTGGTAATAACCTCACCTCAAGTCTATCATGGAGAAAACTGAAGCACCCTAAAACTAGTCAAAAAGATCATCTATTCGGGGCAAGGGATACTTATTCCTGATGGTAACCTTATTCAACTGTCTATAGTCAATACACATTCTCATGTTACCATAATTTTCTTAACGAACAACACTGGAGCACCCCAAGGTAAAGCACTGGGACAAATGAATCCATTATAAATTAACTACTTCAACTAAGTCTCGAATTATCTCTAATGAGCTGAAGCTATTTGATAGGAGGATAGAAATTGGGCGAGTGCCCGACTTCAAGAAAATGGAAAAAGTCAATGTACCAACGGAGGCATACCAGGCAAGTTAGTGGAAAATATCTTATTAAACTCTGATACGATAGGAACTAACTCAATATAGGGGACCTCTGTACTGAAATTCTAATAATGTGCTAGAAAGGCCGAACATCCCCTTCCAACTAGCTTCTTAGCTCAAATAAAAGATATAATTTTCATAGGTCTACACTTATACCTACTTTCCTATTCTAACTTATCCATCTCAGGTATCTTAAAGGTCACAGTCTTAGGAATATAATTCAGAATAACATGATATGGAGATATCCAAGTCATAACCAAGATGATATTATAAACAAGAATATCCAAATGTATCAAATTTACCCAAGTCTGGAAACCCATAAGCATCCCAGAATAAGCACAATACACTTGTGTCCTACTAAAGAGTCTCCAACCAAAGTATATACATACACATGTGAGTTAAGAATATCACAAACCATGTCGAATCTCAAGGTAAATTTAATAGATTCATAAGAATAAGTGGAACCCAAATCAAACAAAACTATAGCCATGCATTCATAGATGAGAATAGTACCTGTAATGACATTATATAAAGCCTCTACCTTAGATTTTCCTGGGAAAGCCATAACAATGAGCTCTATCATCAATTTGGACAACCTCTCTAATAGGATCTATACCTCCTTTCCTTGAATTGACACAACATAGATTTCCACTATGGTCACCCTAATTATTACCCTGTCCATTCTATGGACGACCTCAACCATTAGCTCTGCCAACTTAACCAGCGGGTGCCACAACTCTATTCTGTTGCTTCCCTTGAAAACCAGCCTATATATGAAGACATTTTTTGTTGAAGTGCCCTAAAATACCATAAGTAAAGCAACCTCAATCTAAGGAAGTCCTACTAGCAGGAGAGTATAAAGCCCCTTAGCTTCTCATAACTGAAGATTGTTGAGTTTTAACACCCCAAAAATCCTAGCTAAAATCAGAACCATTCTTCAAGTATGTATAGAACCAAACCCAATGATTTGGAAGTATGAAAAGTGCTTTAGATATGAATTAAATCCATAAGTAACTCCTAGATCATAGTTAAATTCAAAGCTTCCTTACCGATTGAATTCTTGTATAGAATTTTTCTAAAGTCAACTTGAAATGAGTATAACTCATAGATTATGAGAATTTTTTTAGGATTAAGACCTAGAAAAGACATGTTATTTGAGTCTTCTTTCCAACGCATTCTATTTCCTATTAACCCAATTCTAGAGCAAAGAGACACAACCATTTTAGTGAAGCACTATACAATAGTGGGATACCACGACCAATCCAACGACCGTTGGTAGAACCAATGACTTTAGGAGGTTCTCGTCTATGGTAAAAAAAATCACAAATTCCTGAAGGTTGACAAAAATACCTCCTTGGAGATAAAACAGACCAATGACCGTTGGTAGAACCAATGATTGTTGGTGGTAACCATGGTAACAAGGTTACACCAGCTTGGGGATCCAACAACCAAGCAATGAATGATGGTTGGAGGCTCCAATGAGCTGTCCCCTGGCTTGTCAGATGGAGTACTACAAGCTGTCAAAAATAACATCTCAACCCACTACCCAACCAACGATCATTGGTAGATCCAACAACTATTGAAGGGTTCATTTGTCATAATACCCAATTTTTTTAGGGGCACAAAAGTCTTTTCCCATTATTTAACCTCCTATACTATGTCATTAAAGCTATCGTAAGGCTTATTATTAATCCTAAACTACCCCAAATCCCTCATTAACTCATAACTTAGTCGACATTTAGAAATTTGAGAGAAAATAAGTGATTCTCTCCTCTCCATGGCATGAATTAATGTTCATCATTCTTCAAGCACCAAGTCCAAGATATTCACTTCTTGGTATATGTGTTTGATCAATAGTTATACTTTTACTTATTGAGTCCCTAAGTGAATTAAACTCTTCTGTTTAATTCATTTTTCAAAGCTTAGGTTTTCATGAAAGGTATGTGTTTTTTGTATTTCAGTCCCTTGACAAGTATAACCTATAAAAACATATTTTACCATGGAATTTAGTACCTTTATAACATCATATTCATGAACCCTTGGTATATTAATATTTCATGATGTTAGACTTGTGTTATGTAATTCCATATTTCATTTAGATTAAAGACACTATCGTAAATAGTTGCATACTTCAGAGATGGCGGGTTGTGAACACTTGATGACTTAGAGTCTCATAAATTGATATTTGAATATTCATTGCTTTGGTTCCACATGTCTTTGGGTTCTTTCAGATATAGTGTCTACCACTCAGTCTCAGACATCAGTATAATTGTGAGCTACTTAGTTTATTAGTATTATCAATTCTACAAACCGACAGAGTGTTTTTAGATAAAGCATATACAAAATAGTATTTTCAGATAATGCATACTATTAGATTGTTAGTATCTTCAAGAATTAGGATTTAGGGATCAGGTCTAGCCTTATGGATTCCTTCTAAATCTCAGTCCTTACATGCTTCTCTAATGCATTTTACTTCGGCCATCTCATATATCCCATAAACTTACAAGTCTCCATATTCAAAAATACATGATTTAGATATGGATTTTCCTATCATAACTAGAAGCTTCAGCTCATAACAGTAAGAAGCTTGGCATGGACGACATCCAAATACTTCATTAGTACTTTTAAATAGTTTTCCCCAAATATATGTTTCACGATTTGCATGGTCTCTAGAATGCCATTAATGAACGTGCATCAGTTTTCTTATAGAAGTAAAGTTCTCCAATGGTATTGCAGTCAGGTACGACATTCATGATCATGGACAATATTCTCAAGAGCTATCAGTTATATTCAGTTAGAAGTAGTACTTAGCACTGAGTTGGACTAGGGCTCAACATACCCAAGTTCCAGAACTACATGCCATTGTAAGTTTATTTAGCCCTCCTAGTGGGCACATTCTTTTAGTTTAGTGGTACCACATCATATCTGATCAGCCTTAATACCCTGACAAGGTATATGGGGACCTACCAATGGGGATTATACATCAAAATCCATGCCTATCTCACATGGTTATATTTCAGTTAATAGTATCTCTCTCAGTTCAGACTCAAATATTGCATGACCTTGTATTCAGTTTATTCAAAAAAATATTGATCAGTTACATGCTTATTTACTTGGTTATTCCATCACTTTACATTCCTTAGATTCATGTTCTGCTTAGCCTCTTCTTTTCAGCATATTCAGTTATTTAGTATAGTGCATATCTCACATGCTCAATTCATACAAAGTACTAAATTCATACTTTCTTTTGCGCTATAGTGTATTATAATATAGGTTCAGACGTTCAACATCTATCTTGCAATTAGCACGATCTCGTATCATCTCAACAACAGAGTTTGGCGAGTCCTCATTATTTGAGGACTGGTTTTCAGTATTTTACTTCATTATTATTTCAGTTTCAGACAGTTAGAGTTAGCTGGGGACTTGTCCCAGCATCTAACCTTAGTTGAGGCTTTTAGACATAAAAACAGTAAACGTTTAGCTTTATGTTTATGCTAGTTGATTTATATTTTGATTCAAATATTGGATTCCATTGATTACTATTATCATATTCAGGCTTTCACTTCTGCTCAGTATTCATCATTTATATATAGTAATCTTAGTGTTATGCTAAGCCATGAGTTAGATAGGGGTCACTTGTGACTTTAAGCACCATGTTACGACAAGGGGGTATTCTTGGGTCATGAAAAACTTGGTATCAGAGCCAGGTTTAAAGTGTACAACAATATCTAAGGGTCGTGTTAAGTAGAGTCTTTTTCAAGCGTGTAAAGTGCACCACACTTATAAGGAAGAGGCTGCAAAATGTTTTAGGAAAGTCTCATTTTTTTCATGTTCACATCATGCAATAGAGTGTGGACTCTATTTAATATACTTCTAACTTGTGTCTTACATATTTTAGAATATATCCCCTAAAAAAGAGATTGATCGAAAAAATGATCAGAATGGTAACCATTCTGCACTAGTCGGTCAACCTTCAAGTGCTTATATTTCTAATGTAGAGATTCATGATGCCATACAACTGGTGGCTCAGGCTATGATTGTTTAATTAAATCAGTAGGAAATAGTCCTTACAAATACTATTAGTAATAGGAGAAGAAGTGAGAACAAGAGGGTCATGCCAGGGAACGGTAACTCTAAACATTTGAAGATCTCTAGTGGGCACTAATTCTTTTTCCAAATGGTAAGCAAGTCCATCACTATCATTATCTAGTACTATTTCTTTGGCACCCAGGCCTTGTTATTATAAGAAGAGGGGAGCATCTGGCTCTTGTCCTCAGAGAAATGTTGTAAGGGGAAATTCCTACCCCACTTGCAACAAGTGTGGTAAGAACCATATAAGGGAGTGTATGGCAGGCCGTGAAGGTTGTTTTGGCTGTGGTAAACTAGGACACAGTTTAAGAGAGTGTTTGGTAGCTTCAAAGAGGGGCAGGGAAGATTGTTAGAAGGCTCAGTTTACTTTCTCAATAGCCCCTCCAGGTCACCCAATTCAGTAGGGTTCCTATTCTAGCATAGGACGTGGGCAGTAATTGTATAAATCCCATTCACCTTCCAACTAGTCGGGTCAGGATGGATCTTCTAAAGATGAGTCAGGTATGTTTCTAGAGTTTTGCCATCATGCATTTATAGTCCTCCAGACTTTATCCTCCCGTAGTGGTGAATAGTCATAGTTTAGAATAAAGTAGTGAGGGTGGAGAGTAGTTACTGTTGATTGATATACCCCAATATTATCTAATCGGGGTCTAACTTGTAACCCCGGAAGGAAGGATGCTGTATACCTTGACAAGGTTATGAATACTGACTGACATGGATCCACTAAACTGATGTCCAAAGGACTAATGTATTAATCTTTGACTGATGGGTGGCCTTTTAGAACCTACGATGGTGTCGTCGTTCTGGGACTTAGTGACTTCTACTAAAGGTGTCAACCTAACTGACGAGTGAGCCATCATCCTTGCATCCGCTCAGTGCAAAGTACTACTCCAAAAATTAATTTAAGCCGATATACTGACTATCTCAATAATGTTGATGTTCTCAGACTAAAGAATAAAATCTTTATCTAAAAGCATTCTAAATTATATGAACCTTAAGGACTGAGTGTTCAACTAACAATGCATAAGAGCCTAAGTAATCGAGTGTACATAAACCACAATCTTTGAAGAATGAAACTATTCATGACAAATTCTATAATCTAAATAGAATATGGAATTTCTTAACACAAGTCCAAAATCATGAATTATTAGATATATTGAGCGCTCATGGATTAAAAGTACAGAAAGATGCTAAACTTCATGAAAAACATGTATTAAAAACTCATTCATGATAAGAAACTAATGAACAAAAGGAATTCATAATATTCATGAAACCATAGGCTCTGAACAATGAATTAAACTGAGAAATTGAGATAACTTTAGGACTCAATGGGTGAAAGAAAACCCATTAATGAAACCCCACATACCTGGAGGTGAAAACCTAACTGAAATCTTTTGATTTAGAGCCCAAAGTTGAAGAACCCTAATTCTTGCCTTGGAAAAGCAAATCGCCTCTTTTCTTAGATTTTTTGCTAATTGTTGCTTGATGTTTCAAGGAATGATGGATTTGGGGTGTTTTAGCCTTATTAGTAAGCCTTAGAATAGTTAAAATGATGTAGTTTAGGGGTTTAAGTAATTTGAAAAGACTAGAATACCCCTCTAAACTCTTGACTGAAATTTTTGTATCTCATGACAGATGAACCTTCCAGCTGTCGTTGGCTCTACCAACGATCGTTGATTGGCTCATTGGTTGAGGGCTGCTTTTGATGTTTCTCTAGAATCCATCACACGGGCCAAGGAATTGCTCATTGGTCTCTCCAATTATCATTCTTTGGTTGGTTGTTGGATGTCCAAGATGAATCAATATTGAAACCACAATCCCTACAATCGATTGTTGGTCCGACTAATTGTCATTGGTTCCTTTCATTGATATGAGTTATATTTGTCAACTTTCAAGTTTTTGGAGCTGTTTCATGTAGATGAGAGAATAGGATGATCATCCTATCTACAAACGATAATTGTTACAATCGTCATATCTTACTGCTGGATAGTGCTTTACTAAAATGGCCATAACTGCTTGCGCCATAGATGGATTAACGAGAAATCAGATGCATTGGAAAGAAGACTCAAAGAACTTTTATTTTGTGGGTCTTGAGCTCAAAAAATCTTCATATTCTAGGAGTTATCTTATTTGAGGTTGACTCTAGAAAGATTCTTTGCACGAATTTAATCGGTAAGGAATGTTTCAACTTAACTATGAGCTAGGAGTTATATACAACCCTAATTCATGCCGAAAATGCTTATCATGATTCAAAATCATTAAGTTTGGTTCTCTATTTACTTGAAGTATAGTTCTGATCTTTGCTTGGATTTTTGGGGTGTTACAATATCTCCTCCTTGGGGTCATTCAACCCTGAATGAAAACCAACTAAGCTAAGGGGGTAGGGAAAGAGTTGGAATCCTAACACTTATTTCTAGGAGCTGAATGCTGGAATGATAATTGAATCTTTAACTGAAACATGGAATAAACTAGACTCATGAATGCATGTTATGTCATAGGGGGTAACTTTGTGACATGAGACATAGAGAAGAAATAAGGAGGAAATTATTACATCAATATGGAACTAAATTTGAAGAGAAAAAATGGGGATACTTGGTCATCATATCAGCTTCTACTTCCCAAGTAGCTCTATCAACTAGATGATTTCTCCAAAGAACCTCCACTGAAGCGACCTCCTTTTTTCTCAACCTACAAACCTGTCAGTCAAGAATCTAGATTTGGACCTCCTTGTAAGAGAGATTATCTTTCACACCCATACTTTCTGAAGGCACAACTAAAGCTGGATCACTAATGCATTACTTTAACTGGGACAGATGAAACACTAGATGTACTAATGTTAAGTCTGCAGGCAATTCTAACTCATAAGCCATATTGCCAACGTGCCTCAAGATCTTATAAGGACCCACATAGAAAGGTATGAGTTACCTCTATTACCATAACTCTTTGCCCCTTTCATGGGTGAAAATTTAAGTAAACCGAATCACAAATTACAAACTCAAGCTCCTTTCTCCTCATGGATGTATAGGAATTTTGGTGACTCTGAGCTATTTTCATCCTTTTTCTATCAGCTGAACTTTTTCCATAGCCTCGTGGACTGACTTAGGCCTTATGAAAGTATATTTGACAAACTCAAAATAACCAATAGGAGATCTACACCTTCTACTATAAATTCCTTCAAATGGGGCCATCTGAATATTAGAGTGATAACTGTTATTATAGACAAACTCAATCAAGGGCAAGTGATCATCCCAATTACCCTTGAAATCAATCACACAAGATCTTAACATTTCCTCTATGATTTGAATGGTCCGCTCTACCTGGGAATCTGTCTATGGATAAAAAGTTGTACTGAGATGAACTTTGGTACGAAGGCCCTTCTGAAATGTTTTCCAAAATTGAGAAGTAAATTGAGTACCCCTAGCTGAGATGATAGTCAAAGGGAATCCATGAAATTTCACTAACTCCTTAAGGTAGTGTCACGACCCAAATCCCAACGGGGCAGACTGGCACCCGAAGTCGTTGAGGCCCGAGAGAACCAATCTTTACTCATGTACACTCATATGCATGTCTTTTTGTGAATAGCATTCTTTCACATGTAACCTATAAAATACAAATGGCAGAAGTCATGACAACATATGTTATAAATAACTTGGCCGTTAGAGCCATCAAGTCGAAATGGACATACATCTTTTACATTCATTTTCCCACATACGTCTACAAAGCCTCTAACCTATGCATGTACATAATCAACCTACAGTCGGGACAAGTCCCCGCTTTATACAATATTTACAATACCAAAACTATGAACACATATGACTCGAAAAGCTCCGAACAAACTGGAGCCCACCAATGATCCGTGGATGACTCGTAGCCTACAGTGGAGGTCTACTAGCACCTGTGCCTGCAACAAGTAAGGGAAATCCCCCAAGGGGGTAAGTACGAAGAATGTACTGAGTATATAAGGCCATAAGAAACTATATGATACATCAAAACTTTAATGAACTCAAATACAAATGAGTAACCAATATGGATAAGTCACCATTCTTTATGTTGGGAACCATGTGTATTGCTTTCCTTACTTTCTTTGCTTCTTTACTTCTATATTTGTTCATCATCACTTGTGTCACTATGTACCCGGGCCCCGACTGATCAGTGGGTCTTAACATAACATAACGTTATGTTGGGATCGGCTCGAGCTAGGCTTATGCCTCTAGAGCTACCACCCAAAAATCAATACATTGGGCTCGGCTCGAGCTAGGTTATTACCTCTAGAGCTGCCACCCATTGTCACGCCCCGAGTTCCAACGAGGCAGATTGGCACCTGTAGCCGATAAGGCCCAAAAGAACCAAGCTTTGCTTCTACTCATTTGTGTGCATACCATAGGAAACATCACTATCACGTAAGAATATAAAAGGCAAATAACAAAAATCATGGAACATGTAGTGTATATACATATATGAAACTTGGCCGTTGAGGCCATCAAGTCAAAAACAACATGTATCCTCTTACATTCATACACCCACATACGTCTACACAAGCCTCTAATAGATGCATTTACAAGACCAACTGAAATTCGGGACAAATCCCCCGCTTTATACAACATGTACAACTGTGACTCGGAGAAGCCCCGAACAAATTGGTGCTCACCAATGATCCTCGAACAACTGGCAACCTACTGTGGAGGCCTACTAGCACCTGCGCCTGCAGCAAGTAAGGTAAGTCCCACAAGGGATGCCAGTACGAAGAATGTACTGAGTATGTAAGGCTCAAATGAAACTGTATGAATCATAAATACGTCAATGAACGCAATTACAAATGAATAACCAATATGGATAAGTCATCATTTGGTGTTTTGGGAACCATGTATATTGCTTTCATTACTTTCTTTGCTTCTTTGCTTCTATGATTATTCATCTTTGCCTGTGACCTGTGATACCCGGGCCCCGACTGAACAGTGGGTTTTAACATAACATAACGTTATGTTGGGATCGGCTCGAGCTAGGCTTATGCCTCTAAAGCTACTACCCATAAATCAATACATCGGGCTCGGCTTGAGCTAGGTTATTACCTCTAGAGCTGCCACCCATAAACCAACGTATCTCAGGTTCTGCTCGAGCTAGGTTATTACCTCTAGAGCTACCACCTGTCAGGATCGGTCCGAGCTAGGCTTATGCCTCTAGGACTACCCCCTGATCCAATAATCTCTGGATCGGCTTGAACTAGGCTTATGCCTCTAAAGCTGCCACCCATACTCAATCATTAACAACATGTGCAATACTTCATTCTTTACTTTTGAGATTGATATAATGATAGTCATACATTATTAGAAGCTTTGGATCAATAATCGATGAGTGAGAGACATGTGAATAAACATTATTGAAAAACATAACATTATCGGGGACATGGGACCTTTGGAATATTAGTCGATGAACATGAGACATATGAATCACCATTTTTCAATGAGTAGGAAACATGTGATAGCAACAATTGATAAGCGGGAATAGGATACCTTAGAACATTTCGGATTAGAACAACTATTATGTCAATGAGTCTACTATGCTGCATAAGGATACGAAAAGAGTAACCTTAAATACCTTTACTTCCAAGTATGATTACCCAAGCCTATATGTGAACACAATAGTCCAGCTCCTTCCTTACGTTTCACTCTACAATACAAGTACATAATGAAGCTTATGTTAACCACTAGTTATCGTACAAGTGTACAAGCTGACAACAAACTATATGACTGCCGTATAACATCATTTCACCCTTTATAATACAATCCACTACATCAACATACCAACAAAACCATAACATTCCACATATTGACCAAAACATCATACATCAATAGCGTTTCACACCACGTGTACCCTTTATGCTTCCTCATTAGCATTTCGTCTCAATTACCCAATCATCTCGCCTCATAACAACTTTTGAAAAACAATACATACTTAATATAGTCCAACACACCTCCATACGACCCTTTAAAGTCATTAAAACGACACCATAAGTTGATAATTACATCCAAAAAGGGTATAGGGGTCTTAGGGGATCAAATAGATGCGAAAACATACAAAGCCGAAACTGGGGCTGACCTGCGAAGCCACCTGAGCCTGAAGGTGGCTGAGGTGTGCCCACAGATGGCCTTTGGAAGATGCTAGAGGCACCTGCATTGGCATCTGCGCCCGCAGGTTCCCTCGTCTGCGGGGGCGGATGCCCAAATCGACCAAAATGGGTTCTTTTTGGGTCCTTTTGTGTAATACATGGTACAAAGCCATAGGTAAGCCTTTATTTACATATATTTTGTCACTTGGATGCCAAAAAACACTCATGGTTCCATAACCCACATAAACAACACCAAAATCACACTTTTCTTTCAATACGTCACCAAATCCATAAGCAAATTTACAATAACCATTCCAAATTGTTATGTACAAGATCAAAACAAGTTAAGGCTATAATCACATATCACATGTCAATATTGACTCCACCAAGTTCACTTTATTCAATATCACAAGTCTATTTTCAAGTTTACAAGGCAAAACCTTTTTCCGATTGCAAACATAGACAATTTTACACATAGCACACTGTCCAACACTTTTCCATTACAACCAAAATGATCCACACCATCTACAATGCATATAATATATTAAACCATAAATATAAACACTTAAAAAAGCTTACCAAAGAGTGATCTTGGCCCAACAAGTAGTTGCCTTAGGGTTTCTTGAGAGCAAGGAAATGTTGTGAATATTCTAGAAAAAGAATGAGAGTCCAAATGAATTAAAAATATGATTTTATTGATTTATATAGACCCTTTAAAATGATCCTTATCCACACATTTGGTGTGTTTACTTGGTCAATGGAAGAGTAATGGGAGAATTGGTCAAATTTCCATTTTGGGCCATGTCTTCTTATGATTTTTGGGCCTCATTTGGGACCAATGGCACAGCTTATTAATGCCTACAAATTAATGTATAATTCATCAAATCTCTCATGTTTCAATATTTTCATGAATGTTACGGTAGTCAACTAGACTCGGAAACTTACGAGGTGTTACATTCTTCCCTCCTTAGAAATATTCGTCCTCGAATGTTAGTGACATTATTCAATTTAAACCATTACAAATCTTAGGGCATTCTTCATGTTATCATATACATATACTCAATACTTATAAATACTTACTTGTCATTGTTCCGATCTCATGTCGTGAGCTTGTGCTTCCCTTTGAAACAAATGAGGGTACTTGAATTTCATCATTTCTTCAGCTTCCCATGTGACCTCTTCTATTTGCTAATTTCTCCAAAGTACCTTTACGGATGCTATTTATTTATTCCTCAACCTCTTCACTTGTCTATACAGAATGGCAATAGGTATCTCCTCATAGGTAAGATCCTCTGTAACCTGGACATCATCAATAGGAGTAAAATGAAATGGATCCCCTATGCACTTTCGAAGCATCAAAACATGAAATACTGGATGAACTGTGGAGATTTCTTGGGGTAGTGCTAAATCATACACAACTTCTCCTTCTTCAAACCATCCGATTGGTGATCTATATTTCCGCCCATACAAAGCTTCATAAGGTGCCATTTTAATACTTGAATGATAGCTATTGTTGTAAGCAAATTCAATAAGAGTCAAATGGTCATCCCAACTGCCTTGAAAATCTAACGCGCAAGCTCGTAGCATATCTTCAAGTGTTTGGATAGTACGTTCTGCTTGTCTATCAGTCTGAGGATGGAAAGCCGTACTCAGATTCACCTGTGTACCCAAACTCTGCTGAAAAGATCTCCAAAAATGCGCGGTAAACTGAGCTCCCCTGTCTGATATAATGGAGATCGAAATCCCATGTAACCGCACTATTTCTTTAACATACAACCTTGCATAATCCTCAGTTATATAGGTGGTCTTGACTGGTAGAAAATGCTCTGACTTGGTAAACCTGTCCACCATAACCCATATAGAATCAAATTTCCGCAGTGTACGAGGCAAACCTATGATGAAGTCTATATTAATCATATCCCATTTCCAGACTGGAATATTGATACATTGCATGTAACCTCCTGGTTTTTGATGCTCGACCTTTATTTGTTGACAATTTGGGCACTGAGCGACAAATTCTGCAATGTTCTTTTTCATATTTCCCCACTAATACACTTCTTTTAAATCATGGTACATTTTAGTAGCACCCGGATGAATAGAATTGCGTGAATGATGCGCCTCTATCATAATTCGTCTCCTCAGCTCATCCACATCTAGGTACACATACTCTACCTTGGCATTGAAGCACCCCTTCTTGTGTAAGATCAAATGCCTTTGTCAAATTCTTTTGTACATTTCTTTTAACTGCAATAACATAGGATCTGCAAACTACTTCTCTTTCACTTCAACTATCAATAAGGATTCAGCCGCATTTTGTACAATAATCCCTTCATCTGAGGATTCAAGAAGACGAACCCCCAAACTGGCTAATTGATATAGGTCTTTGATTATCTCTTTCTTTTTCGTCAATTGGCCACTACTGACTCCTGTTGCCTTGCGGCTCAATGCATCAGCCACTATATTTGCTTTTCCTAGATGGTATAGAATATCAATATAATAATCTTTCAATAGCTCCAGCCATCTTCGTTGCCTCAAATTGAGTTCCTTTTGCTTAAAGATACACTGTAAACTTTTGTGATCGGTATAGATATCAACATGAACTCCATACAAATAATGACGCCATATCTTTAAAGCAAATACCACCACTGCTAATTCAAGATCATGTGTGGGATAGTTTCTTTCATGTGGCCGCAACTGTCGTGAGGCATATGCTATGACATTACTGTGCTACATCAGTACACATTCGAGGCCAACCTCAAAAGCATCACAACACACTGCATAACCTTCGGTGCCTTCGGGGAAGTACTAAAACTGGTGTGCAGGTTAATTTATCTTTCAGCTCTTGAAAAATTTTCTCACACGCATCATTCCATTAAAATTTAACTGCCTTGTGTGTAAGCTTCATTAGAGGTGCAGCAATGGAAGAAAAACCTTCCACAAATCTTCTATAATACCCTGCTAATCCAAGAAAACTACGAATCTCTGTAGGTGTCATAGGTCTTGGCCAATTTTTCACCGCTTCAATCTTCTGTGTATCAACCTGTATTCCTTTATCTGACACAATGTGACCCAAGAATGCGACTGATTTTAGCCAAAACTCACACTTGGAGAACTTTGCATACAACTTACGCTCACGGAGAATCTGTAACACCTGCCGTAAGTGATTAGCATGGTCCCCTGGTAATCTTGAATAAACCAGGATGTCATCTATAAATATCATCATGAACATGTATAGAAATGGCTTAAACACTCTATTCATCAAATCCATGAACACAGCTGGTGAATTTGTTAGTCCAAATGACATAACTAAAAATTTATAATGGCCATACCGTGTTCGAAAAGCTGTCTTGGGTACATCTTCTTCTCTAACTCTGACTTGATGGTAACCCAACCTCAAGTCAATCTTTGAAAAAAAACTTGGCACCCTTTAACTGATCAAACAAATTGTCAATTCGAGGGAGGGGATATTTGTTCTTGAGCGTTACCTTATTAAATTGCCGATAGTCAATGCACATTCTCAACGTGCCATCTTTCTTCCGTAAAAATAATACCAGTGCACCCCACGGGGACATACTCGGCCTGATAAAGCCCTTGTCCAACAAATCTTTCAATTGCTCCTTCAATTCACGCAATTCTGCTGGAGCCATTCTATACGGAGGAATAGAGATAGGCTGAGTGCCTGGAATCACATCAATGCCAAACTCTACTTCTCATTTTGGGGGGAAGCCTGGAAGATCTTCTGGAAATACATCAAGATATTCATTGACTACTGGAACCGACTGTAGAGTTAGTGGTTCCACATCATTATCTTTCACTCGTACTAAGTGACATATGTACCCCTTGGCAATCATTTTCCTTGATTTCAAATTGGAAATAAATTTTCCTCTTGGTGCCCCTACATTACCCTGCCATTCGAGGACATTTTCTTGTAGAAAACAAAATTTCACCTTCTTGGCCCGGCAATCTACCGTGGCATAACAAGAAGCTAACCAATCCATTCCCATTATCACATCAAAATCCACCATGTCTAGTTCAATGAGATCGGCCTGTGTATCATGACCACACAGTTACCACACAATTACGATATAGTTGTCTTGGAACAATATATTCACCAACCGGTGTAGACACTTCAATTGACTTACTTAAAAATTTTGTTGCCTTTGCAAATTTTGCAGCAATTAAGGGAGTAACATATGACAATGTAGAACCCGGATCAATTAATGCATATACATTGTACGAAAATATGGATAATGTACCTTTGACGACATCAGGAGAAGCCTCTGAATTCTGTAGGTCCACTAAAGCATAAGTGCGATTCTGGACCCCACTAGTACTGGCTGCTCTTTGGCACCTCTACCATGACCAACAGAATGGACACCTTGGCCTAAAAAAGGGATCGATGATGATGACGCGATAGCCGATCCTTCCAGTCATACCATACCACCCATGCTCCTCTGGGGACACTCTTTCATCATGATCCCCGTCATACCGCACCAGAAGCAAGCATTTGTCCCCAATAGGCATGTATCTGCATGAATATGTCCGCAGTGCTGACACTGCTGACGGGGAAAACCTGTTGCCTGTGATTGGTGAACCCCACTGCTCTGCCCAGATGGACCACCTCTAGACCCTCGAAATTGAGAGTGAGCACCTGCTATGGAATAAGAGAATGATGGTCTAGGCAGTCTGGGAAACATACGAGGCCTAGATCCTCCTTGGGACATCGTAGATGGTCCCATAGGTCTAGCCTTTTTGGACTGTCCTCTATCAAATTCATGTACCCTTCTTCTCTGTCTTTGATCTTCCATTTTCTGGGCGAAGGCTTGTATTCTAGCTATGTTCATATCCTTATTCAAGGCAGCAATGGTGCAATCCTTTACCAAATATGGCTCTAATCTGTCCACGTATCGATGGACTCTGTCTGTCATTGTAGCTACCACATTTGGAGCATATCGAGCCAAGGAATTAAACTGAAGACTATATTCTCGAACACTCATGTTCCCTTGACGTAAATTCAGAAACTGGTTTGCACGTGCCTCCCGAACCTCATATGGGAGGTAATGATCAAGGAATGTTGTTTTAAATTCTTCCTAATTTTGTGGCGTTACACCGATACCACGAGACTTCATCCAATCTTCATACCACAATATCGCTTCACCCTTCAATCTATAAGCCGCAAGTTCAACTGTTTCAACCCCAGTCACGTGTATAACTTCTAAAGCCCTCTGGATTTGATCCATGAAGTCTTGTGAATCTGCTTTCGGATCTGACCCAGTGAATATAGGAGGGTCCAGTTTCAAAAAATCTTGTGTTTTGCGACTCGCCACTCTAGCCGCATCATCCTCATTTGTCGTCGGACCAGCTCGTCCTTGACTTTGTGCTGCCACTAACTGAGTCAACATATGTACTGCATTTCTTAGATCCTGATCTGTGGAGTTCATTGGCGGTTCTGCGGGTACTTCTCTACCGACTGGCTCTTCCGGAGCTGGATAAGTAGAAGAAGACCGCGATGAAATTTCAGCATTTGCTCCACCTTGACTAGCTTGGTCAGGTGGTAATCTATTCATTCCTTCTTCAGCAGGCATATCTACCTGCTTACCTTTGCCTCTACCTCTTCTTGTGATCGGCATTGTTACTATATCAAAGAAAATCAATTCCAATGGTTAGATACGATTCTGCTTACCATATTGGCTCTATTGCACGATCTAGAAGTGAAGAACAGAAACAACATCCTAAATGTCCCGTAGCCTTCTACTTATAAACGTGGTGCACAACACATCAATAAGTAAGACTCTACTCAGACACGGCTTTGTAGACACCCTTAAAATGACCTGCTCTGATACCACTTTTGTCACGCCTCGAGTTCTAACGAGGCGGATTGGCACCCATAGCTGATAAGGCCCGAGAAAACCAAGTTTTGCTTCTACTTATTTGTGTGCATGCCATAGGAAACACCACTATCACGTAAGAACATAAAAGGCAAATAACGAAAATCATGGAACATGTAGTATATACATATATGAAACTTGGCCGTTGAGGCCATCAAGTCACAAACGACATGTATCTTCTTACATTCATACACCAATATATATCTACACAAGCCTCTAAAAGATGCATTTACAAGACCAACTGAAAGTCGGGACAAATACCCCGCTTTATAGAACATGTACAACTGTGACTCGGAGAAGCCCCGAACAAATTGGTGCTCACCAATGATCCGCAAACAACTGGCAACCTACTGTGGAGGCCTACTAGCACCTACACCTGTAGAAAGTAAGGTAAGTCCCACAAGGGACGTCAGTACGAAGAATGTACTGAGTATGTATGGCTCAAATAAAACTGTATGAATCATAAATACGTCAATGAACGCAATTACAAATGAATAACCAATATGGATAAGTCATCATTTTGTGTTTTGGGAACCATTTATATTGCTTTCATTACTTTCTTTGCTTCTATGATTATTCATCTTTGCCTGTGACCTGTGATACCCGGGCCCCGACTGAACAGTGGGTTTTAACATAACATAACGTTATGTTAGGATCGGCTCGAGCTAGGCTTATGCCTCTAGAGCTACCACCCATAAATCAATACATCAGGCTCGGCTTGATCTAGGTTATTACCTCTAGAGCTTCCACCCATAAACCAACATATCTCAGGTTCTGCTCGAGCTAGGTTATTACCTCTAGAGCTACCACCTGTCAGGATCGGTCCGAGCTAGGCTTATGCCTCTAGGACTACCCCCTGATCCAACAATCTCGGGATCGGCTTGAGATAGGCTTATGCCTCTAAAGTTGCCACCCATACTCAATCATTAACCATATGTGCATTACTTTATTCTTTACTTTTGAGATTGATACAATGATAGTCATACATTATTAGAAGCCTTGGATCAATAATCTATGAGTGAGAGACATGTGAATAAACATTATTGAAAAACATAACATTATCGGGGTCATGGGACCTTTGGAATATTAGTCGATGAACATGAGACATATGAATCACCATTGTTCAATGAATAGGAAACATGTGATAACAACAATTGATAACCGGGAATAGGATACCTTAGAACATTTCAGATTGGAACAACTATTATGTCAATGAATCTACTATGCTGCAGAAGGATACGGAAAGAGTAACCTTAAATACCTTTACTTCCAAGTATGATTGCCCAAGACTATATATGAACACAATAGTCCAGCTCCTTCCTTACGTTTCACTCTACAATACAAGTATATAACGAAGCTTACGTTAACCACTAGTTATCGTACAAGTGTACAAGCTGACAAAAAACTATATGACTGTCGTATAACGTAATTTAACCCTTTATAATACAATCCACTACATCAACATACCAACAACACCATAAAATTCAACACATTGACCAAAACATCATACATCAATAGCATTTCACACCACGTGTACCCTTTATGCTTCCTCATTAGCATTCCGTCGCAATTACCCAATCATATTGACTCATAACAACTTATGAACAACAATACATACTTAATATAGTCCAAAAAACCTCCATACGACCCTTTAAAGTCATTAAAATGATACCACAAGTTGATAATTACATCCAAAAAGGGTATAGGGGTCTTCGGGGATCAAATAGATGCGAAAACATACAAAGCCAAACCTGGGGCTGACCTGCGAAGACACCTGTGCCCGCAGGTGACTGAGGTTCACCCACAGGTGCCCTTTGGAAGATGCCAGAGGCACCTGCATTAGCATCTGCGCCCGCAGGTGCCCTCGTCTGCAGGGGCGGATGCCTATATTGGCCAAAATGGGTTCTTTTTGGGTCCTTTTGTGTAATACATGGTCCAAAGCCATAGGTAAGCCTTTGTTTACATATATTTGGTCACTTGGATGCCAATAAACACTCATGGTTCCATAACGCACATAAACAACCCCAAAATCACACTTTCCTTTCAATACGTCACCAAATCCATAAGCAAATTTACAATAACCATTCCAAAAAGTTATGTACAAGATCAAAACAAGTTAAGGCTATAATCACATATCACATTTAAATATTGACTCCACAAAGTTCACTTCTTTCAATACCACAAGTCTATTTTCAAGTTTACAAGGGAAAACCTTTTTCCGATTGCAAACATAGACAGTTTTACACATAGCACACTGTCCAACACTTTTCCAATACAACCAACATGATACACACCATCTCCCATGAATATAATATATTAAACCATAAATATAAACACTTACCAAATCTTACCAAAGAGTGATCTTGGCCCAACAAGTAGTTGCCTTAGGGTTTCTTGAGAGCAAGGAAATGTTGTGAATATTCTAGAAAAAGCATGAGAGTCCAAATGAATTAAAAATATGATTTTATTTCTTTATATAGACCCTTTATAATGAACCTTATCCACACATTTGGTGTGTTTACTTGGTAAATGGAAGAGTAATGGGAGAATTGGTCAAATTTCCATTTTCGGGCCATGTATTCTTATGATTTTTGGGCTTTATTTGGGCCCAATGGCACAAGACTTATTAATGCCCACAAATTAATGTATAATTCATCAAATCTCTCATGTTTCAATATTTCCATGAATGTTACGGTAGTCAACTAGACTCGTAAACTTACGGGGTGTTACCCCCATAAACCAATATATCAGGTTAGGCTAGAGCTAGGTTCTTACCTCTAGAGCTACCCCCTGTCAGGTTCAGTCCGAGCTAGGCTTATGACTCTAGGACTACCCCCTGATCTAATAATCTAGGGATTGGATTGAGCTAGGCTTACGCCCCCAAAGCTACCACCCATACTCAAACATTAACCACATATGCAGTACTTCATTCTTTACTTTTGAGATTGATACAAAGATTGTCATAACATTATTTGAATCCTTGGATCAATAATCAATGAGTGAGAGGCAGGTGAATAAACATTATTGGAACTTTGGAACATTAGTCAGTGAATATGAGACATGTGAATCACAATTGATCAATGAGTAAGAAACATGTGATAATAACAATTGGTAATCGGATATAGGATACCTTAGAGCATTTCAGAATGGAACAAATAAAATGTCAATGTGACTACTATGTACTGCAGAAGGATACAGATAGAATAACCTTACATACCTTATCTTCCCAATATGAACATACAATCCTAAATGTGCATACAATAGTCCAGCTCCTTCCTTACGTTTCACTCTATAACACAAGTATATAACAGAGTTTACATTAACCACCAACTA
This sequence comes from Capsicum rhomboideum, assembly GCA_031232105.1. NCBI lineage: Eukaryota > Viridiplantae > Streptophyta > Magnoliopsida > Solanales > Solanaceae > Capsicum > Capsicum rhomboideum. The sequence goes on from CP124714.1 coordinate 126,751,623, forward strand.
CCTTATAAATGCTTATAACGATAATGAGTTACATAATTGCCTTAACATGACATTTTCCCCTTGACAATACCATTTATGAAATTATCATACCAATAATACCACAACATTCCATACATTGACCAATACATCATAAACCAATAGCATGTCACACCAAGTTCATACTTTACACTTCTCCATTACCACAACATCACAATTACTCCATCTAGTCACCTCAATACACGTCATAACAACATATCGACAATAATCCCACAATTTATACTCATAGAAAAATAACAAGTTAAGGAACATAACCACACCATACATGTTGATATTTCATCCATACCATGCACTTTCAACAACACCTCAAGTCCTTTTTCAAGTTTAAATAACAAGGATAGCACATCCTTAGCAAAAAGCAAAAGTTCACTATTCAATACTTTTAGGCATAACCATAATGATTTAAATACTCTCCCATGCATATAGTATATTAATCCATGAGAATATACACTTACCAAAGCTTAAGAAATGATGATCTTTCCCAAGAGATGACTTAGGGTTTGAAGTGAAGAGAAAATATCTCCTTTTGGTTTCTTGGAAAAGTCTAGAAATACATGTGTGTTATAATGAATAAAATCTGATTTTTGGTGCCTTTTATAGGCCCTTGAAGTCATCCTTATCCATTTGGCTCAATAATTGATTAGTCAAAGCAAGAATGGGTCATTTGACCCATTGGGCCATGTCTTTTAATTCATTTTGGGCCTTTCTTTGAGCCCATTAACACATATCAACTTATACTACCAAATTCAATGTGTAATCCATCATATATCTCTTGTTTAAATAATTCCATAAGTGTCACGACAATATTCAACTCACGAGACTCATAGTCGTAGCCTCGATCTCCAAATAAGAAATTCTAGCCACTTATGGCTTAATTGAACATAAAAGGGTAAAAACGTAATTTAGATGCTAACTTCGCCCAAGAATAGTCTTACCAAGATTGAAAAATTATATAATGACCCAAGAATCACATTTATAGGCTCGTGGTTGGCGAAAAAATTTGGCAAAAAGCACCCCGACACACCCCCGGGCGCCCCTTGGACTTAAAAAAATTTCCAACTTTCGAAAGGTGTGCAGGGGCGGCCTGGTACGCTGCCTGGCATGCCCCCTTGCTGTATGTGGCACAATAAAATAGCCCAGAGCGGCCTGGCATGCCCCTGGGCGTGCCTTGACCATTTGTTTTGAAAATTTTCCTTTCTTCGACTTTTCTTTGCGGATTCGTTTAAATACTTCAAGTTCAACTATTTAGCTTACTTCTTAGCATTAAAACCCTTTGTTTGGAGGTCGTTAAAGCCTCACTTATCACTCCCAAAATGTTCCCAAAAAGTTTCAAACTCCTCCTACAAGAGTTAGTCACCTTGACTAGTACGATATCAACTGTTCCATCCAAACCCAGTGCAACACACATACTTAATGATCTCGAAGCTAAAGTTTATAAATACACCCTAAGTCACCAATCCATCAAATTAGGGTCGGGGATGTACGGGGTGTTACATCCTTCCCCCCTTAGAAACATTCATCCTCGAATGTTAGTAACATTGTCTCATTGTAATAACTTAAGTCGAATTGAATCCTTCACATTATCATATACACACATAATACTTGTAAAGACTTACTTATTATTACTCCAATTCTGTATGTTGAACTTTTTCTTTGGTGTACAACCATTAGGAGTACTTTAGATTTCATTATTTCTTTGGTTTCCCTTGTGATTTCTTCTACGTGCTAATTTCTCCAATAGTGCCTTTACGGAAGCTACTTCTTTATTTCTCATTGCTTTCGCTTATCGATCTAGAATAGTAAGCAGTACCTCTTAACATGTGAGATCTTCCGTAACTTGTATATCTCCACTAGGAGCAATACAGGATAATCTCCTATACACTTTCAAAGCATCGAATATGAAATACTGAATGAACTGTGAAGAGTCTTCCGTAACTTGTATATCTCCACTAGGAGAAGTACGGGATAATCTCCTATACACTTTCAAAGTATCGAATATGAAATACTGAATGAACTGTGAAGAGTTCTTGGACTAGTGCTAATAGATACGCCATTTTGCCCAAATCTTTGGACAATTTTCCTTTCTTTCCGAATCTCATTATTTTTTTCATTGGTGACACTGTCAAAATAACTAATCACCTATGGCACCTTTTAATTCCCTTCTTCTAATATCGGCATATGATTTGTATTGACTTTGGGCCATTTGTATCTACTGTTATATCACCTTCACTTTCTCTATAGCTTGATGAACAAAATCTGACCCGAGCAAAGCAAATTTCATCAACTGTAACCCATCCAATTGATGATCTATATTTTATTTCATATAAAGCATCGTAAGGTGCCTTTTGATACTTTTATTGTAAGCAATTTCAATAAACGATAGATGTTCATCCCAACTACCTTTAAAGTCCAATGTACAAACTCGTGGCATATCTTCAAACGTTCATATAATACGCTCTGTTTGTCCATCCATCTAAGGATGACAAGCCATACTTATATCCACTTGTGTACCCATGCTTTACTGAAAAGACTTTCAACACTGTGTAATAAAGTAAGCTCTCCAGTTTGATATAATAGTGAGTGGAATCCCATGTAATCGTACTATCTCTGTAATATACAACTTTGCATAATGTTCAGCTGTATTGGTGGTCCTAATTGGTAGGAAATACACTGACTCGGTAAGCCTGTTAACTATTGCCTATATGGAATCGACCTTCGCAGTGTACGAGGCAACCTTGTGATTAAATCCATGTTATTCATGTTCCACTTCCAAACTGGAAGGGTAATACATTGTATAAAACATGCAGATTTCTGATGCCATACTGTTAATCAGTGACCACTTGGACATTGAGCTACAAGTTCTACAATGCGCTTCTTATGTAACCTTACCAAGACATCTCTGCTAAACCATGGTACATTTTGGTTGCTTTCGAATGAATAAAATACCGTGAACGATGTTCTTCTGTCATAATTCATTTCCTTAACTCGTCTATACCCGGTACACACAATCTACTTTGGCGTTAAAGTACTCCCCCTTGTGTTTGCTCAAATACCTTTGTCGAACTTTGCTGTACATTTTTTTTCAATTGAACTAAAAATAGGATTTACATATTGCTTTTCCTTTATCCCAGATACCAATGAAAATTTTGCCACATTTGACACTATAATTCTTTCACCTGAAGTTTTATACAAGTAGTGGTGCCATCTGTTACAAGTAATTGTCACAACTGTTAACTTAAAATCATATATGGAATAATTTCTCTTATGTGGACACAATTGTCTTAAGGCTTATGCTATTAGATTGTCGTGCTGCATGTATACACATCTTACACCAACTTTTAAAACATCACAATACACTGCATACTCTTATGTGCCTTTAGGAGGTACTAGTACAGGTGTAGGAGTCAATTTATCTTTCATCTCTTGCAAACTTTTCTCACATACATCATTCCGCTGAAACTTAGTTACTTGGTGTGTTAGCTTTGTTAAGGGTAATGGCAGAAAGCCTTTTTAACAATTCTTCTGTAATAACAGGCCAACTCAAGGAAGCTACGAATTTTTGTAGGCGTCGTAAGCCTTGGCCACTTCTTTTGTGTATATTAATTCTTATTCCTTCATTCTATACAATGTGTCCTAAGGACGATATGGATTGTGACCAAACTTGCATTTAAAGAACTTGCATATATCTTACGGTTACGAAGAATTCGTAACACCTGTCACAAGTGATTAGCATGTTCCTTTTGTAATCTTGAGTAATCTAGTATAACATCTAAAACATTATCACGAATACGCTTAGCGATGGCTTAATCACCCTAATTATCAAACCCATCAATGTAGCTGGTGCATTTGTTAGCCCAATTGGCATAACTACGAATTCATAACAACCACACCTCTATTTTGGGTGTCTTTATTTTCTCTGATCCTTACTTGATGATCTCCTGACCTTAAGTCAATCTTTAGGAAGAATTTGGCACCCTCTAACCGATCAAATAAGTCATCAACTCCGGGTAGAAGACATGTATTCTTCATTGTCACCTTATTCGGTTGCCGATAGTAAACACATATTCTCAATGTGCCATTTTTTTGTACTATGAACACTGATGCACCCCAAGGGAACATACTAGGTCGTATGAATCCCTTGTTCATCACATCTTTTAAAGTTTCCTTTTTTTTTTCTAATTTCCGTAACTCTGCCGGGGCCATGCTATATAAGGAAATAAAAATGGGTTGAGTACCTGACGTCACATTAATACCAGCACAAACATCAAGGAATTTATTTACCACCAGAACTGATTGAAGAGTTGGTGGCGTCACATCAGTATCTTTCACTCTTATTAAGTGACATATGTATCCCTTAGAGTATCCTTTTCTTTGCTTTACGATGGGGAATAAATTTTCCTCTTGGTGCCCCCACATTTCCCTGGCCATTCAAAAACATTCCTTTGGGGAAAACGACAATATAACTTCTTAGTTCGGCAATCTACTATGGCGCAATCCCTTTATAACAACAAAATTCCACTATTTCCAGCTCAATAAAATCAACCAGTGTCTCACGACCACAAAAAATTACTATGCACTTATGATATACTCTTTTAACTACAATAAATTCACCATCTGATGTATAGACTTCATGTGACATACCTAGTAATTCTGGTGTTCTTTTGAATTTTCAGCAATTAATGAAATAACATATGCTAGTGTCGAATATGGGTCAATCAATACGTATACAGTACCTTTAGCTACATCAGAAGAAGCCTCATTTTGTGGCCCGACATACCACACCAATAACAAACATTCGGCCCCAACCGACATTCACCTAGATGATAACTTCCGTAACACTAACACGGCTGACGAGGAGATTTCGATTAGTTCCTATTTTCTACGTTCTTGCACTTGATACCCCATTGCCCATGAATCCTGAATCTCATTTTTTTTTTATTTTTGTGCCCAAACCGATTGTCTCTAAACCCTTGGGATCGAGGTAGAACATTTACTATAGACTAAGGACTAAGGAAATAATGGTTATGCAGTCTGTTAAACACCCAAGACCTAAATTCTCCTTGGGAGGCCATGAACTGTCCCATAGGTCTGGCCCTCTTTGACGACCCTTCTTCAAATATTTTTGTCCTTTTCTGTTGCCTCTGATCCTTCATTATCTGTGCAAAAAGCATGTATTCTGGATATATCCATATCTCTTTTCAAGGCTGCAATAGTACAATCCATCTGTCCACAAATCGATACACTCTATCGGTCATAATAGCTACCACATTTGGAGCATACCCATCCAAAGAATTAAACCGAAGACTGTACTTTCTGACACTCATAGTCCTTTGGCAAAGATTTAACAATTGGTCCGCATGAGCTTTTCGGACCTCATATGGGAGGTACTGGTCAACGAATGCCGTTTAAATTCCTTCCAACTAGCTGGAAGTACATCAATACACAGTCACTTGCATAACATCTAAAGCCCTTTTGATTTGGTCTATAAAGTCCTGTGGGTCTTCATTCAGATCCGACCCGGTGAACATGGGAGGGTTTAATTTTATAAAATCATGTGTTCGACGACTAGCTGCCCTAGCCGCACCATCATCACTCATCATTGGGCCAGCTTGCCCGTGACATGGTACATCAACTATCTGAGTCAACATATGCACAACATTTCTTAAATCCTATTCAGTGGTATTTATAGGTGGTTCTGCGGGTACTTCTCTACCTTTTGGCTAAGAGAAACCCGTATTGCAAATTCCATGTCAGCCCTACCTTGACTAGCTTGGTCAGGTGGTGATTTACTCATTTCTTCTTCGGCAGACATATCAACCTGCTTACCTTTACCCTTATCTTGTCTGATAATCAGCATTTGACTATGCAAAAGAAAACCAATGTCAATGCGTACATATGCGTCCACCTACAACTTTGGCTCTATTGCACGATCTAAAAGTGAAGAAAAGAAACAACTCCTAAATGTCCCGTAGCCTCCTACTTATCAATGTGGCGCACAACACATCCATAAGCAAGACTCTACTCAGACACGACTTTGTAGACACCCTTAGGACGACCTGCTCTGATACCACTTTTGTCACGACCCAAATCCCAACGGGGGGGACTAGCACCCGAAGCCGTTGAGGCACGAGAGAACCAATCTTTACTCATGTACACTCATATGCATGTCTCTGTGTGAATAGCATTCTTTCACATGTAACTTATAAAATACAAATGGCAGAAGTCATGGCAACATATGTTATAGATAACTTGGCCGTTAGAGCCATCACGTCAAAATGGACATACATCTTTTACATTCATTTTCCCACATACGTCTACATAGCCTCTAACCAATGCATGTACTTAATCAACCTACAGTCGGGACAAGTCCCCTCTTTATACATTATTTACAATACCAAAACCATGAACATATATGACTCAGAAAGCCCCGAACCAATTAGAGGCCACCAATGATCCGCGGATGACTCGTAGCCTACAGTGGATGTCTACTAGAACCTGTGCCTGCAGCAAGTAAGGTAAATCCCCCAAGGGGGTTAGTACGAAGAATGTACTGAGTATTTAAGGCCATAAGAAACTATATGATACATAAATACTTCAATGAACTCAAATACAAATGAGTAACCAATATGGATAAGTCACCATTCTTTATGTTGGGAACCATGTGTATTGCTTTCCTTTCTTTCTTTGCTTCTTTACTTCTATGTTTGTTCATCATCACTTGTGTCACTATGTACTTGGGCCCCAACTGATCAGTGGGTCTTAACATAACATAACGTTATGTTGGGATCGGCTCGAGCTAGGCTTATGCCTCTAGATCTAACACCCATAAATCAACACATTGGGCTCGAATCGAGCTAGGTTATTACCTCTAGAGCTGCCACTCATAAACCAATATATCAGGTTCGGCTTGAGCTAGGTTCTTACCTCTAGAGCTACCCCCTGTCAGGTTCAGTCCGAGCTAGGCTTATGCCTCTAGGACTACCCCTGATCCAATAATCTCGGGATTGACTTGAGCTAGGCTTATGCCCCCAAAGCTACCACCTATACTCAAACATTAACCACATATGCAGTACTTCATTATTTACATTTGAGATTGATACAATGATTGTCATAACATTATTTGAAGCTTTGGATCAATAATCAATGAGTGAGAGGCAGGTGAATAAACATTATTGGAACTTTGGAACATTAGTCAGTGAATATGAGACATGTGAATCACAATTGATCAATGAGTAGGAAACATGTGATAATAACAATTGGTAACCGGATATAGGATACCTTAGAGCATTTCGGAATGTAACAAATAAAATGTCAATGTGACTACTATATGCTGCAGAAGGATACGGATAGAATAACCTTAAATACCTTATCTTCCCAATATGAACATACAATCCTAAATGTGCATACAATAGTCCAACTCCTTCCTTACGTTTCACTCTATAACACAAGTACATAACGGAGTTTACATTAACCACCAACTACCTTATAAATGCATATAACGATAATGAGTTACATAATTGCCTTAACATGACATTTCCCCCTTGACAATACCATTTATGAAATTATCATACCAACAATACCACAACATTCCATACATTTACCAATACATCATAAACCAATAGCATGTCACACCAAGTTCATACTTTACACTTCTCTATCACCACAACATTACAATTACTCCATCAAGTCACCTCAATACACGTCATAACAACATATCGACAATAATCCCACAATTTATACTCATAGAAAAGTAACAAGTTAAGGAACATAACCACACCATACATGTTGATATTTCATCCATACCATGCACTTTCATCAACACCTCAAGTCCTTTTTCAAGTTTAAATAACAAGGATAGCACATCCTTAGCAAAAAGCAAAAGTTCACTATTCAACACTTTTAGGCATAACCATAATGATCTACATACTCTCCCATGCATATAGTATATTAATACATGAGAATATACACTTACCAAAGCTTGAGAAATGATGATCTTTCCCAAGAGATGACTTAGGGTTTGAAGTGAAGAGAAAATATCTCCTTTTGGTTTCTTGGAAAAGTCTAGAAATACATGTGTGTTATAATGAATAAAATCTGATTTTTGGTGCCTTTTATAGTCCTTTGAAGTCATCCTTAGCCATTTGTCTCAATAATTGATTAGTCAAAGCAAGAATGGGTCATTTGACCCATTGGGCCATGTCTTTTAATTCATTTTGGGCCTTCCTTTGAGCCCATTAACACATATCAACTTAGCCCACCAAATTCAATGTGTAATCCATCATATATATCTTGTTTAAATAATTCCATAAGTGTCACAACAATATTCAACTCACGAGACTCTTAGTCATAGCCTCGATCTCCAAATAAGAAATTCTAGCCACTTATGGCTTAATTGAACATAAAAGGGTAAAAACGTAATTTGGATGCTAACTTCGTCCAAGAATAGTCTTACCAAGATGGAAAAATTATATAATGACCCAAGAATCACATTTATAGGCTCGTGGTTGGCGAAAAAATTCGGCTAAATGCACCCCGGCACGCCCCCGGGCGCCCCTTGGACTTAAAAAAATTTCCAACTTTTGGAAGGTGTGCAGGGGCGGCCTGGTACGCTGCCTGGCATGCCCCCTTGCTGCCTGTGGCACTAAAAAAATAGCCCAAAGCATCCTTGCACGCCCCTGGTCACGCCTGGCCTATTTCTTTTGAAAATCTTTCTTTCTTTGACTTTTCTTTGCGGATTCGTTTAGATACTTCAAGTTCAACTCTTTAGCTTACTTCTTAGCATTAAAACCCTTTGTTTGAGGTCGTTCAAGCCTCACTTATCACTCCCAAAATGTTCCCAAAAAGTTTCAAAGTCCTCCTACAAGAGTCTAGTCACCTTGACTAGTACGATATCAAATGTTCCATCCAAACCCAATGCAACACACGTACTTAATGCTCTCGAAGCTAAGGTTTATAACTACACCCTAAGTCACCAATCCATCAAATTAGGGTTGGGGATGTACGGGGTGTTACAGGTAGAGTGTAGCATAGTCCTTGTCTATATCTGAAGTGTTAACTGGTAGGAAATGCACTGACTTAGTCAATCGATTCATAATGACCAAAATAGAATTATGATATCAGCTACTACGAGGCAACCCTGTAATGAAATCCATGTTCACTACTTCCCACTTCAAAGTAGGAATATTGATATCCTGAGTCAAATCACCAGGTCTCTGGTATTTAACCTTATCATTATTATAATTTTGACACTTATCCACAATTATGTGATATCCATTTTCACTCCATTCTACCAATAGAGTTCTCGTACATCACGGTACATATTAGTGGCTCTTGGGTAAATAGAATACCGAGAAATGTGAGCTTTGGTTAGTATCCTCTATCTTAATTCATCAACATCTATAACACAAAGTCTACCATAACAACGAAGAACACCATCTCCCCTTTAGGAGAAAACCTTAACTTTTTGACTTTGGACAACTTTCTTCAACATAAGCAAAATAGGATCACTATCTTTCTTCTCTTTCACCTTAGTTATTAAAGAAGACTCTGAACTATTCTAAACTAAGATATTACCTTTGGATGAATCAACTAAACTGAACTCCCAATCTAGAAAGCCTGTGAACCTCGCAAACTAACTCATTTTTCTCATCCTCTACACGAGCAACACTTTCTATAGACAGCCTTCTATGAGCGTCAACCATAATATTGTATTTACCTTTATAGTACAAGACACCCATATCATAGTCCTTTAATAATTCTAGCCATCTCCTCTAATAAAGATTTAGTTTTTTCTGATTGAACACACACTAAAGGCTCTTGTGATCTGTGAACACATCTATATGAACCATAACGATAATGCCTCCAAATCTATAAGGTAAAAACAATTGTTGCCAACTCAAGATCATGAGTCGAGTAATTCTTCTCATGAGGTTTAAGATGTCAAGAGGTATATGCTATAACCTTGCCATGCTATATCAACACACAACCAACGTCAACTCTAGAGGCATCTCAAGAAACCATAAACCCATCTGAACCCTCTAGAAGAGTCAAAATTAGAGAAAAGATGATTCAAGCCTTCAATTCCTAATAATTCTTTTTGCAAGAATTGGACCACTGAAACTTGACTTTTTTCTAAGTTAATTTAGACATAGAAAAGCCTATAGATGAAAATCCTTCAACAAACCATTTGTAGTAACAGGATAAACCCAAAAAACTCCTACTATTTGATGGAGAGACGGGTCTAGGTCAATTTCTAACTGCTTTGGTCTTTTGTGGATCGACCTGAATGCCCACTCCAAAAATGATGTGACCAAGGAATACTACTGATTTAAATAAGATGGGTCTAGGTCATTAATTATAGGAATGGGATACTTATTTTTGACTGTGAAATTGTTCAATTGACGGTAGCTGATGCATATTCTGAAAGAACCATCCTTTTCACACACTAAAAGAACTAGAGCACCCTATGGTGAGATGTTGGGCCTGATAAAACCTTTTTCTAAAAGATCTTTCAACTTCTCCTTCAACTTCTTAAGCTTAGTTGAAGCCATTCTGTAATATGGAATTAAAATAGGCTGGGTATCTGGAAGGAGATCTATTCCAAAGTCAATTTCCCACTTGGGAGAACTCCGGAGAGATATTCTATAAATACTTTGTGGAATTATTAACCGCTAGAACTGATTGAAGAATTGGGGTCTCAGAATTTGAATCCTTAACCCGAACAAGATGATAGATACACCCTTTGAAAAATTATTTTTCTGGCCTTAAGGTAAGAGACAACACCAAAGTCTACTATTATATAAGGAGTCACAAAAAAAAGTGTGGCTCTGGGATCTAGCAATGCATAGGCATTAATATGAAAGAAAAGTAATGTACCAGTAACTATAATAGGGGAACCCTTCAGATCCTTTCGAATCTAAAGTGCATAAAATTTGTTCTGGCACTGACACCACGAACACTAGATGAGGCACCCTGCTAAGTTGGGTGACCTGCTGAAGATGCTGGAGAGTTAGACTGATTCTGTTGATGAGTATTGTAGCTCATCTGTAAGGCCAGACGGTACTCTCTCAACTTATATACTAACTTGCCACACACAAAACAGTTACTACTACAAGACATATACTTACATTGGTAGTTCTTACCATACTTATTACAAATCGAATGAGTATTCCTACTAGTGACACTGCCCTGGGACATAGAGCCTGATGCCCTATCTCGATGCTCCTATCTGAACTTAGAAACTGGGGAACTAGCAGAGGATGGGGCTGGAGCTAAAGATTTCTGACAGAACTAAGAGCGATTACCACATGTGACCGCTACTGATAAAATTTAAAATTATTTATTTTGGCCATCTTATTCTCTATTTGCTTCTCTTGGATTTTTCTTCTTCAATTTATTGGGCAGGAGTCATCAATCTGGAGATGTCTATCTCCTTAACCAACATAGTAGCTCTACATTTTTTGACCACATCCTCGAAAACACTCGATACAAACTTACTCATACAGGCCCTGAAATCAACCACCATCGTCGGAGCATAATTAGAAAGATGAGTAAACTTGAGAGAATACTCCATCACACTCATATTGCCTTGTTCCAAATTAATAAACTCTTGAACCTTAGCTTCCCTTAAATCAACTGGGAAAAACCTGTCCAGAAAAGCAACTATGTATTTGTCCCAATCTACTAGACCTGCATCGGTACCCTTCTCTTTCGACCACTGCCTATACCAAGTATGATCTATTTCTTTCAACTGATAAGAAACCAAATCTTTACTCTCAACTTTACTCTCAACTAGAATGACACCCATGATCTCAGTGACTTTCTAAATATCATTAAGAAATTCCTGCGGATCTTTCTAACCCTTAGAACCATGAAACTTAGGAGTATTTATCCTAGTGAAATCTCAAAATCTAGCTGTCGTCATACCACCAATTTGGTTGACTTGTGCAACATCCTATAGATTGACCTGGGTAGTCATGGTATGAGCTAGCAACTTGAAAGTAACTTTGAACAAAGCATGAGCTAGCCCTAGTAAATGGGGTATTTAAGTCATTCTTGGATTTGTTCGTTATCATTTTCTTTGATGACATATTAGTTTACTCCATGAGTGAAGAAGATCATAAAGCTTATTTGCATACAGTGTTGGGTTTGCTTAAGGAGAAGCAATTATATGTTAAATATTCAAAGTGTGAGTTCTGGCTATCTTCAGTGTCCATCTTGGGGCACATGGTTTCTAATGAAGGTGTAATGGTAGACCCGCATAAGGTTGAAGATATTAAGAATTAGCCTATATCGATGAATGTGATCGAAATTCATAGCTTTATGGGGTTGGCCAGTTATTATCATCAGTTTATTAAGGGGTTTGTTGTCATTGCTTTGAATATGAATAATATTACTAAGAAATATGTTCCATTATTGTGGAATGACAAGTGTGAGGAGATCTTCTAAAAGCTCAAAACTTTGTTGACTTCGGCCCCAATCTTAACCTTGTCTGTTAAAGGTAAGGATTTCATTGTGTTTTGTGATGGCTCACGATTTGGTTTAGGGGCTTTTTTGGTGCTGGATCAGAACGTGATTGCTTATGCTTCAAGATAACTAAATCCTTATGAGAAAAACTACCCCACTCATGACTTAGAATTGGCGACTATGGTATTTGCTTTGAATATTTAAAGACGTTATCTCTATGGGGTGAAGTGTGAAATGTTCAATGACCACCGCATCATTCAATATGTGCTCACCCAGTGAGAATCTAAACCTAAGACAGAGAAGATGGATGGAGTTGATCAAAAACTATGATCAAACACTATGATATCTCAATTCTATATCACTTGGGTAAAGACAATATGGTGGCAGATGCATTGAGCTGGAAATTAGCGAGCATGAAAAGCTTTGCATGGATGGAAGTGTTAAGGTGCCCATAGGTAAGAGAGGGGGTAGTCTTTGGCTAATAATTTTCTAAGATTGTAGGAGACTAGTGAAGGAAGGGTACTAGCACACATGGAAGTTAGGTCAACATTCAATGACCAAAGAAAAAGCAGGAAGTTCAAAGATAAGAAGCTGAGCAACATTTGGGAATGGATGTTGCAAGGTTAGGTTAGAGAGGCTATCCTTGATGATGGAGTGTTAAGTATTTGGAGGTGTTTGTGTGTACCTTAGGTAGGCAATTTGATTTTGACTATTCTTCCAGAGGCTCATAACTCTAGGTACTATATACATTCGAGTGCCAACAAGATGTATAGAGACTTGAGGCAAGATTATGTGGTGAAGAATGAAGCGTGACATTGTAGATTTTGTGAACAGGTGTAAAAATTACCAGCAGGTCAAGTATGGGCACCAGAAACCTGGTGGTACATTTTAAAGGATACCTATTCCAAAATCAAAAATAGGAAAGGGTAACCATGGACTTTATGGTTGGTCTTCCTAAGACATTGAGTAAGTGCGAATCTATATGGGTAATTATTTATCGGTTGACTAGGTCAACTCCCTTTATCCCGATAATAGTAGATAATAATTCATCTAAGTTGGCCAAAATGTATGTGAAAGAGATTGTAAGGTTGCATGAATTACCTATTTCAATTGTGTCAGATAGAGGTACTCAGTTCACCTCCAATTTTTGGGAGAGATTTCAATTCTAGTTGGGTTCTAGATTGTACTTATGTACAACTTTCCACCAACAAACTGACGGTCAATCAGAGAAAACTATTCAAGTGCTCAAAGACATGCTCCAGCTTATGTTCTGTAATGTGATTTCATGGTATTTTCGATGCTTAAAACAAGGAAAATATGCAATATCTTGGGTATGTCTGGTTGGTATGATGTGTTTTCTGTCTTATTTTGTAGAGAAATAGGTTAGGGATGCTATCTGGAGAAAAAAGGAAGAAACATGCACTAGAATAGAGCTTTTGAAGAAGAAAAGAGCCAAGTCGAAGCAGGGGAGTGACCCATGGCAGAGACTCATGTCACGTGAGTAGACCCACGCCACGTGGGTGGGTACCGTAGGTCAACTCCTGCAGATTGATAAGGAAGCCTACCTTTCACGTCAGGAACTCACGTGTCGTGAGTCCACCCACAGGTGCCGTGAGTCAACTTCTGAGGATGTGCAATGTTTCCTGATTTCCACGGAGCTAACCTACGAGGCTTGATTTGGTTCCACAATATATCGTGAAAAGTTGCCAAATTTTTTCTATAAATACCCCTTTATTGTTCTATGTTCAGGGGTTGTTCTTTACATTATTTTGAGATATATTTTCAGTATTTTGAGGATTCATAAATACATTATTGGTTTTGTAATTGAAAACCAAAGATTCTAGGTTTTTTTTTCTTATTGAGATTTCAGAGTTTTCTTTTAGTTGTGAGTTTACAATTATGTTTTCTTCATTGAATTCTTCTTGTGTTCTTACAACCATGAGTAGCTAAACCCATCAAATAGGGTTATGTGAACCATGAGGAATTAACGAAACAGGTAAAGTGCAAAGCAATTCTGAACTGATGTGAATGCATATATTGTTATTACTTTTATTATAATTGATCTTCTAATGGTTGCAAATGTTAGAAACTCGTTGGTATTCTAAACTTTCTTGAGAGACAGGTAGAGATTAGGAAAAAGGGAATAACAACAGAGATTTGAAGCTATCAACCTTTATCTAATAACTTGAGCCGTAACAGGGATTGTTATCTGAGATCCAGGACAAGGGTTAGTCGTGCGACACTCAGAGACCGAAAGGAGATGAGTGAAATTCATCCAACTAAGGTCGAGAGATATTTAGATGAACATATCTTGTCAGATTTTGCATGCAACGCAGCGGGACAGTTTTGCCAAGCATAAGTAACCGGTAGAGTTAAGGAATCATTGGGGATCACAGTCCTAGTGTATATCTCATATTGATTACAAATCCGAAAATCAACAATTGTTACTGTTACTATCTGCTTATAAAAACCCTCCAGTTTACTTACTTGCCAATTACTCAAACTAACATTGACAGACTTTCATCCTATTTCCTGTGGGATCAACCCCAATCTAGTTGGGTTCTATATTTGATACATCGATCACATTATACTTTTCTGGAGATATATTTTGGGCAATATCAAATTTTGGTGCCGTTGCCGGGGAATCACGATTACAGAGTTGATAAGTTTGCTTTTTGGAGTTGATTGGTTTTATTTTTTTACACTATTTTGGAGGGAACACACGAGTGTATGCCCAACACTAGGAGTCAAGGAAATCTCTTGATTCCACTTGATACTGAGATAGAACGAACACTCAAAGCAAATAAAAATGGTGAATACCGATGGAGCTTAGAATCCCGCAGCCGCGGGAGATTTTCATAACCAACCAATTCCGCCAGTTGGTCATAAAACTGTGGAAAAAGTCACTGCTCGATTGACGGCTGAGAAAAATGCAAGGCAAGCAGCTCTTAGACAAACGGATAGGGATAATCGAGCAATGCAAGAGGTAGCACAAAGTCTGGCTGATGCTGAGTAGAGACAACGAAGACTTAGGGTGCTACAACCACTGATGTTGCCCAAAATATGCCTCCTAAGAAGTATAAAGCAGTCGCTGTATCAAATATAGAACCCAAGCAAGTTGGGGTAGATCCCACAGGGAATAAGGCAAAATTAGGTTTTCTTGTTCGAGTAATTGGCAAATAAGTAAAAAGGGGGAAATATTTGTAAGCAATTAGTAATAGTAACAAGTGTTGATTCTTTGTATTTGTTTGCACTATGAGAAATACACTAGGACTGTGATCCCCAATTAGTCCTTAACTCTACTGGTTACTTGTGCTGGCAAAATTGTCCCTCTATGTTGCATGCAAAATCTAACAAGATATGTTCATCTAAACGTCTCTAGACCTTGGTTAGAAGAATTTCACTCTTCTCCTCTTGGTCTCTGAGTGTCGCACTACTAACCCTTGTTCTTGATCTCAGATTAACTATCCCTGTTACGGCTCAAGTTATGAGATGAAGGTTGATAGCTTCAATCTTTGTTGTTATTTTCTTTTCCTAATATCTACCTCTCTCTTGAGTAAGTTTAGAATACAGGCGAGTTTCTAACGTTTGCAACTATTAGAAGATCAATTATAATGAAGGCAATAACAATACATGCATAACACCGGTTTAGAATTGCTTTGCACCTAACCCATTTTGTTAATTCCTCATGGTTCAGACAACCCTAGTTGACGAGTTTAGCTGTTCATGATTGCAAGAACACAAAAAGAATTCTAAGATGAAAACATAGTTGTAAACTCACAATAAATTAGAAAGCTCCGAAATCTCAATATGAATAAAACCCTAGAATCGATGTTACAAGATTACTAAACAATTAATGTGTTTTTGAACTAAAAAATAATGAAAAAGTATCTCAAAACAATGTAATGACTAACTCCTAAACATAGGACAACAAAGGGGTATTTATAGATACAAGACGAATCCTATCCTAATCAAAATAGGAAAACAGAGTCGGCAACTTTCCACGGTATTGTGACTTAGTGTCGTGGAGCCAAGCCACGTCACGTGGGTCTCATTTTGGAAATTAGACACATTGGACATTCTCTGAAGTGTACTCACGGCACGTGAGTCCTGTCGTGAGTCACCTTCTGGTGCAGACCCTAGTTTTTTCGTCTTCAGATACTTCGTTCTCGGGCGTGATTCTTCCTTTTTGTCCATTTTGCCTCCAAAACCTATTCTCCTACAATATAGAATAGAAAACACGTCATACCAACCAGACTCACCCAAGTTATTGCATATTTTTATTGTTTTAGGCATCAAAAGTGTCATGAAACCATGACATATCAACACCCTCAACTTAGAACATTTGCATGTCCTCAGGCGACCAAACAAAATAAACACAATGATGCTTAACTAAAAGAAACCTAAGGGACCTACGACAACCAAATCATTTGCTTTTGACCTCAAAATTTTTCTGACCCCTCTTATTTATAAATTAAAACCTCAGTGTGCATGCATACAACATATTATCATGACATAAAAGGGATCAAGTGATGGCATGAACTTATGAACAAACAACTAAGCATATGTGCAAATGACATTATCCAAACAGATAGCAGCTAACAATGTAACCCATGTACTCTCACAACAAAGACGTCCCATACAATCAGAATATACCAATGAATCTCAAAGCAGGGACTCGATCAAAAAACTTTCTCTCACAAAGAAGTTCACACAGTGTGCATGAAATACCATAGGCTTGCCCTTATTTTCTATGCCTTGATTTTTCTGACAGTTGGACTAGGATCACTATAGGACTTTCATTGGCTTGTAATGTAGGCTTGGGGACGGGTTTGGTACATATGGATATGGTGACTCAACCCTCATTGACACTACACTATTTTTGGCTCCACTTTCCAACTATTCTCATTTTATTCTCCCTTAGTCTCCTTTATTTATTTTCAGACTTTGGGTGTGATTTTCTTCATACTTACAAAATAATTTTTTTTCCTTTTTTTTCTTTTTTCTTCCACTCAAATCTGTTCTCTTTTTCTTTTACTAACCCCTTGTTCATGCCCTAATCAATATACGCACCCCTATAATAGCCATCCTCAACTTATGCGATTTGCCTGAGTTGGGGTACACAATGTCCAAGGAGGGACCAGGGCCAAAACAGGTTCATTATAAATCAAAATGGGAAGCTAAATAGGCTACTGAAGAACTAGGTCAAGTCAGGCTCAAAATTTGGTTCAAGGGATATTTATTACATATTTGGTCAGGCATTTAGGCTAAAAGTAGACTTTTTCAAAAATGACCTATGATCCTTTCTTAACCACTATCCTATAACCTAGGCAAGACTAACCGGGCAAGTTCTGGATTGCACACACAGAGTCAACTAAGTAATGACCTTACACACACAAAGCACAGGGTTACATTATAAACTACTACCTATCCGATTCATGCAATGCTAGCTACAGTTATTTTGTCTATAATACTAATGCCATAACAAGATCCAACAGCTGTCACAAACTAACATGCTACACACATTTTAAAAAAAATCTTTAGGAAGGGTATTATGACACCCCGTACCTTACCGATCCTACTTGACAACCTTGAACCAAGTTTACCCTAGGTTCGAGAGCAATAAATACGTATTTTGCATTGTTATTGATGAAACATTTAATATTGTGCTAGTAAATGTGATTAGACCTTTGTTGTAGGTGGTGTTCGTGACTTTATGGAGCAGTTGTGGTGTGAAAAATGAGGTTTAAGGGACATCCAAGCAAAGGTTATTAAAGATAAGAGGCAAGCAAAAGGTTGGGACTTGAAAGATCCAACCAAATCCGCAAAGAAAAGTCAAAATAAAAAATTAAGTGTGGGACACTGCAGGTGGCGTGCCAGGCCACTTTGGCCTAAAATTTTTGTGGAAAAGGCAGAAAGGGGGTGCGCCTGGGGGTATTCTAGGCCACTAATGTGCACCTGTTCAGGTGCTGAAATTTCTCTAAGTCTTTGGGGCGCCCGGGAGCGTGCCGGGCTTTTTGCCCGATTTCTTCTACGATTTTAAGTCTATAAAAAGGACTCTTGGGTTATGGTATCATTATTCCATCATAGTAGGACTACTCTTGAGTAAGTTTCGCATCCGAGTTGGGGTTAAGTTGTCTTCATAATTAGTTTATCAAATTATGTTTAATTAAGCCATGAGTGGCTAGAATTGCTTGTTCTTGGGATTGAGGCTACGAACATGGATCTCGTGAGTTGAATCTTGTCGTGAAATTTATGGAATTATTTAAACATGAGATATATGGTTAATCATGCATCAAAATTGGTGGGCTAAGTTGATATGTGTTAATGGGCTCAATTTGAGGCCCAAAATGAAATAAAATGCATGGCCCAAAAGGGCAAATGACCCATTCTTCCATTTTGACCAAGGGAACATGGCATTTAATGCCAAGAAGTGGCTAAGTATGACTTGAGGGGATATATAAGGTGGCAAAAATCAGATTTTATTTCCACAACTCACACATGCCTTTCTAGACATTTCTACAAGATATTTCTTCAAGATCTCAAACCCTAAGCCATCTTTTTGGACAAGATCACTCATTTGCAATTTTGGGTAAGTGATTATTCTTATAGATTAATATATTATATGCATGGGAGAGTATGTAGATCATGATGGTTATGTCTAAAAGTATAAATAATGCATTTTTACTTTTTGCTAAAAGATGTGTCGTCCATGGGATTTAAACTTGAAAGGAGACTTGAGGTTTTGATGAAAGTGAATGGTGTGAATGAAATATCAACATGTATGGTGTGGTTATGTTCCTTGAATTGTTATTTTTCTATAATTATAATTTGTGGGATTGTTGTCGATATGTAGTTATGAAGTGTTTTGAGGTGACTCGATGGAGTAATTGTGATGTTGATGGAGATGTGTAAAGTATGAACTTGGTGTGACATGCTATTGGTTTATGATATATTGGTAAATATATGGAATGTTGTGGTATTATTGGTATGATAGTTTCATCAATGGTATTTTCAAGGGGGAAGTTAAATTTTAAGGCAATCATGTACCTCATTGTCGTTGTCGTATGCACTTATAAGGTAGTTGGTTGTTAACGTAAGCTCCGTTATGTACTTGTGTTGTAGAGTGAAACGCAAGTAAGGAGATGGACTATTGTAAACACATATAAGATTGTGTATTCATATTGCAAAGATAAGGTATGTAAGGCTACTCTTTCCGTATCCTTCTGCAGCACATAGTATTCATATAGACATTGTATTTATTCCATTCCAAAATGTTCGAAGGTATCCTATTTCCGGTTATCCATTGTTATTAATCACATGTTACCTACTCATTGATCAATTGTGATGCACATGTCTTATGTTCATTGACTAATGTTCCAAAGGCCCAATAATGTTATATTCCAAAGTTCAAATAATATAATGACTATCAATGTATCAATCTCAAAAGTAAAGAATGAAGTAATGCATATATGGTTGATGATTGAGTATGGGTGGTAGCTTTGGGGGCGAAAGAATATCTCAAGCCGATCCCAAGATTATTGGATCAGGGGGTAGTCCTAGAGGCATGAGCCTAGCTCAGACTGAACCTGACAGGGGGTAGCTCTAGAGGTAAGAACCTAGCTCGAGCCGAACCTGATATATTGGTTTATGGGTGGCATCTCTATAGGTAATAACCTAGCTTGAGCCGAGCCCAATGTGTTGATTTGTGGGTGGTAGCTCTAGAGGAATAAGCCTAGCTCGAGCCGATCCCAATATAACGTTATGTTACGTTAAGACCCACTGTTCAGTCGGGGCCCGGGTACATAATGACACAAGTGATGATGAACAAACATAGAAGTAAAGAAGCAAAGAAAGTAATGAAAGCAATACACATGGTTCCCAACGTATAGAATGGTGACTTATCCATATTGGTTATTCATTTGTATTTGAGTTCATTAAAGTATTTATGTGTCATACAGTGTCATATGAGCCTTATATACTCAGTACATTCTTTGTACTGACGTCCACTTACCTTACATGCTGAAGGCACATGTGTTAGTAGACCTCCACAGTAGGTTGCGGATCTTTTGCCGATCATTGGTGAGCTCCAGTTGGTTCGGGGTTTTTTGGGTTTCATATGTACATTTGTTTTGGTACTGTAATGTTGTATAAAGTGGGGACTTGTCCCGACTTTAGGATGGTTATGTATATTCATCTGTTAGAGGCTTTGTAGAAGGACGTGGTGAGATGAATGAAAAAATGTATGTCCATGTTAACTTGATGGCCCTAACGGCCAAGTTTCTTATATGTATATATCACATGTTTCCATGACTTCCGC
The DNA here is from genome assembly GCA_031232105.1 of Capsicum rhomboideum. Classification (NCBI taxonomy): domain Eukaryota; kingdom Viridiplantae; phylum Streptophyta; class Magnoliopsida; order Solanales; family Solanaceae; genus Capsicum; species Capsicum rhomboideum. The sequence goes on from CP124714.1 coordinate 126,772,444, forward strand.
TATTGACATCTTATATCTCTATGTGATGGTGCTGCTTATTGAGTGACATGCATATGAACGGACATGAGCAAAGATTGGTTCTCTCGGGCCTTATCGGCTTCAGGTGCCAGTCCGCCTCGTTGGAACTTGGGGCGTGGCAAAAGTGGTATCAGAGCAGGTCATCCTAAGGGTGTCTACAAAGCCGTGTCTGAGTAGAGTCTTACTTATGGATGTGTTGTGCACCACATTTATAAGTAGGAGGCTACGGGGCATTTAGGATTTGTTTCTTTTCTTCACTTCTAGATCGTGCAATAGAGCCAATGTGGTAAGTGGAATCGTATCTAACCATTGGAATTGATTTTCTTTGTTATAGTAAAATGCCAATGACAAGATGAGGTAGAGGCAAAGGTAAGCAGGTAGATATGCTTTCCGGTGAAGGAATGAGTCAATCACCACCTGACCAAGCTAGTCAAGGTGGAGAGAACACTGAAATTGCATCACGGTCTTTTTTTACTTTTCCAGCTCTGGAAGAGCCAATAGGTAGAGAAGTACCAGCTGAACCACCAATGAATACCACTGAACAGGATTTAAGAAATGCAATGCACATGTTGACTCAGATAGTTGCTGCACAAAATCAGGGATGAACTGGTCCAACGATAAATGAGGATGATGCGGCTAGAGTGGCGAGTCGTAGGACACAGGACTTTCTGAAATTAGACCCTCCTCTATTCACTGGGTCAGATCTGAAAGTAGATCCACAGGACTTCGTGGATCAAATCCAGAGGTATCTAGATGTTATGCATGTGACTGGTGTTGAAACAGTTGAACTTGCGGCCTATAGATTGAAAGGTGAAGCTATATTATGGTATGAAGACTGGAAAAGATCAAGGGGTATTGATGCACTTCCAGCTGATTGGGAAGACTTTAAAATGACATTCCTTGATCATTACCTCCCATATGAGATCCGGGAGGCACGTGCAGATCAGTTCTTAAATTTCCATCAAGGGAATTTGAGTGTTAGAGAATACAGTTTGCAGTTTAATTCCTTGGCTCGATATGCTCCAAATGTAGTGGACACAATGACAGACAGAGTCCATCGATATGTGGACAGATTAGAGCCATATTTGGTAAGGGACTGCACCATTGCTGCCTTGAACAAAGATATGGATATAGCGAGAATTCAGGATTTTGCACAGAAAATGGAGGACCAAAGACAGAGAAGAAGGGTACATGAATCTGAGAGAGGACAATCCAAAAGAGCTAGACCTATGGGACAGTCTATGGCGTCCCAAGGAGAATCTAGGCCTCAGATTTTTCCTAGACCGCCTAGACCATCATTCTTCCATTCCACAGCAGGCACTCACTCTCACTTCCGAGGGTTTAGAGGTGGTCAATCTGGGCAGAGTAGTGGAATTCACGGATCGCAGGTAGCAGGATTTTTTTTGTCAGTAGTGTCAGTACTGCGAGCGTACTCATTCAGGTATATGCCGGTTAGGGATGAATGCTTACTTTTGGTGCGGTATGATGGGACATGATGAAAGAGTGTCCCAAGAGGAGCATGGGTGGGATAGCATGACCTGCGGGATCAGCTGTTGCGTCATTATCATCGTTTCCTTCTTTAGGCCGAGGTGTATAGTCTGTTGGTCGTGGTAGAGGTTCCATAGGAGCAACTAGTACTAGTGGAGTCCAGAATCATATATATGCTCTAGTAGACCGGCAAAATTCGGAAGCATCTTCTGATGTCGTCACAGGTACATTATCCATATTTTCGTATAATGTATATGCATTGATTGATTCGGGTTCTACATTGTCATATGTTACTCCGTTGATTGCTGCTAAATTTGAAACAACACAGAACTACTAACTAAGTCAATTAAAGTATCTACACTAGTTGGTGAATATATTGTTGCAAAAAGAGTATATCGTAATTGTGTGGTAACTGTGTGTGGTCATGATACACTGGCCGATCTCATTGAACTAGACATGGTAGATTTTGATGTGATAATGGGAATGGATTGGTTGGCTTCTTGTTATACCATGGTAGATTGCCGGGCCAAGAAGGTACATTTTCATTTTCCACAAGAAAATAGTCTTGAATGGCAGGGTAATGTGGGGACACCAAGAGGAAAATTTATTTCCTATATGAAAGCAAGGAAAATGATTGCCAAGGGGTATATATGTCACTTAGTATGAGTGAGAGATACTGAAGTGGAACCACTAACTCCTCAGTCGATTCTAGTGGTCAATGAATTTATCGATGTGTTTCCAGAGGATCTTCCCGGTTTGCCTCCAGAACGGGAAGTAGAGTTTGGCATCGATGTGAATCCAGACACTCATCCTATTTCTATTCCCCCGTACAGAATGGCTCCAGCAGAATTGCGTGAATTGAAGGAGCAATTGAAAGATTTGCTGGACAAGGGCTTTATCAGGCCTAGTATGTCCCCATGGGGTGCACCGGTATTATTTGTACGGAAGAAAGATGGCACATTGAGGATGTGCATTGACTATTGGCAATTGAATAAGGTAATGATCAAGAACAAATATCCCCTCCCCAGAATTGATGATTTGTTTGATCAGTTATAGGGTGCCAAGTGTTTTTCAAAGATTGGCTTGAGGTCGGGTTACCATTAAGTCAGAGTTAGAGAAATAGCTATACCCAAGACAGCTTTTCGAACACGGTATGGTCACTACAAATTTTTAGTCATGTCATTTGGACTAACAAATGCACCAGCTGTTTTCATGGATTTGATGAATAGGGTGTTTAAGCCATTTCTAGACGTGTTCGTGACGGAGTTCATAGATGATATCCTAGTTTATTTGAAATCACAAGAGGACCATTCTAATAACTTACGACAGGTATTACAAATTCTCCGTGAGCATAAGTTGTATACAAAGTTCCCTAAATGTGAATTTTGATTAAAATCCGTCACATTCTTGGGTCACATTATATCAGATGAAGGGATACAGGTTGATACGCAAAAGGTTGATGCGGTGAAAATTTGGCCAAGGCCTATAACGCCTACGAAAATTCGTAGTTTTCTAGGGTTGGCAGGCTATTATCAAAGGTTTGTTGAAGGGTTTTCTTCAATTGCTGCACCTTTAACGAAACTTACACACAAGGCAGTTAAATTTCAGTGGAATGATGAATGTGAGAAAAGTTTCCACGAGATGAAAGATAAATTGACTTCTACACTGGTATTAGTACTTTTGAAAGGCACCGAAGGGTTTGCAGCACATTAACAAGGTGTGCCAAGCAATCATCGAATGAGTCTCCCACCATAGAAAAATTATCCATAAAAACCTCAATAGTGTCTTCCACCATGTCGGAGAAAATAGACATCATCTAACGTTGGAAAGCGTCTGGTGCATTACATAAACCGAAGGGCATCCTTTTAAATGTGAATGTCTCGTATGGACAAGTGAAAGTGGTCTTCTCTTGGTCTTTGGGAGCAATGAAAATCTGATTATACCCCAAATAGCTATTGAGAAAATAATATCATCCTCTACCGGCAAGACGGTCTAACATCTGATCCATGAAGGGCATAGGAAAATGATCTTTTTCTGTCCAAGAATTTAGCTTTTGATAATCCATGCAAGCTCTCCATCCAGTAACCGGCCTCATTGGGATTAACTCATTTTTGTTGTTTGGAACCACAGTGATTTCTCCCTTCTTTGGTACACATTGAACTGGGCTCACCCATTTGCTATTAGCAATGGGGTAAATCACACCTGCATCTAACCATTTGATGATCTCTTTCTTCACAACCTCTTGCATCGGTGGGTTTAGACGATGTTGGTGCTCAATGCTCGGTATGCACTTAGGATTAAGTTGAATTTTGTGAGTGTAAATGTTGGGTGGAATCCCTATAATATCAGCAATGGACCAACCAATGGCCCTTTTAAACCTTCCCAATACTGAAACCAGAGCCTCTACATGCCACTCTACCAATTTAGCAGAAATAATCACAGGCAAGGTGTTGCTGGCTCCCAAAAATATGTAGCGAAGGTGGGTCGAAAGAGCCTTAAGCTCCAAAACTGGAGGCTCCTCAATAGAAGGAAGAGATTGTGGGATCACCCTATTCTTCAAATCGAGATCAAGTTTCTTTGGAGCATAAGTGTAGGACCCCTTACCAGTGAGTGCACCAACCATCTCATCGTATTTCTTAATACCATCACTATCTAAATTCATAATCACGGCCGCAAGAGCTTCTACCCCCAACCTTTCTTCAAGAGACACGACAATATCACTTTCATCAATTGTATCTATTACCTAAATCACCCGCATATCTTTTGGTTGCTTCATGGAATGACAAACATTGAAAGTGACTTGTCATCATTTAACCTGAATTTTATCTGCCCTATTTCCATGTTGACCAATGCACGATCAGTGGAAAAGAATGGTATTCCTAATATAATGGGAACCTCAAAATCAACTTCACAATCTAGGATCACAAAGTCAGCCAGAAATATGAAAGATGCAACTTTTACCAAAACATCATACAAAATGCCCACCGATTTTTTTACAGTCCTATCTGCCATGAGAAGTCTCATAGAGGTTGGTTTTGGTGCTCCCAACCCCAACTGCTTGAAAATGGCTAATGACATTAAGTTAATGCTAGCACCCAAATCACAAAGTGCTTTAGCAAAGTTGTAAGACCCGATAGTACAAGGAATTGTGAAAGCTCTTCTTCCTCCTTCTTTTCAACTAGGGAACGCGAAGCATCTACACTACAATGATGCAACTTATCGGCCAGCTCAAAACTGATAGTTCTCTTTTTCGTCACCAAGTCTTTCATGAACTTCGTATAACCTGGCATCTATTCAAATATCTCAACAAGAGGAATGTTTACCGATAACTCTTTCAACATTGTAATAAACTTTTGATATTTTCCTTTCTCAGCCTTCTTTTTCAACCTTTGAGAAAAGGGAGAAGGAGGTCGTGGGATGGGTTTCAGCATTTGTGAGACCTCCTTTTCCTGCCTCTTTTCAGATTTTGCCTTTTCGCTAGTATCATGAGAATTTGGAACTGTTTTGACCTTTGAATTATCTGGCTCTATCTCAGTTTCTACATCAACAATCATTGGCTCATTGGTCTTACTACTATCCACAGGTATAGATGGTTCTATTGTGCATTTCCCACTTCTAGTAGTAATGGCCAGACAATGACTATCATTCTTTAGATTCTGGAAGGTGTTTCTTGGAAGGGTACCTGGCTGATGTTAGTTCAATGCCACCAATATCTGCCCGAATTTTTGCTCCAACTGTTTAATAGCAGTCGAATGGGATTCTACTTTTTGACTTATTCCCGAGATATCTGACCTAGTCTATTTCAGGCACTGTTCTTGAATCTCTAACCCCTTCACCAGTTTATTTAGAAGGGATTCCATTCTTGAATTTCCAAATTCAGTATCGCGGTTTCCTGGTGGAACATATACACAACTCTTCTCTTTATAATCATCCATTCGCCTCCAATCACCGTCACGATCTCGTTCTCTATCTCTATATCCTGACTTGTTGCAATTGTCTCCATAGTAGTTTCGACCTTAATTCCCTTGCCTCGAGTTCCACGAGTCTTGATTAGACCCTTGACCCTTGGCTCAAAAACCCGCCACTTCTCGATCTAGGTACTTAGTCTCCTCATCAGATGCACTATCATCTTGCCTAGGTGTTTTACCTTGTACACCTATGGCATGCACCTTCGCATCATCTCTGACCGCTATCTATTTAGCTAATAAACCAATTTATGTCCTCAGCTGTGCGACCTCTTGAGTTATAGATTCATCCAAAGCCCGTTGTGCTGCTGAGGCTCCAATAATATATGTGTCAGCAGGTATTTCTGTCTCCCGAGTATGCCATCCTCGATTAGTCTTGGTGATACGATCAAATATCTCTGAAGCTAGTTCCCATCTCAGACTCATGAATTCTCCACAAGTGATAGTATCTGCTACCGCCTTCGTGTTGGCATTTAAAGCCCTGTAGAATATTTCAAGTAATTTTCTACCACTCATACTATGATTTGGCACATTCTGTAGCTTCTTCTTGAACCTTAGCCATGTCTCGTAAAGTGCTTTAGAATGTAGTTGTCTGAAGTTGTAAATTTCATCCTTCAACTGTACCATCTTGGAAGGTGGAAAAAATCTTTCCAAAAATTGATTTCTTAACTCTTGCCAGGTAGTGATGGAACCTCGTGTAATTCTGCCTACCACAAAGTGGCTTCTTCTGTTAGAGAGAATGGAAACAATCTCAACTGAATAGCCTCTTACTTAACTCCAGGTAAATTATAAGAAGTGCAGACTCCCACAAAATTCATCACGTATATGTTTGGATCATCAGTAGGAAGTCCGGCGAACACACCCTTCAGGTTTAGCAGGTGAATCATGGTACTTGTAATGTCAAACTTAGTGCCTTAAGGTAACTCTGGTGGAATAACGGCACCAGTCTCTATTGTCTCAAAATATGCCACATCTTCTTCCTCAGGATCATCATAAACTGGCACATGCAGTCTTTGAGGTGGTTGGTTAGCTCGCAGTCTTCTTTGTCATTCTTTAGCTTCAGCCAGCCGCTGGGCTGCTTCTTGCATATCTTGATTATCTCTCTCTGCTTGCCTAAGAGCAGCTTGTCTAGCTTGCTTTTCCTATGTCAACCGAACAGTAGTTTGGTCTGTTGTTTCATAGCCAACCGACTGAATTGGTTGATTATGAAGGTCACCTACGGTGGCAAGATCCTGAACTTTGTCGGTATTCACCATTCTTCGATTAGCTCTCAGAGTCCTTTTTGTTTCAAGATCAAGTGGAATCAGGGGATTGCCTTGACTCTTAGTAATGGGCATACACCGACGTGTGCCCTTAAAAGTATAGAAAAGCAAAACCAATCAACTCTAACAAGTAAACTAATTAACTCCATAACCGTATTCCTTGGCAACGGCGCCAAAATTTGATGTCGCCCAAAATATGCCTCCTAAGAAGTATAAAGCAGTCACTGTATCAAATATAGAACCCAACTAGGTTGGGGTCGATCCCACAGGGAATAAGATGAAATTAGGTTGAGTTCTTGTCCGAGTAATTGGCAAATAAGTAAAAAGGGGGAAATATTTGTAAGCAAGTAGTAATAGTAACAAGTGTTGATTCTTTGGATTTGTTTTCAATATGAGAAATACACTAAGACTATGATCCCTAATGAGTCCTTAAATCTACCGGTTACTTGTGCTGGCAAAACTGTCTCGCTGTGTTGCATGCAAAATCTAACAAGATATGTTCATCTAAATGTCTCTCGACCTTGGTTAGACGAATTTCACTCTTCTACTCTCGGTCTCCGAGTGTCGCACTACTAACCCTTATTCTTGATCTCAGATTAACTATCCCTGTTACGACTCAAGTTATGAGATGAAGGTTGATAGCTTCAAATCTCTATTGTTATTTCCTTTTCCTAATCTCTACCTCTCTCTCGAGTAAGTTTAGAATACAGGCAAGTTTCTAACATTTGCAACCGTTAGAAGATCAATTATAACTAAGGCAATAACAATACATGCATAACACCGGTTCAGAATTGCTTTACACCTAACCCCTTTTGTTAATTCCTCATGGTTCACACAACCCTAGTTGATGGGTCTAATTGTTCATGATTGCAAGAACACAAGAAGAATTCGAAGATGAAAACATAGTTGTAAACTCACAATAAATTAGAAAGCTCTGAAATATCAATATGAATTAAACCCTAGAATCAATGTTCCAAGATTACTAAACCAATAATGTATTTTGGAACTCAAAAATAATGATAAACTATCTCAAAATAATGTAATGACTAACTCCTGAATATAGGACAACAAAGGGCTAATCATAGATACAAGACGAATCCTATCCTAATCAAGCCACGTCATGGAAAATAGAGTCGGCAACTTTCCACGATATCGTGACTTGGTGTCGTGGAACTAAGCCACGTCATGTGGGTCCAGTCGTGGAAATTAGAAACATTGGACATTCTCTGAAATGGACTCACGGCAGGCACTCACGTCATATGAGTGGACTCACGACAAGTGAGTCCTGTCGTGAGTCACCTTCTGGTGCAGACCCTAGTTCTTTCGTCTTCAGATACTTTGTTTTCGAGCGTGATTCTTCATTTTTGTCCATTTTTCCTCCAAAACCTATTCTCCTGCAATATAAAACATAATACACATCATACCAACTAGACTCACCCATGTTATTGCATATTTTCATTATTTTAGGTATCAAAAGTGTCATGAAACCATGACACATCAACCACCTCAAAGACCATATGTGCCAGTTTATGATGATCCCGAGGAAGAACATGTGGCTTATTTTGATTCGGTTGAGACTGGTGCTATTATTCCACTAAAATTATCTCATGGCACTAAGTTTGACATTACAAGTGCCATGATCCACCTGCTTAACTTGTAAGGTGTATTCACGGGTCATCCTACAGATGACCCAAACATTAATATGATGAACTTTGTGGGGGTATGAACTTCTTATAATTTGCTTGGAGTTGACCAAGAGGCTATTCAGTTGAGATTGTTTTCATTCTCTCTAACAAGAGAAACAACTTTGTGGTTGGCCGAATTACCTCGAGTCTCCATCACTACTTGGCAGAGTTGAGAAATCAATTTCTGGACAGATTGGTTCCACTCTCTAAGATGCTATAATTGAAGGATGAGATTTATAACTTCAGATAACTACATTTTGAAGCATTTTATGAGACATGGCTAAGATTTAAGAAGAAGCTGTAGAATGTTTCAAATCATAGGATGAGTGGTAGAAGTTTACTTGAGATCTTCTACAGGGCTTTAAATGCTAATACCAAGGTTGTAGCTGATACTATCACTGGTGGAGTGTTTATGATACTGAACTGGGAACGAGCTTCAGAGATCTTAGATTGTATTAAAAAAACTAACCAAGGATGGTATACTCGGGAGGCAGATACACCTGCTGGGTCTTATGCTATTGGAACCTCGGCAGCATAATGGGCTTTAGATTAATCTGTAGCTTAAGAGGTCGCACAGTTGAGAACAGAAATTGGTTTGCTATCCAAGAAGATTTCGGCTAGAGGTATCGAGAAGGTGCATGCTATAGGTGCACAAGGAAAAACACCTAGGCATGACGATTATGAATCTGATGAGGAGGCTAAGTATTTGGATCGCGAAGTGGCGGGTTTTCGAGCTAAGGGCCAATGGTCTAATTAAGACTCTTGAAACTCGAGGCTAGGGAATAAAGGTCGAAACTACTATAGAGACAATTACAACAAGTCAGGATATAGAGACAGAGAACAATATCGTGATGGAGACTGGAGACAAAAAGATGATTACAAAGAGAAGAGCAGTGCTTATGTTCCACCAGGGAACCGTGATACTGACTATGAAAATTCACGAATGGAAACTCTTCTTAACAAATTGGTTAAAGGATCAGAAAACCAAGAGAATTGTTTAAAGAAAATTAGGGTGAACATTTCGGGAATAAGTCAAAAAGTTGAGTCTCACTCAACTGCAATAAAACAATTGGAGCAACAGTTTGGGCAGATATCGGTGGCATTGAACCAACGTCAACCAGGCACTCTTCCAAGCAACACTATCCAGAACCCAAAGCACTATAATCATTGCTTGGCCATCACTTCTAGAAGTGGAAAGAGTAAGGAAGACCCACATATTATTATGGATAGTGGTAAGAAAGATATACCAATGGTAGTTGATGAAGATTTGAGTTGGAGCTAGGGAATTTAACAGCAGACGACAATGCAGCTCAAAACCCCAGCAATATTAATAAGGAAGTTAAATCTCAAAAGAGGCAAGAGAAGGAGGTTCCATAAATTTTGAAAACTATCCCACGATCTCCTCTTCCCTTTCCTCAAAGGTTGACAAAGAAGGATGAGGAGGGTAAATACCAGAAATTTATTTCAATATTGAAAGAGTTATCAGTAAATATCCCTCTTGTTGAGGCTTTGAATTAGATGCCAGGTTACGCGAAGTTCATGAAAGATTTGGTAATGAAGAAGAGAACTGTTAATTTTGAGCCAACAGATAATTTGCACCATTGTAGTGCAGTTGCTTCGCATTCCCTAATTAAAAATAAGGAATATTCGGGAGATTTCATAATTCCTTGTACTGTCGGGTCTTACAGCTTTACAAAGGCATTGTGTGATTTGGGTGCTAGCATTAACTTGATATCGCTGGCTGTTTTCAAGCAGTTAGGGTTGGAAGCACCGAAACCAACTTCTATGATGCTTTTTATGGTAGATAGAACTGTGAAAAAACTGGTGGCCATTCTGTATGATGTTTTGGTGAAAGTTTCAACTTTCATCTTTCCAGCTGACTTTGTGATTCTTGATTGTGAAGTTGATTTCGAGGTTCCTATCATCCTGGGAAGACTATTCCTTGCTACAGGTCGTGCTTTGGTTGACATGGAAATTGGGCAGATGAAGTTCTGGTTGAATGATGAACATGTTACCTTCAACGTCTTCCGTTCCAGGAAGCAACCAAGAGATATGCGGGTGATTTCTATAATAGATACAATTGAAGATAGTGACATAGTCGTCCTTTTGAAGAAAGGTTAGGGGTAGAAGCACTTGCAACCGTGATTATGAATTTTGATAGTGATGGGATTGAGGAGTATGATAAGATGGTTGGTACGCTCGCTGGTAGGGGATCATTCACTTATGCTCCAAAGAAACTTGATCTTGATTTGAAGAATAGGGTAACAACACCAGCTCATCCTTCTTTCATTGAGCCTTCAGTTTTAGAGCTTAAGGCTCTTCCATCTCATATTCACTATGCATTTTTGGGAGTCAATAACACTTTGCCCATAATTATTTCTACTGATTTAGTAGAATGGAAGGTAGAGGCACTGGTTTTGGTATTGAAGAAATTTAAGAGGACCATTGGTTGGTCCATCGCTGATATTATTGGGATTCCACCCGGTATTTGCACTCACAAAATTCAACTTGATCGTGAATGCATACCAAGCATTGAGTACCAACGTCGTCTGAACCCACCTATGCAAGAAGTTGTGACGAAAGAAATCATTAAGTGGTTAGATACGGGTGTGGTTTACCCTATTGCGGATAGCAAGTGGGTGATCTCGGTGCAGTATGTGCCAAAGAAAATAGGAATCACTGTGTGTGACACCCCAAACCCCATTGAGGCGTGATTGGCACCCAAAGTCGATATGGCCCAAGAGAACCAATCTTTACTTCCATACATTCGAATGCATATCCTCGTATGAATCTTATTATACCTTATGCAACTATGCAGAAGTCATGAACATGGAAACATATACCATATCTATATATATAGATGAAACTTGGCCGTTAGGGCCATCAAGTCAAAATGGACATTCATCTCTTACAATCCCATACCCACATACGTCTACAAAATCCTCTAACTGATGTATTTACAAGACCATATAAAAGTCGGGATAAGTCCCCGCTTTATACAACCTTTACAACATCAAAACAACTGTACAACTGTGACTCGAAAAGTCCCGAAGCAACTGGGGCTCACCAAAAATCAGCAAATACTGTCAACCTACAGTGGAGGTCTACTAGTGCCTGCACCCGCAACATGTAAGGTAAATCCCCCGAGGGGGTCAGTACGAAGAATGTACTGAGTATGTAAGGCTCATAAGAAACTACATCATACATGATAATGTCAATGGAATAAAATATGAGAGAATATTCAATGTGGATAAACTATTATTTTAAATGTGGAAACATGTATATTGCTTTTGTTATTGTTATTTTAGATCACTCATTTACATCCTTATTATTCATAGAATACCTTTCATAAACATCTTCACTCAAGAGACTCTTCCTTTAGTCAAGAGGTTCTTCTCTTCTATTCAAGAGATTCTTCTATTCAAGAGGTTCTTCTATTCACGAGATTCTTCTATTCAAGAGTTTTGGATTAATAATATAACATACATCCACTCTATTGGTGGGAGAACATACATCCACTCTATGGTGGGAGAACTTACATCCACTCTATTGTGTGATTATAATGACGGGATCAACCCATGCTAGGTGTTCTTTTCACCCCTGGGCTGCCACCCGAGAATTCTTATTACTTCACTTCTTGACTTCATGAGATTAACACCTTAACTTGGGAGGGGTAGATATATTAGCTCGTACATTACCTCATCACTACTCTCATGAGATCTTATGAGATTGGTACAAACATAATCATAATATTACATAGACTTTGGAACATGACCTGTTTGGAAATACTATTCAAGCATAAATAGACTCTCTTTACATCTCTTCTCTCTTTGAAATAGTTCTTTTAGAAATTTCAACGTTATGACATCTTTGGAACTCCAGTCAATGAATAAGAGATAAGTGAATCATCATTCATCTAAGAATAGGACACATATTAATAACAATATACCTCAACCTGAACTGGGATACTTTGGAACACTTCAGATATGAGTAAGTACCATAACAAGGTAAATACTCTATACTGCAGAAAAATACGGAAAGAGTAACCTTACATACCTTGTCGTCTTACTACAAATACACAAGCCTATATGAAGATACAATAGTCCAGCTTCCTCTGTATGTTTCACTCTACAATACGAGCACATTCCAAAGCTTACATTAGCAACTAGTTACTATACAAGCGTACAAAACGATAATGAGCTATATGACTGCCGTATAACGTCATGTCACCCCACACAATGCAATCCACTGCATTCTCATACCAACGACACCATAAAATTCCACACATTGACCAAGATATCATACATCAATAACATTTTACACCAAGTTTACCCTTTACACTTCCTCATTAACACTACGTTTCCTTTTCTCAGTCAAGTCACTCGATAGCTTTCACAATAACACTTTAACATCAATCCATATTTTATACCATTAAAAATACCTCCAGGATACTCCTTTATAGTCATTTAAAAGGTAACATAAGTTGATAATTGCATCCATGAAGGGTATAGGGGTTTCGGGGGCCCAAAGGGATGCAAAAACAAGCAATTCGGAGTTCTGGGCCGACCTGCTAAGCCGCCTGCGCCCGCAGGTGGCTGACCTGCGTATGCAGGTGGCTGACCTGAATCTGAAGGTGGCTGAACTGTATCCACAGGTGACCTTTGGCAGTAGCCATAGGCACCTGCGTTGGCACCTGCGCCCGCAGGTGCTTCGTCTGCGAGGGCGGGTGCCCCGTTTCTGCCAAAAAGGGTCTCTTTTGGGTCTTTTTATGCAATGAATGGTCCATGATCATAAATAAACTCCTATTAACACATTTTAGATCATATTAGATGCCAACAATCAGCCATGGTTTTACAACACACATGAACATCACCAAAACCACACTTTTCCTTCAATACACCACCAAATCCATGCACAATTTTACAATAACAATTCCAAACATTATACACAAGGATAAAACAAGGTAAGACTATAATCACATCTCACATGTAAATATTGAATCCATCAAGTTAACTTCCTTCAAGACTACAAGTCTATGTTCAAGTTTAAAAGGCAAAACCATCCTCCGATTTAGCAAACACAAATCGTTTTACACATAGTGAACTTCTCATACTTCACCATCATAAACAACATGATATAAAACATATTACATGCATAAAATATATTAAACCATAATAATATACACTTACCAAGTCTTGCAAGATGATGATCTTGGTCCAAGGGATGAAGGATTAGGGTTTTTATGAGATAAGGATGTGTTGAGAAAATTCTAGAAAAGGCATGGGTGTAACAAATGAATAAAATCTGATTTTCCCTCATATATATAGTCCCCTAATGGTCCTTGATTCACCAAACACTTGGTCCAATTATGATGTAGAAACTTGGTCTTGCAAGAATGGGTCATTCCTTCATTTGGGCCATGTATTTATATGATTTTTGGGCCTCCATAGAGCCCAATGGCTCAAGACTTCTTTAGCCCACCAAATTTTATGTATAATTCCTTATATTTATATATAGGTCCCTCAAGTCACTCTTATCCATCTCTTGGCATTAAATGCATGGTTAATTAGTCAAATGGAATATTGGATCATGTTTTGCCCCATTGGGCCAAGTCTTTCTTATGATCCTTGGGCCTCATTTTGCCCAATGGCACAAGACTCATATAAGCCCCAACAAATAAATGAATAATTCATCAAATCTCTCATGTTTAATTAATTCCATAAATGTACACGTAGTCGTATAGGTTCAACAACATACGGGGTGTTACACCTCCCACGAGGGTCTAATCCCATGTACTAGGCCCAATATCCATTACCTCATCAATAACATTACAACATACATACTTTTGGCTCTCGACACTTAAGTAAACACTGTTTAACATAATCAAGTAGGGTTTGGTAGGTACGGGGTGTTACATTCTTCCCCCCTTAGGAACATTGGTCCTCGAATGTTAGCAACATCGTCTTATGTACAACACATGCATCTCTATATTAACATCTCGATACATATACTCATATAGCTACTTACTTAGTCTTTCTCCACTTTCACACTTTTGAACTTTCTCCTTCTGTTTGAAACAAATATGGGTACCTTGGTCTCATCATTTGTTTTTCAGCTTCTCAGGTTATTTACTTGACTTGTTGATTTCTCCAAAGAATTTTTACGAAAGTTACATCTTTATTTACGAACCTTTGCACTTGTCGGTCTAGAAGAGCCATAGTTATCTCTTCCAAGTGGGATCCTCCATAATTTGTACATTTTCAACAAAAGCAATGGATCTCGGCGTATGACTTGGCTTAGCTTGTATCTACTATTGTACCACCTTAACCTTCTCCATAGCTTAGTGAACAAAATCTATCCCCAAGTAAGGCAGTTCCACTCGCTCTAATCATCTAATTGTTAAACTTTATTCTATATAAACCTTTGTAAGACGCCATTTTGACACTTGAATAATAGCTATTATCATAAGCACATTCAATAAGGGGTAAATGGTCATCCCAACTACGATGATACTTTTTGTTTTTCCACCTGTTTAAAGATGAAAAACTATACCTAACTTCACTTGTACACCCAAACTTTTTGTATTTTTGACTATTACCTCATCTAGTTTCCGATAACCAATGCACATTCTGAACGTGTCCTTTCTCTTTTGTGCAAATAACACTGGTGTAGCATACAGAGACGTACTAAGTCTTGCTAGCTGACATGCGTATACCTTGGACATCGCTTTCCTTACCTCAGGATAGGAAACAAATTTACCTTTCCACTCAAGGACGGTCTTTTGTGGAAGAAAAAGGAAATATACTTTCTTAGCTTGGGAGTCTTCGTGCCATAACAAGAAGCCAACCATTTATACTCATTACAACATTAAAAATCTTTCTTCTCCATCTCCATAAGATCAACCATCCTAACATGATCACAGACATCTTCTATACCATTACGATATGCTCTCTTAACTATAATAAATTCACCGACAGGTGGAAGTACTTCAATTAACTTAGCTAATAACCCAGGTATCCCGTTATATTCCGCAGTAATCGATGGAGTAGCATATAATAGGGTAAATCTTGGATCAATCAGTACATATACATCATGTGAAAATATGATAATGTACATGTACCTTCATCAGGAGGTGCCTCCTCATTTTGCCGGTCCATTAGAGCATAGGTGAGATTTTGAGTTCCACTGGAACTGGCTGCTCCTATGGCACCCCTACCATGACCAGCAGACTGTACACCAGTCACCAATGCTACAACGGTTGATCCTGTCGGTCGTGTCATACTATCCGTGGTCCTCTGTGGGCACTCTCTTAGCATGTGTCCTGGCCTACTACACAAAAAGCAATCATTCGTATCAAACCGACATTCTCCTGAATGAAATCTCCCACAGCGCTGGCATAGCTGAAGAGACAATCTTGTTGCCTGTGATCCATGAGTTCCACTACTCTGTCCATATTGGCTACCTCTAAACCCTCGAAATTGAGAGTGTGGTCCTACTGTGGAATAGGAGAGTGATGATCTGGGTTTTCTAGAAAACATCAGAGGCCTCGATTCTCCTTGGGATGCCATAGACTGCCCCATAGGTCTATCCAGTTTTGATGGCCCTTCCTCAGATTTCTGTGTCCTTCTTCTTTGCCTCTGGTCCTCCATTTTCTGCGCGAAGGCCTGAAGTCTGGCTATGTCCATATCTTTGTTCAATGCTGCAATAGTACAGTCTCGTACCAAATATGGCTCCAACCTGTCCACATATCTATGGACTCTATCTGTCATAGTAGCTACTACATTTTGAGCATATCTAGCCAAGGAATTAAACTGCAAACTGTATTCTCTGACACTCATATTTCCTTGACGCAAATTTAGAAATTGATCTGCACGTGCCTCCCGAATCTCATATGGGAGGTAATGATCAAGGAACGCCATTTTAAATTCTTCCCAACTAGCTGGGAGTGCATCAATACCCCTTGATCTTTTCCAGTCCTCATACCACAATATAGCCTCTCCATTCAGTCGATAAGCTGCTAGCTCAACTATTTCTACACCTGTTACGTGCATCACCTCTAGTGCTCTCTGAACTTGGTCCACAAAATCCTGTGGATCTGCTTTCGGATCTGACCCTGTGAATATGGGAGGGTCTAATTTTAGAAAGTCTTGTGTACGCCAACTAGCTGGTCTAGCCGCGTTATCTTCATTTACCATTGGACCAGTTCGTCCTTGTGCTTGTGCAGCCACTAACTGAGTCAACATATGTACTGGATTTCTTAAATCCTGATCAGTGGCATTCATAGGTGGGCCTGCAGGTACTTCTCTACCTCTTGGCTCTTCTGGAGCTAGAAAAGTAGAGGAAGACTGCGATGCAATTTCAGCGTCAGCTCCACCTTGACTAGCTTGGTCAGGTGGTGATTTACTCATTCCTTCACTGGTAGGCATATCTACCTGCTTATCTTTGCCTTTACCTCTTCTTGTGTTTGGCATTTTGCAATACCAAAGAAAAATATTACCATGGCCAGATATAATTCAACTTACAACACTAGCTCTATTGCACGATCTAGAAGTGAAGAAAAGAAACAACATTCTAAATGTCCCGTAGCCTCCTACTTAAAATATGGTGCACAACACATTGATAAGTAAGAATCTACTCAGACACGTCTTTGTAGACACCCTTAGAACGACCCGCTTTGATACCACTTTTGTCACGCCCCAAACCCCATTGAGGCGTGATTGGTACCCGAAGCCAATATGGCCTATGAGAACCAATCTTTACTTCTGTACATTCGTATGCATAACCTCGTATGAATCTTATTATACCTCATGCAACTATGCGGAAGTCATGAACATGGAAACATATACCATATCTATATATATAGATGAAACTTGGCCGTTAGGGCCATCAAGTCAAAACGGACATTCATCTCTTACATTCCCATACCCACATACATCTACAAAAGCCTCTAACTGATGCATTTATAAGACCATATAAAAGTCGGGACAAGTCCCCGCTTTATACAACCTTTACAACATCAAAATAACTGTACAACTGTGACTCAAAAAGTCCCGAAGCAACTGGGGCTCACTAAAAATCTGCAAATACTGTCAACCTATAGTGGAGGTCTACTAGTGCCTGCACCCGCAACATGTAAGGTAAATCACCCGAGGGGGTCAGTACGAAGAATGTACTGAGTATGTAAGGCTCATAAGAAACTACATCATACATGATAATGTCAATGGAATAAAATATGAGAGAATATTCAATGTGGATAAACTATTATTTTAAATGTGGAAACATGTATATTGCTTTTGTTATTGTTATTTTAGATCACTCATTTACATCCTTATTATTCATAGAATACCTTTCATAAACATCTTCACTCAAGAGACTCTTTCTTTAGTCAAGAGGTTCTTCTCTTCTATTCAAGAGATTCTTCTATTCAAGAGGTTCTTCTATTCACGAGATTCTTCTATTCAAGAGTTTTGGATTAATAATATAACATACATCCACTCTATTGGTGGGAGAACATACATCCACTCTATGGTGGGAGAACTTACATCCACTCTATGGTGGGAGAACATACATCCACTCTATGGTGGGAGAACTTACATCCACTCTAAGGTGGGAGAACATACATCCACTCTATGGTTGGAGAACTTACATTCACTCTATGGTGGGATTATAATGACGGGATCAACCCATGCTAGGTGTTCTTTTCATCCCTGAGCTGGCACCCGAGAATTCTTATTGATTAAATCTCTTCTTATTCTTATTCTTCTTGGAAAAGGTTGATTTATTCACTTATGAGAGATTGATACACTCACTTATGAGAGATTGATATACTCACTTATGAGAGATTGATACATTCAGGATCATGACACTATTTGAACCACACAAATATTACTTCACTCCTTGACTTCATGAGATTAACACCTTAACTTGGGAGGGGTAGATATATTAGGTCACACATTACCTCCTCACTACTCTTATGAGATCTTATGAAATTGGTACAAACATAATCATAATATTACTTAGACTTTGGAACATGACCTGTTTGGAAATACTATTCAAGCATAAATAGACTCTCTTTACATCTCTTCTCTCTTTGAAATAGTTCTTTTAGAAATTTCAACGTTATGACATCTTTGGAACTCCAGTCAATGAATAAGAGATAAGTGAATCATCATTCATCTAAGAATAGGACACATATGAATAACAATATACCTCAACCTGAACTGGGATACTTTGGAACACTTCGGACATGAGTAAGTACCATAACAAGGTAAATACTCTATACTGCAGAAAGATACGGAAAGAGTAACCTTACATACCTTGTCGTCTTACTACAAATACACAAGCCTATATGAAGATACAATAGTCCAGCTTCCTCTTTATGTTTCACTCTACAATACGAGCACATGCCAAAGCTTACATTAGCAACTAGTTACTATACAAGCGTACAAAACGATAATGAGCTATATGACTGCCGTATAACGTTATGTCACCCCACACAATGCAATCCACTGCATTCTCATACCAACGACACCATAACATTCCACACATTGGCCAAGATATCATACATCAATAACATTTTACACCAAGTTTACCCTTTACACTTCCTCATTAACACTACGTTACTTTTTTTCCGTCAAGTCACTCGATAGCTTTCACAATAACACTTTAACATCAATCCATATTTTATACCATTAAAAATACCTCCGGGATACTCCTTTATAGTCATTTAAAAGGTACCATAAGTTGATAATTGCATCCATGAAGGGTATAGGGGTTTCGGGGGCCCAAAGGGATGCAAAAACAAGCAATTCGAAGTTCTGGGACGATTTGCTAAACCACATGCACCAACAGGTGGATGAACTGCATCCACAGGTGACCTTTGGCAGTAGCCAGAGGCACCTGTATTGGCACCTGCGCCCGCAAGTGCTTCGTGTGCCAGGGCGGGTGCCCGTTTCAGCCAAAAAGGGTCTCTTTTGGGTCTTTTTATGCAATGAATGGTCCATGATCATAACTAAACTACTCTTAACAAATTTTAGATCATATTAGATTCCAACAATCAGCCATGGTTTTACAACACACATGAACATCACCAAAACCACACTTTTCCTTCAATACACCACCAAATCCTGCACAATTTTACAATAACAATTCCAAACATTATACACAAGGATAAAACAAGGTAAGAATATAATCACATCTCACATGTAAATATTGAATCCATCAAGTTAACTTCCTTCAATACCACAAGTCTATGTTCAAGTTTACAAGGCAAAACCATCCTCCGATTTAGCAAACACAAATCGTTTTACACATAGTGAACTTCTCATACTTCACCAACATAACCAACATGATATAAACCATATTACATGCATGAAATATATTAAACCATAATAATATACACTTACCAAGTCTTTCAAGATGATGATCTTGGTCCAAGGGATGAAGGATTAGGGTTTGTATGAGATAAGGATGTGTTGAGAAAATTCTAGAAAAGGCATGGGTGTAAAAAATGAATAAAATCTGATTTTCCCTCATATATATAGTCCCCTAATTTTCCTTGATTCACCAAACACTTGGTCCAATCATGATATAGCAACTTGGTCTTACAAGAATGGGTCAAGAATGGGTCATTCCTTCATTTGGGCCATGTATTTATATGATTTTTGGGCCTCCATGGAGCCCAATGGCTCAAGACTTCTTAAGCCCACAAAATTTTATGTATAATTCCTTATATATATATATATATATATATATATATATATATATATATATATATAGGTCCCTCAAGTCACTCTTATCGATCTCTTGGCATTAAATGCATGGTTAATTAGTCAAATGGAAGATTGGATCATGTTTTGCCCCATTGGGCCAAGTCTTTCTTATGATCCTTGGGCCTCATTTTGCCCAATGGCACAAGACTCATATAAGCCCCAACAAATAAATGAATAATTTATCAAATCTCTCATGTTTAATTAATTCCATAAATGTACACGTAGTCGTATAGGTTCGACAACATATGGGGTGTTACACCTCCCACAAGGGTCTAATCCCATGTACTAGGCCCACTATCCATTACCTCATCAATAACATTACAACATACATACTTTTGGCTCTCGACACTTAAGTAAACACTATTTAACGTAATCAAGTAAGGTTTGGTAGGTATGGGGTGTTACACTATGGTTCCAAATTACAAAAATGAATTGATCCCAATGAGGCTGGTAACCGAATGGAGAGTTTGCATGGATTATCGAAAGCTGAATTCTTGGACCGAGAAGGACCATTTTCCTATGCCCTTCATGGACTAGATGTTAGACCGCCTTGTTGGTAGAGGATGGTATTGTTTCCTTGACGATTATTCGGGGTATAATCAGATTTTTATCGCTCCCGCAAACCAAGATAAGACCACTTTCACTTGTCCATATAAGACATTTGCGTTTAAGAGGATGCCTTTCGGGTTATGTAATGAGCCGAGAACTTTTTAGCGTTGCATAATGTCCATTTTTTCTGACATGGTGGAAGACACTGTTGAGGTATTTATGAATGATTTTTTGGTTGTGGGAGACTCTTTTAACAATTGCTTGGCCTACCTTGCTAAGTTATTGCAAAGATGTGAGGAGTGCAACTTAGTGCTGAATTAGGCGAAATATCACTTTATGGTGAATGAGGGTATCGTGTTGGGACATAGCATATCGAAAAAAGGTATTGCAGGTGATAAAGCAAAGATTGAGGTGATTGAAAATTTACCTCCACCTATCTCCATGAAAGGAATTCGAAGTTTCTTAGGTCGTGCTAGTTTTTATAGAAGATTCATCAAAGACTTCTCGAAGATTGCACATCCATTATGCAACTTTTAGAGAAAAAGGTGAAGTTCGTGTTTGATGAGGCATGCCTAAAAGCTTTCGAGTGTCTAAATAGGAAATTGACTTCAGCCCCTATTATTGTCTCACCAGATTGGATGATGTCATTTGAGGTTATGTGTGATGCTAGCAGAGTGGCCTTGGGTGTAGTCCTTGGCCAAATACGTGAGAAGATTTTACATCTAATTTACTATTCTAGCAAAGCACTTAATTCAGCTCAAAAGAATTACACTGTGACTGAACAAGAGTTATTGGCATTGGTTTTCGCTTTTGAGAAATTTTGATCTTACTTGATTGGCATGAAGGTAATTGTGCATACAGATCATGCAGCACTTTGATATCTTATGTCAAAAAAGGACGCTACGCCAAGATTTATTCGGTGGGTGCTTCTACTACAAGAATTTGACTTTGAAGTCAAGGACTGAAAGGGAAACGAGAATCAGGTTGCTGACCATCTATCATGCCTTGAGGAGGAAGCCATGATTAAATTAAGGGATGATCTTGGTATTGATGATACTTTTCCAGATGAGCAAGTGCTGGCATCATCATAAGACTTAATCCCTTGGTTTGCAGATTTTGCCAATTTTTTGGCAAGTGACCTAGTCCCGAAAGATATGTAGAATCAGCAGAGAAAGACATTCATACATAAGGTGAGAAATTCCTTCTAGGATGAACCTTATTTGTTTAGGGTGTGTGCAGATGGTATGATTTGAAGATGTATTCCGGATTTCAAAATGATGAGTATTTTGGAAGTATGTCATTCATCTCTAGTTGGGGGTCATTATGGGGGTGCAAGGACTACTCATAAGGTCTTACAATACGGGTATTATTGGCCTACCATCTATAAAGATTCTCGGGCTTGTGACCAATGTCAAAGATAAGGGAATATCTTATGCAGACAGGAACTTCATATGACAACTATCCTTGAGGTCGAATTCTTTGATGTATGGGAAATTGATTTTATGGGCCTATTTGTGAGCTCACATGGGATGAAATACATTTTGATAGCTGTGGACTATGTTTCTAAATTGGTGGAGGAGATTGCGCTTCCCAATAATGAAGGAAGAAGTGTCACTACATTCTTAAAAAAGAACATATTTTCACGATTTGGTACACCCCGAGTAATCATTAGTGATGGAGGATCCCACTTCTGCAACCTTGCTTGAAAACATATGGTGTCAAACATAAGGTGGGCATACCTTACCACCCTCTGACAAGCGGGCAAGTTGAGGTGTCAAATCATGAGATTAAGTCTATTTTGGAGAAGATAGTGAACGCGAATTGAACTGATTGGGTGAGTAGATTGGATGATGCATTATGGCCATATCGAACTGCATTCAAAACATCGATTGGTGCCTCACCATATCAGTTAGTGTTTTGGAAAATCCTGCCATTTGCCTGTCAAACTTAAATATAAGGCATTATAGGCATTGAAAAGGTTAAATCTAAACTGGAGTGAAGCGACTAAATTGAGGTTAGACCATATGAATGAGATGGATGAATTTCATCTACGGGCTTATGAAATTTCAATACTTTATAAAGAAAAGAAGAAACTGTATCATGATCGGAAGATTGAACGATGAGATTTTCACTCGGGATATTTGGTGCTGCTCTATAACTCCAAGCTTCGCCTTTTTCCTGGAAATCTACGATCCAAATGATCTGGACCATTCACTATTGTAAAGGTGTTCCTGTATGGGGCAATTAATCTAAAAGGTGAAAATGATGTCCTTTATAAGGTCAATGGGCAGCGTGTAAAGCACTATGTGGGAACTGCGGAAGAAATGAGGAGGTGTGAAGAGCTCGTCCTTGATGAAGCCTGAATAATCAAAGGAGCCATTTCGTGCGGCGACATTAAATTAGGCGCTTCATGGGAGGCAACCCATGGGCTAGTTGGTGAAGTCTGAGTATCCAATTTAGCCATGTCATGCCACGACGTTAAATCAGGCGCTGCTTAGGAGGCAACCCAAGGTCTGATTTGGTTATGATCCGATTATTGGAGGATGCAGAGGATAAGTTAGCTGGAATTTAAAATATTGAACTGAAAATGTTCAGTACAACCCACAACGGTGATTCACGTGGATGTTAGAGAAAATTCTTCACATGCAGAACCCAACCCATTCCAAGTACCCATTTGAAGTAGGTCAATCCATGTGGCATGGATTGGCGCCGTGGAAACCAAACCCAGTTTTAAATCCAAGATCCGACCGAACCCAACTGTATTTATTTCGGTACAACATAAACCCAACCACAAATCTGACTAAAACCTCTCAAATCTGAATCCTAACATTATCCCTATTTTTGGAAATTCATCCAATCATCCACTTTAAATCATTCATATCTCAAATTCCCACTTACTAACTCCGACACTCATCAATTCCCATCCACCATTTAGCCGAAAATCATAAACCCCAATAATTTCCCTAAAATTTTCCCAAAAATTCCTCAAATTGCTGAAATCCTAGAATCCCAAAACCCGACCCAAACCCGAACCAAATTTGACTCAAACTTAACCCAATTTTTCCAAAATGCCACCCAAATTAAACTCCATCCGTGGAGATATGGGTTCATCTTTGAGAATCCGGACTAAAAACCCCAAGTTTACTATAATGTTACTTGATGAACCTTCCGGGTAAGATAAAAGTGGATCTGAGGAAGTGTTTAAGATTTCTCATGATGATTCTACACTCGTACCTCACATAATGAGACTACAAACTAGGGAACAAGCTGCTGCCCGGGATGCACTTCAATCTATTCCACAGCCCCGCAACCTGCCAAACCGGCTGCTCCTGCTAAGTATTCTGATTCCGCCCCCAGTTTGATAAGGGGACGGATGCTTCTGCAACCTGTGATGGACACGAGAATTATGTATATAGGTGTGAGGAGAATGGTGAAGGTACAGATGAGTCTGCGTCCGGTGAGAGTCGTGCGGCTGATGGGACAGTTTCTATCTCCGCTACTGGTGTCCAGAATTTGACTACCTCCTCACAAAGAGATTTAATACACGTCAGGCTGTAGCTATGGTCCAAAGGGATAATAGGAGGTGGTGTGTTAAAGGGATGAAAAATATTTATGATAGGGATGCCGAACCAACTGAGCAGGGTACATGGAAAAGAAATATCACGGAGGAGGCTCGGCATAAGATAGATAAGGTGAACGTCCTGCCTGAGATGAAGACATTATTTAATCGATATGGATTTGGGTGGGTCACGGAGCCTTTGGGTAGCTATAGTCGTGAGTTGGTCCGCGAGTTTTATAATTCATATACTGCATCGGTAGCGATGATTACACCTAATGAGCAGAGATATTGAGACCAACCACTACTGACTTCCATTTTGGTTCATGGCACTAGAGTTGACATATCCGAATGAACTATCCACCGGTTATTATTTAGAGCGGAAAGGGAGATTCCAACCACGACTGCTAAGCTTGATCATCACATGGAGAATGTGAGAAATAAGACTAAAATAAGAGACGTTGATCAGCGATTGAAGTTACTGCGGTGGATTGCAATTACATAGCGGAGGATGGGGCAGATGCTAGTTGGGTTGTTGGGAAGATGGACATTAAGAATACCTCGCTTCACTTTGCCAGAAAGTTTTGGTGGTCGGTTGTAAGGCATCATTTGGGTCCTACTAATGCTGATAATTCACTCACGCTTAATCGAAAAGTTCTGGTAGCGAGAATTCTGGCAGGTTATAACATTAACTTTACTTGCTACATCATTGAGGAGATCCATTAGCGTGCTTTTCGTGACTTCACCAGCATCCCTTTTCCATGTTTAATTCAGGGGTTATGTAATACTGCTGGTGTGGCCTCAATACCTACAGTTGATCATGATGTTGAGGTGACCCGCATTGCTGATATAGGATTGATGCAGCAACGGGGGGCCAACCCAGTTTTTCCAAGGAGGTCTCAATAGTCCACATCATCTGGCGCGGCCCTTTTTGAAGGGCCTAGAGATAGAGAGGAACCTGTTAGTACTCCAGCATCAGTGAGTGTACCTAAAACTGTGTGTGTACCTGCTGAGGGCATAGGCCCTGTGATTGACGAAAAGGTTACAGGCACTACAACACCACCGCCCATGTCTGGTATGGTTTAAGTTTTGAGGGAATTTTTGTAGTAATTTGTCACGCCCCGAATCCTATCGGAACGGACTGGCACCCAAAGCTGATATGGCCCGAGAGAACCAATCTTTGCTCTTGAACCTTCGTATACATATCCTCGTATGAATCTTGTTACCCCATGCAACTACATGAAACATATGTCATATATAGATATAAATAAAATGTGGCCGTTGGGGCCATCGAGTCAAAACTGACATTTATCTTTTACTTCATAACCCACACATGTCTACAAAAGCCTATAACAGATACATTTACCAGACCATCTAACAGTTGGGGCAAGTCCCCACTTTATACAACATTTACAACATCAACACAACTGTACAACTATGACTCAAAAAGTCCCGAGGCAACTGGGGCTCACCAAAGATCCGCAATCAACAGTCAACCTACAGTGGAAGTCTACTAGTTCCTGCACCTGTAACATGTAAGGTAATTCCCCTGAGGGGGTCAGTATGAAGAATGTACTGAGTATGCAAGGCTCATAAGAACTTCATCTTACATAATAACCACAACAATGGAATCAATATAAGAGAAATAAAAATGTGAATAAACTCTCTTTCTGTATGTGGGGAACCATGCCTTTTACGTACTTTACTCCTTTTATCTTTATATTTTACTCATCTTTACTGTTCTACCTATGCTAGGCTGTTCTGTCGCCCCTGGGATGAGGTTAACCCATGCTAGGTACTTTGACCCCTGGGATATTATATTAACCCATGCTAGGCTTTTCTGTAGCCCCTGGGATGTAATTATGATAACCCGAGCTAGGCTTTTATATCGCCCCTGGGATGTATCAGGATCGACCCATTTTAGGCATTTTAACCCCTGGGATACCACCCGTGAATACTCATCAATCATATCTCTACCATGACCCATAGTCTAAACGCCTCTGCCTGGGGAAGGAACCGATGCTGCTGATACAGCGGTTGATCCCGCAGGTCGTGCTATACCACTCACACCCCTTTGTGGGTATTCTCTCATTATGTGCCCCTATGTGCCACACCAAAAACAAGCATTTGTCCCCGACCGACATTCACCTAAATGGTACCTTCCGCAATGCTGACACGGAGGACGAGAAAATCCTGCTGTCTGTGAGCCCTGTACACCACTATTCTGTCCAAATGGACCACCTCTAGACCCTCGGAACTGGGAGTGTTCACCCGCTGTGGAATAAGAGAATGAGGGTCTAGGCGGTAGCATTCGAGATTCAGATTCTCCTGGGGACACCATAGACTGCCCCATAGGTCTTGCCTTTTTTGCGGGCCCTTCCTCATATTTCTGTATCCTCTTTCTTTTTCTTTGGTCTTCCATCTTTTGTGCGAAGGCCTGTATTCTAGCTATATCCATATCTCGGTTTAAGACAGCGATAGTGCAGTCCCATACCAAATAAGGCTCTAATCTGTCCACATATCTATGTACTCTATCTTCCATCATGGACACCACATTTGGAGCATAACGTACCAAGGAATTAAACTGCAAACTGTATTCTTTAACATATTCCCTTGACGTAAATTTAAAAACTGATCCGCACGAGCCTCACGGATCTCATAGGGAAGATAGTGATCCAGAAATGCCGCTTTAAATTCTTCCCATGTAGGTGGGTTTGCACCAATACCTCGAGCTTTCTTCCAGTACTCATACCACAATATAGACTTACCCTTCAACCTATAAGCTGCTAGCTCAACCGTTTCTACACCTGTTACATGCATGACCTCCAAAGCTCTCTGGATTTGATCCACAAAGTCCTGTGGATCTGCTTTCAAATCTGACCCAGTGAATATAGGAGGGTCCAATTTTAGAAAGTCCTGTGTACGTCGACTAGCTTCTCTAGCCGTGTCATCTTTATTTACCATTGGACCAGCTCATCCTTGTGCTTGTGCAGCTAATAACTGAGTCAACATATGTACTGCATTTCATAAATCCTTATCAGTGGTATGCATAGGTGGTTCCGCAGGTACTTCTCTACCTCTTGGCTCTTCTGGAGCTGGAAAAGTAGAGGAAGACTGCGATGCAATATCGGCGTCAGCTCCACCTTGACTAGCTTGGTCAGGTGGTAATCTACTCATTCCTTTTTCAGCAGACACATCCACCTGCTTCCCTTTACCTCTACCTCCTCTCGTGATGGGCATTTTGACTATACCAAAGAAAAATAAGTACCATGGTCAGATGTAATTCAACTTACAACACTGGCTCTATTGCACGATCTAGAAGTGACGAACAGAAACAACATCCTAAATGTCCCGTAGCCTCCTACTTATAAATGTGGTGCACAACACATCGATAAGTAAGACTCTACTCAGACACGGCTTTGTAGACACCCTTAGAACGACCTGCTCTGATACCACTTTTGTCACGCCCCGAATCCCATCAAAACGGACTGGCACCCGAAGCCGATATGGCCCGAGAAAACCAATCTTTGCTCTTGAACCTTTGTATACATATCCTCGTATGAATCTTGTTACCCCATGCAACTACATGAATATGGAAACATATGCCATATATAGATATAAATAAAACGTGGCCGTTGGGGCCATCGAGTCAAAAATGACATTTATCTTTAACTTTATAACCCACACATGTCTACAAAAGCCTCTAACAGATACATTTACAAGACCATCTAACAGTTGGGGCAAGTCCCCACTTTATACAACATTTACAATATCAACACAACTGTACAACTATGACTCGAAAAGTCCCCAAGTAACTGGGGCTCACCAAAGATCCGCAATCAACTGTCAACCTACAGTGGAAGTATACTAGTGCCTGCACCTGCAACATGTAAGGTAATTCCCCCGAGGGGGTCAGTACGAAGAATGTACTGAGTATGCAAGGCTCATAAGAACTTCATCTTACATAATAACCACAACAATGGAATCAATATAAGAGAAATAGAAATATGAATAATCTCTCTTTTTGTATGTGGGGAACCATGCCTTTTACGTACTTTACTCCTTTTATCTTCATATTTTACTCATCTTTACTGTTCTACCCATGCTAGGCTGTTCTGTCGCCCCTGGGATGAGGTTAACCCATGCTAGGTACTTTGACCCCTGGGATGTTATATTAACCCATGCTAGGCTTTTCTGTAGCCCCTGGGATGTAATTATGATAACCCAAGCTAGGCTTTTATATCGCCCCTGGGATGTATCGGGATCGACCCATGCTAGGCATTTTAACCCCTAGGATACCACCCGTGAATACTCATCAATTATATCTCTTGTTGTTCTTACTTCCGCTCTAAGAATGATACATTGAGGATCATGACATAATTGGAATCACACATATATATATTACTTTACTCTTGTACTTCATGAGATTGACATCTTCACTTATGAGAACTTGCACATCACTTCTCTTATTACTCTTATGAGATCTTATGAGATTGATACTTTTATAAAGATAATCATCACATTATAGGACTTTGGAACATGACATGATTGGAACATGCTATTTAAACTAAACAAGCTCTCTTTACCTCATTACGCTCGTTGAGATAGTTATTTTAGAAATTACAATGTCATGGCATCTTTGGAACTTCAATCAATGAATAACAGATAATGGAATCATAAGTCACCCAAGAATAGGACACATATGAATAACAACATACGTCAACCTGAATTGCTATACTTCAAAGCCCCTCGGAATTGAAACAAGCCCAATATCAATATGAACAATATGTTGCAGAAGGATACGAAAAAAGGAACCTTACATACCTTGTATTCTTAATACGAATACACAATCTTAGACGCATATACAATAGTCCCGCTCCTTTTTTATGTATCACTCTACAACACAAATACATAACGAACTTCACATTAACCACCAACTACCTTACAAATGCATATAACGTCAATGAGGTACATGTTTGCCTTTAAACATGCCATTTCCCCTTGACAAAACCATTGATGAAATTATTATTCCAAAAATCCCACAATATTCCCAACATTGACCAATACATGATAATCAATACATTTCACCACAACACTTCTCCTTTACACTTTCTTATCCATATTACATCACACATAATCCATCAAATCATCTTAGTACACCTCATAGCACATATCGGCCAAAATCCCATAATTTACACTTTTAGAAAAATAACAAGTGTAATAACAAAATTACACCATACATGTTCATATTTTATCCATACCATGCTCTTTCATCAAAGGCACAAGTCATAATTCAAGCTTGAACCTCATGGATCACAAATCTTATATAAAAACACAAAGTACCATGTCCACCATTTCCAAGCATAACCAACATAATATACATAATCACCCATGCATATAATATGTTAAACCATAATAATAAACACTTACCCAAGCTTGAATAGTGATGATCTTCTCCAAAAGTTGACTTAGGGTTTTGAGGGCTAAAGGGGTTCTCTTGAAATGTTTTAGAAAAACATAGAAATACATGTGTGTTTGTAATGGACAAAAATCAGATTTTTATCCCTTTATATAGGCCCTCAATTTCCATCCTTAGCCACTCTTTGGCATTAAATGTTGGGTCTAGAAGGTCAAATGAAAGAATGGGTTATTTGACCCATTTGGGCCATGCATTTTATTCCATTTTTGGGCCTCAATTTGGGCCCAATAACACATTTCCACTTAGCCCACAAATATTCATGCATAACCCATCATATATCGCATTTTTAAATAATTCTCTAATGTCACGACAATATTCTCTTACGAGATTCTCATTCGTCGTCTCAATCGCAAAAATAGAAATTCTAGTCGTCCATGGCTTCCTTGAACATTTATGATACCTACTTGTGTTTCATGCTTTGATCATGTAAGTGTATGTAGGAGTGTATTGAAGTGTTTTAAACTTTAAAAATGCTCAAAGAACTCCAAAGAACCAAAAGAAACCATCCAAGAATCGTCGTAGAATTGCGTTACAAAACGAGCCCGAAAGGGCACATTTTTTGTGCCTTGCGCCACTGCTTCAAAGCAAGGTAGTGGCGCAAGAAATCGCTTCCCTCTGAATCAGGGTCTTGTGCCACACCCCCTGAAATAGGGTAGTGGCGCAAGTTTTGATGCTTTGCTGAATTTTTTGGCCATTTTTCCAACACTTGCGTATCGTCCAATACCTTATCGAAACACTATAAAATACTTACTTAGTGATCTTAATCATCAAGTAAATATGAATCCAACTCACCAAATGAGGTTAGAATGTGTACGGGGTATTACACAAATGCTCCACGAAATCACAAAACCCTTCTTATGAATGTCTAATTGCATGTACGTGGCCAAATTTCAATTTTCTCGTCGTTAGCATTACGAAATACATACTTATATCTCTCAACACCTAAGCAACCATGATGTTGGAGGGTTGGTAAGGTACGGGGTGTTACATAATTGGTTGATAGATAGACCTAGATGTTTGACAGGCAGGCTTACGCAGAGGCCCAGATGGCTAAGTTGGTATCCCAGCTTAAGCCATGGGTCTGAACCATGGTAGAGGTTTCACAGGTAAGAGTTGATTCCCGCACTATGAAAACCATAGATAGATTTATGAGAGGGATGCATGGGTGGATTTTTAGCTTTGAGATACGAATGGATAACCAGAAAAGTTTGGCACAGATTCCTGATATGGCAGGGTTAATACAGGAGATGGCTGCACTGAGGGAGGAGGTTATAGCTTTGGTACCAAGCAACACCCCTGTTATTCCACCTATGCCTGTACCGGCCCCGATGAGGCCAGTTTTCAAGGTGGATTTGTTTGCAGATGAAAAGCCGCCTATGGAGAGGGCCAAACGACCACATATCCTGGAGGGTTAGTAGGCAAGTGGCGATGATTTTGACAGGGACCTGAGGAGGGATATGAAAGCCTCCCTGGTCTAATATCACCTCAGTCAGATCGAAGATGAGCAGAGAAACTTAGGAGCATCTTCTAGTCAGCCACCTTCCCTGCTGTCAGCCCCTAACATCTAACCTAGTGAGCATGCACATGATCCTGCTGTGGATGGGCTCACATCCAGTGCCGCAGGTATTCCTTCACTCCCTTACACTTATTAGATTGATAGTTGTGCACTAGGGCAGTGCACCATTATTTAGTTGGGGGTGGGGATATATCACCACTTAGGGTTTTTTTTTGCCGTATTTTCTTTTCCCACAAGTGTGCTATCATCATAGAACTGGCATGTTTAGGTTTTTATTTATAGTATTTATGTGTTTTCATAATTAATTAGGAGAAAAAATAGGGGAACCTTAGTGCAGTCCAATTTTGAACGTATTTTGAAATATAATGATGCTTTTTGATTGTTTAACGGACACCCCTCCTGAGCATTTGGTTTTGAAATGTCTGTGTAGTATGTTAGTTTATGATAGCTGTTAGATCTTGTTATGACATTAGTATTAAAGGCAACATGACTGTAGATAGCAATGCATGAACTGGAGAGGTAATAGTTGATAGTGTAACCTTGTGCTATGTGTATGTGAGGTCATTAACTATTTCACTTTATGTGTACGATCCAGAACTTGCTTGGTTAGTCTTGCCTAGCTTATAGATAGTGGTTGGGAAACTATCATAGGTTATTTTTGAATAAGTCCACTTTAAGCCTAAATGCCTGACCAAATGAAATAAATATCCCTTGATCCAGATTTTGAGATGTAATTGACCTATTTCTTTCATTAGCCTATTCACCTTCCCATTTTGACTTACAATGAACCTGTCTTGGCCCTGGTCCCTCCTTGGACATTGTGTACCTCAACTCAAGCAAATTACCTAAGTTGAGGGTGGCTATTATAGGGGTGCATAGTTGGACTTGGGTAAGAAGAAGGGGTTAGTAAAAGGGAAAAAGAGAACAGATTTAGGTGTAAAAAAAATTGTTTTTAAAGTATGAGGAAAATCACTCCCATAATCTGAGAATAAATGAAGGAGTATAAGGGAGAATAAAATGAGAATGGTTGCAAAGTTGAGCCAAAAATAGTGTAGTGTCAAGGATAGTTGAGCCACCATATCCATATGTATCACACCCATCCCCAATCCTATATTACATGATGATAAAAGACCTATAGTGATCCTAGTCCAACTGTTCGAAAAACTAAGGCATAGAAAATAAGGGCAACCCTATGGTATTTCATGCACACTATTTGTATTTCTTTGTGAGAGAGAGTGTTTTGACCCAGTCCCTACTTTGATCAATATGTGATTGATAAAGCAATGAGTGGACTACTGTAGGTCTCTTAGGTTTCTCTTAGTTAAGCATTGTAAGTGTTTATTTAGTTTTTATTTGCATAAGGACATGCAAATGCTCTAAGTTGAGGGTGTTGATGTGTCATGGTTTCATGGTACTTTTTATGCTTAAAACAAGGAAAATATGCAATAACTTGTGTATGTATGGTTGGTATGATATGTTTTCTTTCTTATTTTGTAGAGAAATAGGTTATGGATGCAAGCTGGAGAAAAAGGGAAGAAACATGCACTAGAATAGAGCATTTGAAGAAAAAAAGAGCTAAGTCGAAGCATGGGAATGACCCATGGCAGGGACTCATGTCATGTGAGTAGAACTACGCCACGTGGGTGGGTACCGCAGGTCAACTCCTGCAGATTGATAAGGAATCCTGCTTCCACGTCAGGAACTCACGTGTCGTGAGTCCACCCATGTGACGTGGGTGGGTGTCGTGAGTCAACTTCTGAGTATGTGCAATGTTGCTTGATTTCCATGGAACTAACATATGAGGCATTATTTGGTTCCACGATACCAAGTCACGGTACCGTGGAAAGTTGCCGACTTTTTTCTCCTACTTTGTTTAGGATAGGATTCACCTTGTATCTATAAATACCCTTTTATTGTCCTATGTTTAGGGGTTGTTCTTTACATTATTGTGAGAGATATTTTAAGTATTTTGAGTATTCATAAACACATTTTTGGTTTTGTAATCGAAAACCCAAGATTCGAGGGTCTTTATTCATAGTGAGATTTCAGAGTTTTCTTCTAGTTGTGAGTTTACAATTATGTTTTCTTCATTGAATTCTTCTTGTGTTCTTTCAACCATAAGTAGCTAAACCTATCAATTAGGGTTGTGTGAACCATAAGGAATTGACTAAACAGGTAAAGTGGAAAGTAATTCTGAACCGATGTGAATAAATGTATTGTTATTACCTTCATTATAATTGATCTTCTAACAGTTCGAAACGTTAGAAGCTCGCCTATATTCTAAACTTGCTCGAGAGAGAGGTAGAGATTGGAAAAAAGGAATAACAATAGAGAGTGGAAGCTATCAACCTTCATCTAATAACTTAAGCCATAACAGGAATAGTTATCTGAGATCCAGGACAAGGGTTAGTAGTGCGACACTCGGGGATCGAGAGGTGAAGAGTGAAATTCATATAACCAAGGTCGAGAGACATTTAGATGAACATATCTTATTAGATTTTGCATGCAACGCAGCGGGACAGTTTTGCCAAGCACAAGTAACCGGTGAAGTTAAGGAATCATTAGGGATCACAGTCCTATCATATTGATTAAAATACAAAAATCAACAATTGTTACTGTTACTATCTACTTATAAAACCCCCACCAGTTTACTTACTTCCCAATTACTCAGACTAGCATTCGACTGACTTTCATCCTATTCCCTGTAGGATTGACCCCAACCTAGTTGGGTTCTATATTTGATACATCGACCGCGTTATACTTTTTTGGAGATATATTTTGGGCTATCTCATTATGGACTTTGGGGGTCAATGAGACTAATACTTAACCCAGTGTGAATATGCTTACAATAATAACTACCACTCTGGTATTGACATGACTCCTTTTGAAGCCTTATATGGTAGAAGACATAGGTCTCTAATTGGGTGGTTTGATAAATTTGAAGTGAGGCCTTGGGGCACTGACATGCTCAAGGATTCAATGAAAATGGTGAGGTTTATACAGGAAAAACTCATAGAAACTCAAAGCCAACAAAAAGAGTACACAGACAATAAGGTAAGAGATGTGATATTTAAAAGAGGGGGAAAAGGTAGTCTTGAAAGTGTCACCCATGAAGGGTGTAATGTATTTTGTCAAGAACGGTAAATTGAGTCCAAGATATATTAGACCCTTTGAGGTATTGAATGGAGTGGGGTCAGTATCATACAAACTGGACTTGCCTCCTAGAACATCTAGTATCCACCTGGTATTTCATGTGTCCATGTTAAACAAGTATCACGGGGATGGTGCTTACATCATTCGTTGGGACCCCAAATTGTTTGATAAAGAGTTGTCTTACAAAGAGGAACCAATTGCCATATTGTATAGAGATGTGAGGAAGTTAAGAACCAGGATCATTCTATGTGCGAAGTTTTAATGGAGGAACCATACTATTGAGGAAGCAACTTGGGAGACCGAGCCTAACATTCACAAGTGATATCCACATATATTTATTGACTTAGGTATTTTTTTATTTCCCTTGCTTAGCTATGCTATTTCGGTCTAGTTTTCATTTGGGACAAACAGGTGGTAAATTAGTATCGAATGTAACAACCCAAATCGCCTTTACACTGAAATAGAAGGCAAAACTTTTGCCCAGTCATTCCTTAGACAGTTTTTGAGAAATTTAGGGCTAGCCTAGTATTGGATGATTTTTGAGGGTGTACTATTCTATGGAAATTTGGTTCTAATGAGAGCATTGGTTGGGATGTTTGACTTGATTTTTAGATAAATAATGAGTTTAGGAAGGCATAGCAACTTTCGACACGTAAATTGGAGTTATAGAACTCTAATTATAGAGTTTACCGTGGAAGAGTTCGTTCGCGATGTCAGATCTTGAGATATGTGTTGTAAAATAATCATAACAAGAAAGGGCCCCCGATATCCTACCTTGGGACCACAACAGTGAAATAGGAAACCGTTGTAGCAACACCGCCCGCAGCAGAAAAAGTATCACTGCAGTGGTAGCCTATTATAGTCTCGAACCACTACAGTTGTACCACTGCAGTGGTAAATTAAATATTGTAGCGGTAGCACACAATGTTTTTTTTTTATAGTTGTTAAACCAAAAATATATTTTTACTCCCCACTTTCTAAAAAACAAACCAAGGCACTTGGGAAGGCAATTTTTTGCAAGGTTTTAAAGGTTTTCATCTTTAGAGGTATATTTCTTAAATTCTAAACTTGAATTACCACTTAGAATCCCTGAAAATCATTAGAAAACCTAATTATGGTGAAATTGGGGTTTAGCCCTAACACATGAACTTGATGCAATTTGATGGGAATGAGTATAAAATCAGCAGATAATGATTCTAGGGTATTAGAAAACACTAATGGGAGTAGAATCATAGTTGTTCATGCTAAATAAAGTATGGTTCATGAGTTTAAAGGGGTGAAAAATCCTAAATTGATAAATTAAGGTAGGTTTATAGTTAAAATGGTTGTTACTAATCCCTAGTGGTTAAAGATGGATGAATTTATTGAAATGGGTATGTAATCTTGTTGTTATAGATCAACTAGTTGGAAGGGAAAGGAAAAGCAAGCTTGTGGCCTAAAAGTGACTTTGAGCAAGGAATTGAGGTAGGTTATAGTTTATTGTAACAATTAAAATTGCTTGACTCTGTGCTTATATGTGAATTGAGTAATTGTGGTTGCTTTCGAGCACTACTTGTGATTATTGACTGCATTGCATATACATACATATTATGTTATTGAAATGATAGTGATGATGATGATGATGATGATATACAAATCATGATGTTCATGATGTTATTTATGATGATGATGGTAATGAGATGATGATGATGTTATTAAAATCATGATGTTCATGATGATGTTGATGTAATTGAGAAGAGAAAGCGATGTTGCACATATCTTGCATTCGTACATTCATTCACGTGCATTGAATGATGGTTATAATCATATGTTGTGATACAACTTCTTGTTGAAAATGATTGAGTGTGAACATATGTAATGTGTTGATGTCTCAAATTACGGGTTTCGTTATGATCTTTTTGCACTTATTTGATTTACTTATTTGTATGGTGTTGACTTTAGACGACCTTTGATGCCTATCAGTTTTGTTGATGTACTGACGCTACCTGTGCTTTTCTTATTATTGAATGCAGAGTATATTATAGCATTTGATACGAGACCTCGACTCTTGCCAACAATTTCAGATTTTGATTTGAGGGTGAGCACCATGATTGGGGAGCCTTTGGATTTTCTATTATTGTTTATATCCTTTGTTTCGGGACTAAGACACTCCTTGTTTATTTCTATTTTGGATAATCTTTAGTTATAGACTTGAGTATTTCATAGATGTTTCTTGAACGGTGACTTTAGGTCCTGGGGATGTAATAAATAGAGGTTTCTACACTCTATTAGTAATTTTATAATTTCGTTGTTTGACATTATAAGTTATCGGTTGAATAAAGACATTTAAGAAATTGCTAATAAAGAAGTTAGTATAAGGTGAATATGATTATAACACTTGGATAGCGAGGGTTGGGTTAAGCATTGTTCTCCTACCATAGTTTAGGGTGGGTGCCAATCATGAAGGTTTGGGTTGTGACAAGTTTACCTGGTAAAAACTCATACCAAAATGCAATCAGTAAGTATGGTTTCAACTCAACTTTATGCTAGGGTTTTGTATGACCCTAATTCATATATAATGTACTCCCCCACTTAGGAAATGATTTTAACACCTTTGAATAGTTAAAATTCTTATGCTTTTTCCCATATTTTAGTAATAATTGAACGGTTCATTACAATAGAGACTTGGTAAATTAATTAGTCATATAATCACTCGAACAAATCTGTTGCACGTTAAGATCACCATTTTTTAAAACTCATGTGTGGAAAAAAGCTTTGGTTAAATGTGTTTCATCCTTTTATGAATCCTCCATTTAATTTGGTCATAGATGCTGCATTTTGTTCATATAAGATTGTGGGTATTTTATAATTTCAAACCACATTTTTCATGAATTAGATATATATGTATCATTGACCTCAGTCACACATATTCTCGACTTGCTTCATGAATATCTCTTATCTCACAATAATTTGGATGTCATGAAAAACGATATGGTATGAAAGTAACCTTCCATGACAATAGATAATATGGATATGTCAAACCCCTAAGTCGATCATATGAATATCCTGTATATTCAAAAACTTGACAATATTCATTAGAATGAATACATTCATACAAGGTCTTTTATTTGTAATAAGAAAGTGATCATATTTTAGTATCTCCATGAGGAATTAAACTATATCAGGCTTATAGTTATAACATGATGCATAAATGTGTCAATTTAGAAGATATAATACTTCAAAATCAATCAAATTATGCAAGTTTCTCATTTCAGCGGACAATCTATTACTTTTTGAAACTCTCTAAGAGTTTCAACTCAAATCATAGCTTGCATAATATAAAGACAATTGTAATACATCAACCTTAATTGATTTAATTCACATGATGGTTCTAAATATTTTTTCCCAAAACTTGTATATGCTTCAGGAATTTTGAATCCTTCAGGAATTTTTATATAAATTTTATCAAGTGACAACATCAAGTATTAAATGCATGACATAGTTTAGTGTTTGTATTTCAAGTCAAATAAGCTTTACGCTTAACAAGATGTATCATTACACTAGATAAACATTTCTACGTCATCATGCTTAAATAAACATAAAATTCATATCCTCATAATCTTTTTCAATTAGGTTAATGTACTTAGTGATTCTTGAATGTTCATGCATGTATTGTTCTTCTCTTCACTTAGATTGCTTTTTAAAGATTGCAAACATTAGAACTTTCGTTAACTCTTCACTTTCTTGATATAAGAGGTAGAGAATAGAAAAAGAGATTAATAACAGAGATTTTAGGATACCAACCCTCATTAATAGGTTGAGCCTTAATAGGTGAAGATAATCAGAGACCAATAGCAAGGGTCAAGATTCAAACACTCAAAGATCAAGAGATATTTAGAGTAATTTTAATCTAATTAGGGTTGAAAAATGTTTAGGTGAACCATTCTTACCAGTTTTCATGCTAACCACCGAATAGATCATTAGTACGCTATACATACAAAGTTATGAAATCATGGAAAACACAGTCCTAGTACATTCTCATTGTTTGATTATAAAGAACATTCTTAATACTTTGTTAATTGTTTACAGAATTTCACAAACGGTTACTTGTTACTTTACAACCCCCCCCCCCTCTAAAATATCTAACTACTTGTTTTAAAAAAATTATTGACCTGGTTTCTAGCCATATTCCCTGTAGGATCGACCCCAATCTAGTTGGGTTTTATATTTGATCAACAACCACATTATAAATCATTGTGAGGTATAATTTAGGTGACATCATGTGCGCCACACCTATTTTATATATATATAGTTATTTAGATTAGAGTACATACTGCATAGTATATGGTCCTCGTGAGTCCCTTCTAGGTCCCAACCTTAAAGTCAGATGCTCGTTGGGTTTACACACAACATAAGCATAGAATTTATTCATTCAATTATGCTTCAGGTAGAATTCAGTGTATGTGTTGTTTTTATGCTATTGACTGAGAATTCTAAATATTTATTGTCTAATTTTATTAGGTAAAGGCTCTCTTGATAGTGATGCAATATCTATACGAATGTGATGGCCCATTTATACAATTATATTAGGGTGGATTTCCTGAGTGAAGATTTATGATTATATTTGGATGGTTGGTGTTAGTGTTCTTTCCACCGCTTTGAATTAGGATTGATCGATGATGTTGATGAGTACAAGTGGTTATGTACTCACCCTTACTTTTTTTTTCTGCACCTTACATGCATATATTGAGCTGGAGATCCTTAGGAATTGATTATGATTTCGAGTGATAGTATTCCCAAAGATTCGAGGTAGTAGTTGTTGATATCAAAGACTACTAAAATCTCTTATATCTTATCTTTATGACTTTTTCTGCATTTTCAGAAACTTGGGACTTTTTTGTTGTACTCTCTGCTAGACAATTGTACTTGTGACTACCAGATCTGGATTATCTTTGTTTTGATTATTTATACCTATCTATTTATGTAGAGAATTTTTAGGTTTTATTGTGTCTTTATTTTCTCTTCTTCTTAACTTTGGATTCATATCATTGGTTGGTTTAAGGCTTATCTGTCGTGGTGGGAGTAATAAGTGCCATCACAATCCATGTTTTGGGTCATTACATTGAGTGTCCTTAAAGGGTATAGTTTATAGAATGCATTAAGCATGGTATACTAATCGTTTCCAAATAAAATAATCCTTGAAATATTAATGGAGCACATTATCACAATAAGGAGGCAATGTTCTCTTGAAGAACCTACCACATATCACTTCATGAAAGCTAATGAGAGATTTAGGTACCTAACAAAAAATGGAAGTGAAGAGATCTAAATATGTTATGTCCTATTGTGAACCGATACAAATGATATATCATCGATGATATCTTTAATACAATGTAGCACAATATTGGTTAATTTAGCATGGTTCCCACAACCCTTGTTATGGGATTTAACTACTCATGTTTGTACGAAAAAAAACCAAATTTTATGATAGAAAACATGATTATGAATTTACGAGATTAATAGATGAAATTCGGAATCTTGAATTATGAAAACAGAGTCAATAATGAAGAATCAATATATGTTATTGCTCAAAAACTAAAGCATGTTATGTTATCAAGTAATACAAAACATAACAATATTTTAATAAAAAGTAAACTGTCAATAAGACCATAAGAAAAGTACTTATAGAAAAAACAAATAATGTCCTAAACAAAATAGGATTGCAGGACCGTTAGCAATCTGCGAGTCGTGGTTTGATAGTAGAACTCATGGTAAGGAGATCTCAATTGTAGCTTGCAACAAATCATTGAAACATCTCCAGTTTTGATATGTCATTCCATGATTCGTGGTCAATTTGTACACTTTCAGGTATGGAATGCACACCTCTCAGAACAGACTCCTTGTTTCACTTCATGAGTCATATAATAACTAGTGCTGTTTGGAACTAATTTCACATCTTCTGGGCCCTATCTATAGACATCAGTACAACTCACACTATCAGTTCTTGAATCATCAAATGGGTCATGTTTTGGACTTGACTTTGCACCATCTCTGATCACACTCCACGAGTCTTAGTACGACTCGTACTTCACTTTATGAGTCGTGAATGGGCTTCCAAGAGGTACACTTGTCTGTTTTCAATCCATTTTCCTACTTCTCCTTCTAGGACCTATTTTTTTGCACAAACACACACTAACACATCA
Organism: Capsicum rhomboideum; assembly: GCA_031232105.1. Lineage (NCBI taxonomy): Eukaryota > Viridiplantae > Streptophyta > Magnoliopsida > Solanales > Solanaceae > Capsicum > Capsicum rhomboideum. The sequence goes on from CP124714.1 coordinate 126,813,068, forward strand.
TATCTACTAAAATATACACAAAAAAATGTACAAAATTTCTATATTTTAAGCATCGAAAGTGTCATGAAATCTCGGCACATCAACACCCTCAATTTAGAACATCTGCTTGTCCTTAATAAACAAAACAAAACTATACCAACATGATGCCTAAGTAAAACAAACCTATGCAATTTACAACAATCACATGGCATGTGACAACACATATTTCACAAGTTTCAAACTCCCCTATTTTTCAAAGAAAAGCAGGTGTGCATAATCACAAAATCATTAAACTGACACAAAAGGATCCATGGATGACATCACACTATTAATGGACAATCGTACATAAAAAAGTGACAAACAATCCCACAACAAGCAGTCAGACAATACTAACTTAGTGCCCTCACAATAAATAAGTCCCATACACCCATGATTCAATTAAATTAGGAGCAAAACAAATGTGCTCACTCTCACAAAGTAGTTCAAACAATGCATGTACACATACCATAGGCTTGCCCTTATTTTCTACATTTCCACTTTGAGATAGTTGGATTAGAATCAGTATACAACTTCACTCGACTTGTAATGTAGGCTTGGAGATTGGCATGATAGATTTGGTATAAGTGACATAACTCTCCTTGGCACTATACTAACTTTATTTCACTTCGACCTTCCTCTTTTCCTCCCTTTTCCCCTATTGTTTCTTTTCAACTACGGGTGCGGTTTTTCTATTTCTACTCAACTTTTCTTTTATTTGTTCTTTCTTTTTCTTTTTCTTTTGTAATTTTCAACTCTCTTCTTTTCTTGTTTTCCCAGCATATACCGCACCATTTTCCTGTTGATGAAAATTCTTTTATTTTCATACCCAACTCTATTTTTCATTTATCTGTAGAGTAGACACTCTCCACTTAGCCGGTTTTATTGAATTGAGGCTTAGTATCCAGGGGGAACAAGGGTCAAAATAGAAGTTTTAAAAAATTAGGAAGCTGAATAGGCTAATCAAACAAAAGGCTATGTTACTATCAAATAAAGGATCTAGGGATTAATTCATCATTTTGCAGTCATTTAGGCAAAATGGATTTTATTCAAAAATGGCCTATGTTTCTTTCCTAACAAACTATCCTAGAACATTGGCAAGACTAACCAGGCAAGTTCTAGATTGTACACGCAATGTAATAACTATGTAATGCAGCTCACATGCATAAAGAACAAGATTACACTATCAACTATTATTATAGAGTTCATGGCAAAGCTTAAGCACTGATTATCACATCAATATCTACAATGTCATGCAAAGAGCCATGAAGGTCAATATATCAAAGCAAATGAAGCAGAAGACAAAAAATTTGGAGGGGTCTCCATTCTCCATTTTCATAAAATTTTTATTCCAAAACAAGTATTTACATGTGACAGTTTCTTATTCCAGACTACCCTAAGTTCTCCTAATTTTCTTCTACCTAATCAAACAATAAAAAGAAAAAACATACGAAACAAAACAAAAACTACCCAGATGATCTAAGGCATATTTATATGCTTTATCGCCAACTTTGACCCATGTTTACCATAGTTTTGAGAGAAATAAGTGCATATTTTCTATTATTATGATGGAATATTTGATATTGTGCTAATAAATGTGATTAGACCCTTGTAGGTGGAATTTACGACTATTTGGAGCATTTTTGGCGTGGAAAGAGAGGCTTGGAGGAGATATGAGCAAAGGATCTTAGAGATAAGAGAAAAGCCAAATATTTGGACTTGAATAATCCACCCGAATCCACGAAGAAAGGTCAAAAAAATGATGAAAATCAGAATTTTTGGGTCTGGCGCGCCAACTGGCGTGCCGGGCCGCTTTGGAACAATATTTTGTTTGTATGGGCAGCATAGGGGTGCGATTTGGGGCGTGCCGGGGTACTCTTGCACAAATTTTCAGATGCAGAAATTTGGCTAAGTGTCAGGCGCATTTTGTAGCGTGCCGGGCTGCTTTTTGCCAATTTTTGACTCTGAATTTCAGCCTATAAATAGGGCTCTTGGGTTATTGTATCAAGGGGGCATAAATATTCCATCTTTATTGGACTACTTTGGGGCGATTTTGGCATCCAAATTAGGGTTAATTCTTCTTCCTTTTTATTTTTATTTCTTTTTTATAACTTTTTATTAATTTATGTTAAATCAAGCCATGAGTGACTAAAATCGCTTATTCTTGGGGTTGAGGCTACGAACATGAATCTCGTGAGTTGAATATTATTGGTTCTTGCTGAAGCTTATCAATTATTGGTTATTTTTATATTCTTAATTTTACTATTTTAATGCTTAATTACCATTGAAATAAATCCATTGTTTTGAGGTGAGCTCGAGAGAGAAACTGAGAGATAGAACGTGGAATATAAGGAGCATGATCTTTACTCGAGGAAGGGATTCCAAGATATTGATATGTGGTTAGGATCGAGAGGTACCTAATTCACTGCACTTGTTCATATACGGGAAGATAGCTTAAAGGCCTTAGAATTGGTTAAATCTATCCCTGCTCAATAATGTAGTTAGGTTTCTAATTTCTAATAGAAGGTTACAGTTTGGAGACGAATATAATCATATTATAAACCTCGTGATCAATAACCACGATAGATAGCTCAATTTTCTTAAACCATTAATATTCATGCGCTAGAGATGACGTTCAGGATGCCTTGACCCTGGGAATTCAACTTGCCATTGTTTATACCCCAAATTAATCATGTTAGTTTAGTTCATAGTTATTTTATACTTGAAAACCATCATATCTCTATATTCCACCACTTAAATAAATAATCAAGAACTAGTTTAGTCTAGTGAATAGTTAAACGACAAGTCCTTGTTAGTTCGACATCCGGCTCGAAAGGGCCACTTTATTACTTGAACGATCACTTACACTTGCGTGTATAGTTGGTTCATAGCAAGTTTTTGGCGCCGTTATCGGGGACTTAAGTTTAAATTATTTATCTAGATTGGACTTTTTCTTTTTATTTGTCTAAGTTGTATATAATTTATTTTTGTACAAAGTTTTGTTTTACTTTTCTACCACTCTTGTTGATATTTCAGCCTGGGATAGATGGTCATTGAATGATGAAAATTCGTGTTGTTTTTGTGGAAGACCATACTTGGATGGTAATTGTCAGTATGTTCAAGAGAGAGGATTGTGCGCACCTGCCCAATCTTTTGAATTGAATAGATGCCAGATGTGTAGTGGTCAGGATAGCCATTGGAGTGACTGTACAAACTATTATTCCCCTCCCCTGAACCCCTATTATGATCAGTCTATTGTTTGTGATATTGGCAGGGCTAATGGAGCTAATGAGGCAGAATATGAGGCTCACCTTATAGATATGTTGAAGTGAGTAATGGAGCTGCATACACAACAAATGGAAGACATGAAGAGAATAAGGGAAGCCACAGAGAAGATACAGTCCCAAGGCGCAAAGTTACAGGCTAGGGCAAAATCTTGTGTTGATCATCAAGTTACAGTCTTATCAAAGGAACCCCGAATTAATGAAGAAAGGGAGACACAAGTAGAAGAAAGTTGTGATGAAGAAGACATAGTGAGCCAGGAATGGCTAATAGAGAAAGCACATCAATTAAAAATTCATGAGTATATCCAGGATGGTCTCACAACCATGGCAAACCAATTAAAAGGGGGGGAGAGATGAGCTTATTCCAGAGATAGCTCAATTTGGCTTAGATATCCGTGACTTGAATGTTCAGTTGATGAAAAAGATTGAGATGTTTGATGTCCAATCACCAATAGTTGCAGAGACTAGCCATTCTGTGGAGAAAGAAGAAGAATTTCAACAATTCGACTATCATTCTTTGATTGAGGCTGAAGTTGAGAGAGAGTATAAATGTGAGCATGTTGCAGCTAGTGCAAGCAGAAAAGTGGGACGTATTGGATCTCATTCAAAGCATTTTTCTACATTATGTTTAGATGATGACATGCATTTTGAGTCATCTGAACTAGTGGAGGATTGTGTAGATGAGAAACAAGAATCCTACATTCTTAAATTTGCACCAGACAAGTAACAAAACAACATGCCTCACCTCAGGGCTAAGCGATTTAACATGTACCATCCATCACTTGGTCCCTTCATATGTGCACCACCACCCTATGAGCGAAGAAAAAAGATGAATGCGATGTTGGGGGTGAAATTTACATCCTCAAGGTGGAGGAAAAAATTAATGGGTCGTGCCGCGACGTTAAATTAGGCACTTGTGGGAGGCACCCCAGCGTTTAGTAAGTAGTTTGTTTTTATTTTTATTTTCTTAGTGTCACCTTTGTTTTTGTTTTGGTTTGGTTTGTTTTGCAGATTAAGGGAAGTCTGAGTACCCAAAAATATAAGCTAAGGAGCATTGCAAAAACTAAGTATGGGGTCCTCCGGACCTCTTTGATGGATAAGATGCTACTAGCTAGGCCTAGGGAGTATTTCTCTTTCTTTATTCTTTGAGTTGTACTTTGGGGACAAAGTATGATTTTAAGTGTGGGGTGGGAAATCTTTCGATTTGGTTAGGGTGGAGTGTGCTATAGGAGTCTTTTGGTATTTGGTTTTTGCTTATGTTGCTGAAAATTTGAAAAATACAAAAAGATTTTTCTTTTAGTAATTTTTACTTTCATTTAGGAGCACACTTCATCCACCCCTCGATTTTTATTTTCGATTCTTTTCCGAGGGGAAGCCCTTTGAACCCAAAATCCTTTTTATTTTTAGGAGTAATGTTAAAATTTTAGAGATGCTCTAATCAGATGCTACGCATGATTGCATGATGCAAGTTGGTTTTGAATGTTGAAGCATGTGTAGTGAATTGAGTGACTATTGTCGAGACAGCTAGGCTCATTTGTTTGACTCTTCTGTGATGTTGGATTAATGTTGAATTCTTGCTATTACTTTGTTGAGAGTCTATAGGGATCCTTCTTAATTTAGACATGTGTCATGTGTGAGGGAGGTTTTTGTGATAATCCATATGCATATTGATGTCTACAACTTGCCCGGTGTGTTTGCAAAGCGAAATAAAAGGGTGTTGAGTTTAGGAGATGATATAGGCATTTCTTTGATAGCCATGTTTTATACCTACTTTATCTACCCTTTTTGCATGATCTTAGTTAGCCCTGTTAAGCCTGTAGACTATTCTTTGGTAGCCTTATATGTAGCTTAATCCTTTTCTTTCAATTAACCGTAATTTGATCCAAAAATCCTAAGCGCTTTAGAGGAGAAATTAAGATGTTAAGGAGTGTAAAAATTGAAGAAGAAAAAAGTGAAGTTAAAGCCCCAAGTGAATAGCTTTTGGTGTGTGAAAAAGTTTATGTGTTGCTGGCAGGAGTAATGTAATGAAAAGAAAAATTGACAAAAAAAGTGAATCATGCGTTGATAGAAAATACTCCTTGTCTAATATGTGTAAGCTAGCTTAAAGAGATGGGGAAAACAAAATAGAGTTGGGAAGATATAAGTGGTGCAAAATAGGTTGGTTGGAGGTGATCTTAATGTAAATTGTAGTGTATTAAAGCGCTTAGGGAAGATAGTCACCATTTTTGACCAAATAGTTCCTACCCGTCCCTTAGCCTACATTACAACCCTTAAAGTCCTACTTGATCTTGAGCTTTGACATTCTGATAATAGTGGAGTACTACACTAAGGGCATGCTTATGGTTCATCTTATGTGACATGTGAATTCTTTGTGAGAGTGAGCGGAATTTGCTTACACCCATTATTGTGATAAATTGCATATCTGTGAGTGAATGTGGGTGACTCCTTTTGGTGAGGGAACATGTTTGATGATAGGTAGGTGACTTATATGATCACTTTGTTGAGTAATGTGCATGAGTTGGCAAACTTTGTAGAGTCAATTCTTGAGGCTAGGAAGTTTGAGGTAGTATTCATGTGTTTCAAGTTGTAATATAACATGCCAAATGTAGAGCTTGCTATTCATGTGGTCGTTGTAGTGCTAGCTTGAGTGTCTTAGTTGTAGTAGTAATTATAGAGTCTCCTTAAGTTGACTGTGGTTGTTGTTCGAGGACGAACAAAGGTTTAAGTGTGGGGTGGTGATCTAAGGAATATTTATATGCTTTATTGCCAACTTTGACCCATGTTTACCTTAGTTTTGAGAGAAATAAGTGCATATTTTTGATGGAATATTTGATATTGTGCTAATAAATATGATTAGACCCTTGTAGGTGGAATTTGCGACTATTTGGAGCATTTTTTGTGTGGAAAGCGAGACTTGGAGGAGCTATGAGCAAAGGATCTTGAAGATAAGAGACAAGCCAAAGATTTGGACTTGAAGAATCCACCCGAATCCAAGAAGAAAGGTCAAAAAAAATGATGAAAATCGAAATTTTTGGGTCTAGCGCTCCAACTGGCGTGCCGGGCCGCTTTGGAACAATATTTTGTTTGTATGGACAGTAGAGGGGCACGATTTGGGGCGTGCCGGGCCGCTTTTGCACAAATTTTTAGATGCAGAAATTTGGCTAAGTGTCAGGCGCATTTTGTAGCGTGTCGGGCCGCTTTTTGCGAATTTTTGAATCCGAATTCCAGCCTATAAATAGGGCTCTTGGGTTATTGTATCAAGGGGGCATAAATATTCCATCTTTATTGGACTACTTTGGGCCGATTTTGGCATCCAAATTAGAGTTAATTCTTCTTCCTTTTTATTTTTATTTCTTTTTTATAATGTTTTATCAATTTATGTTAAATCAAGCCATGAGTGACTAAAATCGCTTATTCTTAGGGTTGAGGCTACGAACATGAATCTCGTGAGTTGAATATTATTGGTTCTTGCTGAAGTTTATCAATTATTGGTTATTCTTATATTCTTAATTTTACTATTTTAATGCTTAATTACCATTGAAATAAATCCATTGTCTTGAGGTGAGCTCGAGAGAGAAACTGAGAGATAGAACGTGGAATATAAGGAGCATGATCATTACTCGAGGAAGGGATTCCAAGAGATTGCTATGTGGTTAGGACTGAGAGGTACCTAATTCACCGCGCTTGTGCAAATACGGGAAGATAGCTTAAAGGCGTTAGAATTGGTTAAATTTATCCCCGCTCAACAATGTAGTTAGGTTTCCAATTTCTAATAGAAGATTATAGTTTGGAGACGAATATAATCATATTATCAACCTAGTGATCAATAACCACGATAGACAGCTTAATTTGCTTAAACCATTAATATTCATGCACTAGAGATGACGTTCAGGATGCCTTGGCCCTGGGAATTCAACTTGCCATTGTTTATACCCCAAGTTAATCATGTTAGTTTAGTTCATAGTTATTTTATACTTTAAAACCATCATATCTCTATATTCCACCGCTTAAATAAATAATCAAGAACTAGTTTAATCTGGTGAATAGTTCAATGACAAGTCCCTGTTGGTTCGACATCCAGCTCGAAAGGGCCACTTTATTACTTGAATGATCACGTACACTTGCGTGTATAGTTGGGTCGCAACACCAGACATGCCATTTTAACATAAATTAAACACATTTGGGAAAAGAAACATGATAAGAAAAAGCCTCAGGTGAACATGAGACACAAGTAACTAATAACAACATGGATAGCAGAAGACTTATAAATAAGAACTTTAGAAATGAGGGAGGAATTGATTCTATAAAGAGAAGAAACAAGCTCAAATATTAGATACTTGAAACCTTGTTTAATAGGAATAGTGAATCAATAAAGAAGTAGAAGAATTAGAATAGGAGGGACATAACTCAAATAAGGAATCTTACCATTTGAAGAAATCCAAGATATGGTTCAAAGTAGAACAAAAAGGGCATAATCCAAAAGAGAACCTAAAAAATTCTCCAAAGCCAAAAGGCTGCTAATATTTTAATTTAAATCAAACTTAGTTACAATAAAGAAGAAAACACTCCTTTATATAGGAGTAAATGGCGCTGCAACCTAAAACACACATTAGACTTCCTAGGTGTTCAAACTAAATAAAAGAAGCTGAAATTACCTAGGTACATAGAAGGCTATCAACACTTCGACCAAGGTAGTCAACATGGATTAAAATAAAACTTTAAATAGAGATTCTAGAAACAAGTCTTAAAGTTTGGGCTGCTGTATTTCTTTATTTTGGGGCAGATTTGAGCCTCATTCAACTTCATCTTGGACTTGAATTTGGTCCTCTAAATAAATGTAAGACTTGGCAAAATATCTTCATGGGCCCAACACTTCTTTCATCATAAGAGATTTTTTAATTTCTAATTACAACCCATTTGATCATCTCTTAAAATTCCTTATATGATGGATCTTCCAAAGCTTTATCCATTTCTTTTAATGATAATGAGCTGACATTGATGCTATCATTTTCCCCTTCTTAAAGACGGTTCGTCCTCGAATCTTGATATTGACTATAGCTGCTCCTTCAATGGATTTTGAGCCTCAATGATTGATATCATTCTCCCACACTTGAAGAAGATTTGTCCTCAAAGTTTGACCAATACCTACAACCAACATGATAATCATAATCAATAGGAGGTAAACAATAAAAGTAGAATAACTATTTGGTTAAAATAACACTAGGTAGTGACCATGCAACCACTTAACCCATTTAGTTCTTTTTGGCACAAACACCCATTTTAAATATCCATACACTTCTTCATCCAATAGAACAATGTAATCACCAACACAAAAACCAAAAACACAATTCATAAGCTCCTTAAACAAGAGGGGATCATTACCTAGACCAAAAGCATATGAATACCAAACAAACATACCATATATGCTATTGCTAAACAAATTAACCTCACTATTGGATATCCCATAGTCAAGATATGGATGAAAAACAATTTCCTTGAGAAATGGCTTGGATTGATCCTGCAAAAAAAGTTCTTCAGAATAAGACAAAGATATAAAGTTAGCAACCTGTGAGCACTTATCCCTTTCCACACTTGAGCTGTTACATTCTTCATTTAGCTCCATATTCTAATTTGGCATCAAAAGGATCATGTGTCTCTTTGTCATTATTGGCAACTTCTTCATTGGTGTTCTCAAACCATAAGGGATTAGAGAACACTTTAAAGTCTTCTCCAATTTATTCCCATAATGGGTTATTGTACACTTTAAAATCATGGTCAATGTTAGTTTATTCTTCAAATAAGGTACATCTTCCTCTTCACGAGGTTCTTCCTCAAATTTATGCATGGAATGAGAGGTGATACTAAAACAAGAAAGATTCAGCATATTGAAATGTGAATAAGATTCATCCTCTCCCAAATACCATTGGATATGTTCACTCAAGTTATCACACACTTCTTTTTCATCATATTATGTCAGATTTTTTATATGAGAAGAATAATCAACAAGGTAAGGTTCACTCTTAATTTGAGTTATAGCTTCACTTATAACTTTGACCTCATCAGATTGTGGTACATGTTAAATTTCATTATCAATAAATAGATCATTGACAAGGTCATGCCACATGAGAACTTCAAGCTCAAAATTATCTTCAACTTGCAATTGTTTCCATGAGTCTTGTAAACGTTGCAAATCTTCTTTGAAACTGGATTCCCTTTTTTATGCAATTGTTGTTCCAACTCTTCATTGATTTCTTTTTCAATAACCTGCACCTTTGGAACACAAGCACTATAAACAGAAAAAGTTAATTGGTTAGAGGTTGAACAAGAATCTTTCACACTTAAGCACTCTATTCTTTTAATATCTTTTTTTCCCTCGTATCTCAAATGCAATAGTTCACTCTCTATTTTACCTCTCAAATTCACTTCACTCATTTTTATCCACTTATTCTTACATTTTAACAACTTACTCTCTTCACTCATCACTTTCTCTCCTTTTTCCTCTCTTGAGTTGTCAAGTTGCTCACCCTTACTTCTCTCTTTATTTTGTCTCTCATCCTCACATTTATTTTGTATAGAGAAGTTTTTCAATTCACTAACTCCCAAATGCTTGTCAAGAATTCCTCTTTTATCCCTTGGAGGATTTCTACGATCAACTCTAATTTAGGCTTCTCAAATCTATTTTTGTTTCCCCTTTTGCATTCTTCTTCCTTTTAAAACTCCTCCATTGATCCTCTCACCCTTAATTCATCTTCTTAATCTCCATAGGTGTCAAAGAAACAAGGGCGGTCTTTTTTCCATCATCTTTCACCAAGGAATACCTACGCTTTTCTTGATCATATGAAGTTTTTTTATAGATATACCATGGCCTTCCCAATAAGACATGACATGTGAATATGGGAACCATATCACACAAAACATGATCCTTGTATTTCTCGAGAGTTAATGGCACTAACTCTCTCTTATCAAGGACTCACCCTCCGTGGACGAACCTTGCGGAGGAACCCTTAGGTTTTCGGGGCATTGGATTCTCACCAATGTTTGCGTTACTCAAGCCGACATTCTCGATCTCCTTTTAAGGTGTAGGATGATTCATGCTTAACATAAGACAAGCCAAATATTCAACAAAATCAGTACTGATTAAGTTGTGACAAATATTCATGTCAATCTTAGTAGCACACACATTAGACAATACTTCCATTCTAGTTTGAAAATTTTTGTTAACTCTAGTAAGCTCATGGCCTTTTCTAGGAATCTTTTCCAAACTAGATCTTACCCCAACACATTTAACACTCACACTCCCAACTCCAACATAATCAACAGATTTATCATCATAACCAATTTCATCATAATCAGAGAATTCATCACCATAACTAATTTCATCATAATTAGAAGATTCATTATTAGAATTATCATCACAAATATTATTGGTTTTACCCAAATCACAAATCTGATGTGATTCATCATAGACTTGGCTAGCATTTTAGTCATCATACCCTCCATAATCATCACAAGAATTATAGTACATATCTGTTCGATCATCCTTTGCATCTGATTCCTAGTCATCTCGACTATAATAATCAATTTCTTCACTATAATAGCTTTCACAATCTGTAAAATACAAGCTTTAAAAAAAGAGATGTTTAGCAGTAAAGTTGCCTCACATACACTCCTTTACATGTATCACTCAAGTAGTGGCTTTCAACACTCATATATCACTCAATTAGGCTTTTACTCTCAAATAATATCACAACTCTTGCCTTTTACCACTCAAGGGATGCTTCTTAAAGTTATTCAATAAACCAGCAACTCAAACACGTCAAAAGCAAGTTCCAAAAATTGGTTCAAGAATGGAGTTTATGTGTCACACCCCGAATTCCAATGGGGCGGACTGGCACCGGAAGCCGATAGGGCCCGAGAGAACCAATCTTCATCCATGTCCATTCAAATGCATATCATTAAAAAAAATCACCATCACACATACATACTAGATGCTAATGGCGGAAGTTATGGAAACATGTGATATATACATATAAGAAACTTTTCCATTAGGTCCATCAAGTCAAAATGGACATACATCCCCTTACATCCATATTCCCATATACGTCAAGAAAGCCTCTAATAGATGCATACACATAACCATCTTAAAGTTGGGACAAGTACCTACTTTATACAACATTTACAATACCAAAACAAATGTACAACTGTGACTCGAAAAGCATCAAACCAACTGGAGCTCACCAAAGATCTGCAAATGACCGGCAAACTACTGTGGAGGTCTACTAGCAACTGCGCCTGCAGCAAGTAAGGTAATTCCCCCAAAGGACATCAGTACGAAGAACGTACTGAGTATATAAGCCTCATATAAAACAGTATGATATGCAAGTACTTCCATGAAATCAAATATAAGAGATTAGTCAGTACAGATAAAACACCGGTCTGCATATATGGAACCATATACATTACGTCCTTTACTTCTTTTGCCTTTACATTTATTCATCTTTATCGTGCTACCCATGCTAGGCTTTTCCTTTGCCCCTGGGATGAGATTAACCCATGGTAGGTATTTTAACCCCTGGGATGTGATTAACCTATGCTAGGCTTTCATATCGCCCCTGGGATGTTAGGTTAACCCATGCTAGGCTTTTATGTCACCCCTGGGATGTTACTATGATAACCCATGCCAGGCTTTCATGTCGCCCCTGGGATGTTACTCCAAAATATACAAACAATTATACAGTACTTCATTTCTTTACTTCTATGAGATTAACACATTAGCGATGGTACATTATTGGAACAATGGGGACTTTGGAACATTAGTCAATACACATGATACATGTGAATCACAATTGATCAATCCATAAGGAACATGTGATGAACAATAATTGATAACCGGAAATGGGATACCTTAGAATAATTTGGAATGGAACAAATACAATGTCAATGTGAATACTATGTGCTGCAAAAGGATACGAAAAGAGTAACCTTACATACCTTATATTCTCAATATGAATACACATTCCTATGTGTGAATACAAAAATCCAATTCCTTCTTTACGTGTTACTCTACAACACAAGTTCACAATGGAGCTCACGTTAACAACTAGTTACCTTACAAGTGGACAAAACGACAATGAGCGACATGACTGCCATATAGCGTCATTTCACCCTTTACAATAAAATCCACTGCATTACCATACCAAAAACACCATAACATTCTACACATTGACCAAGACATCATAAACCAATAGCATTTCACACCAAGTTTACCCTTTACGCTTTCTCATTATCAGTACATCACAATTCTTCCATCAAGTCACCTCAATACCTTTCATAACAACATATTAACAACAATCCATAATTGTTATAATCCAACATGCCTCCAAACAACCCCTTAACTTCATTCAAAAGGTATCATAAGTTGATAATTACATTCAAAAAGGGTATAGGGGTTTTCGGGGATCAAAGAGAGACAAAAAAATACAAAACGATATTCTGGGTTGACCTGCGAATCCTCATACACCCGCAGGTGTCTGACATGCAGCCACAGGTGACCCTTGGCCCTGTCCAGTGGCACCTGTGTTGGCATCTGCGCCCGCAGGTGCCCTGTCTACGGGGGCGGGTGCCCGTTTCAGCCAAAAGGGGTCTCTTTTGGGTCCTTTTTGTGTAATAAATGGTCCATGGCCATGAATAAGCTTCTCTTAAAATATTTTAAGTCACTTGGATGCCAATGAACCATCATGGTTTCACAACACACATGAACATCACCAAAACCACAATTTTCTTTCAATACACCACCAAGTTCATGCACAATTTTGCAATAACAATTCCAAACATTATATACAAGGATAAAATAATTTAAGGATATAATCACATCTTACATGTTGATATTTAATCCATCAAGTTCACTTCCTTCAATACCACAAGTCCATTTTCAAGTTTATAAGGCAAAACCCTTTTTTCGATTGCAAAAATAGACAGTTTTACACATTTTGAACTGTCCAACACTTTTCCAACATAAACAACATGGTTTATGTACCATATTAAGAATTTAATATACTAAACCACGAAATAAAACACTTACCAAATCTTGCAAGAGAGTGATCTTGTCCAAAGGAATGAAGGCTTAGGGTTTTTGTGAGATGAGAAATATTTGAGAAAAGTCTAGGAATGGCATGTGAGTCTTTTGTGTATAAAAATCTGATTTTTGTTCCCTTGTATATTCCCTTTTAGTCTCATCCTTAGACACACATTAATCATAAATGCTAGGCTTACTTGGTCAATGCTAAGAATAGGTCATTCCCACTTGGGCAATGTCTTTTGTCTAATTTTGGGGCCTCAAATGAGCCCAAATAGCACAAGATTTCTTTAAGCCCAACAAATTAGTGCATAATTCACCAACCCTCTCATGTTTAAATAATTCCATAAATGTTAAGGTAGTCTCATGGGTTCGGAAATATACGGGGTGTTACATCCTTCCCCCCTTAGAAACATTCATCCTCGAATGTTAGTGACATTATTCAAATTAAACAAATTCGGGTCTAGGATCATTCTTCATGTTATCATATATATATATATATATGTAATTCTTATAAGTACTTACTTGTTATTGCTCCAGTCCCGTATCTTGAAACAAATGAGGGTATTTTGACTTCATTATTTCTTCAGCTTCGCATGTGATCTCTTCTCTTTGCTGATTTCTCCAAAGTACCTTTACAAAAGCTATGTCTTTATTCCTTAACCACTTCACTTGTCTATCCAGAATAGCAATAGGTATCTCCTCATAGTTAAGATCCTCCGTAACTTATACATCTTCAATGGGAGTAAAATGAGATGGATCTCCTATGCACTTTCGAAGGATCGAAACATAAAATACTGGATGAACTGTGGAGAGTTCTTGGGGTAGTGCCAATTCATACGCAACTTGCCCAAATCTTTGGACAATTTCATATGGCCCTATATATCGGGGGCTCAACTTCCCTTTCTTCCCAAATCGCATTACCCTTTTCATCGGTGATACCTTTAAAAATACCCAATTATCTATGGCGAATTCAAGCCCTCTTCTTCTAACATCAGCATAGGACTTGTGTCAACTTTGGGCCATTTGTAGCCGCTGTTGGATCACTTTAACTTTTTCCATGGCTTGATGAATAAGATCCGGTCCAAATAAAGCAGTTTCGCCCGCTTCAAACCATCCAATTGGTGATCTATACTTCCTTCCATATAAAGCTTCATAAGGTGCCATTTTGATACTGGAATGATAGCTATTGTTGTAAGAAAATTAAATAAGAGGAAAATGGTCATCCCAACTGCCTTGAAAATCTAACGTGCAAGCTCGTAGCATATCTTCAAGTGTTTGGATAGTACGTTCTGCCTGTCCATCAGTCTGAGGATGGAAGGCCGTACTCAGATTTACATGTGTGCCCAAACTTTGCTGAAAAGATCTCCAAAAATGTGCAGTAAATTGAGCTCCCCTATCTGATATAATGGAAATCGGAATCCCATGTAATCGCACTATCTCTTTAACATACAACCTTTCATAATCTTCAGCTGTATAGGTTGTCTTGACTGGTAAGAAATGTGCTGATTCGGTAAGCCTGTCAACTATGACCCATATGGAATCAAATTTCCGCAGTGTACGAGGTAAACCTGTGATGAAGTCCATATTAATCATGTCCCATTTCCAGACTAGAAGATTGATACATTGCATGTAACCTGCAGGTTTCTGATGCTCTACTTTCACTTGTTGACAATTTGGGTATTGAGCTACAAATTCTGTAATGTTCTATTTCATGTTTCCCCACCAATACATTTCTTTCAAGTCATGGTACATTTTGATAGCTCCCAGATGAATAGAATATCGCGAATGATGCGCCTCTGTCATAATTCGTTTCCTCAGCTCATATACATCCGGTACACATAATCTACCTTGACATTGAAGTACTCCTTCTTGTGTAAGATCAAATGCCTTTTTCAAACTCTGTTGTACATTCTCTTTTAGTTGCAATAACATAGGATCCGCAAACTGCTTCTCTTTCACTTCAGCTATTAATAAAGATTCTGCCACATTTTGTACAATAACCCCTTCATCTGAGGATTCAAGAAGACAAACCCCCATGTTGGATAATTGATGCAGATCCTTGACCAAGTCTTGCTTTTCCATCAATTGGCCACTAGTGCCTCCTATTTCCTTGCGGCTCAATGAATCCGCTACCATATTTTCTTTTCCTGGATGATATAAAATATCAATATCATAGTCTTTTAAGAGCTCTAGCCACCTTCGTTGCCTCAAATTGAGTTCCTTCTGCTTAAAGATATATTGCAAACTTTTATGATCAGTATAGATGTCAACATGAACTCCATACAAATAATGACGCCATATCTTTAAAGCAAACACCTCCACTGCTAACTCAAGATCATATGTGGGATAGTTTCTCTCGTGTGGCCATAACTGTTGTGAGGAATATGCTATGACATTACCGTGCTGCATCAATACACATCCAATTCCAACTCCGGAGGCATCACAATATACTGCATACCTCTTTGTGCCTTTCGGAAGTACTAATACTGGCGTACAAGTCAATTTATCTTTCAGCTCTTAGAAACTTTTCTCACATGCATCATTCCACTGAAATTCAACTGCTTTATGTGTAAGCTCTGTTAAAGGTGCAACAATGGAAGAAAACCTTTCAACAAACCTTCGATAATAACCCGCCAACCCAAGAAAGCTACGAATTTCCATGGGCATCGTAGGTCTTGGCCAATTTTTCACCGCTTCAATCTTTTGTGTATCAACCTCAATTCCTTCATCTGACACAATGTGACCCAAGAATGCAACGGATTTTAACCAAAATTCACATTTAGAGAGCTTTGCATACAACTTATGCTCACGAAGGATTTGTAACACTTGCCGTAAGTAATTAGCATGGTCCTCCTGTGATCTTGAATAAACCAGGATGTCATCTATAAACACAGTCACAAACACGTCTAGAAATGGCTTAAACACCCTATTCATCAAATCCATGAACACAGCTGGTGCATTTGTTAGTCCAAACGACATAACTAAAAATTCATAATGGCCATACCGTGTTTGAAAAGCTGTCTTGGGTATATCTTTTTCTCTAACTCTGACTTGATGGTAGCCCGATCTCAAGTCAATCTTTGAAAAACATTTGGTTCCCTGTAACTGATCAAACAAATCATCAATTCTGGGGAGGGGATATTTGTTCTTGATCGTTACGTTATTCAATTGCTGATAGTCAATACACATTCTCAATGTGCCATATTTCTTCCGTACAAATAATACCGATGCACCCCACGAGGACATACTCGGTCTAATGAAGCCCTTGTCCAACAAGTATTTCAATTGCTCCTTCAATTCACGCAATTCTACCAGAACTATTCTATATGGAGGAATAGAGATAGGCTGAGTGCCTGGATTCACACCGATATCAAACTCTACTTCCCATTCTGGAGGCAAACCGGGAAGATCCTCAGGAAATATATCAAGAAATTCATTGACCACTGGAATCGACTGAGGAGTTAGTGGTTCCACATCAGTATCTTTCACCCGTACTAGGTGACATAGCTACCCTTTGGCTATCATTTTCCTTGCTTTAAGATAGGAAATAAATTTCCCTCTCGGTGCCCCTATATCACCTTTCCATTCAAGAACTTTCGTTTGTGGAAAATAAAATTGTAACTTCTTAGCTCGTCAATCTATCATGGCATAACAAGACGCCAACCAATCCATACCCATTATGACATCAAAATCCACCATGTCTAATTCAATGAGATCAACCAGTGTATCGTGACCACACACAGTTACCATACAATTACGATATACTTTTTTTGCAATAATATATTCACCAACTGGTGTAGATACTTCAATTGACTTAGTTAATAATTCTGGTGTTCTTTCAAATGTTGCAGCAATCAATGGAGTAACATATGACAATGTAGAACCCGTATCAATAAATGCATATACATTATACGAAAATATGGATAATGTACCTATGATGACATCAGGAGAAGCCTCCGAATTCCGCCTGTCCACCAAAGCATAGGTGCGATTCTGGGTTCTACTGGAACTAACTGCTCCTCTAGCACCTCTACCATGCCTAATAGGCTGTACTCCTCTGCCTAGGGCAGGAACTGATGATGATGATGTAGCAGTGGATCCCATAGGTTGTGCTATACCACCTACGTCCCTTTGTGGGCATTCTCTCATTACATGCCCCTTTGTACCACACCAAAAACAAACATTTGTCCCCAACTGGCATTCGCCTAAAATGATAACTTCCACAACACTGACACGGAGGACGAGATAATCCTATTGTTTATGAACCCTGCAACCCACTACTCTAACCAACATGACTGCCTCTAAACCCTCCAAATTGAGGTTGGGTGTCTGCTGTGGAATAGGAGAATGTTGGTCTAGGCGGTCTAGGAAACATCCGAGGCATAGATTCTCATTGGGATGCCATAAACTGTCCCATAAGTCTAGCTCTTTTGGACTGTCCTCTTTCAGATTCATGTACCCTTCTTCTCTGTCTTTGATCCTCCATTTTCTGTACAAAGGCCTGTATTTTGGCTATGTCCATATCTTTGTTCAAGGCAGCAATGGTACAGACCCTTACCAAATATGGCTCTAATCTGTCCACATATCGATGGACTGTATCTGTCATTGTTGCCATTACATTCGGATCATATCGAGCCAAGGAATTAAACTGCATACTGTATTCTCTAACGCTTATATTCCCTTGACGAAGATTTAAGAACTGATCCGCACGAGCCTCTCGAATCTGATAGGGAAGATAGTGATCAAGGAATGCTGCTTTAAATTCTTCCCAAATAGGTGGAATTGTACCGATACCACGAGATTTCTTCCAATCTTCATACCACAATATAGCTTCCCCTTTTAATCTATAGTCCGCAAGTTCAACTGTTTCCACACCAGTCACGTGCATAACGTCTAGAGCCCTTTGAATTTTCTCCACGAAATCCTGTGGATCTGCTTTCAGATCTGACCCAGTGAATATGGGAGGGTCTAATTTTAGAAAATCCTATGTCCGCCTACTAGCTACTCTAGCCGCGTCATCCTCACTTGTCATAGGACCAACTCGTTCGTGAGTTGGTGCCGCAACTAGCTAAGTCAACATATGCACTGCATTCCTCAAATCCTGGTCAGTGGTATTCATAGGCGGCTCTGCAGGTACTTCTCTACCTCTTGACTCTTCCAGAGCTGGAAAAGTAGAAGAAGACCGCGATGCAATTTTAGCGTCAGCCCCACCTTGACTAGCTTGGTCAGGTGGTGATTTACACATGCCTTCCCGGTAGGCATATCTATTTGCTTCCTTTTTCCCCTACCTCGTCTTTTTATAGCCATTTAACTAGATCAAAGAAAAACAATTACCATGGTCAGATATAATTCCACCTACAACATTGGCTCTATTGCACGATCTAGAAATGAAGAAAAGAAACAACTCCTAAATGTCCCGTAGCCTCCTACTTATAAATATGGTGTAAAACACATCCATAAGCAAGACTCTACTCAGACACGGCTTTGTAGACACCCTTAGGACGACCTGCTCTGATACCATTTTTGTCACACCCCAAATTCCAACTGGGCGTACTGGCACCCGAAGCTGATAGGGCCCGAGAGAACCAATCTTCATCCGTGTCCATTCATATGCATGTCATTAAAGAAACATCACCATCACACATACATACTAGATTATAATAGCGGAAGTTATGGAAACATGTGATATATACATATAAGAAACTTGACCGTTAGGGCCATCAAATCAAAATGGACATACATCCCCTTACACCCATATTCCCACATACTACAAAGCCATTAACAGATGTATACACATAACCATCTTAAATTCGGGACAAGTCCCCACTTTATACAATATTTACAATACCAAAACAAATGTACAACTGTGACTCGAAAAGAATCAAACCAACTGGAGCTCACCAAAGATCTGCAAATGACCGGAAACCTACTGTGGAGGTCTACTAGCACCTGCGCCTGCAGCAAGTAAGGTAAGTCCCCCAAGGGACGTCAGTACGAAGAATGTACTGAGTATGTAAGGCTCATATGAAACTGTATGATATACAAGTACTTCCATGAAATCAAATATAAGAGATTAGTCAGTACAGATAAAACACCGGTCTGCATATGTGGAACCATGTACATTACATCCTTTACTTCTTTTGCCTTTACATTTATTCATCTTTATCGTGTTACCCATGCTAGGATTTTCCGTCTCCCCTGGAATGAGATTAACCCATGCCAGGTATTTTAACCCCTGGGATGTGATTAACCCATGCTAGGCTTTCATGTCGCCCTTGGGATATTAGGTTAACCCATGCTAGTATTTTATGTTACCCCTGGGATGTTACTGTGATAACCCATGCTAGGCTTTTATGTCGCCCCTGGGATGTTACTCAAGAATATACAAACAATTATACAGTACTTCATTTCTTTACTTCTATGAGATTGACACATTAGCGATGGTACATTATTGAAAAAATGGGGACTTTGGAACATTAGTCAATACACATGAGACATGTGAATCACAATTGATCAATGCATAAGGAACATGTGATGAACAATAATTGATAATCGAAAATGGGATACTTAGAACAATTCAGAATGGAACAAATACAATGTTAATGTGAATACTATATGCTGCAGAAGGATACGAAAAGAGTAACCTTACATACCTTATCTTCTCAATATGAATACACAGTCCTATGTGTGAATACAAAAATCCATCCCATTCTTTACATGTTACTCTATAACACAAGTTCATAACAGAGCTCACGTTAACAGCTAGTTACCTTACAAGTGGACAAAACGACAATGAGCGACATGACTACCATATAGCGTCATTTCACCCTTTACAATACAATCCACTGCGTTACCATACCAAAAACACCATAACATTCCACACATTGACCAAGACATCATAAACCAATAGCATTTCACACCAAGTTTACCCTTTACGCTTCCTCATTATCATTACATCACATTTCTTCCATCAAGTCACCTCAATACCTTTCATAACAACATATTACCAACAATCCATAATTGTTATAATCCAACATGCCTCCAAACAACCCCTTAACTTCATTCAAAAGGTATCATAAGTTGATAAGTACATCCAAAAAAGGTATAGGGGTTTTCGGGGATCAATGAGAGACAAAAACATGCAAAACGAGATTCTGGGTTGACCTGCGAAGCCACCTGCGCCCGCAGGTGACCCTTGGCCCTGTCCAGGGGCACCTGCATTGGCATCTGCACCCGCAGGTGCCCTGTCTGCGGGGGCGGGTGCCCGTTTCGGCCAAAAAGGGTCTCTTTTGGGTCCTTTTAGTGTAATAAATGGTCTAGGTCCATGGATAATCTTCTCTTTACATATTTTAAGTCACTTGGATGCCAATGAACCATCATGGTTTTACAACACACATGAACATCACCAAAACCACATTTTTCTTTCAATACACCACCAAGTTCATGCACAATTTTGCAATAACAATTCCAAACATTATCTACAAGGATAAAACAAGTTAAGGATATAATCACATATTACATGTTGATATTTAATCCATCAAGTTCACTTCCTTCAAGACCACAAGTCCATTTTCAAGTTTATAAGGCAAAACTCTTTTTCCGATTGCAAAAATAGACAGTTGTACACATTGTGAATTGTCCAACACTTTTACAACATAAACAACATGGTTTATGCACCATATTAATCATGTAATATATTAAACCATGAAATGAAACACTTACCAAATCTTGAGAGTGATTTTGTCCAAAGGAATGAAGGCTTAGGATTTATGTGAGATGAGAAATATTTGAGAAAAGTCTAGGAATGGCATGTGAGTCTCTTGTGAATAAAAATCTGATTTTTGTTCCCTTTTATAGTCCCTTTTAGTCTCATCCTTAGCCACACATTAATCATAAATGCTAGGCTTACTTGGTCAATGCCAAGAATGGGTCATTCCCACTTGGGCCATGTCCTTTGTCTAATTTTGGGGCCTCAATTTAGCCCAAATAGCACAAGATTTATTTTAGCCCAACAAATTAGTGCATAATT
Source organism: Capsicum rhomboideum (assembly GCA_031232105.1). NCBI lineage: Eukaryota > Viridiplantae > Streptophyta > Magnoliopsida > Solanales > Solanaceae > Capsicum > Capsicum rhomboideum. Next base: position 126,834,474 of record CP124714.1, read on the forward strand.
CACCAACCCTCTCATGTTTAAATAATTCTATAAATGTTAAGGTAGTCTCATGGGTTCGGAAATGTACGGTGTGTTACATTATGTCAAGCAAATAAAGGACAACAAACTTCTAATGGACTGAAACAAAGTAATACACAATGAAAAGAAAGAGAAAAATACAAAACAAATTGGTAAAAAATAAAGAAAAACATACAAAATGACTAGATCACATTAAGTATGAACAAATACTTAAAGTCTCTAGCAAGAAAACCAAAAAAAGGAAAAAAAATATAGTGAATACTTTCCAAGAAAATCTAGAACATATTAAATGAGCTTTTGAATCCAAAGGAGCTGAAATGATCTTTGAAATCTCCCAAAATAACTTTTAAGTTTCTTGATGACCAAAAGTCAAAGAAGCTTTAAATTAAATGAGATTTTCAAATAATAACAACAACATCAGATTTTTACAATATCCAAAGTCACTATATCAAAAGATAAAGTATTGTAAAAGACCATGAACAAGTGAAGAACACTAAAAGTTACAGTTCATGTCACTCTTCACTTGACCAAAACTTTTTGTTTACTTTTTTTTTTTTGGGTTACTGTTCATGCACAATAACTTTTTTTTTTTCAGATTTTTTTTTTTTTTTCAATTTTATCAAATCAGTAGATCGGGTGAGTATAAGTGTACCCAACCATCCAAAGCACTGATACTACTTGATAACAACATGGATAGTGAAAGACTTATAAATAAGAACTTTAGAAATAACGGAGGAATTGATTCTAGAAAGAACAGAAACAAGCTCAAATATTAGATACTTGTAACCTTGTTTAATAGAATTAGAGAATCAATAAAGAAGTAGAAGAATTAGAATAGGAGGGAGGGAAGTCAAACGAGGAATCTTACCATTTGATGAAATCCAAGATATGGTTCAAAGTAGAACTAAAAGGACATAACGCAAAAGAAAACCTAAAATGGTCTCCAAAGCCAAATGGCTACTAATATTTTAATTTAAATCAAACTTAGTTACAATAAAGAAGAAAACATTCCTTTATATAAGAGTAAATGGTGCTGCAACCTAAAAGACACATTAGGCATCCTAGGTGGTCAAACAAAATTAAAGAATCTAAAATTACCTAGGTACATAGAAGACTACCAACACTTTGACCAATGTAGTCAACATGGATTTTTAAAAAAAATTAAATAGAGATTGTAGAAACAAGTCTTAAAGTTTGGGTTGCTGTATTTCTTTATTTTGGGGCAGACTTGGGCCTCATTCAACTTCAGATTATACTTGAATTTGGGCCTCCAAATAAATATAAGTCTTGGTAAAAGATCTTAATGGTCCCAACTCTTCTTTTATCATAAGACACTTTTTAATTGCTAATTACTGCCCATTTGATCTTGTCCTGAAATTGCTTATTTGATGGATCTTCTAAAGCTTTATCCATGTCTTTTAATGATGTTGAGCTTCCATAGATTCTATCAGTAACATTATGTAACACCCCGTACCTTCCCAACCCTATGTGATGATGTTGAACAATGGTTACTTAGGTGTTGAGATGCCATGAGTATGTATTTGGTAATGTTAATGATGAGAAAAATTAAAATTTGGCTTCATACATGTGATTAGCCCTTCATAAGAGTTGTCTTATGATTTTCGTGGTGCATTTGTGGGGTTCAAAATGAGGCTATGAGGACCTCTAAACAAAGGATATTAAGGGTAAGAAGTAAGTTAAAGAGTAGGATTTGAAGTATCTAACCAAACCTGCGAAGAAAAGTCGAAAAATGAAATCTTCAAAAATGTTAAGTCTGGGGTACATTGGAGGGCGTGCCACGCCGCTCTGGGCTAAAATTTTTAGTTCAGATGCAGCAAGCTGGCGCGGCCAAGGGCGTGCCACGCTGGTTTTGGCCACTTTTCAAAGTTGGAAATTTTCTTAAGTCCCAAGGGTGTCCGGGGACGTATTGAGCCGATTTTTGCCACGTTTCTTCTACAACCATGAGAATATACATTAAATGAATGAAATATTATATTGGGATGGTAAAATTACTCGAGAACGAATTTGGCACCAAAATGACAATTTTACCCTTGTAGCCAAAATAAGCCATACGTGGCTAGAATTGCTTGCTTTTGGAATTAAGGCTACGAGTGTGAATTACGTGAGTGGGAATATTGTCGTAATGCGTATGAAATGAATTAAACATGAGGAATTATGGATTTTAGTGGGTTAAGTGAATTGGGGTCAAAATAGGGCCCAAAATGAGAAGAAAACATGGGCCAAAATTGGTCAAATAACCCATTCCCCCGTTGACCAAGCAATTATTGATCACAAATGGCTAAGGATGACTTTAAGGTCCTATAAAAGGCACCAAAAATCAGATTTTATTCATTTAAACAAACAAGCACTTCTAGTATTTTCAAATAAACCAAAGGAGATATTTCTCATATCTTAAAAACCCGAAAGACTCAAAGCTCACTTTTGGAGAAAGATCATCACTTTTCAAGCTTGGGTAAGTGATTATTGTTATGGATTAATATATTATATGCATGGGAGAGTATATAAATCATGTTTTTTATGCTTGGAAATGTTGGACATGGTACTTTGTGTTTTTGGTATAAGATTTGTGATCCATGGGATTCAAGCTTGAATTAGGACTTGTGCCTTTGATGAAAGAGCATGGTATGGACAAGATATGAACATGTATGGTGTTATTTTTGGTATTAAACTTGTTATTGTCTATAAGTGTAAATTATGGGATTTTGGCCGATATGTGTTATGAGGTATATTAAGGTAATTTGATGGATTATTTGTGATGTGGTATGGATAAGAAAGTGTAAAGGAGAAGTGTTGTGGTGAAATGTATCAATTATCATGTATTGGTCAATGCTAGGAATATTAGGGAATTTTTGGAATAATAATTTTATCAATGGTTTTGTCGAGGGGAAATGGCATGTTTAAAGGCAAACATGTAACTCATTGACGTTATATGCATTTGTAAGGTAGTTGGTGGTTAATGTGAATTTCGTTATGTATTTGTGTTGTAGAGTGACACATAAAGAAGGAGAGGGACTATTGTATACGCATCTAAGATTGTATATTCGTATTGAGAATACAAGGTATGTAAGGTTAGTCTGTCCGTATCTTTCTGCGGTAAATAGTATTCACATTGACATTACGCTTGTTCCATCCCGAAATGTGCTAAGGTATCCCATATTCGGTTATCCATGGTCATTGTCATATATTTCCTACTCATTGATCATTGGTGAATCTCATGTCTCATATTCATGGTTAATGTTCCAAAAGCTCAGATAAGGTTATGTTCCAATGTTCCAATAGTGATTATACTCATGTCTCTCATAAGCAAAAGTATCAATCTCTCACAAGTAAGAGTATCAATCTCAAACGTAAGGAAATCAAGTAAGAATAAAGTAATGCATATTGATTGTGTTCATGGGTGTTATCCATGCGGTACAAATACCCGCATGATGATGTTAGTTTATCCATGGGGTGCAAGAGCACCTGCATGATGATATGATCCTATCCATGAGGTGAAAAGAATGCCTGCATGATGATGATATTTTATCCATGGGGTGAACAGGACACCTGCATGATGAGGGCCCAGACAGTATATGAGTGATGTAAAAGTAAAGTAAAGTAAAGGCAAGAGAAAGAAAGAACGTAATGTACATGGTTCCCTATATATACAGAATGGTGACCTATTCACATTGATTATTCGCTTACATTTGTTTCCATCGCAGTATTTTTATCTCATGTAGTTTTATATGAGCCTTACATACTCAGTACTTTCGTCGTACTGAACCCTCTTGGGGAATTTACCTTACTTGCTGCGAGCGCAAGTACTAGTAGGCCGCCACAGTAAATTTCCAGTTGTTCGCTGTTCGTTGGTGAGCTCCAGCTAGTTCGGGGCTTCTCCGAGTCGCTGTTGTACATGTGTTTTGATTTTGTATATGTTGTATAAAGCGGGAACTTGTCCCGTCTTTCAGTTGGTATTGGTAGTTACATCTGCTAGAGGCTTTTGTAGACATACGTGGGCACATGAATGTAAGAGGTGTATAATACGAAATGGCCCTAAGGGCCATAGTTGGATATAATGTACATGTTTCCCATGACTTCCGCCAATGGCATTTTATATTTCATTAGTTACATGAGATAGTATGTTATTCATAAAGGGACCTGCATGTGAACGAACGTGAGCAAAGATTGGTTCTCTCGGGCCATATCGGCTTCCAGTGCCAATCACGCCTCGTTGGGATTTGGGGCGTGACAAAAGTGGTATCATAGCAGGTCAGTCTAAGGGTGTCTAAAAAGCCGTGTCTGAGTAGAGTCTTACTTATCAATGTGTTGTGCACCATATTTATAAGTAGGAGACTATGGGACATTTAGGATGTTGTTTCTTTTCTTCACTTCTAAATCGTGCAATAGAGCCAGTGTTATAAGTTGAATTGTGTCTGACCATGGTAAATGTTTCTCTTTGATATAGTAACAATGCCGAACACCAGAAGAGGAAAAGGTAAAGGTAAGCATGTTGATATGCCTGCTGGATAAGGAATGAGCATACTACCACCTGACCAAGCTAGTCAAGGTGGAGCAAATGCTGAAATTTCATCGCGGGCTTCGTCTACTTTTCCAGCTCTGGAGGAGCCAATTGGTAGAGAAGTACCCGCAGAACCACCAATGAATGACACAGATCAAGATCTTAGGAATGCAGTACATATGTTGACACAGTTAGTGGCAGCACAAAGTCAAGGACGAGTTGGTCCGGCGACAAATGAGGATGATGCGACTAGAGTGGCGAGTCGCAGAACACAAGACTTTCTAAAATTGGACCCTCCTATATTCACTGGGTCAGACTTGGAAGTAGATCCATAGGACTTCGTGGATCAAATCCAGAGGGCTCTAGAAGTTATGCACGTGACTGGCGTTGAAACGGTGGAACTTGTGGCCTATAGATTGAAAGGCAAAGCAATATTGTGGTATGAGGACTGGAAAAAATCAAGGGGTATTGATGCACTCCCAGCTGGTTGGGAAGAATTTGAAACAACATTCCTTGATCGTTACCTCTCCTATGAAATTCAGGAGGCACGTGCAGATCAGTTTTTGAATTTACGCCAAGGGAACATGAGTGTTCGAGAATACAGTTTGCAATTTAATTCCTTGGCTCGATATGCTCCAAATGTGGTGGCTACGATGACGGATAGGGTCCATTGATACGTGGACAGATTATAAACATATTTGGTAAGAGACTGCACCATTGCTTCTTTAAATAAAGATATGAATATAGCGAGAATTCAGGCCTTCGCCCAGAAAATAGAAGATCAAAGACAAAGAAGAGGGATACTGGAATCTGAGGAAGGGCCATCAAAAAGGGAAAGATCCATGGGGCAGTCTATAGTGTCCCCAGGAGGATATGGATCTCGAATGTTACTGCCTAGACCCTCATTCTCTTATTCCACAATAGGCACTCCATCTCACTCCCGAGGATTCAGGGACAGTCATATTGGGCAGAGTGGTAGGATGCCAGATTCACAGACAGCAGGGTCTTCTCGCCCACTGTGCTAGTTTTGTAGATGATTTCATGTAGGTGAATGTCGGAGGGGGACTAATGCTTGTTATTGGTATGGTATGCCGGGTCACATAATGAGAGACTGCCCACGACGAGGCTTGGGTAGTATGGTACGACCTGCGGGGTCCATTGTGGCATCATCAGCATCGGTTTCTTCTTTAGACGAAGGTGTGCAGTCTGTTGGTCGTGGCAGAGGTGCCGGAGGAGCAACCAGTACTAGTGAGGTCCAGAATCGCACTTATGCTTTAGTGGACCGGCAGAATGAGGGAACATCTCCTGATGACGATACAGGTATTTAGGTATATTACCATATTGTTACATGATGTATATGTATTGACTGATCTGAGCTCTACTCTATCTTATGTTATTCCATCGGCTATTATAATTCGAATATAATGGGCACTGGAGTTATTAGTTAAATTAATGGAAATATCTCCACCTGTCGGTGAATATAGTATAAGTAAAAGAACCTATCATAATGATATAGTAGATGTTGTGATCATTGATGATTAAGCACTCTTAAAAGCATCACTCATGAAAGGTATAACGAAATTCAGAAAGAATGGAAAAGTGACCCTATACAACATGCCATGTGAAATTGTTGAAAGTGTATAATGGTAAGCTAGAAAAAAAATGAAGAAATAAACGTACCCATATTTGTTTCAAATGGAAGAAAAGGTTCAAAATGTGGAAATGGACCAATAACAAGTAAGTAGCTATGAGTTTCACATGTCTATATATGTATAGGCAAATATAGAGATGCATGTGTTGTAATTTACACGACATCGTTAACATTCGAGGACGAATGTTTCTAAGGGGGGGAGAATGTAACACCCCGTACCTTCCCAACCCTATGTGATGATGTTGAACAATGATTACTTAGGTGTCGATATGCCATGAGTATGTATTTGGTAATGTTAATGATGAGAAAAATTAAAATTTGGCTTCATACATGTGATTAACCCTTCATAAGAGTTGTCTTATGATTTTTGTGGCACATTTGTGGGGTTCAAAATGAGGCTAAGAGGACCTCTAAACAAAGGATATTAAGGGTAAGAAGTAAGTTAAAGAGTAGGATTTGAAGTATCTAACCAAACCCGCGAAGAAAAGTCAAAAAATAAAATCTTTGAAAATGCTAAGTCTGGGGCGATCTGGAGGGTGTGCCATGCCAATCTGGGCTAAAAATTTTAGTTCAGAGGCATCAAGCTGGCGCGCCCAAGGGCGTTCCACGTTGGTTTTGGCCACTTTTCAAAGTTGGAAATTTTCTTAAGTCCTAAGGGTGTCCGGGGACGTATTGAGCCGATTTTTGCCACGTTTCTTATACAACCATGCGAATATACATTAAATGAATGAAATATTATATTGGGATGGTAAAATTACTCGAGAAAGAATTTGGCATCAAAATGACAATTTTACCCTTGTAGCCAAAATATGCCATATGTGGCTAGAATTGCTTGCTTTTGGAATTAAGGCTACGAGTGTGAATTACGTGAGTGGGAATATTGTCGTAATGCGTATGAAATGAATTAAACATGAGGAATTATGGATTTTAGTGGGTTAAGTGAATTGGGCTCAAAATAGGGCCCAAAATGAGAAGAAAACATGGGCCAAAATGGGTCAAATGACCCATTCCCCCTTTGACCAAGCAATTATTGATCACAAATGGATAAGGATGACTTTAAGGTCCTATATAAGGCACCAAAAATCAGATTTTATTCATTTAAACACACAAGCACTTCTAGTATTTTCCAAGAAACCAAAGGAGATATTTCTCATATCTTAAAAACCCTAAAGACTCAAAGCTCACTTTTGGAGCAAGATCATCACATTTCAAGCTTGGGTAAGTGATTATTGTTATGGATTAATATATTATATGAATGGGATAGTATATAAATCTTGTTGGTTATGCTTGGAGGTGTTAAACATGGTACTTTGTGTTTTTATATAAAATTTGTGATCCATGAGATTCAAGCTTGAATTATGACTTGTGCCTTTGATGAAAGAGCATGGTATGGATAATATATGAACATGTATGGTGTTATTTTGTTATTAAACTTGTTAATTTTTTCTATAAGTGTAAATTGTGGGATTTTGGCCGATATGTGCTATGAAATGTATTAAGGTGAATTGATGGACTATTTGTGATGTGGTGTGGATAGAAAAGTGTAAGGGAGAAGTGTTGTGGTGAAATGTATTGATTATCATGTATTGGTCAATGTTGGGAATGTTGGGGGATTTTTGGAATAATAATTTTATCAATGGTGTTGTCAAGGGGAAATGGCATGTTTAAAGGCAAACATGTAACTCATTGACGTTATATGCATTTGTAAGGTAGTTGGTGGTTAATGTGAATTTCGTTATGTATTTGTGTTGTAGAGTGACACATAAATAAGGAGAGGGACTATTGTATACGCATCTAAGATTGTATATTTGTATTGAGAATACAAGGTATGTAATGTTAGTCTGTCCATATCTTTCTGCGGCAAATAGTATTCACATTCACATTACGCTTGTTCCATCCCGAAATGTGCTAAGGTATACCATATCCGGTTATCCATGGTCATTATCATATATTTCCTACTCATTGATAATTGGTGAATCTCATGTCTCATATTCATGGTTAATGTTCCAAAAGCTCAGATAAGGTTATGTTCCAATGTTCCAATAGTGATTATACTCATGTCTCTTGTTCATGGATTATTGTCTAAGGGTTCCAATAGTGTTATGTTTCCACGAAGGCTATGTTTCCAATAATGTTTATTGCAGGTTTATCACTCATTGATTATTGATCCAAAACTTCAAATAAAGTAGTGACTATCATCGCATCGATCTCTCATAAGCAAAAGTATCAATCTCTCACAAGTAAGAGTATCAATCTCAAACGTACGGAAATGAAGTACGAATAAAGTAATGTATATTGATTGTGTTCATGGGTGTTATCCATGGGGTACAAATACCCGCATGATGATGTTTATTTATACATGGGGTACAAGAGCACCTGCATGATGATATGATCCTATCTATGAGGTGAAAAGAATGCCTGCATGATGATGATATTTTATCCATGGGGTGAACAGGACACATGCATGATGAGGGCCCAGACAGTATACGAGTGATGTAAAAGTAAAGTAAAGTAAAGGCAAGAGAAAGAAAGAACGTAATGTACATGGTTCCCTATATATACAGAATGGTGACCTATTCACATTGATTATTCGCTTACATTTGTTTCCATCGCAGTATTTTTATCTCATGTAGTTTTATATGAGCCTTGCATACTCAGTACTTTCGTCGTACTGACCCCTCTTGGGGAATTTACCTTACTTGCTGCAGGCGCAGGTACTAGTAGGCCACCACAATAAATTGCCAGTTGTTCGCTGTTCGTTGGTGAGCTCCAGCTAGTTCGGGGCTTCTCCGAGTCGCTGTTGTACATGTGTTTTGATTTTGTATATGTTGTATAAAGCGGGAACTTGTCCCGTCTTTCAGTTGGTGTTGGTAGTTACATCTGCTAGAGGCTTTTGTAGACATACGTGGGTACATGAATGTAAGAGGTGTATAATACGAAATGGCCCTAACGGCCATAGTTGGATATAATTTACATATTTTCCATGACTTCCGCCAATGGCATTTTATATTTCATTAGTTACATGAGATAGTATGTTATTCATAAAGGGACCTGCATGTGAAAGAACGTGAACAAAGATTGGTTCTCTCAGGCCATATCGGCTTCCAGTGCCAATCACACCTCGTTGGGATTTGGGGCGTGACACCTTACCCCGTCAAAAGATATGCATTGTACCCAATGCCTAATACTGTAAACAAGGGAAGTCGGACTTACCTATGGCACCCTTGGAATGTTGTAGGGGTCAAATATATGCCTCTAATGGTTGTAACCTCATCTACAATATCAGTGTCTCTAGCTGGTGCACTAAGTAGTTGAGACTCGATTGTAAGGACTTCGCCTTTAGAAATATTGGCACTCACAGGTGATGCACTACTATATGCCCATCAAACCCGTGCAAGATCCTCCTTCTCATGCTACCTATACTCATCTAAGGAGGGTCGTTGGGTGTCATGGAGCTCTCTCTATGATCTTTTAAGTGTCATATGTGGGTTGCTCTCATTAGTCTCTTCCTTAGTCCTCTTTTGTTTCCCTTTATCAGAAGGGGGTCCTCATCAACAAATAAATCAAATAATTTCTCATCTTTCTCCTCAGTGATAGGAATAGTAGAAGCCTAAATCACAAGAGCTTGTTGAGTGTTCAATGTTGTAACATCTGCTCGCATCTGAGAAAACTCATCTGATAGCTTTCCTAAGCTGGGAAGTTATAGTATTGCCAGCCTCTCATTTAGTCCCTCATCAAACTCATCCATACACCCATCAAACTTACACATGGATTGCTCAATAGCTTCTCTCAACCGGCTCTCAGACTCCTCTATGGAAGATTGTACCCATGGTTTTAATTACTTCATTAGCTTCTCCAAGTGCTTTTCTATACAATATTGTTACTGCACTAAGCCCTATAGGTAGACAGGGAAGTGCAGTGATGGGGAAACAGTAGTGGTAGGTGTTTGAGTGGATGCTGGATTAGGGGTTGTCATTATAGTTGTAGTGGAGTCAGCCTCAACATCACAGTCTTACTCTATGTCTTTGTGGTAGCCATATAAATATGCTTAATCTAGACAGGGGTACCAACCTGCTCACCCCTATATATATCCCCTCATATGGTGCAACTCTTGAAGAACTCCAAGGCTAATCCCTCGATCGTACGACTGGATTCCTACTATAGTTAATCAGACTGATGTCCTAAATAGCAGTCACATCTACAAGAATGTTAACACGTAAAAATAATGGCACTAAAGACCCACAACATAAATCAAAGACAAGGCATGGAAATGGGATGTTGGTGTTGTCCTTAAGTGCTCACTCCTGATTCTTCTCTACAATATATTGGAGTATGTTTAAGGCATACCCAGACATGATACTGACAACTAACATTACATGGTCATGAGTCAGAGTATTGTTATTGATTGTCGGACCCAATCTATTGTAACACCCCGTACCTTCCTAACACTACTTGATGATGTTGAGCAATGCTTACTTAGGTGTCGAGAGCCATACATACGTATTTTGTAATGCAATGGATGAGATAATTGACTTTTGGCCTCGTATATGTGATTAAACCTTCATAGGAGGTGTTTTATGATTTTTGTGGAGCATTTGTGGCAATCAAAATGAGGCTAAGAGGACCTCTAAACAAAGTATATTAAGGTTAAGTAAGTTAAAGAATAGGACTTGAAGTATCTAACCAAACCCACGAAGAAAAGTCGAAAAATGAAATTTTTGAAAAATCTAAGTGTGGGGCGTGCCACGCCGCTCTGGGCTAAAATTTTTAGTCCAGAGGCAGCAATTTGGCGCTCCCAAGGGCACGAAGTTGGCGCTCCCAAGGGCGTGCCACGCTGGTTTTTCCACTTTTTCGAAAGTTGGAAATTTTTAAGTCCCAAGGGTATCCGGGGTCGTACTGAGCCGATTTTTGCCATGTTTCTTATACAACCACGAGTATATACATGAAATGAATGACATATTATATTGGTATGATAAAATTACTCGAGAATGAATTTGGATTCAAAATGACAGTTTTGCTCTTAAGGTCAAAATAAGCCAAACGTGGCTAGAATCACTTGTTTTTGGGATTGAGGCTACGCATATGAGTAGCATGAGTGGGAATATTATTGTAATACGTATAATATGACTTACATACAAGAAATTATTGATTTTATTGGGTTAAGTGATTTGGGCTCAATAAAAGCCCAAAATGGGGCAAAAGACATGGGTCACATGACCCAATCTTCTATTGACTAAGTCAAATGAAGTATTTAATGCCAAGAATGGCTAAGGATGGCCACAAGTACTATATATAGGCCAAAAAATCAGATTTTAATCAATTGGAACTCTCATGCTTTTCTAGATATTTTCTCCAGTATTCCCTCAAACCCTAAAGAACTCAAAGTCAATTTTGGAGCAAGATCATCACTTTTCAAGCTTGGGTAAGTGATTATTGCCATGGATTAATATATTATATGCATGAAAGAGTATGTAAATCATGTTGGTTATGCTTGAAAATGTTGGACATGGTACTTTGTGTTTTTGGTATAAGATTTGTGATCCATGGGATTCAAGCTTGAATTAGGACTTGTGCCTTTGATGAAAGAGCATGGTATGGACAAGATATGAACATGTATGGTGTTATTTTTGGTATTAAACTTGTTATTGTCTATAAGTGTAAATTGTGGGATTTTGTCCGATATGTGTTATGAGGTGTATTAAGGTAATTTGATGGATTATTTGTGATGTGGTATGGATAAGAAAGTGTAAAGGAGAAGTGTTGTGGTGAAATGTATCAATTATCATGTATTGGTCAATGTTGGGAATATTAGGGAATTTTTGGAATAATAATTTTATCAATGGTTTTGTCAAGGGGAAGCGACATGTTTAAAGGCAAACATGTAACCCATTGATGTTATATGCATTTGTAAAGTAGTTGACGGTTAATATGAATTTCGTTACGTATTTGTGTTGTAGAGTGACACATAAAGAGGGAGCGGGACTATTATATACGCATCTAAAGTTGCATATTCGTATTGAGAATACAAGGTATGTAAGGTTACTCTGTCCGTATCTTTCTGCGACAAATAGTATTCACATTGACATTTCACTAGTCCTATCCCGAAATGTACTAAGGTATCCCATATCCGGTTATTAATGGTCATTGTCATATATTTCCTACTCATTGATCATTTGTGAATCTCATGTCTCATATTCATGGTTAATGTTCCAAAAGCTCAAACAAGGTTATGTTCCAATGTTCCAATAGTGATTATACTTATGTCTCTTGTTCATAGGTTACTGTACCATAGTTCCCATGGTGTTATGATTCTAATAATGTGTTGTTTTCAAGTTATTCACATGTCTCTCACTCATTGGTTAATGATCCAAAGTTTCAAGTAAAGTTATGACTATCAATGTATTAATCTCAAAGTAAAGAACAATGTAATGCATATGTGGTCAATGATCAAGTATGGGTGGAAGGTCTAGGGGCATAAGCCTAGCTCGACTCGATCCCGATGCACTGATTTATGGGTGGCAGGTCTAGGGGCATAAGACTAGCTCGACCCGATCCCGATGCATTGATTTATGGGTGGCAGGTCTAGGGCATAAGCCTAGCTCGACCCAATCCCAACATGATGATACGTTATGTAAAGACCCACTGATCAGTCTGGGCCCGGGTACAGTGTGACATATGTATTGACAAGTAAGCATTGAGATAAAGAAGGCAAAAAAAGTAATGAAAGCCATACAAAATGCAAAATGGTGATTTCTTCACATTGATTATTCATATGTTTTGAGTTCATTAAAATATTCATGTATTGTGCAGTTTCATCTGAGCCTTGCATACTCAGTACTTATTTCGTACTGAATGCTCTTGAGGAATTTACCTTACTTGCTGCAGGCGCAGGTACCAGTAGGCCTCCTCAGTAGATTGCCAGTGTAAGCGGTTATTTGGTGAGCTCCAGCTAATTCGGGGCTTCTCCGAGTCAGAGTGTATGTATGTTTTGGTGATGTACATGTTGTATAAAGCGGGGGCTTATCCCGACTTTTGGTTTTTATTGGTCAATGCATCTGTTAGAGGCTTTCGTAGACGCACGTGGGTATATGTATATAAGGTGACTCATGAAGTCTTGTTTTGATGGAATCAACGGCCAAGTTTCTCAAATGTGTATATATATGCCACATGTTCCATGATTTCTAATATCCATGATTTCCAATACTAGCCGTTCATGTTTTTATGTGATAGTGGTGTTTCCTATGGCATGCATATGAATGTATGGAAGCATAGCTTGGTTCTCTCAGGCCTTATCGGCTACGGGTGCCAATCATACCTTGTTGGGATTCGGGGCGTGACAAAAGTGGTATCAGAGCAGGTTGTTCTAAGGGTGTCTACAAAGTCGTGTCTGAGTAGAGTCTTACTTATCAATGTGTTGTGCACCACATTTATAAGTAGGAGGCTACGAGACATTTAGGATGTTGTTTATTTTCTTCCTTCTAGATTGTGCAATAGAGCCAATGTTGTAAGTTGAATCTTGTCTGACCATAGTAATTGTTTCTCTTTGATATAGTAACAATGCCGAACACTAGAAGAGGAAGGGGTCAAGGGAAGCAGGTTGATGTGCCTGCTGGAGAAGGAATTAGTAGACTACCACCTGACCAAGCTAGTCAAGGTGGAGAGAATGCTGAAATATCATTGCGGTCTTCATCTACCTTCCCAATTTCGGAAGAACCAATTGGTAGAGAAATACCCGCAGAACCGCCAATGAATGCCACTGACCAAGATCTTAGAAATGCTGTACATATGTAGACACAGTTAGTGGCGGCACAAAGCCAGGGACGAGCTGGTACAATGACACATGATGATGATGCGGTTAGAATGGCAAGTCGCAGGACACAGGATTTCTTGAAACTAGACCCTCCTATATTCACTGGGTCCGATCCAAAAGCAGATCCACAGGACTTTGTGGATCAAATTCAGAGGGTCTTGGAAGTGATGGACGTGACAGGGGTCGAAACAGTTGAACTTGCTGCGTATAGGCTGAAAGGAGAGGCGATATTATGGTACTAGGATTGGAAGAAATCCTGTCATATTGGTGCAAATCCACCTACATGGGAAGAGTTTAAAGTGGCTTTCCTCGATCATTATCTTCCTTATGAGATCTGGGAGGCACGAGCGGATCAGTTCCTAAATCTACATCAGTGAAATTTGAGTGTCAGAGAATATAGCTTGCAATTTAATTCCTTGGCTCGATATGCGCCAAATATGGTGGCTACGATGACAGATAGAGTCCATATATATGTGGACAGACTAGAGCCATATTTGGTAAGGGATTGCACCATTGCTGCCTTGAATAAGGACATGGACATAATGAGAATCCAGGCCTTCGCTCAGAAAATGGAAGACCAACGACAGAGGAGAAGAGTACATGAATTTGACAGGAGACAGTCCAAAAGGGCTAGACCTATGGGACCACCTATGATGTCCCAAAAAGGGTCTAGGCCTTGTATGTTCCCTAGACCACCTAGACCGTCATTTTCTCATTTCATGGCAGGTGCTTATTCTCAGTCTCGAGGGTTTAGAGGTGCTTCAGCTGGGCAGAGTAGTGGGGTTCATGGATCACAGGAAGCAGGTTTTCCTCATCAGCAGTGTCAGCACTGCGGATGTATTCATTCAGGCACATGTCGATCAGGAACAAATGTCTGCTTTTGGTGTGGTATACCGAGGCATATAGCAAGAGATTGTCCACAGCGGAGCATGGGTGGTATAGCACGACTAGCTGGGTCGGCTGTTGTGTCATCAGCATCGATTCCTTCACTGGACCAAGGGGTGCAGCCTATTGGCCGTGGTAGAGGTGCCAGAGGAGCATCCAGTACTAGTGGGGTCCAGAATCGCACTTATGCTTTGGTGGACCGCCAGAATTCAGAGGCTTCCCCTGATGTTGTCACAGGTACATTATCCATATTATCATATAATGTATATGCATTGATTAACCCTGGTTCTACATTTTCCTATGTTACTCCATTGGTTGCTGCAAAATTCGTAAAGACACCAAAATTATTCATTAAATCAATTGAAGTGTCTACACCGGTTGGTGAATATATCATGGTAAAGAGAGTATATCATAACTGTGTGGTAACGGTGTGAGGTCATGATACGTTGGCCGATCTCATTGAATTAGACATGGTTGATTTTGATGTGATCATGGGAATGGATTGGTTGGCCTCTTGTTATGCTACGGTGGATTGTCGGGCCAAGAAGGTACAATTTTGTTTTCCGCAAGAAAATGTTCTTGAATGGCAGGGTAATGTAGGGGCACCACGAGGGAGATTTATTTCCTATTTGAAAGCCAGAAAAATGATTGCTAAGGGTTATATATGTCATCTAGTACGGGTAAAAGATACCGAAGCGAAACTACTAACTCCGCAGTCGGTCCCAGTGTTCAATGAATTTCTAGATGTATTTCCAGAGGATCTTCCAGGTTTACCCCCAGAACGGGAAGTAGAATTTGGCATTGATGTGATTCCGGGCACTCAGCCTATCTCTATTCTCCCATATAGAATGGCTCCAGCAGAATTTCGTAAATTGAAGGAGCAATTGAAAGATTGGATGGACAAGGGCTTCATTAGGCCTAGTATGTCCCCATGGGGTGCACCGGTATTATTTGTGCCAAAGAAAGATGGCACCTTGAGAATGTGCATTGACTATCGACAATTGAATAAGGTAACGATCAAGAACAAATATCCCCTCCATCGCATTGATGATTTGTTTGATCAGTTATAAGGTGCCAAGTGTTTTTCAAAGATCGACTTGAGGTCGGGTTACCATCAAGTCAGAGTTAGAGAAGATGTACCCAAGACAGCTTTCCGAACACGGTATGGCCATTATGAATTTTTTGTTATGTCCTTTGGACTAACAAATGCTCCAGCTGTTTCACGGATTTGATGAATAGTGTGTTTAAGCCATTTCTGGACGTGTTCATCACGGTATTTATAGATGACATCCTAGTTTATTCAAGATCACCAGAGGACCATGCTAATCACTTACGACAAGTGTTACAGATTCTCCGTGAGCGTAAGTTGTATGCAAAGTTCTCCAAATGTGAGTTTTGGTTAAAATCAGTCGCGTTCTTGGGTCACATTGTGTCAGATGAAGGCATACAGGTTGATACACAAAAGATTGAAGCAGTGAAAAATTGGCCAAGACCAGCGACATCCACAGAAATTCATAGTTTTCTTGGACTGGCAGGGTATTACAGAAGATTTGTGGAAGGTTTTTCCTCCATTGCTGCACCGTTAACAAAGGTTACACATAAGGCAGTAAAATTTCAGTGGAATGACGCATGTGAGAAAAGCTTCCAAAGGTTGAAAGATAAATTAACCTCCACACCAGTTTTAGTGCTTCCCGAAGGTACCGAAGGTTATGTAGTGTATTGTGATGCTTTCGGGGTTGGCCTCGGATGTGTATTAATGCAACACGGTAATGTCATAGCCTATGCCTCATGACAGTTGCGGCCACATGAGAAAAACTATCCCACACGTGATCTTGAATTGGCAGCGGTAGTTTTTGCTTTAAAGATATGGCGTCATTATTTATATGGGGTTCATGTTGATATCTATACGGATCACAAAAGCTTGCAATATCTTTTTAAGAAGAAGGAACTCAATTTGAGGCAACGAAGGTGGTTAGAGCTTTTAAAAGATTATCACATTGATATTCTTTATCACCAGGTAAAGCAAATGTAGTAGTTGACGCATTGAGCCGTAAGGCAGTAGAAAGCACTAGTGGCCAGTTGAATGAAAAGCATAAGATAATCAAAGATTTGAATCAATTAGCCAGCTTGGGAGTTCGTCTTATTGAATCCTCAGATGATAGATTTATTGTGCAGAATACAACAGAATCCTCCTTAATAACTAAAGTGAAAGAGAAGTAGTTTGCGGATTCTATGTTATTGCAGCTAAAGGAAAATGTACAACAGGATTTGACAAAGGCATTTGATCTTACACAGAATGGGGTACTTCAATGTCAAGGGAGATTATGTGTATCGGACGTAGATGAGCTGAGGACACAAATTATAACAGAGGCGCATCATTCGCGCTATTCTATTCATCCGGGTGCTACTAAAATGTACCATGATTTGAAAGAAGTGTATTGGTGGGGAAATATGAAAAAGAACATTGCAGAGTTTGTTGCTCAATGCCCGAATTGTCAACAAGTGAAAGTAGAGCACTAGAAGCCAGGAGGTTACATGCAATGTATCAATCTCCCAGTCTGGAAATGGGATATGATTAACATGGATTTCATTACAGGTTTGCCTCGTACATTGCGGAAGTTTGATTCTATGTGGGTTGCAGTGGACAGGCTTACCAAGTCAGTGCATTTTCTACAGGTCAAGACGACCTATACAGTTGAGGATTATGCCAAGTTGTATGTGTAAGAGATAGTACGATTGCATGGTATTCCACTTTCCATTATATCAGACAGAGGAGCACAGTTCACAGTGCACTTTTGGAGATCTTTCCAGCAGAGTTTGGGTACACGGGTGAACTTGAGTACGGATTTCCATCCTCAGACTGATGGACAAGCAGAACGTACTATTCAGACACTTGAAGATATGCTACGAGCTTGTACGTTAGATTTTCAAGGCAGTTGGGATGACCATTTTCCTCTTATTGAATTTGCGTATAACAATAGCTATCATTCAAGTATTAAAATGGCACCTTATGAAGCTTTGTACGGAAGGAAATATAGATCACCCATTAGATGGTTTGAAGCGGGTGAGACTGCTTTACTTGGGCCAGATATTGTCCATCAGGCTATGGAGAAAGTTAAAGTGATCCAACAGCGGTTACAAACAGCTCAAAGTTGTCACAAGTCATATGCCGATGTTAGAAGAAGAGGGCTTGAATTCGCCATAGGTGATTGGCCAGGAACTTTCCTCAGTCCATCCGGTATTTCATGTTTCGATGCTTCAAAAATGCATAGGAGATCCTTCTCGTATTGTTCCCTTAGAGGATGTGCAAGTTACACAAGATCTTACTTATGAGGAGGTACCCATTTCTATTCTAAATCGACAAGTAAAGAGATTGAGGAATAAAGACATAGCTTCCGTGAAAGTCCTTTGGAGAAATCAACAAGTAGAGGAGATCACATGGGAAACGGAAGATATGATGAAATCCAAGTATCCCCATCTATTTCAAATGGACCAAGAAGTTCAAAGTGCGGAAGTGGAGCAATAACAAGTACGTCTCCATGAGCCTTAAGTGTTTATGTATATGTATGCTAATGTAAAGATGCATTTGTTGTAATTGAAACGATATTGTTAACATTTGAGGATGAATGTTCCTAAGGGGGAAGAATGTAACACCCCGTACCTTCATAACCCTACTTGATGATGTTGAGCAATGCTTACTTAGGTGTCGAGAGCCATACATACGTATTTTGTAATGCTATGGATGAGATAATTGACTTTTGGCCTCGTATATGTGATTAAACCTTCATAGGAGGTGTTTTATGATTTTTGTGGAACATTTGTGGGGATCAAAATGAGGCTAAGAGGACCTCTAAACAAAGTATATTAAGGTTAAGAAGTAAGTTAAAGAATAGGACTTGAAGTATCTAACCAAACTCGCGAAGAAAAGTCAAAAAATAGAATTTTTGAAAAATCTAAGTGTGGAGAACGCCAGAGGGCGTTCCATGCTGCTCTGGGCTAAAATTTTTAGTCCATTGGCAGCAAGTTGGCGCGCCCAAGGGCGTGCCACGCTGGTTTTTCCACTTTTTCGAAAGTTGGAAATTTCTAAGTCCCAAGGGTATCCGGGGTCGTACTGAGCCAATTTTTGCCACGTTTCTTCTAAAACCACGTGTATATACATGAAATGAATTAAATATTATATTGGTATGATAAAATTATGCGAGAACGAATTTGGAGTCAAAATGACAGTTTTGCCCTTAAGGTCAAACTAAGCCAAACGTGGCTAGAATCACTTGTTTTTGGGATTGAGGCTACGGATATGAGTAGCATGAGTGGGAATATTATTTTAATACGTATAAGATGACTTACACACGAGAAATTATTGATTTTATTGGGTTAAGTGATTTGGGCTAAATAAAAGCCCAAAATGGGGCAAAAGACATGGGTCACATGACTCAATCTTCTATTGACTAAGTTAAATGAAGAATTTAATGCCAAGGATGGCTAAGGATGTACCAAAGGACTATATATAGACCAAAAAATCAGATTTTAATCAATTGGAACTCTCATGTGTTTCTAGATATTTTCTCCAACATTCTCTCAAACCCTAAAGAGCTCAAAGTCAATTTTGGAGAAAGATCATCACTTTTCAAGCTTGGGTAAGTGATTATTGTTATGGATTAATATATTATATTCATGAAAGAGTATGTAAATCATGTTGGTTGTGCTTGAAAATGTTGGACATGGTACTTTGTGTTTTTGGTATAAGATTTGTGATCCATGGGATTCAAGCTTGAATTAGGACTTGTGCCTTTGATGAAAGAGCATGGTATGGACAAAATATGAACATGTATGGTGTTATTTTTGGTATTAAACTTGTTATTGTCTATAAGTGTAAATTGTGGGATTTTGTCCGATATGTGTTATGAGGTTTATTAAGGTAATTTGATGGATTATTTGTGATGTGGTATGGATAAGAAAGTGTAAAGGAGAAGTGTTGTGGTGAAATGTATCAATTATCATGTATTGGTCAATGTTGGGAATATTAGGGAATTTTCGGAATAATAATTTTATCAATGGTTTTGTCAAGGGGAAATGATATGTTTAAAGGCAAACATGTAACCCATTGATGTTATATGCATTTGTAAAGTAGTTGACGGTTAATATGAATTTCGTTATGTATTTGTGTTGTAGAGTGATACATAAAGAGGGAGCCGGACTATTGTATATGCATCTAAAGTTGTATATTCGTATTGAGAATACAAGGTATGTAAGGTTACTCTGTCCGTATCTTTCTGCGACAAATAGTATTCACATTGACATTCCACTAGTCCTATCCCGAAATGTACTAAGGTATCCCATATCCGGTTATTAATGGTCATTGTCATATATTTCCTACTCATTTATCATTTGTGAATCTCATGTCTCATATTCATGGTTAATGTTCCAAAAGCTCAAACAAGGTTATGCTCCAATGTTCCAATAGTGATTATACTTATGTCTCTTGTTCATAGATTATTGTCCCATAGTTCCCATGTTGTTATGATTCTAATAATGTGATGTTGTCAAGTTATTCACATGTCTCTCACCCCAAATCCCTCATTAACTCTTAACTTAGTTGACATTTAGAAATTTGAGATAAAATAAGTGATTCTCTCCTCTCCAAGGCATGAATTAATGTTCATCATTCTTCAAGCACCAAGTCCAAGATCTTCACTTCTTGGTATATGTGGGAATTGATCAATAGTTATACTTTTACTTATTGAGTCCCTAAGTGAATTAAATTCTTCTATTTAATTCATTTTTCAAAGCTTAGGTTTTCATGAAAAGTATGAGTTTTTTGTATTTCAGTCCCTTGACAAGAATAACCTATAAAAACATATTTTACCATGGAATTTAGTACCTTTATAACATCATATTCATGAACCCTTGGTATATTAATATTTCATGATGTTGGACTTGTGTTATGTAATTCCATATTTCATTTAGATTAAAGACACTATCATAAATAGTTGCATACTTCAGAGATGGCGGGTTGTGAACACCTGATGACTTAGAGTCTCATAAATTGATAGTTGAATATTCATTCCTTCGGTTCCACATGTCTTTGGGTTCTTTCAAATATAGTGTCTACCACTCAGTCTCAGACATCAGTATTTGTGAGCTACTTAGTTTATTAGTATTATCAATTCTACAGACCGACAGAGTGTTTTTAGATAAAGCATATACAAAATAGTATTTTAAGATAATACATACTATTAGATTGTTAGTATCTTCAAGAATTAGGATTTAGGGATCAGGTCTAGCCTTATGGATTCCTTCTAAATCTCAATCCTTACATGCTTCTCTAATGCATTTTACTTCGGCCATCTCATTTCTCCCATAAAATTACAAGTCTCCATATTCAAAAATATATGATTTAGATATGCATTCTCCTATCATAACTAGAAGATTTAGCTCATAACAGTAAGAAGCTTGGCATGCACGACATCCAAATACTTCATTAGTACTTTTAAATAGTTTTCCCCAACTATATATTTCACGATTTGCATGGTCTCTAGAATGCCATTAATGAATGTGGATCACTTTTCTTATAGAAGTAAAGTTCTCTAATGGTATTGCAGTCAGGTACGACATTCATCATTATGGACAATATTCTCAAGAGCTATCATTTATATTCAGTTAGGAGTAGTACTTAGCACTGAGGTGGACTAGGGCTCAACATACCCAAGTTCCAGAACTATATGCCATTGTAAGTTTATTTTTCCCTCCTAGTGGGCACATTCTTTTAGTTTAGTGGTACCACATCATATCTGATCAGCCTTAATACCTGACAAGGTATATGGGGCCCTACCAATGGTGATTATGCATCAAAATCCATGCCTAGCTCACATAGTTATATTTCAGTTAATAGTATCTCTCTCAGTTCAAACTCAAATATTGCATGACCTTGTATTCAGTTTATTTAAAAAAATATTGATAAGTTACATGCTTATTTACTTGGTTATTCCATCACTTTACATTCCTTAGATTCATGTTCTGCTTAGCCTTTTCTTTTCAGCATATTCAGTTATTTAGTATAGTGCATATCTCACATGCTCAATTCATACAAAGTACTAAATTCATACTTTCTTTTGCGCTATAGTGTATTATAATATAGGTTCAGACGTTCAACATCTATCTTGCAATTAGCACAATCTCGTATCACATCAACAACAGATTTTGGTGAGTCCTCATTATTTAAGGACTGGTTTTTAATATTTTACTTCATTATTATTTCAGTTTCAGACAGTTAGAGTTAGCTGGGACTTGTCCCAGCAACTAAACTTAGTTGAGGCTTTTAGACATACAAAGAGTAAATGTTTAGCTTTATGTTTATGCTAGTTGACTTCTGTTTTGATTCAAATATTGGATTCCATTGATTACTATTATTATATTCAGACTTTCGTTTCTGCTCAGTATTCATCATTTATATAAAGTAATCTTAGTGTTATGCTAAGCCATGAGTTAGCTAGGGGTCACTTGTGACTTTAAGCACCATGTTACGACAAGGGGGTATTCTTGGGTCATGAAAAACTTGGTATCAGAGCCAGGTTTAAAGTGTACAACAATATCTAAAGGTCGTGTTAAGTAGAGTCTTTTTCAAGCGTGTAAAGTGCACCACACTTATAAGGAAGAGACTGCAAAATGTTTTAGGAAAGTCTCATATTTTTCATGTTCACATCATGCAATAGAGTGTGGACTCTATTTAATATACTTCTAACTTGTGTCTTACATATTTCAAAATATATCCCCTAAAAAGGAGATTGATCAAAAAAACAATCAGAATGGTAACCATTCTGCACTAGTCGGTCAACCTGCAAGTGCTAATATTTCTAGTGTAGAGATTCATGATGCCATAAAATTGGTAGCTCAGGCTATGACTTTTTAATTAAATCAGTAGGAAGCAGTAATTACAAATCCTATTAGTAATAGGAGAAGAAGTGAGAAGAAGAGGGTCATGCCAGGGAACGGTAACTCTAAACATTTGAAGATCTCTAGTGGGCACTAATTCTTTTTCCAAATGGTAAGCAAGTCCATCACTATCATTATTTAGTACTATTTCTCTGGCACCCAGGCCTTGTTATTATCAAAAGAGGGGAACATTTGGCTCTCGTCCTCAGAGAAATATTGTAAGGGGAAATTCCTACCCCACTTGCAACAAGTGTGGTAAGAACCATATAAGGGAGTGTATGGCAGGCCGTGAAGGTTGTTTTGGTTGTGGTAAGCTAGGAAACAGGTTAAGAGAGTGTTTGGTAGCTTCAAAGAGGGGCAGGGAAGATTGTTAGCAGGCTCAATTTACTTTCTCAATAGCCCCTCCAGGTTACCCAATTCAGTAGGGTGCCTATTCTAGCATAGGACGTGGGCAGTAATTTTATAAATCCCATTCACCTTTCAACTAGTCAGGTCAGGATGGATCTTCTAAAGTAAGGTATGTTTCTAGAGTTTCCCCATCATGCATTTATTATCCTGCCGTAGTGGTGAATAATCATAGTTTAGAACAAAGTAGTGAGGGTGGAGAGTAGTTACTGTTAATTGCTATACCCCAATTTTATCTAATCGGGGTCCAACTTGTAACCCCAGCTGGAAGGATGCTCTATACCTTGACAAGGGTATGAATACTGACTGACATGGATCCATTAAACTGATGTCCAAAGGACTAATGTATCAATCTTTGACTGACGGGTGGCCTTTTAGAACCTACGATGGTGTCGTCGTTCTGGGACTTAGTGACTTCTACTAAAGGTGTTAACCTAAATGACGAGTGAGCCATCATCCTTGCATCTACTCAGTTCAAAGTACTACTCCAAAAATTAATATAAGCCGATATACTGAATATCTCAATAATGTTAATGTTCTCAGACTAAAGAATAAAATCTTTATCTGAAAGCATTCTAAATTATATGAACCTTACGGACTGAGTGTTCAACTAACAATGCATAAGAGCCTAAGTCATCAAGTGTACATAACCCACAATCTATGAAGAATGAAACTATTCATGACAAATTCTATAATCTAAATAGAATATGGAATTTCTTAACACAAGTCCAAAATCATGAATTTTTAGATATATTGAGCGCTCATGGATTAAAAGTACAGAAAGATGCTAAACTTCATGAAAAACATGTATTAAAAACTCATTCATGATAAGAAACTAAAGAACAAAAGGATATCATAATATTCATGAAACCATAGGCTCTGAACAATGAATTAAACTGAGAAATTGAGATAACTTTAGGACTCAATGGGTGAATGAAAACCCATTAATGAAACCCCACATACCTGGAGGTGAAAACCTAACTGAAATCTTTTGATTTAGAGCCCAAAGTTGAAGAACCCTAATTCTTGCCTTGGAAAAGCAAATCGCCTCTTTCTTAGTTTTTTAATAATTGTTGCTTGATGTTTCAAGGAATGATGGATTTGGGGTGTTTTAGCCTTATTAGTAAGCCTTAGAATAGTTAAAATGATATAGTTTAGGGGTTTAAGTAATTTGAAAAGACTAGAATACCCCTCTAAACTCTTGACTGAAATTTTTGCATCTCATGACAGACGAACCTTCCAGCTGTCGTTGGATCTACCAACGATCGTTGATTGGCTCATTGGTTGAGGTCTGCTTTTGATATTTCTCTAGAATCCATCACATGGGCCAAGGAATTGCTCATTGGTCTCTCCAATTATCATTCTTTGGTTGGTTGTTGGATGTCCCAGATAAACCAATATTGAAACCACAATCCCTACAATCGATTGTTGGTTTGACTAACGGTCATTGGTTCCTTTCATTGATATGAGGTATATTTGTCAACTTTCAGGTTTTTGGAGCTGTTTCATGTAGATGAGAGAATAGTATGATCATCCTATCTACAAATGATAATTGGTACGATCGTCATATCTCACTGCTGGACAGTGCTTCACTAAAATGGCCGTAACTGCTTGCGCCATAAATGGATTAACGAGAAATCAGATGCATTGGAAAGAAGACTCAAAGAACTTTTATTTTGTGGGTATTGATATCAAAAAATCTTCATAGTCTAGGAGATATCTTATTTGAAGTTGAATCTAGAAAGATTCTTTGCACGAATTCAATCGGTAAGGAATGTTTCAACTTAACTATGAGCTAGGAATTATGTACAGCCCTAATTCATGCCTAAAATGCTTATCATGATTTGAAATCATTAAGTTTGGTTCTATATGTACTTGAAGTATAGTTCAGATCTTAGCTTGTATTTTTGGGGTGTTACAATATCTCCTCCTTGGGGTCATTCAACCTTGAATGAAAACCAACTAAGCTAAGAGGGTAGGGAAAGAGTTGGAATCCTAACACTTATTTCTAGGAGCTGAATGCTGGAATGATAATTGAATTTTTAACTGAAACGTGGACTAAACTGGACTCATGAATGCATGTTATGTCATAGGGGATAACTTTGTGACATGAGATATAGAGAAGCAATAAGGAGGAAATTATTACCTCAATATGGAACTAAATTTGAAGAGAAAAGATGGGGATACTTGGTCATCATATCAGCTTCTACTTCCCAAGTAGCTCTATCAACTAAATGATTTCTCCAAAGAACCTCCATTGAAGCGACCTCCTTGTTTCTCAACCTACAAACCTGCCAGTCAAGAATCTCAATTTGGACCTCCTTGTAAGAGAGATTATCTTTCACACCCATACTTTCTGAAGGCACAACTAAAGCCGGATCACTAATGCATTACTTTAACTGGGACACATGAAACACTAGATGTACTAATGTTAAGTCTGCAGGTCTAACTCATAAGCCATATTGCCAATGTGCCTCAAGATCTTATAAGGACCCACATAGAAAGGTATGAGTTTAACTTTATTCCCATAACTCTTTGCCGCTTTCATGGGTGAAACTTTAAGTAAAACGAATCACAAATTACAAACTCAAGCTCCTTTCTCCTCATGGATGTATAGGAATTTTGGTAACTCTGAGCTATTTTCATCCTTTTTCTATCAGCTGAACTTTTTCCATAGCCTCGTTGACTGACTTAGGCCTTATGAAAGTAGATTTGACAAACTCAAAATAATCAATAGGATATCTACACCTTCTACTATAAATTCCTTCAAACGGGGCCATATGAATATTGGAGTGATAGCTGTTATTATAGACAAACTCAATCAAGGGAAAGTGATCATCCTAACTACCCTTGATATCAATCACACAAGATCTTAACATGTCCTCTATGGTTTGAATGGTCCGCTCTACCTGAGCATCTGTCTATGGATAAAAAGTTGTGCTGAGATGAACTTTGGTATGAAGACCCTTCTGAAATGTTTTCCAAAATTGAGAAGTAAATTGAGTACCCCTATTTGAGATGATAGTCCAAGGGAATCCATGAAATTTCACTAACTTCTTAAGGTAGAGTGAGCATAGTCCTTGGCTATATCTGAATTGTTAACTGGTAGGAAATGCACTGACTTAGTTAATCGATTCATAATGACCCAAATAGAATTATGACATCAGCTACTACGAGGCAACCCTGTAATGAAATCCATGTTCACTAATTCCCACTTCAAAGTAAGAATACTGATATCCTGAGTCAAACCACCAGGTCTCTGGTATTTAACCTTATCATGATTATAATTTTGACACGTATCCACAATTATGTGATATCCATCTTCATTCCATTCTACCAATAGACTTCTCGTAGATCACGGTACATATTAGTGACTCTTGGGTAAATAGAATACCGAGAACTGTGAGCTTTGGTTAGTATCCTCTATCTTAATTCATCAACATCTATAACACAAAGTCTACCCTAACAACGAAGAACACAATCTCCCCCTTAGGAGAAAACCTTAACTTTTTGACTTTGGACAACTTTATTCAACATAAGCAAAATGGGATCACTATCTTTCTTCTCTTTCACCTTAGTTATTAAATAAGACTCTGAACTATTCTAAACTAAGATATTACCTTTGGATGAATCAACTAAACTGAACTCCCATTCTAGCAAGCCTGTGAACCTCGTAAACTAACTCATTTTTCTCATCCTCTACACGAGCAACACTTTCTATAGACAACCTTCTATGAGCGTCAACCATAATATTGTATTTACCTTTATAGTACAAGACACCCATATCATAGTCCTTTAATAATTCTAGCCATCTCCTCTAATAAAGATTTAGATTTTTCTGATTGAACACACGCTAAAGGCTCTTGTGATCTGTGAACACATCTATATGAACCATAACAATAATGCCTCCAAATCTATAAGGTAAAAACAATTATTGCCAACTCATGATCATGAGTCGAGTAATTCTTCTCATGAGGTTTAAGATGTCAAGAGGTATATGCTATAACCTTTCCATGCTGTATCAACACACAACCAAGGTCAACTCTAGAAGCATCACAATAAACCATAAGCCCATCTGAACCCTCTAGAAGAGTCAAAACTAGAGAAAAGATGAGTCGAGTCTTCAATTCCTAAAAATTCTTTTTGTAAGAATTGGACCACTGAAACTTGACTTTTTTCTAAGTTAATCTAGACATAGAAAAGTATATAGATGAAAATCCTTTAACAAACCATTTGTAGTAACATGCTAAACCCAAGAAACTCCTACTATTTGATGGAGAGATGAGTCTAGGTCAATTTCTAACTGCTTTGGTCTTTTGTAGATCGACCTAAATGCCCACTCCAAAAATGATGTGACCAAGGAATAATACTGATTTAAACAAGAATTTACACTTCCTGAACTTAGAAAATAATTGGCGATCATTGAGAGTCTACAAGAGGATCCTTTAATGGTCTACATGTTCATCCTCACTCTGAGAATAAATGAGGATGTCATTAATAAAGACTATGATGAACATGTCTAAGTACTGCTTCAATACTCTATTTATCAAGTCAGTAAAAGTTGAAGGATCATTCGTTAGTCCAAAAGACATAACAACAAATTTGAAGTGACCATATTAAGTTCTAAAGGTTGTCTTCAAAATGTCATATTTTCTAACTCTAAGCTGATGATAACTATATCTGAGGTCTATCTAGAGAGGAAACTGGAACCCTAAAGCTTATCAAATAAGTCATTAATTATAGGAATGGGATGCTTATTTTTGATTGTGAAATTGTTCAATTGACTGTAGTCGATGTATATTCTGAAAGAACTATCCTTTTCACACACTATGGTGAGATGTTGGTCCTGATAAAATCTTTTTCTAAAAGATCTTTCAACTTCTCCTTCAACTTCTTAAGCTTAGTTGAAGCCATTCTGTAATAACGAATTAATATAGGTTGGGTATCTTGAAGGAGATCTATTCCAAAGTCAATTTCCCGCTCGGGAGAACTCCGGAGAGATATTCTATAAATACTTTGTGGAATTATTAACCACTAGAACTTATTGAAGAATTGGGGTCTCAGAATTTGAATCGTTAACCCGAACAAGATGATAGATACACCCTTTGCAAAATCATTTTTCTGGCCTTAATGTAAGAGACAACACCAAAGTCTACTATTATATAAGGAGTCACAAAAAAAAGTGTGGCTCAGAGATCTAGCAATGCATAGGCATTAATATGAAAGACAAGTAATGTACCAGTAACTATAATAGGGGAACCCTTCAGATCCTTTCGAATCTAAAGTGCATAAAATTTGTTCTAGCACTGACGCCACGAACACTAGATGAGGCACCCTGCTAAGTTGGGTGACTTGCTGTAGATGCTAGAGAGTTAGACTGATTCTATTGACGAGTATTGTAGCTCATTTGTAAGGCTAGACGGTACTCTCTCAACTTATATACTAACTTGCCACACACAAAACAGTTACTACTACAAGACATACACTTACATTGGTGGATCTTACCACACTTATTACAAATCGGATGAGTATGCCTACTAGTGACATTGCCCTGGGACATAGAGCTTGATGCCCTATCTCGATGCTCCTATCTGAACTTATAAACTGGGGCACTAGCAGAGGATGAAGCCGAAGCTGAAGATTTCTGATAGAACTAAGAGCGATTACCACATCTGACCACTACTGATAAAATTTAAAATTATTTATTTTGTCCATCTTATTCTCTATTTCCTTGTCCTGGATTTTTATTCTTCAATTTATTGGGAAGGAGTCATTAATCTGGATATGTCTATCTCCTTAACCAGCATAGTAGCTCTACATTTTTTGACCACATCCTCGAAAACACCCGATACAAACTTACTCATACAGGCCCTGGAATCAACTACCATCATCGGAGCATAATTAGAAAGATGAGTAAACTTGAGAGAATACTCCATCATACTCATGTTGCCTTGTTCCAAATAAATAAACTCTTGAACCTTAGCTTCCCTTAAATCAACTGGGAAAAACCTGTCCAGAAAAGTAACTATGTATTTGTCCCAATCTACTAGACCTGCATCGGTACCCTTCTCTTTCGAACACTGCCTATACCAAGTATGATCCATTTCTTTCAACTGATAAGAAACCAAATCTTTACTCTCAACTAGAATGACACCCATGATCTTAGTGACTTTCTAAATATCATCAAGAAATTCCTGTGGATCTTTCTAACCCTTAGAACCATGAAACTTAAGATTATTTATCCTAGTGAAATCTCAAAATCTAGTTGTTGTCATACCACCAATTTGGTTGGCTTGTGCAACATCCTATAGATTGACCTGGGTAGTCTTGGTATGAGCTAGCACCTTGAAAGTAGGTTTGAACAAAGCATGAGCTAGCCCTGGTAAATGGGGTCTTTAAGTCATTCTTGTATTTGTTCATTATCATTTTCTTTGATGACATATTAGTTTACTCCAAGAGTGAAGAAGAGCATAAAGCTTATTTGCATACAGTGTTGGGTTTGCTTAAGGAGAAGCAATTATATGCTAAATATTTAAAGTGTGAGTTCAGGCTATCTTCAGTGTCCATCTTGGGTCACATGGTTTCTAAGGAAGGTGTAATGGTAGACCCGCATAAGGTTGAAGCTATTAGGAATTAGCCTATATCGATGAATGTGATAGAAATTCATAACTTTATGGGGTTGGCCAGTTATTATCATCATTTTATTAAGGGGTTTGTTGTCATTGTTTTGCATATGAATAATATTACTAAGAAATATGTTCCATTTGTGTGAAATGACAAGTGTGAGAAGATCTTCTAAAAGCTCAAAACTTTGTTGACTTCTGCCCCAATCCTAACCTTGTCTGTTAAAGGTAAGGATTTCATTGTGTTTTGTGATGACTCACGATTTGGTTTAGGTGCTTTTTTGGTGCCGGATCAGAACGTGATTGCTTATGCTTCAAGACAACTAAATCTTATGAGAAAAACTACCCCACTCACGACTTAGAATTGGCGAATATGATATTTGCTTTGAATATTTAAAGGCGTTATCTCTATGGGGTGAAGTGTGAAATGTTCAATGACCACCGCATCATTCAATATGTGCTCACCCAGTGAGAATCTAAACCTAAGAAGGAGAAGATGGATGGAGTTGATCAAACACTATGATCAAACACTATGATATCTCAATTCTATATCACTTGGGTAAAGACAATATGGTGGCAGACGCATTGAGCTGGAAACCAGTGAGCATGAGAAGCTTTGCATGGATGGAAGTGTTAAGGTGCCCACATGCAAGAGAGAGATAGTCTTTGGCTAATAATTTTCTAAGATTGTAGAAGACTAGTGAAGGAAGGGTATTAGCATACGTGGAAGTTAGGTCAACATTCAATGACCAAAGAAAAAGCAGGAAGTTCGAAGATAAGAAGCTGAGCAACATTTGGGAATGGATGTTGCAAGGTTAGGTTAGAGAGGCTATCCTTGATAATGGAGTGTTAAGTATTTGGAGGTGTTTGTGTGTACCTTAGGTAGGCAATTTGATTTTGACTATTCTTCCAGAGGCTTATAACTCTAGGTACTATATACATCCGAGTGCCAACAAGATGTATAGAGACTTGAGGCAAGATTATGTGGCGAAGAATGAAGCGTGACATTGTAGATTTTGTGACCAAGTGTCAAAATTACCAGCAGGTCAAGTATGGGCACCAGAAACCTGGTGGTACATTTTAAAGGATACCTATTCCAGAATTGAAAATAGGAAAGGATAACCATGGAATTTATGGTTGGTCTTCCTAAGACATTGAGAAAGTGCGAATCTATATGGGTAATTATTTATCGGTTGACTAGGTCAGCTCACTTTATCCCGATAATAGTAGATAATAATTCAGCTAAGTTGGCCAAAATTTATGTGAAAAAGATTGTAAGGCTACATGAATTACCTATTTCAATTGTGTCAGATAGAGGTACTCAGTTCCCCTCCAATTTTTGGGAGAGATTTCAATTCTAGTTGGGTTCTAGATCGTACTTATGTACAACTTTCTAGCAACAAACTGACGGTCAATTAGAGAAAAATATTCAAGTGCTCAAAGACATGCTCCATCTTATGTTCTGTGATGTGATGTGATTTCATGGTATTTTCGATGCTTAAAACAAGGAAAATATGTAATATCTTGGGTATGTTTGGTTGCTATGATGTGTTTACTATCTTATTTTGCAGAGAAATAGGTTAGGGATGCTATCTAGAGAAAAGGGAAGAAACATGCACTAGAATAGAGCATTTGAAGAAGAAAAGAGCCAAGTCAAAGCAGGGGAGTGACCCATGGCAGAGACTCATGTCATGTGAGTAGACCCACGCCACGTGGGTGGGTACCGTAGGTCAACTCCTGCAGATTGATAAGGAAGCCTGCCTTTCACGTCAGGAACTCACGTGTCATGAGTCCACCCACATGATGTGGATGGGTGCCGTGAGTCAACTTTTGAGGATGTGCAATGTTTCCAGATTTCCACGGAACAGACCTACGAGGCTTGATTTGGTTCCACAATATACCGTGAAAAGTTGCCGACTTTTTTCTATAAATACCCCTTTATTTTTCTATGTTCAAGGGTTGTTCTTTACATTATTTTGAGATATATTTTCAGTATTTTGAGGATTCATTAATACATTATTGGTTTTGTAATCGAAAACCCAAGATTCCAGGGTTTTTGTTCATATTGAGATTTCAGAGTTTTCTTTTAGTTGTAAGTTTACAATTATGTTTTCTTCATTGAATTCTTCTTGTGTTCTTGCAACCATGAGTAGATAAACCCATCAACTAGGGTTATGTGAACCATGAGGAATTAACGAAACAGGTAAAGTGTAAAGCAATTCTGAACCGATGTGAATGCATCTATAGTTATTACCTTCATTATAATTGATCTTCTAATGGTTGCAAATGATAGAAACTCATTGGTATTCTAAACTTTCTTGAGACACAGGTAGAGATTGGGAAAAAAGGAATAACAATCGAGATTTGAAGCTATCAATGTTCATCTAATAACTTAAACTGTAACAGGGATAGTTATCTGAGATCCAGGACAAGGGTTAGTCGTACGACACTCGGAGACCGAGAGGAGAAGAGTGAAATTCATCCAACTAATGTCGAGAAATATTTAGATGAACATTCTTGTTAGATTTTGCATGCAACACAGCGGGACATTTTCGCCAAGCATAAGTAACCGGTACATTTAAGGAATCATTGGGGATCACAGTCCTAGTGTATATCTCATATTGATTACATATCCAAAAATCAACAATTGTTACTATTGCTATCTGCTTATAAAAACCCTCCAGTTTACTTACTTGCCAATTACTCAAACTAGCATTTGACAGACTTTCATCCTATTCCCTGTGGGATCAACCCCAATCTAGTTGGGTTCTATATTTGATACATCGATCACATTATACTTTTTTGGAGATATATTTTGGGCGATATCAAATTTTGGCGCCGTTTCCGGGGAATCACGGTTACAGAGTTGATTAGTTTGCTTTTTGGAGTTGATTGGTTTTATTTTTCTGCACTATTTTGGAGGGCACACACCGGTGTATGTCCAACACTGGGAGTCAAGGAAATCTCTTGATTCCACTTGATATTGAGATCGAACGAACACTCAGAGTAAATAAAAAAATATTGAATACCGATGGAGCTTAGAATCCCGCAGCCGCGGGAGATTTTCATAACCAACCAATTCCGCCAGTTGGTCATAAAACTGTGGAAAAAGTCACTGCTCGATTGACGGCTGAGGAAAATGCAAGGCAAGCAGCTCTTAGACAAACGAATAGGGATAATCGCGCAATGCAAGAGTTAACACAAAGTCTGGTTGATGCTGAGTAAAGACAACGAAGACTTAGGGTGCAACAACCACTGATGTTGCCCAAAATATGCCTCCTAAGAAGTATAAAACGGTCGCTGTATCAAATATAGAACCATGTAGGTTTGGGTAGATCCCACAGGGAATAAGACGAAATTAGATTTTCTTGTTCGAGTAATTGGCAAATTAGTAAAAAAAGGGAAATATTTGTAAGCAAGTAGTAATAGTAACAAGTGTTGATTCTTTGGATTTGTTTTCAATATGAGTAATACACTAGGATTGTGATCCCCAATTAGTCCTTAACTCTACCGGTTACAAAACTGTCCTGCTATGTTGCATGCAAAATCTAACAAGATATGTTCATCTAAACGTCTCTAGACCTTGGTTAGAAGAATTTCACTCTTCTCCTATTGGTCTCCGAGTGTCGCACTACTAACCCTTGTTCTTGATCTCAGATTAACTATCCATGTTACAGCTCAAGTTATAAGATGAAGGTTGATAGCTTCAAATCTCTGTTGTTATTTTCTTTTCCTAATCTCTACCCCTCTTTCGAGCAATTTTAGAATACAGGCGAGTTTCTAACGTTTGCAACCTTTAGAATATCAATTATAACGAAGGCAATAACAATACATGCATAACACCGGTTCAGAATTACTTTGCACCTAACCTGTTTTGTTAATTCCTCATGGTTTAGACAACCCTAGTTAACGGGGTTTAGCTGTTCACGATTTCAAGAACACAAGAAGAATTCTAAGACGAAAACATAGTTGTAAACTCACAATAAATTAGAAAGCTCTGAAATCTCAATATGAATAAGACCCTAGAATCGATGTTCCAAGATTACTAAACCAATAATGTGTTTTTGAACTTAAAAATAATGAAACTGTATCTCAAAAAAATGTAATGACTAACTCCTAAACATAGGACAACAAAGGGGTATTTATAGATACAAGACGAATCCTATCCTAATCAAAATAGGAAAACAGAGTCGGCAACTTTCCACGGTATTGTGACTTGGTGTCGTGGAGCCAAGCCACGTCACGTGGGTCTAGTTTTGGAAATCATACACATTGGACATTCTCTGAAATGTACTCATGGCAGTCACTCACGTCACGTGAGTGGACTCACGACACGTGAGTCCTGTCGTGAGTCACCTTCTGGTGCAGACCCTAGTTCTTTCGTCTTCAGATACTTCGTTCTCGGGCGTGATTCTTTCTTTTTGTCCATTTTGCCTCCAAAACCTATTCTCCTACAATATAGAACAGAAAATACGTCATACCAACCAGACTCACCCAAGTTATTGCATATTTTCATTGTTTTAGGCATCAAAAGTGTCATGAAACCCTGACATATCAACACCCTCAACTTAGAACATTTGCATGTCCTTAGGCGACCAAACAAAATAAACACAATGATGCTTAACTAAAAGAAACCTAAGGGACCTACGACAGCCAAATCATTTGCTTTTGACCTCAAAATTTTTCTGACCCCTCTTATTTATAAATTAAAACCTTAGTGTGCATGCATGCAGCATATTATCATGACATAGAAGGGATCAAGTGATGGCATGACATTATGAACAAACAACTAAGCATATGTGCAAATGAAATTATCCGAACAGACAACAGCTCACAATGCAACCCATGTACTCTCACAACAAAGACGTCCCATAAACTCAGAGTATACCAATGAATCTCAAAGCAGGGACTCGGTCAAAACACTTTCTCTCACAAATAAGTTCAAACAGTGTGCATGAAATACCATAGGCTTGCCCTTATTTTCTATGCCTTGATTTTTCGGACAGTTGGACTAGGATCACTATAGGACTTTCATTGGCTTGTAATGTAGGCTTGGGGACGGGTATGGTACATATGGATATGGTGACTCAACCTCCTTGACACTACACTATTTTTGGCTCCACTTTCCAACTATTCTCATTTTATTCTCCCTTAGTCTCCTTCATTTATTTTCAGACTTTGGGTGTGATTTTCTTCATACTTACAAAATAATATTTTTTTTCTCTTTTTTTTTTCTTTTTCTTCCACTCAAATCTATTCTCTTTTTCTTTTACTAACCCCTTCTTCATGCCTAAATCAATATACGCACCCCTATAATAGCCACCCTCAACTTATGCGATTTGCCTGAGTTGAGGTACACAATGTCCAAGGAGGGACCAGGGCTAAAACAGGTTCATTATAAATCAAAATGGGAAGCTAAATAGGCTACTGAAAGAACTAGGTCAAGTCAGGCTCAAAATTTGGTTCAATGGATATTTATTACATATTTGGTCAGGCATTTAAGCTAAAAGTGGACTTATTCAAAAACAACCTGTGATCCTTTCCTAACCACTATCCTATAACCTAGGCAAGACTAACTGGGAAAGTTCTGGATTGCACACACAGAGTCAACTAAGTAATGACCTTACACACATAAAGCACAGGGCTACATTATCAACTACTACCTATCCGATTCATGCAATGCTAGCTACTGTTATTTTTTCTATTCTACTAATGCCATAGCAAGATCCAATAGCTGTCACAAACTAACATGCTACACACATTTTAAAACAAAATCTTTAGGAGGGGTATCCTTTAAATAATCAAATAACATAACTTGTTCAAACCTGGACTGCACTAAGGTTCCCCTATTTTTCTCCCAATTAAATAAGAAAACACATAAATACTATAAATAACAACCTAAACATGCCAGTTCTACTATGATAGCACACTTGGGGGAAAATAAATACGGCAACAAAAAATCCCAAGTGGTTGTATACCCCCACCCCCAACTAAATAATGGTACACTGCCTCTAGTGCACAACTATCAATATAATAAATGTTAGGGAATGAAGACATACCTGCAGAGCCCTATGCACAGAAAGTGGGCCTGCCCATAGCAGGATTATCAGTATGCTCTTTGGGCGCTCTGCTAGGTGCATCCGATGGAGGGGTGCCTGACTAGAGGATGCACCTTGTGCCCTTTGCTCCTGAGTGATCTGACTAGTATGGTACTCCAACCTGGAGGCCTTAACCGCTCTACGGAGATCACCCTCATACTAGTCACCACTATCAACCTACTCCTCCGAACTGCATGACCTTTTGGATCTATCAACAAGAGGCTCCTCATCTGTAAATAAATCCACCTCGAAAACTGGATGCATCAAAGCTGGAACGGGCATAGGTGGAATGACAGGAGTGCTGCTTCATGCTAAAGCTCTAACCTCCTCTCTTAATGCAGCCACCTCCTGTGTCAATCTTGCCATATCAGGACTCTGAGCCAAACTCAATCGGGTAGCCATCCGCGCCTCATAGCTTTCTATCCGTCCATGCAACTCTCGCATAAACTTATCCAAAGACGCAGACATACGGGCCTCCACTATGGACTCTGTAGTCTTTACTGTGGTCCTAACCCATGGCTTAAGTTGGGATACTAACTTAGCCATCTGGGCCTCTGTGTGGGCCTGCCGCTCAAACATCTGTGTCTGCCTATCAACTAGTTACTGTAGGAAGTCCCTCGAAACCAAAACCATACCAGAGGGGAGCGGTGGTACGGTAGTGCCTGGAGCCGCATTATTAATCATCGAGCCTGTGCCCTCAGCAGGTGCAGGAACAGTATCAGGTATGTTCACGGGTACTGGAATAAGCATAGGTGTACTAACCAGTTCATCCCTATCTCTAGGCCCTTAAAAAAAGGTTGCTCTTGATGACCCAAAAGGTTGAGACCTTTGTGGAACAATGGGGTTAGCTCCCCGCTGCTGCATCAACCCAAAATCTTCTATGTGGGTCACCTCAATATAGTGATCTATGGTAGGTAGCTTAACCAAACCAGCCCTATCACATATGCTCTGAATTAAACAAGGGAAAGCGATACTAGTAAAGTCCCAAAAGGCATGCTCATGAATCTACCTAATAATGTACCGAGCGATATTGATGTCATAACCGCGATGATGCTAGCTACCACAATAGCCCGATCCAAGGTGAGTGAATTATCAGTGTTAGTGGGTCTCAAACGATGCCTAACAATCAACCACCAAAACCTACCAGCAAAATGGACTATGGACTTCTTTATATCCAACTTCCAGTCACCCAACTAGCATGAACACCTCCTCCGCTATATAACCTTCAATGAGCCTCATTAACTCCAACCTTTGATCAGCATCCCTCATTTTAATCCTATTTCTGACAGTCTCCATATGGTGATCAAACTCAACAGCCGTAGCTGGGAATGGATGGTCAGCATCAAACAAGAATCTGTGGATGGTCTGCTCAGATATATCGACTCTGGTCTCCCGAACCAAAGTGTGAGTCAATGGTGGTTGGTCTCGAAGCCTCTGCTCAACAGGTGTGATCAACTCAATAGATGCAACGTAGGATGTATAAAACTCTCAGACCAATTTTGGGCTATAGTGACAAGGAGGCTCCGACATCCATCCAAATCCATACTGATCAAACACAGCCCACATATCGGGCAATATCTTTAACTCCTCTATCCGATAGCGGGGATCCTCCGTAATACTTCTTCTACACACACCCCTCTCAGTAAGCTCGACATCCTTGTCATAAAAGTCCCGTATGCCCTAAACACACCATCATTGGGCTTTCCTTCTCTGTGAGGAAGTCGGGGAACTTTGGTCACCAGTTCGTAAAAAAGATGTTGTAGCCTCTACCGCAGAATCACCCTGCCCTATAGTACTACCCACAGAGCCAAATACTGAATCATCCTCCCCCTCTTTAGACTGGGGGGTGGACTCAAAGACTGATCAGGAACAGTCGGCTTGACAGGCTGCGGGATAGGCTGAAGTGCGGCCCGGCCAGCAGCTTGTGCCTGAGTTTGTAACCTCATGGTGTGAGGAACCGGTGCAGTATCATAGCTATAATCTCAAACATCTCTTCAGACCCATTCAGATCTGACCAGAATGGTTCATCATGCAACTTTGTTGGAAATTTGGGATTTTTGGTTTGGATTCTCAACAAAGAACCCATATCTCCATGTTTGGGGTTTGATTTGGGAGACATTGTGATGAGTTTAGAATGGGTATTTGGGTTGGGTTGTGGGAATTTTAGGTCGGGTAGGGTCAAGTACGGGTCTGGGAGGTCGGATTGGGGTCTGGGGGGGGGGAGGGGTCGAAGTTATGGGTTGGGTGGGTTTAGGTGGTGAAGAATTGGGGAAATTTGAAATTGGTGTGGGTGAATTGGAGGATTTTAAATGTGATCTTTGGGAATTTTAAGAATTTAGGAGTGAAGGTATGAGAATTTAGTGAATTATTAGAAGTAGGGTTTATGTTTAGGATTCGGGCTTGAGATGGATGATTCACAATGGGAGTTGGGTCGGATATGAGGGGAGTATCAAAATATACAAAGAGTTGGATCAGGTCGAGTTAGGTGTCGGGTACCTGAAGTTTCTGCATCTCACGGCACCACCCATGTGACATGGACTGACCTACGTCACATGGGTATATAGCATAGGTCACTTTTCTGAAGGTGTCGACTCACTTTGTGTCTCACGGCACCACCCACATGACGTGGACTGAACTACGTCATATGGGCACATGGCGTAGGTCAACTTCTGCAGGTGAAACTTTTCCTCTGACTTTTACAGTACCAGTCCATGTTAAGTAGATGAACTTACGTCGCGTGAATCATTGTCGTGGGTAGTACTGAACATACTCAGTTTAATATAGCAAATTTCAGTGAACGTATCTGCCAATGCTCAGATCACACATAAGAAAACCTTGGGTTGCCTCCCAAGCAGCGCCTCATTTAATGTCGCGGCACGACACGACTAACTTGGTTACACAGACTTCACCAACCAACCCATGGGTTGCCTCTCATGAAGCGCCTGATTTAACGTCGCGACACGACATGACTAACTTGACTACTTAGACTTCATCAAACTCAAGCTCCAAACATGTGCTTATTTCTTTCGTGATTCCCACATAATGCTTTACACGCTGCCCATTGACCTTGAATAGAACTTTATCATCACCTTTTAGCTCGATTGCTCCATGTGGGAATACCCTGACCACCGTGAATGGTTCAAAACATTTGGATTTTAACTTTCCAGCAAACAAGCAAACCTTTGAGTTGTAAAGTAGTACCAAATCTCCTGGGTGAAATTCTCATTTCTCAATTCGCCGATCATGATATAATTTCATCTTCTCTTTATATATTGCTGAAATTTTATAATCCCAGAGATGAAATTCATCCATCTAATTCATCTGCTCCAGTCTTAATTTAGCCGCGTCACTTTATTCCATATTCAACCTTTTCAATGCCCATAATGCCTTATATTTAAGTTCGACAGGCAGATGGCACGATTTACCAAAAACCAACTGATATGGTGATGCACCAATTGCCGTCTTGAAAGTAGTCTGATATGCCCTTAATACATCATCCAATCTTCGAGCCCAATCAGTCCTATTGGTATTCATTGTTTTTTCCAAAATAGACTTGATCTCACGATTTGACACCTCAACTTGCCCGCTTATCTGAGGATGGTAAGGTGTTGCCACCTTATGTTTAACACCATATTTTTCAAGCAGGGACTTGAACAGCTGATTACAGAAGTGGTATCCACCATCACTAATGATTACTCTGGGTGTACCAAATCGTGAAAATATGTTCTTCTTCAAGAATGCCGTGACACTTCTTCCTTTATTATTGGGAAGCGCAATTGCCTCCACCCAGTTAGAAATATAGTCGACAACTACCAAAATGTATTTCATCCCATGTGAGCTCACAAAAGGGCCCATAAAGTTAATTCCCCATATATCAAACAATTTGAGCTCAAGGATGGGTGTCATGGGAAGTTTATGTCTGCGTGAGATATTCCCTTGCCTTGGACATTAGTCACAAGCCCGAGCATAATCATGAGCATCTTTATAAATGGTGGGCCAGTAATACCCGCATTATAAGATCTTATGAGCAGTCCATGCACCTCTATGATGACCCCCAACTGGAGATGAATGACATGCTTCTATAATACTAATCATCTCGACTTTCGGAATAAATCTTCGAATCATACCGTTAGCACACACCCTAAACAAATAAGGTTCATCCTAAAAGAACTTTCTCACCTCATGCATGAATCTTTTTCTCTGCTGATACGACATGTCTTTTGGGACTAGGTCACGTGCCAAAAAGTTGGTAAAATCTGCAAACCAAGGGACTAAGTCTTGCGATGTTGCCAACACTTGCTCATCTGGAAAAGTTTCATCAATATCAAGATTATCCCTTAATTTAAGCATTCCCTCCTCCTCAAGGCATTATAGATGGTCCGCGACCTGATTATTGGTTCCCTTCGATCCTTGACTTCAAAATCAAATTCTTGCAGTAGAAGTACCCACCAAATCAATCTTGGCTTAGCATCCTTTTTTGACATAAGATATCGAAGAGCTGCATGATCTGCATGCATAATCACCTTTGTACCAATCAAGTAAGATCTGAATTTCTCAAAAGCAAAGACTACTACCAACAATTCCTATTCAGTAACAGTGTAATTCTTTTGAGCTGGATTAAGAACTTTGCTAGCATAGTAAATCGGATGTAAAATCTTCTCACGTCTTTGGCCAAGGATTGCACCCAAATCCATCCCGTTAGCATCACATTAACCTCAAAAGGCATCGTCCAATCTGGTGAAACATTGATTGGGGATGAAATCAACTTCTCTTTCAGACACTCAAATACTTTTAGACATGCCTTATTGAACACGAACTTCACCTCCTTCTCTAAAAGCTTGCATAATGGATTAGCAATTTTTAAGAAGTCTTTGATGAATCCTCTATAAAATCCAACATGTACCAAGAAATCGAATTCCTTTCACGGAGATAGGTTGAGGTAACTTTTCAATCACCTCAATCTTTGCTTTATCAACTTCAATACCTTTCTTTGAGATCTGATGCCCCAATACGATACCCTCATTTACCATAAAATGACATTTTTCAAAATTTAGCACTAAATTACACTCCTCGCATCTTTGCAGCACATTAGAAAGGTGTGCCAAGAAATCATCAAATGAATCTCCCACCATAGAAAAATTATCCATAAAAACCTCAATAGTGTCTTCCACCATTTCGGAGAAAATAGACATCATCCAACGTTGTAAAGCGTCTGGTGCATTACATAAACTGAAGGGCATCCTTTTAAACGCGAATGTCTCGTATGGACAAGTGAAAGTGGTCTTCTCTTGGTCTTTGGTAGCAATGAAAATCTGATTATACCCCGAATAGCAATTGAGAAAACAATACCATCCTCTACCAGCAAGACGATCTAACATCTGATCCATGAAGGGCATAGGAAAATGATCTTTTTCTGTCCAAGAATTCAACTTTCGATAATCCATGCAAACTCTCCATCCAGTAACAGGCCTCATTGGGATTAACTTATTTTTGTTGTTTGGAACCACAGTGACTCCTCCCTTCTTTGCTACACATTGAACTGGGCTCACCCACTTGCTATCAGCAATGGGATAAATCACACCTGCATCTAACCATTTGATGATCTCTTTCTTCAAAACCTCTTGCATCGGTGGGTTTAGATGATGTTGGTGCTCAATGCTCGGTATGCACTTAGGATTAAGTTGACTTTTGTGAATGCAAATGCTGGGTGGAATCCCTATAATATCAACAATGGACCAACCAATAGCCCTCTTAAATCTTCTCAATACTGAAACCAGAGCCTCTACTTGCCACTCCACCAATTTAGTATAAATAATCACAGGCAAGGTGTTGTTGGCTCCTAAAAATATGTAGCGAAGGTAGGCCGAAAGAGCCTTAAGCTCCAAAACTGGAGGCTCCTCAATAGAAAGAAGAACTGGTGGGATCACCCTATTCTTCAAATTGAGATCAAGTTTCTTTGGAGCATAAGTGTAGGACCCCTTACCAGTGAGTGCACCAACCATCTCATCGTATTCCTTAATACCATCGCTATCTAAATTCATAATCACGGCCGCAAGAGCTTATACCCCAAACCTCTCTTCAAGAGACACGAAAATATCACAATCATCAATTGCATCTATTACCTAAATCACCCGCATATCTTTTGGTTGCTTCATGGAACGACAAACATTAAAAGTGACTTGTTCATCATATAACCTGAATTTCATCTGCCCTGTTTCCATGTTGACCAATGCACGACTAGTGGAAAGGAATGGTCTTCCTAATATAATGGGAACCTCAAAATCAACTTCACAATCTAGGATCACAAAGTCAGCCAAAAATATGAAAGATGCAACTTTTACCAAAACATCATACAAAATGCCCACCAATTTTTTTACAGTCCTATCTGCTATGAGAAGTCTCATAGATGTTGGTTTTGGTGCTCCCAACCCCAACTGCTTGAAAATGGCTAACGGCATTAAGTTAATGCTAGCACCCAAATCACAAAGTGGTTTAGCAAAGTTGTAAGACCCGATAGTGCAAGGAATTGTGAAAGCTCCTGGTCGTCCTTCTTTTCAACTAGGGAACGCGAAGCAACTACACTACAATGATGTAAGTTATCGATTTGCTCAAAACTGATAGTTCTCTTTTTTGTCACCAAGTCTTTCATGAATTTCGCGTAACCTGGCATCTATTCCAATAAGTCAACAAGAGGGATGTTTACTGATAACTCTTTCAACATTGTAATAAACTTTTGATATTTGCCTTTCTCAACCTTCTTTTTCAACCTTTGAGAAAAGGGAGAAGGAGGTCGTGGGATGGGTTTAAGCATTTGTGAGACCTCCTTTTCCTGCCTTTTTTCAGATTTTGCCTTTTCGCTAGTATCATGAGGATTTGGAACTGTTTCGACCTTTGAATTATCCGGCTTTAGCTCAGTTTCTACATCAACAATCATCGGCTCATTGGTCTTACTACTATCCACAGGTATAGATGGATCTGTTGTACATTTCCCACTTCTAGTAGTAATGGCCAGACAATGACTATCATTCTTTGGATTCTGGAAGGTGTTGCTTGGAAGGGTACCTGGCTTACGTTGGCTCAATGCCACCGATATCTGCCCAAATTTTTGCTCCAACTATTTAATAGCAGTCGAATGGGATTCTACTTTCTGACTTATTCCCGAGATGTCTTACCTAATCTCTTTCAGGCACTGTTCTTGAATCTCTGACCCCTTCACCAGTTTATTTAGAAGGAATTCCATTCTTGAATTTCCAAAGTCAGCATCGCGGTTTCCTGGTGGAACATATACGCAACTCTTCTCTTTATAATCATCTATCCGGCTCTAATCACCGTCACAATCTCGTTCTCTATCTCTATATCCTAACTTGTTGTAATTATCTCCATAGTAGTTTCGACCTTGATTCCCTTGCCTCGAGTTCCACGAGTGTTGATTAGACCCTTGATCCTTGGCTCAGAAACCCGACTTCTCGATCTTGGTACTTATTCTCCTCATCAGATTCACTATAATCATGCCTAGGTGTTTTACCTTGTACACCTACGGCATGCACGTTTGCATCATCTCTGTCCGTTATCTATTTAGCTAATAAACCAATTTCTGTCCTCAATTGTGCGACCTCTTGAGCTATAGATTCATCCAAAGCCCGTTGTGCTATTGAGGCTCCAATAACATATGTACCAGCATATATTTCTGTCTCCCGAGTATGCCATCCTCGATTGGTCTTGGTGATACGATCAAATATCTCTGAAGCTAGTTTCCATCTCAGACTCATGAATGCTCCACAAGTGACAGTATTTGCTACCGCCTTCATGTTGGCATTTAAAGCCCTGTAGAAGATTTCAAGTAATTTTCTACCACTCATCCTATGATTTGGCACATTCTGTAGCTTCTTCTTGAACCTTAGCCATGTCTCATAAAGTGCTTCAGAATATAGTTGTCTGAAGTTGTAAATTTCATCCTTCAACTGTACCATCTTGGAAGGTGGAAAAAATCTTTCCAAAAATTGATTTCTTAACTCTTGCCAGGTAGTGATGGAACCTCGTGGTAATTCTGCCAACCACAAAGTGGCTTCTCCTGTTAGAGAGAATGGAAACAATATCAACTGAATAGTCTCTTAGTTAACTCCAGGCAAATTATATGAAGTGCAGACTCCCACAAAATTCATCACGTAAATGTTTGGATCATCAGTAGGAAGTTCGACGAACACATCCTTTAGGTTTATAAGGTGAATCATGGTACTTGTAATGTCAAACTTAGTGCCTTGAGGTAACTCTAGTGGAATAATGGCACCAGTATCTATTAGATGAAAATAGGCCACATCTTCTTCCTCAGGATCATCATAAACTGGCACATGCGGTCTTTGAGGAGGTTGGTTAGCTCGCAGTCTTCTTTGTCTTTCTTCAGCTTCAACCAGCCACTGGGCTGCTTCTTGCATAGTTCGATTATCTCTCTCTACTTGCCTAAGAGCAGCTTGTCTAGTTTGCTCTTCTCGTGTCAACTAAACAGTAGTTTGGTCTGCTATTTCATAGCCAACTGACTGAATTAGTTGATTATGAAGGTTTCCTACGGTGGAAAGATCCTGAACTTCATCGGTATTCACCATTCTTCGATTAGCTCTCAGAGTCCTTTTTATTTCAAGATCAAGTGGGATCAGGGGATTGCC
This sequence comes from Capsicum rhomboideum, assembly GCA_031232105.1. Taxonomy (NCBI): domain Eukaryota; kingdom Viridiplantae; phylum Streptophyta; class Magnoliopsida; order Solanales; family Solanaceae; genus Capsicum; species Capsicum rhomboideum. The sequence continues at coordinate 126,879,075 of CP124714.1, forward strand.
TTGACTCCTAGTATTGGGCATACACCGATGTGTGCCCTTAAAAGTATAGAAAAGCAAAACCAATCAACTCTAACAAGTAAACTAATCAACTCCATAACCGTATTCCTTGGCAACGGCGCCAAAATTTGATGTCGCCCAAAATATGCCTCCTAAGAAATATAAAGTAGTCACTGTATCAAATATAGAACCCAATTAGGTTGGGGTCGACCCCTCATGGAATAAGATAGAATTAGGTTCAGTTCTTGTTCGAGTAATTGGCAAATAAGAAAAAAGGGGGGAAATATTTGTAAGCAAGTAGTAATAGTAACAAGTGGTGATTCTTTGGATTTGTTTTCAATATGAGAAATACACTAGGACTGTGATCCCTAATGATTCCTTAACTCTACCGATTACTTGTGCTGGCAAAACTGTCCCGCTGTGTTGCATGCAAAATATAACATGATATGTTCATCTAAACGTCTCTCGGCATTGGTTAGACGAATTTCACTCTTCTTCTCTCGTTCTCCGAGTGTCATACTACTAACCCTTGTTCTTGATCTTTGATTAACTATACCTGTTACTACTCAAGTTATGAGATGAAGGTTGATAGCTTCAAATCTCTGTTGTTATTTCCTTTTCCTAATCTCTACCACTCTCTCGAGGAAGTTTAGAATACAGGCGAGTTTCTAACGTTTGCAACCGTTAGAAGATCAATTATAACTAAGGCAATAACAATACATGCATAACATCGGTTCAAAATTGAAAAGAGGCAAGAGAAGAAGGTTCCATAAATTTTGAAAACTATCCCACGACCTCCTCCTCCCTTTTCTCAAAGGTTGACAAAGAAGGATGAGGAGGGTAAATACCAAAAATTTATTTTAATGTTGAAAGAGTTATCAGTAAATATCCCTCTTGTTGAGGCTTTGAATTAGATGCCAGGTTACAAAAAGTTCATGAAAGATTTCATAACGAAGAAGAGAACTGTCAGTTTTGAGTCGACAGACAATTTGCACCATTGTAGTGCAGTTGTTTCGCATTCCCTAATTGAAAAGAAGGAATATCCGGAAGCTTTCATAATTCCTTGTACTATCGGGTCTTACAACTTTACAAAGGCACTGTGTGATTTAGGTGCTAGCATTAACTTGATGTCGCTAGCTGTTTTCAAGCAGTTAGGGTTGGGAGCATCGAAACCAACTTCTATGAGGCTTTTATGGCAGATAGAACTGTTAAAAAGCCGGTGGGCATTCTGTATGATGTTTCGGTGAAAGTTGCATCTTTCATCTTTTCGGCTGACTTTGTGATTCTTGATTGTGAAGTTGATTTCAAGGTTCCCATCATCCTGGAAAGACTATTCCTTACTATATGTCGTGCTTTGGTTGACATGGAAATCGGGCTGATGAAGTTCAGGTTGAATGATGAACATGTTACCTTCAACGGCTGCCGTTCCATGAAGCAACCAAGAGATATGCGGGTGATTTCTGTAATAGATACAATTGAAGATAGTTACATAGTCCTCCTATTAAAGAAAGGTTAGGGGTAGAAGCACTTGCAGCCGTGATTATGAATTTTAATAGTGATGGGATTAAGGAGTAGGACAAGATGGTCGGTGCGCTCGCTGGTAGGGGATCATTCACTTATGCTCCAAAGAAACTTGATCTTGATCTGAAGAATAGGGTAACAACACCAGCTCATCCTTCCATCATTAAGCCTTCAGTTTTAGAGCTTAAGGCTCTTCCATCTCATCTTCACTATGCATTTTTGGAGTCAATAGCACTTTTCCCATAATTATTTCTACTGATTTAGTAGAATGGAAGGTAGAGGCTCTAGTTTTGGTATTGAAGAAATTTAAGAGGGCCATTGGTTGGTCCATTTTTGATATTATTGGGATTCCACCCGGTATTTGCACTCACAAAATTCAACTTATTCCTAAATACATACCAAGCATTGAGTACCAACGTCGTCTGAACCCACCTATGTAAGAAGTTGTTAAGAGAGAAATCATTAAGTGGTTAGATGCGGGTGTGGTTTACCCTATTATGGATAACAAGTGGGTGAGCTCGATGCAGTATGTGCCAAAGAAAATAGGAATCATTGTGGTTCCAAATAAAAAAAATGAATTAATCCCAATGAGGCTGGTAACCGAATGGAGAGTTTGCATGGATTATCGAAAGCTGAATTCTTGGATCGAGAAGGACCATTTTCCTATGCCCTTCATGAACCAGATGTTAGACCGCCTTGCTGGTAGAGGATGGTATTGTTTCCTTGACGGTTATTCGGGGTATAATCAGATTTTCATTGCTACTGCAAACCAAGATAAGACCACTTTCACTTGTCCATATAAGACATTTGCGTTCAAGAGGATGCCTTTTGGGTTATGTAATGAGCCGAGAACTTTTCAGCGTTGCATAATGTCCACTTTTTCTGGCATGGTGGAAGACACTATTGAGGTGTTTATGAATGATTTTTTGGTTGTGGGAGACTCTTTTAACAATTGCTTGGCCTACCTTGCTAAGTTATTGCAAAGATGTGAGGAGTGCAACTTAGTGCTGAATTAGGAGAAATGTCACTTTATGGTGAATGAGGGTATCGTGTTGGGACATAGCATATCGAAAAAAGGTATTGCAGTTGATAAAGCAAAGATTGAGGTGATTGAAAATTTACCTCCACCTATATCCATGAAAGGAATTTGAAGTTTCTTAGGTCGTGTCGGTTTTTATAGAAGAATCATCAAAGACTTCTCGAAGATTGCACATCCATTATGCAACTTTTAGAGAAAGAGGTGAAGTTCATGTTTGATGAGGCATGCCTAAAAGCTTTCGAGTGTCTAAAAGGGAAATTGACTTTAGCCCCGATTATTGTCTCACCAGATTGGATGATGTCGTTTCAGGTTATGTGTGATGCTAGCAGAGTGGCCTTGGGTGTAGTCCTTGTCCAAAGACGTGAGAAGATTTTACATCTAATTTACTATGCTATCAAAGCACTTAATTCAGCTTAAAAGAATTACACTGTGACTGAACAAGAGTAATTGGCATTGGTTTTCGCTTTTGGGAAATTTTGATCTTACTTGATTGGCACGAAGGTAATTGTGCGTACAGATCATGCAACACTTTGATATCTTATGTCAAAAAAGGCGCTACGCCAAGATTGATTCGGTGGGTGCTTCTACTACAAGAATTTAACTTTGAAGTCAAGGACTGAAAGGGAATCGAGAATCAGGTTGCTGACCATCTATCATGACTTGAGGAGGAAGCCATGCTAAAATTAAGGGATGATCTTGATATTGATGATACTTTTCCAGATGAGCAAGTGCTGGCAGCATCACAAGAGTTAATCCCTTGGTTTGCAGATTTTGCCAATTTTTTGGCAAGTGACCTAATCCCGAAAGATATGTAGAATCAGCAAAGAAAGAGATTCATACATGAGGTAAGAAAGTCCTTCTGGGATGAACCTTATTTGTTTAGGGGGTGTGTAGATGGTATGATTTGAAGATGTATTCCGGAGTTCAAAATGATGAGTATTTTGGAAGCATGTCATTCATCTCCAGTTGGGGGTCATTATGGGGGTGCAAGGACTGCTCATAAGGTCTTACAATACGGGTATTATTGGCCTACCATCTATAAAGATGCTCGGGCTTGTGACCAATGTCAAAGATAAGGGAATATCTTATGCAGACAGGAACTTCATATGACAAATATCCTTGAGGTCGAATTCTTTGATGTATGGGAAATTGATTTTATGGGCCCATATGTGAGCTCACATGGGATGAAATACATTTTGATAGCTGTGGACTATGTTTCTAAATTGGTGGAGGAGATTGTGCTTCCCAATAATGAAGGAAGAAGTGTCACGACATTCTTAAAAAAGAACATATTTTCACGATTTGGTACACCCCGAGTAATCATTAGTGATGGAGGATCCCACTTCTGCAACCTTGCTTGAAAACATATGGTGTCAAACATAAGGTGGCCATACCTTACCACCCTCAGACAAGCGGGCAAGTTGAGGTGTCAAATCATGAGATTAAGTCTATTTTGGAGAAGATGGTGAATGCGAATAGAACTGATTGGGTGAGAAGATTGGATGATGCATTATGGGCATATCGAACTGCATTCAAAACACCGATTGGTGCCTCACCATATCAGTTAGTGTTTTGGAAAATCCTGCCATTTGCTTGTCAAACTTGAACATAAGGCATTATAGGCATTGAAAAGGTTAAATCTAAACTGGAGTGAAGCGGCTAAATTGAGGTTAGACCAGATGAATGAGATGGATGAATTTCATCTACGAGCTTATGAAATTTTAGTACTTTATAAAGAAAAGATGAAACTGTATCATGATCTGAAGATTAAACGATGAGATTTTCACTCGGGATATTTGGTACTGCTCTATAACTCCAAGCTTCGCCTTTTTCCTGGAAAACTGCGATCCAAATGGTCTGGACCATTCACTATTGTAAAGGTGTTCCTGTATGGGGCAATTGAGTTAAAAGGTGATAATGATTTCCTTTATAAGATCAATGGGCAGCGTGTGAAGCTCTATGTGGGAACTGCGGAAGAAATGAGGAGGTGTGAATAGCTCATCCTTGATGAATCCTGAATAATCAAAGGAGCCATTTCGTGCGGCGACATTAAATCAGGCGCTTCATGGGAGGCAACCCATTGGCTGGTTGGTGAAGTCTGAGTATCCAATTTAGCCATGTCATGCCACGACGTTAAATCAGGCATTGCTTGGGAGGCAACCCAAGGTCTGATTTGGTTATGATCCAATCATTGGAGGATGCGGAGGATAAGTTAGCTGGAAGTTAAAATATTGAACTGAAAATGTTTAGTACAACCCACAAAGGTGATTCACGTGGAAGTTAGAAAAAATTCTTCACATGGAAAACCCAACCCACGCCAGGTATCCACTTGACGTAGGTCAATCCATATGGCGTAGGTTGGCGCCGTGGAAACCAAACCCAGTTTTAAATCCAAGATCCGAATCGACCCAACTGTATTTATTTTGGTACAACATAAACCCGACCACAAATTTGACAAAAACCTCTCAAATCGGAATCCTAACATTATCCCTACTTTCGGAAATTCATCCAATCATCCACTTTAAATCATTCATCTCTCAAATTCCCACACACTAACTCTGAAACTCATCAATTCCCACCCACCATTTAGCCAAAAATCATAAACCCCAACAATTTCCCTAAAATTTTCCCAAAAATTCCTCAAATTGCTGAAATCCTAGAATCCCAAAACCCGACCCAAACCGAAACAAAATTTGACTCAAACTCAACCCAATTTTTCCAAAATGCCTCCCAAATTAAACCCCATACGTGGAGATATGGGTTCATCTTTGAGAATCAAAACTAAAAACCCCAAGTTTACTATAATGTTACGTGATGAACCTTTCGAGTCAGATAAAAGTGGATCCGAGGAATTGTTTAAGATTTCTCATGATGATTCTACACTTGTACCTTACATAATGAGACTTCAAACTAGGGAACAAGATACTTCCCAGGATGCACTTCAATCTATTCCACAGCCCTCGCAACCTACCAAACCGACTGCTCCTGATAAGTATTCTGATTTCGCCCCCAGTCTGATAAGGGGACGGATTCTTCTGGAACCTATGATGGACACGAGAATGATGTATCTGGGTCTGAGGAGAATGCTAAAGGTACAAATGAGTCTACGTCAGGTGAGAGTAGTGCGACTGATGGGACAGTTTCTATCTCTGCTACTGGTGTCCAGAATTTGACTATCTCCTCACAAAGAACTTTAAATACACGTCAGGCTGTAGCTATGGTCCAAAGGGATGATAGGAGGTGGTGTGTTAAAGGTATGAAAAATATTTATGATAGGGATGCCGAACCAACTGAGCAGGGTACATGGAAAAGAAATATCATGGAGGAGGCTCGGTATCGGATAGATGAGGTGAATGTCCTGCCTGAGATGAAGACATTGTTTAATCACTATGGATTTGGGTGGGTCACGGAGCCTTTGGACAGCTATAGTCGTGAGTTGGTACTCGAGTTGCTTCATATACTGCATCGATAGTGATGATTACACCTAATGAGCAGAGATATCGGGACCAGCCACTATTGACTTACATTTTGGTTCGTGGCACTAGAGTTGACATATCCGAACGGACTATCCATCGGTTCTTATTTAGAGCAGAAAGGGAGATTCCAACCACTACTGCTAAGTTTTACATGGATACAGTGAGAAACAAGACTAAAATAAGAGACGCTGATCAGCGATTGGAGTTACTATGGTGGATTGCAGGTTACTTAGCAGAGGATGGGGCGGATGCTAGTTGGGTTGTTTGGAAGATGGACATTAAGAAGACCTCGCTTCACTTTGCCAGACAATTTTGGTTGTCGATTGTAAGGCACCATTTGGGTCCTACTAATGCTGATAATTCTCTCACGCTTAATCTGGAAGTTCTGGTTGCGAGCATTCTGGCAGGTTATGACATTAACTTTACTTGCTATATCATTGAGGAGATCCATGAGCATGCTTTTCGTGACTTTACCAACATCCTTTTTCCATGTTTGATTCAGGGGTTATGTAATACTGCTGGTGTGGCCTCAATACCTATAGTTGATCATAATGTTGAGGTAACCCACATTGCTGATATAGAATTGATGCAGCAGCGGGGGTCTAACCCAGTTTTTCCAAGGAGGTCTCAATAGTCCACATCATCTGGCGCGACCCTTTTTGAAGGGGCTGGAGATAGAGAGGAACCTGTTAGTACTCCAGCACCGGTGAGTGTGCCTAAAACTGTGCGTGTACCTGCTGAGGGCATAGGCCCTGTGATTGACGATGAGGTTACAGGTACTATAACACCACCGCCCATGTCTGTTATGGTCTCAGTTTCGGGGGAACTTCTATAGTAATTGGTTGATAGATAGACCCAGATGTTTGACAGGCATTGTGTTTGTCTGGCTGTTGATTTTTGTTTCATTATTTTACTTTTTTTGTTGTTTCTAGGATGCACACCAGTGTATGCCTAACACTCGGAGTCAAAGCTTACATAGATGCCTAGATGGCTAAGTTGGTATCCCAGCTTAAGCCATGGGTCAGGACCATGGTAGAGGTTTCAGAGGTAAGAGTTGAGGCCCAGATGATGACAACCATAGATAGATTTATGAGAGGGATGCATGGGTGAATTTTTAGCTTTGAGATGCGGATGGATAACCAGATAAGTTCGGCATAGATTCCTGATATGGCAGGGTTAATACAGGAGGTGGCTGCACTGAGGGAGGAGGTTATAGCTTTGGTACCAAGCAACAACCCTGTAATTCCACCTATGCCCGTGTCGGCCCCGATGAGGCCAATTTTTAAGGTGGATTTGTTTGCAGATGAAAAGCCGCCTATGGAGAGGGCCAAACGGCCACGTAGCCTGGAGGGTCAGCAGACGAGTGGCGATGATTTTGAAAGGGACCTGAGGAGGGCTATGAAAGCCTCCCTAGTCTAATATCACCTCAGTCTGATCGTAGATGAGCAGAGAAACTTGGGAGCATCTTCTAGTCAGCCACCTCCCCCACTGTTAGCCCCTAACATCTAACCTAGTGAGCATGCACATGATCCTGCTGTGGATGGGCCCACATCCAGTGCCACAGGTATGCCTTCACTCCCTTACACTTATTAGATTGATAGTTGTGCACTAGGGCAGTGCACCATTATTTAGTTGGGGGTAGGGATATATCACCACTTAGGTTTGTTTTTTTTTTCCGTATTTTCTTTTCCTACAAGTGTGCTATCATGGTAGAACTGGTATGTTTAGGTCATTATTTATAGTATAAATGTGTTTTCATAATTAATTAGGAGAAAAAATAAGGGAACCTTAGTGCAGTCCAATTTTGAACGTATTTTGAAATATAATGATGCTTTTTGATTGTTTAAAGGACACCTCTCCTAAGCATTTGGTTTTGAAATGTGTGTGTAGTATGTTAGTTTATGATAGCTTTTAGATCTTGTTATGACATTAGTATTAAAGGCAACATGACTGTAGCTAGCAATGTATGAACTGGAGAGGTAATAGTTGATAGTGTAACCCTGTGCTATGTGTATGTGAGGTCATTACCTAGTTCACTTTGTGTGTGCGATCCAGAACTTACTTGGTTAGTCTTGCCTAGGTTATAGATAGTGGTTGGTAAACTATCTAGGCCATTTTTGAATAAGTCCACTTTTAGTCTAAATGCCTGACCAAATGAAATAAATATCCCTTGATCCAGATTTTGAGATGTAATTGACCTATTTCTTTCATTAGCCTATTCACCTTCCTATTTTGACTTACAATAAACCTGTCTTGGCCCTGGTCCCTCCTTGGATATTGTGTACCTCAACTCAAGCAAATCACCTAAGTTGAGGGTGGCTATTATAGGGGTGCATAGTTGGACTTGGGTAAGAAGAAGGGGTTAGTAAAAGGGAAAAAGAGAACAGATTTGGGTGTAAAAAAAATTGTTTTTAAAGTATGTGGAAAAGCACTCCCATAATCTTAGAATAAATGAAGGAGAATAAGGGAGAATAAAATGAGAATGGTTGCAAAGTTGAGCCAAAAATAGTGTAGTGTCAAGGATGGTTGAGTCACCATATCCATATGTATCACACCCATCCCCAAGCCTACATTACAAGATGATAAAAGACCTATAGTGATCCTAGTCCAACTATTCAAAAAACTAAAGCATAGAAAATAAGGGCAACCCTATGGTATTTCATGCACACTGTTTGTATTTCTTTGTAAGAGAGAGTGTTTTGACCGGTCCCTACTTTGATATTCATTAGTGTACTGTGAGTGTGTGGGACTTCTTTGTTATAAGAGTATATGGGTTGCATTGTTAGATGTTATTAGTTGGGGTAATGTCATTTGCATATAGGCTTACTTGTTTGTTCATAATCTGATGCCATCACTTGATCCCTTCTGTCTCATGATAATATGCTGCATGAATGCACATCGTGGTTGTGATTTACAAATGGGAGGGGTCGAAAAAAGTTTCCAAAAGCAATGAGTGGACTACCGTAGGTCTCTTAGGTTTCTCTTAGTTAAGCATTGTAAGTGTTTATTTAGTTTTTGTTCGCCTAAGGACATACAAACATTCTAAGTTGAGGGTGTTGATGTGTCGTGGTTTCATGGTACTTTTTATGCCTAAAACAAGGAAAATATGCAATAACTTGTGTATGTATGGTTGGTATGATGTGTTTTCTGTCTTATTTTGTAGAGAAATAGGTTATGGATGTAAGCTAGAGAAAAATAGAATAGAGCATTTGAAGAAGAAAAGAGCCATGTCAAAGCATGGGAATGACCCATGGCAGGGACTCATGTCATGTGAGTAGACCCACACCACATGGGTGGGTACCGCAGGTCAACTCCTGCAGATTGATAAGGAAGCCTTCTTCCACGTCAGGAACTCACGTGTCGTGAGTCCACCCATGTGACGTGGGTGGGTGTCGTGAGTCAACTTCTGAGTATGTGCAATGTTGCTTGATTTCCATGGAACTAACATATAAGGCATTATTTGGTTCCAGGATACCAAGTCACGGTACCATGGAAAGTTGCCGACTTTTTTCTCCTACTTTGTTTAGGATAGGATTCACCTTGTATCTATAAATACCCTTTTATTTTCCTATGTTCAGGGGTTGTTCTTTACATTATTGTGAGAGATATTTTCAGTATTTTGAGTATTCATAAACACATTAGTGGTTTTGTAATCGAAAACCCAAGATTTGAGGGTTTTTATTCATAGTGAGATTTCAGAGTTTTCTTCTAATTGTGAGTTTACAATTATGTTTTCTTCATTGAATTCTTCTTGTGTTCTTTCAACCATGAGTAGCTAAACCCATCAACTAGGGTTGTGTGAACCATAAGGAATTAACTAAACAGGTAAAGTGGAAAGTAGTTCTGGGCCGATGTGAATAAATGTATTGTTATGACCTTCATTATAATTGATCTTCTAATGGTTGGAAATGTTAGAAGCTCGCCTATATTCTAAACTTGCTCGAGAGAGATGTAGAGATTGGATAAAAGGAATAACAATAGAGAGTGGAAGCTATCAACCTTCATCGAATAACTTGAGCCATAACAGGAATAGTTATCTGAGATCCAGGACAAGGGTTAGTAGTGCGATACTCGGAGATCGAGAGGTGAAGAGTGAAATTCATCTAACCAAGGTGGAGAGACATTTATATGAAAATATCTTGTTAGATTTTGCATGCAACGCAGCGGGACAGTTTTGCCAAGCACAAGTAACCGGTGGAGTTAAGGAATCATTAGGGATCACAGTCCTAGTGTATATATCATATTGATTACAAATACAAATATCAACAATTGTTACTGTTACTATCTACTTATAAAAACCCCATCAGTTTACTTACTTCCCAATTACTCAGACTAGCATTCGACTGACTTTCATCCTATTCCCTGTAGGATCGACCCCAACCTAGTTGGGTTCTATATTTGATACATCGACCGCGTTATACTTTTCTGGAGATATATTTTGGTCTATATCATTATGGACTTTGGGGGTCAATGAGACTAATACTTAACCCAGTGTGAATATGCTTACAATAATAGCTACCACTCTAGTATTGACATGACTTCTTTTGAAGCCTTATATGGTAGAAGACATAGGTCTCTAATTGGGTGGTTTGATACATTTGAAGTGAGGCCTTGGGGCACTGACATGCTCAAGGATTCAATGAAAATGGTGAGGTTTATACAAGAAAAACTCATAGAATCTCAGAGCCGAAAAAAGAGTACACAGACAATAAGGTAAGAGATGTGATATTTAAAATGAAAGGAAAAGGTAGTCTTGAAAGTGTCACCCATGAAGGGTGTAATGTATTTTGTCAAGAAGGGTAAATTGAGTCCAAGATATATTAGACCCTTTGAGGTATTGAATAGAGTGGGTTCAGTAGCATAAAAGCTGGCCTTGCCTCCTAGAACATCTGGTATCCACCTGGTATTTCATGTGTCCATGTTAAAAAAGTATCACGGGGATGGTGCTTACATCATTCGTTGGGACCCCAAGTTGTTTAATAAAGAGTTGTCTTACAAAGAGGAACCAATTGCCATATTGGATAGAGATGTGATAAAGTTAAGAACCAGGATCATTCTATGTGCGAAGTTTTAATGGAGGAACCATACTATTGAGGAAGCAACTTGGGAGACCGAGCCCGACATTCACAAGTGATATCCACACATATTTATTGACTTAGGTATTTTTTTATTTCCCTTACTTAGCTATGCTATTTCGGTCTAGTTTTCATTTGGGACAAACAAGTGGTAAATTGGTATCGAATGTAACAACACAAATCGCCTTTACACTGAAATAGGAGGCAAAACTTTTGCCCAGTCATTTCTTAGACAGTTTTTGAGAAATTTAGGGCTAGCCTAGTATTGGATGATTTTTGAGGGTGTACTATTCTATGGAAATTTGGTTCTAATGAGAGCATTGGTTGGGATGTTTGACTTGATTTTTAGATAAATAATGAGTTTAGGAAGGCATAGCAACTTTCGACACGTAAATTGGAGTTATAGAACTCTGATTATAGAGTTTACCGTGGAAGAGTTCGTTCGCGATGTCAGATATTGAGAAATGTGTTGTAAAATAATCATAACTAGAAAGGAAACCATTGTAGCAATACCGCCCGCAGCAGAAAAAGTATCACTGCAGTGGTAGCCTATTATAGTCTCGAACCGCTACAGCTATACCACTACCGTGGTAAATTAACTATTGTAGCGGTAACACATAGTACTTTTTTTTATAGTTTTTAAACCAAAAATACATTTTTATTCCCCACTTTCTAAAAAACAAACCAAGGCACTGGGAAGGCAATTTTTTGCAAGGTTTTAGAGGTTTTCATCTTTAGAGGTACGTATCTTACATTCTAAACTTTAATTACCACTTAGAATCCCTAAAAAACATTAGAAAACCTAATTATGGTGAAATTGGAGTTTAGCCCTAATACATGAACTTGATGCAATTTGATGGGAATGAGTATAAAATCAGCAGATAATGATTCTAGGGTATTAGAAAACACGAATGGGAGTAGAATCATAGTTGTTCATGCTAAATAAAGTAGGGATTCATGAGTTTAAAGGGGTATAAAATCCTAAATTGATAAATTAAGGCAATTTTATAGTTAAAATGGTTGTTACTAATCCCTAGTGGTTGAAGATGGATGAATTTATTGAAATGGGTATGTAATCTTGTTGTTATAGATCAAAACTAGTTGGAAGGGAAAGGAAAAGCAAGTAGTGGACTAAAAGTGACTTTGATCAAGGAATTGAGGTAGGTTATAGTTTATTGTAGCAATTAAACTTGCTTGACTCTGTGCTTAGATGTGAATTGAGTAATTGTGATTGCTTTCGAGCACTACTTGTGATTATTGACTGCATTTCATATACATACATGTTATGTTATTGAAATGATAGTGATGATGATCATGATGATATACAAATCATGATGTTCATGATGTTGTTGATGATGATGATGGTAATGAGATGATGATGATGTTATTAAAATCATGATGTTCATAATGATGTTGATGTAATTAAGAAGAGAAAGCGATATTGCACATATATTGCATTCGTACATTCATTCACGTGCATTGAATGATGGTTATAATCATATGTTGTGATACAACTTCTTGTTGAAAATGACTGAGTGTGAACATATGTAATGTGAGCCTGTAATTCCTCTAATACGGAGTGTCATAAATGTGTTGATGTCTCAAATTACGGGTTTCGTTATGATCTTTTTTGCACTTATTTGATTTACTTATTTGTATGGTGTTGACTTTAGATGACCTTTGATGACTATTAGTTTTGTTGAGGTACTGATGCTACCTGTGCTTTTCTTATTATTGAATGCAGAGTATGTTATATCATTTGAGACGAGACCTCGACTCTTGCCAACAATTTTAGATTTTGATTTGAGGGTGAGCACCATGATTGGGTAGCCTTTGGATATTCTATTATTGTTTATGTCCTTTGCTTCGGGACTAAGACACTCCTTATTTATTTCCATTTTGGATAATCTTTAGTTATATATTTAAGTATTTCATAGATGTTTCTTGAACGGTGACTTCAGGTCCTAGGGATGTAATAAATAGAGGTTTCTACACTCTATTAGTAATTTTATAATTTCTTTGTTTGACATTATAATTTATCGGTTGAATAAAGACATTTAAGAAATTGCTAATAAAGAAGTTAGTATAAGGTGAATATGATTATAACACTTGGATAGCGAGGGTTGGGTTAAGCATTGTTCTCCTACCATAGTTTAGGGTGGGTGCCAATCATGAAGGTTTGGGTTGTGACAAGTTTACCTGGTAAAAACTCATACCAAAATGTAATCAGTAAGTATGGTTTCAACTCAACTTTATGCTAGGGTTTTGTATGACCCTAATTCATATACAATGTACTCCCCCACTCAGGAAATGATTTTAACACCTTTGAACAGTTAAAATTCTTATGCTTTTCCCCATATTTTAGTAATAATTGAACGCTTCATTACAATAGAGCCTTGGTAAATTAATTAGTCATATAATCACTCGAACGAATCTGTCGCACGTTAAGATCACCATTTTTTTAAACTCGTGTGCGGAAAAAATCTTTGGTTAAATGTGTTTCATCCTTTTATGAATCCTCCATTTAGTTTGGTCATGGATGCTGCATTTTCTTCATACAAGATTGTGGGTATTTTATAATTTAAAACCACATTTTTCATGAATTAGATATATATGTATCATTGACCTCAGTCACACATATATTCTCGACTTGCTTCATGAATATCTCTTATCTCACAATAATTTGGATGTCATGAAAAAGGATATGGTATGAAAGTAACCCTCCATGACAATAGATAATATGGATATGTCAAACCCCTAAGTCGATCATATGAATATCCTGTATATTCAAAAACTTGACAATAGTCATTAGGATGAATACATTCATACAAGGTCTTTTATTTGTAATAAGAAAGTGATCATATTTTAGTATCTCCATGAGGAATAAAACTATATCAGGCTTATCGTTATAACATGATGCATAAATGTATCAATTTAGAAGATATAATACTTCAAAATCAATCAAATTCTGCAAGTTTCTCATTTCAGCTGACAATCTATTACTTTTTGAAACTCTCTAAGATTTTCAACTCAAATCATCGCTTGCACAATATAAAGACAATTGTAATGCATCAACCTTAATTGATTTAATTCACATGATGGTTCTAAATATTTTTTCCCAAAACTTGTATATGCTTAAGGAATACTTCAGGAATTTTTAATCCTTTAGGAATTTTTATATAAAATTTATCAAGTGACAACATCAAGTATTAAATGCATGACATAGTTTAGCGTTTAGTTGTTGTTGATCTCAAAGACTACTAAAATCTCTTATATCTTATCTTTATGACTTTTTCTGCATTTTCAAAAACTTGGGACTTTTTTGTTGTACTCTCTGCTAGACAATTGTACTTGTGACCACCAGATCTAGATTACCTTTGTTTTGATTATTTATACCTATCTATTTATGTAGAGAATTTTAGGTTTTATTGTGTCTTTATTTTCTCTTCTTATTAACTAGTGGATTCATATCATTGGTTGGTTTAAGGCTTACCTGTCGTGGTGGGAGTAATAAGTGCCATCACAATCCATGTTTCGGGTCGTTACATTGAGTGTCCCTAAAGGGTATAGTTTATAGAATGAGCATGGTATACTAATCGGTTCCAAATAAAATAATCCTTGAAATAGAAATGGAGCACATTATCACAATAAGGAGGCAATGTTCTCTTGAAGAACCTACCACATAACACTTCATGAAAGCTAATGAGAGGTTTAGGTACCTAACAAAAAATGGAAGTGAAGAGATCTAAATATGTTATGTCCTATTGTGAACCGATACAAATGATATATAGTCGATGATATCTTTAATACAATGTAGCACAATATTGGTTAATTCAGCATGGTTCCTACAACCCTTGTTATGGGATTTAACTACTCATGTTTGTACGAAAAAAACCAAATTTTAATTTATGTTGTTGCTCAAAAACTAAAGCATAATATGTTATCAAGCAACACAAAACATAACAATATTTTAATAAAACGTAAACTGTCAATAAGACCATAAGAAAAGTACTTATAGAAAAAACAAATCATGTCCTAAAGAAAATAGGATTGCATGCCCGTTAGCAATCTTCGAGTCTTGGTTTGATAATAGAACTCATGGTAAGGAGATCTCAATTGTAGCTTGCAACAAATCAGTGAAACATCTCCAGTTTCGATATGTCATTCCATGATTCGCGGTCTAGGACTACGACTCGTGTTCTGATTCGTGGTCAATTTGTACACTTTTAGGTATGGAATGCACACCTCTCAGAATAGACTCATTGTTTCACTTCATGAGTCATATAATAACTAGTGCTGTTTGGAACGAATTTCACATATTCTGGGCCCTATCTATAGACATCAGTACAACTCACACTATCAGTTCTTGAATCATCAAAGGGGTCATGTTTTGGACTTGACTTTACACCATCTCTGATCACACTCCATGAGTCTCAGTACGACTCATACTTCACTTTATGAGTTGTGAATGGTCTTCTAAGAGGTACACTTGGCTGTTTTCAATCCATTTTCCTACTTCTCCTTCTAGGACCTATTTTTTTGCACAAACACACATTAACACATCATATCTACTAAAACATACACAAAAAAATGTACAAAATTTCTATATTTTAAGCATCGAAAGTGTCATGAAATCTCGGCACATCAACACCCTCAACTTAGAACATCTGCTTGTCCTTAAGAAACAAAACAAAACTATACTAACATGATGCTTAAGTAAAAGAAACCTATGCGATTTACAGCAATCACATGGCATGTGACAACACATATTTCACTAGTTTCAAACTCCCCTGTTCTCAAAGAAAAACAGGTGTGCATAATCGCAAAATCATTAAACTGACACAAAAGGATTTGTGGATGACATCACACTATTAATGGACAATCGTACATAAAAAAGTGACGAACAATCCCACAACAAGCAGTCAGACAATACTAACTTAGTGCCCTCACAATAAATAAGTCCCATACACACATGATTCAATTAAATTGGGACCAAAACAAATGTGCTCACTCTCACAAAGTAGTTCAAATAATGCATGTACACATACCATAGGCTTGCCCTTATTTTATACATTTCCACTTTGAGATAGTTGGATTAGAATCACTATACAACTTTACTCGACTTGTAATGTAGGCTTGGAGATTGGTATGATAGATTTGGGATAAGTGAAATAACTCTCCCTGGCACTATACTAACTTTATTTCACTTCGACCTTCCTCTTTTCCTCCCTTTTCCCCTATTGTTTCTTTTCAACTACGGGTGCGGTTTTTCTATTTCTACTCAACTTTTCTTTTATTCGTTCTTTCTTTTTCTTTTTCTTTTGTAATTTTCAACTCTCTTCTTTCTTTTTTTCCCAGCATATACCGCACCATTTTCCTGTTGATGAAAATTCTTTTATTTTCATACCCAATTCTATTTTTCATTTATCTGTATAGTAGCCACTCTCCACTTAGCTGGTTTGACTGAATTGAGGCTTAGTATCCAGGGGGGACAAGGGTCAAAATAGAAGTTTTAAAAAATTAGGAAGCTGAATAGGCTAATAAAACAAAAGGCTATGTTACTCTCAAAGAAAGGATCTAGGGATTAATCCATCATTTTGCGGTCATTTAGGCAAAATGGATTTTATTCAAAAATGTCCTATGATTCTTTCCTAGCAAACTATCCTAGAATATTGGTAAGACTAACCAGGCAAGTTCTAGATTGTACACGCAATGTAATAACTATGTAATGCAGCTCACATGCATAAAGAACAAGATTACACTATCAACTATTATTATAGAGTTCATGGCAAAGCTTAAGCACCAATTATCACACCAATATCTACAATGTAATGCAAAGAGCCATGAAGGTCAATATATCAAAGAAAATAAAGCACAAGACAAAAATTTTGGAGGGGTCTCCATTCTCCATTTTCACAAAAATTTTATTCCAAAACAAGTATTTACATGTGACAGTTTCTTATTCTAGACTACCCTAAGTTCTCCTAATTTTCTTCTTCCTAATCAAACAATAAAAAGAAAAAACACACGAAACAAAACAAAAACTACCCAGATGATCTAAGGCATATTTATATGCTTTATTGCCAACTTTGACCCATGTTTACCTTAGTTTTGAGAGAAATAAGTGCATATTTTGTATTATTTTGATGGAATATTTGATATTGTGCTAATAAATGTGATTAGACCCTTGTAGGTGGAATTTGCGACTATTTGGAGCATTTTTGGCGTGGAAAGAGAGGCTTGGAGGAGATATGAGCAAAGGATATTAAAGATAAGAGACAAGCCAAAGATTTGGACTTGAATAATCCACCCGAATCCATGAAGAAAGGTAAAACAAATGATGAAAATCGAAATTTTTGGGACTGGCGTGCCGGGCCGCTTTGGAACAATATTTTGTTTGTTTGGACAGCAGAGGGGCGCGATTTGAGGCGTACCGGGCCGCTTTTGCACAAATTTTCAGATGCAGAAATTTGGCTAAGTGTCAGGCGCGTTTTGTAGTGTGTTGGGACGCTTTTTGTCAATTTGACTCTGAATTCCTGCCTATAAATAGGGCTCTTGGGTTATTGTATCAAGGGGGCATAAATATTCCATCTTTATTGGACTACTTTGGGGCGATTTTGGCATCCAAATTAGGATTAATTCTTCTTCCTTTTTATTTTTATTTCTTTTTTATAATTTTTTATCAATTTATGCTAAATCAAGCCATGAGTGACTAAAATCGCTTATTCTTGGAGTTGAGGCTATGAACATGAATCTTGTGAGTTGAAAATTATTGGTTCTTGCTAAAGTTTATCAATTATTGGTTATTCTTATATTCTTAATTTTACTATTTTAATGCTTAATTACCATTGAATTAAATCCAATGTTTTGAGGTGAGCTCGAGAGAGAAACTGAGAGATAGAACAAGGAATATAAGGAGCATGATCTTTACTCGAGGAAGGGATTCCAAGATATTGATATGTGGTTAGGACCGAGAGGTACCTCATTCGCCGCGCTTGTGCAAATACGGGAAGATAGCTTAAAAGCGTTAGAATTGGTTGAATCTATCCCCGCTCAACGATGTAGTTAGGTTTCCAATTTCTAATAGAAGATTATAGGTTTGAGAAGAATATAATCATATTATCAACCTCGTGATCAATAACCACGATAGACAGCTCAATTTGCTTAAACCATTAATATTCATGTGCTAGAGATGACGTTCAGGATGCCTTGACCCTGGGAATTCAACTTGCCATTGTTTATACCCCAAGTTAATCATGTTAGTTTAGTTCATAGTTATTTTATACATTAAAATCATCACATCTCTATATTCCACCTCTTAAATAAATAATCAAGAACTAGTTTAGTCTAGTTAATAGTTAAACGACAAGTCCCTGTTAGTTCGACATCCGGCTCGAAAGGGCCACTTTATTACTTGAACGATCACGTAAACTTGCGTGTATAGTTGGGTCGGAACATGTTTTTGGCGCCGGTGCCGGGGACTTCGGTTTTAACTATTTATCTAGATTGGACTTTTTCTTTTTATTTGTTTAAGTTGTATATAATTTATTTTTGTACAAAATTTTGTTTTACTTTTCTACCACTCTTGTTGATATGTCAGCCTGGGATAGATAGTCATTGAATGATGAAAATTCATGCTGTTTTTGTGGAGGACCACACTTGAATGGTAATTGTCGGTTTGTTCAAGAGAGAGGATTGTGCGCACCTGCCTAATCTTTTGAATTGAATAGATGTCAGATTTGTGGTGGTCAGGATAGCCATTGGAGTGACTGTCAAAACTATTATTCCCCTCCTCTGAACCCCTATTATGATCAATCTGTTGTTTGTGATGTTGGCAGGGCTAATGGAGCTAATGAGGCAGAACATGAGGCTCACCTTATACATATGTTGAAGCGAGTAATGGAGCTGCATACACAACAAATGGAAGACATGAAGAGAATAAGGGAAGCCACAGAGAAGATACAGTCCCAAGGCACAAAGTTACAGGCTAGGGCAAAAACTTGTGTTGATCATCAAGTTACAGTCTTATCAAAGAAACTCCGGATTGATGAAGAAAGGGAGACACTAGTAGAAGAAAGTTGTGATGAAGAAGACATAGTGAGCCAAGAATGGATAATGGAGAAATCACATCAATTAACAATTCATGAGTATCTCCGAGATGGTCTCACAACTATGGCAAACCAATTAAAAGGGGGGAGAGATGAGCTTATTCCAGAGATAGCTCAATTTGGCTTAGATATCCGTGACTTGAATGTTCAGTTGATGAAAAAGATTGAGATGTTTGATGTCCAATCACCAATAGTTGCAGAGACTAGCCATTCTGTGGAGAAAGAAGAAGAATTTCAACAATTCGACTATCATTCTTTGATTGAGGCTGAAGTTGAGAGGGAGTATAAATGTGAGCATGTTGCAGCTAGTGCAAGCAGAAAAGTGGGACGTATTGGATCTCATTCAAAGCATTTTTCTACATTATGTTTAGATGATGACATGCATTTTGAGTCATCTGAACTAGTGGAGGATTGTGTAGATGAGAAAGAAGAATCCTACATTCTTAAATTTGCACCAGACAAGCAACAAAACAACATGCCTCACCTCAGGTCTAAGCGATTTAACATGTACCATCCATCACTTAGTCCCTTCATATGTGCACCACCACCCTATGAGCGAAGAAAAAAGATGGAAGCGATGTTGGGGGTGAAATTTATATCCTCAAGGTGGAGGAAAAAATTGATGGGTCGTGTCGCGACGTTAAATTAGGCGCTTGTGAGAGGCACCCCAACGTTTAGTTAGTAGTTTGTTTTTATTTTTATTTTTTTAGTGTCACCTTTGTTTTTGTTTTGGTTTGGTTTTTTTTGCAGATTAGGGGAAGTCTAAGTACCCAAAAATCTAAGCTAAGGAGCATTGCAAAAACTAAGTATGGGGTCCTCCGGACCTCTTTGATGGATAATATGCTACTAGCTAGGCCTAGAGGCCTCAGGGAGTATTTCTCTTTCTTTATTCTTTGAGTTATACTTTGGGGACAAAGTATGACTTTAAGTGTGGGGTGGGAAATCTTTCGATTTGGTTAGGGTGGAGTGTGCTATAGGAGTCTTTTGGTTATTTGCTTTTTTCTTATGTTGCTAAAAATTTGAAAAATACAAAAAGATTTTTCTTTTAGTAATTTTTAGTTTTATTTAGAAGCACACTTCATCCACCCCTCGTTTTTTCTTTTCGGTTCTTTTTCGATGGGAAGCCCTTTGAACCCAATATCCTTTTTATTTTTAGGAGTAATGTTAAAATTTTAGAGATACTCTAATCAGATGCTACGCATGATTGCATGATGCAAGTTGGTTTTGAATGTTGAAGCATGTGTAGTGAATTGAGTGACTATTGTCGAGACACCTAGGCTCATTTGTTTGACTCTTTTGTGATGTTGGCTTAATGTTGAATTCTTGCTATTACTTGGTTGAGAGTCTATAGGGATCCTTCTTAATTTAGACATGTGCCATGTGTGAGTGAGGTTTTTGTGATAATCCATATGCATATTGATTTCTATAACTTGCCCGATGTGTTTGCAAAGCAAAATAAAAGGGTGTTGAGTTTAGGAGATGATATAGGAATTTTTTTGATAGCCATGTTTTATACCTACTTTATCTACCATTTTTGCATGATCTTAGTTAGCCCCGTTAAGACTGTAGCCTATTCTTTGGTAGCCTTATATGTAGCTTAATTTCTTTCAATTAACCGTAATTTGATCCAAAAATCCTAAGCGCTTTAGTTGAGAAATTAAGATGTTAAGGATTGTAAAAATTGAAGAAGAAAAAAGTGAAGTTGAAGCCCTAAGTGAATAGCTTTTGGTGTGTGAAAAAGTTTATGTGTTGCTGGCAGGAGTAATGTAATGAAAACAAAAATTAACAAAAAAACGTTAATCATGTGTTGATAGCAAATTCTCCTTGTCTAATATGTGTAAGCTAGCTTAAAGAGATGGGGCAAAACAAAAGAGAGTTGGGAAGATACAAGTGGTGCAAAATAGGTTGGTTGGAGGTGATTTTAATGTAAATTGTAGTGTATTAAAGCGCTTAGGGAAGATAGTCACTATTTTTGACAAAATAGTTCCTCCCCGTCCTTAGCCTACATTACAACCCTTAAAGTCCTACTTGATCTTGAGCTTTGACATTCTGATAATAGTGGAGTACTACACTAAGGGCAAGCTTATGATTCATCTTATGTGACATGTGAATTCTTTGTGAGAGTGAGCAGAATTTGCTTACACCCATTATTGTGATAAATTGCATATCTGTGAGTGAATGTGGGTGACTCTCTTGTGGTGATGGCACATGTTTGATGATAGGTAGGTGACTTATATGATCACTTTGTTGAGTAATGTTCATGAGTTGGCAAACTTGGTAGAGTAAATTCTTGAGGCTAGGAAGTTTTGAGGTAGTATTCATGTGTTTCAAGTTGTAATATAACATGCCAAATATAGAGCTTGCTATTCATGTGGTCGTTTTAGTGATAGCTTAAGTGTATTAGTTGTAGTAGTAATTATAGAGTCGCCTTGAGTTGATTGTGGTTGTTGTTCGAGGACGAACAAAGGTTTAAGTGTAGGGTGGTGATCTAAGGAATATTTATATGCTTTGTTGCCAACTTTGACCCATGTTTTCCTTAGTTTTGAGAGCAATAAGTGCATATTTTGTATTATTTTGATGGAATATTTGATATTGTGCTAATAAATGTGATTAGACCCTTGTAGGTGGAATTTACTGCTATTTGGAGCATTTTTGGTGTGGAAAGCGAGGCTTGGAGGAGCAATGAGCAAAGGATCTTGAAGATAAGAGACAAGCCAACGATTTGGACTTGAAGAATCCACCCGAATCCACGAAAAAAGGTAAAAAAAAATGATGAAAATCGAAATTTTTGGGTTTGGCGCGCCAACTGGCGTGTCGAGCCGCTTTCAAACAATATTTTGTTTGTATGGACAGCAGAAGGGCGCGATTTGGGGCGTGCCGGGCTGCTTTTGCACAAATTTTTAGATGCAGAAATTTGGCTAAGTGTCAGGCGCGTTTTGTAGCGTGTCGGTCCGCTTTTTGCGAATTTTTGACTCTGAATTCCAGCCTATAAATAGGGCTCTTGGGTTATTGTATCAAGGGGACATAAATATTCCATCTTTATTGGACTACTTTGGGGCGATTTTGGCATCCAAATTAGGGTTAATTCTTCTTCCTTTTTATTTTAGTTCTTTTTTATAATTTTTTATCAATTTATGTTAAATCAAGCCATGAGTGACTAAAATCGCATATTCTTGGGGTTGAGGCTACGAACATGAATCTCGTGAGTTGAATAATATTGGTTCTTGCTGAAGTTTATCAAATATTGGTTATTCTTATATTCTTAATTTTACTATTTTAATGCTTAATTACTATTGAAATAAATCCATTGTTTTGAGGTGAGCTCGAGAGAGAAACTGAGAGATAGTACGTGGAATATAAGGAGCATGATCTTTACTCGAGGAAGGGATTCCAAGAGATTGATATGTGGTTAGGACCGAGAGGTACCTCATTCGCCGCGCTTGTGCAAATACGGGAAGATAGCTTAAAGGTGTTAGAATTGGTTGAATCTATCCCCGCTCAACGATGTAGTTAGGTTTCAAATTTCTAATAGAAGATTATAGGTTTGAGAAGAATATAATCATATTATCAACCTCGTGATCAATAACCATGATAGACAGCTCAATTTGCTTAAACCATTAATATTCATGTGCTAGAGATGACGTTCAGGATGCCTTGACCCTGGGAATTCAACTTGCCATTGTTTATACCCCAAGTTAATCATGTTAGTTTAGTTCATAGTTATTTTATACATTAAAATCATCATATCTCTATATTCCACCTCTTAAATAAATAATCAAGAACTAGTTTAGTCTAGTGAATAGTTAAATGACAAGTCCCTGTTGGTTCGACATCCGGCTCGAAAGGGCCACTTTATTACTTGAACGATCACGTACACTTGCGTGTATAGTTGGGTCGCAACACCAGACATGCCATTTTAACTTAAATTAAACACATTTGGGAAAAGAAACATGATAAGAAAAATCCTCAGGTGAACACGAGACACAAGTAACTAATAACAAAATGGATAGCAGAAGTCTTATAAAGAAGAACTTTAGAAATGAGGGAGGAATATCCAAGA
The DNA here is from genome assembly GCA_031232105.1 of Capsicum rhomboideum. Lineage (NCBI taxonomy): Eukaryota > Viridiplantae > Streptophyta > Magnoliopsida > Solanales > Solanaceae > Capsicum > Capsicum rhomboideum. Next base: position 126,902,351 of record CP124714.1, read on the forward strand.
TATGGTTCAAAGTAGAACAAAAAGGGCATAATCGAAAACTGAACCTAAAAAATTCTCCAAAGCCAAAAGGCTGCTAATATTTTAATTTAAATCAAACTTAGTTACAATAAAGAAGAAAACACTCCTTTATATAGGAGTAAATGGCACTGCAACCTAAAACACACATAAGACTTCCTAGGTGGTCAAACTAAATAAAAGAAGCTGAAATTACCTAGGTACATAGAAGGCTATCAACACTTCGACCAATGTAGTCAACATGGATTAAAACAAAACTTTAAATAGAGATTCTAGAAACAAGTCTTAAAGTTTGGGCTGCTATATTTCTTTATTTTGGGGCAGATTTGAGCCTCATTCAACTTCATCCTGGACTTGAATTTGGTCCTCTAAGTAAATGTAAGACTTGGCAAAATATCTTCATGGGCCCAACATTTCTTTCATCATAAGAGATTTTTTAATTTCTAATTACAGCCCATTTGATCTTGTCTTAAAATTCCTTATATGATGGATCTTCCAAAGCTTTATCCATTTCTTTTAATGATGATGAGCTGACATGGATGCTATCATTCTCCCCTTCTTAAAGAAGGTTCGTCCTCGAATCTTGATATTGACTATAGCTGCTCCTTCAATGGATTTTGAGCCTCCATGATTGATATCATTCTCCCACACTTGAAGAAGGTTTGTCCTCAAAGTTTGACCAATACCTACAACCAACATGATAATCACAATCAATAGGAGGTAAACAATAAAAGTAGAATAATTATTTGGTAAAAATAACACTAGGTAGTGACCATGCAACCACTTAAACCATTTAGTTCTTTTTGGCACAAACACCCATTTTAAATATCCATACACTTCTTCATCCAATAGAACAATGTAATCACCAACATAAAAACTAAAAACACAATTCATAAGCTCCTTAAACAAGAGGGGATCATTACCTAGACCATAAGAATATGAATACCAAACAAACATACCATATATGCTATTGATAAACAAATTAACCTCACTATTGGATATCCCATAGTCAAGATATGGATGAAAAACAATTTCCTTGAGAAATGGCTTGGATTGATCCTGCAAAAAAGGATCTTTAGAATAAGACAAAGATATAAAGTTAGCAACCTGTGAGCACTTATCCCTTTCCACACTTGAGCTGGTACATTCTTTATTTAGCTCAATATTCTCATTTGGCATCAAAAGCATCATGTGTCTCTTTCTCATTGTTGGCAACTTCTTCATTGGTGTTCTCAAACCATAAGGGATTAGAGAAAACTTTAAAGTCTTCTCCAGTTTCTTCCCATAATGGGTTATTGTACACTTTAAAATCATGGTCAATGTTAGTTTCTTCTTCAAATTAGGTGCATCTTCCTCTTCACGAGGTTCTTCCTCAAATTTATGCATGGAATGAGAGGTGATACTAAAACAAGAAAGATTCAGCATATTGGAATGTGAATAAGATTCATCCTCTCCCAAATCCCATTGGATGTGTTCACTCAAGTTATCACGCACTTCTCTTTCATCATATTATGTCAGATTTTTTATATGAGAAGAATAATCAACAAGGTAAGGTTCACTCTCAATTTGAGTTATAGCTTCACTTATAACTTTGACCTCATCAGATTGTGGTACATGTTAAATTTCATTTTCAATAAATAGATCATTGACAAGGTTATGCCACATGAGAACTTCAAGCTTAAACTTATCTTCAACTTGCAATTGTTTCCATGAGTCTTGTACACGTTGCAAATCTTCTTTGAAACTGGATTCCCTTTTTTTATGCAATTGTTGTTCCAACTCTTCATTGATTTCTTTTTCAATAACTTGCACATTTGGAACACAAGCACTATAAACAGAAAAAGTTAATTGGTTAGAGGTTGAACAAGAATCTTTCACACCTAAGCACTTAATTCTTTTAATCTCTTTTTTTCCTTATATCTCAAATACAATAGTTCACTCTCTATTTTACCTCTCAAATTCACTTCACTCAGTTTTATCCACTCATTCTTACCTTTTAACAACTTACTCTCTTCACTTATCACTTTCTCTCTTTTTTCCTCTCTTGAGTTGTCAAGTTGCTCACCCTTACTTCTCTCTTTGTTTTGTCTCTCAATCTCACATTTATTTTGTATAGAGAATTTTTTCAATTCACTAACTCCCAAATGCTTGTCAAGATTCCTCTTTTATCCCTTGGAGGATTTCTACGATCAACTCTAATTTAGGCTTCTCAAATCTATTTTTGTTTCACCTTTTGCATTCTTTTTCTTTTTCAAACACCGTTATTGATCTTCTCACCCTCAATTCATCTTCTTTAATCTCCAGAGGTGTCAAAGAAACAAGGGCGGTCTTTTTTCCATCATCTTTCACCAAGGACTACCTATGCTTTTCTTGATCATATGAAGATTTTTTATAGATATACCATGGCGTTCCCAATAAGTCATGACATGTGAATAAGGGAACCATATCACACAAAACATGATCCTTGTATTTCTCGAGAGTTAATGGCACTAACTCTCTCTTATCAACATTCACTCCTTTTAAGGTGTAGGATGAATCATGCTTAACACAAGACAAGCCAAAATATTCAACAAAATCAGTACTGATTAAGTTGTGACAAATATTCATGTCAATCTTAGTAGCACACACATTAGACAATACTTCCATTCTAGTTTGAAAAATTTTGTTAACTCTAGTAAGCTCATGGCCGTTTCTAGGACTCTTTTCCAAACTAGATCTTACCCCAGCACATTTAACACTCACACTCCCAACTCCAACATAATCAATATATTTATCATCATAACCAATTTCATCATAATCAGAAAATTCATCACCATAACTAATATCATCATAATTAGAAGATTCATTATTAGAATAATCATCACAAATGTTATTGGTTTTACCCAAATCACAAATTTGATGTGATTCATCATAGTCTTGGCTAGCATTTGAGTCGTCATAACTACCATACTCATCACAAGAATTATAGTACATATATGTTCGATCATCCTTTGTATCTGATTCCCAGTCATCTCGACTATACTAATTAATTTCTTCACTACAATAGCTTTCACAATCTGTAAAATACATGCTTTAAAAATAGAGATGGTTAGTAGTAAAGTTGTCTCACATACACTTCCTTACATGTATCACTCAAGTAGTGGTTTTCAACACTCATATATCACTCAATTAGGCTTTTATCCTCAAATAATATCACAAATCTTTCCTTTAACCACTCAAGGGATGCTTCTGAAAGTTCTTCAATAAACCAGTAACTCAAACACGTCAAAAGCAACTTCCAAGTTTGGTTCAAGAATGGAGTTTATGTGTCACACCCCGAATTCCAACGGGGCGGACTGGCACCCGAAACCAATAGGGCCCGAGAGAACCAATATTCATCCATGTCCATTCATATGCATGTCATTCAAGAAACATCACCATCACGCATACATACTAGATTCTAATAGCAGAAGTTATGGAAACATGTGATATATACCTATAAGAAACTTGGCCGTTAGGGCCATCAAGTCAAAATGGACATACATCCTCTTACACCCATATTCCCACATATGTCTACAAAGCCTCTAACAGATGCATACACATAACCATCTTAAAGTAGGGGAAATTCCCCACTTTATACAATATTTACAATACCAAAACAAATGTACAACTGTGACTCGAAAAGCATCGAACCAACTGGAGCTCACCAAAGATCTGTAAATGACCGGCAACCTACTGTGGAGTTCTACTAGCACCTGCGCCGACAGCAAGTAAGGTAAGTCCCACAAGGGATGTCAGTACGAAGAATGTACTAAGTATGTAAGGCTCATATGAAACTGTATGATATACAAGTACTTCCATGAAATCAAATATAAGAGATTAGTCAATACAGATAAAACACCGTCTGCATATGTGGAACCATATACATTACGTCCTTTACTTCTTTTGCCTTTACATTTATTTATCTTTATTGTGCTACCCATGCTAGGCTTTTCCGTCGCCCCTGGGATGAGATTAACCCATGCTAGGTATTTTAACCCCTAGGATGTGATTAACCCATGCTAGACTTTCATATCACCCCTGGGATGTTAGGTTAACCCATGCTAGGCTTTTATGTCGCCCATGGGATGTTACTGTGATAACCCATGCTAGGCTTTCATGTCGCCCCTGGGATGTTACTAGAAAATATACAAACAATTATACAGTACTTTATTTCTTTAATTCTATGAGATTGACACATTAGCGATGGTACATTATTGGAACAATGGGGACTTTGGAACATTAGTCAATACACATGAGACATGTGAATAACAATTGATCAATGCATAAGGAACATGTGATAAACAATAATTGATAACCGGAAATGGGATACATTAGAACAATTCAGAATGAAACAACTACAATGTCAATGTGAATACTATGTGCTGCAGAAGGATACAAAAAGTGTAACCTTACATACCTTATCTTTTCAATATGAATACACATTCCTATGTGTGAATACAAAAATCCATCTCCTTCTTTACGTGTTACTCTACAACACAAGTTCATAACGGAGCTCACGTTAACAACTAGTAACCTTACAAGTGGACAAAACGCTAATAAGATACATGACTGCCATATAGCGTCATTTCACCCTTTACAATACAATCCACTGCATTACCATACCAACAACACCATAACATTCCACACATTGACCAAGACATCATAAACCAATAGCATTTCACACCAAGTTTACCCTTTACGCTTCCTCATTATCATTACATCACAATTCTTTCATCAAGTCACTTCAATACCTTTCATAACAACATATTAACAACAATAAATAATTTTTATAACCTAACATGCCTCCAAACTACCCCTTAACTTCATTCAAAAGGTATCATAAGTTGATAATTACATCCAAAAAGGGTATAGGGGTCTTCGGGGATCAAAGAGAGACAAAAACATGCAAAACGGGATTCTGGGTTGACCGGTAAAGCCACCTGCAGGTGCAGGTGGATGACATGTGGCCACAGGTGACCCTTGGCCCTGTCCATGGGCACCTGCATTGGCATCTGCGCCTGCAGGTGCCCTGTCTGCGGGGGCGGGTGCCCGTTTCGGCCAAAAAGGGTCTTTTTTGGGTCCTTTTTGTGTAATAAATGGTCCATGGCCATGAATAATATTCTCTTTACATATTTTAAGTCATTTGTACGCCAAGGAACCATCATGGTTTCACAACACACATGAACATCACTAAAACCACATTTTTCTTTCAATACACCACCAAGTTCATGCACAATTTTGCAATAACAATTCCAAACATTATCTACAAGTATAAAACAAGTTAAGGATATAATAACGTCTTACATTTTGATATTTAATCCATCAAGTTAACTTCCTTCAAAACCACAAGTCCATTTTCAAGTTTATAAGGCAAAACCCTTTTTTCGATTGCAAAAATAGACAGTTTTACACATTGTGAACCGTCCAACACTTTTCCAACATAACCAACATGGTTTATGAACCATCTTAAGCATGTAATATATTAAACCATGAAATTAAAAACTTACCAAAGCTTTCAAGAGAGTGATCTTGTCCAAAGGAATGAAGGCTTAGGGTTTATGTGAGATGAGAAATATTTGAGAAAAGTCTAGGAATGGCATGTGAGTCTTTTGTGAATAAAAATCTGATTTTTGTTCCCTTTTATAGTCCCTTTTAGTCTCATCCTTAGACACACATTAATCATAAATGCTAGGCTTACTTGGTCAATTCCAAGAATGGGTCATTCCCACTTGGGCCATGTCTTTTGTCTAATTTTGGGGCCGCAATTGAGCCCAAATAGCACAAGATTTATTTAAGCCCAACAAATTAGTGCATAATTCACCAACCCTCTTATGTTTAAATAATTCCATAAATTTTAAGGTAGTCTCATGGGCTCAAAAATGTATGGGGTGTTACATCCGTCCCCCCTTAGAAACATTCGTCCTCGAATGTTAGTGACAGTATTCATATTAAACAAGTTCGGGTCTAGGATCATTCTTCATGTTATCATATATATATATATATGTAATGATTATAAGTACTTACTTTTTATTGCTCCAGTCCCGTATCTTGAAACAAATGAGGGTATCTTAACTTTATTATTTCTTCAGCTTCCCATGTGATTTTTTCTCTTTCCTAATTTCTCCATAGTACCTTTACGGAAGCTATGTATTTATTCCTCAACCTCCTAACTTGTTTATCCAGAATAGCAATAGGTATCTCCTCATAGGTAAGATCCTCCGTAACTTGTACATCTTCAATAGGAGTAAAATGAGATGGATCTCCTATGCACTTTCGAAGCATCGAAACATGAAATACTGGATGAACTGTGGAGAGTTCTTGGGGTAGTGCCAATTCATACGCAACTTACCCAAATCTTTGGACAATTTCATATGGCCCTATATATCGGGGGCTCAACGTCCCTTTCTTCCCAAATAGCATTACCCCTTTCATCGGTGACACCTTCAAAAATACCCAATCACCTATGGCAAATTCAAGCCCTCTTCTTCTAACATCAGCATAGGACTTGTGTCGACTTTGGGCCTTTTATATCCTCTGTTGGATCACTTTAACTTTCTCCATGGCTTGATGAACAAGATCTGGTCCAAATAAAGCAGTTTCGCCCGCTTCAAACCATCCGATTGGTGATCTACACTTCCTTTCATATAAAGCTTCATAAGGTGCCATTTTGATACTTGCATTATAGCTATTGTTGTAAGAAAATTCAATAAGAGGCAAATGGCCATCCCAACTGCCTTGAAAATCTAACGTACAAGTTCGTAGAATATCTTTAAGTGTTTGGATAGTACGTTCTGCCTGTCCATCAGTCTGAGAATGGAAGGCCGTACTCTTCACTTGTGTACCCAAACTTTGCTGAAAAGATCTCCAAAAATGTGTAATAAATTGAGCTCCCCTGTCTGATATAATAGAGATCGGAATCCCATGCAATCACACTATCTCTTTAACATACAACCTTGCATAATCTTCAGTTGTATAGGTGGTATTGACTGGTAAGAAATGCGCTGATTTGGTAAGCCTGTCAACTATAACCCATATGGAATCAAATTTCCACAGTGTAGAAGGCAAACATGTGAGGAAGTCCATATTAATCATGTCCCATTTTCAGACTAGAAGATTGATACATTGCATGTAACCTCCAGGTTTCTGATACTCTACTTTCACTTGTTGACAATTTGGGCATTGAGCTACAAATTCTGTAATGTTCTGTTTCATGTTTCCCCACCAATACATTTCTTTCAAGTCATGGTACATTTTGGTAGCTCCCGGATGAATAGAATATCTCGAATGATGCGCCTCTGTCATAATTCATTTCCTCAGCTCATCTACATCCGGTACACATAATCTACCTTGACATTGAAGTACTCCTTCTTGTGTATGATCAAATGCCTTTTTCAAACTCTGATGTACATTCTCTTTTAGTTGTAATAACACAGGATCCACATAACTGCTTCTCTTTCACTTCAGCTATTAATATAGATTCTGCCGCATTTTGTACAATAACCCCTTCATCTGAGGATTCAAGAAGATGAACCCCCAAGCTGGCTAATTGATGTAGATCCTTGACCAAGTCTTGCTTTTCCGTCAATTGGCCACTAGTACCTCCTATTGCCTTGCGGCTCAATGCATCCGCTACCACATTTGCTTTTCCTAGATGATATAGAATATCCATATCATAGTCTTTTAAGAGCTCTAGCCACCTTCGTTGCCTCAAATTGAGTTCCTTCTGCTTAAAGATATATTGCAAACTTTTATGATCAGTATAGATATCAACATAAACTCCATACCAATAATGATGCCATATCTTTAAAGCAAACACCACCGCTGCTAACTCAAGATCATGTGTGGGATAGTTTCTCTTGTGTGGCCGCAATTGTCATGAGGCATATGCTATGACATTATCGTGCTGCATCAATACACATCCAAGGCCAACTCTGGATGCATCACAATATACTTCATACCTCTCTGTGCCTTCTGAAAGTACTCATACCGGTGTAGAAGTTAATTTATCTTTCAGCTCTTGGAAACTTTTCTCACATGCATCATTCCACTGAAATTTGACTGCTTTGTGTGTAAGCTCTGTTAAAGGTGCAGAAATGGAAGAAAACCCTTTAAAAAACCTTCGATAATAACCCGCCAACCCAAGGAAGCTACAAATTTTTGTGGACGTCGTAGGCCTTGGCCAATTTTTCACCGCTTCAATCTTTTGTGTATCAACCTGAATTCCTTCATCTGACACAATGTGACCCAAGAATATGACAGATTTTAACAAAAATTCACATTTAGAGAACTTTGCATACAAATTACGCTCACGAAGGATTTGTAACACTTGTCGTAAGTGATTAGCATGGTCCTCCTGTGATCTTGAATAAACCAGGATGTCATCTATAAACACCGTCACGAACACGTATAGAAATGGCTTAAACACCCTATTCATCAAATCCATGAACACAACTGGTGCATTTGTTAGTCCAAACGACATAACTAAAAATTCATAATGGTCATACCGTGTTCGAAAAGCTGTCTTGGGTATATCTTTTTCTCTAACTCTGACTTGATGGTAGTCCGATCTCAAGTTAATCTTTGAAAAACATTTGGTGCCCTGTAACTGATCAAACAAATCATCAATTCTGGGGAGGGGATATTTGTTCTTTATCGTTACCTTATTCAATTATCGAGAGTCAATATACATTCTCAATGTGCCATATTTCTTCTGTAGAAATAATACCGGTGCACCCCACGGGGACATACTCGGTCTAATGAAGCCCTTGTCCAGCAAGTCTTTCAATTGCTCCTTCAATTCACGCAATTCTACCGGAACCATTCTATACGGAGGAATAGAGATAGGCTGAGTGCCTGGATTCACATTGATCTCAAACTCTACTTCCCTTTCTGGAGGCAAACCGGGATGATCCTTAGGAAATATATCAAGAAATTCATTGACCACTGGAACCGACTGAGGAGTTAGTGGTTCCACATCAGTATCTTTCACCCATACTAGGTGACATAGGTACCCTTTGGCTATCATTTTCCTTGCTTTAAGATAGGAAATAAATTTCCCTCTCGGTGCCCCTATATCACCCTTCCTTTCAAGAACATTCATTTGTGGAAAATGAAAATGTAACTTCTTAGCTCGGCAATCTATCATGGCATAACAAGACGCCAACCAATCCATACCCATTATGACATCAAAATCCACTATGTCCAATTCAATAAGATCAGCCAGTGTATCATGACCTCACGCAGTTACCACATAATTACGATATACTCTTTTTGCAACAATATATTCACCAACTGGTGTAGATACTTCAATTGACTTAGTTAATAATTTCGGTGATCTTTCAACTGTTGCAGCAATCAATGGAGTAATATATGACAATGTGGAACCCAGATCAATCAATGCATATACATTATACAAGAATATAGATAATGTACCTGTGACGACATCAGGAGAAGCCTCCGAATTCTGTCGGTCCACCAAAGCATAGGTGCGATTCTGGGTTCCACTGGAACTAACTGCTCCTCTAGCACCTCTACCACTCCCAATAGGCTGTACTCCTTTGCCTAGGGTAGGAACTGATGATTATAATGCAGTGGTGGATCCCGTAGGTCGTGCTATACCACCTACGCCCCTTTGTGGGTATTCTCTCATTACATGCCCCATCGTACCACACCAAAAACAAATATTTGTCCCCAACTAGCATTCACCTAAATGATACCTTCCACAGTGCTGACACGGAGGACGAGATAATCCTGTTGTTTTTGAACCCTGCAACCCACTACTCTAACCAATATGACTGCCCCTAAACCCTCAAAATTGAGGTTGGGTGCCTGCTGTGGAATAGGAGAATGATGGTCTAGGCAGTCTAGGAAACATCCGAGGCCTAGATTCTCCTTGGGACACCATAGACTGTCCCATAGGTCTAGCCCTTTTGGAATGTCCTCTTTCAGATTCATGAACCCTTCTTCTCTGTCTCTGATCCTCCATTTTCTGTGCGAAGGCCTGTATTCTGGCTTTGTCCATATCTTTGTTCAAGGAAGCAATGGTATAGTCCCTTACCAAATATGGCTCTAATCTGTCCACATATAGATGGACTCTATCTGTCATTGTGGCCACTACATTCAGAGCATATCAATCCAAGGAATTAAACTACAGACTGTATTCTCTAACGCTCAAATTCTCTTGATGGAGATTTAAGAACTGATCCGCACGAGCCTTTCGGATCTCATAGGAAAGATAGTGATCAAGGAATGCTGCTTTAAATTCTTCCCAAATAGGTGGAATTGTACCGATACCACGAGATTTCTTCCAATCTTCATACCACAATATAGCTTCTCCTTTCAATCTATAGGTCGCAAGTTCAACTGTTTCCACAACAGTCACGTGTATAACGTCTAGAGCCCTTTGAATTTGGTCTATAAAATCCTGTGGATCTGCTTTCAGATCTGACCTAGTGAATATGGGAGGGTCTAATTTTAGAAAATTATGTGTCCGCCGACTAGCTACTCTAGCCGCGTCATCCTCATTTGTCATAGGACCAACTCATCCCTGAGTTTGTGCCGCAACCAGCTGAGTCAACATATGCACTGAATTCCTCAAATCCTGGTCAGTGGCATTCATAGGCGGTTCTGCGGGTACTTCTCTACCTCTTGACTCTTTCGGAGCTGGAAAAGTAGAAGAAGACCGCGATGTAATTTCAGCGTCAGCCCCACCTTGACTAGCTTGGTCAGGTGGTGATTTACCCATGCCTTCTCCGGCAGGCATATCTATCTGCTTCCCTTTACCCCTACCTCGTCTTGTCATCGCTATTTTACTATATCAAAGAAAAACAATTACCATGGTCAGATATAATTCCACCTACAACATTGTCTCTATTGCACGATCTAGAAATGAAGAAAAGAAACAATTCCTAAATGTTCCGTAGCCTCCTACTTATAAATATGGTGCACAACACATCCATAAGCAAGACTCTACTTAGACACGGCTTTGTAGACACCCTTAGGACGACCTGCTCTGATACCACTTTGTCACACCCTGAATTCCAATGGGGCGGACTGGCACCCGAAACCAATAGGGCCCGAGAGAACCAATCTTCATCCATGTCCATTCATATGCATGTCATTCAAGAAACATCACCATCACGCATACATACTAGATTCTAATAGCAGAAGTTATGGAAACATGTGATATATACCTATAAGAAACTTGGCCGTTAGGGCCATCAAGTCAAAATGGGCATACATCCCCTTACACCCATATTCCCACATATGTTTACAAAGCCTCTAACAGATGCATACACATAACCATCTTAAAGTAGGGGAAATTCCCCACTTTATACAATATTTACAATACCAAAACAAATGTACAACTGTGACTCGAAAAGCATCAAACCAACTGGAGTTCACCAAAGATCTGTAAATGACCGGCAACCTACTGTGGAGTTCTACTAGCACCTGCGCCGACAGCAAGTAAGGTAAGTCCCCCAAGGGATGTCAGTACGAAGAATGTACTAAGTATGTAAGGCTCATATGAAACTGTATGATATACAAGTACTTCCATGAAATCAAATATAAGAGATTAGTCAGTACAGATAAAACACCGGTCTGCATATGTGGAACCATGTACATTACGTCCTTTACTTCTTTTGCCTTTACATTTATTCATTTTTATCGTGTTACCCATGCTAGGCTTTTTCGTTGCCCCTGGGATGATACTAACCCATGCTAGGTATTTTAACCCCTAGGATGTGATTAACCCATGCTAGTCTTTCATATCGCCCCTGGGATGTTAGGTTAACCCATGCTAGGCTTTTATGTTTCCCCTGGGATGTTACTGTGATAACCTATGCTAGGCTTTCATGTCGCCCCTGGGATGTTAGTCAAAAATATACGAACAATTATACAGTACTTCATTTCTTTACTTCTATGAGATTGACACATTAGCGATGGTACATTATTGGAACAATGGGGACTTTGGAACATTAGTCAATACACATGAGACATGTGAATCACAATTGATCAATGCATAAGGAACATGTGATGAACAATAATTGATAACCGGAAATGGGATACATTAGAACAATTCAGAATGGAACATATACAATGTCAATGTGAATACTATGTGCTGCAGAAGGATACGGAAAGAGTAACCTTACATACCTTATCTTCTCAATATGAATACACAGTCCTATGTGTGAATTCAAAAATCCAGCTCCTTCTTTACATGTTACTCTACAACACAAGTTCATAACGGAGCTCACGTTGACTACTAGTTACCTTAAAAGTGGACAAAATGACAATGAGCGACATGACTGCCATATAGAGTCATTTCACCCTTTACAATATAATCCACTGCATTACCATACCAAAAAAACCATAACATTCCACACATTGACCAAGACATCGTAAACCAATTGCATTTCACACCAAGTTTACCCTTTACGCTTCCTTATTATCATTACATTACAATTCTTCCGTCAAGTCACCTCAATAACTTTCATAACAACATATTAAAAACAATCCATAATTGTTATAATACAACATGCCTCCAAACACTCTCTTAACGTCAGTCAAAAGGTATCATAAGTTGATAATTACATCCAAAAAGGGTATAGGGTTCTTCGAGGATCAAAGAGAGACAAAAACATGCAAAACAAGATTCTGGGTTGACCTACGAAGACACCTGTGCCCACAGGTGACCCTTTTCCATGTCCAGGGGCACCTGCATTGGAATCTGCGCCCGCAGGTGCCTGTCTGCAGGGGCGGGTGCCCGTTTTTGCCAAAAAGGGTCTCTTTTGGGTCCTTTTTGTGTAATAAAAGGTCCATGGCCATGAATAAGATTTTGTTTACATATTTTAAGGCACTTGGATGCCAATGAACCATCATGGTTTCACAACACACATGAACATCACCAAAACCCCATTTTTCTTTCAATACACCAACAAGTTCATGCACAATTTTGCAATAACAATTTCAAACATTATATACAAGGAGAAAACAAGCTAAGTCTATAATAACATCTTACATGTTGATATTTAATCCATCAAGTTCACTTCCTTCAAGACCACAAGTCCATTTTCAAGTTTATAAGGCAAAACCCTTTTTTCGATTGCAAAAATAGACAGTTTTACACATTGTGAACTGTCCAACACTTTGACAACATAACCAACATGGTTTATGCACCATTTTAAGAATTTCATTTATTAAACCATGAAAGCAAACACTTACCAAAGCTTGCAAGAGAGTGATCTTGTCCAAAGGAATGAAGGCTTAGGGTTTATGTGAGATGAGAAATATTTGAGAAAAGTCTAGGAATGGCATGTGAGTCTTTTGTGAATAAAAATCAGATTTTTGTTCCCTTTTATAGTCCCTTTTAGTCTCATCCTTAGACACACATTAATCATAAATGCTAGGCTTACTTGGTCAATTCCAAGAATGGGTCATTCCCACTTGAGCCATGTCTTTTGTCTAATTTTGGGGTCTCAATTGAGCCCAAATAGCACAAGATTTATTTAAGCCCAACAAATTAGTGCATAATTCACCAACCCTCTCTTATTTAAATAATTCCATAAATGTTAAGGTAGTCTCATGGGTTCAAAAATGTACGGGGTGTTACATTATGTCAAACAAAGAAAGGACAACAAACTTCTAATGGACTGAAACAAAGAAATACACAATGAAAACAAAGAGAAAAATACAAAACAAACTGGTAAAAAATTAAGAAAAACGTACAAAATGGCTAGATCACATTAAGTATGAACAAATACTTAAAGTCTCTAGGAAGAAAACCAAGAAAAGGAAAAAAAATATAGTGAATACTTTCCAAGAAAATCTAGAACATATTAATTGAGCTTTTGAATCCAAAGGAGCTGAAATGATATTTGAAATCCCCCAAAATAACTTTTAAGTTTCTTGATGACCAAAAGTCAAAGAAGCTTTAAATTAAATGAGATTTTCAAATAATAACAACAAAATCAGATTTTTCAATATCCAAAGTCCATATCACAAGATAAAGTATTGTAAAAGACCATGAACAAGTGAAGAACACTAAAAGTTACAGTTCATGTCACTCTTCACTCGACCAAAACTTTTTGTTTACTTTTTTTTGGGGGGTTACTGTTCATGCACAGTAACTTCTTTTTTTCTTCAGATTTTTTTTTTTTCAATTTCATCAAATCAGTAGATCTGGTGAGTATAAGAGTACCCAACCATCCAAAGCACTGATACTACTTGATAACAACATGGATAGTGAAAGTCTTATAAATAACAACTTTAGAAATAACGGAGGAATTGATTCTAGAAAGAACAGAATCAAGCTCAAATATACTTGAAACCTTGTTTAATAGAATTGGTGAATCAATAAAGAAGTAGAAGAATTAGAATAGGAGGGAGGGAAGTAAAACAAGGAATCTTACCATTTGATGAAATCCAATATAGGTTTCAAAGTAGAACTAAAATGGCATAACCCAAAAGAGAACCTAAAATGGTCTCGAAAGCCAAATGGCTACTAATATTTTAATTTAAATCAAACTTAGTTACAATAAAAAAGAAAACATTCTTTTATATAGGAGTCTATGGTGTTGCAACCTAAAAGACACATTAGGCTTCCTAGGTGGTCAAACAAAATTAAAGAAGCTGAAATTACCTAGGTACATAGAAGACTACCAACACTTTGACCAATGTAGTCAACATGGATTAAAAAAAAATTTAAATAGAGATTCTAGAAACAAGTCTTAAAGTTTGGGTTGCTATATTTCTTTATTTTGGGGCAGACTTGGGCCTCATTCAACTTCACCTTGGACTTGAATTTAGGCCTCCAAATAAATATAAGTCTTGGTAAAATATCTTCATGGTCCCAACTCTTCTTTTATCATAAGACACTTTTTAATTGCTAATTACAACCCATCTGATCTTGTCCTGAAATTGCTTATTTGATGGATCTTCTAAAGCTTTATCTATGTCTTTAATGATGTTGAGCTGCCATGGATACTATCAGTAATCCTACCCCGTCAAAAGATATTCATTGTACCCAATGCCTAATATTGTAAACAAGGGAAGTAGGACTTACCTATGGCGCCCTTGGAATGTTGTAGGGGTCAAGTCTATGCCTCTAATGGTTGTAACCTCATCTAAAATATCAGTGTCTCTAGCTGGTGCACTAAGTAGTTGAGACTCGATCATAAGGACTTCGCCTTTAGAAATATTGGCACTCACAGGTGATGCACTAGTAGATGCCCATCAAACCCGTCCAAGATCCTCCTTCTCATGCTACCTATACTCATCTAAGGAGGGTCGTTGGGTGTCATGGAGCTCTCTCTATGATCTTTTAAGTGTCATCTGTGGGTTGCTCTCATAAGTCTCTTCCTTAGTCCTCTTTTGTTTCCCCTTATCAGAAGAGGGTCCTCATCAACAAATAAATCAAATAATTTCTCATCTTTCTCCTCAGTGATAGGAATAGTAGAAGCCTAAATCACAAGAGCTTGTTGAGTGTTCAATGTTGTAACATCTGCTCGCATCTGAGAAAACTCATCAGATAGCTTTCCCAAGATGGAAAGTTATAGTATTGTCAGCCTCTCATTTAGTCCCTCATCAAACTCATCCATACACCCATCAAACTTATACATGGATTGATTAATAGCTGCTCTCAACCGACTCTCAAACTCCTCTATGGAAGATTGTACCCATGGTTTTAATTACTTCATTAGCTTCTCTAAGTGCTTCTCTATACAATATTATTACTGCACTAAGCCCTATAGGAAATCCTATGTAACTGTAGGAGGCGGACAAGGAACTGCAGTGATGGGGAAACAGTAGTGGTAGGTGTTTGAGTGGTTGCTGGATTAGGGTTTGTCATTATAGCTGTAGTGGAGTCAGCCTCAACATCACGGTCTTACTCTATGTCTCTGTGGTAGCCATATAAATATGCTTAATCTAGACAGGGGTACCAACCTGCTCACCCCTATATATATCCCCTCATATGGTGCAGCTCTTGAAGAACTCCAAGGCTAATCCCTCGATCGTATGACTAGATTCCCATTATAGTTAATCAGAGTGATGTCCTAAATAACGGTCACATCTACAAGAATGTTAACACCTAAAAATAATGGCACTAAAGACCCACAACATAAATCAAAGACAAGGCCTGGAAATGGGATATCGGTGTTGTCCTTAAGTACTCACTCCTGAATCTTCTCTACAATATATTGGAGTATGTTTAAGGCATACCCACACATGATACTGACAACTAACATTACATGGTAATGAGTCATAGTATTGTTATTGATGTTTGGACCCAATCTATGTCCGATAATAGACCACCAAAATATGACAACAAAGTTCAAGGACGCCTTTGTGATCCCAGTCCTGCCAATCATCTAATCTGCTTCCTCTTTCTTCTCAATGATAATTTTATCAATCTACATGAACTACTTTGGCCTCTCCTCGGGTGACATTATTTTCACATCTTTCATAGTATCTACCCAATACTCATATATGAAATATTTGTTGGGGACTGAAATCTTGGACCAAATAAGAAGTGCTAGATGGAAATGTCTACTTACTTGACACTTACTTTTCACTGTAGATAGTGGAGGTTGCTGTTTTACATTTACCACTTTTGGATTCTGATTCTTCAATGTGGCTATATAGGCAGCATCAAACTCTCGCACCATTTTTGGATTGTACTTGCCCGAACCCTTTCCAATCCAATGGAGCTAATATCAGTTGAATAACTCATTTACCTTGGGTAGCTCACTAAACCCAAAAGTATACATATTTGGTTCAATTCTACTTTTCAAATTACCCTTGTCAGTAAGGGCCATGTCCCACTGATAGAAAGCTAGTATTTCTAGAATATGCCACCAAAAATATTCTCTATGTTGATTTAATTTAACCATTATCACTGTTTGTCTCTTCCATTCGAAAGAGGTAGATCAGGCCCTAGAACTTTCTTAATGAGTTCTACTTTAGGATCTTGATTCTGACTCACTGTTTGTCTCCTTTTTTAGATTGGGGAGGGGTTACCTATGCTTGAGATACATCTTGGGCCTCATCCTGCTCTCTTTTTTTTGGCTTGTGGCTCGAGGCTCGGGTTGTGGTTATTCTAGTGCAGCCTCATAATGTTCCACAGAACCACTAGACTCATCCTGTAAGTTGGTGGTCCTATTTATCTTGTGTTGTTCTTCCATCTCATGTTGGATTATTATTCAGAGGCATTATTCCTAGGGATGTCGAGTTTCGACCCAACAAACAAAAAACAAAAAGAAGAAATAAATTTTAAAACTCAAACTACTTATAGGTTCATGAGTTGTGGTTTGACTTTATGACTTGTGAACAAGATTCCAGTAGCCATATTTGTAACCTCACTAAGTATGAGTGAAACTATGACTTGTGGAATAAGACCATGACTCATAAATAAGAGTCTGAAAAAGTCAATTTTCAACCCACTCTGCACGAGTCATACTATGATTCATGGAATAAGACCACTATTTGTGGAATGACTCATGAATCAGTATCCATAAAAGTGAAATTTCTACCCAGTTTACCACAACTAACATCATGATTCGTGAACTAAAAGTAGGAGCCATACCGTTGTTTGTGGTGCCTTAATAGTAACTTGACACTTTTGAACAGGGACTATGATTGATATCACGACTGATAAATTGAAACCAAGAGACGTGATGTCAATTGTACTTCCTATTCTTGGACCTCTTTCAAACTTATAGGTTCAAAACTTATTATTTTAATTCTATGTTAGGGTTATAACTAGTTAAAGTGTTTCCAAGGGTTGCAAGTCTCACCAGGGCGTGAAATTATCAAGTTTCAATCACACATATTAGTCCAAACATCAAATATGATCATTAGAATAACAAATTTTAAATATTCCTCCCGTTTACACATTAACACACTTTAGATTACTCAGACTTCACCCATATTATCAATAATAAAGATTTTGGGGAGTTGGGTGGGTAAAACAACCCTTGCTTTGTTTTTTAGCCAAAATTTGTATATGGGTATGAATACCCAAACCAACAATTGAAATATTAAAGCAAAATTCAACAATTTTAATCAAATTTCTAGGCTATTTCACTAATGAATAATTAATTTCCAATTAATCACACGGTGTTTCCATACAATACACCCAAATCAGAAAAAATAACTCAATATACACAATAATTTTTATCCCATAGGGTCACTATTCATCAATCATACAAAAACCTAAACCCTAGGTCAAGCAATTATAAACAAGAACTCTAATTAATGATGAAAAACAAGCCCATACCATAATGAAACTTGCTTGGGAGTAAATTGAGAGAGAAAGTGAGTGTGTGCTCTTTAGAATTGATGAAGATGAAGATGATGGATCAGTGAGGCTGGAAGTGATTAAACTGTTTTGATGGAATTGACAAAGTTGTGAGGAGTTACAATTTGAGAAGGAGTGGGAAAGTGATTTTAGGAGAGAATTTTTGGATTTTGAAGTTTAATTGATGGAGGGAATAATTAGCCTATCAATTTAACCAAAAAATTAGTATCGGGTGAGGTATAGGTTTATCACGAAATAAGGGGATGGAATCAGGTTTGGTCAAGACATTTTAAAAGTTTGACCTACTGACCAAATTCTAGGCTATGACTTATGGTTTAAAACCATGAGTTATATATGCATATTATGAGTGACAAGTTAAAGAACTTACCTGGGAAATATGTGTGACTATGTACGACTCATAAAGTGGGACCTCAATTCGTACAATGTCCCATAGATTAGTGATATTGCACATGTTTTTTCCTGGTTTCCATGACTGACACTATAATTTGTGAAACCAAAGTAAGGATCATACTGACACTCTTGGACACCTTTTCAGAGGGATGCTACTTTGGGTCAGAAACTATGATTAGGTTTATGATCCATGGTTTGCACTTACGATTCATGAAACCAACTGTACTCCATCCTTTGAATTTTCTAGTTTTTGTTCCAGTTTCCATAAAGGGAACCCCTAGTCATCAAATCTTACTATGACTCATATGTTGACTCGTGGTCCCCTTGTTTTACCTAATTTTCCTTTCTTCCTTTTTCTTAGTCAAGTCATACCTACACAATTAAACAAACAACAAACCTACACAAAACTCAAAATAAATGTAAAACCATGATAAAAAACCTTGGGTAACCACCAAAGTAGTGCTTGATTTAATCTCGCGGCATTATGCGAGTATCTTGATTACTAATACCTAACCAAGATATCCCATGGTTTGCCTCCCAAGAAGTGCCTAATTTAACATTGCGACACTACTTGAGTACCTTGATTACTCAAACTTCATCAAGGTATAGTACATAATCTACCTTTATATCGTTGGCTATCCCCAGATATAGTTTCACATGCTGACCATTTATCTTGAACCGATGACCTTCTTAGTTTTCAAGCTCAATAGCACCATATGTAAACACTTGTACCACTCTAAATGGTCATTACCACTTAGACTTCAACTTGCCAGGAATCAAGCAAAGTTTTGAGTTGAACAACAAGGCCAAATCATCCAAACTGAATTCTCGCTTTTTGGTCTTCCGATCATGAAACATTTTCATCTTCTCTTTAAGAGGACTGAACTTTCATAATCCTCGAGATGATATTAATCCATCTCATTTAGTCTCTCAACCCTCATGTTAGAGGCATCAATCTAGTTCAATTTCACCTTCTTGAGCGCCCATAAGGCTTTATGCTCAAGCTCCACCAATAAATGACATGCCTTTCCGAACACAAGCTAGTAAGGGGACATACCTATTGGTGTTTTGTAGGCAGTCCAGTACTCCCATAGAGTTTCATCCAACTTTTTTGAGCATACAGTCCTATTTGCATTCACATTCTTTACGAGGATAGTATTATCTCTCAGTTGGAGACCTCTACTTGCGCACTTGTTTACAAATTATAAGATGTGGCCACCTTGTGCTTTACACCATACATCTAAAGCAAGGAACTAAACAAACTATTACAAAAGTGAGTGACATCATTGCTGATTATGGCTCTTGGCATACAAAATCTAAAAAAATTATTTTGCCGAAAAAATGTTATGATATTTTTTCCTTCATTATTGGGAAGCATAGCTTCCTCCACACATTTAGAAACATAGTCAACATCAGCAAATATATACTTTATCCCATGTGAACTCACAAATAAGGCCAAAAAATCAGTACCCCATACATCAAATAGCTCTACCTAAATAAATGGGGTTAAAGGAAACTCATGCATCCTTGATATTCCAGCATGCCTTTGAAATTGATCACACGCTCTTACATAATCATGTGCATCCTGATGAATGGTAGGGTAATAATATCCATATTGTAAGATCTTATGTGTTGTCTATATGGCACTATGATGATACTCAATAGGGGTTGAGTGACACATCTAAAAAATGCTCATCATCTTGACCTCAAGAATACACCTTCAAATCATGTTGTAAGCACCGACTCGAAACAAATATGGCTCATCACAAAAGACCTTTCTCACATTATGAAAAAACTTCCTCCACTGATGGAAGCTCAAATCCCCAGGTCTCAAATTTCTCACCAAGAAATTAGCATAATCAGCAAACCATGGGATCAAATTATGAGGTGTAGGCAATACTTTATCATTTGGAAGAGCATAATTTATTTAAACTTAATTTTTTAACATAGCCTCTTCTCTATGTCTGGACAGGTGGTCAGCCACTTGATTTCTTACCCTTCTGGTCCTTGACCCCAATGTCAAATTCTTGAAACAAAAGTACCCACTAAATCAATCTAGTCTTCGCATCTTTCTTTGTACGGTCAGTATGCATAATGACTTTTTTTCAAAGAAAATATGCCATAAACCTCTCAAAAGAAAACACCATAACAAACATATCTTGTTCCATCATAGTGTAATTTTTTTTGGGCTGGAATAAGTGCCTTGCAAGAATTTTACTAGGACTACTCCTAGCGCCACTCCGCTAGCATCACACATAATCTCAAATGGTAAAGGACATTACAAAGCAATAATAATAGGTGTTGAAGTCAATCTTTCCTTAAGGCATTCAAATGCCTTTAGACAAGCATTATCAAAAATGAACTTCACCTCCGTCTAAAGCAACTTGCACAAAGGGTGTGCAACCTTAGAAAAATCCCTGATGAACCTGCAATAGAACTCAACATGCCTCAAAAAGCTATGAATAAATTTCACAAAAATTAGAGGGATCAATTAGTAATAACCTCAATCTTAGCTCTATCAACCTTTATACCTCTAGAAAAAACTTTGTGGCCAAGCACTATACATTTCTTCACTATAAAGTGGCATTTCACCCAATTTAGAAAAAAGTTCATCTCCTGGCATCTTCTCAACACATTACCAGGGTAGACTAACTTTTTAAAGGAATCACCCACTACTGAGAAATCATCCATAAACACCTCAATAGTGTCCTCCACTATATTAGAAAAATAGACATCATACATCGCTGAAAAGTAGCAGGCTATTACATAACCCAAACGACATTTGCTTGAATGTAAAAGTCCAATTTGTACAAGTGAAAGTGGTCTTCTCTTGGTAGTTGGGAGAAATAAAGATGTGATTGTACCCAGAATAACCATTAAGAAAATAATACCATCCTCTACACGTAAAATGGTCTAACATCTGATCCATAAAAGGCATCGAGAAGTGATCTTTATAGGTTAATTCAATTAGGTTTATGATGTACATACATACTCACCATATTATGACTGGTTTCAATGGTATCATCTGAAATCATATTAGACTACAGTAATCCCACCTTTCTTCTACACATATTGAACAGGGCTCACATATTTGCTGTCTGTGATGGGGTAGACCATGTCTGCATCCAGCCAATTAATAATCTCCTTCTTCACAAGCTGTTTCATAAGTCGATTCAATCTACATTGATGCTCAATGCTAGGAATTAAATCAAGCTCAAGAAAGATTCAATGAGTGCAAATGTAGGGTAGGATCCCAATGATGTCGGTAATATTCCAACCAATTGCCATCCAAAACCACTTCAAAATAGACACAAGAGCTTCCACTTTCCACACAAGTAAATCATCTACAATAATCACTGGCAAAGTATGGTTAGCTCTAATAAAGACATATCAAAGATGAGAGGAAGATCCTTAAGATATAAACTTAGAGGCTTTTTAATAGAAGATTTTGCCAATGGGGTCTCATAATTCTTCAAATCAAGATCTAACTTCTTCAATGCATAAGAGTAAGATCTCTTACTGAAAAGCGCATGAACCATATTATAACACTCATCATTGTCATCCCCATCAAAATTCATGATGAGAGTGGCCAATATCTCAATAACGAATCTCTCCTTAATAGGTACCTCAGGCACAACCTCATCAATCATATCAATGACATAAACACCACTCATATTACTTTGCTACTCAATTGATTGACAAACATTAAACACCACTTATTTATTTTCAACCAGAACATAAATTCACCTTTTTTTGTGTCAGCAAATACTCTTATCATAGCTAATAATGGTCCTCCCAAGATGATGAAGACCTCAAATCAACCGTACAATCCATGATCAGAAAAATTAGTAAAAAAATAAAAGTCACAACCTTCACCAAAATATCATACAGTATGTCTACAGGATTCTTAATAGTGTAATCTGTCATAAGTAGCAGCATTATCATCAGTTTGAGGGCTCTCAAGCCCAATTATTTGAAAACTACAAATGGTATCAAATTTATTCTTGCACCAAGATCACACAATGCCTCAGAAAAATTTAATGCCCCAATAGTTCAATGAATATTGAAAGTTCTAGGATCTTCTTTTCTCTACACAAGAGAATGAGAAGCTATTTTTCTACATTGGTGCAGCTTGTCAATCAACCTAAAACTCACGGTCTTCTTCATTATGACTAGATCCTTTATAAAGTTTGTATAACCAGACAATATTCTCAAGTTCCTCTACTAAAGGGATGCTCATGGATAAATGTTTCACCATAGATATAAATTTGTTTTATTTACCATCTTCCACCTTCTTCTAAAATCTCTGTGGGAATAGAGGCAGAGTCCTATGAATAGGAGTCAATGGCTTCAAGACCTTTTTCTTCCCCTTATCAATATTAGTCTACTTTTCAATAATGGGAGACTTTTCAGCATCTTTCTAGCCCTTGTCAACCATAATTTGCTCTTCAAGATTGGGAAACTTCTTTCACTTTTTGACATTATTAGTATTAACCTCATCAGCATCGACAATAAAATGCTTGGGCTAGTCATTCACCTGCTTTTTAATCTAGTAGTGACTGCCAAACAATGATTATCATTTATCAAATTTGGCACAATATCACTCAGCAAATTACCATTCCTTCTCTGATTAAACAAAGGGGAAATCTTCCCCATTTGCTGCTCTAACTGATTAATAGTGGTGGAATGAGAATCAACAAGTTGGGTAACATGAGATATATCTCCTCACATATCCATAATGAGCACCAGTGGATTCTACCTTTTTCAGCAACTTCAATATCATATCCTCCAATCTAGAACCACTTGAATCTCCATGATCTTAGCCCTTTAGAGGAATATAAAGACCATTTTGATCATTTTTTAATTTCTCAAGTTTTCTTGATCTTTGTCACTACTTCTATCTCTATACCCCAACTGATCATAATTGTTTTCCTTTTAATAGTTCTAACCTAGATTTCCTTGACCTTAGCTCCAAGATTCTTGGTTGGTCCCTTAGGAATTGGTCTAGAAACCCCTAGTCTGTTTGATGACATAATTCACCTCCTCCTCAAAATTAAATCATAATCAACATGCCTGGTTGCTTTACCTTGTGAACCAACCAATTGTATTCACCTTTTTAGAGCCAACCCCCATTAAATGCTTTGTAATTAGGTCCATTTGAGTTTTTAAATAAGTTATATCCTGATCATGTTCCACTTTTTTTTTTGGCATTGCTCAATCGACATTCCTTTTGAATAAGTACAAAATGAGACCTCAAACTCTCTAGTATGCCATACTTTGTTGGTTTGGCATATCAATCTAGCATTGATAAGTGGTGACTTTTTCACTTATTTGTATCTTTTTCTTTATTATTTTGTGTCATTAATCTATGATATAACGTTATTATTATTTGAATTATGTTAATTGAAGGTAATTTGAGTTTTACAAGTAGTTTTAATGGAAAAAAGTAAAAATAAGAGGAAAAGAAGCTGAAAAGAAGGAGATAGGAAAAGGTCAAGGTACATTCCCTTATGTACCATTTAAGCAGAGCCAAGAGATTTGGTAAATTACCATTAAACAAAACCTAATAGTGCTAATGTGCTAGTCAACAACTTAGGAAACTGCCACTAAAGAAACCTTTTTAACCGCTTAAGCGGTGTTAAGTAAAAGTCAATGATGCCTCTTAAGCGGCCTTCTGATCGACAAAGAGGTCATCAGAGCACTATTCAACACAAAATTAGAATTCCACCCTCTTTTGATTCCAAAATACATGAGGCTCAATCCAAGCCTCTAAGAAAATCATCTTTGGTTATTTTCTAAAGCTTGGAGGCTAGGATTCTTTAACCAACATCCTTGGAGTGGAGATTTAGAAGTTTTATAGTGATAAATTCTTAATCCTTTCTTCATTTCCTTGCTTTGTAGAGATTATGATTGTGGGTAGTTGTTAAATTTTGTTTTGAATATTGATTTGGAAACATAACAATATTTGGGTTTTGATTTTATCTTATGCTTTTGTATTTATTGAATTCTCATTAGTTTATGAAATGGGTTTGTGTTTGTCCAAATTAGTCTCATGCTTTATTGATTTCCTAAGGGAGTAACTAACCCAAGGACTCACCCATTTACTACGATTAATCATGAAAGAGTTAATATAGGTTGGTAAAGGTTAATTTAGTGTTATTTGGGATGTATGACCCATCTAATGGAATTGAACTAGAGATAGGGAAATTTCTAGTATATCCCAAGATTGAGACTATTTGTGTTGGCACTTAACTAAGATTCAAGAGAATTTATCTAAGAAATATATGCTTTTAAACTCAAGAAAATAGCGGATGCTTGAGCTTCTAAGGCTAATTTGTTAAATTTGTGATTAATTAGTGAGTAGTTAGTTAAATACAATGGATTTTTGATAAAATTAATTCTCCGTTATCAATCCCCTTGTTTTCCATTATTTGTGAATGTAACACCCCATACATACCCGAACCCATGAGACTACCTTACCATTTATAGAAGCATTTAAACATGAGAGAGTTGGTGAATTATTCATTAATTTGTTGGGCTTAAAATAAATCATGTGCCAATGGGCTCAAATGAGGCCCAAAATCATAAGAAGACATGGCCCAAAAATGGAAATGATCCATTCTTGTGTTTTACCAAGTAAGCATTCATTTAATAAGGATAAGGATGACCATTAGGTACTATATAAAGAAAGAAAAATCAGATTTTTATTCAACACAACACACATGCCATTCTAGACTTTTCTAAAATATTGCTCTCTACACACAAACCCTATGCCACTATTCTCTTTGGCCAAGATCATCATCTTGCAAGCTTTGGTATATATTTATTCTCATGGTTTAATATATTATATTCTTAAGGTTTTGCATAAATCATGTTGTTTATGTTGACACAGTGTTGGACAGTTCACTATGTGTGAAACTGTCTATTTTTGCAATCGAAAAAGGGTTTTGGCCTTATAAACTTAAAAATGGACTTGTGGTCTTGAAGGAAGTGAACTTTATGGATTAAATATTGACATGTGGGATGTTATTATGGTCTTAACTTGTTTTATCCTTGTACATAATGTTTGGAATTGTTATTGCAAAATTGTGCATGGACTTGGTGGTGTATTGAAGGAAAAGTGTGGTTTTGGTGATGTTCATGTGTGTTGTGAAACCATGGGTATTTTTTGGCATCCAAGTGACCAAAAATATGTAAATAAAAGCTTACTTATGGCCTTGGACCATTTATTACCCAAAAGGATCCAAAAGAGACCCTTTTTGGCTGATTTAGGCATCCGCCCCCGCAGACGAAGGCACCTGCGGGCGCAGATGCCAATGCAGGTGCCCCTGGACACTACCAAGGGTCACCTGTGGATGAATTTCAGCCACCTTCAGGTGAATGTGGCTTCGTAGGTCACCCCAGAATGTCATTTTGTATGGTTTTGTCTCTCTTTTATCCCCGAAGGCCCCTATACCCTTTTTGGATGTAATTATCAACTTATGATATCTTTTTAATGACTTTAAGGGGTCGTATGGAGGCATGTTGGATTATATCCATTATGTATTGTTGTTAATATTTTGTTATGAGGAGAATTGATGGAGTAATTGTGACGTAATGATAATGGGGAAGCGTAAAGGTTAAATGTGGTGTGACATGCTATTGGTTTATGATGTCTTGGTCAATGTGTGGAATGTTATGGTGTTTTTGGTATTATAATGTAGTGGATTGTATTATAAAGGGTAAAATTACATTATATGACAGTCATATAGCTCATTGTCGTCTTGAACACTTGTACGGTAACTAGTTGTTAATGTAAGCTCCGTTATGTACTTTTATTATAGAGTGAAATGTAAGGAAGGAGTTGGACTATTGCATTCATATATAGGCTTGTGCATTCATACTTTTAAGTGAAGGTATGTAAGGTTACTCTTTCCATATCCTTCTGCAGCACATAGTATTCACACTGACATTGTATTTGTTCCATTCCGAAAGGTTCTAAGGTATCCTATTTCCGGTTACCAATTGTTATTAACACATGTTCCCTACTCTTTGATCAATTGTGACTCATATGTCTCATGTTCATTGACTAATTTTCCAAAGGTCCAAAAAATGTTATGTTCCAAAGTTCAAATAATGTTATGACTATAAATGTATCAATCTCAAAAGTAAAGAACGAAGTATTGCATATATGGTTGATGATTGAGTATGGGTGGTAGCTTTGGGGAAGAAAGCCTAGCTCAAGACGATCTCGAGATTATTAGATCAGGGGGTAGTCCTAGAGGCATAAGCCTAGCTCAGACCGAACCTGACAGAGGGTAGCTCTAGAGGTAAGAACCTAGCTCGAGCCGAACCTGATATATTGGTTTATGGGTGGCAACTCTAGAGGTAATAACCTAGCTCAAGCCGAGCCCGATATTGATTTATGGGTGGTAGCTCTAGAGGCATAAGCCTAGCTCGAGCCGATCCCAACATAACGTTATGTTATGTTAAGACCCACTGATCAGTCAGGGTCGGGTACATAGTGACACAAGTGATGATGAACAAACATAGAAGTAAAGAAGCAAAGAAAGTAATGAAAACAATACACATGGTTCCCAACATACAGAATGGTGACTTATTCATATTGGTTATTCATTTGTATTGGAATTCATTGAAGTATTTATGTATCATACAGTTTCATATGAGCATTACATACTCAGTACATTCTTCGTACTGACGTCCCTTGGGGGACTTGCCTTACATGCTGCAGGTGCAGGTGCTAGTAGACCTCCACAGTAAGTTGCGGGTCATCTACTGATCTTTGGTGAGCTCTAGTTGGTTCGGGGCTTTCCGAGTCACAGTTGTACATTGATTTTGGTATTGTAAATATTGTATAAAGCGGGGACTTGTCCCGACTTTAGGATGGTTATAAATGTGCATCTGTTAGAGGCTTTTGTAGATGTATGTGGGTATATGAATGTAAGATATGTATGTCCATTATGACTTGATGGCCCTGACGGTCAAGTTTCACATATGTATGTATCACATGTTCCATGATTTCCGCTATTAGCATCTTATGTCCTTATGTGATGGTGATGTTTCTTAGGGCATGCATATGAATGGACATGAGCAAAGATTGGTTCTCTCGGGCCTTATCGTCTTCGGGTGCCAGTCCGCCTCAATGGGATTTGGGGCGTGACAAGTGAAACTCATTGATCAACTTGTTCAATCTATTATTGGTTCAATCCTAGTCTTATTTTTATATTGAACCCCCCCCCCCCAAAAAAAAAGAAATTAAATACTTGTATCAATTATTTGGATTAGAGTGAGTTACTTTTATTCCTTATTACGCAATTGCTAGTCACGTTGTTCCTCATGTAACCCACCCCGATTTTACAATTGGGTAAATATATTATGAACGACTGCATACATCTTTTTAAGGGTATCAAAAATGGTGTCGTTGCTAAAACATAATTAGCTTATTGAATTAGTTTGGAATTTGAGTTTACTCGCTTTGATTTAAATTTTTGAATATGTGTTTGTGATCTTGTTTTATTTCTTGTGTTAGTTATATTTTTGTTTTTGTTATATTTGTTACTACGACATCTTGGGATGAAAATAAGTTTGATATTTGCACGTCTTATGTTCATGACCCATGTCCATATTATGGAGGACCCAACTTTTGGTAAGATTATGAAAATGCCCCCAGAGGAGAGGTGCGTGTATCATCTCGATCTTATGATGTGTATGATTGTTAACTGTGTGGTGGACTAAATATACATTGGAGTGATTGTCCCAATTACTATGCCTCTTCCCCTAGTTATGCTAACAATAGTGCTAGTTGTTCTTTTGAGTTTGATAGGAATCATGATGTAGCTAATGAAGAGAAATGTACCTAACACAAAGGTATGAAAGCAATGCTTCAAACTCTCTTGGATAGCGTGACTAAGTGGGTGAGGATATGCAGCTCATACACCAATCCATGGAAGCATTTGCAAATAAATATGAAAAAAAGCCTTGTAATGATGCCAATCTCTCAAGTGCAATGGATTTGCCTAATCCTAAAAATGAAGTTTTTGAAAAAGAGATTTCAAGCTATGTTAATGAGCCAAAAATTGTTGAAGACCAGAATGAAAGTCAACAAAGTGAAGAAGTAGCTCAAATTGAAGAAGAACAAAATTCTGATAAAGAAATCTCGGATTCTCAATACGAACAAGTTAAGGAGATATTGAAAAGCACAATAGAGAAGAGTGAAAAATGTGGGAAAGCTATGACCAAATGAAGAGAACTAATCCTACATGGTGATGATAAAGTTGTCCAAACATTGATTTTTTCCATAGGTTGGATTTTTGCAAGCAGTGATTGAGTCCCAAAATGAAGAAAAAAATGACAAGGATGAAGCTGTGAGCCAAGAGTGGCTATTGAATCAAGCTCAACAATTTGAAGTCAATTAGGAATAACATGATATAATCTTGCTAATAATGGATGAATCCTTCAAAATTCACGTTGAGCATTGTCAAGTAGTGATTCAAATTGAAATAGCTACCAAAAACGTAGAAATCGAATTCAATACAAAAATTGAGACATGAGGTGTTCAATGTCAAATAGTCATGAATAATTGTAATGAGATGGTTTCCAATGAATAATTGGTCAAGATTGATGTTGAGTAATTTATGGTGATTTTCCAACCAACCGAGCCAAAGTTAATTCAAGATGCGGAAATCAAGCAAATGACCCTAGAGTTGCAAGAAAAATTCAAT
Source organism: Capsicum rhomboideum (assembly GCA_031232105.1). Taxonomy (NCBI): domain Eukaryota; kingdom Viridiplantae; phylum Streptophyta; class Magnoliopsida; order Solanales; family Solanaceae; genus Capsicum; species Capsicum rhomboideum. The sequence continues at coordinate 126,931,817 of CP124714.1, forward strand.
CAAATTCTTTGTGAAGACTCTAGTTTATTTGGTTGTGGAGATGTCAAGGAATATGCAAATTCATAAAATGAGAGGTTTAAACCTCATTCAAACCATTTTTTTACATTAAGCTTAGATGAGGTTATGGAGATTGAAATTGTTAAGCCTTTGGAGAATTTTATAGATGAGGGGCTAAGTCTCTATGTGTTGGAGTTTATCGATCCAAGAAGGCAAAATGATGTTCCTCACTTGAAGGCCAAAACGTACAAAATGAGATGTTCGAGAAGTGGCCTATTGACCTTCTTACCATTGTCCAATGAGCCTCAATAATTTTGTTATGTAAAATTAGGTAAAAGATTCAAATCTTCCAAATAGAGAGCTAGAGTTGGACACATTACTTCCTTACCTTTTCCCCACAATCCTCAATGAGATTTGATATAAAGTTGTGTCAAAGATTCAAATCCACAAAGTGGATAAAAAATAGTAAGATTGTTTGCATTGTGCCGCAACGTTAAATCAAGCACTTAATGGGAGGCAACCCATCATTTTTAAAAATTAAGTTAGTTTTAAAAATTTTAATTTTTAGAATATCGTAGGATTTTATTTTTGACTAATCCATAAAATTTTAGAGTATTGGAACTGATTTGAATAAGTTTGGATGTAAAAATTTTATTGGAGTGAAGTTTGGGATGTCCTATATTGAAAATGGGACTTGAAAAACTTTTTGGGAGTGTGTATATAGAAAAACTCATTGGCATATCGTACAAATGGACCCTTGCATCGCCAAAATTAGCTGAACGTCGTCGATGATGCACAGCCTCAAATGTCGCTTAAGCGGACCAGAGTATGCTTAAGCAGATGATCAAACTCTCGGTCAAGGGAGCTTAAGCAGTCCAAAGTCCACTTAAGTAGTGGTCAAAGTCATCATGGACAGCTTAAGTGGCCAAAATGAGTGCTTAAGTGGCTGTCAAGAAGATCAAAAGGCACATGAATGGTCAAAATGGGTTTTCAAATACCCAATTTATTGCTCCTTTCACACTATTTTCAAATTTTAATTTCACATCACTTCTCATTAAAAGAATCAAGGTTGAATTATGAACTCTTTATCTCATAGGTTTTTAACTCTTTGTGTTTTCCTTCCACTATCCTTTTCTTACTAGTTTAGGGTGAAGACTATGTGCGAATTTTGATTTAATATGCTTGAAATTCGTGTGGTTTCTTGGTAAAATATGAAATTGGGAATGAAAATTTTGGTGATTCAATGATGGAAAAGTCTTGAGTACTCATTGGTTGTTTCAAATAGTTTGAAAATGTTTTGTTCACCAAGTGTTTGATGAAAGGTCCAAATGAAATTTGTAACAAAGTTCACGAACTTGGTTCAATTGAATAATGAAATGAAAGTTGACATATGTCATGCCTAGTAATTTTGGGTTTAGAAACTGTGTTTTGGCAATTTTATACTAAAAGGCTTTGATAATGCTGATTTGAGCAAGTTGGAGACTAAGCGGACCCTTTCTGCGCTTTAGCTAGCACTGCACAAGTGGTCTTACGCCTGTTTTAGTGATCTTTAACCAATCATCACTGTCGCTTAAGTGATCTTTGACCACTTAAGTAATATTTGAGGCCACTATTTCTGCAATTCTGAAGACTAGAACTTTGTGAATATCCCAGATTGAGTTTTAATATATTTCCTTGGCTTAAATGTGTCACATTACATTGTATTATGGCTTAAATGTGTCATATTTCATTGTATTACATGTTGATCTTTACTGCTCATTCTTATGTGCCATTTTTAAGAATTGATAATCAAAAATAGATCAAAATCTTGGTTTAGTTGATTAAGGATAATTTGAGGAAGAATATGACCCGACTCCATTCCTATCAAATGAATGTCAAAGCCAATATTATTCTAACTTAGTTATAAAGGAGTTGTTTCCTGAGAGAGGGATTTCACTTAATTGGGTCCCCAAGTTCTCTATATTTTGTATCAAAGATTGGTAGTCATAAGTAGATTTGCTTTGATGCTGAACCTTGTAAGGCCAATGAGCAATGGGTAAGGGAATTCTATGAAAATCTCACGGTCATTAAGCTATCTACCCCACTGATTAGTAGACAAAGAAAAACAATCAATTTTAGGTCTGAAGAAACAATAGGGTCTATGGATTACCAAACCATGACATCTCAAAGTTCAAGATACAAAATTGTGCATCGGGTAGTTGGTTGGCTTCTAAACTCTATCGGGGAAAGAGAGTGCATTGGGCTATCTCAAAAGTAGGGATAACCACTAAAGAGTTCATGACAGAGGTAGGAAAGTAGATATCAATCATTTGTAGTCAAGTCTCTCCATGATGTAATATCTTCAACATCCCAATGGCAAGGGTCCAGATGGTGGCTTGAATTTTTGAAGACATTTTGGTCAATGTTGGTCACATGATTATACTAGAGCTCATGGAGTTTAAGGTACAAGATAGGCCCATACTCATATTTTCTTCTTTGATTACTGACTTTGTAGGCGGGTTGGGGTAGATGAGTACTTGGAAGATAATTGGGTAGATCCAAAAGCACAAATTTTTCCATTGAAAAAGTATGGGGAAGGCACTATTACCAAAACTAAAAAAAGGAAGATAGATTCAGGGAAGTCGCCTCAGGTTGAGACTAATTCTTATAGGCCATCGTCCGCAGGACCATTTAAGGTATTGACAGATGAGTTGAGGTAGGTCTAAGATTTAGTGTCTAAAATTTTGTGTGGACTAGGTGAGACATCTGAGGGGCGTACCATATTTGTACCAGAGAAAGACTTTGAGAAGTGTTTACAAGATCAATGGAAGTAGGGGGTTGAGTACGTCACACACAAAGATGATAAAGAGAGAGAAGAAAAGAGATAAATTTTTCACCCAGATGTGGAAGGGTGTGAAAGGGTTGTGGAAGGTTCTAAAATCTAATGAGCCACTTCCCTCATTGAGGTCGAAAGATGATAATGATGTTCCAGTCTAGTGGTCTGACGATGACACTGAAGATGCTAATAATAATGAGATTGAGAGTAATGGGAGTGCATGATACAACTTTTGGGTGCCCACAACCTCCTTCTCTACTTTATTTTATATGTATTAGGGATAATGCTACATTTTTAGTTGGGGGTGGGATATCTTATATTTGTGATTGGGTATGTACTTTATATTTGATTTTGATACATGTGTGCCCTTGTTGGGCTTTATTTATGCAATTTGGATTATTTGCCCTTGTCAGGCTTAATCATTATGGTTATGGATATTGTGCGCCCTTGTCAGGCTTTTTTTTGGTTGATAATTTTGTTGGATTAGTCATTTTTCATTGTTTTTCATTTCTAGATTAGTTTCTTGTATTTTTTCTTTTGGTAGTTGTTTTGAATGACTTTTCCTTATGATGGATTGAGTGATGATATTCTTAAGGTAAAATCATCATTTTTTGGTGTTGGTTTTCTTTTGGGGAAGTCTAAGTACCCTTTGTTGTTTTGGGTTGAGCGGGTGAGCCTTAAGTGAAGTTTTGGTGAAGTCTGAGTAGCCATTCTTATTATTACCCTTTTGGAGTTGGAATGTGAGATTGTGACTTGTTTGATACTAATGGAGTTAGTCTTTCATTGTGAAATGTTTAAATTAGCATACCCCTCCAAAAATTTTGTGAAAAGGAGTTGTGTGGAAGTGAAAAATAAAGCGACAACTCTTTGACTCTTTTTGTTACTCTTAACTCATTAGGTGGTGATAGTTTGAATTATGAAATATGACTCCTTTTGTTCTTGTTTAGGAAACAAAATTGATCCATCTTGAATAGTTTGCATTTCATGTGTGGTGAGTTTTTGTTGAGTAATTTTGTGTGTACTTGTGTCATCTATAACTTGCCTGGTTGGTCTTTCAATACCAGTCTTGATTGTGTTTTGTTGGAGAGATAGCTTTAGGCCTTCTTTATTATTTTTGGTAACCTCTTTAGCCTTAAAAGCCTACGTGTGCATAAATTCTATTACTAGTTACCACATTTGAGCTTAATATCCTTTCCTTTGCAACAATATTACAAGCCTTAAATCTTTTTGAAACATTCCCTCTTTTGAACCCTACCCTTCTTAAACTTGATGAATCCAACTTAAGGCTAAAAGCCTAAGTTTGGGGGGAGGGGGGGGGAGGGGTGGTGCAAAAACACTTGGAAGAGGTGATAATGCATGGTGGTTATATAAGTGAATGCTATAAGAATAATCCAATGATTGAATAAAACAAGAAAAGAAAAATAACAAAAGAGAGAAAAAGAAAAGAACAGAAAAAGAGAAAAGAAAAGAAAAAGAGGACGTTTTCAATAAGTGGGTAGACTAGAATGAAAAGAAAAGGTGCTTTGTGTTGTATGAAAATGAAGAGGATCATGATCAAATTTTGAATTGAAAAGTGTTGTGCAGAGTTCAAGGAGGGTGTAGTTACTTTTATACCAAATGCTTATCCTGCCCTTCCCTATGCCTACATTACAATCTAGAAAAAGTCCTTTGAGATCTTCAATCGAGTACTTTTGAGTTAGTCGTAATTGAAAATAAAGTCACTCTTATGGTATGGTACTTGTTTGCATTGAAAATTCTTTTTGGAGTGTGAGTGTTTGTATGCATTTGTCCCTTGTCTAGTTATTGTAAATATTGTGAATTTGAGACTTTCTTTGTTGTAAGGGCATGTAAACTAGGATAGATTGGTGAAATTGGCAAGTTTCAAAGATGAGCCAAAGGAGCATAGTTAGTTGACTAGGGGTTTTAAGTCACTTCTTGAGGATTTATTGTTGACACTTGATTATTCCTGAGATTTTATTGTATTCCTGAAATTGTGTCTTGAATTAAGGGAGTTGCTTGGGCGAAACTCACATGTTTTTGACTAATAATTAGTACCAACCAAATTCATAATCCTTGTGCATAAGTTGATAATGTGAATTGAGAATGACAATGTTGGTTTTTGATCTTAAATTGATAGACCTCATTGGGTTGTTGATCATGTTTTGCTTGAGGAGAAGCAAAGTCTTTATGTTAGGGGTGTTTATAAGTAACAATTTTGCCACATATTTGTATCTTTTTTTTATGATTTTGTGTCATTAATCTATTATATGAGGCTCACTATCATTTTAATTATGTTAATTGTAGGTAATTTGACTTCTGCAAGGAGTTTTGATGGAAAGAAGTGAAAATAAGAGAAAAAGAAGTTGAAAAGAAGGAGATGAAAAAGGGCCAAGGTACATGCCCTTAGGTACCGCTAAAGAAATCATAAGATCACTTAAGCGGAGTCAAGAGACCTGGTAAACTGCCGCTAAAATGGACCCAAGAGAGCTTAAGCTCTAGCCAACTGCTACTAAAGCGGCCATTTTGACCACTTAAACGGTCAAGTTAAATTCAATGATGCAGCTTAAGCGGCCTTCTAACTGATAAAGTGATAGTTGGGGCAGTATTTAGGTAGAGGGTGAATTTCACCGTCTTTCGATCCCAAAATGCATAAAACTCAATCCAAGCCTCTAAGAAAATCATGTTTGGCTATTTTATAAAGCTTGGAGGTTAGGATTCTTCAACCAATATCCTTGGAGTGAAGATTTAGAAGTTTTGTAGTGATAAATTCTTAATCATTTCTTCATTTTTTTGCTTTGTAGAGATTGTGATTGGGTGTAGCTGTTAATTTTTGTTTTGACTATTGATTTGGAAATATAACAATATTTGGATTTTGATTTTATCTTATGCTTTTTTATTTATTGAATTCTCATTAGTTTAAGAAATGGGTTTCTATTTATCTAAATTAGTCTCATGCTTTATTGATTTTCGAAGGGAGTAGCTACCCGAATGACTCACCCATTTACTTCAATTAAGCTTGAAAGAGTTAATAAAGGTTGGAAAAGGTTAATTTAGTGTGATTTAACACGCATGACCCATCTAATGGAATTGAACAAGAGATAGGGAAATTCCTTGTGTTGCCCAAGATTGGAACTATTTGAATTGGCACTTAACTAAGATTCAAGAGAATTTAGCTAAGAAATATTTGCTTTTAAACGCAAGAAAATAGCAGATGCTTGAGCTTCCAATGTAATTTTCTAAACTAGTTATTAATTACTTAGTATTTAGTTAATTATAATGGATCATTGATAGAATTAATTTCCCGTTATCAATCCCCTTGTTTTCCATCATTTGTGAAAGTCATTGATCAACTTATTCATTTTATTATTGGTTCTATCTTTGTCTCGTTTTAATATTAAAACCCCTCCCCCCAAAAAAAAATACTTTTATCAATTGTGTGGATTAGAGTGAGTTACTTTTATTCCTTATTTTCTCAATCGCAAATCACATTATTCCTCGTGGGATCAGCCTCGACTTTATAGTTTGGTAAATTTATTGCTAACAACTGTGTACATGTTTTTAAAAGTGTATTGAGAGTTACCAAAAAATATTTGCATCTGCATAAGTATGTGACATCAAAGAACCTTTAGCTATAGTATCAGCCACCGCCTTAGTTTAAGAATTCAAAGACCTATAGAAGATCTCCATAAGACTCTCATCAGCTAGCTTGTGGTTTGGGCACTGCTTTAGCTTCTTATTGAACCTCAACTAAGCCTCATGTAAGGCTTCTCTAGTTTGCAGCATTAAAATATTAATATAATCTCACAACTGCAGCATTAAGGAAGGTTAGAAAAATCTCTTAAGAAAAGGCGCCTTCAGCTCCCTCCATTTTGTAATGAAGTCATCCAGAAGTTCAGTCAACCAAAGAGTTGCTTCCCCCAAAAGTGATAAGGGAAATAATCAAAATATGATAACATCTTGACTAACACCAGGCAACATGTACGCCTTGTAAATTCCCAAAAAATTTATCAAGTGGAGGTTTGGATCATCCCTAGTAGTACCTCTAAAAAGACCCTTCATATTCAGCAGTTGTATCATAGTACTGGTGATGACAAACTTAGCACCAAAAGCCAGTGCAGGAGAGACTATGGCACATTTAGCACCTACCCTATCAAAATCAATGTCCTCCTCCTCATCTAGATCATCATATCGAACACCCAGCCTTTGATTATGGCCCTTGGACCTTTGGTTCCTACGAGCATTAGTAGCTCCATTTTCTTCTTCATGGTCTGCAAGATTTTCAGCCTCCACAGCCAGTGCGGCTATATTAGCCTGTCGAGTAGCCTCAGCTTGATTGTTCATCTCTTGAGTGTTCATTTTCTGAAGAGTATGCCCAAGCTCATGCTCAATAGGAATCAGGGGATTGCCTTGACTCTGGGTGTTTGGCATAAACTAACATGCACCTTGAAATAAACATAAATAACATAAAAAGTAAATCAGGAAATAAGGACTAAAATTTAAATAAACACAATTGAATTTATTCCTAAACTTTACTCCCGACAATGGATCCAAAATTTGATGGCGCCTAATTTATACCTCGCAGTGAAGTATAATCTAGAATATTGAATTATGAGAACAATATCAATAATCAAGCAATAAAGTAAGTTATTGCTCAAAACCAAAGAATGTTATGTTTCCAAGCAACACAAATATAACAATATTGTAATTGAGAGTAAACTGTAAATAAAACTCTAAGGAAGGTATTTATTCACAAACCCAATCTTGTCCACAAAAAATTAGAACTACAAGCCCGTCGCCAGTCCACGAGTTGTGGTTTTATAGTATGACTCGTGATATCGAGATCTCAACTCGTAGCTTGCAACAAATCAGTGAAACATCTCTAGTTCTTATGTGTCATTCCACGAATCATGGTGTAGGACTATGACTTGTGGTCTTGAGCTAAATTTGTACACTTTTAGGTATAGAATGTATGCCTCTATGAACGGACTAGTTATTTCACTTCATCAGTCGTAGAATTGCTCATTCTATTTGGGACTAATTTCACGTCTTCTAGGCCCTATCTACAACCATTAATACGACTCGTACTATCAGTTTATTAATCGTGTTGTGGACTTGACTTTGCACTATTTCTAATCAGACTCCACGAGTCTTAATACGACTCGTACATCACTCTACCAGTCATGAATGGGCTTCCACGAGTCACAATTAGCTGTTTTTAACCCATTTTCCCACTTTCGCTTTTGGAACCCATTTTCCTGCACAAATACACAAAAACACATCATATGTACTAAAACATACTGAAGAATGTACAAAATTTCTATGTATTAAGCATCGAAAGTGCAGTGATATCCTGACTCATCAGCGCACTCCGATCCCTGGTATAATAGATGTGTAGGAGTGCACTTCGATCCCAATATATATAATAGGTGCAGGTGTACACTCCAATCCTAATAATATATATTGTATAATGTGAAGGTGTGCCACTCCAATCCCATATCGACAGTATAATTTAATCAATGAATCTTATGTTACAAGACAACATAAATATCAATTCACAACTCCTTTATATCAGCAAACAGGATATCATCATCAACTAGCATATCTAACAATTGACTCTATAACTACAATTTACATGGATCATGCTAAAATGTAGAGAGAAAACAATCCAAAAAAGTAAATTAGCAATTTTTCGACCTTAACATAACACCAGTACCCGCAAAAGTGCTCATCTCTTAACTTATATGGGACCCCATTCCCTATTACACTCATTATAAGCAATTATCACATAAGCACTTCAAAAGAGAGTCAAAAGAAAGTCTCAACTAGCCTTAATAAAAGCCCGAGGAATCTAATCAATGCTTTGCCCTTCTAATTAACCTCCGAGCGAGTCCAATTTATTCAAATATCATTTCTATGTAAGAAAAAAAAAACTAATGGTACCCATATTGTCCCTCCCCAAATTCGAGTGCAAAAGTCAATTAAAAATTCAACCCCAGGCCCACAAAGGTAAAATGGGAATTTTATTAAAGCATCATGTTACCTATAGTCTTGGGAGTTAATATGAAATCTCATCATAAACAGGGTTAAAATTGAGTTTGAAATCATCAAAATATCATATTTTAGCTTTATAGGTAAAATCCCAAAATATAAGGTTAAAAACCAAATACTTAAAGGAAAAATCATGTGGAAATTAGTGGTAAATGATAAAATCAAGATTTAGAAACTCAATAAGGTCTAGATCTTAAAAAACCTTCTTGAAACCTCCCAAAATGAGCTTCCAAACATCAAAAATGGTGAAAATGAGTTTGGGATGAGGAAAATATATTAAATACTGTCAGGTCCCATTTCCTATTTGTAAATGCAAAGGTCAACTGTGAGTGCGAGGGACTGACCTGGTCCAACTCTCGCAAATGCAGTCAGCCCATCACAAACATGACAAAAAAACTTTGACCCTGACCTAGACTACCTCTTCGCGAATGTGATGCCTTTCTCGTGAATGCGATGTAGGAATCTTCATGCACCAGCAACATCAACAAGATAGAACTTCAATACAAAATCTCCTTAGTGGACCCTCAAAATGAGTTGGTAATCCCACAAACTAATCTTAATATGCTACTAGACCAAATTTGACATTTTGAATACAAAAATGCAGCCAAAATTTCAAATGGAGGTCGCAACATCAAATGTCGACCAAAGTTTATTCTTAAGCTTAGATTAACCACATCTCATCTAAATGCTCAAAATCACACTGAAAACCTCGATACCCAAACAAACTATGCTACTAACCCAAAATAAATGTTCTAGAGCTAATGGAACTGATGGAATTCTCATACAATGCTTGGATCTCCGAATGTTGACCAAAGTCAACATTCCAACTCTCAATCTTTCTAAAATTAAAAAACTCACTTAAATCTTAACCAAACACTTTAGGAACCGCATCACCCTCTCCCGCAGCGCAAAAATACAAAACACAACTACAAGAAGTGGTAAAATGGTCAAAAAATCTAAAAATTTAAGTAAGGGTTATTACATCATCCACTACTACAACATATGTTTGTCCTCGAATGTAGAGATAGAAAAGGTACATGAAGTGTAAAAAAGATGAGGATATCTACTCCTAATGTCAGAATCTATCTCCACTATAGCCTCTACAACCAGGTGATGAATCCAGTGATCCTTCACTAAATCAATACACTTTGACCTCAACATCCTAGTCTTCTTATCCAAAATAGTTATAGGCTCCTTTTCAAAGGTCAAATTCTGATCCAAATCCACTGAGTCCCATCGAATCACATGCAAAGCATCAGAATGATATTTCTTCAACATCGACATGAAGAATGGGATGCATAGCTAAAAGGCTCGGAGGAAAGAGAAATTGTAGGCTGTACCCCCAACACTCTAATGAATGTCAAAGGGCCAATAAACATCAGACTTAACTTACCTCTCTTCCCAAACTACATCATACCCTTCACCATGACACCTTAAGAAAAATCCGTTCACTCTCTATAATCTCCCAATCACAAACTCTCCTATCATCATAACTCTTTTGCTTACTCTGAGATGCCACAAGTCGATCCTGAATCAATCTCACCATCTCCATTAAGTCTCTCAAAAAGTCAGTACCCTAAGACCCAACCTCAAACAAGTTAAACCATCTGACAGGGGACCTACTCCTCCTTCCATATAATGCCTCAAATGGTGCCATCTAAATACTAGAATGATAGTTGTTGTTTTAAACTCTGCTATGGACAAGCATTGATCCTAATAACCACCAAAATGTAAAACATAATCTTGGAGCATGTCCTCACACACCTGAATAGTATGCTCTGACTAGCCATTAATCAGAGGATGAAAAGTTGTACTCATCTCTAATTGAGTACCTAACTTTTACTACATAGAACTCTAGAATTCAAAATGTACTGAGTACCTCTATTTGAAATGATGAAATAGGGATGCCATAAAATCAAACTATCTCACAAATGTATATCTTCGCTAACTTTTTCGTGTTGTAATTCACCTTCACTTGAATGAAATGAGTTGATTTGGTCAATCTATCAATAATCACCCAAATAGAGTCAAGCATCCAGAAAGTCTGGGGAAACCCAACAACAAATTCCATAGTAATATGCTCTTACTTTCTCTCTGATGTCAGCATATTTGAATAAAAAAAAACTCAGTCATTAGTGCTCGTACTTCACCTACTGACAATTCAAACACTTGGCCATGAACTCCATAATAACCCTCTTAATCCTACATAACCAATAGTGTCACTTCAGGTCATGATACATCATCGTTGTACTCGGATAAATGAAATACCTCAAATTATGAGCCTCTTCCATAATAAACCTAGCCAAGTCACCCACTCTAGGAACAAAAATTTTACCCTTAATACGCAAAATACCCAATGAATCAAGGACCGTATTCTTAGCTTCACCCTTCAACACTTTATCCTGATAAATACACAACTTCCATCCTCAAACTCCCTATCTCAAATATGTTCCACCAACAAGGATTATGCCTCAACACAAGGACAAACCTGATCCATCTGGGAGATATCAAGGCACATGAAGCTGTTAGCCAACCACTAAAAATCCATGGCTAAAGGAGTATCTTCATCTACTTACATAGCAAGGTTACCAATACTCATCATTTTTTTACTCAAGCCATCCACCTCCATATTTTCTTTCCAAATCCTTCAACAACTCTAGCCATCGATGCTAACTCAAATTCAAATCCTTTTAACCAAAGATATATTAAAGGTTGTGATGATCAATAACACCTCACAATGGACTCCACAAAGATAATGCCACCGTAACTTCAGCACAAACACTACCACTGCTAACTCCAAGTTATGAGTAGGATATTTTATCTCACGGGTCTTCAGATAGCTCAAAGCATAGGCTATCACCTTCTATTTTTGCATCAATAAATAACCAACTCTAACACCTAAAGCATCAGAAGAGATTATAAAACCCTCACCCTCTACCAGCTAGTCCAGAATATCTGCTAAAGTCAACAAAGTATTGAGCTTTTAAAGCTCTCCTTACACTAATCAAACCACAGGAAAACTACATTTTTCTGAGCTAATCTGGTCAAGGGAGTTGCAATAAAAGAAAAATCCTGCATGAACCACTAGTAATACCCGTCCAAACCAATAATGCTATGAATCTCGATTGGTGAAGTAGGCGCTCGACCAATTCCAAACCACCTCAACCTTGGTTGGATCGGATATAATACCATACTTAGACACCACATGACCCAAAAATGCCATGAAACTTAACCAAAGCACAAACTTTTAGAACTTTATATACAACTTCTCATATCTCAATGTTTGAATCATAATCCTTAATTAGTTCACATGGTACTCCTTGCTCTTGGAATACACCAAGATATTGTTGATGAACACAATCACAAAAAGTTTAAGATAAGGTCAAAACACCCTATTTATAACCTATATAAATGTCATTGGGGCATTAGTCAGCCCAAAAGACATCACCAAGACTCATAATGGCCATAACAGGTCATGAAAGTTGTCTTAAAAATGTCTGAAGCTCTAATATTTAACTGATGATACCCTGACCTCAAATCAATTTTCAAAAACACTAAAGCACCTTAAACCTGGTCAAATAAATCATCAATGCATGGTAGAGGATTCTTTTTCTTGATAGTCACCTTCGTCAACTGTCTATAATCGATGCATATACGTATAGACCCATTTTTCTTCTTCAAGAAAAACATTAGAGCGCCCTAAGATGTAATACTAGGACTGATGAACCCCTTACTTAACAAATCTTAAAGAAGGTTCTTTAATTCTTTCAACTTCGCAAGAGCCATCCTATAAGGAGGAATGGAAATGGCCTTAGTGCTTAGATCTATGTTAATACCAGTGCAATATCATAATTAGGAGGAACACACAGAAGATTAGTAGGAAACACATCCTCAAACTTTCTAACCATCCTCACTAACTCAAAAGGAGGTGTATCTACATTAATATCCCAAACATAGGCTAAATAAGAAAGATGCCACTTCTGTACCAGCCTCTGTACCGATATAAAGGAAATTACCCTCTTAGGACACGAACCCTAGGCACCCATCTACTCCAACCTTGAAACATTTATCAAAACTAAAGTACAATCTAAGACAATATGATACAGAGAAAGCCAATCCATACCCAAAATCATATCAAAATCAACCATATTAAGAATAATCAAATCCACCCAGGTGTCATATCCCAAAAAGGTCGCTACGCAGGATCGATAAATTTGATCCACCAATAAGGAATCACCTATTGGGGTAGAAATATGAATAGGAACAGCCATAGACTCACACATTGTCTTGAATTGAGACTACACCTTGGACATAACACGGTGCTTTGAGCCACAGGTTACCCCAAGATAACCCATGGCCATAAAAAATTCTAAGAATGTTGAAGTAATTGAGTAACTAATATGTAAGCTAAATGAATATAAAAATGATTTATCTGAAATCGTTATAAGTCTAAATAATCACTGAAATAAATAGAGTGTCAGACACAAACCATAAAATTGAAGCATCTACTGTCTGTCTGTCTAAAAGTCTTTACTAATTGGTGAGTTGCTAGGACAGGTCCCCAACTAGTACTAAATATTTAAAACTGAAAAGAAATAATAATATAAAATAATCATTAAAACTGGTCCTCAAATGAAGAGAACTCACCAATATCTACTGTTGAGAGGGTACCGAATCGCACTACTCACGAGGTTGGGGCTGAATGTCGAAACCTATAACATAAGACGATACAATAAAAAAGAAAGTATGCAATCAGTACTTTAAATGTATTGAATATGTGAGATATGTAACTATAAAATAAGCAGAGCATGTTATGGAATACTGAAATACTGAACTTAAATGTAATACTAGATGCAAAGTTGAATTATAACACAATGACCCTATAATAAATGCATTAAGCTGGTATGAAAGGAAAAGCTATAAAATCATAGTTTAAAAGTAAATAAAATTAAACTGAGGGTCATGTACCAATACTAAGTTTGAAATTGTGGGAGATCCTGTTATAACTGACATAAACCACGTGAGCTAAACATGGAGTCAGATGTATGCACCCCATTAAAAGGGCCCAATATATCTTTCCAGGCTATAAAGATATAACTGGCATGATCACTAAATTGATGCCCAACTGAGAGGTCTAAAATAACCTATAGTGACATGTAGTTCTAGGATTTGGGTGCGCTAAACCCCAGTCCAACCCGATGCTAAGTACTACTCTTACACTATTTATATTGATAGCTCATAAACTGGTATACTAAAACTGAGTCAAAACATGCTTTATCTTAAAGTATTCTAAAAGTCTAATTAACTGAAATTATGTTGTAGGTTTGTAACCTGAGGCTATTACTTTATTCGTGCTAAAATGAACAATTACTTGTATCGTGTGTTCATAACATGCCAACTTTCTAAAAATAGATCTAATTCATGTAAAAATACTAAATAGTAATTTATAAATTTGCAACATCTTCCAAGATATTAAATCATGGGAAGGATACATAATTGTGCAATAGAAATAATGAGAGAACTGAAATAATAGGGAAATCACGAATTAAATAAAAACGCTAATCTTTGATATTTAAGAAATTGAGAGATTTCTGAGTTATTTGGGATTCAATGAGTGAAACGATACCTATTGATGAAATCCTGCATACCTGGAAGGTGAGTTTTTGCTAAGAACTTAAACTTGGAGCTTTTGGCGAAAAAAAACCCTAACTTGACTTTGGAGAACCTTAAGAATTTCTGATTTCTATTTTCTAAGTGTTGAGAGAGAATGGGGAGAATTAATCGACTAATCCCCTTTAATCCCACAACAAATCTAGCAGACACATATGAAAATGTAAAACGAGGATCAAACAAAACAGTAGGCTTTTGGTCATAAACAAGTATAGTACCTGTGATAACAGTATCAGATGCCTCTACCTTGGGAATACCTGGAAAAGCATAGCATTGGGCCCTATTGCCCGCCTGTGTGCCATCTCTAATAGACTGAGTACCACTTTAATTGGCTTGGTTTCCACCCCTACTTTCCCAGTGACCACTACGTGTACCCTGTAGATGACCTCATTGTCGGGGAATACATATAAAGCTATGTAAACTTGAGAGAATACTCCTTCACACTCATGTTGCCCTATTTAAAATTAATAAACTCCTATACCTTGGCTTACCTTAACTCAAGTGGGAAGAACTTGTCTATAAAAACATCTAGGAATTCATCTCAATCTACTGGACAAGCATCCGCACCCCTCTCTACCTATAACTTCTTACAACAAGTGTGAGCCACTCATTTCAACTGATAACTAGCCAAATCTACACTCTTGACTAGAGTGAAACCCATGATTTTAGTGACTTTCTGAACTTCATTAATAAATTCTTGTGGATCTTCCTTAGCCTTAGAACTATGAAACTCAGGAATATTCATCCGAGTGAAATCCTCGACTCTATCCTTCATCGTACCACTATTTGGGTTGACCTATGCAACAACCTATTAATATCATGGCCTGAGCTAACATCTGGAAAGCAGCACTGAACTCAGTATATGATACTTGTTCATTTAAAGGGTCTGTTGTAGCGAGTGGTGCTAGTTGGATTCCATTCCTTTTACCATTCCTATTACCATTTCTGTTTCTCCTACCATTTGCTCATCCGGGAGGCATATTCTGTAAATGTGTGAAGCACGAGTTAGAATAAGGTTAAATAGAGTTCACACTCTATCTCATGATATGAACATTAAAAAAGTGAAACTATTCCTAAAACATTTCATAGCTTCTCATTCATAAGTGTGACATGCTTCACACCCATAAACAAGACTCTACTTAACGCAGCTTTCAGACACCCTAGGACACTTTAAACCTGGCTCTGATACCAAGTTTGTTATGACCCAAGACTACCCCTAGTCATAACATGGTGCTAGAGTCACAAGTGACCCCAAGCTAATCCATTGCCTAGAATGACACTAGTAATACTAAAGTAAATGGGGAATCACTAAGTAGAAGCTAACAATCTGAATGATATAGAAATAATACCCAAAATAACTCAATACTGATGTCAAAACCATAAACTGAAAACATAGTTTATCTATCTGTCTGAAAGCCTCTAAATAAGATGAGTTACTGGGACCAGCCTTCAGTTAACTCTAATTATCTAAAAACAATATGACTAAATATAAATGTAATCATAAATCTCATTCTCAAAAGATGAGGACTCACCAAACTCTGTTACTGAGATGATACGGGATCGTACTAGCAATAAGTTGGATGCTGAACCTATATTAAAATACCATATAGCACAAAGAACAGTATGATGTCATTACTTTGAATGTACTGAGCATGTGAGATATGGACTACACAATATAAACTGAATATACTATATATAACATGATAAACTAAACATGGAACTGAAAGATGTATATTGATGCAATGACCAAGTAATGGACATGTAACTGAACCATAACATACTGGATAACTAAATACAAGGTCATGCAATGTATGAGTTTTAATTATGGGAGCTACTGTTAACTGACATACCCTAATATGAGCTAATAAAGATCCAACCTGTAACCACAACTGGAAGGTTGCTCTATACCTTACCAAGGGTATGAATACTAACTAACATGGATCTACTAAACTAATTTCTAAAGGACTAAGGTATCAATCCTAGTCTGACAGGTGACCCTTCAGATCCTATGATGGTGTCGTTGTTCTGGGACTTAGGGATTTCTACTAAAGATCTCAGTCTAACTGACGGGTGAACCTTCATCCTTGCATTTGCTCTGTGCTAAGTACTACTCCTAAATAAATATAAACTGATATACTGAATATCTCAACAATATTGATGTTTTAAGACTAAAGGCTTAATAATTTATATGAAAGCATTCTAAATCATATGAACCTGAAGGATTGAGTGTTCAACTAACAATGCATAAGATGCAAAGTCATCAAGTGTTCATAACCTGCCATCTCTGAAGAATGCAACTATTCATGATAAATTCTATAATTTGAATAAACTATGGAATTTCTTAACACAAGTCCAAAATTATGAATTATTCAATATATTGAGGTTTCATGGATTACAAGTACACAAAGATGCTAAACTTCATGGAAAACATGTATTCAAATCTCATTCATGATAAGAAACTAAAGCACAAAAGGAATTTATAATATTCATGAAACCCTAGGCTCAGAAAAATAAATTAAATTGAGGAATTGAGATAACTACGGGACCCAATGGGTGAAAGAAAACCTATTGATGAAACCCCACATATCTGGAGGTTAAAACCTAGGTGAAATCTTTGGATTTGGTTCCTGAAGTTGAAGAACCCTATTTCTAGCCTTGGAGAAGCAAATTGCCTCTTTTCTCTATTTTTTGCTAAGTGTCTCTTGATGTTTTAAGGAATGATGGATTTGGGGTGTTTTAGGCTTATTCTTCAGCCTTAGAAGAATTAAAATGATATATTTTAGGGGTTTAAGTAATTGGAAAAGACTAGAATACCCCTCTGAACTCTTAATTAAAATTTCTACTTCTCACGACAGACGAACCTTCAAACGGTCATTGGATCTACCAATGATTGTTGGTTGGCTCATTGGTTGAGGGCTGATTTTGATGGTTCTCTGGACTCCATCACAAGAGCCAAGGAATAGCTTGTTGGTCCCTCCAACGATCGTTTATGGATTGGTCGTTGGATGTCCAAGACGAACGAACATTGAAACCACGATCCCTACCAACGATCGTTAGTTCTATTAACGGTCGTTGGTTCCTTTCATTGATAGGGAGGTACATTTGTCAACTTTCCAGTTTTGGGGGATGTTTCATGAAGACGAGAACATAGGATGATCATCCTATCTACCAACAATCATTGGTACGATCGTCGTATCTCACTGCTAGACAGTGCTTCACTAAAATGGTTATAACTCTTTGTTCCAAAAATGGATTAACAAGAAATCGGATGCGTTGGAAAGAAGACTCAAAGAAATTTTATTTTTTGGGATCTTGAGCTCCAAAAATCTTCATAGTTTAGGATTTGTACAAATTTGTAGTTGACTTTAGAAAGATTTTTTGCAAGATTTCAATGGGTAAGGAATGTTTCAACTTAACTATGAGCTAGGAGTTATTTATGGTCATAATTCATGCGTAAAACACTTATTATGATACCAAATCATTAATTTTGGTTCTTTATGTACTTGAAATACAGTTCTGATCTTAGCTTGGATTTTTGGGGTATTATAATATCTCCTTCTTAGGCCATTCATCCCCGAATGCTGAGAGGGAAGGGAAAGAGTTGCAATCCCAACACTGAGTTCTTTAAGCTGAATATTGACATGATAACTAAATATTAAACTAAACATAGACTGGACTAGACTCATGAATGTATGCTATGTCTTGGGGGTAACTGAGTGACATGAGACGTAGAGAAGCAACAATGAAGAAATTGTTACCTCAATATGGAATTGAATTCGAAGAGAAAAGATGGGGATACTTGGTCATCAAAGTAGTTTAGCTTCCCAAGTAGCTCTAACAACTAGCTGATTTTTCCAAAGAACCTTTACTGAAGCGACCTCCTTGGTTCTCAATCTACAAACCTGATGGTGAAGAATCTTGATTCGGACCTCCTCATAAGAGAAATTATCTTTCACATCTACACTCTCTAAAAATACAACTGAAGCTGGATAACCAATGCATTTCTTCAACTAGAACACATGAAACACTAGAAGCACTGATGCTAAGTCTATAGGTAATTCTAACTCATGAGCCATATTGCCAATGCGCATTAAGATCTTATACCATATAGAAGGGACTGAGTTTCCCTTTCTTAGCATATCTCTTCACTCCTTTAGTGGGTGAAACTTTCCTGTAAACAAAATGACCAATCGTAAACTCAAGCTTCCTTCTCCTAATGCCTACATAGTACTTTTGGTAACTCTGAGTTGTTTTTAACCTTTCTCTATTAGCTAAACTTTTTCAATAGCCTCGTGGACTGACTCAGGCCCTATGAAGGTAGCTTCGCCAACCTCAAAAGAAACAATAGGAGATCTACACCTTCTATTAGAAAGTGCTTTGAATGGAGCCATCTAAATACTCGAGCGATAGTTATTATTATAGGAAAACTCAATCAAGGGCAAGTGATCATCCCAACTACCCTTGAAATCAATCACACAAGATCTTAACATGTCCTCTATGGTCCGAATGGTGCACTCAACCTGACCATCTATCTATGGATGAAAAGTTGTGCTGAGATAAACTTGGTTACCAACACCCTTCTAAAATATTTTCCAACATTGAGAAGTAAATTGAGTACCCCTATTTAAGATGATGTTCAAAGGGACTCCATGAAATTTCACCAACTCCTTAAGGTAGATTCTAGCATAGTCCTCGACTGAATTTGAAGTGTTAACTAGTAGGAAATATGCTGACTTAGTCATTCGGTCCAAATGACCCATATAGAATTGTCAGCGACTACGAAGCAACCCTGTAATGAAATCCATGTTCACTACTTCCAACTTCAAAGTAGGAATACTAATATCTTGAGTCAAACCACCAGGTCTCTGGTGTTCAACCTTAACCTGCTGATAATTTGGACACTTATCCATAAATTATGTAATATCCTTCTTCATGCCATTCCACCAATAGACTTCTCATAGATCACGGTACATCTTACTGGCTCTTAGGTAAATAGGATACTGAGAATTATAAGCTTCTATTAGCATCCTCTCTCTTAATTCATCAATATTTGGAACACAAAGTCTACCATGACAACGAAGAACACCATCTCCCCCTTGGGAGAAAACCTCAACTTTCTTACTTCGGACAACTTCCTTCAACATAAGAAAAATAGGATCACTATCTTTCTTCTCTTTCACCTCAACTATTAAAGAAGACTCTGAACTCTTCTGACCCAAGATATTACCTTCGACTGAATCAACCAAACCAAACTCTAAATCTAGCAAGCTAGTTAATGTCGCAAACTAACTCATTTTTCTCATCCTCTACATGAGCAACACTTCCTGTAGACAACCTTCTAAGAGAATCATCCACAACATTGTCTTTACCTGGATAGTACAAGTCACCCACATCATAGTCCTTCAATAATTCTAGCCATCTCCTCTGACAAAGATTTAGATCTTTCTAACTGAATACACATTGTAGGCTCTTGTGATATGTGAACCCATCTATATGAACCCCATAAAGATAAGGCCACTAAATCTTTAAGGTAAAAACAAATGTTGCCAACACAAGATCATGAGTAGGGTAATTCTTCTTATGAGGCTTGAGCTATCTAGAGGCATATGTTATAACCTTGCCATGTTGCATCAACATATAACCAAGTTCAACTCTAGAAGCATCACAATAAACCATAAAACCATATGAACCTTCTAGCAAAGTAAAAACTAGAGAAAAGGTTAGTTGAGTTTTCAAATCCTACAAATTCTTCTAGCAAGAATTGGACCTCTAAAACTTGACTTTCTTCTAAGTTAATCTGGACAAAGGAAAACTAATAGATGAAAATCCTTCAACAAACTATTTGTAGTAACTGGATAAACCCAAGAAACTCCTGATATCTGATTGAGATATGGGCCTAGGCCAACTCCTAACTGTTTTGCGTTTTGAGGATCGACCTGAATGCCATCTTAGGAAATAATATGACCAAGGAATGATACTGATTTCCACAAGAATTCACACTTGTTGAACTTGGCCAATAATTAGAGATCATTGAGTGTCTACCAGACGATCCTCAAATGTTCTGTATGTTCATCCTTACTCCAAGAATAAATAAGGATGTCATCAATAAAGACGATGATAAATAAGTCTAAGTACTTCTTGAATACTCTATTCATCAAGTCGCTATACAATGCCGGAGCATTTGTTATTCCAAAATACATAACAACAAATTTGAACTGACCATACCCATTTCTGAAGGATGTCTTTGGAATGTCACATTCTCTGACTCTGAGGTGATGATAGCCAGATCTGAGGTCTATCTAAAGAAGAAACTGGCACCCTAAAACTTGTTGAACAAGTCATCAATTATAGAAATGGGATACTTATTCTTTATTGTGACTTTGTTCAATTGATAGTAGTCAATGCACATTCTGAGAGAACCATCCTTTTCATACATGAAAAGAACTAGAGTACCTCAAGGAGAGATGTTGGGCCTGATAAAACCTTTTTCTAAAACATCTTTCAACTTCACCTTTAGCTCCTTATGCTCAGTTGGAGCTATTCTATAAGAAGGAATTAAAATAGTATGGGTATCTGGAAGGAGATCTATTCTGAAGTTAATTTCCAGCTCAGGAGAAACTCCAAGTAGATCTTCTATAAATACTTTTGGGAATTATTAACCACTGAAACTAATTGAGGAATTGGGGTCTTAGACTTTGAATCCTTAACCCAAACAAGATGATAGATACACCCTTTGGAAATCATTTTTCTAGCCTTAAGGTAAGAGACAAATCAACCTATAGGAACTGAAGTACTAGCCTTCTACTCTATGACTGGATCATTTGGAAATTGAAACTAGACCACCCTATTTTTACAATCAACTGTGGCATAACAAGATTGTAGCCGATCCATGCAAAAAATGACATCAAAATCAGTCATATTTAACTCTACAAGATCAACTGAGGTGACTTTTTGAGAAACTATGACAGGGAAGTTTCTGTATACCCTTCTGGCTATGATGGAATCACAAACTGGAGTAGAGAGAGAGAAAGGTTCAGAGAGGATTTTAGAACTAACCCAAAAGTTTACTACTATATAAGGAGTCACAAAAGAAAGTGTGGCTCCCAGATCTAGCAATGCATAGGCTTTAATATGACATACATGTAACATACCAGTAACTACAACAAGGGAACCCTCCTGATCTTGTCGAATATGATGTGTATAAAATTTATTCCGGTGCTGACCACCACCTGCACTAGATGAGGCACACTGCTGAGTTGGGTGACCTGCTAGAGAGTTAGACTGATTCTGTTAATGAGTATCCCTGCCCATCTGTAAGGCCACTGGGCACTCCCTCAACCTATGTCCTGACTTGACACACACAAAATAGTTACCACTACCATCCATACACTCACATTGGTAGTTCTTACCAGACTTCTTGCAAATTGGATGCCTACTAATGACACTGCCCTAGGACATAGAGCTTGATGCCCTATCCCAATACTAATACATGATCTTAGGCACCGGGGAACTAGTAGAGGATGGGGCAGGAGCTGAAGATTTCTGACATAACTTAGAATAATTACCACATCAGACCTATGCTGAGAAAAGTTAAAACTATCTATTATGGCACCCTCTTATTCTCTATTTCCTTCTCCTTGATATATTCCTATTCAATTTATTGGTCAGTATTCATCAACTTGGAGATGTCCATATCCTTAACCAACATAGCAGCTCTACATTCTTTGACCACATTTTCAGAAACACCTGATACAAACTTACTCATATAGGCCCTGAAATCAACCACCAATATCGGAGCATACTTAGAAAGATTAGTAAACTTGAGAGAATACTCCATCACACTCATGTTTCCCTGTTTCAAATTAATAAACTCCTGAACCTTGGCGTCCCTTAACTCAAGTGGGAAGAACTTATTTAGAAAAGAAACTACGAATTTGTCCCAATCTACTAGACCTGCATCAACACCCCTCTCTTCCTTCCACTGCCTATACCAAGTATGGGCCACTTCTTTCAACTGATTAGCAACTAAATTTACACTCTCAACTGGAGTGACACCCATGATCTCAGTGACTTTCTGAATTTCATCCAAAAATTCCTGCAGATCTTTCTCAGCCTTAGAACCACGAAACTTAGGAGGATTTATCTGAGTGAAATATCAAACTCTAGCCGCCACCGTACCGCCATTTTGGTTAACCTATGCAACATCCTATGGTTTAACTTGGGTGTTCATGACATTATTGTTCCGACCTACCACACACGTGCAGGTAATAAAGTGGTTCTTTCATGCCGAATATCGATCCTATAGGGACTTGGCATTTTGCAGACCATCCAATTTAAGTATTACTATAAAGGTTAAGCGAGTGCAATTTGTAACCAAAGAGAGTTTAAGTTTTATTCTACTAAAAGTAACAATGAACAATAACGGAAATTAAAAGTGTTAGAAATAATAATTAGAAGGATTCCAGGGTTAAGGCATCTTTAATAATCATGCGATGCTATTCAATCAAGTTGGTTAAGCTCTCTATCTTGGTTGCTGATTCATGGGGATAATATCATGATTATGGTCTTTTGATCCTCTAATCATCTATTTAAATTATCCTCTCAACTACATCATTGAGTGGGGATATGGGAACTAATTCAAACGCATTTACATTTCATCTCGTATTTGAGCCAAATGGGGCTAATTAGGTATATTCCTATCCTAACAGCAAATCTTATCTTTAATTCATCCAAACGACAAGAACCCATTCCTTATGTTCCATGATCTAATCTAATGTTACTCCTTTAAGGCTCACAAAAGAAATATAGATGTATTCTAAAGGTCAAAAATCAATAGAATAGTAAGTACAAGAACATAAGAACAACCAAATGTGATATTTAACATTAACCAACTTGAATATACACTAAACAATCATGTTCGTAGCCTCGACCCTAGAAATAGGGTTTTTAGACACTCATAGTCATACAAATAATCACCATTAATGAATTCATAAGTAAAACTAAAAGAAACTAAAAGTTAAAGGAAGAAAAACCCTAGAGTAGATCCATTGATGCCTTCTCCTCTCTCCAATCATGTATTGTTACAAAAATTTCTTATAATTATGGATAATTACTCTTTATATAGTCCTTCAAGTCATCCATAGTCTGTCCCAAACGAAATATAAGCATTGACCACTTTTTCCTCAACTTAAAGCAAGCACAAGACCAAGTTTTAGTCATTTGGGGGGGGGGGGGGGGTTGCATTGCATGGCCCATCGCATGGACAAGGGGGTGCGATGCAAGGACCATAGCACAACCAAACCAGTAGCCTACTTATATAGGGGGTTCATTTCATGGACCCCTCCCATGCTATGGGGGTTGTGGCACATGGCCACCTCTTCATGGTGCAATCTCAGGCAATCTTTGTTCTCTTCTTCTCGTTTACTGTTCCTTGTTTCCCACTTATTATGGCTTGTGTGTTGGCTTAATTTAGATTACATATATAATACAATGGTATCCTAAAAAATCTCATAACAAACATTAGTCCATACAACACCATAAAGCTCATCAAAGTACAGTAGAACAAGCATAGCGTAAGCTAGCCGAACTAGTTTTCTCGTCTAAACTCTATTTGATCATTTTGACTCTTGACTTGTTTCAAATGCACCTTAAACACTCTAAAAATGTAAATTAGCACCTCAATACAAAAATAAACACTTTATACTTCATTACGTACATCAATTTATCCTCAAAACTAAGCTAAACACGCGTAGATAATGGCACTTAGGTGTACAAATACTCCTAAGATCACCACCCCACACTTAAAGCCTTGTTCGTCCTCGAATAACTCTTTACACTAATAACAATCAAGGAAGACTCTAACATCACTAATTGAACTAAGACACTCAAGCTAGAACTACAACGACTATATGAATAGCAAGTCCTACATTAGGCATGTCATATTGCAATTGAAAACACATGAATACTACTTCAAGACTTCCTAGCCTCAAGGATTGACTCTAACAAGTTGGAAAACTCATGCACCTTACTGAACAAAGAGGCCATATAATTCACCTATCCATCATTAAACATGCACCCTTACCACAAGAGAGTTACGAACATTCACTCACAAATATGCAATTTATCACAAAAATGGGTGTAAGAATCAAATTTTGTTCACTCTCAAAACGAATTCACATGTCACATTAGATGAACCATAAGCTTTCCCTTAGTGTATTACTCCACTAATTTATGAATATCAAAGATCAAGATCATGTAGGACCTTACAAGTTGTAATGTAGGCTAAGGAACTAGTAGGAACTATTTTGGTCAAGAATAGTGAATAACTTTCCCAAGAACTTTAATACGTAACACTTCACATTAAACTCATCTCCAACCAAACTATTTTCTACCACTTTTATCTTCCCACCGCTCTTTTATTTTGCCCCATCTCTTTAAGTTAGCTTACACATCTTTAGTAAGTAGTATTTTCTATCAACACATGATTCACTTCTTTTGATCAATTTTTCTTTTCATTAACTTTGCAAACACACCCATATCTATTATTTTTGGACGTCACTTTCACTTTTTCCTTCTTCTTCACTTCTCACTCCTTACAGACCTTAATTCTTAAACTAAAGCACTTAGGAGATTTTGATCTAGTTATGATCAATTGAAAGAAAGGGAATAAGCTACATATGAGACTACCAAGGAATAGGCTAAAGGCTCAACGGGGCTAACTAAGGTCATACAGAAAGGGCAGATAAAGAAGGTATAAAACATGGCTATCAAAGAAATACCTACATCATATCCTAAACTCAGCATTCTTTATTTTTCTTTGCAAACACTTCGGGTAAGTTCTAAACATCAATATGCAAACATGGACTATAACAGAAACCTCAACACACATGGCACATGTTTAAATCAAGACGAATACTGATAGACACTCAACCAATCTATCATAAGAATTAAAATTTAAGCCAAAATAACTCAAGAGCCAGATATAAGATCCTAGGTATCTCACAGAAGTCATTCAATTTTTTACATAATGCCATAGAATTCAACACCACTTGCAGTAAGTAATCATGTGTAGCACCCAGCTAGAGCACCTCTATTTAGTCCTAATAACAAAAAATTTAAAATTACTCCTAAAAATCAAAAAGGCTACTGGCCACCTCAGAAAAGAACCGAAAAGAAAAATCGAGGGGTGGATGAAGTGTGCTTCTACTAAATAAACAAAACAATGAAACTGAAAATAAACAAAAATAAAATCTTTTTGTATTCTTTTTGATTTAGTTAGAAACTTGCAAATAAATCAAAATCAAAATCCTATAGCACACTTCACCCTAACCAAATTGGAAGATTCCCACCCCACACTTGAAATAATACTATGTCCCCAAAGCATAAATAAAATTGAAAACAAGGATTAGGAATACTCCCTGAGGCCTCGAGGCCTAGCTAGCAACATGTCACTTTCTCAAATTCCCATCATGAGGGCTGGAGGACCCCACACTTATGCTTTTATCATGCTCCTTAGCTTAGATTTTGGGTAGTCAAACTTCCCCTTATCTGCAAAACAAACAAACAAAACAAAAACAAGGTGACACTATATGAAAATAACTAACTCTATTACAGCATGGGTTGCCTCCCAAGCACCGCCTAATTTAATGTCGTAGCATGACTCACATCATAACTATCATCCACAGTATATCAATCTCTTCTTCCCTTCCGACCACAACTTTTTTCTCTCCTTTAATTTACCAACAATACCATCAGAATTTGCCCTTTTACTACTTTTCTCACCTCGTGTAGAATCACATGTAGGCTATTCATGCTCAGGCTTACTAACAAAATTTGGCAATTCTATGAGTGAATCTGAAGCGGTAAGTGGGATATTACAATTCACCACCCCACGCCTATTCACTTCTATAGTTGTGATCATGCATAGATCTCTGTGGTGTGAGGGTGTGTTAATTGATTTGTACACTCTAAAAACCACCTTTTCATCATTCAATCTCATCTTGAGCATTCCCTCTCTAACATATATCAAAGCTCCATTAATAGCCAAAATTGGATGCCCCAAAATGATTGGTACCCTATAATCTACCTCATAATCAAGAACAATAAAGTTAGCAGGAATAATGAACTTACCAACCTTAATAAGAACATCTTTAATAATTACTTTAGGGACCACTCTAGTTCTTTCTGCCATAGGTAGCACAACTGATGCGGGCCTTGGCTATCCCAAACCTAATATTTTAAACACAGACACGGGCATCAAGTTTATGGTTTCCCCCAAATCACTCAAAGCTTGAACAATATCTCTTTCACCAATTTGTATAGGGAGGGTGAAACTCCCAGGGTCCTTAAGAGTGTTGGGTATCTTACTCATAACCACAGAACTACATTCCTTAGTAAGTGCTACAATCTCAATATCACCAAGCCTCTTTTTGTTCGCCACCATATCCTTCAAGTACTTAGCATACTTGGACATTCCCTACAAAATATCTAACAAAGGAAGGTTAATGTGAAGTTCTCTGAATATGTCAAAGAATTTTTCAAAATAAGCATCCTATTTGTCTTTCTTAAGCTTTTGAGGGATGGTGGTGGTGGTCTATTTTGTGTTTGCTTAATCGGCTTTTCATTTGGGTATGCAGACTTCCTCTTTTTGTCAGCTTTTGTGATTTCAATTTGCTTTCCGTCTGCTTAGATGTGATCAAATCTGCTTGCACCTCATGATTATTATTTGGAGATACATCAATCAAATCTCTACCACTTCTCAAGGTTATTTCCATAACTTGCTTTGAAACTTGCTCTGTATCACTAGGTAGAACCCCTTGGGGTCTTGTGTTTTATTCCTGAGCTAACTGACCCATCTACATCTCTAAATTCTTTTGAGCCAATTTCTGATTTTTATATGTCTGCAGCCATTTGTTCTTGGTTGGCCAGAATCTCTTTCAAATTCTTTTTTATATTATTGGCCTGTGCTGTTATGAATACCTTGTTGCTACTGAAACTGTAGAGGTTGGGCTTGATTATTACCCCAAGAGTAGTTGGGCTGACTCTGTCAGTTTTGATTGTAGGCATTACCATAGTTCTGATTTCCTTTCTGTGCATTACCCACAAAATTACTGACTCCAAATTTTCTCTACATAAGTCTGCAGAGTGACCACTACTACCATAAATTTCACACCACATCTGAACTTACTGAACTGCATTAACTGGGGCTTGAGGTTGAGCCACACTCAACTTGTTGAACTGAGTTATCATCTAGTTTTGAAAAATGGCCAACTGTACAGCCAATACTGTGACACTATCTACCTTGATCATGCCTGCAAGCTTCTTCACCATACTTCTGGATACATCACCCTAACACTATGGATTACCTTGTGCAATATAGTTGAGGAGAGTATACAACTCATCATAGATTTTCTCCAAATCCTGACCACGTGTTGCTGAATCTAGCAAAATCTTTGTGTTATGGTCAAGACTTTCAAAAAAAGCATGAGCTAATACCTTATTTGTCTGTTGGTGATGTGGAAAATATGTGAGAAGAGATTTGAATCTCTCCCATGCATGATAGAGATTTTCGTCTAGCTTCTGCTTGAAACTTTAGATCTCACTCCTCAACCTTGTAGTTTTGCCAAATGGAACGAATCGAATGAGAAACTTCTTTGCCAAGTCATCCCAAGTTGTGATTGAATTTGAAGTTTCTTCCTTCAACAATTTCTTTGCTTCTCCCAAAAGTGAAAATGTAAAAAGAGTGAGACTTACATAATCTGTGGAGACTCCTGCGGGAATGAATATGTCACTGATCTCTAAAAAATTCTAAAGATGGACCTGTGGATCCTTATGTAAAAAGCCTGTAAACTACCCGCTTGTGTGCAATAATTGCACCATATTTTATTTAGGCTCAAATCTGCCACCTACATTCAGTTTGCGAATGCTGGATGTTACATTAGTTGCGAGTGGGATTGCTAGTTTATGCACTATCCTGCGGGTGGGTTGTTCATCACCCATTGCTACAGGAATGGTCTCGTCCTGTTATACTTAAGGAATGGGCATAAAAGTGTTATTTCTCTCCTCAATTGGTGCAAGCATCGCTCAGGTTTGGGATGTGGTTCAACCAATTCCCTCTCCCTTGCCAGCTTGCTTAAGATTCAAACCTGTACGTACAAATTCAATAGCTAAGACCAAGTTGTTAGCAATTATCAAACAAAATAGTAGAACTAAAAATTAGTGGGTTGGAAATTCTTCAAGTCCCCGACAACGACGCTAAAAAATTATTGCATTCAATCGCAGACACAGGTATATGTGGTCGTGTAAGTAATAAAGTAGCTCTTGTAAGCCGAATTTCAATCCCATAGGGACTTTGTGTTTAGCATACAATCCAATTTAAGTATTACTATCAAGGTTTAATGAGTGCAATTTGCAACCAAAGAGAGTTTAAGTTTTATTATGCTAAAAGAAATAATGTACAATAACAAAAAATTAAAAGTGTTGGAAATAATAATTTGGAGGATTCCAGGGTTAAGGCATCTTGAATAATCATGTGAAGCTATACAATCTCATTGGTTAAGCTATATATGTTGGTTGTTGATTCATGGAGGTTAATATCATGATAATAGTCTTCCGAGCCTCTAATCATCTATTTAAATTATCCTCACAACTACATCATCGAGCGGGTATGTGGGAACTAATTCAAATGCATTTATATGTCATCTCATATTTCAGCCAAACGGGGATAATTAGGTATATTCCTATCCTAACCGCGAATCTTATTTTTAATTCATCCAAAAGACAAGAACCCATTCCTTATGTTCCATTATCTAATCTAATGTTACTCTTTCTAAGCTCACAAAAGAAATATAGATGTATTCTAAAGGTCACGAATCAATAGAATAGTAAGTACAAGAACATAAGAACAACCAAATGTGATTTATAACATTAACCAACTTGAATATATGCTATGCAATCATGTTCATAGCCTCAGCCCTAGAAATAGGGTTTTTATCCACTCATAGTTATACAAATAATCACCATTAATGAATTCATAAGTAACACTACAAAGAAACTAAAAGTTAAAGGAAGAAAAACCCTAGAGTAGAGCCCTTGATGCTTTCTCCTCTCTGCAATCACGTATTGTTCCCAAAAATCCCTTGTAATTGTGGAAAAGTACTATTTAGATAGTCCTTCAATCCATTCATAGGCTTCCCCAAATGAAATATAAGCATTGATCACTTTGCCCTCAACTTAAACCATGCAAAAGACCAAGTTTTAGTCGTTTGGAGGAGGGGGGGGGGAGGTTAAGTCACATAGCCAAGGGGGTGTGACACATGGACCATAGCACAAATAAAATGGTAGCCACCTGATATAGGGGTTGTGGTGCATTCCCCTCCCCCATGCTATGGGGGGTACGATGCATGGCCACCTTCTCAAGGTACGATCTCAGACAATCTTTGTTCTCTTCTTCTTGTCCACTTGTTCCTTGTTTCCCCACTCCTTATGGCTTGTGTGTAGGCTTTTTTTATCTTCCATACCTGCTAAAATGGTCTCCTAAAACATATCATAACAAAAATTAGTCCATACAACACAATAAAGCTCATCAAAGTACACTAGAACAGACATAGCCGAACTAATTTTCTCGTCTACACTTTATTTGATCATTTTGTATCTTGAATTGTTTCAAATGCATCTTAAAAACACTAAACATGTAACTTATAACACAAATACACACTTTATACTTCATTACACACATCAATTTATCCTTAAAACTAAGCTAAATGTCCATAGATAATGACACTTAGGTTTTATAAATATGCCTAAGATCAATGAGCTAGCACCTGGAAAGCAGCCCTGAACTCAGTATGAGCTATCCCTGATGAATGGGGTCTTTAATTCATTCTTGGATTTTTTTTGTTATCATTTTTATTAATGACATATTAGTTTACTCCGAGAGTGAAAAAGAGCATGAAGCTCATTTTCATACAGTGATGGGTTGCTTAAGGAAAAGCTACTATATGCCAAATATTATAAGTGTGACTTATGGCTATCTTCAGTGTCCGTCATAGGGCACATGGTTTCTAAGAAAGGGGTTATGGTAGACCCTCAAAAGGTTGAAGTTATTAAGAATTGGGCTATACCGATAAATGTGATAGAAATTCATAGCTTTGTAAGGTTGGCCAGTTATTATCGTTAGTTTGTTAAAGGGTTTGTTGCCATTACTTAGCATATGAACTGCATTACTCAGAAGGAAGTTATATTTATGTAGGATGACAATGAGGAGATCTTCCAAAAGCTTAAAACTTTGTTGACTTCAGCCTCAATATTAACCTTATCCGTTGAAGGTAAGGATTTCATTGTGTACGGTTAGATTTAGGTGTTGTTTTGATGCAGGATCAGAACGTGATTGCTAATGCTTCAATACAACGAAATCCTTATGAGAAAAACCACCCTACTCATGACTTGGAACTGTCGCCTGTGGTCTTTGCTTTACAGATTTGGATACATTATCTCTATGGGGTGAAGTGTGGAGTGTTCGATAAATACCACGGCCTATAACATGTAATCTCTCAGAGAGAATCTAAACCTAAAATTAAGAAGATGGATGGAGTTGATCAAAAACTATAATATCTTAATTCTATATTCCCTGGGTAAGGCTAATACGGTGGCGGACACATTGAGCTAGAAATCAGTGAGCATGGAAAGTTTAGCATGGCTGGAAGTGTAAAAGTGCCCATAGGCAAGAGACGGATAGTCTTTGGCTAATAGTTTTTAGATATTGTAGGAGACTAGTGAAGGATGGGTACTAGCGCACATTGAATTTAGGTCCATATTCTTTGACCAAATCAAAAGAAGGCAGTTTAAGGACAAAAAACTGAGCAACCTTCGGGAAAAGGTGCTTCAAGGTGAGGCTAGAGAGGCCATCCTTAATGATGAAGGAGTGTTAAGTATTTGGGGGTGCTTATGTGTACCTCGGACAGGCAATTTGATTTTGACTATTCTTACAGAGGCTCATAACTATTCGTATGCTATACATCTGGATGACAACAAGATGTATAGACACTAGAGGTAAGATTATTGGTGGATAAGAAAGAAGCATGTCATTGTAGATTTTATGACCAAGTGTCAAAATTGCCAGCAGGTTGGTCTTTGTGGAAATGGGAAAAGATAACCATGGACTTTGTGTTTAGTCTTCCTAAGACATTAATAAAGTAAGAATATATATGGGCCATTGTTGATCGGTTGAATAAGTCGGTTCACTTTATCCCTATAAGAGTGGATTATAATGTGGCTAAGTTGGCACAAATTTATGTGAAAAAGATTGGAAGGCTGCATAGAGTACCTATTTCAATTGTGTTAGACAGATGTACTCAGTTCGCCTCCAACTTTAGAAAGAGATTTCAATCGGAGTTGGGTTCTAGATCAAACTTATGTACAGCTTTCCACCCATAGATCGATGGTCAGTCAGAGCAAACTATTTAATTTCTTGAAGACATGCTTCGAGGTTGTGTTATGGACTTTAGAGGTCAGTGGTAACAATAATTACCTTTGTGTAAATATGCCTACAAAAATATCTACCACTCTAGTATTGACATGGCTCCTTTTGAAGCCTTATATGGTAGAATATGTAGGTCTCTAATTGGGTGGTTTGGTATATTTAAAGTGAGGCCTTGGGGCACTGACATGCTCAAAGATTCAATGGAAAAGGTGAGGTTTATACAGGAAAAGCTCATAGTATCTCATAGCTAAAAAAGAGAGTACATGAACAACGAGGTAAGAGATGTGATAATTCAAAAGGGTGAAAAGGTACTCTTGAAAGTGGCACCCATGAAGGGTGTAATTCATTTTGGAAAGAAGGGCAAATTGAGTCCAAGATTAATTAGAGCCTTTGAGGTATTGAAGGGAGTGGGGTCAGTAGAATACATGCTGGCCTTTCCTCCTAGCACGTCTGGTGTCCACCCAATATTTCATGTGTCCATATTAAAAAAGTATCATTGGGATGGTGATTACATCATTCGTTAGGACCCTGAGTTGTTTGATAAAGAGTTGTCGTATGAAGAGGAACCAATTACCATATTGGATAGGGGTGTGAGGAAGTTGAGAACTAGGATCATCCCATAAGTGAAGGTTCAATGGAGGAACCATACTATTGATAAAGCAACTTGGGATACCGAACTGGACATGCACAAGTGATATCCACACTTGTTTATTGACTTAGGTATTCTTTTGTTTCCCTTGCTTAGCTATGTTATTTTGTGATAGTTTTCATTTGGGGATGAACGAGTGGTAAACTGATATCTAATGTAATGACCCAAATCGTTGTTCACTGTAATAGAAGGCAAAACTTTTGTCCAGTCCTTTCTTAGACAATTTTTAAGAAATTCGGGGCTAGCCTAGTGCTGGACAACTTTTGAAGGTGTACTATTCTAAGGAAATATAGTTCAAATGAAAGCATTTTTAGGGACGTTTGACTTGATTTTTAGATAAATGATGAGTTTAGGAAGTCGTAGCAACTTTTGGCACGTAAAATGTTGTTATAGAACTCCGGTTATAGAGTTTAACATGGAAGAGTTGGTTTGCGATGTTATATTTTGAGAAATGTGTTGAAAAATTAGCAAAATTAGATAGGGCCCCAAGATTCTACCTCAGGACCACTGCAGTGAAAAAGGGAATTGCTGCAGTAGTACCATTGTAGCAGAAAAAGTATCATTGTAGTGGTAGCCTATTATAGTCGTGAAACGCTATAGCGGTACCAGTGCATCCATAAATTAACTACTGTAGAGGCAACACACAGTGTATTTTTTACAGTTTTTAAATTAGAAACACATTTTCATTCCCCACTTACTGAAAAATGAACCAAGGCAATAGGGAAGGTGATTTTTTGCAAGGTTTTAGAGGTTTTAATTTTTGGAAGTAAGTTTCTTACATTCTAAACTTCAATTTACTCTTAGAATCCTTGGAAATCATTAGAAAACTTAATCATGGTGAAAATTGGAGTTCAACCCTAATTCATGAACTTGATGCAATTTGGTGGTAATGAGTATAAAATCCATAGATAATAATTCTAGGGTATTAGAAAACACTAATGAGAGTAGAATCATAGTTGTTCATGCTAAATAAAGTAGGTTTCATGAGGTTAAAGTAGTAGAAAATACTAAGGTGATGAATTAAGGCAATTTATAGTTAAAATGGTTGTTATTAATCCCTAGTGGTTAAAGATGGATGAATTTATTGAAATGGGTATGTAATCTTATTGTTATAGATCAAGCACAAGTTAAAAGGGACAGAAAAAGCAAGCTTGTGGCCTAAAGGTGACTTTGAGCTAGAAATCGAGGTAGGTTACAGTTTATTGTAGCAATTAGACTTGCTTGACTTTTTGCTTATATATGAATTGAGTAATTGTGATTGCTTTTAAGCACTACTTATGATTATTGACTGCATTGCATATACATAAATATTGATTTTGTTGAAATGATGGTGGTGATGATGATGATGATGTACAAATCATGATGTTCATGATGATGATGATATTGATCAGTTGATGATGATTTTATTAAAATCCTGATGTTCATGATGATGTTGATAAGATTGAGAAGAGAAAGAGATGACGCACACATCTTACATTCATACATTCATTCACGTGCATTGAATGTTGGTTATAATCATATGTTGTAATACAATGTTTTGTTGAAAATATCCTAGTGTCAACATATGTAATGTGAGCCTGTAATTCCTCTAACATGAAGTGTCATAAATAAGTTGATGTCTCTAATTATGGGTTCTGTGATGATCGTTGTTGCACTTATTTGGTTTACTTATTTGTATTGTGTTGAATTTAGTTGTCTTATGATTCCTATCAGTATTTGTTGATTTACTGATGCTACCTGTGCTTTTCTTTTTATTGCGTGCAGAGTATGTTCTAGAATTTGAGATGAGACATTGGTTCTAGCAAACAATTCCAAATTTTGATTTGAGGGTGACCACCATGATCAAGTAGCCTTTGGATCTTCATATTATTGTTCATGTCCCTTACTTTTGGACTAAGACACTCCTTGTTTGTTTTTATGTTTGGACAATCTTTAGTTATAGACTTGAGTATTTCATAAATGTTCTTGTACAGTGACTTCAGGTCTTGGGGATGTAATAATAGAGGTTTCTACACTCTATTAGTAATTTGATAATTTCGTTGTTTGACATTATGATTTATCGATTGGATAAAGACATTTTAGAACTTGTTAATAATGAAGTTAGTATAAAGTGAATTTGATTATAACTCTTGGATAGCGAGGGTTGGGTTAAGTATTATTCTTCCACCATAGTTTAGGGTCGGTGCCAATCATGAACGTTTAGGTCATGACAAGTTTATCATGGTAAAAAATCATACTGAAATACAATCAGTAAGTATGGTTTCAACTCAACTTTATGCTAGGATTTTGTATGACCTTAATTTCATATCTAATGTACTCCACCACTTAGGAAATGATTTTAACACCTATGAACAATTAAAATTCTTACGCTTTTACCCATATTTTAGTAACAATATAACAGGTTGTCACAGTACAGACTTGGTAAATAAATTAGTCATATAATCACTCGAACGAATTTATTGCACGATGAGATCACCATTTTTTTTTAAATTCATGTGTGTAGAAAAGTTTTGGTAAATGTGTTTCATCCTTTTGTGGATCCTCCCTTTAGTTTGGTCATGGATGCTACATTTTATTCATATAAGGTTGTGGGTATTTTATCATTTCAAACCATATTTTTCTTGAATAAGATATATATGTATCATTGACCTCAGTCACACACATTCTCGACTTGCTTCATTAATATCACTTATCTCACAATAATTAGAATGTCATGAAAAACAATATGGTATGAAATTAACCTTCCATGACAACAGACAATATGTATATATCAAACCCATAGTTCGATCATATGAATATCCTGTATATTCAAAAACTTGACAATATTTATTAGGAAGAATACATTCATACGGGGTCTTTCATTTGCAATAAGAAAGTGATCATATTTCAGTATCTCCCTGAGGAATAAAACTATATCAGGCTTAGAGTCATAACATGATGCATAAATGTATCAATTCAGAAGATATAATACTTCAAAATCAATAAAATTTTGCAAGTTTCTCATTTCAGCAGATAATCTATCACTTTTTGAAACTCTCTAAGTTTTTCAACTCAAATCATCATCTTGCATAATACAAATACAATTCTATTACATCAACCTTAATTGATTTAGTTCACATGATGGTTATAAATATTTTTCCCAAAACTTGTATATGCTTAAGGAATTCTGAATCTTTAGAAATTTTCATAAAAATTTTATCAAGTGACAACATCAAGTATCAAATGCATGACATAGTTTAGCGTGTGTATTTCAAGTCAATTAACCTTTACACTTAACAAGATGAATCATTACACTAGATAAACATTTCTACGTCATCATGTTTAAATAAACATAGAATTCATATCCTCATAATCTTTTTCAAGTAGGTTAAAGTACTTAGTGATTCTTGAATGCTAATGCATGTAGTGTTCTTCTCTTTACTTTTATTTCTTTTTAAAGATTGCAAACATAAGAGCTTTTGTTAACTCTTCAATTGCTTGATATAAGAGGAAGAGAATAGGAAAAAAGATTAATAATAGAGATTTGAGGCTACCAACCCTCATTAATAGCTTGAGCCTTAATAGTAAAGATAATCAGATACCAATGGCGAGGGTTAAGATTCAAACACTCAAAGATCGAGAGATTTTTGAGAATAATATTAATCTAATTAGGGTTGAAAAATGTTTAGGTGAACCATTCTTACCAGTTTTACATGCTAAGCATCGGCATAGATCATTAGTATGCTACACTAACTAAGTTATGAAATCATGGGAGACACAGTCCAAGTACATTCTCATTGTTTGATTATAAAGAAAATTCTTAGTACTTTGTTACTTGTTTATTGAATTTCACAAACTGTTACTTGTTACTTTGTAACCCCTCCTTCTAAAATAACTAACTACTTGTTTAAATAATTTTATTGACCTAGTTTCTAGCTCAACGACCGCATTATACATCATTGCGAGGTGTAATTTGGGAGATATCATGTGCGCCACACATACTATATATATATATATATATATGTGTGTGTGTGTGTGTGTGTGTGTGTGTGTGTGTGTGTGTGTTATTTAGATCAGAGTACATGTTGCACAGTATATAGACCTCGTGAGTCCCTTCTAGATCCCAACCTAAAAGTCATATGCTCGTCGGGTGTACATACAACATAAGCATAGAATTTATTCATTCATTTATGCTTCCAGTAGAATTCAGTGTATGTGTTATTTTTATGCTACTGACTGATAATTCTAAATAGTTGTTATCTAATTTTATTAGGTCAAGGCACTCTTGACAGTGACGTGATATCTATATGAATGTGATGGTCCATTTATATTGTTATATTAGGGTGGCTTTCTTGACTGAAGATTTATTGTTGTATTTGGATGGTTGGTGTTGATTTTCTTGCCACCGCTTTGAATTAGAATTGATTGATAATACTGATGAGTACAAGTGGTTATGTACTCAACCTTTCTTTTTTTTAGTACCTTACATGCATATTTTGAGTTGGCAATCCCTAGGCATTGATTATGATTTAGAGTGATAGTATTCTCGGAGATTCGAGGTAGTTGTTGTTGATCTCAAAGACTACTAAAATATCCTATATCTTATCTTTATTCGTTTTTCTATATTTTTAGAAACTTGAGACTTTTTCTACTCTATGCTAGATAATTCTACTTGTGACCACCAGCTTTGGATTATCTTTGTTCTAATTATTTATCCCTATCTATCTATGTAGAGACTTTTTGGGTTCTATTGTAGCTTTATTTTCTCTTCCTCTTAACTGTTGGATTCATATCTCCGGTGGGTTTAAGGATTACCTATCATGGTGGGAGTAATAGGTGCAATCACAATCCATGTTTTGGTTCGTGAAATTGAGTTTCCCTAAAGCGTAGAGTTTATAGCATGCATTAAGCATGGTAGACCAATTGGTTCCAAATGAAATAATCCTTGAAATGGAAATGGAGCATATTATCACAATAAGGAGACAATGTTCTCTTGAAGAGCATAAGACATAATACTTCATGAAAGCTAATGAGAGGTTTAGGTACCTTAAAAAATGGAAGTGAAGAGATCTAAATATTTTATGTCCCATTACGAACTAATACAAATCATATATCGTTGATGATATCTTTAATACAATGTAGCGCAATATTGGTTAATTCAGCATAGTTCCCACAACCCTAGTTATGGGATTTAACTACTCATGTTTGTAAGAATAAAACCAAAATTTATGATAGAAAACATGATTATGAACTTACGAGATTAATAGATGAATTCCGGAATCTTGAATTATGAAAACAAAGTCAATAATCAAGAATCAATATATGTTATTGCTCAAAAACTAAACAATGTTATGTTTTCAAGTAACACAAAACATAACAATATTGTAATAACATGTAAATTGTCAATAAAACCATAAGGAAAGTATTTATAGACAAAACTGTCACGACCCGAAATCCCATTCGGGCAGGACTGGCACCCGAAGCCGATATGGACCGAGAGAACCAATCTTTGCTCATGAACATTCGTATGTGTAATCTTGTGTGAATCTTATCATGCGACTATGCGGAAGTCATGGAAATGGAACATATGCTATATAAATACATCTTTATGAAACTTGGCCGTTGGGGCCATTAAGTCAAAATGGACATTCGTCTCTTACATCCACGTACCCACATATGTCTACAAAAGCCTCTACCAGATGTATCAACTTAAAGTCAGGATAAGTCCCTGTTTTATACTATATTTACAATATCAACACAAATATACAACTATGACCCAGAAAGCTCCGAACCAAGTGGAGCTCACCAAAACTCTGCAAAGGATCCACAGTCTACTGAGGAGATCTACTAATGCCTGCACCTGCAACATGTAAAGTAAGTTCCCCCGAGGGGGTCAGTACGAAAAATGTACTGAGTATGTAAGGCTCATAAGAAATAACAACATACATGAGAATGTCAATCGAATAAAATATGAGAGAATAGTCAATACGGATAAACCATCATCTTATACTTTTATAATTACTCTTCTTCAAGAGAAACTTACCTTCACTCAAGAGACTTTCCCTTAATAGATTCTTCTATATGCAAGAGATTCTTTTTAGCTTCCATGTTCCTTACAACTATTGTTCATCTACTTTGTTAGTAGGTTGTAAAAGAATAACACTCACCCACATACATCCACTCTAGTGGTGGGTAGTAATAACATAACATACATCTACTCTATTAACGTACGTCCACACTATTTGTGGTTTTAACCTACATCCACGCTATTGGTGGGGCAACATACATCCACTCTCATGGTGGGGAAACATACATCCACTCTCATGGTGGGGAAACATGCATCCACTCTCATGGTGGGGTAACATACATCCACTCTCATGGTGGGGTAACGTACATCCATTTTGGGGTAACATACATCCACTCTCATGGTGGGGTAACGTACATCCACTCTCATAGTGGGGCAATATACGTCCACTCTCATGGTGGGGTAACGAGTGGGTGGGGTAACATACATCCACTCTCACGGTGGGGCAACATACATGGGAGTGATTAATATATTAACTTATGAGAGATTGATACATTAAGGATCATGACACTATTTGAAACACACAAATATACTTTACCTCACATTTATACTTTATGAGATTAACACCTTAACTTGTGAGGGATAGACGTATTAGCTCGCACTTTACCTCCTTCACTAATCCCATGAGATCTTATATAAGTAAGTATATGATATCGGGCCTCCACCTTGGGGGGGCTATACTAAATAACATAGCATAATATTTGGGATTTTCCATATTAAACTTATAACCTTTAGAATGTGATCCATACTCAATGAAACATATAGCAACCATGCGCATTACCTCTTTACAATCTTATATCCTCTACTTAGTTATGAGAATGACACGCTAAAGATCATGGCATTAAAGCTCATACATATATACACCTCTCACTTCACAACCTTACTTCATGAGATTGACATCTTCACTTATGAGGAATAATTATACTAACTTGCACATCGCCTCTCTTATTACTCTTATGAGATTGGTACTAACATAATCATAATATTATTAGACTTTGGAACATGACATGATTGGAAAACACTTTTCAAGAATAAATAGATTCTTTTAGAACTTGCAACGTTATGACATCTTTGGAACTTCAATCAATAAACAAGAGATAAATGAACCATATGTCATCAAAGAATAGGACACATATGAATACAATATACGTCACCCTGAATTGATATACTTCAAGCCTCTCGGAATTGAAACAAGTCCAATGTCAATGTGAACAACATGTTGCAGAAGGATATGGAAAAAGGAACCTTACATACCTTGTATTCTCAATACGAATATACAATCTTAGACGTGCATACAATAGTCCCGCTCCTTCCTTATGTTTCACTCTACATCACAAGCACATAACAGAACCAACATTAACCACCAACTACCTTACAATGGCATACAATAACAATGAGTTATATGTTTGGCTTTAACATCTCATCTCCCCTTTGACAATACCATTTATGAAATTATTATACCAATAATCCCACAATATTCCATAAATTGAACAATACATGATAACCAAGAGCATGTCACACCAAGTTCATACTTTCCACTCTCCATCATCACAACATCACAATTATGCCATCAATTTACTTCAATACACCCCATAACAACAAATTGGCCAAAATCCCATAATTTACACTTATAGAAAAATAATAAGTTTAGGACCATAATAACACCATACATGTTGTTATTTCATCCATACCATGCTCTTTCATCAAAACCATAAGTCATAATTCAAGTTACAATCCCATGGATAACACATCTTTTTAACCAACAACCAAAAGTGCCATGTCCAACCCTTCCAAGCATAAACAACATGACTTACATAATATTTCATGCTTATAGTAAGCTAAAGTACAATAATAATCACTTACCCAAGCTTGGAAGAGGATGATCTTGTCCAAAAATGCCTTAGGGTTTGAAGAGCTTGAGAAAGGTCTTGTGGAAATGTTGTAGAAATGTCTAGAATGGCATGTGCCCCTTTGAGATTAAAAATCTGATATTTTGGACACCTTTTATAACCTCATAAATTCATCCTTAGCCATTAATTCCAACATTGACAAGTCAAGGCAAGAATGGGTCATTTTGACCCATTGGGCCTTTCATGTTTTGTTTATTTTGGTCTCAAATTAGGCCCAATAGCCCATATCATCTTAACTCACTAACATCAATGTGTAATATATTATATAGGCATTAAAATGATATTCCCACTCACTAAATTTATATTTGTAGCCTCAATTCCAAAAACAAGCAATTCTAGCCACGTGTGGCTTATTTTGACTACAGGGGTAAAATCATCATTTTGATGCCAAATCTGTTCTCGAGTAATTTTATCATACCAATATAATATTTCACTCATTTCATGTATATTCTCATGGTTGTATAAGAATCATGGCAAAAATCGGCTCAATACGTCCCCGGGCACCCTTGGGACTTAGAAAATTCCAACTTTCGAAAAACTGAAAAATCTATCCTAGCACGCCCTTGGGCGATCTAGGTTGCTACCTCTGGGCACAAAAATTTGGCCCAGAGTGGCCTGGAAGGCCCTCTGGCGCGCCCCTCCTTAATGTTTTTCAAAAATTTATTTTTTTGACCTTTCTTCGCGGGTTTGGTTAGATACTTCAAGTCCTATTCTTTAACTTACTTCTTACCCTTAATATCCTGTGTTTGGAGGTCATCTTAGCCTCATTTTGAACCCCACAAATGCTCTATGAAAATTCCAAAACACCTCCTACGCAAGTTTAATCACATGTACAAGGCCAAATTTTAATTTTCTCATCACTAACATTACAAATTACATACTTATGGCATCTCGACACCTAAGTAACCATTGTTCATCATTGTCACATTGGGTTGGGAAGGTACGGAGTGTTACATTCTCCCCCCCCCCCTCCCCCGCTTAGAAACATTCATCCTCGAATGTTAACGATGTCACTTCAATTACAACAAATGCATCTCAATAATAGCATACGTAGACATAGACACTTAATAGTCATAGATACTTACTTAGTATCAGTCCACTTCCACATTTTGAACCTTTTCTTCTATTTGAAACAAATATGGGTACGTCGATTTTATCAAAAAAAAATTCAACTTCCCATGCCATCTCCTTGACTTGTTGATTTTCCTCGAAGAACTTTTTCAGAAAGTACGTCTTTATTTATTAACCTTCACGCTTAGCGCTTTAGAACAGCCATAGCTGTCTTTTCCTAGAGAGATTCCCCGAACATTGTATATTTCCAATGGGAACAATATGAAAGGAAACTCTTATGTACCTCCGGCAAATTTCACATCCTTTCTTTCCAAAACCCCTTACTTCGTTCATTGGTGACACTTTTAAGAGTACGTACTCATATAGACTTACAAACATCTACGATACTATTTCGATATATGTCTAGAATTCTAATAAATTTACCAACAGGTGGAGATAGTTCAATCGACTTAACTCATGACCCCGGTGTCTCATTAGCTTTTATAGTAATCAATGAAGTAATATACGATAGGGTATATGTATTTTTTGCACATATGGATAAGATACCTGTATCTCCATCAGGAGATGCCTCCATATCCGGACGGTCCACTAAAGCATAGGTGCGATTCTGAGTTCCACTGGAACTGGCTGCTCCTCTGGCACCTCTACCGCGACCAGCAGACTGTACACCAGCTGCCGATGCCACATCGGCTGATCCTGTGGGTCGTGTCATACTACCCGTAGGCCTCTGTGGGCATTCTCTCATCATGTGTCCTGGCCTACTACATACAAAGCAAACATTTGTATCAAATCGGAATTCGCTTGCATGAAATCTCCCATAGCGCGGGCACAACTGACGAGACAATCTTGTTGCCTGTGATATATGAATCCCACTACTATGTTCAGATCGGCCACCTCTAGACCCTCAGAATTGAGAATGAGCACCTGCTGGGGAATAAGAGGATGAGGGTCTAGGCGGTAACATTCGAGATCCAGCTTCTCCTAGGGACACCACAGGCTGCTCCATAGGTCTCGCCCTTTTTTTATGGACCTTCCTCAGCTTTCTGTGTCCTCTTTCTTTGCCTTTGATCCTCCATTTTCTACGCAAAGGCATGTATTCTAGCTATGTCCATATCTCGATTTAAGGCCGTAATAGTAAAGTCTCGTACCAAATAAGGCTCCAATCTGTCCACATATCGATGGACTCTATCTTCCATGGTGGCTACCACATTTGGAGCATATCTATCCAAAGAATTAAACTGTAAACTGTATTCTCTAACACTCATATTTCCTTCACGCAAATTTAGAAATTGGTCTACACGTGCCTCCCGAATCTCATACGGGAGGTAATGATCAAAAAATGTCATTCTAAATTCTTCCCAACCAGTCGGGAGTGTATCAATACCTCTTGATCTTTTCCAGTCCTCATACCATAAAATAGCCTCGCCCTTCAGTCTATAAGCTGCTAGCTCAACCGTTTCTATACCTGTTACGTGCATCACCTCTAGTGCTTTTTGAACTTGGTCCACAAAATCCTGTGGATCTGCTTTCGGATCGGACCCTGTGAATATGGGAGGGTCCAATTTTAGGAAGTCATGTGTACGCCGACTAGCTGCTCTAGCCGCGTCCTCTTCATTTACCATTGGACTAGTTCGTCCTTGTGCTTGGGCAGCTACTAACTGAGTTAACATATGTACTGCAATTCTCAGGTCCTGATCTGTGGCATTCATTGGCGGTGCTGCGGGTACTTCTCTACCCCTTGGCTCTTCCGGAGCTGAAAAGGCAGGTGAAGACCGCGATGCAATTTCAGCGTTAGCTCCACCTTGACTAACTTGGTCAGGTGGTAATCTACTCATTCCTTCTTCAGCAGTCATATCTACCTGCTTCCCTTTACCTCTACCTCTTCTCGTGATTGGCATCTTAACTATACCAAAGAAAAAACAATCACCATGGTCAGATCAATTCAACTTA
The DNA here is from genome assembly GCA_031232105.1 of Capsicum rhomboideum. Taxonomy (NCBI): domain Eukaryota; kingdom Viridiplantae; phylum Streptophyta; class Magnoliopsida; order Solanales; family Solanaceae; genus Capsicum; species Capsicum rhomboideum. The sequence continues at coordinate 126,975,470 of CP124714.1, forward strand.
CAACACTGGCTCTATTACACGATCTAGAAGTGAAGAAAAGAAACAACATCCTAAATGTCCCGTAGCCTCCTACTTATAAATGTGGCGCGCAACACATCCATAAGAAAGACTCTACGCAGACACGGCTTTGTAGACACCCTTAGAACGACTTGCTTTGATACCACTTTTTTCACGACCCAAAATCCCATTCGGGCCGGACTGGCACCCAAAGCCAATATGGCCCGAGAGAACCAATCTTTGCTCATGAACATTCGTATGCGTAATCTTGTGTATCTTATCATGCGACTATGCGGAAGTCATGGACATGGAACATATGCTAGATAAATACATCTTTATTAAACTTGGCCGTTGGGGCCATTAAGTCAAAACGGACATTCGTTTCTTACATCCACGTACCCATATATGTCTACAAAAGCCTCTACCAGATGTATCAACTTAAAGTCGGGACAAGTCCCCGCTTTATACTATATTTACAATATCAACATAAATATACAACTATGACCCAGAAAGCTCCAAACAAAGTGGAGCTCACCAAAACTCTGCAAAGGATCCACAGTCTACTGAGGAGATCTACTAATGCCTGCACCTACAACATGTAAAGTAAGTTCCCCCGAGGGGGTCAGTATGAAAAATGTACTGAGTATGTAAGGCTCATAAGAAATAACAACATACATGAGAATGTCAATCGAATAAAATATGAGAGAATAGTCAATACGGATAAACCATCATCTTATACTTTTATAATTACTCTTCTTAAAGGGAAACTTACCTTCACTCAAGAGACTTTCCCTTAATAGATTCTTCTATATGCAAGAGATTCTTTTTAGCTTCCATGTTCCTTACCACTATTGTTCATCTACTTGGTTAGTAGGTTGTAAAAGAATAACACTCACCCACATACATCCACTCTAGTGGTGGGGAGTAATAATATAACATACATCTACTCTATTAACGTACGTCCACTCTATTGGTGGTTTTAACCTACATCCACTCTATTGGTGGGGTAACATACATCCACTCTCATGGTGGGGAAACATACATCCACTCTCATGGTGGGGCAACATACATCCACTCTCATGGTGGGGTAACATACATCCACTCTCATGGTGGGGTAACATACATCCACTCTCATGGTGGGGCAACATACATCCACTCTCATGGTGGGGTAACGTACATCCACTCTCATGGTGGGGCAACATACATCCACTCTCATGGTGGGGTAACGTACATCCACTCTCATGGTGGGGCAACATACATGGGAGAGATTAATATATTAACTTATGAGAGATTGATACATTAAGGATCATGACACTATTTGAAACACACAAATATACTTTACCTCAATCTTATATTTCATGAGATTAACACCTTAACTTGTGAGGGATAGACGTATTAGCTCGCACTTTACCTCCTTCACTAATCCCATGAGATCTTATATAAGTAAGTATATGATATCGGGCCTCCACCTTGGGGGGGCTATACTAAATAACATAGCATAATATTTGGGATTTTCCATATTAAACTTATAACCTTTAGAATGTGATCCATACTCAATGAAACATATAGCAACCATGCGCATTACCTCTTTACAATCTTATATCCTCTACTTAGTTATGAGAATGACACGCTAAAGATCATGGCATTAAAGCTCATACATATATACACCTCTCACTTCACAACCTTACTTCATGAGATTGGCATCTTCACATATAAGGAATAATTATACTAACTTGCACATCGCCTCTCTTATTAGTCTTATGAGATTGGTACTAACATAATCATAATATTATTAGACTTTGGAACATGACATGATTGGAAAACACTTTTCAAGAATAAATAGATTCTTTTAGAACTTGCAACGTTATGACATCTTTGGAACTTCAATCAATAAACAAGAGATAAATGAACCATATGTCATCTAAGAATAGGACACATATGAATACAATATACGTCACCCTGAATTGATATACTTCAAGCCTCTCGGAATTGAAACAAGTCCAATGTCAATGTGAACAACATGTTGCAGAAGGATATGGAAAAAGGAACCTTACATACCTTGTATTCTCAATACGAATATACAATCTTAGACGTGCATACAATAGTCCTTCCTTATGTTTCACTCTACATCACAAGAACAAAACATAACCAACATTATCCACCAACTACCTTACAATGGCATACAATAACAATGAGTTATATGTTTGGCTTTAACATCTCATCTCCCCTTTGACAATACCATTTATGAAATTATTATACCAATAATCCCACAATATTCCATAAATTGAACAATACATGATAACCAAGAACATGTCACACCAAGTTCATACTTTCCACTCTCCATCATCACAACATCACAATTATGCCATCAATTTACTTCAATACACCCCATAACAACAAATTGGCCAAAATCCCATAATTTACACTTATAGAAAAAATAATAAGTTTAGGACCATAATAACACCATACATGTTGTTATTTCATCCATACCATGCTCTTTCATCAAAACCACAAGTCATAATTCAAGTTACAATCCTATGGATAACACATCTTTTTAACCAACAACCAAAAGTGCCATGTCCAACCCTTCCAAGCATAAACAACATGACTTACATAATATTTCATGCTTATAGTAAGCTAAAGTACAATAATAATCACTTACCCAAGCTTGGAAGAGGATGATCTTGTCCAAAAATGCCTTAGGGTTTGAAGAGCTTGAGAAAGGTCTTGTGGAAATGTTGTAGAAATGTCTAGAATGGCATGTGCCCCTTTGAGATTAAAAATCTAATTTTTTGTCCAACTTTTATAACCTCATAAAGTCATCCTTAGCCATTAATTCCAACATTGACAAGTCAAGGCAAGAATGGGTCATTTTGACCCATTGGGCCTTTCATGTTTTGTTTATTTTGGTCTCAAATTAGGCCCAATAGCCCATATCATCTTAACTCAATAACATCAATGTGTAATCCATTATATACTCATTATAACAATACTCCCACTCACGAAATTTATATTTGTAGCCTTAATTCCAAAAACAAGCAATTCTAGCCACATATGGCTTATTTTGACTACAGGGGTAAAATCGTCATTTTGATGTCAAATCTGTTCTCGAGTAATTTTATCATACCAATATAATATTTCACTCATTTCGTTTATATTCTCATGGTTGTAGAAGAATCATGGCAAAAATCGGCTCAATACGTCCCCGGGCACCCTTGGGACTTAGAAAATTCCAACTTTCGAAAAACTGAAAAATCTATCCTAGCACGCCCTTGGGCGATCTAGGTTGCTGCCTATGGGCACAAAAATTTGGACCAGAGCGGCCTGTCACTCCCTCTGGTGCGCCCCTCCTTAATATTTTTCAAAAATTTTGTTTTTCGACTTTTCTTCGCGGGTTTGGTTAGATACTTCAAGTCCTATTCTTTAACTTACTTCTTACCCTTAATATCCTTTGTATGGAGGTCCTCTTAGACTCATTTTGAACCCCACAAATTCTCCATGAAAATTCCAAAACACCTCCTACGCAAGGTTAATCACATGTACAAGGCCAAATTTCAATTTTCTCATCACTAACATTACAAATTACATACTCATGGCATCTCGACACCTAAGTAACCATTGTTCATCATCGTCACATTGGGTTGGGAAGGTACGATGTGTTACAAAAACAAATCGTGTCCTAAACAAAATAGGATTGCAGGCCCGTCAGCTATCCACGAGTCATGGTTTTATAGTAGGACTTATGGTATGGAGATCTCAACTTTTAACTTGCAATAAATCAGTGAAACATCTCCAATTTCGATATATCATTCCATGATTTGATGTGTGTAACTACGACTCATGTTCTAATTTGTGGTTTTTAGCTCAATTTGTACACTTTCAGATATATAATGTATGCCTCTCATAATGGACTCATTGTTTCACTTCATGAGTCATATAATTACACGTGTTGTTTGGGACTAATTTCATATCTTCTGGACCCTATCTATAGATATCAGTACAACTCACACTATCAGTTCTCAAATCATCAAATGAGTCATGCTGTGGACTTGACTTCGCACCATCTCTGATCACACTCTACGAGTCTCAATACGACTCATACTTCACTTTATAAGTCGTGAATGGGCTTACAAGAGTCATACTTAGCTGTTTTCAATCCATTTTCCCACTATTGCTTTTGGGACCTGTTTTTCTACATAAACACACAATAGCACATCATATCTACCTAAACATACACAAGAATTTACAAAAAAAAATATGTTTTAAGCATCAAAAGTATCGTGAAATCCCGGTACATCAACACCCTTAACTTAGATCGTCTGCTTGTCCTTAAGAAACAAAACAAAACTATACTAACACGATGCTTAAGCAACCGAAACCTAAGATATTTATGACAATCATATTGCATGTGGCATCACAGATTTCACAAGTTTCAAGCTCCCCCATTTTCAAAGAAAAGCAGGTATGCATAATCACAAAATCATCAAACTGACACAAAAAGATCGATGGATGACATCACACTATTAGTGGATAACCATACATAAAATAGTGACAAACAACCCCATAACCAGTAGTCAAACAATGCTAACTTAGTTCCCTCACAACAAATAAGTCACATACACAAATGATTCAATTAAACAAATGTGCTCTCTCTCATAAAGTAGGTCAAACAATGCATGTACACATACCATAGGCTTGCCCTTATTTACTACACTTCCACTTTCAGACAGTTGTATTAGAATCACTATAGGACGTTATTCGACTTGTAATATAGGCTTGGATATGGGTAAGATACATTTGGGATAAGTGACTTAACTCTCTTTGGCTCTATTCTAACTTTATTTCACTTCTCCCTTTTCCCCTATTATTTATTTCAACTATGGGTTCGGTTTTTCTATTTCTACTCAACTTTTATTTTATTCGTTCTTCCTTTTCTTTTTCTTTTTATTTTGCAATTTTCAACTCTTTTCTTTTTCTTTTTTCCCCAGCACATACCGCACCCTTTTCCTGTTGATGAAAATTCTTTTATTTTCATACCCATCTTTATTTTTCATCTATCCGTATAGTATCCACCCCTAACGTAGCTGATTTAACTGAGTTGAGGCTTAGTATCCAAGGGGAGACAAGGTCCAAAATAGAGGTTCAAGAAAATTAGGACGGTGAATAGGCTAATCAAATAAAAGGCTATGTTAGTCTCAAAGAAGGGATTTAGGGATTAATTCATCATTTGGTGGGTCATTTAGGCAAAATTGATTTTATTCAAAAATGGACTATGATTATTTCCTAACAAACTATCCTAGAACATCAACAAGACTAACCAGGCAAGTTCTAGATTATACACGCAAAGTAATAACTAAATAATGCAGCTCACACACACATAGAACAAGATTACACTATCAACTATTATTTATCGAGTTCATGGTGAAGCTTAAGCAGTGATTATCACATCAATATCCATAATGTCATGTAAAGAGCCATGAAGGTCAATATATCAAAGCAAATGAAGCACAAGACAGAAAATTTGGAGGGGTCACTATTTTCACAAAAAATTATTCCAAAACAAGTATTTAGATATGACAGTTGGTTATTCTAGACTGCCATAAGTTCTCCTAATTTTCTTCTCCCTTATTAAACAATAAAAAAAAAAAAAAAAAAAAAAACTACCCATACATACCAGTTTAACTTAAATTGAACACATTCGGGAAAAGAAACGCGGTAATAAAAACCCTCAGGTGAACACAAGACACAAGTAACCCCAACCCATCAAAAGATATGAATTGTCCCCAATGTATATTACTATAAAAAAGGGAAGTAGGACTTACATATGGTGCCCTTGGAACATTGCTCTGGTGTTGAAGTATCTGTTCGAGTCGAATCTATGACCATAATGGTAGTAAACTTATCTACAATATCAGTGTCACTAGTTGGTGAACTAAATAGGTAAAGCTCAGTAATAAGGACTTTGCATTTAGAAATATTAGCTCTCACAAGTGATGCACTGGTAGATACCCCTCAAACCCGTGCAAGATCCTCCTTATCTTAATGCCTATACTCATCTAAGGAGGCTCACTAGGCTTCAAAAAGCTCTCTCTATGATCTTTTAAGCGCCATCTGTAGGTTGCTCTTATCAATCTCATCCTCAGTCCTCTTTTGCTTCCCCTTATTAAAAGGGGCTTTTCATCATCAACTAAATCAAATAATGTCTCATATTTCTCCTCAGTGATAGGAACAGTAGAAGCCTGAATCACAAGAGCTTACTGAGTTGTCAGTATTATAACAGCAGCTCGCATCTGAGCAAACTCAACAGATAGCTTTCCCAAGTTGGGAAGTTATAGTATTTTCAACCTCTCATTTAGTCTATCCTCAAACTCATCCACACATCTATCAAACTTATGCATGGACTGCTCCATAGATGCTCTCAACAGGACCACAGACTCCTCTATGGCAGATTGTACCCACGATTTTAATTACTTCATTAGCTGCTCCAATTGCTTCTCTATACGAGATCGTCACTTCACTAAACCCTATAGGAAATCCTATGTAACTGTAACCATACCACTGGTAGGATGGTGGGGAACTACAGTGATAGGGAAGCAGTAGTGGTAGTTATTGGAGTAGATATTGGAGTAGGGGCTGTCGTGGTAGCTGTAGTGGATTCAAACTCAGTATCGCAGTCTTACTCTGTGTCTCTATGGTAGCCATATCAATATACTTAATCTGGATAGGGGCTCCAACCTGTTCACCCCCATTTATATTCCCCTCAAATGGTGCAGCTCCTGAAGAACTCCCAGGCTAATCCCTTGATCGTTCGACTGGGTTCCCATTATGGTTAATTAGAGTGATGTCCTAAATAAGGGTCACATCTACAAGAATGTTAATACCTAAAAATAATGGAACTGAAGACTCACAACATAAAGCAAAGAAAAGGCATGGATAACGGATGTTGGTGTTGTCCTTAAGTCCTCGCTCCTGAATCTGCTCTATAATATATTGGGGTATGTTTAAGGCATACCCAGACATGATACTTACAACTAACATTGCATGGTCAGGAGTCAGAGTATTGTTATTGATGATTGGACCCAACCTATGTCCCACAATGGACTACCAAAACATGACAGCAAAGTTCAAGGACGTTTTTGTGATCCCACTCTTACCAATCATCCAGTTCTCTTCCTCTATTATCTCAATGATAATATTATCAATCCATATGAACTACTCGTGCCTCTCCTAGGGTGACATTATTTTCACATCTTTCATAGTATCTGCCTGATACTCATATAATAAATATTTTAGGGGCATTAAATCTTGGACCAAATAAGAAGCGCCGGATGGTGCACTAAGAAATATCTACATTCTTGTTCCTCACTTCACACTGTAGCTAGTGGAGGTTGCTACTTTACACTTTGCACTTTGGATTCTGATTCTTCAATGTGGCTGTATAAGCAGCATCAAACCCTCACACCATTTTTGGGTTCTACTTTCCCGAACCTTTCTCATCCAATGGATTTGATATGTCCCACTGATAGAAAGCCCGTATGCCCAGAATCTGCCACCAAAAATCTTCTCTATGTTGATTTAATTTAACCCTTATCACTGCTTGTCTCCTTCATTCAAAAGAGGTAGATCGGGCCCTGGAACTCTAATCATGAGTTCTACTTTTGGATATTGATACACCAGACCCTAACTCACTGTTTGTCACCCTCTTCAGACCGGATAGGGGTCGCCTATGATTGAGATGCATCCTGGGCCTCATCCTGCTCTCTTGTTTTTTTCTTGTGACTCGGGATCGGGTTGTGGTTGTTCTAGTGCAGCCTTATAATGTTCCACAAAACCACTAGACTTATCCAATAAGTGGTGGTCCCATTTAGCTTGTGTAGTTCTTCCACCTTGTTTAGGAATATTCTTCAAAGGCATTTGTCAAGACCCAATTTCTCAGGTCATGATGGCACCTACTTCAACCCACCAGTAGGTAAGCCAAGCCAATTCCCAGAACGACAATTAACGGGTGAACGAGCAAAAGATGAATGAAAATAAGAAGTAAAAACAACAGCGACAATAATATAAGCGGAAGCGAAAGAATATATATACATAATATACCGAACAAGAAAAGGAAGAGGACAAAATATACGAAATAATCCCTCCCAACCCCTGGTAAGGTCGATACAAGAGTCACTATAACCAACAGAAGAGTACTAGACAGTATCCAAAATATACATATATACAGTAGTCTCGGGATGCAAAAGACTATAACTGAGATAGATAGAGGAGGATTAGCCCCGGACTCTAGAAATCTCACCCCATCTCAAGAACAGTAGCTAGGCCTGAGAATAACATCAACATCGGTGGCTTGTACTCGGATCTACATCAGGGAAAAGATGCAGAAGTGCAGTATGAGTACCAAAAGGATGGGTACTCAGCAGACATCATCAGTCGATTGAGCTCAAATATAGTAAAAGCATAAATATAATATGAGTGTACAAGCTAAGTCAACAGTAATGAGGGGTAAAATGTAAATATGTACTGAACTAGGCAAGTACGATAAAGAAAATAACAAGAGAAATAAAGGAGATAAATAATTCCGAAAAGAAAGAAATGCACTACCCCATAAGCCCAGAAGGCATACACAAGAAAGCAATTAACCCTACCAAGCCCCCATAGGTCGGTGGGTGTAGACAATAGGAAACTAGGACAAAAAACATAAACAATTTAGTGTTTAAATCGATCCCAAGTAACCTCCAAACACCAAACCATGATGACATATCCAGATATGTACCGTGCTTGAATTGGAACCAATGGGTAATAACGAGAGGCCAGACGCCGAATTCGAACTAAAAATAGTGGATAATAACAAGAGGCCATATATATAAATCATTAACCATAGAACTCAGTACCTCTGTTAGAACTCCAAGAACAACCATAACCATCACCAGACCATCCACACTGTATCATAAATAGATGTCAGACTCGAACCAGAACTCAGAATAGCCACACCATGTCCAGGAACAAGATATACCGTAAGTAGGAAATTTCACCCATAAAATTAATACCAAAACCATATCGGAGCTCATAAGTAGTACCCATGACCATAACCGGTGTCAGAATAGTGCAAAAACTCATAGTAATAGTAACAATTAGGCATATGCCTGACACGAACTAGAACAAAAATGCATTTATTTAGAAATAAGCATAACTAGATAATAGAAAGAAAATCAAGGTTTCTGATCCTATCTCTAGGCTATAAGGTCACAAATACCAATCTCGAGCAGATAAGTCCACTAAGGAAAGGCGAGTCCCAAGTACTAAGTCAAGAGGTGCGGTACAGGATCAGTTACTACTCTACCTGGGAAAGGAGCTAAAATAGGCCAGGAACTAAGTCTAAGTCCACCCATCCTAAGAAAATAGCCAAAAATGGTAGTCAAGAGTCTAACTGAGCCTAAAGTGTCTTCATGCCATAATAAACTATCTAAAATGGGTGGTAGGGTCCCCCAACAGGGTCCCAATAACTGAACCTAGGTTAGAACCTACCCAAGCCTAGTCTAAGGCTTCCCATTCCCATCTCAAGGTAGTACTAACACTAAACCTAGACCTAAAAGATGATGACATACCACACTAGGGGAGAATAGGCCCAAAACCTACCAAAATGAGGCCCTAGCCGGCTAAATGAGGCATAAAACTACTAAAATGATGCTCGAGCTACAACTACCTGCCCAAAACTAACATAATAGTACACTAATGCCATAAGTAAGCTCAATCTAAAATTAGGGTAAGCCTAGTCTACCTAGACGCCGCAAAATACTCACTGAATCCTCTAAATGGAGCTTTCGCCTTCTGAAAGACCTCTGAGAGCTGCCATGCTATCAAAATAATAGTCTATGCATCATAACGAGAAAAATGATACCCATATTGCATATAAATGCTCCAAGTCAGAAATTGGGTCAAAATTCCCATGTGGAGCCCGCTTGTGGAATAGCAAAATTGAAACTGTCACAGCATCCCACACAGCTCAAGGTCAAAACCCACCAAAATACAGCCCATTACGAGCTCAAAATAGTCCCGCACCAATCCCAACAACAAACCAAAATAAATAACCAAAGTGGAGAATTAACCGAGAAATTGAGTGAGAGCTTACGGGAATTCAAAGATATAAGGCCCACAAACATGCTCCCAAGCTAATCCCAGCTCAAATATATGATTCTTTCACAGTTTATAAGCTTCAAGGGTCTAAAATGGCATTTACACCTAGAAAATTATGAGGAAAAAAATGAAGGAGATGATATATACACTACCAAGGGTTTCCTCATTATGGTTGCAAGGTCCCCTAGTCGCGGTCGTGACATCCCACTAATGGGACCATCGTGATCGTGGTGGCCTAGTTGTGCGATGGCGATGAACAAGTTGGACCTACCCCATGACCTCCTTCATAGCGGTTGTGAGCCCTCAAGCCTAGCGATCACGATGAATAAACCCATGAATGCAAACAAACTATGCTACCATACCAAATTCGACATTTTAGACTCAACGATACTATTGAAATTTCTATCCGAGGTCATTTCGATAAAAAAAATTGGGTCCCATACCCCCAAGGGCCATTTTAACTAAATTCCCCCAATAGCCCAAAACGAGTCTGGAAACCTCGGGAACCAAACCACGGGTTCCCCTAACCTAAAATTAATGTTCTAGATTTGTTGAGACTGTTAGAAATGGCATTCGTGGCTGTTTACCTGAGGTTTAGTCCCGGGACCCATTTCTCAACTTTAGAAGCTCCAAAATATGGAAATGGCTCTAAAAACCAAATGAACTGCATGGTAACCAAACTATCAACCCCAGCAAGTCATAAATGACCTGGGGCAACTATAGGAAGGGTCTAAACATAGACAAAGCACGAAAATAAGGTAAATGACCTAGAAAATCATCACAATATCCACTACTAAAAGGACTTTCATCCGTGAAAGTAAAGAATCAAGAAGTACCTGAAGGCTCGAATAGGTAGGGATACTGGGTCCGCATGTCACGCTCGGTCTCCCAGGTAGCCTCCTCAATTGGATGGCGATGCCACTGAACCTTAACTATAAAAATGTCCTTTGAGCGTAATCGTTTGACATCTCTAGCCAAAATAGTAATAAGCTCCTCTACAAATGTCAACCTCTCATCCAACTGAACCGAGTCCCACCAAAGCATGTGAGACTCATCTGGGATATACCATCGTAGCATAGGAACATGAAATACCAGGTGGATAGCTGAAAAGGCTGGAGGAAAAGCTAACTCATATGCCACCTCCCCAACTGTCCGAAGGATCTTGAATAGTCCAATGTACCTGGGGCTGAGCTTGCCCCTCCTCCCAAACCTCATCACTCCCTTCATGGGCGATACTCTTAAAAAGACAAGGTCACCAACTCTAAACCTCAAGGCACAAAGTCTACAATCTTCATGACTCTTTTGCCTTCTTTGAGCTACGTGAAGCCTATCCTGAATAACCTGAACCCGATACAATGACTCACTAAGTAAATATGTACCACGGGGCCGGGGCCTAATCTCAAAAGTCTCAAACCAAACAACCAGATATTGACATCATCTACCATACAATGTCTCAAATGGGGCCATCTAAATACTCAAATGGAATCTATTATTATATGCTAACTCTGCCAAAGCTATGAACTGATCCCACTGACCTCCAAAATCTAACACAAAAGTGCAGAGCATATCCTCCAAAACCTAAATAGTCTACTCCGACTACCCATCAGTCTGGGGATGAAAGGCAATGCAAAGGTCAACCAGGGTACCCAAGGTACCCAACTCCTCCTGAAATATCCTCTAAAACCTAGAAGTGAATTGAGAACCTCGGTCCGAAATAATGGACACAGGCACCCCGTAAAGGTAAACCACCTCCCGAATATATATACGGGCCAACCTCTCGGCACTGTAGGAAGTCTGAATAGGAATGAAATGGGAAGATTTGGTCAATCGATTTACAATGACCCAAATGATATCAAAACCATGAGAAGTGCGAGGCAAACCACCTACAAAGTCCATAGTAACCCGCTCCTATTTCCACTCCAGAATGGGTAGCCTCTGGAGCAATCCACTGGGTCTCTGATGCTTGGCCTTTATCTGCTGACAACAAAGGCACCGAGCCACAAACTTAGCTATATCTCTCCACATCCCAATCCACCAATAATACTGCCTCAAATTGTTGTACATCTTAGTTATCCCAAGGTGAATGGAATACCTAGAGCTATGAGCCTCTCGAAGAATCAACTGTATCAAATCTCCAACCCTCAAAACATAAATACGATCTTCAAACCTTAAAATACCCTCTGAATCTAAGTTATCCCTCCTGGGCTCACCTCTTAGCACCTGATTTTGAATGTTATGAAGCCTGCCATCCTCAAACTGAAGACCCCAAATCTACTCTAACAAGGTAGATCTAGCCTCAACACAAGTAAGAATCCTCCTAGGGTTTAAAATTTCAAGTTGAACCATCAGGTTAGCTAAGGACTGGATGTCCAAAGCCAACAAACACTCTAAAATTAAAATAAAGGCCAACCTACTCATACTCACTGCCCTCCTACTTAAGGTGTTTGTTACCACATTTGTCTTGCCCAAATAGTATAGAATAGAGATATCATAGTCCTTCAGCAACTCAATCCATCTGTGTTGCCCTGAATTAAGCTCCCTCTGGGTCATAATATGTTAAAGACTATAATGGTCAATGAAGATCTCTCAACGAACAACACATAGGTAATGCCTCCAAATCTTAAGTGCAAAAACTATCGCAGCAAACTCCAAATCATGAGTGGGGTATTTGTGCTCATGCACCTTTAGCTGCCTCAATGCATATGCAATAACACAGCCCCGTTGCATCAGAACACACCAGAAACCAATACCAAAAGTATTACAATAGATGGTGAACCCCTCGCCCTCAACTAGAAGAGTCAGAATAGGAGCTGAAGTGAGCAAGTCCTTGAGCTTAAGAACGTTTGCCTCACAACTTATGGACCACTAAAAAGGAACCCCCTTACTAGTTAATTTGGTCATAGGGGCTACAATAGAAGCAAAACTCTCGACGAACCGCTTGTAGTAGCCTGCTAACCCAACAAAACTGTAAACCTCAGTAGGAGACGTAGGCCTAGCCCAACCACGAATAGCCTCAATCTTCACTGGGTCCACCATAATACCATCCTTGGACAACACATGCCTCAAAAAAGTTATAGACTCAAGCCAGAACTTGCACTTTGAGAATTTGGCATAAAGCCTATGATCTCTTAAAGTGTAGAGCACAGTCTTCAAATATTGCTCGTGCTCCTCCCTACTCCTCAAATATATCAGAATGTCATCAATGAAAACTATCACGAAGGAGTCTAAATACGACCTGAAAATGAGGTTTATCAAATATTGTATTGGTCAACCCAAAAGAATCACCAGGAACTCATAATGGCCGTAACGAGTCCTGAAGGCTATCTTAGATATGTCCTCAGCCCTAATCCTTAACTGATGGTAACCAGACCTCAAATTAATCTTAGAAAACACCGCTGCACCCTGAAGTTGGTCAAATAAATCATCAATACAAGGCATATGATACTTATTATTCACTGTCACCTTATTCAACTACCTATAGTCGATACACATACGCATGGAGCTATCCTTTTTCTTCACAAATAGAACTGAAGCACCCCAAGGTGATACACTTAATCTGATGAAACCCTTACCCAGATTATCCTGAAGTAGAATATTTAGCTCCTTTAGCTTGGCAGGAGCCATATAATAGGGAGATATAGAAATAGGTCGAGTGCCTGGCTCGAGGTCAATAGCAAACTTAATGCCTCACTCAAGGAGAAGTCCAGGTAGGTCGGTAGGAAAAAAATTGGAAAAATCACAAACAACAGGAACGAAGTAAAGTGAAGGGCTCCCCGCACTGACATCCCGAACATAAGTAAGGACTGACCCACAACCCCTCGATATCAGTCTCTTAGTATGCATATAATAAAGAATCCCCATTGGCACACGGCTATAAGAACCCTACCACACAACTGGGGTATGCTAGGCATGGCTAAGGTAATAATCTAGGCATAGCAATACAAGACCGCATGGTAGGGGATAACCAGTCCATGCCCAGAATCACATTATACTCTCACACTGTCGCTAAAAAAGATCTATATACTAGATCCACTACTAAGGAACCACCCACGAGTGTAGCTACACTTAATGGCATAGATAAAGACTTTGAAGACAAACCCAACTGTGGTGCATAATAACCAGAAACATAAAAAAATGTGGATCCTAGATAATAAAGCAGAAGTTGGTTGATGGCATATGGAAATCATACCTATAATCACAGAATTCGATGCCTCAGCCTCTGGCCTACCCGATAGAGCATACAAATGGTCCCGCTAACTATCGGACTGGGTGCCTACCCAACCACCTATCCTACCTCACTAAGGACCACCTCTAGAACCTGGGGAACAACCCTACAACCCTGCACACCACCCCTAAGTGGAGGCAACATTGATCTGATAGGTTAAGCACTCTGAACTGAAGACTCAATTATCCCACACAGGGGACACTCTCGAGAAAAGTGACCTAAAACTCCACAATCATAGCATTCCATTAGCACTCTACTCTGTCTAGAACGGTCAGTTGGTTCGGAATGGCCACCTCGATCTGACGGCCTTGAAGGAGCACCCCTCTGCAGCTGACTACGGCTCTACCCATCGGTACTATTATAACGGGGGTAACCCCCATCTTATATTTGAAGCACTGCCTGAACAGGCCTACTAAACTGACCCTGGCACTGATAAGGTTGTTTCTGGGGGTACCTACCCTAAAATCCTTAGCCTCTAAACTGTGAGTTGTTGTGGCTCCCACTATAACTACCCTAATAACAGGGTCTCTTATATTTTCCCCATTGGACCTCGTGATCCATCTTTTCAATAGAATAGACATGCTCAAAAATATTAGAAAATGATTTCCCTAAAGTCACCAAACTTTGAGCAACCCTGTGAAGTGGAAGCCTCAAAGGCCTAACAAAGCATCAAACCCGCTTAAATTCTGTAGGCAGAATCATAGTGGTGTGTCTAGCTGGCTCGTGAAATCTCACCTCATACTTGGCCACATACATAGAACCCTATCTCAAAGTAGTAAACTCATCTCTCAAGCACTTGCGTATGCGGTAAGGCATATACTTCCCCATGAAACCTTCAAAAGACTGAGTCCAAGTCATAAGTAGAGATCTAACTGGCTTGGAATCAAGATAACCTCTCCACAACCTCCTCGCTACTGTGTCTAGATGATAAGCAACAAAATCCACTACACGTGACTTAACCAACCCCAAATTACATCACATCTCCCCATAATTGGTAAGGAACTTATAAGCATCCTCTCATGGGGTCCCAAAAAACCTAGGAGGAGTCAATCTCAAAAATTGGCCTAGCATCTTCTGTTCCTCGATAGACATAACTAGCTAAGCCACTGCCAACTGTGGAACTATCGGTGCACGCAGAACCTCTACTGTTGGAGCTGTAGTTGTGGGTTACGCCCCTAAACTAATATCACCCTGTGCTGCTGGCTGAGCTCCATCGATCGACGTACCGCCAACTAAACCCAATAAATTAACTAATGCATCACAGAGAACTGATGATGATATAAACCAGGGTGGGGCCTGGGATGCCCCCTGGCCCACCTGTTGCTATGGCAGCGGTACCTTTGGTGTTATCTTTGGCTCGGGAGCTATAATAGGTTCTGGCGGTGGCTCTCTAGACTGATCTCAAACTGGAGTTGCAGCTCTAGCCTGTCCTCGACCTTGGGGTTGATCTATGCCCCTAGATGGAGCTCTAGCAGCCAGCATGGGGTCCTGATCCATGGCTACCGTACCCCCCCTCCTAGTCATCCGCGAAAGAGTGAAACAAATAAGGATTTAGAACCCAATACAGACATAGCGCATGAAAGTGAATCAAAAAGATGAGATGTTCCTAAAACTGAACCATAGCATCCCAAAGATAGGATACAAACGTCTTTGTACAAATGTATGGTACTTTACTAAACTTTGGCTTTTGTACCAATAGTACCGATGAAATCTAGGCTCTGATACCAAGCTGTCACGACCTAATTTCTCAAGTTATGATGCCACATACTTCAACGCACTAGTAGGTAAGCCAACCCATTACCCAAAACGACAAGTAATAGGCTAACAGGCAAAAGATTAACGAAAACAAGAAGGAAAAACAGTAGCAACAATAATATAAGCAAAAGTGAAGGAAACTACATACATAATATACCTAACAAACGATGGAAGAGGATAAAATATACAAAAAAATCCCTCTCAAGACTTGGTAAGGTCGATACAAGATCCGCACAAACCAAAAAAAGAGTACTAGATAGTATCCAAAATATACATATATATAGTAGTCTCGGGCTGTAAAAGACTATAACTGAGATAGATGGAGGAGGATCAGCCTTAGACTCTAGAAAGCTCACCCCATCTCTGGATCAGTAGCTGGGCCTGAGAATAACGTCAATGTCGGTGGCTCGTACTTGGATTTGCATCAAGGAAAAGATGCAGAATCACAGTATGAGTACCAAATCATCAGGTGCTTAGTAGACATCATCAACCGACTAAGCTAAAATATAGTAAAAGCATAAATATAATGCGAGTGTACAAGCTAAGTCAACTGTAACAAAGGGGTAAAATGTAAACATCTACTGAACTAGGCAAGTGTGATAAAGGAAATAAATAAGGGCAATACCGGAGATAAATAACTCAGAACAGAAACAAATGCACTAACTATAACCTAACTAGGCTCCTATAAGTCGAGAAGCGCACACTAGAAAGCAATTAACCCTACCAAACCCCCATAAGCTGGTGGGTGCAAACAATAGGAAACTAGGACCAAAAACATAAACAATCCAGTGCCTAAACCGATCCCAAGTAACCTCCAAATCCCAAACCACGATGAAATATCCAGATATGTACCAGGCTTGAACCGAAACCAATTAGTAATAACGAGAGGCCAGTTGTCGGATTCGAATCAAAAATAGTGGAAAAGAGACCATATATACAAATCATGGACAATAGAACTCAGTGCCATTGTCAAAACTCCCATAACAACCATAACCATCACAAGAACATCCAAACCGTATCAAAAATAGATGCCGAACTCGAACCAGAACTCAGAATACCCACACCATGTCTAGGAACAAGAGATACTGTAAGTAGCCAATCTTACCCATAAAACTGATACCAAAACCATACCAAATCTCATATGTAGTAACCATGACCATAATCGGTGCCAGAAAAGTGCCAGAACTCATAGTAGTAATAATAATAACGCATATGCCGGACTCAAATTGGAATTGAAATGCATTTCTATAGAAATAAGCATAACTAGCTAACATGAAGAAAAATCAAGGTTTTCCAGCCTATCTCCAGGCCATAAGGTAACAAATACCAATCTTGGATGGATAAGTCCACTAAGGCAAGACGAGTCCCCAAGTACTAAGTCAAGAGATACGGTACCAGATCACTTACTACTCTACCTGGAAAAAGGAGCTAAAATAGGCCAGGAACCAAGTCCAAGTCTATCCATCCCAAGGAAATAGCCTAAAATGGTAGTCAAGAGTCTAACTGATCCTAAAGGGTTTTCATGCCATAATACACTATCTAAAAAGGGTGGTGGCGGCCCTAACGGTATCCCAATAATTGAACCTAGAACAGAACCTAACCGAGTCTAGTTTAAGGCTTCCTATTCCCATATTAAGGTACTAATAGCACTAAAACTAGCCCTAACGGATGATGACATACCACACTAGGGGAGAATGGGCTGAAACCTACCAAAACAGGGCCCTAACTGGCGAAATAAGGAGTAAAACTACTAAAATAATGCTCAAGCTACAACTACCTACCTAAAACTAGCATAATAGTACACTAATACCATAAGTAAGCTCAATCTAAAAGTAGGGTAAGCCTACCCTACCTGAACACCTCTGAACGCTCGTCCAATCCTCTAAACTAGAGGTTTCCCCTTCTGAGAGGCCTTCGGAGCTGGTACACTATCAAAACAATAGTCTATGCATCAAGACAAGAAAAATGATACCTATATTGCATATAAATCCTCCGGTCAAAAATCAGGTCAAAATTTCCACATAGGGCCCACTTGCAGAATTGCAAAATAACTGTCACAGTGTCCCACATAGCGCAAGGTCAAAAGCCACAAAAATGCAGCCCATTCTGAGCTCAAAAAAATCCCAAACCAATCCCAATAACAATCTAAAATAAATAAATAAAATGGATAATTAATTGAGAAATTAAGTGAGAGCTTACGGGAATTCAAAAATATAAGGTCCACAAACACGCTCCAAAGTTAATCCTAGCTCAAACATATGGTTCTCCCACAGTTTATGAGCTTCAAAGGTCTAAAATGGTGTTTACACTTAGAAAATTATGAGGGAAAAATGAAGGAGATGATATATACTACTAGAGGTTTCCTCATCGCGGTTGCAATTACGACATCCCACTAGTAAAACCATCACAATCACAGTGGCCTAGCCATACAGTCGTGATGAACAAGTTGGCCCAGCCCCACGACCTCCTTCATCGCGATAGCGTGCCTTCAAGCCTAGCGATCGCAATGACTCAGCTCATGGCCCCTCGCGATCACGGGGGTCTCATCGCTGTCACAATAAAGGAACTGGGTCTACACCAGGTGATGATGCACCAATAACTTTGGTAAGTTGTGAATATCCTGATCGGGCCCTCAAGATTCATTCAAAAACTTGTGAACGCAAATGAACTATGCTATCCTACCAAATTTGAAATTTCGAACTCAACGGCGCCATCAAAATTTCCATCTGAGCTCATTTTAATTTTAAAAAGTGGGTCCCATACCCCCAAGGGATATTTTAACCAAATTTCATCCAATAGCCCAAAATGAGTCCAGAAGCCTCGAGACCTGGACCAAGGGTCCCCCTAGCCTAAAATTGATATTTCAAAGTTGTTGACACTATCAAAAATGGCATCTGAGGATGTTTACATGAGGTTTAGGCCCAAGACCCATTTCTCAACTTGAAAAGCTCCAAAATAGGGAAATGGCTCTAAAAACAAAATGAACTGCCCAGTAACCAAACTGTCAGTCCCAGGATGTCATAAATGAACTGAGGCAACTATAGGAAGGCTCTAAAAGCAGAAAAATCACAAAAACAAAGGAATTGACCTAGAGGGTCATCACAACATTATACCTGCGGGTGTAGAGTTTAGACCTAACAAACAAAAAAAAAAGAAATAAATTTAAAACTCAAACTACTTATAGGTTAATGAGTTATGGTTTGACTTTATGACTCGTGACCTAACTCATAAACAAGATTCCAGCAACCCATATTTGTAACCTCACTCAGTATGAGTCAAACTATGACTTGTGGAATAAGACCATGACTTATAGAATGACACATAAATAAGAGTCCAAAAAAGTCAATTTTCAACCCACTCAGTATGAGTCTTGCTATGACTCATGGAATATCACCAAAATTTGTGGAATGACTCATGAATCAATATCCACAAAAGTGAAATCTCTACCCAATTTACCAAGACTAACATCATGATTCGTGAACTAAAAGTAGGAGCCATATTGTTGTTTTTGGTCGCTAAATAGTAACTTGACACTTTGGAACAGGGACTACAACTGATATCATGACTCAAAAATTGAAACAAGTAGTCGTGATGTTAATCAGACTTCTTGTTCTTGGACCTTTTTTAAACTTATAGTTTCAAAACTTGTTAGTTTCATTATACGTTAGGGTTATGACTAGTGAAAGTGTTTCCAAGGGTTGTAAGTCTCAACAGGGAGTGAAATTATCAAGTTTCCATCACACATATTAGTCCAAACATCAAATATGACCATTGGAATCATAAATTTTAAATATTCCTCCTGTTTACACATTAACACACTTTAGATTACTCAAGCTTCACCCATATTATCAATAATAAAGATTGTGGGGAGTTGGGTGAGCAAAAAACCCTTGCTTTATTTTCAAGCCAAATTCTATATATGGTTATGAATATCCAAACCAACAATCGACAAATTCAAGCAAAATTGTACAACAATCTTAATCAAATTTCCAGGCTATTTCACTAATGAATAATTAATTTTCAATTAATCACACGGTGTTTCTATACCATACACCCAACTTAGCAAAAATAACTCAATATACTCAAAAATTGTCATCACATAGGGTTACTATTCATTAATCATACAAAAAACGAAACCATAGGTCAAGCAATTATCAACAGAACTCCAATTAAGGATGAAAAACAAGCCTATACCATAATGAAACTTGCTTGGGAGTAAATTAAGAGAGAAAGTGAATGTGTGCTCTTAACAATTGATGAAGATGATGGAATGGTGAGGATGGAAGTTATTAAACAGTTTTGATAGAATTGATAGAGTTGTGAGGAGTTACCATTTGAGGAGTGGGAAAGTGATTTTAGGACAGAATTTTTGGAATTTTGAATTTTAATTGATGGAGGGAGTAATTAGCTGAATTAATTTAACCAAAAAATAAGTATCGGGAGAGGTATGGTTTATCATGAAATAAGGGGATGGAATCAGGTTTGGTCAAGACATTTTAAAAGTTTCACCTGCTTCCCACGTCCCAGGCTATGACTCGTGGTTTAAGACCATGAGTTATGTATACATATTATGACAAGTTAAAGAACTTACCTAGTATTTATGGGTGACAATGTATGACTCATAAAGTGGGACCACAATTGGTACAATGGCCCATAGATCAGTGATATAGCACATGTTTTTTCTAGGTCTCCATGACTGACACTACAATTTGTGAAACCAAAGTATGTATCATACTGAGACTCATGGACCCCTATTCCAGAAGAATGCAACTTTGGGCCAGAAACTATGATTAGGTTTATGATTCATAGTTTGCTCTTACGATTCGTAAAACCATATGTACTCCATCCTTTGAATTTTCTAGTTTTTGTTCCAGTTTCCATAAAGGGAACCACTAGTCATCAAATCTTACTATAACTCATATGTTGACTCATGGTCCCTTGTTTTGCCCAATTTTCATTTCTTCCTTTTTCTTAGTCAATTCATACCTGCATAGTTAAAAAAACATCGAACCTACACGGAACTCAAACTAAATGTAAAAAAGGATAAAAAAAAAACCTTGGATTAACTCCCAAGCAGTGCTTGATTTAATGTCGTAGCATGATGCGAGTATCTTGATTACTCAGACTTCACCAAGATACCCCATGGGTTGCCTCCCAAGAATTGCATGATTTAACTTTGCAACACGACTCAAGTACCTTGATTAGTCAGACTTCATCAAGGTACACCACATCGTCTACCTTTATAACATAAGTTATCCCCAGATATAGTTTAACATGCTTACCATTTACCTTGAACCAATGACCTTCCAAGTTTTCAAGCTCAATAGCACCATATAGAAACACATGTACCACTCTAAATGGTCCATACCACTTAGACTTCAACTTGCTAGTAAACAAGCAAAATCTTGAGTTGAACAACAAAACCAATTCATCCAGACTGAGTTCTTGTTATTCAGTCTTACGATCATGATATATTTTCATCTTCTCTTTATGTAGGACTGAACTTTCATAAGCCCATAGATGATATTCATCTATCTCATTTAGTTGCTCAAGCCTCAAGTTAGAGGCATCACTCCAGTTAAATTTTAGCTTCTTAAGCACCCATAAGGCTTTATGCTCAAGCTCCACCAATAAATGACATGCATTTTTCGAATACAAGATGATAAAGGACATACCTATTAGTGTCTTATAGGCAGTCCACTACTCCCATAGAGTTTTATCCAACTTTGTTGACCAGTCAGTCCTATTTTCATTCACAGTCTTCACGAGGATAGTCTTATCTCTCGGTTGGAGACCTTTACTTGCCCACTGATTTACAGATGATAAGGTGTGGCCACCTTATGCTTTACACCATACCTCTCAAGCAAGGAACTAAACAATTATTACAAAAGTTAGAGACATCATCACTGATTATGGCTCTTGGCATACCAAATCTAAAAAAATACTTTGCCTAAAAAATGTTATGACACTTTTTCCTTAAATATTGGGAAGTGTAGCTGCCTCCACCGATTTAGAAACATAGTCAACATCAAAAAATATATACTTTATCCCATGTGAACTCACAAACGGGGCCAAAAAATCAATACCCCATACATCAAACAGCTCTACCTCAAGAATAAGGGTTAAAGAAAACTCATTCATCCTTTATATTCCACCATGCCTTTTACGTTGATCACATGCCCTTACATACTCATGTGCGTCCTGATGAATAGTAGGCCAATAATACCCATATTGTAAGGTCTTATGTGTTGTCTATATGCCACTATGATAATACTCAATAAGGGTTGAGTGACACATCTCTAGAATGCTCATCATCTCGAACTCAGGAACACACCTCCAAATCATGTTGTAAGCACAAACTCGAAACAAATATGGCTCATCCCAAAAGACCTTTCTCATATTATAAAAAAACTTCCTCTGCTGATGGAATCTTAAATTGCTCACTAAGAAATTAGCATAATCAGCGAACCATGGGATTATATTTAAACTTTATTTTTCAACATAGCCTCTTCGTCATGTCTGGAAAAGTGGTCGGCCACTTGATTTTCTGTACCCTTTCGGTCCTTGACCTCAATGTCAAATTCTTGTAACAAAAGTACCCACCAAATCAATCTAGGCTTCGCACCTTTCATTGCCATAAGGTACCTCAGATTTTCGTAGTCAGTATGCACAATGACTTTTGTGCCAAGAAAATATTCCCTAAACTTCTCAAAAGCAAACACCACAACATTTCTTGTTCAATCATAGTGTAACTTTTCAGAGCTAGATTAAGTGTCTTGCAAGCATTTTCCTAGGACTACTCCTAGTGCTACTCCACTAGCATCACACATAATCTCAAGTGGCAAAGGCCAATCCGAAGCAACAACAATAGGTGTTGAAGTCAATCTTTCCTCAAGGAATTCAAATGCCTTTAGACAAGCACCATCAAAAATGAACTTCACCTCCTTCTAAAGCAGCTTGCACAAAGGTTGTGCAACCTTAGAAAAATCCTTAATGAACCTGGAATAGAAATCAACTTGCTTCAAAAAGCTATGAATACCTTTTACAGATATTAGAGGGAGAAATTTAGCAATAACCTCAATCTTATCTCTATCAACCTTTATACCTCTAGAAAAACTTTGTGGCCAAGCATTATACCTTCCTACACTATAAAGTAACATTTCACCCAACTTAGCATAAAGTTCATCTCCTGGCATCTTCTCAACACATTGCCAGGATAGGCTAAGAACTCTTCAAAGGAATCACCCACTGCTGAGAAATCATCCATAAACACCTCAATAGTGTCCTCCACTATATTAGAAAAATAGACGTCATACATCACTGAAAAGTAGTAGAATATTACATAACTTGAACGGCATCCCTTAAATGCAAAAGTTCAATTTGGACAAATAAAAGTGGTCTTCTCTTGGTCGTTGGGAGAAATCAAGATTTGATTATACCCCAGAATAATTATTAAGAAAATAATACCATCCTCTACCAGCAAGATGTCCTAACATCTGATCCATAAAAAGCATCGAGAAGTGATCTTTCTCGGTCAATTCATTCAGGTTTATGAAGTCCATACACACTCGCTAGCTTGTGACTGGTTTCAATGGAATCATATGATTTTTACCATTTTGGACTACAGTAATCCCACCTTTCTTTGGCACATATTGTATAGGGCTCACACATTTACTATTTGTGATAGGGTAGACCACGCTTGTATCCAGCCACTTAATAATCTCCTTCTCCACAACCTCTTTCACAAGTGGATTCAACCTATATTGATGCTCAATGCTAGGAATAAAATCAAGCTCTAGAAGGATTCTATGAGTGCAAATGTAGGGTAGGATCCCAATATTGTTGGTAATGGTCCAACCAATTACCATGCTAAACCACTTCAAAACAGACATAAGAGCTTCTATTTTCCACACAAGTAAATCAGCTACAATAATCACTGGCAAAGTGTGGTTAGCTCTAAGAAATATATATCGAAGATTAGAGAAAGAGCCTTAAGATCAAAAATTAGAGGCTCCTTAATAGAAGGTTTTGCCGGTGGAGTCTCACAATTCTTCAAATCAAGATCTAACTTTTTTGGTGCATAAGAGTAAGATCCCTTACTGGAAAGTGCATGAACCATATCATAATACTCATCACTGTCATCCCAATCAAAATTCATGATCACTGTGGCCAATATCTCAACAACAAATCTCTCCTTAATAGGTACCTCAGGCACAACCTCATCAATCATAGTAATGACATAAACACGACTCATCTTACTTGGCTACTTAATTTATCAACAAACATTACACACCACCTATTTAATGTTCAACCAAAACAAAAATTCACCCATTTTTATGTCAATAAATGCTCTTCTGATAGTTAAAAAGGTCCTCGTCAGATTATGGGGACCTCAAAATCTACGTCACAATCTGTGATCACAAAATTAGTAGAAAAATAAAGGTCTCAACCTTCACCAAAACATCATATAGTATGCCCACATGATTCTTAATAGTGCAATTTGTCATAAGTAGCAGCATTATCGTATGTTTGAGGGCTCCCAAGCCCAACTATTCAAACACCATAAATGACATCAAATTTATGCTTGCACCAAGATCACATAATGCCTTAGCAAAATTAAATGTCCCAATATTACAAGGAATATTGAAAGCTCCAGCATCCTCTTTTCTCTGCATAAGAGAATGGTAAGCTATTATACTACATTGGTGTAAATTGTCAGTCGGCTCAAAACTCACAGTCTTCTTCTTTGTGAGTAGATCCTTCATGAAGTCTGCATAACCAGGAAATATGCTCAAGTTCCTCTACTAAAGGGATGTTCATGGACAACTGTTTCAACATAGATTTGAATTTTTTAAATTTACCATCTTCCACCTTTTTCTAAAATATTTGTGGGAAGGGAGGTAGAGGCCTATGAATAGGAGTCAATGGCTTCAAGACCTCTTTTTTCTTCCCCTTATTAGTATTAGTCTCCTTTTCAGCAATGAGAGACTTTTTAGCATCTTTCTGGCCTTTATCAACCACAATTTGATCTTTAAAATTGGCCAACTTTTTTCACTCTTTGACATTATCAGAAATAACCTCATCATCATTGACAACAAAATGCTTGGGCTGCTCATTCACCTACTTTTTTCCTAGTAGTGACTGCCCAACAATGATCATTTATCAAATTTTGCACAATATCACTCGGTAAATTACCATTCCTTCTCTTATTAAACAATGGGGAAATCTTCCCCATTTACTGCTATAACAACTTAATGGTGGTGGAATGAGGATCAACAAATTGGGTAACATTAGATATATCTCTTCACATCTCCTTAATGAGCATCAGTGGATTCTACCCTTTTAAACAACTGTAATATCATTCCTCCATTCTAGAACCACTTGAATCTCTATGATCTCAGCCCTTTAAAGGAATATAACGACCATTTTGATGATTTTTAATTTCTCAAGTTGCCTTGATCTTTGTCTCTACTTCTTTCTCTATAACCCAACTAATCATAATTATTTTCCTTGTAATAGGTCTAACCTTGATTTTCTTGACCTTAGCTCCAAGATTCTCGGTTAGACCCTTGGTCATTGGTCCAAAAACACCAATTCTGGTTGTTGACATAATTCACCTCCTCCTTAAAATCAAAATCATATTTATCATGCCTATTTGTTTTACCTTGTGAACCAACTGTATTCACCTTTTCAAGCCAACCCCCATTAAATGCTTTATAATTAGGTCCATTTAAGTTTTCAAATAAGCTATATCTTTATCATGTTCCACTTTTTTTTGGCGCAGCTCAATCGACATTTCCTTTGAATAAGTACAAATTGAAACCTCAAACTCTCTAGTGTACCATACTTTATTGGTTTGGTATATCAATCTAGCATTGATAAGTGGAGACTTTTTCACTTATTTGTATCTCTTTCTTTATTATTTTGTGTCATTAATCTATAACATAACCTTATTATCATTTGAATTATGTTAATTGTAGGTAATTTGAGGTTTACAAGGAGTTTTACTGGAAAAAGGTGAAAATAAGAGGAAAAGGAACTGAAAAGAAGGAGTTAGAAAAAGGCAAAGGTATATGACCTCAAGTACCGCTTAAGCAGAGTCAAGAGACTTGGTCAACCACAAATAAAGAGAACCTAAGAGTGCTTAAGTTCTAGCCAACAACTCAGGAAACTACCACTAAAGCAGCCTTTTTAACCACTTAAGCGGTTAAGTCAAAGTCAAAAATGCCACTTAAGCGACCTTCTGACCAACAAAGCAGTCAGCGGGGCATTGTTTAGGGAAGAATTATAATTTCACCCGTTTGTGATCCCAAAACGCATAAAGCTCAATCCAATCCTCTAAGCAAATCATCTTTGGCTATTTTCTAAAGCTTGGAGGCTAGGATTCTTCAACCAACATCCTTGGAGTGAAGATTTAGAAGTTTTGTAGTGATAAATTCTTAATCCTTTCTTTATTTCATTGCTTTGTAGAGATTATGATTGGGTGTAGTTGTTACTTTTGGTTTTGAATATTGATTTGAAAACATAACATATTTGGGTTTTAATTTTATCTTATGCTTTTGTATTTATTGAATTCTCATTAATTTATGAAATGGGTTTGTTTTTATCGAAATTAGTCTCATGCTTTATTGATTTTTGAAGGGAGTAGCTAACCCAAGAACTCACCCACTTACTTTGATTAAGCTTGAAAGAGTTAATATAGGTTGGGAAAGGTTAATTCAGTATGATCTGGGATGTATGACCCATCTAATGAAATTGAATTAGAGATAGGGAAAGTCCTAGTGTAGCCTAAGATTTGAACTATTTGTGTTGGCACTTAACTAAGATTCAAGAGAATTTAGCTAAGAAATATTTTCTTTTAAATGTAAGAAAATAGCGGATGCTTGAGCTTCCAAGGCTAATTTTCTAAATTCGTGATTAATTAGTGAGTAGTTAGTTAAATACAATGGATCATTGATAGAATTAATTCTACATTATCAATCTGTTTGTTTTCCATTATTTGTGAAAGTCATTGAACAACTTGTTCAATCTATTGTTGGTTCTAACCTAGTCTTATTTTTATATTGAAAACCCCCCAAAAAATACTTGAATCAATTATTTAAATTAGTGTGAGTTACTTTAATTCCTTATTTCTCAATTACTAGTCACATTGTTCGTCGTGCAACCCATCCCGAATCTATAGTTGGGTAAATATGTTACTACTGACTGTACATATTTTTTTAAGGGTGTAATTGAGCATTATAAAAAATGGTGTCATTGCTGGGAAATAATTTGGCATATTGAGTTAGTTTGGAATTCGAGTTTACTCGCTTTGATTCAAATTTTTAAATATGTCTTTGTGATTTTCTTTTATTTCTTGTGTTAGTTATATTTTTGTTTTTGTTATATTCGTTACTATGAAATCTTGGGATAAAATGAGTTTGATGGTTGCACGTCTTATGTTCGTGACCCATGTCCGTATTATGGAGGACCCTACTTTTGGTAAAATTATAAAAATGCCCCCATATGAGAGGTGCATATATTAGCTCGATCCTATAATGGGTCTGATTGTTAATTGTGTGGTGTTTTAAATAGATATTGGAGTGATTGCCCCAATTACTATACCTCTTCTCCTAGTTATGCTAATGAAAGTGCTAGTTGTTCTTTTGTGTTGGATAGGAATCATGATGTGGCAAATGAAGAGAAATGTACCCAACACAAAGGTATCAAAGCAATACTTCAAACTTTTTTGGACAGGGTGACTAAGTGGCTGAGGATATGCATCTCATACACCAATCCATGGCAGCATTTGGAAATGAATGTGAAAAAAGAAGAGCCTTTTAATGATGTCAATCTCTCAAGTGCAATGGATTTGCCTAATCCTCAAAATGAAGTCATTGAAGAAAAGATTTCAAGCAATGTTAATGAGCCAAAAAAATTTGAAGATCATAATGAAAGTCGACAAAGTGAAGAAGTAGCTCAAATTGAAGAAGAACAAAATTATGATGAAGAAATATTAGATTCTCAAAGGGAACAAGTTGAGAAGATGTTGAAAACCACAATGAAGAAGAGTGAAAAATATGAAAAAACCTTGACCAAATAGTGAGACCTAATCCAACATGGTGATGATAAAGTTGTCAAAACATTGATTTTTCTATGGGTGGATTTTTGCAAGCGAGAATTGAGTCCCAAAATGAAGAAATACATGACAAGGATGAAATTATGAGCCAAGAGTGGTTATTGAATCAAGCTCAACAATTTGAAGTCAATGAGGAACAACGTGATAGAATCTTCCTAATGATGGATGAATCCCTCAAAATACATGTTGAGTGGTGTCAAGTAGTGATTCCAATTGAAATGGCTACCCAAAACATGGAAATTAAATTGAATGCAAAAATTGAGACATGTGGTGTTCAATGTCAAATAGTCATAAATAATTGTAATGAGATGGTTTCTAATGAATAATTGGTCAAGATTGATGTTGAAGAATTCATGGTGATTTTCCAACCAACCGAGCCAAAGTTAATTCATGATGCTGAAATCAAGCAAATGACACTAGAGTTGTAAGAAAAAGTCAATCAAATTCTTTGTGAAGACTCTAGTTCATTTGGTTGTGGAAATGACAAGAAATATGCAAATTCAGAAAAGGAGAGACTTAAACCTCATTCAAACCATTTTTCGAATCGAGCTTGGATGAAGTTATGTAAATTGAAACTGTCAAGCATTTAGAGAATTTTATAGATGAGGGGCAAAGTCCCTATTTTTTGGAGTTTTTCGTTCCAAGAAGGCAAAATGATGTTCCTCACTTGAAGGCCAAAAGTACAAAATGAGATGTTCGAGAAGTGGCCTATTGACCTTCTTACCATTATCCAACGAGCCTCAACAAAAAAATTTATTTGAAGTTAGTTAAGAGATTCAAATCTTTCAAATGGAGAGATTGAGTTGACCTTATACTTCCTTACCTTTTCCCCACGAGCCTTAATGAGATTTTGATATGACGTTGGGTCAAAGATTCAAATCTTCAAAGTGGACAGATAAATGGTAAGACTTCTTGCATTGTGCTGCAACGTTAAATCAAGTACTTAATGGGAGGCAACCCATTATTTTCAGAAATTTTGAAGTTAGTGTTTGAAATTTTAATTTTTAGAATAACGTAGAATTTTATTTTTGAATAATCCATAAAATTTCAGAGTTTTGGAAGTGATCTAAAAAGGTTTGGATGCAAACTTTTTACTGGAATGATGTTCGGAGATGTACTATTTTGAAAATGGGACTTGAAACACTTTTTAAGAGTGTTTAGATAGCCAAACTCATTGGCGAATCGTTCAAATAGACCCTTGCCTCACCAAAATTAGGTGAACACCACTGATGTTGCACAGTCTAAGATGCTGCTTAAGCGGACCAGAGTCTGCTTAAGAAAATGATCAAACTCTAGGTCAAGGGTGCTTAAGCATCCCAAAGTCCACTTAAGCAGTGGTCAAAGTCATCGTATAAGCGGCCAAAATGAGTGCTTAAGCAGCTATCAAGAAGATCAAAAGGCATATGAATGGCCAAAATGGGTTTTTAAATACCCAATTTACCTCTCCCTTCACACTATTTTCAAATTTCAATTTCACATCACTTCTCATTGAAAAAATCAAGGTATGAATTATGAACTCTTTTACTCATCGATTTTTAACTCTTTGTGTTTTCCTTCCTCTATCCTTTTCTTACTATTTTAGGGTGAAGATTATGGGCAAATTTTGATTTAATATGCTAGAAATTTGTGTGGTTTCTTGGTAAAATATGGAATTGGGAATGAAAATCTTGGTGATTCAATAACGAGAAGGTCTTGAGTATTCATTGGTTGTTTCAAATAGTTTGAAAAAATTTTGTCCACCAAGTGTTTGATGAAGGTCCAAATGAAATTTGTAACAAAGTTCACGAACTTGGTTCAATTAAATGATGAAATGATAGTTGACAGATGTCATGTATAGTAATTTTGGATTTACAAACTTTGTTTTGTGAATTTTGTACTAAAAGGCTTTGATAATGCTGATTTGAGCATTTTGGAGATTAAGAGTCCGCTTAAGTGGCCCTTTCAGAGCTTTAGAAAACACTACATAAGCGGCCTTACGCCTTCTTTAGCAATCTTTGACCAATCATCACTGCCTCTTAAGCGACCTCTAACCACTTAAGTGATATTTGAGGCTATTATTTCTGCAGTTTTGAAAACTAAAACTTTGTGTATATGTCCCGGATTGAGTTTTAATTCATTTCCTTGGCTTAAATGTGTCACATTTCATTGTATTACATGCTGATCTTGAGTGTTCATGCTAGTGAGCCATTTTTCAGGAATTGATAATCAAAAATGGATCAAAATCTTGGTTTAGTTGATTAAGGAGAATTTGAGAAAGAATATGATCCGACTCAATTTGTATCTCATGAATGTCAAAGCTAATATTATTCTGACTTGGTTATAAAGAAGTTGTTCTCCAAGAGAGGGATTTCACTTGATCAGGTTCCCAAAGTTCTCCTTATTTTTTATCAAAGATTGGTAGCCACAGGTTGGATTTGCTTTGCTATGGAACCTTGTAAGGCCAATGAGAAATGAGTAAGGTAATTCTATGAAAATCTTATGGTCATTAAGCTATCTACCCCAGTGATAAGTGTACGAAGCAAAACAATCAATTTCAGGGTTGTAGAAATCAATAGGGTCGATAGGTTACCAAACTACGACATCTCAGAGTTCAAGATAAAAGATTGTGCTTCAGGTAGTTGGTTGGCTTCTAAACTCTGTCCGGGCAAGGAAGTGCCTTATTCTATCTCAAAAGCAGGGATCACCGCTAAAGAGTTCACGACAAAGGTAAGAAATTAGATATCAATCATGTGTAGCCAAGTCTCCATGATGTAATATGTTCAACATCTCAGTGGTGAGGGCCCAAATGGTGGATTGCATTTTTGAATACATTTTAGTGAATGTTGGTCACAAGATTATACTAGAGCTCATGGAGTTTAAGTAACAAGATAGCCCCATACTCATGTTTCCTTGTTTGATTACTAACCTGTGTAGGCTGATTGGGGTAGATGAGTACCTGGAAGATAATTGGGTAGAGACAAAAGTACTAATTTTTCCATTGAAAAAGCATGGGGAAGGCAGTATTACCAAAACTAAGAAAAGAAAGATAGATTTAGGTAAGTAGCCTCAGGTTGAGACTGATTCCTATTGCCCATCGGCACCAGGACCGTTTGAGGTGTTGACAGATAAGCTGAGGTAGGTCTAAGATTTAGTGTCTAAAATTCTCTGTGGACTAGGTGAGACGTCTGGGGGGCCTACCATATTTGTACCAAAGAAATACTTTGAGAAGTGTTTAGAAGATCAAAGGAAGCAGGGGGTTGATTCATCACAAACCAAGATGATAAAGAGAGAGAAGAAAAGAGATAATTTTTTCACATAGATATGGAAGGGTGTGAAAGGGTTATGGAAGGTTCTAAAATTTAAGGAGCTACTTCCCTCATCAAGTTCAAATGATGATGATGATGTTCCAGCCTAGTGGTCCGACGATGATACTGAGGATGTTGATGATGATGAGACTGAGAGCAACGGGAGTTCATGATACAACTTTAGGGAGCCCACGACCTCCTCTCTACTTTATTTTGTATGTATTAGAGATAATGCTACATTTTTTAGTTGGGGTGGGATAGCCTATATTTCTGATTGGGTCTATACTTTATATTTAATTTTGATACATGTGTGCCCTTATCGGGCTTTATTTGTGCATTTTAGATTATTTACCCTTATTGGGCCTTTGGATTTATATTTTTGGAGATTATTGTCAGGATTTTCTTGACTGTATGGATATCTTGTGCCCGTGTCGGGCTTGATCTTTGTGGTTATGTATATTATGCACCCTTGTCAGGCTTTTTTTTGTTGTTAATTTTGTTGGATTAGTCATTTTTTATTGTTTTTCATTTCTAGATTAGCTTTTTTAGTTTTTCTTTAGGTAATAGCTTTGAATGAAATTTCCCAATGATGGATTGAGTGACAATTTTCTTAAGGAAAAATCATCATTTTGGGGTGTTGGTGTTTTTTTGGAGAAGTCTAAGTACCCTTTGTTGTTTCGGGTTGAGCGGGTGAGCCTTATGTGAAGTTATGGTGAAGTTTTAGTAACCATTCTTATTATTGCCCTTTTGGAGTTGGAATGTGATATCGTGACTTGTTTGGTACTAATAACTTGCTTGGTACTAATAGAGTTAGTCTTGCATTGTGAAATGTTTAAATGAGCATACCTCTCCAAAATATTTATGAAGAGGAGTTGTATGGAAGTGAATAATATAGTGACAACTCTTTGACTCTTTTTGTTACTCTTAACTCATTAGGTGGTGATAGTTTGGATTATGAAATATGACTCCTTTTGTTTTTGTTTAGGAAATGAAATTGATCCATCTTGAATAGTTTGCATGCCATGTGTGGTGAGTTTTTATTGAATAATTTTGTGCATACTTATGTCATCTCGAACTTGCCCGATTGATCTTTCAATACTACCCTTGATTGTGTTTGGTTGGAGAGATGATCTTAGGCCTTCTTTCTGATTTTTAGTAACCTATTAAGCCTCAAAAGCCTACTCGTGCATAAATTCTATCACTAGTTACGACATTTTAGCTTAATATCCTTTCTTTTGCAACCATATTACAAGCTTTGAACCTTTTTGAAACATTCTCTCTTTTGAACCCTACCCTTCTTAAACTTGACGAATCCAACTTAAGGCTAAAAGCCTAAGTTGGGGGTGGTGGAAATACACTTGGAAGAGGTGATCATACATTGTGGTTTTGTAAGTGAATGCTATGAGAATAAGTCAATGATTTAATAAAACAAGAAAAGAAAAAGAACCAAAAAAAGAGAAAAAGAAAAGAAGAGAAAAAGAGGAAGTTTTTAATTAGTGGAAGACTAGAATGAAAAGAAAAGGTACTTTGTATTGTATGAAAATGAAGAAGATCATGATCAAAGTTTGAATTGAAAAGTGTTGTGCAAAGTTCAAGGAGGGTGTAGCTACTTTTATACCAAATTCTTATCCTACCCTTCCCTAAGCCTACATTACAATCTAGAAAAAGTCCTTTGAGATCTCCAATCGAGTGTTTTTGAGTTAGTGGTAATTGAAACTAAGAGCAATCCTATGGTATGGTACTTGTTTGCATTGGAAATTCTTTTTGGAGTGTGAGTGTTTGTATGCACGTGTCCCTTGTCTAATTGTTGTAAATATTGTGAATTTGGGACTTTCTTTGTTATGAGGGCATGTCAACTAGGATAGATTGGTGAAGTTGACAAGTTTTGAAGATGAGTCAAAGGAGCATAGTTGGTTGACTAAAGTTTTTGAGTAACTTCTAGAGGATTGATTGTTGACACTTGATTATTCTTGACATTCCATTGTATTCTTGAAATTGTGTCTTGAATTGAGGGAGTTTCTTGGGTGAAACTCACATATTGTTGACTAATAATTAGTACCAACCAAATTCACAGTCCTTGTGCATAAGTTGATAATGTGAAGTGAGAATGACAATGTTGGTTTTTGAGCTTAAATTGAGTTGTTGATCATGTTTCGCTTAAGTACAAGCAAAGTCTTTAAGTTAGGGGTGTTGATAAGTACTAATTTTGCCACTTATTTGTATCTCTTTTTTTATAATTTTATGTCATTAATCTATTATATGAGGCTTATTATTATTTTAATTATGTTAATTGCTGTTAATTTGATGTTTGCAAGGAGTTTTGATGGAAAGAAGTGGAAATAAGAGGAAGAGTTGAAAAAAGGCCAAGGTACATGCCCTAAGGTACCGCTAAAGTGACCATAGATAGCTTAAGCGGAGTCAAGAGACCTGGTCAATAGCCGCTAAAGCGAACCCAAGAGATCTTAAGCTCTAGTCAACAGCTCAGTCAATTGCCGCTAAAGCAGCTATTTTGACCGCTTAAGCGGTCAAGTTAAAGTCAACGATGCAACTTAAGTGGTTTTCTAACTGACAAAGCGGTCGTCGGGGCACTATTTAGGGTAGAAGATGAATTTCACCCTCTTTAGATCCTAAAACGCATAAAATTCAATACAAGCCTCTAAGAAAATCATCTTTGGCTATTTTCTAAATCGTGGAGGCTAGGATTCTTCAACCAACATCCTTGTAGTGAAGATTTAGAAGTTTTGTAGTGATAAATTCTTAATCCTTTCTTTATTTCCTTGCTTTGTAGAGATTATGAATGGGTGTAGTTGTTAATTTTGGTTTTGAACATTGATTTGGAAACATAACAATATTTGAGTTTTGATTTTATCTTATACTTTTGTATTTATTGAATTCTCATTAGTTTATAAAGTGGGTTTGTGTTTATCTAAATTAGTCTCATGTTTTATTAATTTCCGAAGGGAGTAACTAACCCAGGGACTCACCCATTTACTTCGATTAAGCTTGAAAGAGTTAATATAGGTTGGTAAAGGTTAATTTAGTGAAAGTCAATCCCCTTATTTTCCATCGTTTGTGAAAGTCATTGATCAACTTATTCAATATATTATTGGTTCTATCCTAGTCTTATTTTTATATTGAAAATCCCCCCAAAAAATACTTGTATCAATTATTTTGATTAGAGTGAGTTATTTTTATTCCTTATTTCTCAATTGCTAGTAACATTGTTCCTCGTGGGATCGGTCCAGAATCTATAGTTTAGTAAATATATTGCTAACAACCGCGTACATCTTTTTAAGGGTGTAATTGAGTGTTATCAAAAAACAGCCGCATCTGCATAAGTATGTGACATCAAAGAACCTCTAGCTATAGTATCAATCACCACCATAGTTACAGAATTCAAATACCTATAGAAGATCTCCAAAAGACTCTCATCAGCGAACTTGTGGTTTGGGCACTGCTATAGCTTCTTATTAAACCTCAACCAAGGTTCATGTTAGGCTTTTCCAGCTTGTTGCATGAAATTATTAATCTCATATCACAACTACAACATTTTGGAAGGTTGGAAAAATCTCTCAAGAAAAGCCGCCTTCAGTTCCCTCCGGTTAGTAATGGAGTCATCCAGAAGTTTAGTCAACTAAAGAGTCGCTTCCCCAGAAAGTGAGAAGGGAAATAATCAAAATATGATAGCATGTTGACTAACACCAGGCAACATGTACGCCTTGTAAATTCCCAGAAAATTGATCAAGTAGAGGTTTGGATCATCCCCAGCAGCACCTCCAAACTGACCCTTCATATTTAGCAGTTGCGTCATAGTACTGGTGATGATGAACTTAGCACTAGAAGCCAGTGCATGAGGGACTATGGCACTTGTATCATCTACCCCATCAAAATCAGTTTCCTCCTCCTCATCTAGGTCATCAAATCGAACAACCGGCCTTTGATTATGGCCCTTGGGCCTTTGATCCCTACAAGCATTAGTAGCAGCTATTTCTGCTTCATGGTTCGCAAGATTTTCAGCCTCTACAGCCAATGCGGCAACATTAGCCTGTCGAGTAGCCTCAACTTGATTGTTCATCTCTTGAGTGTTCATTTTCCTAAGAGTATGCTCAAGCTGGTGATCAATGGGAATTAAGGGATTGCCTTGACTCTGGGTGTATGGCATAAACTAACTTGCACCTTGAAATAAACATAAATAACAAAAAAATTAAACTAGGAAATAAGGACTAAAAGTGAAATAAAGACAATTGAATTTATTCCTAAACTGCACTCCCTGACAATGGCGACAAAATTTGATGGCACCTCACAGTGAAGTATAATTCGGAATCTTGAATTTTGAGAACAAAGTCAATAATCAAGCATCAATGTATGTTATTACTCAAAACCAAAGAATTTTATGTTTCCAAGAAACACAAACGTAATAATATTGTAATAGTGAGTAAACTGTAAATAAAACCCTAAGGAAGGCATTTATTCACAAACCAAATCCTGTCCTTAAAAAATTAGAACTACAAGACCGTCAGCAGTCCACGAGTTATGGTTTTATAGTATGACTCGTGGTATCGAGATCTCAACTCGTAGCTTACAACAAATCAGTGAAACTTCTCTATTTCTTATGTGTCATTCCACGATTCATCGTGTAGGACTACGACTCGTTGTCTTGAGCTAAATTTGTACACTTTTCGGTACGGAATGTATGCCTCCCTGAATGGACTTGTTGTTTCACTTCATCAGTCGTAAAATAGCTCATCCTATTTGGGACAAATTTCACATCTTCTGGGCCCTATCTACAGCCATCAATACAACTTGTACTATCAGTTTATGAGTCGTGTTGTGGAATTTACTTTGCACCATCTCTAATCACACTCCACGAGTCTCAATATGACTCGTACTTCACTCTACCAGTAGTGAATGGGCTTGCATGAGTCACACTTAGTTGTTTTCAACCCATTTTCCCAATCTCGCTTCCAGGACCCATTTTCCTGCACAAACACATAAAAACACATCATATCTTCTAAAACATACTAAAGAACGTACAAAATTTCCATGTATTAAGCGTCGAAAGTGTTGTGATATCTTGACTCATCAGCGTACTCCGATCTCTGGTATAAAATATGTTTAAGAGTGCACTTCAATCCCAATATATATAATAGGAGCAGGTGTGCACTCCGATCCCAATAATATATATTGTATAATGTGCAGGTGTGCCACTCCAATCCCATATCAACAGTACAATTTAATCAATGCATCTCATATTACAAGGAAACATAAATATCAATTCACAACTCTTTTATCTCATCAAACATGACATCAACATCAACTAGCATATGTAACAATTGACTCTATAACCATAATTTACATGGATCATGCTAACATGTAGAGGGAAAACAATCAAAACAAGTCAATTAGCCATTTTTATACCTTCACATGATACCGGTACCAACACAAGTGCTCATCACTTCACTTATATGGGACCGCATTCCCTATTACACACATTACAAGAAATTATAACATAAGCACTTCAAAAGAAAGTCTCAACTAGCCTTAAAAAATGCCCAACGAATCTAATCGAAGCTTTGCCCTTCTGAATTACCTCCGAACGAGTCCAATATATTCAACTATGATTTCTATGTAAGAAAAAAAGCTAATGGTACCCATATTGCCCCACCTCGAATTTGGGTGCAAAAGTCAACTAAGAATTCAACCCAGATCCATAAAGGTAAAATGGGAATTTTATTGAAACATCATGTTACCCATAATTTTGGGAGTTAATATGAAATCTCATCATAAACAAGGTTGAAATCGAGTTTGAAATTATCAAAATAACAAATTTTAGATTTATAGGTAAAACCCCAAAATATAAGATTAAAAACAAAATATTTAAAGGAAAAATCATGGGGAAATTAGTGGGGAATGATAAAATCAAGCTTTAGAAACTCACCAATGTCTAGATCTTTCAAAACCTTCTTGAAACCTCCCAAAACGAGCTTTCAAACATCAAAAATGGTGAAAATGAATCTGGGACGGGGAAAATATATTAAATACTGCTAGGTCCCATTTCCTCTTTGCAAACACAAAGGCCATTCGTGAACAAGAGGGATCAATCCAGCCCAACCATCATAATCGCAGTCAGCCCATCGCAAACTCGATGAGCAAACTTTGATGTGGACCCAGGCTACCTCTTCACGAATGTAATTAAGGAATCTTCCTACACTAGCAACATCAATAAGACAACAAACTTCAATACAAAATCTCCCCAGTGGACCCTTCGAAATGAGTTGGGAATCCCACAAAATAATCTTACTATGCTACTAGGCCAAATTTGATATTTCGAATACAACAATGCAGCCAGAATTTCCAATGGAGGTCGTTAACGTCAAAATTTGACCAAAGTCTATTCTTAAGCTTAAATTTCCCACATATCATCTAAACTCTCAAAACCACACTAAAAAACTCGATACCCAAACAAACCATGCTACTAACCCAAAATCAACGTTCCAGAGCTAATGGGATTGATGGAATTCTCATACAATGCTTGGATCTTCGAATGTTGACCAAAG
This sequence comes from Capsicum rhomboideum, assembly GCA_031232105.1. Classification (NCBI taxonomy): domain Eukaryota; kingdom Viridiplantae; phylum Streptophyta; class Magnoliopsida; order Solanales; family Solanaceae; genus Capsicum; species Capsicum rhomboideum. Next base: position 127,013,540 of record CP124714.1, read on the forward strand.
TCAACATTCCAACCCTCAATCCTTCTAAAAATGAAAAACCCATTTAAATCTTAACCAAACATCTTAGGAATGCACAACCCTCTCCCGCAGCCCAAAAATATAAAAACACAACTGCAGAAAGAGGAAAAATGGTCAAAAAATCCAAAAGTTAAAGTAAGGGTTATCACTGTCGCGCCCCATTTTTCTTGCAAAAAGCGGGCCATCGACTTGACAACTCTTTTAGGATGATTTAAGAGTGAGTAGTCGCCACCTAACAAACTAAGGTGCATTAGGGCACCATTCTAGACTAATTACGAACTTATTTTAATAGTCTACGTCACCAGAAATTCGAGTAAGGTTTCAGGTTACCTCAAAAGGAGGGTGTTAGGCACCTTTCGAGGTCCACAAATATGGGTCCCGACCGAATTCATATATTATGTGGGGGATTTTACGTGATAAGCAAAGGTCAATTATTATATTAACTTAATTAGTAACTAAATGTTTAAACCCTAAAATAATAAATAAACTAGACATGCAACGCATTTGTTATCTAATTAATAATTATCTAAGTGATAAAGTAATAAGATGCGTAAATAAGTAAAAAATGTAAATCAGATAAGCGAGAAGATAAAAGGGGCACAATTTATATAAAAGAAATTTTATTTAGAAAATAAACCTAGACTACCCCAAAACAAAAAGAAACATGCAAAAAGTAAAAAAAAATAAAAAATCAAAGTTTAAAGGATTTGGACAGGGGTTAATTTTATCCTATTCGAATCAGTGCCCGGCTTATTAACGGATGACAATGTCGCATATCGCATTGTCGGTTTCTTCTCGGGTCAACTTCCATCATTTCCGTCTATCTATCCACCCCCAACTAGTTTGTTATTAAGCCTAAAGGCGTTCCAAAGAAAGCAACAAAACTAGTGTTCCCTAAAATGTCAACCCGTCCCAACTTAATATCCAAGAGGCATTGGACTTATTATTTCAAATTTGGGTCTAGACACAAAGAAAGTCTTAGGCTTCCTAATTAAACTCGAGATTAACGTCAAACAAAACACATAGGACTTACAAGTAGCACATACTGGTTTCATAGAAGCCTCTTGATTAATTAAAGTTGATTAGGTGATTAGCATGCTTAAAAACACCATTATTCACTTACGTAATTGAAACCTATAGGCATAATTTCGAGGCGAGGTGTATTAATCAAGGTGCCGAAGCTAAAAAAAAATTAAATATGTTGAAATTAATCTAAAAGTGCTGGGAATTAAAATAAATATGCCAAAAATTATTCTTGGTTATACTGAAAATTATTTAAACATGTCGGACATTGATTTAAACATGCTTAAAACTAATTTAAATATGCTGGAAATTCAAATTTCTTAAGTGCTGAATTATAATATGCTGAAAATTTAATTTTTTAAATGCTGGAAATTCAATTTTTAAATACTGAAAATTATTAAAATATGCTATAAATTTAATTTTTAAATGCTAGAAAGTTGTTTAACTAGGCTTGAAATTAATCTAAGCATGCTAAAAATGAATTTTAACATGCTGGAAATTTGTTTAAACGTGCTAGAAAATTAAATTAAACATGCTGAAAATTAGTTTAAACATGCTAAAAATTAATTTATTCATTAAGACATACTTGAAATTGTTTGAACAATCCTAGGGCATAATTTCTTGGTGATAAAGTAATTAAATTAATAATCCTAGAATGTATTGCCTAAGTGACAAAATAGTTTAATGAACATGTTTTAAATTTGTTAATTAACCCTATAGGCGTGGCATCTAAGTGGTAAGACAGAATCATAGAATCCCCACCCCCTATAAGCAGTCCCTGATTCTTTTATTATATGGCAGAGTTTATACAATAATTATTACAGACCAAATGAATAAAGATATGACAAAGCAAAGACTATCCAGGCAGTCAAAAACTGTCCCCAAGAAGTGGGAATGTGAATGTTTTTATCTAGCCAATGAATAGTAATAACTCACATAATTAGTGAGAGGGAGAAAATATTTAGAAAATCAATCAAAGGGATTTATTTCCCTTAAAGCAACAGAGTGAATCAATTAGGCTTAGGACTAATCAAATTTACCATAAATAAATGGGTAAAGAAAATCTGTCCAAACCAAGTAAAGGTAGTAGAATAAGTAAAGAGATCATGAAACCATAGAGTTACCAGAAATAACGAGCAACAAAGTTGTCACCTATTTTTCGAATCGAGCTACACACAAATTAGCCAAATATAGTTCTCAATTAGGTGTAAAATGACAAAGGTTTACCATAAATGAGCAAGTACTAGAGTTGTCATATGTATTCAAAAATAACAGAGCTTGAAGTTGTCACACATTTGAAAACCAACAAGGCAAGAATGAAAACACAAGTTACCGTAATTAGACCGTAAGGTTGTCAAAATTGATTCAAGAAAGAAAGGACACCAATTGCTTGAATGAAATCAAGTACTTTACACTAACTAAAGCAAGCAGGAGTAGGAGAAAGAGCCAGAATCATGCAATGCTTAGGTTTAAAATTTTGGAATAATAATATGTAGATCGCGTAATTAGAAAAATAATTATAAACTCTTAACCAGAAATTAGCATTTGAATTACATGACTTTAAAGTCTTAAAGTCTGCTCGTCAATAATCAAGTTGCAAAAGAGTAGCAATTGAACTTAATGGGGATCATACCTGGGACGGATTCATCGAAATTCATCTCAAAATCATGACGTCACAGATGGAACAGAAATGGAGATGACATGAGTGATTTCTCATCATCTTAACCATCCGTGAGATACCATTGATGTTTTTCACCTTGTTCTTGTTTTATCGGAGCTTTTGAAGTTCATCGGAGAAGTGAGGTTTTCGATTTCAAAAGAAGAGACGGGGAGAAAAAAAAAGTAATAGGATGATGTTGGGTGTTTCTGCTTGGTGGCGGTTCACTGGTGGTTTGCCGAAAAGGGTGAGACGGCAAAGATGGTAGTGGGTAGCGGTGGAGTTCGGAGTTGATTCACCGAGATAGTGGCGGCGAAAGAGTGGAGAAAAGAGGGGATGGCGGTGTCTAGTTCACCAACTGGTAATGAGAAGCGGCGAGAGAGAGGCGGCACTGATGAGTGGAGTTCACCGACGATAGAGGTACGATAGTGATAGGGTTTTCCGAAAGAGATCTCGATCATAGAGGGAGTCTATTTTTGTCTTGTGTTGGTTTATTCGCCGGAATTGTGGTAGTTCCGATGGGATTTTGTGGTCAAGGGTGGCAGAGGCGGTTGGATAGTTGAGAGAGAAAGAGAGAGAGAGACCTTCGGAGGGGGTGTCGCTGGTTGAAGAAAAATGGATTAGGGATTTTAGGTTAATTAAAAAGGAAATAAAAGATGAATTGATCTAAGCCGTTGGATTGATTTTGCTAGACGACTGAGATTAAAATTGAAAGACTAGTTGGGTTACGGGTCAGATTATGAGTCAAAATTGCATCAAGAATTAGGGTCAATTAGGATTGGGTTGGGGATTTCAATTTGGGTCTCAAATTAAAATCAATTTAGACTAAATTAACACGAAATTGAGTACAAAATGCCTAGAATTTAAATAAACTAGGGGAGTTGAATTGAATTAGACTGCTATTTAATAAGTATAGTAATAAATTGATAGCAATAACAATGGTCATAAAAATCATTATTCCCAAATTAGTTACGAATAAATTATGGAAATAAATTAATAACACGTAATATATTAATTAAAATAGATGAAATAACAATTAAGAAATAATAATAATAATAATAGTAATGGACTCTTTGTTTTGTAAATTATGAGTATGCATATTTGCAAAAATAATTTAATAGATATTAACAAAATTATGTCAAATATTATATTTAAATTAATAAATTATATATTAAATAATAAAATAAATTGTGCACCCAAAATAGGAAACGTCAGGATTTATTTGATCCTAAAATAACAAGTAAAGGAATATTAATACCCAAAACTAATAATATTGTAAAATAGCAGCCTAGAGGGAATATTGGGAGGTCAAAATTGGGTGTCAACAATCACATCATCCACTACTAATAAATATGTTTGTCTTCAAATGTAGAGATAAAGAAGGTACCTAAAGTGTCAAAAAGATGAGGATATCTACTCTTCATGTCAGAATCTATCTCCACCATAGCCTGACTCCAGTGACCCTTCACTTAATCAATACTCATTGACCTCAAAATCCTAGTCTGCTAATCCAAAATAGCTATAGGCACCTCCTCAAAAATTAGATTCTGATCCAAATCCACCAAGTCACATTGAATCATATGTAAAGAATCAAAATGATATTTCTTCAACATCAAGATGAAGAATGGGATGCACAACTAAAAGGCTCGGAGGTAAAGCCAGCTCATAGACTACTTCCCCAACTCTCTAATGAATGTCAAAGGGAAAATAAACCTCAGACTTAGCTTACCCCTCTTCCTGAACTACATCATACCCTTCACCGGTGACACTTTAAGAAAAACCTGCTCCCCCTTTATAATCTCCCAATCACAAACTCTCCTATCAGCATAACTCTTTTGCTTACTCTGAGCTACCACAAGTCGATCCTGAATCAATCTCACCATCTCTATTGTGTCACTCAAAGAGTCTATACCCCAAGGCCTAACCTCAAACAAATTAAACCATCTGACTGTGGACCTACGCCTCCTTCCATATAATATCTCAAATAGTGCCATTTGAATAGTAGAAAGATATTTATTGTTTTACACAAACTCTACTATGGACAAGAATTGATCCCAATAACCACCAAAATCCAAAACATAAGCTTGGAGCATGTCCACATACACCTGAATAGTATGCTCTGACTGGCCATTAGTTCGAGGATGAAAAATCATACTCATCTCCAACTGAGCATCCAACTCTTACTGTATGGAACTCTAGAAATTCAAAGTGAACTGAGTACCTCTGTCTGAAATAATGGAAATAGGGATGCTATAAAGTCAAATTATCTCACTAATGTATATCTTTGCTAACTTCTCCATGTTGTATTTCATCTTCACTTGAATGAAATAAGCTGATTTGATCAATCTATCAACAATCACCCAAATAGAGTCAAGCTTCCCCAAAGTCTGAGAAAACCCAACCATGAAATCTATGGTAATACTTTCCTACTTTCTCTCCAATGTCGGCATCTCTGAATCAAATAAACTCAGTCATTAGTGCTCGTACTTCACCTACTGACAATTCAAACACTTGGGCATGAACTCCACAATATCCCTTTTAATTGTACATAACCAATCAGGTCATGATACATCTTCATTGTACTCAGATTAATGGAATACCTCAAATTATAAGCCTCTTCCATAATAAACCTAGTGAAGTCACCCACTATAGGAACAAAAATCTAACCCTTAATATGCAAAATACCCAACGAATCAAGGATAGTATTCTTAGCTTCACCCTTCAACACTTTATCCTAAGAAATACACAACTTCCCATCCTCAAACTCCCTATCTCAAATTTGTTCCACCAACAAGGACTGTGCCTCAATACAAGGACGAAACTGACCCATCTTGGAGATATCAAGGTATATGAAGTTGTTAGCCAACTACTAAACATCCATGTCTAAAGGCCTCTCTTCATCTACTTACATAGCAAGATTACCTATACTCACCATTTTTCTACTCAAGCTATCAACCTCCACATTTGCTTTCCTAATCCTTCAATAACTCTAGCCATCGACACTACCACAAATTCAGATCACTCTAACCAAAGATATATTGAAGGTTGCGATGATCGATAACACCTCACAATGGACTCCATAAATATAATACCACCACAACTTCAACACAAATACCACCACTGCCAACTCCAAGTCATGAGTAGGATAATTCTTCTCATGGGTCTTCAGTTGGTTCAAAGCATAGGCTATCACCTTCCTTTTTTGCATTAATACACAACTAAGGCTAACACCCAAAGTATCAGAAGAGACTATAAAACCCTCACCCTCTATTGGCTAGGTCAGAATAGCTGCCAAAGTTAATAAAGTATTAAGCTTTTGAAAGCTCTCCTTGCACTCATCAAACCATAGGAAAGCAACATTATTCTGAGCCAATCTAGTCAAGGGAGTTGAAATAAAAGAAAAATCCTACATGAACCACCTCTAATACCCATCCAAACCAATAATGCTATGAATCTCGATAGGTGAAGTAGGCCTAGACCAATTCCAAACCACATCAACCTTGGCTGGATCGGCCATAATGCCATCTTTAGACACTATATGACCCAAAAATGCCATGAAGCTTAGCCAAAACACACACTTTGAGAACTTTACATACAACTTATCATATCTCAACATTTGAAGCATATTCCTCAATTGCTTTATATGGTCCTCCTTGCTCTTGGAATACACCAAGATATTATCGATGAACACAATTACTAAAAGTTCAAGATAAGGTTGACACACCCTATTTACAACCTACATAAACATTATTGGGGCATTAGTGAGCCCAAAAGACATCACCAAGAACTCATAATGGCCATAACGGGTCATGAAAGTTGTCTTAGAAATGTCTAAAGCTCTAATCTTCAACTGATGATACTCTGACCTCAAATGAATCTTTGAAAACACTAAAGCACCTTAAACTTGATCAAATAAGTCATCAATACACGGTAGAGGATTCTTTTTCTTGATAGTCACCTTGTATAACTGTCTATAGTCGATGCATATACGTATAGACCCATCTTTCTTCTTTAAGAACAACATTAGAGCACCTCAAGGTATAACACTAGGATTGATGAACCCTTATTTAACAAATCTTAAAGTTGGTTTTTTAATTCTTTCAACTTCACCAGAGCCATTCTATATGGAGGAATTGAAATGGACGTATTGCCCAGCTCTACATTAATACCAATGCAATATCACAATTAGGAGGAACACATAGAAGATCAGTAGAAAACATATCCTCTAACTTTCTAACCATCCTCACTAACTCCAAAGGAGGCGTGTCAACACTGATATCCCAAACATAGTCTAAATAAGAAAGACACCACTTTTGTACCTATCTCTGTACCTATAGGAAGGAAATTACCCTCTTAGGACACGAAACCCCTGGGCACTACTCTACTCCAAACTCGAGACATTTATCAAAATTGAAGTAACTATCTTGGCATGAGAATCCAAGATAATATGATATAGATAAAGCCAATCCATACCCAAAATCATATCAAAATCAACCATATCAAGAATAATCAAATCCACCCAGGTGTTATGTCCCAGCAAAGTCACTACACAGGATCGATACACTCAATCAACCATGAAGGAATCACCTATTAGGGTAGAAACATGAATAGGAACAGCCATAGACTCAAACTTTATCTTGATCCAAGACTACACCTAAGATGTAATATGGTGCTTAGAACCACAGGTGACCCTAAGCTAACCCATGGCCATGAAAAATACTAAGAATGTTGAAGTAGTTGAGTAACTAATATGGAAGCTAAATAAATATAAAAATGATTTATCTGAAATCATTATAAGTTTGAATAATCAGCAAAATAAATAGTGTGTTTGACACAAACCATAAAACTAAAGCATACTGTCTGTCTATCTGAAAGAGTCTACTAATCAACGAGTTTCTAGGACAGGTCCCCAGCTAACACTAAATATCTGAAACTTGAAAGAAATACTAATATGAAATAATAATTAAAATTGGTCCTCAAATGATAAGGACTCACCAGTATCTACTACTAAGAGGGTACCGAATCACACTACTCATAAGGTTAGTACTGAATGTTGGAACCTATACCATAAGACAATACAATGCAAAAGAGACGAACCCTAGGCACCCCTCTACTCCAACCTTGAAACATTCATCAAAACTAAAGTAACTATCTTGGCATGACAATCACTACCAAAAATTTAGGCTATGGCAACACTTATGTAGCGACGATTTTACAATCGTTATTATAGAAAACATATAGCGATGGATATAACCATCTCCTAATGTCGCAGAATCTAATAGCACACTTATTAAAATAAACTGTTGCATAATGTTTAGAACAATCATCTAAAGTCTATCTATGGTAATAGTTTTTGTAACCATCGCTATAAGGTATCTATGGCTATGGTTGAAAGTAATAGCTACCCGATAATTTTTCCCTCCAATTAAATTTGGCACCCAAGAACATTTATTTGCCCATTGAAAAATAAAACAAAAATAAGCATATACACATATACTCTCCCTCTCAGACACATTTACTTTCTCAGATATTTACTCTCACACTCCCTCACTCTAATCTTAGCTCACTCTCACTCTTAGCTCACATAAAAATGGAATTTTCCTGCAGTTGAAGGTTCTATGGTGAAAGGCATCTCTTGTTAAAGACTTTTTTTTTGTCCGATAGGTGAAGGTTCTTCGGCAGTTTAAGGTTCTCCGACGGTGAAAGGGATCTTCTTCAAAGTCTTTACATGTAAGAATCCATGGACCATCTATTATTTTGGCATGCATGTGCTATTTTTTGTAAAATTAGATGGGTTTTTGAAAAAATTTAAAGAAAAAATAAATGGATTTCTATGATATTCAATAAGATGGGTTCAAATAAAAAAAATATATGTTTGATTTTTTACTGTTTGAGAATTTTGTTAGGGTTTTTGAGTGATTTTGTGGTCTCATTTGTTTTGCTTGATTTGACATGTATTGTAGTGATTTTTTTTGGATTTCACTTTAAGTTAAGAGTTGATCTGAACAATACATGTAAATATTTAGTGGTCTCTATTTTAAGAATTTTATTAGGATTTTATAGGGATATTGTGGTCTCATTTGTTTGGGTTTTAGATGGATTTGATATGTGTTGTAGTGATTTATACTGATTATGTGCTTAGTTACAATTGATGTAAGAGTTCAAGTTTAGAGTTGATTTGAATAATGCATGTGAATATTTAAGAGTTCAAGTTTATGAGTCATTTGGTTTTGACAATTCTATTTTGTGTTATGAGTTTGGTCAAGAGTATATAATGCAAATTGAAATTCATTGTTGGCGTAGAGAATTTGTTTTGTTTTTGTGTTTTGAGTTTGGTCTAGAGTATATAATGTGCATTGGACTTCATCGCTGGCTTAGAGAATCTGTTTGTGTTTTGAGTTTTATCCAGAGTATATAATGTGAATTGGAATTCATCTTAGAGAATTTTGTTTTGTGTTTTGATTTTGATCTTGAGTATGCACTATGAATAGGAATTTGTCGTTGGCTTAAAGAATTCTATTTTGTGTTTTGAGTTTGGTTCGGAGTATACAATGTGAATTTAAATTCATCGTTTCCTTAGAGAATTTTGTTTTGTGTTTTTAGTTTGGTTCGAAGTATATAATGTGAATTGGAATTCATCTGTGTCTATTAAAAATTTTGTTTTGTGTTCTGAGTTTTATCCGGAGTACATAATGTGAATTGGAATTCATCGTTGGCTTTGAGAATATGGTTTTGAGTTTTGATTTTGGTCGAAGTATATAATGTGAAATGGAATTCATCATTGGCTTTGAGAATTCAGTTTTGTGTGTTTGAGTTTGGTCTGTCAATGTTAATTGGAATTCATCATTGGCTTTGAGAATTCTTTTTTGGTGCTTTGAGTTTGATCAGAGTATATAATGTGAATTAAAATTCATCGTTGGCTTTGAGAATTCTATTTTATGTGTGTGAGATTTGTCTGTCAATGTGAATTGGAATTCATCGTTGGCTTTAAGAATTATGTTTTGCATTTTGAGTTTGGTCTATTAATTTGAATTGAAATTCATCATTGGCTTTGAGAATTCTATTTTTTGATTTGGGTTTGGTCTGTCAATGTGTATTGAAATGTAATAACTGTCCAGGTCATTCCCAGTGCTTACGCATGTTTATGATGTTTAGAGCCTCTCCATGACTTCCCCAGGTCGTATATGACTTGCTGGGACTGGTAGTACAGTTACCTGGTAGTTCATTTGACTTTTAGAGTCACTTTTCTATGTTGAATTTTTTGGTAGTCAGGTATGGCTCCTGGGCCTAAACCCCTGTTAAACGGCCTCGGACGCAATTTTTGATCTTCTCATTGGATCTGGAATGTCAACTTTAGGTTAGGTAGACCATTGGTTGGGTCTTGAGGTTCCCGGACTTATTTTGGGTTATAGGCCGACTATTGGCTAAGTCAAGTCAGCCCTTTGGGTGTGGGCACAGTTTTAGTCCGAACGACCTCTGATGGAAATTCCGACAATGCTATTGAGTCTGGAGCATCGAAATTAGTTAGGTAGCATAGTTCATTTGCGTGCACGGGACTCCAGATTGGCCCCGGACACATAGTCAAAATTGCCTGGGACTTAGCCATTTTTGGCATTGGCCATGTGCTTAAGAGGCAATAGGCACGCCTTATCACTATGCGCTTAAGCGGCCCTAGGCCTCTTTAGCGGCCAAGGCAGTCTAGGTTAAGGCAGCTAAGGACATGGCTAAAGCTGCCACAAGCGCTTAAGCGACCCTTGGCTCCGCTTTAGCGGCCAAGTGGTGGAAGTGGTGGAGCTCTTAAGCGGCCACCTATGGCTCTTTAGCACTAGGAGCTTAAGCGTCCATAAGGGTGCTTTAGTGCCACCTGTCTTATCTATATATAGATATCTCATCTTCTCTCTCTAGTTTAAACGCCCAAGGTCAATAGAAGCACCATTTTTAGAGCTTCAAGCTCATATATAGGTTTGTATAGAAAGGTCCAAGATTGAACACTTACATATTTGAGTTCGTAGCTTTATTCTCAACATTTCTATGGTACGTTTTCTCGGTTTAACGATCGTTTATGTTATCATTGGATTTGTAGGTATTGTTATTGATATTTGAGCTATGTATTGAGCTTAGATGATAAGATAGATTTTGTGACTATTGGTCAACGTGAGATTTGGGACGTTGTGATGGTTTCAATTTGGCGGTTTCTGCAAGCAGTCCCCACATGAGTTGGCCGGTCATTTTTCGACCTAGTGACATACGAGTATAGTTGGTTATATTTTGACATCTAGTTTACCATTTTGATAGTGTGGAAGCAATTAGAGGCCTCTTGGAAGGGGAAAGATCCAGTTTAGCGGGTTCTTTAGCAAGCTTATGGCGGCGTTCAGGTAGGCTAGGTTTCTTTTACACTTAGAGATTGGGCTTATGTGTGATATATGTATGTTGTTATGCATGTGTTGTGGGCTGGTATTATATATTTGGTGGTGGTTTGTTGTGATTCAGGCTTTTTGGGCCGAATAGGGACATTTGGATACATTCTAGACCCGTTATACTCGTGATACACTACAGATGACCCATTTGTAGTCATATAGTATTGTTGTTGTTGTTTCTGGTTGGGGAATGTTATTGTTGGACCTTAGTTCTAGCTTAGACAGACTTAGCCCAGACTTAGACAAGTATAACTAGACTTGGTATTTGGGACCCAATAGTGGGCCCCATTACCCTTTTTGTCGACTTGTCAGAATGTTCACATCCTTGGGCTTAGTTAAGCCCTAGTATGACCAGTTAGGCTTGTGACAGGATTGAGTCACCCTGATTATATCCGGTTAACCTATTTAGCCTTTTAGCCCCTGATAACACCACTCTTAATCCGGGTTACTAGCCTTGGCTTAGAGTTAGAACCCGCCTTACCATGAGCTACTCTAGATACTCGGACTGACTTAGATATTGCATGATAGTTGACCATAGACCTAGGAGGACCCAGGGACTTACCTTGTAGTAGATGACTGGTTAGCTTTTTGCCTACATTTCGTGTTCAGCCTGTGACTAGCATGTTCCCTGTTTATTGGTTATGATGTGACATTGGGCTCTGTTCTGGTTACTGGTTATGATGAGTTTCGATTTGAGTTTGGCCCCGGATTGTGGTGCACTATGAGTTTTGGTACTGGGTACTATGATTATGATACGTTTGTTCTCTGATTTATGGTTTGAGTTTGGTAGATATGATATATATGTGGCCTATTATTAGTACCCACTATGTTCGGTTCGATTTCGGCGTCTAGCCTATTGTTATTACCCATTTATGCCAATTCAAGCCCGGTGTTCTCAATTGGTTATTGTGATTACTGGATACTGGTATAGCTTCGAGACACTGGTAACTATGCATTTAATATTCTTGTGTGTCCCGCTGTTTTATGGGGGCCAGGCTGCGTATTGTATTCTTTCGTGTGCCCAGCGGGCTTATGGTGGTGCAGTTGGGTTATGTTTGGCTAATGTGTTCAGGATAACTTACTTATTATTCAGTATCGTATTTACTTATCATTTATACCCGAACTTAGCATGCACCCACATACTTCAACTTGTTTATGTTACATTGAGCTCAGTCGATCGATGAAGCCTACTGAGTACCCGTTGCCCCGGCACTCATATAGTACTTCTGCATTTTTTCCCGAAGCAGATCCAGGCACTAGCCGACGGTCGTGATGTGGCACTCTTCTTAGTACTGATTACAGAGCAGGGAAAGCTTACTGACGTCCGAGGTAAATCCCAATCCATCTCTGATGTATAGTCTTTTGGATCCGAGACTGTTGTATGTATGTTGTGTATATTTGGTTTCTTTTTTGTATTCTGGATGTGTCTAGTAGTGGCTCGCGTATTGACCTTACCAGGTCTTGGGAGGGGTTTTAGAGTTATATATTGTCCTCCTCCTTTTTGTCCCGGTATGTATACATCATTTGTCTTTACTTTACATTTGTAGCATGTTGATAGTGGTAGTTTTGCTTCATGTCCTTTCTTATGACATCCCGCCTATTCTCCCATTTCTTGTAGCCCCAGGCTAGGGCTTGGCTTGCCTATTGGTGGTTTTCGGTAAGCGTCATCAATACTCAAAAATTAGGTTGTGACAGCTTGGTATCAGAGCCTAGGTTTTATGAGTAGGTTAGTACATAAGCCGATGTGAAGTAGGGTTCCGCGGATCGGTATGGGGATGCCTGCATCCTATCTTCAGGAGACTACGGAGCATTTTTAGGGGATAGTTTCATTCCTTGATTCACGTCTATGCGATAGAGTCAGTGTTGGTTGTTGATCCTTATTTGGTTCACTCTTTTCACAAATGGCTAGGACTAGTGGCACGAGAGCTGGGGAGCAGGACCTCGAGCCTGTAGTGAGAGCTCCTGTCAGGGGCCGAGGTCGACTTAGAGGTTGGGAATAGAATTGACCAGCAGCCCCAGGTCGAGATCAGACCAAGGATCTATTACTTAATCCCGTTGTAGCCCCAGATGCTCCATCTCCAAAGTAGCTAGTGGGCTAGGGAGCAGCCTAAGTTCCACCTGGATTTATTAATGCTTCAGTGCTTCGAGGTATGTTGGTACAGTTATTGGGATTAGTTGGAGGTACGCCTATTGTGGGAGAATAGCCAGCAGCACAGGGAGTTGGTATTGGGGCGCAGCCTGCAGCTGCGGCACCCAGAGTTGAGATTTCTTCTGTACCGGTAGTAGTCCAACCAGTTATGTCTGTCGAGGAGTAGAAGATATTGAGTCATTTTTTGAGATTAGCTCCACCCAAATATGCGGATACTCCAGGAGAGGACTCATATGAGTTCTTATCCAGTTGTGAGGAGAAGCTGAGGAATTTAGGATTAGTAGAGTCGCGCAGGGCAGATTTTGTTGTTTATCAGTTTGATACGATCGCGAGGAGATGGTGGAAAAGTTATCTTGACTCTAGGCCAGCTGGATCTCCACCCGTTACTTGGGCCCAGTTCTCCGAGGTGTTCTTGGGAAAGTATATGCCCCGCAGCATGCGTGAGCATCTTTTAGATGAGTTTTTCAAGTTGAGGTAGGGGTCTATGATAGTAGATGAGTATGAGGCAAGATTTCATGACTTAGCGAGGCATGCTACGATTTTCCTACCTGACGAGTATGAGAGGATTAGATGTTTTGTCAGGGGATTACGGTTATCACTTCACAGAACTACACAGAGTTTAGTGACTTTGGGGAAGTCATCTGCTGAGATAGATGAGCATGTGTATTCGATCAAAGAGATGGATCGCAAGGCCCAAGGGAGCAGCGATAAGAGACCTCGATTCAAGGGTAGTTACAGTGGCAGTCACAACAGCTCGCAGTTCAGAGGTCGTGGGTTTCAGGGTAGGTACCCTCAGCAGCAGCAGCAGTCTTTTCAGCAATAGGGTCAGCCTAGTAGGCCTGTACAGTCAACCTTGCAGATTTTTGATAGGGGTCAGCCCGCCTATAGTGGTTTTAGTAGTCTGCCTCAGGGATGTGGTCAGTCCAGTTCATCGACTAGGGGTGGTCATATCGAATCAATTGGATCTTCTAGGTCGAGCAGGGAGCCAGGAGCATGTTTTACTTGTAGGGTTGTCAGTCATTTAGTGCGTGAGTGTCCTCTGTGCAGGGTAATTGAGCCTTCCGTTCAGACTGCATAGCCCATCATATCTATACTGCCAGCAGGCAGAGGTGGTGTATAGGGTCGTTGGCGTGGTCCCCAGGGTTCTCGAGGGGGAGTGCAGGTAGGTCGGACTAGTGGTCAGGTCGATGCTCAGACTAGTGGTAGCTAGTATCATTTGTATGTTGTGTCGGTTAGGTCGGAGGCTAAGGCCTTGAATACGGTGATTATAGGTATGATTTTTGTATGCCATCAGTCAGCTTCTGTATTATTTGATCTCGGATCCACGTTTTCCTATATGTATACTTATTATGCACCACGATTGGGTTTATGTTCTGATTTATTAGCTGTGCCCTTATGTGTATCTACCCCCGTTGGTGATACCTTAGTAGTGGATCGGGTATATAGATCTTGTCTGGTGGCTGCTCGGGAGTTTGAGACTCAGGTTGATTTTATTGTATTGGCCATGGTAGAATTCGATGTGATTCTGGGATTGGATTAGTTTTCTTTCCATCATCCAATCTTGGATTGCTTTGCCAAGACCGTTACCTTAGCCATACCTGGTATACCCCCAATAGTATGGCAAGGATCTGTTAGTCGTACACCGACGGGGATTATTTCTTACATTTGGGCTCGTAGATTGATGTCGAGGGGATTTGATTCATTCCTTGCTTATGTTCGAAATGCTAGTATTGAGAGTCTGTTGCTTGACTCTGTCCCTGTTGTTTGTAAGTTCCCTGATGTATTCCTAACTAACCTACCTGGCCTTCCTCCTGAGTGTGATATAGATTTTATTATTGATCTCGAGCACCTGACCTATTTCTATGGTTCTGTATCGTATGACTCCTGCTGAGTTGCGGGAGTTGAGTAGTTAGCTTGAGGATCTTCTGAATAAGGGTTTTATCAGGCCGAGTGTGTCATCGTGGGGTACTCTAGTTCAGTTTGTAAAGAAGAAAGATAGGTTTATGCGTATGTGTATCGATTACAGGCAGCTGAACAGGATGACAGTGAAGAATAAGTATCATATGTCTCGTATCGATGATTTGTTTGATCAGCTTTAGGGCACAGTGGTGTTCTATAAAATAGATCTGAGATCTGGTTACCATCAGTTAAGAGTCAAGGCTGCAAACATTCCTAAGACAGCTTTTAGGACTCGTTACGGCCACTATGAGTTCTTGGTGATGTCTTTTGGATTGACTAATGCCCCAGCAACCTTCATAGATTTGATAAATCATGTATTCAGGTCGTACTTGGACTCTTTTGTGATTGTATTCATCGATGACATTTTGGTTTATTCGGGGAGTAGTGAGGAGCACGAGCAGCATTTGAGGATCGTGCTCCACTCTTTGAGAGATCATCGACTTTATGCCAAGTTCTCAAAGTGTGAGTTCTGGCTTGAGTCTGTAGCTTTCCTGGGGCATGTTGTATCTAGAAACAGTATCATGGTAGACCCAGCGAAGATTGAGGCTATTCGAGGTTGGGCTAGCCCACATCTCCTACTGAGGTTTGCATTTTCATTGGGTTGGCAGGGTATTACAGAAGGTTTGTAGAGGGTTTCTCATCTATTGCAGCTCCTATGACTAGATTAACTAGGAAAGAGGTTCTGTTTCAGTGGTCTGAGGGTTGTGAGACAAGCTTCCAAAGCATAAGAACTGACTTACTCTTGCTCCTGTGTTAATTCTTCCTGTTGAGGTTGAGGGTTTTTCTGTCTACTGTGATGTTTCTGGTGTCGTCTTGGGTTGCGTTATGATGCAGTGAGGTGGCGTGATTGCTTATGCATCGAGACAACTAAAGGTATACTAGCATAATTACCCTACTCATGACTTAGAATTGGCAGCGGTAGTATTTGCACTCATAATTTGGAGGCACCATCTATACGAAGTTTATTGTACGATTTATACTGATCACTGCAGTCTTCAGCATCTTATGACTTAGAGGGATCTTAATTTGAGGCAGCGCTGATGGGTAGAATAATTGAAGGACTATGACATCTCTATTCTCTACCATTCAGGAAAGGCAAATGTAGTTGTGGACGCCTTGAGCCGAAAGGCAGTGAGTATGGGTAGCTTAGTCTTCATTCCAGTCTCTCAGTGACCATTGGCTTTGGACATTCAGTCCTTAGCTAATTCGATGGTGTGTTTGGATATCTCTGATCCCCGGAGGATTATTGCTTATGTTGGGGCGAGGTCTACTTTTTTAGAGTAGATTCAGAATCGACAGTTTGAGGATAGTGAACGTCCTGATCTTCGAGAGCGGGAAGTGAGAGGTAAGTCCCAGTGGGCTACCTTGGGTTCTGATGGTGTACTGAGATATGATGGTTGTTTGTGTGTTTCGAGGGTTGGAGACTTGATTCCTTTGATTTTATGCGAGGTGAACGATTCCAGATACTTTATTCACCCCGAGACAGCTAATATGTACTGAGATCTAAGACAGCACTACTGGTGGAGTGGTATTCGGTGAGATATTTCTGAGTTAGTGACTCAATGCCTGTGTTGTCAGTAGGTAAAGGTTGAGCACCAGAGACCCGATGGTTTGCTTCAGCAATTGCCCATTTTCGAGTGGAAGTGGGAGCGAGTCACTATGGATTTCATTGGTGGATTACCTCGTACGTCCCACGGTTTTGATAGTATTTGGGTCATTGTACACTGGTTGACTTAGACGACACATTTTAGCCCTATTCGAGTTTCTTACAGTGCTGAAAGGTTAGCTCGTGTATATATTTAGGAGATGGTTTGCCTACATGGAGTGCCAGTATCTATTATCTCAGTTTGAGGGTCTCAGTTTACCTTTAATTTTTGGTGAACTTTCCAGGAAAAGTTGGGTACTTAAGTGGACCTTAGTACTTTGTTTCATCCTCAGACCGACGGACAGTCAGACCGAACTATTCAAGTGTTAGAGTATATGCTCCGTGCTTGTGTGTTAGACTTTGGGGGTCAGTGGGATCAGTTCTTTCCTTTAGCAAAATTCACATATAATAATAGGTTCCACTCCAGCATTCAGATGGCTCCATTTGAGTCTTTGTATGGTAGACGGTGTCGGTCTCTAGTTGGTTGGTTCAAAACTTTGGAGATTAGTCCTCGTGGCACAGATTTGCTCCGTGAATCTTTATACTAAGTTTGGGTGATTCAGGGCAGGCTACGGACAACTCAGAGTATACAGAGAAGTTATACTGACCATAGACACCAGTGAGATTCAGGGTTGGTGATAGAGTCTTTCTACGAGTATCGCCCATGAAGGGCGTGATGCGATTTGGTAGGAGGGGAAAGTTTAGCCCCAAATATATTGCACCCTTTGAGATTCTACGAACAGTTAGGGAGGTAGCATATGTTTTAGCTTTGCCTCTGGCATTTTCAGCTATTCACAAGGTGTTTCATGTTTCTATGTTGTGATAGTATATTTAGGATGAATCGCATGTGCTACAGTGGGACTCGGTTCAGTTAGACTAGAAGTTAGCCTTTATGGATGAGCTTGTGTCTATTCTGGCCAGAAATGTCAGACGAGTGTGCTCTTGAGACATTCCAGTGGTTAAGTTATAGTGGCATCACCGTCCGATTGAGGAGGCCACTTGGGAGCTTGAGCATGATATGCGAGCCTAGTATCCCTACTTGTTCACGTTTTTAGGTATGCGCTTATTCTTGACTTTCTCGGACGAAAGTTCATTCCCAGTGCTTATGCGAGTTTACGATGTTTATAGCCTTTCCATAACTACCCTAGGTCGTATATGACTTGCTGGGGCTAGTAGTACCGTTACCTGGCAGTTCGTTTGACTTTTAGAGTCACTTTCCTATGTTGAATTTTCTAGTAGTCAGGTATGGCTCTCGGGCCTAAACCCCTGTTAAACCGCCTCAGATGCCATTTCTAACAATATCATCGGATTTGAAATATAGACTTTAGGTTAGGTAGACCTTTGGTTAGGTCTTAAGGTTTCTAAACTTATTCTAGGTGATAGGTCAACTATTGGGTCAGTCAGTCAGCCATTGGGGTGTGGGACCCAGTTTTAATCGGAACAATCTCTGATGGAAATTCTGACAGTGCTATTAAGTTCGGAGCATCAAAATTAGTTAGGTAGCCTAGTTCTTTTGCTTGCATGGGACTCCGGATCGATCCCGGACACATAGTCGAAATTACCTAGGACACAGCCATTTGTGGCATTGGCCATGCGCTTAAGCGGTCATAGGCACGCCTTAGCTATAAGTGCTTAAGAGGCCCTAGGTGCGCTTTAGGGTCTAAGACTAGCTAGGCCAAGGTATTTTAGCAACCAAGGGCATGGCTAAAGTTGCCATAAGTGCTTAAGGAACCCTTGGCTCACTTTAGCGGCCAAGCGGTGGAAGCAGTGGAGCGCTTAAGTGGCCACTTATGGCGCTTTAGTCCTAGGTGCGTAAACGGCCATAAGGGAGCTTTAGCGCCACCTGCCTTGGCTATATATACATATTTCATCTTTTCTCACTTGTTTAAAATCCTAAGGTCCATAGAAGCACTATTTTCAGAGCTTCAAGCGCTTATATAGGTTTGTATAGCAAGGTCCAAGCTTGTACACTTACATATTTGAGTTCGTAGCTTCTTTCTCGACATTTCTATAGTACGTATTCTATGTTTTATGGTCGTTTACATTTTCATTGGATTTGTTGGTATTGTTATTGATATTTGACCTATGTATTGAGCTTAGATGATAAGATAGATGTTGTGACTATTGGTCACGGTGAGATTTGGGACGATGTGACAGTTTTGGTTTGGTGAATTCTGCAAGAGAGCCCCACGTGAGTTGTCCGGTCATTTTTTGACCTGGTAATGTATGGGTATCATTGGCTATGTTTTTACATCTAGTTTACTATTTTGATAGTGTGGCAGCAATTAGAGGCCTCTTGGAAGGGGAAAGCTCCAGTTTAGCGGGTTCTTTGGCACGCTAACGGCGGCGTCCAGGTAGGCTAGGTTTTTTTAACTCTTAGATTGGTCTTATGTGTGATATATGTATGATGTTATACTGGTGTTGTGGGCTGTTATTATATATTTGGTGGTGGTTTGCTGTGATTCAAGCCTTTTGGGTCGGATAGGGCCATTCGGACACATTCCAATCCTGTTATCCTCGTGGTATACCACAGATGACCTATTGGGGGTCGGATAGTATTGTGTTGTTGTTACTGGTTGGGGAATGATATTGTTGGACCTTAGTTCAGGCTTAGACAGACTTAGCCCAGACTTAGACAGGTTTAACTAAACTTGGTATTCGGGACCCGATAGTGAGCCCCATTACCCTTTTTGTTTACTTGTCAGAACTTTGACATCTTTGGGCTTAGTTAAGCCCTAGTATGACCTGTTAGGCTTGTGACGGGATTGAGTCACACCGATTATACCCGGTTGGCCTATTTATTTTTTTAGTCCCTGATAGCACCACACTTGATCGGCGTTGTTGGCCTTGGCTTAGTGTTGGAACCCGTCTTACCATGAGCTACTCTAGATACCCAAACTAACTTAGAAATTGTATGATAGTAGACTATAGGCCTAGGAGGACCCAGGGACTTACATTGTAGCAGATGACTGGTTAGCTTATTTGCCTATATTCTGACTTCGGCCTAGGACTAGCATGTTCCCCGTTTATTGGTTATGATGTGACCTTGTGCTCTATTCTGGTTACTGGTTATGATGAGTTCCAGTTCGAGTTAGGCCCCGAACTATGGTGCACTATGAGTTTTGGTACTGGGTACCGTGATTATGTTACGGTTGTTCTCTAAGTTTCGGTTCGAGTTTGGAAGCTATGATATATATATGGCTTGTTGTTATTACCCACTACGTCTGGTTCGATTGCATCGTCTGGCCTCTTGTTATTACCCATTAGTGCCGGTTAAAGTCAGGTGTACTTCGTTGGTTATTGTGATTACTGGATGCTAGTACAGCTTCGAGACACTGGTGACTATGCATTTACTATTCTTGTGTGTCCCATAGGTTTATGGGGGCCAGGCTGGGTATTGTATTCTTCCATGTGCCCAGCGGGCTTATGGGAGCCCAGTGGGGTTATGTTTGCCTTATGTGTTCAGTGCGCGGTTACTTACGTATTATTTTGTATCACATTTATTTATCATTTATATTCGTACTTAGCATGCACCCCCGTACTTCAACTTATTTATGTTACATTGATCTCAGTCGGCCGATAATGCCTACTGAGTACCCATTGCCCCGGTACTCATACTGCACTTCTGCATCTTTTCTCGATGAAGATCTTGGTACTCGCCGACAGCTGTGATATGACTCTCTTACCAGCACTGATTTTGGATCAAGGAAAGGTTACTGAAGTTCAAGGCCCACTCTATCTCTTATGTATAGTCTCTTGGATCTGTGACTGTTGTATATATGTTGTGTATATGTGTTTTCTATCTTGTATTCTGATATGTCTAGTAGTGGTTTACCCACTGACATCACCAGGTTTTAGGAGGGCTTTTAGAGTTATATACTGTCCTCCTCCTTTGTTGTTCCGGTATGTATACATTCTTTGTCTTTACTTTACATTTATAGCATGTTGATGGTGGTAGTTTTGCTTCATCTCTTTTCTTACGAGATCCCGCCTATTGGCCCATCGCTTGTCACCCCAAGCTAGGACTTGGCTTGCCTATTGATGGTTTTCGGTAGGAGCCATCATGACTCAAAAATTGGGTCGTGACATGAAATTCATTTTTGTCTTTGAGAATTCTGTTTTTTTTTTATTTGGGTTTGGTCTGTCAATGTGTATTTGGAATTCATTATTGGCTTTGAGAAATCTTATTTGTATTTTGAGTTTGTCCTGTCAATGTGAATTAGTGGTTAAAAGTTTGAAGTTATTGTTTGTGAATAGAACATTTCATTCAACTTCAATCAAACCTAGTTCTGTGGAATTCATGATGTCACAACTTGTAGCTGACTTTTTGCTAAAATGTCTGAGTTCATGCTTGATTTGGATTACTGATTTAAAGACATTCTCAAGATGTCTTTGAATGTGAACTGAAATCCATTATTGGTTCAAATACTTTGATACTACACCTCTGCCTTGCTCACCAGGTAATCTATCCATTTATATATGTTTGTAATGTTTATCATTCTTTAATATATGATTTTACGTGGCCGAGCAAGATGTATTGTGCGTACAGTTTGTTTGTAGATAGTCAAAAGTTTACTAGATTACAAAGCTTTCTTTGGTTTAGTTGAGTATTTAAATACGAGCTTTCTTTAATTAGTTCTGAATCTGATTCTTTGTCATCTGTTTATACAGTGGTAAAAGTGGTAAACCACTTAATTTCTCAATGTTTGTTCAGTTCTACTCTTAAGACTACTACAATTTGTCTTTAATTAATGTGGAGGTGTGGATTTGTCTTATACAAGATGGTAATGAAAATTTTAAACAATGGCCAGTAGTTGCATGAAAATGAGGATTTTTTCTATGTCATACTAGTAGAGAGTAAGACAGAGAGAAAGAGAGAAAGTGTAGAGAAATCTTTAGATGTATATATATGTTTTGATAAGTATGTCTTTCCTTTCTAATAACAATTTGATCATCATTTGTGTCTCTTTTGTTGGTTTTCACTTAAGTAAATAGTTTATAGTGGCATGCCTCAATTAACAGTTGAGTTGAAATAAAAATTCACATAAAAACTTCTCTGTTTGTCTATTTATTAGGAGTCTGTTAGTAAATAGTTTTTATATTTGTTGTTGCTGTTTTTTCTATAGTAGCTAAAATATGTAACTAAATGCATAACTAGCATTTCTTAGTTTTATTCTCTATTAAATATTTTTTTATACAAATGATTTAACTTACCTAATGATACTGCCAATTTTCATGACTGGTTAAGTTCTGTTGACACTGCCTATACTCATGATTTTATGAATTTGGTGTTTTATCCTTGAAACATAGGATATTCAATGGACATTGAGGATAAAATTTGGATATATCTCCCAAGATCTACTGATGAGTATGAACATGGAGTTGAGGATTTTATCAATAAGGCATTTGAAAGAGATTCCCTATCAAGTGAAATAGTATGCCCTTGTAGGAGGTGTTTTAATCGTTCTTGGCATTCTCGAGCTATGGTGGAGGATCACTTGTTTAGTCATATGGAGAAGGGTTTTCCTCAAGAATTATGCCACATCCAAATGTGGTACATCTAACTAGTAATGCAGAAACTTCTGAAATGTCTGATGATATAGATAACCTACTTCATGACACTTTTAGAAATGTAGACAATGAACAGATCAGGAATGAAGGAGTAAGAGAGGGAGCATCTGAGATGCAAAGAAATTTTTAAATTAGTGGAGGAAGGGAAACAAGAGTTGTATCCAGGGTGTAAGAATTTTTCTAAGCTAAGTTTTACCATCAGGTTGTACTTGTTTAAATACATTCACGGGCTGAGTAATGTAGCCTTTTCGGACTTTTTAGATTTGTTAAAAGAGGTTTTCCATTTGGTCAGATTCCCGAGTCTTTCCACAAAGCAAGAAAGGTGATTAAAGATTTGGGTCTTAATTAGGAAAGAATCCATGTATGCCCTAATGATTGCATGTTATTCTTGAAAGACCATACAAAACTTGATATTTTCTCGGTGTGTGGGTCTTCTAGATGGAAAAATGTTCCTAATGAGTTAACTAACTAGACCATTAAAGTTCTAGCGAAGGTGTTAAGGTACTTTCCTTTAAATCCTTGGCTTCAGAGGATATTCATGTGTTCTGAAACATCTGTAGCTATGAGATGACATGATATTGAACGACCTGAATATGGGAATTTAAGACATCCTGTCGATGGTAAACTTGGAAAGATTTTGATTCCTTGCACCCTGACTTCTCTAAAGATGCAAGGAATGTTAGATTGGGTCTTTCAAGCAATGGTTTCAATCCATTTCAAACTATGAGCATTTCTCATAGAACATGACCGGTTGTGTTAATGAATTATAATCTAGCACCATGGATACGCATAAAGCCGGAGAATATAATGTTGTCAATGATTATTCCAGGTCCCTCATCTCTTGGAAATGATATAGATGTATAGTTACCGCCACTAATTGCGGAGTTGAATAAACTATGGCAGGTGGGAGTGGAAACATATGATGTTGAAACTAAGGAAACATTTAATATGCGTGCAACTTTGTTGTGGATAGTAAGTGATTTTCCAGTACTCGCAATGCTTTCTGGATGGAGCACCAAGGAGAGATAGGCATGCCCCACTTGTAATTATGATACTTGCTCTCAATATCTCAAACACAGTTACAAGATGTGCTACTTGGGTCATCGAAGCTTCTTGCCTTCTGATCATCCATATCAAAAAGATAAGAAATCATTTGATGGTTAAAAAAAAAAAAAAGCACAGATCTGTGCCTACTGCCTTATCAAGTGAACAAGTCCTTGAAGAACTATGTGAATTCAATAATGTTTTTTTACAGATCCAAAAGAAAAGAAAATGAAACAGTGATGGTCCATGGAAAAAAAATCCATATTTTTTGAGTTGTCGTATTAGCCAACAAATAAATTGAGGCACAATCTTGACCCAATGCACAAGAGAAGAATGTGTGTGATAGTTTGCTGGGTACTTTGTTGGATCTAGGTTGAAAGTCGAAAGATCATATAAATTCTCGCTATGACTTACATGAGATGGGGATACGTAAAGAGCTTCAACCAGTAGAAGATGCTAGCCGTGGAAAAGTTCATCTAGCTAGAGCTTGTTTCTATATGAAACCAGAGTAGAAAAAATATTTTGCGTAGTTTTAAAAGATACCAAATTTTTTAAAGGGTGTGCCTCTAATATATCAAATTCTATGCAAGTAGATAAGATGAAAGTATCAAGATACAAAATCCATGATGCTCTTTCATATTGCATTACTTGCTCCAGATAGCAGTTAGGAAACTGTTATCCAAGAATATGTCTATAGCCTTGATTAGGTTGGGGAATTACTTTAGAGCCATATGTAGTAGTGTTATAAGAAGAAGTGATCTTGAAAAGATTTTTCCTCCAACATATAATGACACATCTGCATATTCATTTAGTAGATGATATTATTCTTGGGGGCCCAACTCATTTGCGTTGGATGTATCCTATTGAAAGGGATTTGTGTGATTTTAAGGGGCATGTTCATAATCAAAATAGTGCAGAAGCATCAATAGCAGAGGGTTTTATGGTTGTAGAATGCTTGAACTTTTACTTAAACTTTTACTTAAGATACCTAGATGATAGCGTGAAGACAAAATTTAGTAGGTATCCAACAGAGGATGATGAGGGCAATCAAACAGAGGGTGATGTTGTTTCAGAAATATTTCCAAAGATGGGCCATCCAATTGGAAGTAAGAATAAAAAGAAATACAAAACTTTTGACATGAATAATCATCAGTGGGTTGAGCATATCGATATGCTTTGTTCAATACTGGAGATGAACAAGTAAAGGCATTTATCAAGTAAGATATTTGTATTTTAACTTCATTTATATGTTCTAGTTAATCTGTTTAAATTTGATTTATCTGTATCATTATTGCTTGAATTTATAATACATATTTTTAGGGAACATAAGGATTTAATTAATAAACATACTAGAAGAAATGCATGCGTAAAAGCACGGATTCACAGTTGAGAATTTGGTGACTGGTTTAGGAATAAAATTAAAAATATGGAAGTGCCAAGTCATTTAAAATGGATAGTTAAAGGGCATAATTATATGGCTAAAAGGTATACTGCATATTTCATTAATGGGCATAGATTTCATACTATGACACGGGATGCCCCATGGAAGACTCAAAACTATAGAGCAAATTTGTCAGCAACAACGGATAGTTTTGCTAGTGCTAGGGACCAGAATCCTGTCGATGGAATGGTTATATATTATAGAATAATTCAGGATATCATTGAGGCTGATTATTGGGGTTGTTTTAGTTTTGTATTATTTAGATGTGATTGGTTTCATAATGAAATAGATGAATATGGGTTGAATCGGGTATACTTCAACAAAAAATGCAGCACAAATGATCTTTTTGTACTAGCATCTCAAGTACATCAAGTTTTTTATGTGGAAGATCCAACTGAGAAAGAAGTTTACTATGCTAGAAATACAATTCTGGTTGATTTGTATGATTTGGAGGAATAGAGTTGCCCTGATATTGAAGAAACATTTTGGAGGAATGCTAGTGATGACATTTGTACATCAGAAAGAGTAGTCAATGTCGATGTCAAATAGTCGAGAGAAGATCTCCCTATGGATATCATTGATGTGCATTCTGTTGCACAACCAGTAAAAGATGTTACAATGGAATCATTGGAAGAGGAGGAGGACATTGATGATACTAATTGGGATTGGATGGAAGCTGATGACTGATAAATTTATTTTTGTGTCACTATTTTTTGTGGTTTATTTGCTAAAAACTTGTTATATCTATTTAATGAATCAATATTTTTGTCACTGTTTTCTACTTTTTGGCTATGGATTTTGAGTTCTATAGTTAATGTGTATTGGTAGTTTGATCTATAGTGTGTATTTTTTATCACTTGTGGAGTTGTTACCTGTGATGATGTGACATAGCTGATAATAGTGGATTAATTTAGTTGTTATAATACAACTGCAAGTTCTTTGATAGTTTGAACTTGTTGAGTTTATACCAGTGTTCTATTTTCTTTTTTCTCCTTCTTGTTGTCTATGAATGTTGAGTGCTAATGTGTATTGGTAATTTGAACTATACTATAAAAAAGACATTTAGGGTGGAAATTTTATCAATCGTGGAGTTGTTACCTATGTTGGTGTGAGATAGCTGATAATAGTGGACTAGTTGAGTATTTGATAGTTTTCACTTGTCGAGTTTGTACCAGTGTTCTGTTTTTTGATTTTTTTTCTTGTTGTTGGCTATTGATTTTGAGTGACACAGGTGATGTACTTAATCTAAAATCAAGAATACTGGAATGGGGAATGAAAAGGTAACTAGTTGCTTAATTGTAGTGTAAAAATGATAGTCAGGTTGGTTTCTCTTGTACTGTCAAGCTGTTTCCTGTGTTGGTTTGATATATCTGACAATAGTGTATTATTTGAGTTAAGTGGAGCATTTGGTTGTTAGCTGTACTGTAAAAATATAGTCTTTGATAACAATCGATGAATATCTGAATACTAAATGATTTGTGTAATGTGGAATTGAGGCTTCATGTAACATTACATTGCTTTCATTGCTCTAAATTAGTATATAAATGCATGTTCTAATAGTCACAATGCATTTAGTTGAAACTAGTTCATCTGATTTTCTATAGAATGGTGGGTAATGGTTGTTCTAGGATTATACTTACATCCAGTAATTAAGATTGTTAATATAATCTTAGTGTATTAACCAGCATACGTACAATATAGAGTGGGGTTTGCATTGTTAGACGGGTCTCATTTGTGTTTCCCTATTTTACTTGGTGATTATGTTTATGTATCGTTGTACCCTGTCAGATTTTTTAATTTGTTTCAATATTTGATTTACAGAGATTTGGATAGTCATGAATCAATAAGGGCCTTCAATAAAAAACAAAGGAGGAAAAAAAAGACATATGCTAAACCTGGATCGTTATCAGCTATTGTAAATAAAAAATGACAAATATTGACAACAAATGAAACTGTTCAAGCCATAAGGTCAGAGAAAGAGGATATGCTAAAATTAATTTATGAACAGCAGCCAGTAGCACCACAATCTAAAGCAAGTGAACAATCTATAGTGGAGCAGCTCGTAGAGGAACAATAACCTGTAGAGGAACAACAACCTGCAGAGGAACAACAACCTGTAGATGATCAAATGCAAATAGGTTTGATCAGTTCTCCTCCAACAAATGAACAGTCTGAAGATCAACAAGGTAATATATAGCTTAGAACTCGTTGAATTATTTCATGACTTCTTCTTGGTTTTTTTTTCTTATACCTGAAGGGCTTTCCACTAAAAAAAAAAAGAAGACATACAACACAGATGCACAAGGTACACGTCCAAACTGAGAAAAAACTGATCCTACTAAATAGGAATAATCAACCTGTTAGTTCTACTAATGAAGTTGTAACAAAGTTAAGTAGCTTTCTGGGCATACTCACTTGAAATGCGACCCTTTGCCCACTTGATATAAATGATTGGAGGCGTATGGAAACTAAAGAAGATTTATAGGAGTATATCAAGGTTTGAACTTTTCAATATTTAGTTATTTGTAAAAGTTTTTAACATATATTAGCTAACTGAATGACACCAAATTTTATATGAAATATGATATCCCTAATATTGCGAAAGGTTGGGATTTTAAAAGAATTCGAGAAGCTTGGAGAAAGCATAGAAGTGATTTGAAAGAAGATTGTTATGATCTATATGAAAATGATGAATTTCTAATGGCCAAAAGGCCTGATAATATTCCTGAATGTCAATTTAAAGAGCTCCTCATATATTGGAACTCAAAAAAATTTCAGGTAAAATATATTTCAGAATTTGTGATCATATTGTCGTTAGCATGCTACATTCTATATCCCCTTATTGCCTTTATTTAATGATATTGATTTATTTTACAGAAAATAGATAAAACAAATATTGAGAACCAAAAGAAGCTGATGAATCCACACACTGCCGGCAAAAAGAGTTTTGATGTTATTTGTAATAAATTAGTATGTTCTCTTATTTATTATTGAGTTTTAACCTGTCATATAAGCAATTTTTGATATTTATTTCTATATGACTAGGAAAAAAAGAAGGGGGGGACTGTATCGCTTAAACCTGCCATTCTTACAAGGCCTCGAATGAAGACACAATTAGTAAAATTGTATGAAGTAATCTATTTCTAAGTTTAATTTTTATTGACATCAAGTATTTGTTCTTAGTTTTTACTTAGTAGAATGTGCTTTTCGGGTATGCTTTATTAGGTTGAAATGGAGAAAATTGAAACACAACAAACTGCAGATGATCAGCCTATTGATGCATTTTCAGCCATCATGGGTCCTGAACATCCGGGGCGTCTAAGGTTGATGGAGGAGGGGTTACAAAGACTTCATTGAAAAGAAGAAATGACATTTCTGAATGAACATTAAATGCCACTAATGATGTCGTGTAACAAATGCAAGAAAGGATGCAAAATGTGGAGAGCCAAATTGAGGAACAATAGAGAACTATCCGACAAGAAATTATTACAGATGCTATTGCTCAACTTCAGCAAGCAGGATTAATAGATCCTAACATACTAGCAGTATTGTCAAATCCTTCACCAAGAGAATCTACTTCTACACCAGCGATGATAGGGAGAAACAATCAAGGTTAGTGTCGCTACTACTTCTCTGTTATGATTGTTTTTATTCTTCTTCGTCTTCGTCTTCTTCTTCTTCTTCACCTTCTTCTTCTTCTTTGTCTTTTTCTTCTTCTTACGATTCTTCTCTTCTCGTGTATCTCTTGCGACTCTATTATATTTTATTTCTCTTCTTGTCTATTGTTGTATAGCCAAATGGCAATAGGCATATAATTTTAAACGTGGAGTCAGGTGTATACACCCCATCAAAAGGGCCCACTATACCTAGCCAGGTTATAAAGGCATGGCTGGCATGATCACTAAATTGATGCTCAACTAAGAGGGCTAAAATAGCCTACAGTGACATGTAGTTCTGGGACTTAGGTGCTCTAAACCCCAGTCCATCTTGGTGCTAAGTACTACTCCCATACTATTTATATTGATATCTCATAAATTGATATAATAAAACTGAGTCAAAACATGCTTTATCTAAAAGTAATATAAAAGTTTGATTAATTGAAATTATGTTGTAAGTCTTTAACCTGAGGCTATTACTTTAGTCATGCTAAAATGAATAATTACTGGTATCGTGTGTTCATAACACACCAACTTTCTAAAAATAGAGCTAATTCATGTAAAAATACTAAATAGTAATTTATGAATTTGCTACATCTTCCAAGATATTAAATCATGGGAAGAATACATAAATGTGCTATAGAAATAATGAGAGAACTAAAATAATAGGGAAATCACAAATTGAATATAAACCCTAATCTTTGATCTTTAAAAAACTGAGAGATTTTTGAGTTATTTGGGATTCAATGAGTGAAAGGATACCCATTGATGAAATCCCACATACCTGAAAGGTGAGTTCTTGCTAAGAACTTAAACGTGGATCTTTTAGCGAAAAAGAACCCTAACTTGACTTGGGAGAACCTTAAGCATTTTTTATTTCTATTTTCTAAGTGTTAAGAGAAAATATGGAGAATTAATCGACTAATCCTCTTTAATCCAACTTAGATCATCCCAAAATGACGTAGTATAAGTGTTAAAATAGTGGTAAAAGACCAAAAGGTCCCTGAGAAAATCATAACTAAAACTGTTGAATCGCGCAGATGAGTCTCAGGATGACTCGGCATCACTTACAATAACTCATCTATGAGTCTTTGTGAGAGGAATGGTTCTGGACAACCTAACGATGAGTATTCACAATGGCTCATCGGACATATAATGACCCATCATTAGAGCTCGTCGTCACTAGGCAAGATTTCTAACTTTCAGGACTTTGGTTCGAGCTACTCAGAACAAGTCACACAACGATTCATCGTGACTGACAATGAATTATTGTCAATGATTCATTGTCACTAAGTAGAAAAAAATCATTCAAGACTTTTTAGCTAACACTCAGGATGGTTGATAGGATGAGTCATCCTGGGTATCATGACTTGTTATCAGCAGTCGTGACCACTAAGTTGGAATTTTCATCTTCTTGACTTTAGGGGACTACACTCAAGACGAGTGTCATGAAAACTCATTATCAGAGTCATCCTATGAGTTTTTCTGCTGGTTTCAACTTATATTTTGTGCTAAGTTATAAATGGAGTCTTAGGAGCTTTTAGGGTGTTACACATATCATATCAAGACCCGATGCAAAGTAAGCAGACACATACAAGAATGTAGAACCAGTATCAAATAACACTGAGGCAGGTCGATGGCATACTAAAATGATACCTATGATAATAGCATCTAGAGATTCTGCCTCCGACCTAGCCAAAAAAAGCATAACACTGAGCCTTCTCACCTTCTGCTTGCACAGTACCTCTACCGCCCCCTCGATTGGCTGAGGGTTCACCTCTACTTCTTTGAGATCTACCCTAAATACAAGCTGGGGGTGTTGCTGGCCTCACTTAAGCTTGATGACGGTGTTGTAGGTACCTCTATCAGTATAATAGATAGTCCCTCCAAATATGATCCAGACTACCACACAAAAAATAGGACCTAGGAACCATCAACTGTTGCAAATGCCCTGAATACCCAAAATGTCCACCTTAGCTCGAAGACTGATGATGTAAACCCTAGGAAGACTACCCTATACTATGATAACCCCATCTAAAATGTCCACCTTCAAAAGCCTGCATACCCACGTAAATTGTTCTACTATGCTAAGTCAAAAATCACACCAGAAAAAACCCTGGCTTCCAGATGAGGTACCTGTGAACTGTCTTGAAGTATGGGACCTGTTGTCCCTCAGATTCCCATCGTACTTACAATGCATAAGCTCAAATTCTTTTTCCACCTCAATCACTTTCTAAAATAGTTCCTTAGACTACGTTGTAGAAAAATCGCCCCCTAATTATGAGGGTCAGTCCCTTTACAAACCTCTGGATCCTCTCGATCTCATCTAGTAGAATAACCCTAACATGATGGGGTAGTGCATAAAATCAAGACTTATACTTGTTAATAAAATACCTTCATGTGATAAATGCTTAAATTGGTGCCTCTATTTCTCTCTTAAGCTACGAAGAACAAATCTATCAAGTAAGGCTTGTGCGAATATAGCCTAACTGATTAGAGGAAAACCTATTGACCTAGAGTCAATATATGAGTGTACCACTGATTGGTAGGACCCTTCATCTACAATGCTATATATTCAATATTATGGGACTCAATCAACCCCATACTCTGAAGTATCGTATGGCAGCTAACCAAAAATGCATATACATCTTAAGTTTGGCCACCCTGAAACTAGGGTGGGTCCATCTTTCAAAAACCTCTCAAACTTGTGCTACTCCTTCCTTATTTGACATAGCAACCCTTACCCTGCCTATGACTCTTATTCCTAACAAAGTAATGCCATCATATCAGGGTGTTGGCTGAACCATTAGGTCTTGATAAACTTAGAAAGGCTGCTGATCTGGGGTCTGGGCCCCTACTCTAGTCTGAAAGCCCTGAGGTGTACCTGTCAATCCACCACCCTAGGATAAACTCTATAGAATACCTAACATATGAGCCCAAGTGTTTTGGAGTTCTTAGTTAGTAACAAGATCTGGTGGATCCTATCTTGGGAACACCTTCTTAGCTGGAATTTGGCCATAATCTATCACATACTCAAACTCAGAGGACTCCACCCTGACAAGAATCTGAGCGGCTGCTGGAGCTCTACCCCTACCACGTCGGGGGATGGAACGGTCTCCTGACCTCCATCAAAAGATGTATGAATCCTCACCATCAGTGAGAGGATAAGACAAAAATCTCAATAATCAATCAAAAGAATTCATTCGCACGATAATAAAAAAAAAAAAGAAGTTTCCTAAAGTGCCATCGCCTTTTAAAGATAAATAATAGACGTCTCCACACCGATTTACGAGACTCTGCTAGAGTCGGCTTATACTTGTGGGACCAATGAACTTGGGGCTCTGATACCAATTTGTCACGACTCAATACTGGGAATGTGATGGCACCTATCACTCCCACCATGATAGGTAAGCATAAATTCAACCTAAGATATGAACCCAAAGTTAAGAAGCGGAGAAAAAAAAGCTACAATAAAACCCAAAAATTATCTACTTAGATAAATAGGGATAAACAGTAAAAATATAACCCAAGTATTGTGGTCATAAGTACAACCCTCTAGTACATAGTACAATGAAAAATTCATGAGTGTCTCAAAATACAGAAAAAAGCATAAAGATAAGATAGAGGAGATTTTAGTAGTATCTGAGATCAGTAAAAGCTTCTTTGAATCTCTGGGAATACTATCACTCAAAATCACAGTCAATGCCTGGGGATCGCCGGCTCAATACCTGCACGTAAGGTGAAGAAAGAAAAAGCAAGGGTGACTACATAACTACTTGTACTCAACATCATTATCGACTGACCCTAATACAAAGCGATAACTAGAACACCGACACCAACCATGAAAATACAACCATAAACATGCACTCAGAAAAGTCACCCCAATATAACAAAATAAATAGGCCATCACAATCATATAATATCACGTCACATTCAAAGAGAGCCTCGACCCAACAAAATCAGACAACAAATATTCAAAATTCTCAGTCAATAGCATAAAAACCATACATACACTAAATTCTACATGAGTCATAAATGAATGAATGAATGCAATACATATGTTGTGTATACACTCACCAAACACATCACTTCTAGGTCAGGACCCATGAGGGACTTGCTAGGTCCATATACTGCAGCGTGCACTTTGATCTCACTAATATATATATATATATATATTGTATGTGTGTATGTGTGTAGGCGTGCACTCCGATACCTAGACGATGCAATATATGATGTGCAGGCGTACCACTCTGATCCCATATCAACAGTACAATTTAATCAATGCATCTCATATTAAAAGGCAACATATATATCAATTCACAACTCCTTTAACTCATCAAATAGGGCATCATCATCAACTAGCATATCCAAGAATTTACTATATAACCACAATTTACATGGATTATGTTACCAAGTAGAGGAAAACTTGTCTAAACAAAATAATTAGCTATATTTATCCCTTCACATAACATTGATACTAACACAAGGGCTCATCAAATCACTTATATAGGACCCCAATTCCTAACGAATGAAACAGAAGCTTTATCTTTTTGAATTGCCTCCGAACGAGTCCAATCTATTTTAGTATGAGTTTTATGTAAGAAAATGAAGCTAATGGTACCCATATTACCTCATGTAACACCCCAAAAAATCCAAGCCAATATTAGAACCATGCTTCAAGTACATGTACAATCAAACTTCATGGTTTGGTGGTATGAGAAATGATTTAGACAGGTATTAATGCCACAAATAACTCCTAGCTCATAGCCAAGTTAAAAACCTCCCTTACCGATTGATTTCTTGAGAAAAATCTTGTTATAGTCAACTTCAAATGAACATAACTACTAGATTCTTAAGTACTTTTGAGCTCACAACCCACCAAATGATAGATATTTAAATTATATTTCCAACTCATCTAATTTCTCATTAATCCATTATCAGAGAAAAGAGTTATGGCCATTTTACTGAACCACTATAAAAGCTATCAGTGATGGGTCATTGGGAGACACGACGGGTCGTCAGGAGACCCAACGGGTTATCAAGTTACCCTAAGGGTCGTAGGGTAGCTCATGGTCAAGGAAGAGGGAAGATAAAATCAAGTCCTAGGCGATGACTCAGGCCACGGCTCGTAGCCAGACCTTATGGATCGTCACGTAAGCCATCGAGACTGATTCCAGCAACTTTCTAGATTATTTTAAAAGGGTTGTTTGGTATTTTCCCACTTTTTTAACACTAAAACTACGTCGTTTAAGTTATTTCAAGGTTTTTTAGTAAGTTTAAATATTACCTTATGCCTCCCACTCATTCAAAAACATCCGACACTTGGTCAGAAACAAGAAAAGAGGCCATTTTCTCCCAAAAAGCAAGAAGTAGGGTTTTTCAATTTTAGGCCCTAATTTCAAGAAATTCTTCAAGGGTTCCATCTTCGGATATATGGGATTTCATCAATGGGTTTTTTTTCACCCATTGACTCCCAAAGTTAACTTAAATCCTCAGTTTAATTCCTTCCTCAGAGCCTAGGGTTCATGAATATTGTGAATTTCTTGATAATTCAGCTCCTTGTTATCATTGAGATATAAATCCATGTTTTACCATGAATTTCAATATAATTGCATGTATATAATTGAAATCCCTTATTATATTATGAAATCCATGATTCTTGGACTAGAGTTATAAAATTTCTTATTTTATTTACTTTATGGGAATTGTCATGGTAGTTGCATTCTTCAAAGATGGCGGGTTATGAACACCCGATGACCTAGTATTTCATGCATATAATTATGAATATTCAATCCTTCTATTTTCATAATTGGAATGCTTTTAGATAAAGAACTTATTTTCAATCTTCAAAATATCAAATTTATTGAGCATTCTAATTATCAGTTTTTATTCAGTTGGGAGTAGTACTTAGAACCAAGAGAACGCAGGGATGTACGCTCACCAACCAATTGGTCTCAAACCTTTAGTAGAAATCCCTAAGTCCTAGAACTACGGCGCCACCGTAGGTTCTATAAAGTCACCCGTCAAACTAGGTTTGATACCTTAGTCTTTATGGTTATCAATTTAGTGGATCCATATCAGTCAGTGTTCGTAACCTTGGCAAGGTACTAAACAACCTTCCAGTTGGGGTTACAGATTGGACCCCAGTTAGCTCAGATTGGGGTATGTTGGTTAACAGTAGCTCCCACAGTCTACAGTTCAAATTTTAGATAGTTACATAACCTCATATTCAGTTATTCAGCATATCATACAACACATGTCTTGTATTAGCTTATCATTTTACATGCATTATGTTCTGACTATGTCAGTTATTTTTTATTTCACATACTTAGTACATTTAAAGTATTGATCACATACTTTCCATTGGCTATATTGTCTTCTAATATAGGTTTTAACGTTTAACATCCGGATCGCGCATAGTACGATCATCTACTACATTAGCAGCAGTACTTTGGTAAGACCTCATCATTTGATGTCTAGTTATCAGTATTTTTTATTTATGTCCTTTTAGTTTTCAGATAGTTAGAGTTAGCTGGGGGCTTATCCTAGTAACTCACCTTAGTAGAGGCTTTCAGACATACAGTTAGTTGTTTAGCTTTGTGGTTTTAAACTCAGATATTGTTTTTGGTTTTGATTATTATTTCATTATTCAGTTCTGCTTCGGCATAGTGTGTTTATCAATTATTTCAGTATTCATAGTGTCAAGCCAGGCCATGGGTTAGCTTGAGATCACTTATGGCCCTAGACACCCTGTTATGACTAAGGGGTAGTCTCGGGTTGTGACAACCTTGGTATCAGAGCATCAAGTTTAAAGTGTCCTAGGGTGTTTGAAAGCCACGTTAAGTAGAGTCTTGTTCATGGGTGTAAAGTGCACCACACTTATGAGTGAGAGGCTATGAAACATTTTAGGAAAAGTTTCACTTTTCATATCATGTGATAGAGTGTGAACTCTATTAAAACCTTGTTCTACCTCGTGCTTTACTCATTTATAGAAAATGTCTCCTAGAAAAGCCAACGGATGGAAAAATAGCAATGGTAATTGGAATGGTAACCAGCAAGCACCACCAACTCCATCAAACCTGTTGACGAGCAAGTCTTTCATACTGAGTTTAGGGCTACTTTTACGATGCTAGCTCAGGCCATATCCACTCATGCTAATCAACAGGTTGTTGCATCGGTCAATCCCACTGGTTCCACAGCAGCAGCTAGAGTTTGGGACTTCACTCGGATGAATCCTACTGATTTCCACAGTTTTAATACTGAGGAACATCTGCAAGAGTTTCTTGATGATATTCAGAAGGTTACAAAAATTATGGGTGTCACTCCAGTTGAGAGTGCTGACTTGGCTACTTATCAATTGAAATGAGTGGCTCATACTTGGTACAAGCAATGGAAGGAGGATAGAGGTGCAAATGTAGGTAGAATGGGATGAGTTTGTTGTTGCTTTTCTGGATAGATTCTTCGCACTTTAGTTGAAGGAGGCCAAGGTTCAGGAGTTCATAAATCTGAGGCAACACAACATGTGTGTGAAGTAGTATTCCTTTAGCTTACTCAACTTGTAAAGTATGCTTCAGCAATGGTTGTTGATTCCCTGGCTCGTATGAGTAAGTTCATGATAGATGTTTCTGAGGATATAGACAAGGATTGTAGGACTACGATATTGGTCAAGGAGATGGATATCTCCAGGTTGATGGTTCATGCCTAACAGATTGAGTAAGAAAAGATCAAAAAAAAAAGAAAGGGAAAGCAAGAGGCCAAAATAGATAGTTTTAAATTCTCTCTGTAGAGGTCAGACGGAGGTAACTGTTCTCAGTTCTGCCAAAAATCTTTAGATCCAACCCTATCTTCTACTATTGCTCCAGTTCCCAATTTCAGGTAAGATAATAGAGATAGAGCACCAGGCTCTAAGTCCTAGAGTAGTGTTAATAGTAGTCATACTAACCCAGTTTGCAAGAAATATGGTAAAAATCACAAGGGTGAGTGTATGGTTGGTAGTGATATTTATTGTTGGTGTGGCAAGCCAGGCTGAGGAAGTATCCAGTTTCTTCACAGAGAGGTAGAGATACTCGTTAGCAGAATCAGTATAACTCTTAAATGGCTACAGTAGGTCACCTGACTAGCAGGGTGCTCATCCAGTGTAGTTGGCGGGCAGCGTCAAAATAGTTTTTGTGCCCTTTAGACCCGACAGGATGAGGAAGGTTCTCATGATATAGGTTGGTTTGTCTCTTACCTTAAGGCTAGAAAAATGATTTCCAAAGGGTGCATCTACCATCTTGATAGGGTTAAGGATTCCAAGTTTGATACCCTAACTCTTGAGTCAGTTCCTGTGGTAAATGAATTTCTAGAAGTGTTTCCCGAAGATCTACCTGGAGTTCCTCCCGAGCAAAAAATTGACTTCGAAATAGATCTCCTTCCAAATACCCAGCCTATATCAATTCCGCCCTACAGAATGGTTCTAGCCAAGCTTAAAGAATTAAAAAAGGAGTTGAAGGATCTTCTAGATAAAGGTTTTATCAGGCCCAGCATCTCTCCATGGGGTGCTCCAGTTCTCTTTGTGCACGAGAAGATGGTTCTCTTAGAATGTGCATCGATTATTTACAGTTAAAAAAATTCACAATCAAGAATAAGTATCCCATTCCCAGGATTGATGACTTGTTCAACCAAATTCAGGGTGGTGCCAATTGCTTCTCTAAGATAGACCTCAGATCCAGCTATTATCAGCTCAAAGTCAAAGTACGTGACATTTCAAAGACAGCCTTTAGAACTCGTATGGTCACTTTGAATTTATTTTTATGTATTTTGGACTAACAAATGCTCCTGTAAATTTTATGGACTTGATGAACAGGGTGTTCAAAAAGTACTTGGACGTGTTATTGTCTTTATAGATGCTATCCTCATTTATTCTCGAAATGAGGATGAACATACAGACGATTTGAGGATTGTTTTGCAGACTCTTAAAGATTACCAGTTATTTTCTATGTTCTGGAAGTGTGAATTCTGGTTGAAATCAGTAGCATTCCTTGGTCATATAATTTTTGGTGAAGGCATTTGGGTAGATCCTTAAAAGATTAAAGTAGTGAGAAATTGGCCTAGGCCCATCTCTCCATCATATATAAGGAGTTTCTTTGTTTCGGTCGATTACTACAGATGGTTTATTGAAGTATTTTCCTCTATTGCTTCTTCCATGTCCAGACTGACTCAAAAAAAAGTCAAACTTTAGTGGTATGATTCTTGCGAGAAGAGTTTTCAGGATTTGAAGACATGGGTTTGTGGTTTATTGTGATGCTTCTAGAGTAGGACTTGGTTATGTGTTGATACAACATGGCAAGGTTATAGCATATGCCTCTAAATAGCTCAAGCCTCATAAGAAGAATTACCCAACTTATGATCTTGTTGGCAGCACTTGTTTGCGCCTTAAATATTTGGAGGCATTATCTTTATGGGGTTCATTTGGATGTGTTCATAGATCACAAGAGCCTTCATGTATGTGTTCAACTAGAAAGATCTAAATCTTCATCAGAGAAAGTAGCTAGGGTTGTTGAAGGATTACGATATGAGTGTCTTATACCATCCGGTTAAAGCCAATATAGTGGCTGATGCCCTTAGCAGGTTATCTGTGGGAAATTTTGTGCATGTATAGTATAAGAAGAAAGAGTTAGTTCATGAAGTTCACAGGCTGGCTAGATTGGTAGTTTGGTTGGTTGATTCCGCCGAAAGTAATTTCTTGGTTCAGAATGGTTCAGAATCCTCTTTGATAGCCGAGGTAAAATAAAAACAAGATAGTGATCTTATTTTTCTTAAGTTAAAAGAGGCTATTTAAAGTCAGAAAGTTGAGGTTTTCTCCCAAGGGGAGATGGTGTTCTTCATTATCAGGGCAAACTATGTGTTCCAGATGTGGATGAATTGAGACAATAGATGCTAGTAGAAGCTCACATTTCTCGATATTCTATTCACCCAGGATCCACTAAGATGTACCGTGACCTACGAGAAGTTTATTTATGGAATGTAATAAAGAAGGATATTACAAAAATTGTGGCTAAGTGTCCAAATTTCTAACAGTTTAAGATTGAGCACCAGAGGCCTGGTGGTCTGCTTCACAATATCGGTAGCCCTACTATAAAGTGGGAATTAGTGAATATGGACTTCATTATAGGGTTGCCTCGTACTCGCTGACTGCATGATTTTATTTGGGTTATTATAGATCGAATGACTAAGTCAGCGCATTTCTTACCAGTTAACACTTCAGACTTAGCTGAGGATTATGCTAGACTCTACCTTAGAGAGTTAGTGAAATTGCATGGAGTCCCTCTGACTATCATCTTAGTTAGAAGTTCTCAGTTTACCTCTCAATTTTGGAAGAAAGTCAATCTCAATACGTCTTTTCATCCGCAAATAGATGGTCAGGCAGAGTGGACCATTCAGACTTTAGAGGATATGTTTAGGGCATGTGCAATCAATTTCAAAGTTAGTTGGGATGATCATTTGCCTTTGATTGAGTTTGCTTATCATAATAGCTATCACTCCAGTATTCAGATTGCCCCATTTGAGGTGCTTTATGGTAGGATATATAGATCTTCTATTGGTTGGTTTGAGGTGGGGGAAGCTACTTTGATAGGGTCTGATTCAGTCTATGAAGCTATGGAGAAAGTTCAGCAGATTAGAGAGAGGCTAAAAACAGCTCAGAGTTGTCAGAAGTCTTATGCAGATATTAGAAGGAGGGAACTTGAGGTTGCTATTGGTTATTAGGTTTACTTGAAAGTTTCACCTATGAAAGGGGTGAAGCAATTCGTCAAGAAAGGGAAGATCAGTCTTTGTTATGTTGGTCCTTTTAAGATTATGGTCGATATGGCAATGTAGCCTATGAGTTGGATTTGCCTGCAGACTTAGCATCAGTGCATCCCATTTTTCATGTGTCCTTGTTAAAGAAGTGCATTGGTGATCCTGCATCGGTTTTTCCTTTAGATAGTGTGGGTGTGAAAGATACTCTCTTACAAGGAGGTCCCAGATGAGATTCTTGATTGTCAGGTTTGTAAGTTGAGGAACAAGAAAGTCACCTAGATAAAGGTTCTTTGGAGTAATCAGCTAGTTAGGGGAGCTACTTGGGAAGAAGATATGATGACTAAGTACCCCCACCTTTTCCCTTCTAATTTTATTCCAGCTTGAGGTAATAGTTTTCCCTTAATTAATTATTTTCATCTCAATTCACTCAGTTATTTCCATGTCATATCATGCATTCACAAGTTCAGTTCAGTCCATGTTTCAGCTATAGACTCAGTTATCCTATAAATATTTAGCACTTATAAATTCAGTGTTGGGATTGCAGCTCTTTCCCTAACTCTTCAGCTTAGTTAGTTTCCATTCGGGGACAAATGACCCCGAGGGGGATATATTATAACACCCCAAAAATCTAGGCCAAGATTAGAACCATGATTCAAGTATATTTAGAATAAAACTTCATGTTTTTTTTGTATGAGAAGTGATTCATACATACATTAAGGCCACAAATAACTCCTAGCTCATAGCCACGTTAAAAACCTCCCTTACCGATTGATTTCTTGTGAAAAATTTTGCTATAGTCAATTTCAAATGAGCATAACTCCTAGATTTTGAAGTAATTTTTATCTCAAAACCCACCAAATTATATCTATTTGAATTATCATTCCAACACTTCCGATTTCTCATTAATCCAATATCAGAGTAAAATGATATGTCCATTTTACTGAAGCATTGTCAAAGTTGTCAGTGTCGGGTCGTTGGGAGGCACGAAGGGTCGTCAGAAGACCCAACGGGTCATCAGGTTAACCTACTGGTCATAGGTTGGCTCATGGTTAAGTCATAGGGAAGCAAAAATCAAGTCCTAGGCAACGAATCAGGCCACGGCTCATAGCCAGACCCTATGGGTCGTCACGTGAGTCGTCGGGACTGATTCTAGTAACTTTTCAGACAATTTTAGAAGGGTTGTTTGGTATTTTCCCACTATTTTAACACCAAAACTACATATTTTAAGCTATTTCAAGGATGGTTATTAAGTTTAAATATTACCCTAAGCCTCTCACTCAAAAACATCCGACGCTTAGTCACAAACAAGAAAAGAGGCAATTTTCTCCCAAAAAGTAAGAACTAGGGTTTTTCACTTTCAGGCTCCAATTTCAAGAAATTATTTAAGGGTTACATCTTTAGGTATGTGGGATTTCATCAATGGGTTTGCTTCACCCATTGAGTCTCAAAGTTAACTCAAATCCTCAGTTTAACTCCTTCCTCAGAGCCTAGGGTTCATAAATATTGTGAATTTCTTGATAATTCAGCTCCTTGTTATCATTGAGATATAAACCCATGTTTTACCATGAATTTCAATATCATTGCATGTATATAATTGAAATCCCTTATTATATTATGAAATCCATGATTCTCGGACTTGAGTTATAAAATTTCTTATTTTATTTACTTTATGGGAATTGTCACAGTAGTTGCATTCTTCAGAGATGGTGGGTTACTAACACCCAATGACCTAGGATTTCATGCATATAATTATGTATATTCAATCCTTCTATTTTCATAATTGGAATGCTTTTAGATAAAGCACTTATTTTCAGTCTTCAGAATATTAAATTTATTAAGCATTTCGATTATCAGTTGTTATTCAGTTGAAAGTATTACTTAGCATCGAGAGGACGCAGGATGAAGGCTCACCCGTCAGTTAGGCTGAGACCTTTAGTAGAAGTTTCTAAGTCGTAGAACTAGGGAGACACCATAGGTTCTAATGGGTCACCCGTCAGACTAGGCTTGATACCTTATTCCTTATGGACATCAGTTTAGTGGATCCATATAAGTCAGTGTTCATACCCTTGGTAAGGTACTTAACACCGTTCAAGCTGGGGTTACAGGTTGGACCCTGATTAGCTCAGATTAGGGTATGTTGGTTAACAATAGCTCTCACAGACCACAGATCAGATTTCAGAGAGTTGCATGACCTCGTAATCAGTTATTCAGTATATCATACAACACATGTCTATTATTTAGTCTTGCATCAGTTTATCATGTTACATGCATTATGTTCAGCCTATGTCAGTTTTTTCCTATTTCACCTACTTGGTACATTCAAAGCACTAATCGCATACTTTCCTTTACTCTATATTGTTTTATAATATAGGTTCTGACATTCAGCATCCGGATCGCGCATAGAATGATCTCCTAATACATCGACAACAATACTTTGGTGAGTCCTCATCATTCAAGGTCTAGTTATCAGTATCTTTCATTTATGTCCTTTCAGTTTTCAGACAGTAAGAAATAGCAGGGGTCTTGTCCCAGCAACTCGCCTTAGTAGAGGCTTCCAAACAAACAGTTAGATATTCAGCTTTGTAGTTTTAAACTCAGATATTGTTGTTGGTTTTGATTATTATTTCTTTATTCAGTTCAGCTTTTGCCCATTGTTTTTATTAGTTATTTCAGTATTCATTATGTCATGTCAGGCCATGAGTTAGCTTGGGGTCATTTGTGGCTTTAGGCACCGTGTTACAACGAGGGATTAGTCTCAGGTCGTGAGACCCCACCCCAAATCCAGGTTCAAAAAGTCATCTCGAAAGTCAACCCCAGGCCCACCAGAGTAAAATGGGAATTTTATTTTGAAACTATGCCACCCATATTTTTGGAAATTCATTTCTTAAATCCTATAAAAGAAATGGGGTTGAAATCATGTTTGAAATTATCAAAATATCATATTTTAGCTTTACCGATAAACCCTAAAATTTATGGTTGAAAACCAAAGATTTAGAGGAAAATTCATGGGGAAATTAGTGGGGAATGATTCAATCAAGCTTTAGAAACTCACCAAGGGTCTAGATCTTGAAAAACCTTTCTGAAACCTCCCAAAATGAGCTCTGAAAAATGGGTTTGGGACTAGGAAAAGGAATTAAATACTGCCAGGTTACATTTCCACTTCACCAACACGAATTCCATCTCTAAATGCAAGGTACCAACCAGGCCCAACCCATGTGAACGCGGTTATCCCATAGCGAATGCAATGAGAAAACTTTGACCCGGACCCATACATCCCTTTTATGAATGTGGCCCCACTCCCACGAACGCGATGACCAGAGGAAATTCTTTTCCACAAATGTGATGCCATCCTTGTGAACGTGTAGAGGGAATCTTATTTCACTAGCAATAACAACAAGAAAGCAATATTAGAAACAAAAACTCCCCGGTGGTCCCCTCTAAATTAGTTCGAAACCCTATAAAAATAATTTGACTATGCTACTAGACCAAATTCGATATTTCAAACTCAATATTATATTCAGAATTTTCAATGGAGGTCGTAACATTTAATACTGACCAAAGTCAACTCTTAAGCTTAAATTTCTCACATCTCGTCATCTTGTCTAAATGCTTAAGACTATACTAAAAACTTCGAGACCCAAACCAATTATGTTACAAATCCAAAATCAATGTTCTAAATCTAATGAAGCTAACAAAATTCTCATATGACGTTCAGATCACTGTCTTTTAACCAAAGTCAACCATTCCAACTCTAAATCCTTCCAAAATGAAAAACTCACTTAAATCTCGATCAAACACCTCGGGAATCTCACCACCCACTTTTCCATCCCACAAATATCAAAACAAAACTATGAAAAAGGATAAAATGGTCAAAATATGCAAAAATCCAAAAATTGCAGTAAGGATTGTTAAACTCAATAGAAGAATCTGTAG
Source organism: Capsicum rhomboideum (assembly GCA_031232105.1). NCBI lineage: Eukaryota > Viridiplantae > Streptophyta > Magnoliopsida > Solanales > Solanaceae > Capsicum > Capsicum rhomboideum. The sequence continues at coordinate 127,056,832 of CP124714.1, forward strand.
CTCGATATGAAATTAATTTTGGGTCGGCAAATGCTTCTAGCATTTGACTTGAATTTTCTTTTTAGTGAGGATCCTACTAATGATAATTCATTATCATAGCTACTTATTATCTCCCCCTTGTGTTAGAAAAACTAACATATATCCTTTATCTTATTTAAGAAATCCCTCTTTGTGTACCATGGTATATCCATTAGTCATATACCATATATTAAAAGTAATTAGATTGAAAAAAATTGATTCCTGACCCTGAACCAGTTGAGAGGGGAAAATTAATCATAATTCATTGATTTAATTCATACAAGTGCTATTGTATGCAATATATCAAATTTCATACCAACACATGAAGTTTGTTTCCATTAGCAATGGTTCATCTATTTATCGGAGGCATTCAACGCCAAACCAACATTATCAAGATGAATTAGCTTAATTACACAATTTGAAAATTATGCTCTTAATTCAATTTTTACTGAGCAATCAACTTTATGAATGTCAAACTACAGGTTGATAATAAACATAGATGTGACCAGCTTATAGATGCTTCATATCACATGACATATGAACGGACCGATGTTCACCTTTTTTTTACTTCTCAGAATTTAGGAGATTCAGTTCCAGCGTTAATTGATCTGATCAACTTATCATGAGAACAAATTAAAGAATATTCTAGTTCTTCATTATATATCTAATACTCAATATGCACACCATCACGATTACAAAATCATTCATGCCAATAGAAAAATGTATTATACTAGTAAACTCCAAGTTTACCATGATATGTGTTATTTACTTGAGTAAATTTCAGAGTTTTACTAATTCAAAAGTAGTTTGCAAGATTTTACAATTACATAGTCTTACTACTTCGGGAGTAAGTTTCAATTTATTTACTACTTCAAAGTAAATTACAGATTTACTACTTCATAAGTAAATTTCAAAGTTTTAGTATTTCAGGAATAAAATATAAAATATTTAGGATACTTCTCAAAATTCTACCTCTTCAGGAGGTGGATGGTGATATCTTCACAATCAAGAACATTTTCGTATTTATATGTTTTACTAAATACTTGTTACATTTACCTCATAAAATGAATCTGTAGTTATAACAGTTATCAAACATTCGCATTTTTCAGGAATGGTACATAATTAAGATTTATCAAAAGTTATGATTCTTCATGAAACATAATTAGTTGAATGTGTCTTCAACCATTCGTCTTAATTCAGACTTAGTATGCACTGCTACCATATTTTTCTCACAGGATGGAGCATGTTAAGTGGAACAGATGCCATCACAATTTTTTTATCAAAAGGCATTATGTTATCTTAGTCATCATTTTATTATCAATGTAGTATATTGGGATTTGAGCCCAATGTATTACCCATATAAAGACGTCTTATGTCATAAATCAATGAGAATTGAACCCAATATCTTATCATCATGATTCACTGGGTATCTAACCCGATGTCTTACCCTTTTGGTGCGATGGAACATGATCCACCGTCTTATCCTCAACCACTGAGGTAATAGGTCAAAGTGAACTAGGACTTGTTATCCTCAGTTAATGACATAATAAGTGGAAGTGTACTTGGGCTTGCCCTCAAGCCTTTAAAATATTACCACTTTATACTTATATGCATAAACAAATGAAGTTTAACAAAAATGAGAGGACTCAAACTAGAACTAAATTTATAATTATCAAAAATCATGGTGATAAATAATTTGTCAAAGTATATATTTCTCTGCCACGAGAATTCCAACAAGATTTTATATATATATATATATATTGATTTGGGAGAAACAAGACAAGATAATGTGTCACCTCTCTATGGCCTCCATTCATATTTATCTTTTTTCTTCCTTTTTTGACTTTTTCTCTTATTTTTCTCATTTATTTTATTGTAAAAAAAAACATCTTCCAAACTCACACATCATCATTTTCATAACTTCTACTTTTAGTTAGTGTTAATAATAATAAAATACATAACTCCCAAGCTTTTTAAGTTTGTAACCTCTAATTATTTAATATGCAAGTTTATGACACCTTAAAATTACACCATTATAAATATTATTTCTATCCAAACAAATTTTCTTTGAGCTTGATTATCTTACACATTTGTAGTGGAGAAAGAATAATTGATTTGTCTTCTTCTTGGCATGACTGGAAGAACTCTTTCAAAAATATTTCAATTTTTCTCTTTCTTTCTCTTTTTATTTATTAAATAGACTCTATGGTGACAATATAGTTCTTTATTTTTTTTTTAATTCATTGCATTTTCTAAAATTTTCATTTGCTTATTTAATAATTTTAACATTTTTGTTCTTTATAGGTGAGGTTGTTTTCGGACTATGGATGTTTTCGAGAGCGGAAGCAAGGAAAAGGAAGCCGACACATATATGCATACTACTTGAGGAAGTATGTATATATCTTTTTGTGATCATACTGATCAACTTTTGATAAGCCTAAATAGAACATGACAATACAAAATTAATTTGTAATTTCCAAAATATTATTCAATTCATAAAAAAGTTATTACACTTTCTTGAATCCCTCTCTTTTCCACACTTACTATATCCTTCTTTTCTCAATTTTCCAAATTCTTCTTATAATAATGTCACGACCCAATTTTTGAGTCATGATGGCACCTACAGTAACCCACCAATAGGCAAGCCAAACCCTAGCATGGAGCGACAAGCGACAGGCTAACGGGCGGGATCTCAGAAGAACAGAGATGAAGTGGAAGTAACCATACTAATAAACATGCTAGAAATGTAAAAACAGAACCAAAATATATATATATACATACCAAGACTGAGAAGGAAGAGGGCAGTATATAAAGTCAAGAACTCCTTCCAGGACCTAGTGAGGTCGATACAAGAGCCACTACTAGACATGCCCAAAGTACAAGACAGAAACTAAATATATACGACAAGTACCACAGTTTCGAGTGCAAAAGACTATACAGTAGAGATGGATTAGGATCTGCCTCGAACTTCACTAAGATCACCCTACTCTGGAGTCAGTGCTGAAAATAGAGTCACATCAAACTCGTCGGCTAGTGCCCGAATTAGCACCGGGGAAAAAAATGCAGAAGTACAGTATGAGAACCGGGCAACGAGTACTCAGTAGGCATCATCAGCCGACTGAGCTCAATGTAATATAAGCAAGCTAAACTGCAAGGGTGCATGCTAAGTCGGGGGTATAAGTAATAAATACATAAATAACTGCTGAGGAGTATAGCCATGCTCAGGAGATAAATAAATACAAAACCGAACAACGAGTAAATAAATATGTAAGTAAACACACAAGTCAAATATAACCTATCTGGGGCTCCATAAACCCGATAGGCACACGAAGAAAACAACCCAGCCTGGTCCCCCATAAACCGGTAGGACACACAAGAAGAGTAAATACATAGTCACCAGTGTCTCAAAGTTGTATCAGTATCCAGTAACCACAATAACCAACAAGGGTGCACCGGGCTTGAACCTGCACCAATGGGTAATAACAAGAGGCCAGATGTCAGGGTCGAACCGGACACAGTGGATAATAACAATAGGTCACATATATGTATCATATTTGTCGGACTTAAACTGAAGCTCAAAGAACAACAATATCATAGTCAGGGTACCCAGTATTAGAACTCATAATGTATCATAATCCGGGGCTGGACTCAAATCGGGACACCCAATAGTCAATAACCAAAATCATCATACTTGAATCGGTAGCCGGATTCAAATCAGAACTCATCATAGACAGTAACCAGAACAAAGCCAAATACCATGTCATAACCAATTAATAGGGCTCGCTTGCGGAATCGTGAAACTTAAACCGTCACAGCATCCCAAATTACTTCGTGATCAATAATCACAACTAGCACCGCTAAATTCGAGCCCAAAATATTTGCTTAAAATAACACCACAACACCAACAATACCAACATAAACGAAAACTATCGTAAAAATGAGAAAATGTACCGTAGAAATGAGGAAGTGTCTAAGGATCCAAATCTAACAACCCTCCACCTCAAATCTCACTAGAAATGCTCAATTTTGAGATTAAATGATCAAATAACAGTGAAGGAATAAGATGGAAGCAGTGTGCTAGACTAATATATGGTTAGTAGCTATATATATGTATATATATGCTAAGTCAACCTAATTAATGCCACCACCTAACCCATGCTATGTTGTACACTCCCTTCTACTCCACGTGGAAGGGAGATTAGCATACCAAATTATCTTGCTCCGTTATATATGTACTCCGTTATGGCATAGGTTCATGATAAAATAAATATCATATTTTAAATATGTCATAATTAATAGAAAATTATTTCTGATAAAACCTCTATAAAATAATAATATTATTTTAACATATTTAGATTCACTATCTCCGCTTAAAAATTAATAGGTTATAAAAATATTATAAAGTAGTAAAGATATATCATAACTAAAGAATTTTATAAATACCAAAAATATTTTTGAAAGGTAACAAACTATATCTTTTTACCAAATTCTAATTTAATTTAAATGTTTCGCAACACGCTCGATATAAATAATATTCTCAAATGAACTGCCCGAAAATTAAACTGTCAGTCCCAGTAAGTCATAAATAAGTTGGGGCAGTTATAGAAAAGCTCTAAACACCGAGAACACGCGAAGATGAGAGAAATGACCGGGAGGGTCATTACAACATCCACTATTAAAAGAACTTTCATCCGCGAAAGTCAAGAGTAAGCGCATACCTAAAAACGTGAACAAGTAGGGATACTGGGCATGCATATCACACTCAAGCATCCAAGTGGCCTCCTCAACTGGATGGTGATGCCACCGTACCTTAGCCACTGGAATGTCTCAAAAGCGTAACTTTCTGACATCTCTGGTTAAAATGGATACAGGCTTCTCCACAAATGCTAACTTCTCGTCTAACTTAATCGAGTCCAACTGAAGCACATACAACTCATCCGAAATGTACTGTCGTAGTATAAAAACATGAAACACTGGGTGGATAGCTGAAAATACCATAGGTAAAGCTAGCGCATAAGCCACCTCTCGAACTATCTGCAGAATCTCAAAGGGTCTAATATATCTGGGGCTAAGCTTGCCCCTCCTACCAGATCGTATCACGCCCTTAATGGGCGATACTCGTAAGAAGACTCTATTACCAACTCTGAATTTCGATGGACGACATCTACGGTCAGCATAACTCCTCTGTCTACTCTGAGCTATCAGCAGCCAGTCCTAAATCACTCAAACTCGGTCTAAAGACTCTCGGAGCAAATCTATTCTACGAGGACTGAACTCTTAAGTCTCAAACCAACCAACTGGAGATCGACAATGTCTACCATACAAAGCCTCAAACAGAGCCATCTGAATGCTGGAGTGAAAGTTATTATTATACGTGAACTCTGCTAAAGGCAAGAACTGATCCCACTAACCCCCAAAGTCTAACACACAAGAGTGGAGCATATCATCTAATACCTGAATAGTCCGCTCTGACTGCCCATCGATCTGAGGATGAAATGCAGTATTGAGGTCCACCTGAGTACCCAACTACTCCTAGAAAGTCTGCCAGAAAATAAAGGTAAACTGAGACCCTTGGTCTGAGATAATAGATTTGGCACTCCATGTAAGCAAACCACCTCCTGAATATATAAACGAGCTAACATCTCATCACTGTAGGAAACTCGAACAGGGATAAAATGCACCGACTTAGTCAACCGATCCACAACGACCCATATACTATCAAAACCGCGGAAAGTGCGAGGTAACCTACCAACAAAATCCATCGTGACCCGCTCCCACTTCCACTCGGGAATGGGTAACTGCAGAAGCAAACCACTGGGTCTTTGGTGCTCTGCCTTTACCTGCTGAAAACACAGGCATCGAGCCACCAACTCTGAGATATCTCTCTGCATATCACTCCACCAATAGTGTTGCCTTCAATCTCGTTACATCTTAGATCTCGCATATCAAAAACTATGTGCCTCATGCAAAATTAGATGAATCAAATTTCAAACCCTCGAAACACAAATGCGGCTGTCCAACCTCAAAACACCATTAGAACCCAAGGTAGCTCTCTCAGACTCACCCCCCAATACCTGATTTCAAATGCTACGGAGACCGCTATTCTCAAACTGACGAATCTGAATCTGCTCCAACAAAGTAGATCTCACACCAACACAAGCTATAACCCTCCCGGGGTCAGAAATATCCAAACGCACCATCGAATTATCTAGGGACTGAATGTCCAAAGCCAACAGCCGCTGAGGGACTAGATCAAAGGATAAGCTACCCATACTCACTGCCTTCCGACTCAAGACGTCTGCTAACACATTCGTCTTGCCCGAATTATAGAGAATAGAGATATCATAGTGCTTCAGCAACTCAATCCACCTGTGTTGCCTCGAATTAAGATCCCTCTGAGTTATAATATGCTGAAGACTGTGGTGGTCTGTAAATATCTCACAATGAACAGCGTAGAGATAATGCCTCCTAAGCCCCAGTGCAAATAATATAACTGCTAACTCTAAATCATGAGTGGGCTAGTACGCTCGTGCACCTTCAGCTACCTTGATTCGTAAGAAATGACACGACCCCGCTATATCAGAACATATCCCAAACTGATACCAGACGCATCATAATACACGGTGAAACCCTCTCCCTCAACTAGAAGAGTCAACACAGGGGCAAAAGTAAGTCGATCCTTGAGCTTCAGAAAGATCCCCTCACAATCCTCAGACCACTAAAATGGAAACTCTTTCCTAGTCAATCTGGTCATAAGAGATGCAATAAATGAGAAACCCTCAACAAATCGTCTGTAATAACTTGCCAACCCAATAAAACTGTGAACCTCGATAGGCAATGTGGGCCTAGCCCAACCTCGAATAGCCTCAATATCTACTAGGTCTACCATGATACCATGTCTGGATACAACATTCCCCAAGAAAGCTACAGACTCAAGCCAGAACTCACACTTTGAGAACTTGGCATAAAGCTGACGATCCCTCAAAATGTGGAGCACAATCCTTAAATATTGCTCGTGGTCCTCGTTACTCCTTGAATAAACCAAGATGTTGTCGATGAACACAATCACAAAGGAGTCCAAGTATGGCCTGAATACATAATTCATCAAGTCCATGAAGGCTGTTGGGGCATTGGTCAACCCCAAAGACATCACCAGGAACTCATAAGTGTCGTACCGAGTCCTAAAGGTTGTCTTTGGGATGTCCTCTACCCTAACTTTCAATTGATGACATCCAGATCTCAAATCTATTTTTGAGAACATAACATCACTGCACCCTGAAATTGATCAAACAACTTGTCAATAAGAGGCATAGGATACTTTTTCTTCAAAGTCACCCTATTTAGCTACCTGTAATCGATACACATTAGCATAGATCCATTCTTCTTCTTCATGAACAACACTGGAGCACCCCACGGTGATACACTCGGCCTAATAAAAACCTTCTCCAGAAGGTCCTGGAGTTGGCTACTCAATTCCCTCAACTCAGCAGGAGCCATACAATATGGAGCCATGGAAATAGGTCGGGTGCCCGACTCAAGGTCAATAATGAACTCTATATCATGCTCAGGAGGAAAGCAAAGTATGTCAATTGTGAAACATCGGGAAATTCAAGGACAATGGGGACGGAGTCAAGTGACAGACTCTCAATACTAGTATCTTGAATAAACGCAAGGAATGAATCACATCCCCTAAACATTAAGCTATAAGCCCGAACATAAGAAATAATTCCCCTGGGCATGCGGCTAACAGAACCCTGCCACACCATCCGTGGTACACCAGGCATGGCTAAGGTAATAGTCTTGGAAAAGCAATCCAAGACCACGCGGTGAGAAGATAATCGATCCATGCCCAGAATCACGTGAAAATCTACCATGGCCAATACAATAAAATCAACCTGAGTCTCAAGCCCCCGAACAGTTACTAGAAAATATCTATATACCTGATCCACTACTAAAGAATCACCAACTAGGGTAGATACATGCAAAGGCACAGATAAGGACCTAGAAAATAAACCCAACTGTGGTGCATAATAAGCAGAAATATAAGAAAACATGGATCCGGGATGAAACAAAATAGAAGTTAGCTGACGGCATATGAAAACCGTACCTGTAATAATAGCATCCGAGCCTCAGTATCTGGCCTAGCTAGCATGGCATATAACTCTCTTTGTCTACCACTCGACTGAGCATCGCCCTGACCACTGGTCGGACCTCCCTGAGTACCACCTCTAGAGCTCTGAGGACCACCTTGACGATCTTGTGTACCACCCCTAGCCGGTGGAGGCACCGCTCTGATAGGTTGTGCAGTCTGAATAGAAGGCTCAATCGCCCCACACTGGGGACACTCACGAGCAAAGTGACCAACAACCCCACACTCATAATATGCCCCTGGCACTCTACTATGTCTGGAAGGTTCGGTTGATCCGGTATGTCCACCTCTGCACGATGAACCAAACTGAATACCCCTCTGAGGTTGGCTACCCATCTGACTTCCATCTGATGTTTGCAATCCTGATTGAATGGGTCCACTGAGCTGACCCTAACACTAAGAAGACTACTGTTGTTGCTGATGGGGATACCTACCCTGAAACCCGTAGCCTCTGAACTGTAAGCCGTTATGACTTCTACTAAACTCGCCCTGAACATGAGGTCTCTTATTGCTGCCCCCTTGGGCCTGGTGATCCATATCCTCAGTAGAGTATACATGCTCAACAATCTCAGCAAAAGACTTTCCTGAACTCACTAAACTCTGCGTGGATCTGTGAAGTGTCAACCGCAAGCCTCTGACAAAGCATATGATCCTCTCATACTCATTAGGTAAAATCATAGTAGCGTGTCTGGCTAAATCATGAAATATTTCCTCATACTTAGCTACTGACATCGACCCCTATCTCAACCCAGAAAACTCATCTCGAAGTCGCTCGTACAAACTGCGAGGCACATAATTTCCCAAGAAAGCCTTGGAGAATTGAGCCCGAGCCACGGGTGGAGATCCAGCTGACCCAGAATCAAGATAACCTCTTCACTATCGTCTCGTTGCTGTGTCGAACTGATATATAGTAAAACCCACACCGCGAGCCTCAACTAGTCAAAAATTCCTCAGTTTCTCCTCACAACTGGACAAGAACTCATAAGCGTCCTCCCCTAGAGTACCCATAAATTTGGGTGAAGCTAATCTCAGAAAATGACTCAACATCTTCTGCTCCTCGAAAGAGATAAGTGGTTGGACTGCTACCGGCTGTGGAACTACCTGTACAGGCGAAACCTCAACTCTGGGTGCCGCAGCTGCAGGCTGTGCCTCAATAGCAACTCCCTGTACTGCTGGTTGGGCTTCCTCGACTGATGGACCTCCAACTAATACTAGCAACTGTACCAAAATATCTCAGAGCACTGAAGCATCAATAAATTCAAATGGAGCCTGGGCTGCTCCCTGGCCCACCGGCTGCTGTGGTGGCGAAGCTTTTGTTGATATAAAGGGATTGGGCGACTGGTCCCGAGAATGATCTCGGCCTAGGCTGCTACTCTTCCCTGCCTCCAACCTCTAGGTCGACCTCGGCCCCTAACAAGAGCCCTTGTTACAAGCTTGGGGTCCTAACCCCGGCTCTCGCACCACGCGTCCTAGCCATATGCTTAAAGAGTGAACCAAACAGAGATCAGAAACCAACATAGACACCGATGCACAAAAGCAAATCAAAAAAATAAGATTTTTCCTAAACATGCTCTGTAGCCTCCCGAAGATAGGATACAGACATCTCTATACTGATCTAGAGGACTTCACTAAACATTGACTCATGTACCAATAATACCAGTAAAACCTAGGCTCTGATACCAAGCTGTCCGACCCAAAGTTTGAGTCATGATGGCGCCTACTATAATCCACCAATAGGTAAGCCAAACCCTATTCCAAAGCAACAAGTGATGGGCTAGCGGATGGAATCTCAGAAGAACAGAGATGAAGTGGAAGTAATCATGCTAACAAACATGCTAGAAATGTAAAAATAGAACCAAAATATATATATATATACATACCAACACTGAGAAGGAAGAGGACAGTATATAAAGTCAAGAACCGCTCTCAAGACTTGGTGAGGTCAATACAAGAGCCACTACTAGACATACCCAATGTACAAGAGAGAAATCAAATATATACAATAAGTACCAAAGTCTCGAGTGTAAAAGACTATACAGTAGAGATGGAGTAGGATCTGCCTCGAACGTCAGTAAGCTCACCATGCTCCGGAGTCAGTGCTGAGAATAGAGTCAAGTCAAACTCGTCGGCTAGTGCCCAGATCTAAATTGGGGAAAAAGATGCAGAAGTGCAGTATGAGTACCGAGCAACAGGTACTCAGTAGGCATCATCGATCGACTGAGCTCAATGTAATGTAACCAAGCTAAAATACGAGAGTGCATGCTAAATCTGGGGTATAAGTAATAAATACATAAGTAACTGTCGAGGCATATAGATATGCTCAGGAGAAAAATAAATACGAAACTGAGCAATGGGTAAATAAATGCGTAAGTAAACATACAAGTCAAACATAAGCTATCTGGGCCCCCATAAACCTGATAGGCACATGAAAGAAAATAATAACCTAGCATGACCCTGATGTCGCCCAAAATATGCCTCCTAAGAAGTAAAATACGGTCGCTTGTTAAATATAGAACCCAACTAGGTTGGGGTCGATCCCACAGGGAATAGGTCAAAGTTTGAGTAGAATAACGGATGGGACAATTGGGAAGTAAATAAAATTGGGGGGGGTTGTGAATAAAAAGTGTCAGTAACAATAGCTGGTCGTATTGAGTTTGTAGACAATAAAAGAGATACACTAGGACTGTGATCCCCAATGATTCCTTAACTCCAACAATTACCTGTGCTGACAAAACCGTCCCGCTATGTGGCATGCAAAATCTGACAAGATATGTTCGTCTAAACGTCTCTCGACCTTGGTTAGAAGAATTTCACTCTTCTCCTCTCTGTCTCCGAGTGTCGCACTAGTAACCCTTGTCCTGGTCTCAGATAACCATTCTCGCTAAGGCTCAGGTTATTAGGTGAAGGTTGATAGCTTCAAATCTCTGTTGTTATCTCATTTTCCCAATCTCTACCTCTCTCTCGAGCAAGTCTAGAATACAGGCGAGTTTCTGACGTTTGCAACCGTTAGAAGAGTAATCACAACGAAGGAAACAACAATACATGCATACACAGCGGTACAAAATTGCCTAGCACTTAACCGGTTTCGTTAATTCCTCATGGTTCACACAACCCTAGTTGATGGGTTTAGCTTCTCATAATTGTAAGAACACAAGAAAAATTCAGAGATGAAAGAATAATTATGATCTCACAACAATGAAGAAAAACTAAAATCTCAATTATCAATAAAACTCCAATTAGGATTTGTACTACAAAACCCAAAATATGTTTATGAACTCCAAAACAATGTAATGACTCATTCCCGCACCTAGGACTATACAGGGGTATTTATAGATACAAAACTAATCCTATCCAAAACAAATAGGAAAACAGAGTCGGCAACTTCTACGGTATCGTGACTTGGTGTCGTGGAACCAAGTCATGCCACATAGGTTGGTGTCGTGGGAATCAGTCTCAATCAGACGTCTTTAGAAGTTGACTTACGGCACTCTTCCATACCACATGACTGACAGTCACGCCACCTGACTACTGGCGTGGAAATCAGACTTTCTCCTGAATCTCTGGAGTGGACTCACACCATCCACTCACGTCACGTGAGTGGCAGTCACGCCATGTGACTTGTGTTGTGGGTCTATCTATGGTGCAGGTTCTTGTTCTTTCTTCCTCCGACACTTTGTTCTCGGGCTTGATTCTTCCTTTTTGATCATCTTTCCTTTAAAAACTTGTTTTCCTGCAAAGTAGGATAGAAACCACATCATACCAACAAAATACACCCAAGTTATTGCATATTTTCCTTGTTTTAAGCATCGAAAGTGCCATGTGACCATGGATCATCAACACCCTCAAATTAGAACGTTTGCATGTCCTCAGGCGAACAAAACAAAAACACACATATACGATGCTTGATTAAGAGAAACCTAAGGGACCTATGGAAGTCGACTTATTGCCTTTGGCACAAAACCTTTCCGACCCCTCCTATTTGCAAATCAAAACCAAAGTGTGTATACAAGCAGCAGAGTATCATGACACAGAAGGGATCAAGTGATGGTACCAGATTATGCACAAACAACTATGCATATTTGCAAACGACATTTTTCAAACAACTAGCTACTAATAATGCAACCCATGTGCTCTCACAATGAAAGAAGTCCCATCCACTTAAAGTATACTAATGAATATCAAAGTAGGGACGAGGTCAAAGCACTCACTCTCACAAAGAAGTTAAAACAGTGTGCATGAAATACCATAGGCTTGCCCTTATTTTCTATGCCTTAGTTTTCGGACAGTTGGACTAGGATCACTATAGGACTTTACTCGGCTTGTAATGTAGGCTAAGGGATGGGTATGGTACATATGGGTATGGTGAATCAACCCTCCTTGACACTATACTATTATTTTGCTCCAACTTTCAACCTTTCTCATTTTTACTCTCCCGTATTCTCCTTTCTTTTATTTTCAGATTTTGGGTGTGATTTTTCTCACTTTCAAAAAAACATTTTCTTTTTTTTTCTTATTTTCACACCCAAACCTGCTTTCCCTTTTTATTTTATTCACCTCTGCTTCATACCCATTTCAATCTACGTACCCTTATAATAGCCACCCTCAACTTAGGCGATTAGCCTGCGTTGAGGTACAAAATGTCCAAGGAGGAACCAGGGCCAAGACAGGTTCATTGTTATTAAAATGGGAAGGTGAATAGGCTAATGAAAGAAATAGGTCAATTAAGGCTCAAAGTCGGGATCAAGGGATACATATTCATTTGGTTTGGCATTTAGACTAAAAGTAGACTTTTTCAAAAACGGTCTATGATCCTTTCCTAATCCTCTATCCTCTAACCTAGGCAAGACTAACCGGGCGAGTTCTGGATCGCACACACAGAGTTAACTAAGTAGTGACCTCACAGACACAGCACAGATTTGTATTATCAGCTACTACCTATCCAGTTCATGCAATGCTAGCTACAGTTATTTGCCTATAATCCTAGTGCCATAACAAGATCCAACAACTGTCACACAACATGCTACAAACACATACTTCAAAAATAACAACATTTTTCAGGAGGGGTATCCTGAATCTTCAAAAAGCATAAAAAAAAAAAATAAAAAAAAAAAAAAAAATTAAACTGGACTGCACTACAGTTCCCTTATTTTTCTCCTAATTTATCAAGAATCAAATAAACACTATAAATAACATCCTAAACATGCCGGTTCTACTATGATAGCACACTCGGGGAAAAAGAAACACGGCAACAAAAAACCCCAAATAGTGGTACACCCCCACCCCCAACTAAACATGGTGCACTGCCCTTAATGCACCGATATCAATAATATAAATGAGAGTGAAGACATACCTGTGGGGCCCTAGGCACTGGAAGTGGACCCACCCACAACGGGATCATCAACCTGCTCAGTAGTAGGTTCATCCGATGGAGGGACAGCCTGACTAGCAAATGCACCACGCGCCCTCTGCTCTGCCTCAATCTGGCTCGCATGGTACTCCACCTGGGAGGCTTTAACCGCCCTCCGCAAATCACTCTCGTACTCAGCATCACTATCACCCCGATCCTCCGGACTGCGGGGTCTCTTGCCTCTATCCATCGGAGGCTCATCGTCAGAGAATAAATCTACCTCAAATGTTGGTCGCACGAAGGCCTGGGAAGGTATAGGTGGTATAATAGGAGTGCTACTCGATGCCAATGCCCGAACCTCTTCTCTCAATGCGGTTACCTCCTGGGTCAAGCCGGTCATTCAGGTCCTGGTGCAGCACTCAACCGAGAGGCCATACATGCCTCAAAACTATCAATCCTCCCATGCAACCCCCGCATAAACTGGTCCATCGCCGCAATCATCCGGGCCTCCACCCTAGCCTTCGCAGCCTCTACAGTCGTCCTAACCCAAGGCTTAAGCTGGGAGACCAACTTAGCCATCTGGGTCTCAGTGTGGGTCTGTCGCTCGAACATCTGCGTCTGTCGGTCAATCAACTGCTGCAGAAAGTCCCTAGACACTGAAACCATCCCAGAAGGAGGCGGCGGAGCACTAGTACCGGGTACCTCATCATCAATAGGGTCGGCGCCCTCAGTCTGTACAGGAATGGTCTCAGGTACCCTAACCAGTACCGAAATCAGTATAGGAGCACTACTTGGCTCATCTAGGGCTGCACCCGATGACTCAAACGGTTGTGAACCGCGTGGAATAATGGGGTGAGATCCCCACAGCTGCATCAAACCAACATCCGCAATGCGGGTCACCTCTATATAATGGTCGAGGGCAAGTATCCTGGCTACACCCACCCTGTCACACACACCCTGGATCAGGCATGGGAAGGGTATACTCGTATGATCTCAAAAGGCCCACTCATGGATCTCCCGAAGGATGTATCTCGCAAAGTGAACCTCATAGCCAGCCAATATGCTGGCTACCACCACAGCCCGGTCCAATGCAAGTGAGTTGTCAGCATTAGTTGGACCCAACCAATGCCGAACAACGGACCACCAAAATCTGCCGGCAAAATGAAGCGTGGACTTTTTGATGTCCAGCTTTCCAGTCACCCAACTAGCCGTCACACCCTCCTCGGCTATGTACCTTGCAATCCATTTAAGCAGCTCCAATTTCTATTTCGCATCTCGCATACTAACTCTATCTCTGACAGTGTCTATTTGATGATCAAACTCAGCAGTCGAAGTCGAAAGTGGATGGTCAGCCCCAAATAAGAAGCGGTGAATGGTCTACTCCAAAAAATCCACGCGGGTACCGCGAACCAAGACGTGAGTCAATAATGGCTGCAAAAGTTATCACTGCCCAACAGGAGTGCACAAGTCAATCGACACATCATAAGAGGCATAAAACTCTCGGACTAACTCCGAGCTATAACAACCAGAAGGCTGCGCCATCCAACCCAAACCATATCTCTCAAAGAAAGGCCAAATGTCAGGCAATGTCCTCAACTCCTCTACCCGGTATTGTGGTTCCTCCATAATGCTCCTCCGACATACACCCCTCTCTGTCAACTCAGCATCTCTATCATAAAAGGCACGCATGCCCTGCACACACCAATGCTGAACCTCCGTACTCTGCGCGGGAGTCGAAGCACTCTGGGCACTAAAACCAGTAATAGAAGTTGTAGCCTCCGCTGCAGATGTACCCTAACCCGTAGCATCATCTGCAGAGCCTGACGCAGAAGCATCCTCCCCCTCTTCAGACTGGGGGGCTGACTCAGAGGACTCATCCAAAATAACCGGCTCGATAGGGAGTGGGGCAGGCTGAGGGGCTGCCTGGGTAGCAGCTTGAGCCCGCGTTTGTAACCTCGTGGTCCGAGGTACCAAAGAAGTATCATCATGGATCACATCAAACTCCTCCACGGACCCACTTCTCTCAGACTCAGTCGGTTCATCTCGCAGACGGGTTGGTAAATCCAGATTTTTGGTGCGAATCTGGGATGAGAAATCAAGATGGTCACTTTTGGGGTTTTACTTGGGAGGCATGGTAACGGGTTTGGGTCGGATTTTTGAGTGTAAGGGTCGGGTTTGGATCGAATTTGGGTTAGGGGGTCGGGTTTTCAAAATTTGGGTGTAATAGGGTTCGAATTTTTGATGGGAGGGTCGGATTTTTGATAGATGGAGTAGAGAAGGAATGAAAATTAGGGTTTTAATTAGATGAATTTAAAGTGGTGATTTAAGGAGTGGGTTTGGATTTATATCCGGTAAAAAAGGAGAAAGCCTATTTTATTTTGGAAAAATGGGACTGGGTCGGGTCGGATTCGAGGCATCTGCAGGTTTTAACTGTCACGACACAACCCACGTGACGTGGGTTTGACTCACATCACATGAGTCATGGCGTGGATGAGGTCCTGAGGATGAAACATTTTGTCTGATTTCCACGATTCAACCCACGTGACGTGGGTTGGACTCACGCCACGTGGGTCCTGGCGTAGGTGAGTTCTTGAAAGCTGACAATTGTCTCTGATTTTCACAGCACAATCCACGTGTCCTGAGTGAACTCACGTGTCGTGAATAGTGACATGATTTATCTTTATTGTACTGAACCAATGCAGGTAAATTTTGTGACGTTACTAATTGTTCCTCCAATGCTCAGATCTCCACATAACAAAATCTTGGGTTGCCTCCCAATTAGCGTTTGATTTAATGTCGCGGCACGACACGGCTAACTCGGATACTCAAACTTCACCAACTAGCCCATGGGTTGCCTCCCATTAAGCACCTGATTTAATGTCGCGGCACGACATGGCTAGCTTGACTACTTAGACTTCATCAAGCTCAAGTTCCTTAATTGTCTTTATCTCTTCCGTAACTCCCACATAATGCTTAACACAATGTCCATTGACTTTGAATAGAACATTATCTACTCCTTTTAGCTCAATAGCACCATGTGAGAATACCCTGACTACCATGAATGGGCCGGACCATTTGGACTTTAATTTTCCAGCAAACAAGCAAAGTTTGGAATTATACAGTAGCACCAAATCGCCCGAGTGAAACTCTCAGTTCTCAATTCGACAATCATGATACAATTTAATCTTCTCTATATATAATGCTGAACTTTCATATGCCCGAAGATGAAATTCATCCATGTCATTCATCTGCTCAAGTCTCAATTGAGTCGCTTCACTTCAGTCTAAATTCAACCTTTTCAACACCCACAATGCCTTATGTTCCAGTTCGACGGGCAAATGGTAGGATTTTCCAAAAACCAACTGATATGGTGATGCACCAATTGGTGTTTTGAAAGCAGTCCAATACGCCCATAACGCATCATCCAATCTTCGAGCCCAATCAGTCCTATTAGCATTAACTGTTTTCGCCAAAATACACTTGATCTCACGATTTGACACCTTAACCTGCCCGCTTGTCTGAGGATGGTAAGGTGTTTCCACCTTATGTTTAACACCATATTTTTCAAGTAGGGCCTTGAACAGACGGTTGCAAAAGTGGGATCCTCCATCACTAATAATAACTCGGGGTATCCCGAATTGTGAGAATATGTTCTTTTTCAAGAAAGTTGTGACACTTCTCCATTCGTTATTAGGAAGCACAATTGCCTCCACACACTTAGAAACGTAGTCAACGTCTACCAAGATGTATTTCATTCCATGCGAGCTCACAAAAGGACCCATAAAGTCAACCCCCCACACATCGAATAATTCAAGCTCAAGTATAGTTGTCATGAGAAGTTCGTGTCTACGTGAAATATTCCCTTGCCTTTGACATTGGTCACAAGCGCGAGCATAATCATGAGCATCTTTGTAAATACTGGGCCAGTATTACCCACATTGCAAGATTTTATGGGCAGTCCGCGCACCTCCATGATGACCCCCAACTGGAGATGAGTGACATGCTTCCAAAATACTCATCATCTCGACCTCTGGGACACATCTTCGAATTATGCCATTAGCACACACCCTGAACTGACACGGCTCATCCCAGAAGAATCTTCTTACCTCATGCATGAATTTCCTTCTCTGCTGATACGATATATCTTCCGGGACTAGATCACTTGCCAAGAAGTTGGCAAAATCAGCAAACCAAGGGATTAAGTCATGGGATGCTACCAGTACTTGCTCATCTGGAAAATTATCATTAATCTCAAGATCATCCTTTAATTTAAGCATGGATTCCTCCTCAAGGCGTAATAGATGGTCAGCAACTTGATTTTCGGTCCCCTTACGAACTTTGACTTCAAAGTCAAATTCTTGCAACAGAAGTACCCATCGAATCAATCTTGGCTTAGAATCTTTTTTTGACATAAGATATCGAAGAGTTGCATGGTTTGTATACACAATCACCTTCATACCTATCAAGTAAGATTTGAATTTCTCAAAAGCGAATACTACAGCCAACAATTCCTACTCAGTCACAGTATAATTCTTTTAAGCTGGATTCAGAACTTTGCTAGCATAGTAAATCAGATGTAAAATCTTCTCACGTCTTTGGCTAAGGACTGTACCCAAAGCTACTAACCTCAAAAGGCTTAGTCAGTTCCAGTGGCACAATAATAGGGGCTGAAACCAACTTCTCCTTAAGACACTCGAAGGATTTTATACATGCTTCATCGAACACGAACTTCACCTCTTTCTCCAAAAGTTTGCATAAAGGAAGTGCAATCTTGGAGAAATCCTTGATGAATCTTCTATAAAAACCAGCATGACCTAAAAAACTTCGAATACCTTTCACGGAGATAGGTGGAGGTAGCTTCTCAATTACTTCAATATTCGCCTTATCCACCTCAATGCCATTCTTTGAAATCTAATGCCCCAATACGATACCCTCATTGACCATAAAGTGACGTTTTTCCTAATTCAGCACTAGGTTGCACTCCGCACATTTTTATAGCACATTGGAAAGGTGTGCCAAACAACCATAAAACGAGTCTCCCACAACAGAAAAATCATCCATAAAAACCTCGATAGTATCTTCTACCATGTCGGAGAAAATAGACATAATGAAGCGTTGGAAGGTGGTCGGTGCATTACACAAATCGAAAGGCATCCTCTTGAATACGAATGTCCCGTATGGACAAGTGAAAGTGGTCTTCTCTTGGTCTTCGGGGGTAATAAAAATTTGATTATACCCCGAATAGCCATCAAGAAAACAATACCATCCTCTATCAGCAAGACGGTCTAACATCTGGTCCATGAAGGGTATAGGAAAATGATCTTTTTCAGTCCAAGCAATCAGCTTTTGATAATCCATGCAAACTCTTCATCCAGTCACCGGCCTCATTGGAATCAACTCATTTTTTTCATTTGGAACCACAGTGATTCCTCCTTTTTTAGGCACACACTGAACTGGACTCACCCACTTGCTATCAGCAATAGGGTAAACCACTCCTACATCTAACCACTTGATGATCTCTTTCTTCACAACCTCTTGCATTGGTGGGTTCAGACGACACTGGTGCTCAATGCTAGGTATACACTCAGAAACAAGCTGGATCTTATGAGTGCAAATGCCGGGTGGAATACCTATGATATCAGCAATGGACCAACCAATGGCCCTCTTAAATCTTCTCAATACTGAAACCAAAGCCTCTACTTGCCAACCCACCAATTTAGCAGAAATAATCACTGGTAAGGTATTGTTGGCTCCCAAGAATGTGTAGCAAAGGTGGGACGGAAGAGCCTTAAGCTCTAAAATTGAAGGCTCCTCAATAGACGAACGAGCTGGTGGGGTTACCCTATTCTTCAAATTGAGATCTAGTTTCTTTAGAGCATAAGTGTATATTTCTTTACCAGCGAGTGCATCCACCATCTCATCATAGTCTTCAATACCATTGTCATCAAAATTCATGATCACGGCAGTCAAAGGTTCTACTCCCAACCTTTCTTTAAGAGACACAACAACCTTACTATCATCAACCACATCTATCATTGAAATCACCCACTTATCTCTTGGCTGCTTCATTGAACGACTGACATTGAAAGTAACCTGTTCATCATTCAATCTAAGTTCCAGCTGCCCTGTTTCCATATCAACCAATGCACGACCAGTGGTAAGGAATGGACTTCCCAATATGATGGGAACCTCAAAGTCAACTTCACAATAAATAATCACAAAATCAGCCGGAAAGATGAAAGACGCAACCTTTACCAAAACATCATACAGAATGCCCACCGACTTTTTCACAGTCCTATCAGCCATGAAGAGTCTCATAGAGGTTGGTTTTGGTGCTCCCAATCCCAACTTCTTAAAAACGGCTAATGGCATTAGGTTGATGCTAGCACTCAAATCACACAATGTTTTAGCAAAGTCGTAGGACCCGATAGTACAAGGAATTGTGAAAGCTCCTGGATCCTCCTTCTTTTCAACTAGGGAACGTGAAGCAACTGCACTACAGTGATGTATGTTATCTACTGGCTCAAAACTGACAGTTCTCTTCTTTGTCACCAAGTCTTTCATGAACTTTGCATAACCTGTCATCTGCTCTAATGCCTCTATAAGAGGGATGTTTACTGACAGCTTTTTCAACATTGTGATGAACTTCTGATATTTTCCTTCCTCAGCCTTCTTCTTCAATCTCTGATGATAGGGAGGAGGAGGTCGTGGGATAGTTTTGAGCACTTGTGGTACCTTTTTTTCCTTCCTCTTTTCAGATTATGCATTATCGCTATCATCATGATGATATGGAACCGTGTCACCCTTTGAATTATCCGGCTCTAAATCATCTTCTACATCAATAACCACTGGTTCGTTAGTCACACCACTGTCGGCAGGAATAGGTGGATTTGTCGTGCACTTCCCACTTCTAGTAGTAATGGCGAGACAATGACTATCATTTTTTGGATTCTGGACGGTATTGCTTGGAAGGGTGACTGGCCGACGTTGATTTAGTGCCAATGAAATCTTCCCGAATTGTTGCTCCAACTGTTTAATGGCAGTTGAATGAGACTCCACTTTCTGACTTATGCCCGAAATGTTAGTCCTAATCTCCTTTAAGCAATTTTCCTAGCTTTCTGCTCCTTTGACCAGTTTATTAAGAAGGGCGTCCATCCTTGAATTTCCAGACTCCTCATCACGTCTTCCTGGTGGTACATGAAGGTCATTCTTCTCTCTATAATCCTCTTTCCACCTCCAATCACCGTCACGGTCTCGTTCTCGATCTCTGTATCCCAATTTGTTATAGTTGTCTCTATAATAGTTCCGACCTTGATTCCCTTGCCTTGAGTTCCAAGAGTCTTGATTAGACCCTTGGCCTTTGGCTGGGAAACATGCCACTTCTCGATCTAGGTACTTCGCCTCTTCATCAAACTCACTATCATCATGTCTAGCCGATTTATTTGTACACCTACAGCATGCACCTTTTCTGCATCTCTGGCGGCTATTTGTTTAGCCAGAAGATCAATTTTTGTCCTCAGCTGAGCGACCTCTTAAGCCACAGATTCATCCAAAGCCCTTTGAGCTGCTGAAGCTCCAGTAGCATATATGCCAATCGGCGTATCTGCCTCCCGAGTATGCCATCACCGGTTGGTCTTAGTGACACGATCTAATATCTCTGAAGCTTGTTCCCATCTCAGACTCATGAATGCTCCACCAGTGATAGTATCTGCTACCGCCTTTGTGTTGACATTCAAAGCCCTGTAGAAGATTGCAAGTAAATTCCTACCACTCATCCTGTGATTTGGCACATTCTGCAGCTTTTTTTTTAACCTCAACCATGTCTAATAGAGTGCTTTAGAATGAAGCTGTCTGAAATTGTAAATCTCATCTTTCAACTGCAGTATCTTGGAAGGTGGGAAAAATCTTTCCAAAGATTGATTTCTTAATTCTTACCAAGTAGTGATGGAACCTCATGGCAGCTCGGCCAACCACAAAGTAGCTTCTCCTGTAAGGGAGAGTGGAAACAACCTCAATCGAATAGCCTCTTGGTTAACTCCAGGCAGATTGTACGATGTTCATACCCACATAAAATTCATTACGTGCATGTTTAGATCATCAGTAGGAAGACCCGCGAACACACCCTTTAAGTTTAGCAGATGGATCATGGTACTAATAATGTCAAACTTAGTGCCCGGAGGTAACTCTGGTGGAATGATGGCACCAGTCTCTATTGGCTAAAAGTAGGCCACATCTTCTTCTTTAGGATCATCATAAACAGGTACATATGGTCTCGGTTGTTCTCTTAGTCGTCTTTGTCACTCTTCAGCATCATCCAGACGCTGTGCTGCTTCCTGCATAGCTCATTATCTCTCTCTGCTTGTCTAAGAGCAGCTTGTCTAGCATGCTCTTCTCGTGTCAATCGAGCAGTAGTTTGATCCGTTGTTTCCTGACCAACCGGATGAATTGGCTGGTTATGAATGTCTCCCGCAGCTGCGGGATTCTGAACTCCTTCAGTATTCACCATTCTCCGATTAGCTCTCAGAGTCCTTTCGATTTCACGATCAAGTGGAATCAGGGGATTTCTTTGACTCCTAGTGTTTGGCATACACCGGCGTATGCCTTCAAAAGTGTATAAAAACAAAAACCAATCAACTCTAACCAGTAATAGTCAACTCCGTAACCATATTCCTCCGCAACGACGCCAAAATTTGATGTCGCCCAAAATATGCCTCATAAGAAGTATAATGTGGTCGCTTGTCAAATATAGAACCCAACTAGGTTGGGGTCGATCCCATAGGGAAAAGGTCAAAGTTTGAGTAGAATACTGGATGGGACAATTGGGAAGTAAATAAAATTGGGGGGGTTTGTGAATAAAAAGTGTAAGTAACAATTGTTGGTTGTATCGAGTTTGTAGACAATAAAAGAGATACACTAGGACTGTGTTCCCCAATGATTCCTTAACTCCACCAATTACTTGTGCTGACAAAATCATCCCGCTATGTGGCATGCAAAATCTGACAAGATATGTTCGTCTAAACGTCTCTCGACCTTGGTTAGACAAATTTCACTCTTCTCCTCTCGGTCTCCAAGTGTCGCACTACTAACCCTTGTCCTGGATCTCAGATAACCATTCCCGTTAAGGCTCAGGTTATTAGGTGAAGGTTGATAGCTTCAAATCTCTGTTGTTATCTCATTTTCCCAATCTCTACCTCTCTCTCGAGCAAGTCTAGAATACAGGCGAGTTTCTGACGTTTGCGACCGTTAGAAGAGCAATCACAATGAAGGAAACAACAATACATGCATACACAGCGGTACAAAATTGCCTTGGACTTAACCAATTTCGTTAATTCCTCATGGTTCACACAACCCTAGTTGATGGGTTTAGCTTCTCATAATTGTAAGAACACAAGAAGAATTCAGAGATGAAAGAATAATTATGATCTCACAACAATGAAGAAAAACTAAAATCTCAATTATCAATAAAACTCCAATTAGGATTTGTACTACAAAACCCAAAATATGTTTATGAACTCCAAAACAATGTAAAATAACTCTCCAAAAAATGTAATGACTCATTCCCACACCTAGGACTATACAGGGGTATTTATAGATACAAAACTAATCCTATCCAAAACAAAATAGGAGAACAAAGTTGGTAACTTCCAAGGTATCGTGACTTGGTGTCGTGGAACCAAGTCACACCACGTTGGTTGGTGTCATGGGAATCAGGCTCAATCAGATGTCTTCAGAAGTTGAGTTACGGCACTCTTCCACGCCACGTGACTGACAGTCACGCCACGTGACTGCTGTCGTGGAAATTAGACTTTCTTCTGAATCTCTGGAGTGGACTCACTTCACGTGAGTGGCAGTCACGCCATGTGACTTGTGTCGTGGGTCCATCTCTGGTGCAGGTTCTTGTTCTTTCTTCCTCCAACACTTCATTCTCAGGCTTGATTCTTCCTTTTTGATCATCTTGCCTTTAAAAACCTGTTTTCCTTCAAAGTAGGATAGAAACCATATCATACCAATAAAATACACTCAAGTTATTGCATATTTTCCTTGTTTTAAGCACCGAAAGTGCCATGTGACCATGGCGAATCAGGCCTCCATAAACTGGTGGGACACACAAGAATAGTAAATGCATAGTCACCAGTGTATCGAATCTGTATCAGTATCCAGTAACCATAATAACCAACAAGGGTGCATCGGGCTTGAACCGGCACCAATAGGTAATAACAAAAGGCCATATGCCAGGGTCGAACCGGACACAGTGGATAGTAACAATAGGCTACATATATGTATTATATCTTTCGGACTTGAACCAAAACTCAGAGAACAATAATAGCATAGTCATAGTACCCAGTACCAGAACTCATAATGTATTATAATCCGGGGCCGAACTCGAACCGGGACACCCAATAGTCAATAGCCAAAATTATCATACCTGAATCAGTAGCAGGACTCAAACCAGAACTCATCAAAGCCAGTAACCAGAACAGATCCAAATGTCACATCATAACCAATAAACAGGGAACATGTTGGTCCCAGGCCGAAGTCGAAGTATAGGTAAAGGAGCTAACCCATCATCTGCTAAAAAGTAAGTCCTCGGGTCCTCCTAAGTCCATAATCTACTATCATCCAATATCTAAGTCAATCCAGGTATCTAGAGTATCTCATGGCAAGGTGGGTCCCAATTATAAGCCAAAGCCAGCAATCTCGATCAAGTGCGGTGCTATCAGGGACTAAAAGGTTAAATAGGCTAATCAGGTGTAATCGGGGTGACTCAATCCTTTCACAACCCTAACAGGTCATACTAGGGCTTAACTAAGCCCAAAGATGTCAAAGTTCTAACAAGTCGATAAAAATGGGTAATAGAGCCCACTACTGGGTCCCAGAAACCAAGTCTGGTTATACCTGTCTAAGTCTGGGCTAAGTCTATCTAAGCCTGGACTCAGGTCTAACAATAACATTCCCCAACCAGCAACAACAACAACAATACTATCTGATCCCAAATAGGTCATTTATGGTGTACCACGAGGATAATGGGCCTTGAATGTGTCCGAATAGCCTTATCCGGCCTAGAAGGCCTAAATCACAGCAAACCACCACCAAGTATATAATATCAGCCCACAACACCAACACAATAGCAAATATATATCACACATAAGTGCAATCTAAGTGTAAAGGAAACCTAACCTACATGGACGGGCCGCCGCAGGCTTGCCAAGAGAACCAGCTATACATGAGCCTTCCTTTTCCAAAAGGCCTCTGACTGCTGCCAAGATAATAAAATACATTTCAAAAAATGACTATTGATACCCATATTGCATTAGTTTGGAAAATGCCCGAACGGTCCATGTGGGCCCGCTTGCGAAATTGCAAAACTGAAACCGTCACAGCATCCCAAATTACTTCGTGACCAATAGTCACAACTAGCACCGCTAAATCCGAGCACAAAATATTTGCTTAAAACAGCACCACAACACCAATAATACCAACGTAAAAGAAAACTATAGTAAAAATGAGAAAATATATCGCAGAAACGACAAACTATAGTAAAAATGAGAAAATGTATCGCAGAAACAACGAGGACGTGTCTACGGATCCAAATCTAACAATTCTCCACCTCAAATTTCACTAGAAATGCTCAATTTTGACTTAAATGATCAAATAACAGTGAAGGAATAAGATGGAAGCAGTGTGCTAAACTAATATATGGTTAGTAGCTATATATATGTATATATATGCTAAGTCAACCTAATTAATGCCACCACCTAACTCATTCTATGTTGTACACTGTCTTCTCCTCCACCTGGAAGGGAGACTAGCATACCAAATTATCTTGCTCCATTATATATGTACTCGGATATTGCATAGGTTTGTGGTAAAATAAATATCATATTTTATATATGTCATAATTAATAGAAAATTATTTCAGATAAAACCTCTATAAAATAATAATATTATTTTAACATATTTAGATTCATTATCTCTGTTTAAAAATTAATAGGTTATAAAACTATTATAAAGTAGTACAAATATATCATAACTAAAGAATTTTAAAAATATCAAAAATATTTTCGAAAGGTAACTAACTATATCTTTTTAACAAATTCTAATTTAATTTATGTCTCGCAACACGCTCGATATAAATAATATTCTCAAACAAACTGCTCGGAAACAGAACTGTCAGTCCCAGCAAGTCATAAATAACTTGGTGCGGTTATAAAAAAGTTCTCAACGCTGAGAACACACGAAGATGAGAAAAATGACCGGGAGGGTCATTACAAATAAAGTATTATTTAAATTTATTTAGAGCAATGAGCATTGCCATATGTTTTCTTTCTTCTTCTTTTTAATCTCCATTTATTAATTTGATTTATTCTCACTTCTCCCAAATTATTTTCATAAAAGTAATTAAAATTTATTTAAAGTAATGATCTTTGCAACATTATTCTCTCTTTTTATATTTTCGTTTTCTAATTTACTTTCACCAATAGGTTTTAATTTATATACCTTCTAATGAAATAATAATATGTCAAGTGTTAATATTGTTGTTATACAGAAATTTCTCTCTTTATAATTGGTTCCTGAGAGGATTTGGAACATGAGCAAGTAAATGACTTACGTTACTCAAGATTGGTCTTCAATTTTTGCCAAACAAAGTTGTTGTTTAATTTTTTA
Organism: Capsicum rhomboideum; assembly: GCA_031232105.1. Classification (NCBI taxonomy): domain Eukaryota; kingdom Viridiplantae; phylum Streptophyta; class Magnoliopsida; order Solanales; family Solanaceae; genus Capsicum; species Capsicum rhomboideum. Next base: position 127,083,012 of record CP124714.1, read on the forward strand.
TTGTATTGACTTTCGTTCTTGATTATTGATAGAATTTATAAATTGTGGTTACCCTTATAATCGATTCTTCAATAATAAATTATTATTTTTTTAGCCATCTATTATTTTCTTACCACAAATCTCATGAAAATGTAATATTTATCGTAGCACGGCATATATGATGAGAAAAGACTTATCAATTAATCAAGATTGAAGGTTTAAAAGTGTATCTTTTGAAGTAGGGCTTCCGATATATAATTTATTTTAACGTTCTTAAAAATTGATCTATGTAACTGTTGTTTGGTGATTATAAAACTAAACAATAAGTATCAAATATATTTTTTCATAGTAACAATAGTCATTAGATTGTTTATTTAAGTAAAAAAGGAAAATAATTCTAAAAGATGGTTGTGCATCATTTGTGAATTCACTAATTTATGTTTGAGATGCAATTCTTTTTTTAAAAAAAAAAGTACGTAGTAGCTTTTTCCCTTTTTCCTTTCCATTTAATTTTTGAATGAAATCATTTACTTTTCATGCCCCGACTAAATAGTTGAGAAAATTAATTAACCAAGTAATCATATAATAGCCTCTTTTTCATTTTGCAGTGTGTGATATTTACCGACATTTATGGCCTAAATAGAAAAAATTATCGAAGTACGAAATTGTAGGTGTGTGAGAAATAAATAATGTAATCAAATAATATAAAGGTAAAGATAAAAGTTACAGAGATTACGTAATTATAAATTTGTGGAAAAAAATATAGTTCCATAGTAAATATTACTCCTATCCTATCAAATATATTAAATTCTTCTTAATAAATATTTAAGCAAATATTTTCATAAAATGTTATAAAATTGCGTAAAGCGCGCACAAGTTAACTAGAATGTTAGTAACAAAGGATTGAAAGTCTAAAGGGCTGTGGTTCCCGCATAATTGAAAGAATGGTACAGTGTGTCTAACTAATCTAATCATATATAACAAAAACTACTTGAAACAAAAATATGAGATTTATTATCTAAGCGATTTTTCAAGGCACACATCAAAAATATAGGAAGTTTGACAACTAATTACAAAATATACCAAAGTAATTATCCAGATACACAATATAATTTTCTGGTGTATTTGAGATACACATATACCCAAAATTTGTATTGTGTATCTGGGCAATACAAATCCTTTCACCCTCGCTTCTCCACCACCAGAGGAACTCCACCCACCTCCTCTCTCCTTTTACCCTCGTTTCTCCATTTTTTTGGTGAATCCAAACCACTGCTCTGCCATCCCTCCACCTCCATCCTCTACTTCTCCATCGTCCAATCACCTGTCGGATCTGAATCTCCACCAGAACCACCACCTAATGTAATAACCCTTCAGGTAATTTTCTACATTTCCACATTATTTTGGTGTTTAGAGCTTTCCCATAGCTTCCCCAAGTCATTTATGACTTGCTAGAGCTGACAGTTCTATTACCGGACAGTTCATTTGGTGTTTAGAGCCAATTCCCTGTTTTGAAGTCTTCGCAGTTCAAATTTGGCTACCGTGCCTAAACTTCAGATAAACAATCTCGTATGCCAAATATGACAGTTTCATCAATTCCGGAACATCGATTTTAGGCTAGGGGGACCCTTGGTCCGGGTTCCGAAACTTTCGAACTCGTTTTGGGCTATTGGGTGGAAAGTGATGAAAATGGTCATTTGGGTGTTGGACCCACTTTTCATCGAAACGATCCTGTATGGAAATTTCGATGGAACCATTTAGTCAGAAATGTTGAATTTTTTAGGGTAGCGTAGTTCGTTTGCATTCACGGGATTCCGAACGAATCCTGAGGGCCCGTTGGAAACTTGACAAATATTGCCAAGTGCTGATGCTACTTCAGCTGGTGTGACCGCTTAAACGGGCCTTTGAAGGCTTAAGCAGAAGCCGCTTTAGCGGCTGGGCACTGGTCCCGCGAGTCCTCTTAAGCGGAAGCCCTACCGTTTTTGCGGGGTATGCTTATGCGTCACCTGTCCATTTTAGTGGAGGTCAGACCAGGTCTTCGGACCATTTTAGCGGTAGCGGCAACCGCTTTAGTGGTACCTACGAAGCATTTAATCCCCTTTTCACCCGTTTTCTCTCATTTTCTCTAAGTGTTGTGCATTAAAAGCCCTACAGAGATAGAGAGAGAAAATGATAAGTTCTTGGGAGATCAAGGGAGGTTAAAGAGTTTGTCGAAGCCGTTTTCCCTGTCTTAATCTTTGTAAGTTCCGTCTAATTTCTTGATAAATTCTTCATTTTAGGTTTAAATCTCTAATCCACTTATGGGTTGAATTTGTATGTTTTGGAGCTTTGAATTTACCCATTCTTGAGGATAAATGATCCTTGAGCCTTGAGTGACATTTTGCCGATCTCGAATTTATGATTTCGTAAGTGGGCCCCATATGAGATTTTTAACTCGATTTTGGACCCGAAGCATTTATATGCAATATGGGTATCATTATTCTCAAATTAATGAGTAGATTGTCATTTTGATAGCGTGGCATCGTGCGGAGGCTTTTTTGAAAAGAAAAGTCCTATTTTAGCAGACTTTATCGAGCATTCTTCGGCGTCCAGGTAGACTAGGCTTACCTTACTTATAGATTGAGCTTTTATTATGGTATTAGTACAATATTGTGCTAGTTTTGGGTTGGAAATTATGATTAGGTTGCTTAGTTTGTGATGTTTGGTTTATTTGGCCGATTTATGAGCCGTTTCGGAGGTAGAATCAACCCATTTACCCTTTCTTTAAGTCAAATGATGCTTTTAGGCTTTATTTAGACTTATGTAAATACTTGTAGTGGAATTTTGGAGACTTAAGCATTTTTGAGTAGTAAACGCCTTAGTATGGACTTTTGGGTTTAGAAGTGGGCGGCCCTGCCGGCCCTCTTTTAGGTTGTGCAATCTCTTTTAGCTCCTTGTAGACTTAGGAGGCCTTCGTTCACAACATTATTGTTAATATTGAACCTTAGAATTTATAGCATTTACCTAGTTCAAGGCTAGGCTAGCTATTGTGACTTTACCTTATAAGACCGGTTCGAGTCCGGCATCTATGATATGGTTATGGTGTTAAAGACCGATCCCAGTCCGGCACTTTATGGTTCATCTATGATATTGTGAATTCGGTTCCAGACCGGTATTTCATAGTATGAATGGTTTCACGGATATGGGATTATTGGTTAGTCATATCATGCTTAGTGTCTATAGATATCCTCTTGATTGTATCCATCGGGCTTATGGGTTAGTTTTCTCTTTTTTGCGCCTTTTAGGCTTATGGGGGCCTAGTTAGGTTATAATTAGTTTACTTTAATTTCGGTATCGCGTGTTTAATTAATTATTATTTTTCTTATATTGGAGCACGATCTCAGGTCTGCCCCTTTCTCCTTGACTTAGTTAACATTCTCGCATTTTATTATGTTTTTATTATGATTTAGCTTAGTCAGCCGATGATGCCTACTGAGTACGCATTGTTTTGGTAATCATACTGCACTTCTGTATCCTTTTCTGGTGTAGATCCGAGTACTAGTTGTCGTCGCTGATATTCCTTCTAGCTTGCTTACAGGATCCGGAGATAGTGTGAGCTTTTAGAATCGGAACTGATCCTCTCTCCCTCCTTGATTTTGGGATAGTCTTTATATTTGAGACTACCTATATATTGATACTATTAATACGCTTATTCTTTTGATTAGTGCCTTTTGTACTGGCCTTACTAGGTTGTGAATGTTTCTTTCATTTTTCCTCTTTTCTATTTGGTATGTTAGGATTGTATTCTTATTTATATCGCCTTCGATCTTATTTTATATTTATTTTCTTGGTATTTATTCTATCTTCCGGCATTTAGCCCATTACTTGACATTACGAACTACGGTTTGGCTTACCTACTAGTGGGTTATGGTAGGTGTCATCATGACTCCTAAAATGAGTCGTGATAAATTGGTATCAGAGCCTAGGTTCACTGGTATTGTTGGAGAGGTAGCTTATGAATTGGCCTTGCCCCCACGCTTCTCAATTGTTCATCTAGTTTTCCATGTCTCTATGTTGCGGCGTTACATCTCGAATGAGTCGCATGTACTTTGGTGGGACACGGTTCAGTTGGACTAGAGGTTGACATTCGTAGAGGAGCCAGTCCTTATTTTAGCCAAGGATGTCAGGCGGTTGCGCTCTAGTGAGATTCCAGTGGTTAAGGTTCAGTTGAGGAGGCTACCTGGGAGATCGAGAGTGAGATGCGGACCCAGTATCCCCACTGTTCGAGCCTTCAGGTACTTCTTTATCCTTTACTTTTGTGGATGAAAGTCCTTTTGGTAAAGGATATTGTAATGACCCTCCAGGTCATTTTCTGTATTTCCACATTATTTTGGCATTTAGAGATTTCCCATAGCTTCCCCCAAGTCATTTATGACTTGCTGAAGCTGACAGTTTGGTTACCGAGCAGTTCGTTTGATTTTTAGAGCCAATTCCCTGTTTTGAAGTCTTCGTTGTTCACATTTGGCTACCGGGCCTAAACTTCAGGTAAATGATCTTGTATAACAATTATGACAGTTCCATCAACTCCGAAACATCGATTTTAGGCTAGGGGGACCCTTGGTCAATGTCGCGAGGCTTTTGGACTCATTTTGGGCAATTGGGTGGAAAGTGATGAAAACGGCCATTTCAGTCTGGGACTCACTTTTCATCAAAATGACCCCGAATAAAAATTTTGATGGCGTCGTTAAGTTCAAAATGTCGAATTTGATAGGGTAGCATAGTTAGTTTGCATTCACGGGATTCCGAATGAATCCCGAAGGCCCGTTGAAAACTTGGCAAATATTGCTAAGTGCTGATGTTGCTTCAGCTGGTGCGACCGCTTAAGCGGAAGCTGCTTTAGCAGCTGGGCACTGGTTCTGCAGTCCGCTTAAGTGGGGACCCTACCACTTTAGCGGGGTACGCTTAAGCATCACCCGTCCGCTTTAGCGGAGGTCAGCTCAGGTCTTCGGACCGCTTTAGCGATGGCCTACAGTGCATTTAATCCCCTTTTCACCTGTTTTTCTCTCATTTTCTCTAAGTGTTGGGTAGTAAAAGCCCTAGAGAGATAGAGAGAGAAAGGGGCGGTTCTTAGGAGATCAAGGGAGGTTGGAGAGTTCGTCGAAGCCGTTTTGTCCGTCTTAATCTTTGTTAGTTCCGTCTAATTTCTTGGTAAATTCTTCGTTTTAGGTTTAAATCTCCAATCCATTTATGGGTTGATTTTAGATGTTTTCGAGATTGGAATTTACCCATTCTTGAGGATAAATGATCCTTGAGCCTTGAGGGACGTTTTGACGATTTCGAATTTATGATTTCGTAAGCAGGCCACATAAGATTTTTAGCTCGATTTTAAACCCGAAGTATTTATATGTAATATGAATATCATTATTCTCATATTAATGAGTAGATTGTCATTTTGATAGCGTGGCATCATGCGGAGGCTTTTCGAAAAGGAATAGCCCCATTTTATCAGACTTTATCGAGCATTCTTAGGCGTCCAGGTAGGCTAGGCTTACCTTACTTATACATTGAGCTTTATTATGATATTAGTATGATATTGTGCTATTTTTGGGTTTAAAATTACGGTTGGGTTGCTTAGTTAGTGAAGTTTGATTTATTTGGCCGATTTGTGAGCCGTTTCGGAGGTAGAATCGACCCATTTACCCTTCCTTTAAGTCAAATGATACTTTTAGGATTTATTTAGACTTATGTAAATACTTGTAGTATAATTTTTTAGACTTAGTGCTTTTTGAGTAGTAATCGCCTCAGTATGGACTTTCGAATTTAGAAGCGGGCCCTGTCAGCCCTCTTTTAGGTTGTGCAATCTCTTTTAGCTCCTTGCATACTTAGGAGGCCTTCGTTCGCAACCTTATAGTTAATCTTGAACCTTATAATTTATAGCATTTACCTAGTTTGGGGCTAGGCTAGCTATTGTGACTTTACCTTAGAAGACTTGTTCTAGTCTGGCATATATGCTATGATTATGGTGTTAAAGACCGGTTCGAGTACAGCATCTATGATATGGTTATGGTGTTAAAGACCGGTTCGAGTTCGGCATTTATGATATGGTTATGGTGTTAAAGACCTATTTGAATCCGGCACTTTATGGTTCATCTATGATATTGTGAATCCGGTTTGAGTCCGGTATTGCGTAGTACGAATGGTTTCACAGATATGGGATTATTGGTTGGTTATATCATGCTTAGTGTCTATAGATATCCTCTTGATTGTATCCATCGAGCTTATGGGGGCTCATTTGGGTTAGTCTTCTCTTGTTTGCACCTTCTAGGCTTATGGTGGCCTAGTTAGGTTATAATTAGTTTACTTTAATTTTGATATCGCGTGTTTAATTAATTATTATTTTTCATATGTTGGAGCACGATCTCAGGTTTTCCCCTCTGTCTTTGACTTAATTTACATTCTCGCATTTTATTATGCTTTTATTATGATTTAGCTTAGTCGGTCAATGATGTCTACTGAGTACCCATTGTTTTGTTACTCATACTGCACTTCTGCATCCTTTTCTGGTGCAAATCATAGTACTAGCTGTCGTCGCTGATATTCCCTCCAACTTGCTTACAGGATTCGGAGATAGGGTGAGCTTTCAGAGTCGAAGCTGATCCCCTCTCCTTCCTTGATTTTGGGACAGTCTTTATATTCGAGACTACCTGTATATTGATGTTATTAGTACTCTTATTCTTTTGATTAAAGGCTCTTGTACTAGCCTTACTAGGTCGTGGGATGTTTCTTTTGTTCTTCCTCTTTTTCGTTTGGTATGTTAGGATCGTATTCTTATTTATATCGCCTTCAATCTTATTTTATGCTTATTTTCTTGGTATTTACTCCGTCTTCCGTCATTTAGCCCATTACTTATTGTTTTGGGCTACAGTTTGGCTTACCTACTAGTGGGTTATGGTAGGTGCGATCATGACTCCCAAAATGGGTTGTGACACTCAACATCGCCTCATTGTTCCCCTTCCCCTTCACTATCATGACGCTGAAAAACTAACCACCACCCACGCCGACTCCAACAAAGCCACCATCATTTTCGGATCTGGACAGATCTAGATCTATCGGAGAATATCAGGGTGAGAATGAGGTAAGGCGGCGTTAGGATTTAGGTAGTTTTTCGATGGATACAGTGGTGCAGTGGCTGATCCGTTGTGGTTGTCGAAAAATACGGATCTGGTCTCACCGCAAAAGGAGAAGATGGATGGTGGTTGATGTTGGTTCCGTGTATCTTTATGAGTTTTAGAAGTGTATCTACGTGCAGATACACGTAGATATGTAGATATTTTAAGTCCTAGATACACGATCTCAGATACACAGTCCTATATACACGCGAGCCTGTGTATCTGAGATACACAAATACACACGACCTCGTTATGGTTTGTAATTTAATTTAAAATTAAGAGAGGTTTTGTAAATAGCCCCTTATGTTTGTTTATTTTGTTAATTATCCATTTTTCAATGATCTCGTGACTAACATGCCTTCCCCCTTTCTTTTTTCGTTTTTTACTCACTGTGTAGTACATATCAATTAAATAAGATCAAACACATAGTCAGATACCTAAACTTGGCACAAATTTTTACTTTGGCACCTCAACTAAACATTGTTCATTTAAACACTCGACATAGTGTTCTATTGTGTCAGTTTGACACCTTTTTGATAATTAGCAAAACAAATAAGGAAAGTGCAATACACTCTCTAATGACATAGCAGGCAACAAATCAAATAATTACACGTGGCATTTAAAATTTAAAAAAACACTATTTTAAAATTTTCTCCTTCCCCTCCCTCTCCCAAGCCCCTAGATCTTCTTCTCCAACACACTCTCTCTTTGTTGGAGTAAAGAGAGGAAGAGGTCATTGGTTGTGATGGAGTTTTCTAGTGGGTTTAATGGTTAGTGTTCTACCGGAGATGGACTGTTGGTGGCAGCGATGGGTGGAGGATGAAGATGACGGGTTTGAAGCGGCAGTAAGATTTGGTGGAGGTGCGGGAGTTGATGGAGATGATTGGTTGGAGAAGAGGTTGTGAGAGTGTAATTGGTGAGGAAATTATGTTGGTTGCTGTATTCAATTGTAAAAAAAATAGAAATAAAAAAACAAAACAGAGGAGGGTGATCAAGATTTAAAAAATTGAGGAATTAGTCAACATAAAATCCTAAAAAGATGATCACTGCCGCCACTTTCAACCACCGCAATACCTCTAAATCACTGAAAATGGCTTTACAAAATGAAAGAAGCTTTACAAAATAGTTTTACACCTTCATTCACCATGGAAGAAGTTTAAGTTTTAGGAAATTAAAAATGGTGGCCGAAAATGGAGAAGAAGATGAAGAAAATAAAATAAAAATCGTCCAAATAAGCTTCTCATGTACTTTAAGTGAGTGTATCACACTCACTTTGTCATGTCAACGAAAGGTGTCAAAATGATACAATTGGAGACTGGTTTAGATGCTTAAAATAAATAATGTTGATTTTAGGTGTCAAAGTGAAAGTTCGTGCCAAGTTTAGGTGTCTATGATGTGTTTGGCCATTAAATAATAGTCAAAATGCCTATCATGATACCTCATATTTGACATGAAACAGGTTATGGATATCAATTAAAAACAAAGCATAAAACAAACTTGAAGCTCCATTAAAAGAAATAATGATGACCGTATGTATGTGGGTGATATTATATCCGTTATATGTGCTCAACATTTATATCATTAACCCATGTACTGATTTGCATCTTGTTTCCGGATGCGATTCTTATTTTACAAAAGTGTGTCGTCAGAGTATTTTAAGAGCAAATATAAGTTCTTAACATATCATACCTTGAGAAGAAAAACACTACCTTGGCTTTCAAAATAATATTTTGAAACGGTAGAGTCTTATATTGATAACGTGTTATGAAATAATAATATAAGAACAAGAAGAATATTAAAAGGAATGGAAAAAGGAAAGGAGAAGACTTCTTATTTCTTTTAAGAGATTAATTACAATGAAGGAAAACCCCTTTATTTATAGGAGAAATTAATTTAGTCTCATATTTAGGATTTCTAACTTTTCTCTAGATAAACATAAAAGATAGCATTCACTATAATACAATTATATTTATAGCACCCTCTGCTTACTTTTACTTATTCACTTTTAATATTGCACACCGTTTAAAAACAATAGGAGTAATTGATATGATCATATTATGATACCATATTGATTGATGTTTAGTGTCAGCTTGTCAGTTGTTGAAAAATGATTTGAAAAATTAGTAATCAATGCAAAGTGTAAAACATGGGAAAAATAATTATATTTTTTTAATATGTTCAAAGTGACAAATAGTAATAAAAAATTATTTTTGAAATAGTGAATAAGTAATAAATGGCGGAAAGTGTATACATATATACACATATATACATACATAGATATATAAAAAGATATGATGATCAAAGCTATGAGCTCAGCATGTACATTGGCATAATTAGTTTGGTTCGAGGAGAGGAAAAGGAATTGTCAATCACGCCCCCATGCAAGTTGTGGGGTAAGGGATAAAAAGGAAGACTTTAGCTTTGAAATGACTACTAGAATTAATGGATTGGAAGATGGGATTTTATTACGTTATGAGGCAGTTGTGATCATTTATTGGCCTTTTTATTTTCTGTTGAAAAATTGCAGGACTAATAAATTTGGGAGGCTGCCCCGGTCAAGATACGTGAGAAATATATACTCCTTCCGTTGATTTTTACTTGTTATTTTTTGACATGACACATCTATTAAGAAAATAATAATTGGTATAGTGATTTTATCATATTGTCCCTATTAATTAATATTTAGTAATATGCATTGGAAAATAATTTGAAGAATAAGTAATTGATGTTAAGGATAAAACATGGAAAAAAAATTATTTTTTTTTGATTTGTCAAAAATTTTAAATAAAAATAAAAATCAAATTAGAAAAATAGTAATAAATAAAAGCGAACGGAGGGAGTATACTTTTTCTTCTTACTTATAACAGGCAAAGGAGCCAATCAAATTTTGCCAAAGCAGCAGTGGGTCAACATGCCTTCTTTGGCACAATTTGATTGACTCCTTTGCCTCTTTATGATTATTACACATCACATAATGTATATATTTATTATGTATTTGAAAACTACATAAAATTATAAATTACAATAATTAACAACTTATAATATTTAAAAGATAAAAATATTTGGTTGACTCTCAAAATTTGATCAGTGCCACATAAATTGTAATATAAGAAGTAACATATATTATTTAAAAAAATAACGTAAAAAGTACTATAAATCACAATAATTAACAACTTAAAATATTTAAAAGATATATAGAAAATTAGTTGACTCTCAACATTGTATCAATGCCACATAAATTGGGATAGAGGGAGCAACGTATATTAATTGAAAATTACATAAAAAGTATTATAAATCAAAGTAGTTAACAACTTAAAATATCTAAAAAATCATATAAGAAATTTAATTGACTTTCTAAATTCTATCTGTGTCAATATAAATTGAGACACAGAAAATAATATATATTGAACCCGTGCTAGCAAAAGCTCCTTAGGTAAAAAATTATTGTATATGTTTTTATTTTGTAAGCTATAAATATGACGATCTTTCTTTGAAAGGAATTGTGTGAACAAATTGATTATAAATTATTAAGTAATCGCTTCGCATCAAAAACCAATAACAAAAGTAGGCTTTCAATGATAATATACATTACAATATTTCATTTTAAGAAAAATTAGGCCTCGCTTTGAAGTTTGATTTTAGACCTGTAATGACCTTACCGGTCATTTTCCTTATTTTCGTGAGTTTTCGGTGTTTAGAGCTTTTCTATAACTGCCCCAAGTTATTTATGACTTGCTGGGACTGACAGTTTGGTTCCCGGGCAGTTCGTTTGAGAATATTATTTAGATCGAGCACATTGTAAAATGTTAAATTAAAGTAGAATTTGGTAAAATGACATAGTTAATTACCTTTCAAAAATATTTATGATATTTATAAAATTCTTTAGTGATGATGTATCTATACTACTTTATAAAAGTTCTATAATTTATTTATATTTTAAACGGAGATAGTAAATCTAAATATGTTAAAATAATATTTTTATTTTATAGAGGTTTTGTTCAAAATAATTTTCTATTCATGATGGTATATTTAAAATATCATATTTATTTTACCACGAGCCTATGCAATATCCGAATATATATATATACGGAGAGCAAAATAATGGATAAGGCCATGTGCATGCAACATTAATTGGTATTTGACTAAAAGACTTACTTTTTTGTTGGTCTTGTACGTGTAGTGTATATATATATAGATATATATATATTATAGTTTTATTTACTTTTTCCTCATTTTGTGTTCTTTATTAAAACTACATAATACATATATTCCACCATTTTTTTAAGCACTTTAAGCTCAACCTTAGGCATTTCTAGAGAGATTCAAGGTTAGGGGTTGGTATATTTGGGTTCGTGGACTCGTTCTCGTCATTTCTACGGTACGTTTTCTTATTTTTACGGTAGTTTTAGTTACGGTGGTTGTTGAAATTGGTGTTGATATTTGAGCTAGATGTTGAGCTCGAATTGAGCGGTGTTAGTTGTGACTATTGGTCACGGGGTGATTTGGGACGCTGTGACTGTTTCGGTTTTGCGATTCCGCAAGTGGGCCCCACAAGGACCGTTCGAATATTTTTTTCGAACTAATGCAATATGGGTATCAAAATTCATGTTTTGACATGTAGTTTATTATTTTGCTAGCGTGGCAGAAATCTGAGGTCTCACGGAAGGGGAAGACTCCTATTTAGCAAGCTTTGGCAGGCGTTCGGCGGCGTCCAGGTAGGCTAGACTTACCATATACCTAGACTGAGTTTGTTTATAGTATTTGCATATTATTATGCTAGTGTTTGGGCTGGTAGTTGTGGATTGGCATTGGCTTGCTATGATTAGGCCTTTTGGGCCGGTTAGGGCCTTGTTCGGATGTGTTTCGGGCCTGTTATCCTCGTTGTGTGCCAGTTATTACTTTTATAGGGTTGGTTAATGTTGTACCGCTGTTAGTATGGGTTTGGGGAACCTTAACCCAGACTTATTTCCGAGACCCCATAGTGGGCCCCGCTACTCTTCACAGTCGGTGTAGTTAGCTTTAAACATTATTAGGCTTAGTTAAGCCCCGAGATGATCTTTTAGGATAAAATTTGTATTAAATTACCCTAGTTATGCCCTTTTGACTTGTTTAGCCTTGTTAGTCCCTAATAGCACCGTATTTGACCGGGGTCGGCTAGTTTGATTTAGAATGCGAACCCGCCTTGCCATGACTTAGAATGTATACCCAGACTTGTATATACATACTGTTTATGGTAGATAGTTGACCTGGAAGGATCCCGAGATTGACTTGTAGTACGTAGTGGATTAGCTCCTTATTTATGTTTCGGGTTCGTTCTGGGGCCGGTATGTCCCTGTTTACTTGTGTTTGTGTGGATTCTGGCACTACTCTTTCACTTGGTTACTAATTATTATGTGTTTCGGTTCGAGTCCGGCCACTGATTCAGATATGATGGTTACTGATTATTATGAGTTCCGGATTGAGTCTGGCCACTGATTATTATGAGTTCCGGTTCGAGTCCGGCATCTAGTTATGATATGATTGGAGAGTTTTGGTACTGGGTATCGTGGTTACTGGATACTGATACATCTTCGAGACACTGGTGACTATGCATTTACTTTTCTTATGTGTCCCGCTGGTTTATGGGGGCCAGACTGGGTTATTGTTTTCTTCTGTGTGCCTATCGGGTTTATGGGGGCCCAGATAGGTTATGTTTGACTTGTGTGTTTACTTACGCATTTATCTACTCGTTATTCTGTATCGCACTTATTTTCTCCTAAGCATATCTATACGCCTCGGCAGTTACTTATGCACTTCTTATTTATACCCCGGACCTAGCATGCACCCTCGCATTTTAGCTTGCTTATATTATATTGAGCTTAGTCGGCCAATGATGCCTACTGAGTACCCGTTGCCCCGGTACTCATACTGCACTTCTGCATCTTTTTTCGCGATGCAGATCCGGGCACTAGTCGACGGTTTTGACGTGACGCTCTTCTCAGCACTGACTCCGGAGCAGGGTGAGCTTACTGACGTCCGTGGCAGATTCCACTCCATCTCTACTGTATAGTCTTTTGCTCTCGAGACTGTAGTACTTGTTGTATATATTTGGTTTCTGTCTTATATTTTGGACATGTCTAGTAGTGGCTCTTATACCGACTTCACCAGGTCTTGGGAGGGGTTCTCGACTTTATATATTGTCTTCTTCCTTCTCAGTCTTGGTATGAATATATATTTTGATTTTGTTTTTATATTAGTATGGTTACTTCCACTTTGTCTCTGTTTTCTGAGATTTCGCCCGTTAGCCTGTCGTTTGTCGCTCCGGGCTAGGGTTTGGCTTGCCTATTGGTGGGTTACGGTAGGCGCCATCATGACACGAAAAAATTGGGTCGTGATAGCTTGGTATCAGAGCCTAGGTTTCACAGGTATTGTTGGTGCATGAGCCAATGTTTAGTAGAGTCTCACGGATCGGTACGGAGACGTCCGTATCCTATCTTCGGGAGGCTACTGAGCATGTTTAGGGTAAATCTTATTTATTTGATTCACCTCCGTGCTTTGGTGTCTATGCCGGTTTCTAATCTCTATTTGATTCACTCTTTATGCAGATGGTTAGGACGCATAATACGAGAGCCGGGGGTCGGGACCCCGAGCCTGCAGTAAGGGCTCCAGTTAGGGGTCGAGGTCGACCTAGAGGTCGAAGGAAGGGCAGAGTAGCAGCCCGAGTCCCAGATCGTGCTAGGGATCAGTTACCCGATCCCGTTATAGCTCCAGATGTTCCGCCGCCACAGCAGTCGGTGGGCCAGGGGGCAGCCCAGGCTCCACCCGAATTTATTGATGCTTCTTTGCTCCGAGGTACATTGCTTCAATTGTTGGGATTAGTTGGAGGTACGCCTGTTGCGGGAGTACAGCCAGCGGCACAGGGAGTTGGTGTTGGGGCGCAGCCTGTAGCTGCGGCACCCAGAGTTGAGGTTCTGCCTGTGCCGGTAGCAGTCCAGCCAGTTATGTCTGCCGAGGAGCAGAAGATGTTGGGTCGCTTCTTGAGATTAGCTCCACCTAGATTTGCTGGTACTCCAGAAGAGGATGCATATGAGTTCCTGTCCAGCTGCGAGGATAGACTGAGAAATTTGGGATTGGTACAGTCTCGTGGTGTTGATTTCATGGTATATCAGTTTGATACTGCAGCGAGGAGATGGTGGAGGGGATATCTTGATTCCAGTCCAGCGGGATCTCCATCAATTACCTGGACCCAGTTCTCCAAAATTTTCTTGGGAAAGTATATGCCCCGTACTATGCGGGAACGGCGCAGGGATGAGTTCTCCAGATTGACTCAGGGTTCATTATTTGTCGCCGAGTATGAGGCGAGGTTTCATGATCTTGCTAGGCACGCTACTTCTATCTTGCCTGATGAGTACGAGAGAGTTAGATGTTTTGTCAGGGGACTGAGATTGCCACTCAGCAGGGCTACCCAGAGTTTAGTGACTTCAGGGAAGTCATTCGCAGAGATTATTGAGCATGTATACTCTATTGAGGAGATGGATCGCGAGGCCCAAGGGGGCAGCGATAAGAGACCTCGTGTCCATGGTAGTTTCAGTGGGAGCCATAGTGGTTCGCAGTTCAGAGGTCGTGGTTTCCAGTTTCAGGGTAGGTACCCTCATCAGTAGCAACAGTCTTTTCAGCGACAGGGTCAGCGCAGTAGGCCCGTACAGTCAGCCTTGCAGATATCTGATAGGGGTCATCCCACCTATAGTGGTTCTGTTAGCCAGCCTCAGGGACATGGTCAGCCCAGTTCATCGGCTAGAGGTGGTCATATCAGATCTTCTAGGCTGAGAAGGGAGCCAGGAGCATGTTATACTTGTGGGGTTGTCGGTCATTTTGCGCGTGAGTGTCCTCAGCACAGGGCGATTGAGCCTTAGATTCAGACTGCACAGCCCATCAGATCTGTACCGCCAGCAGGCAGAGGTGGTGCACAGGGTCGTCGGGGTGGTCCTCAGGGTTCCCGAGGTGGGGCACAGGGAGGTCGGACTGGTAGTCAGGTTGGTGCTCAGATTAGTAGTAGCCAGCGTCAGTTGTATGCCGTGCCGTCTAGGCCTGAGGCTGAGGCTTCAGATGCGGTGATTACAGGTACGATTTTCGTATGCCACCAGCCAGCTTCTGCATTATTTGATCCTGGATCCACGTTTTCTTATGTATCTACTTATTATGTACCACGGTTGGGTTTATGTTCTGAGTTATTATCTGTGCCCTTACATGTATCTACCCCTGTTAGTGATTCCTTAGTAGTGGATCGAGTATATAGATCATGTCTGGTGACTATTCAGGAGTTTGAGACTCAGGTTGATTTTATTGTATTGGCCATGGTAGATTTTGATGTGATTCTGGGCATGGACTGGTTGTCTTTTCATCATGCAGTCTTGGATTGCTTTGCCAAGACCGTGACCTTAGCCATGCCTGGTGTACCCACGGTGGTATGGCAGGGTTCTGTTAGCCGCACACCAACGGGGATTATTTCATATGTTCGGGCTAGTAGATTGATGGCGAGGGGTTGTGATTCATTCCTTGCTTATGTTCGGGATGCTAGCATTGAGAGTCCGTCACCTGACTCCGTCCCGACTGTTCGTGAGTTTCTTGATGTATTCCCGACTGACCTACCTCGCCTTCCTCCTGAGCGTGATATAGAGTTTATTATCGACCTCGAACCGGGCACTCGACCTATTTCTGTGGCTCCTTATCGTATGGCTCCTGCTGAGTTGAGGGAGCTGAGCAGTCAGCTTAAGGATCTTTTGGGGAAGGGTTTTATTAGGCAGAGTGTGTCGCCGTGGGGTGCTCCGACTGTCCGCAGAATCTCAAAGGGTCCAATATACCTGGGGCTAAGGTTGCCCCTCCTACCGAATCGCATCACGCCCTTCATTGGCGATACTCGTAAGAAGACCCTATCACCAACTCTGAACCTCAACGAACGATGTCTACGGTCAGCATAACTCCTCTGTCTACTTTGAGCTGTCCGCAGCCTGTCCTGAATCACCCGAACTCGGTCCAAAGACTCTCGGAGCAAATTTGTGCCACGAGGAATGACTTCTGAAGTCTCGAACCATCCAATTGGAGACCGACACCGTCTACTATACAAAACCTCAAACAGAGCCATTTGAATGCTGGAGTGGAAGCTATTATTATACGCGAATTCCGCTAAAGGCAAGAACTGATCCCACTGACCCCCAAAGTCTAACACACAAGCACGGAGCATATCCTCTAACACCTGAATAGTCCGCTCTGACTGCCCGTCGGTCTGAGGATGAAACGCAGTACTGAGGTCCACTTGAGTACCCAACCCCTCCTGGAAAGCCTGCCAGAAACTGGAGGTAAACTGAGACCCTCGGTCTGAGATAATAGACACCGGCACTCCGTATAGGTGAACTACCTCCTGAATATATACACGAGCTAACTTCTCAACACTGTAGGAAGTTCGAACAGGGATAAAGTGCGCGGACTTAGTCAACCGATCTACAACAACCCCAATACTATATTTGAGAGGTGCGAGGTAACCTACCGACGAAATCCATCGTGATCCGCTCCCTCTTCCACTTGGGAATGGGTAACTGCTGAAGTAGACCACCGGGTCTCTGGTGCTCGGCCTTTACCTACTGACAACAAAGGCATCGAGCTATAAACCCTGCTATGTCTCTCCGCATACCACTCCACCAATAGTGCTGCCTCAGATCCCGATACATCTTAGCTGTCCCAGGGTGAATAGAATATCTGGAACTGTGTGCCTCGTTCAGAATCAACTGAATCAAATCTCCAACCTTCGGGACACAAATACGATC
Organism: Capsicum rhomboideum; assembly: GCA_031232105.1. NCBI lineage: Eukaryota > Viridiplantae > Streptophyta > Magnoliopsida > Solanales > Solanaceae > Capsicum > Capsicum rhomboideum. Next base: position 127,099,939 of record CP124714.1, read on the forward strand.
GTCAAACCTCAGAACACCATCAGAACCCAAGGTAGCTCTCTCAGACTCACCCCTCAATACCTGATCTCGAATGCTACGGAGACCGCGATCCTCAAACTGACGACTCTGAATCTCCTCCAGCAAAGTAGATCTGGCCTCAACACAAGCAACAATCCTCCTGGGGTAAGAAATATCCAATCGAACCATCGAGTTAGCTAAGGACTGAATGTCCAAAGCTAATGGCCGCTGTGAGACTGGAATGAAAGCTAAGCTACTCATACTCACTGTCTTCCGGCTTAAGGCGTCCGCTACCACATTCGCCTTGCCCGGATGATAGAGAATAGAGATATCATAGTCCTTCAGTAACTCAATCCACCTGTGCTGCCTCGAATTAAGATCTCTCTGAGTCATAATATGCTGAAGACTGCGGTGGTCTGTAAAGATCTCACAATGAACACCATAGAGATAATGCCTCCAAATCCGCAGTGCAAACACAACCGCCGCTAACTCCAAATCATGAGTGGGATAGTTACGCTCGTGCACCTTCAGCTGTCTCGATGCATAAGCAATAACACGACCCCGCTGCATGAGAACACATCCCAAACCGATACCAGACGCATCACAATACACGGTGAAACCCTCGCCCTCAACTGGAAGTGTCAACACAGGGGCAGATGTAAGTCGATCCTTGAGCTTCAGGAAGCTTACCTCACAATCCTCAGACCACTGAAACGGAACCTCCTTCTTGGTCAGTCTGGTCATAAGAGATGCAATAGATGAGAAGCCCTCAACAAACCGTCTGTAATAACCTGCCAACCTAACAAAACTGCGAACCTCGGTAGGCGACGTGGGCCTAGCCCAACCTCGAATAGCCTCAATCTTCGCTGGGTCTACCATAATACCGTGTCTGGATACAACATGCCCCAAGAAAGTAACAGACTCAAGCCAAAACTCACACTTTGAGAATTTGGCATAAAGCCGATGATCTCTCAAAGTGTGGAGCACAGTCCTCAAATGCTGCTCGTGCTCCTCGCTACTTCTCGAATAAACTAAGATGTCGTCAATAAACACAATGACAAAGGAGTCCAAGTATGGCCTGAATACCCAATTCATCAAATCCATGAAAGCTGCAGGGGCATTAGTCAATCCAAAAGACATCACCAGGAACTCCATAATGGCCATACCGAGTCCAGAAGGCTGTCTTTGGGACGTCCTCAGCCCTAACTCTCAACTGATGATATCCAGATCTCAAATCTATCTTTGAGAACACCGCGGCACCCTGAAGCTGATCAAACAAATCGTCAATACGAGGCATCGGATACTTATTCTTTACTGTCACCTTATTTAGCTGCCTGCAATCAATACACATTCGCATAGTGCGAGGGTGCATGCTAGGTTCGGGGTATAAATAAGAAGTGCATAAGTAACTGCCGAGGCGTATAGATATGCTCAGGAGAAAATAAGTGCGATACAGAATAATGAGTAAATAAATGCGTAAGTAAACACACAAGTCAAACATAACCTATCTGGGCACCCATAAACCCGATAGGCACACGGAAGAAAACAATAACCCAGTATGGCCCCCATAAACCAGCGGGACACACAAGAAAAGTAAATGCATAGTCACTAGTGTCTCGAAGCTGTATCAGTATCCAGTAACCACGGTACCCAGTACCAAAACTCTCCAATCATATCATAACCAGATGCCGGACTCGAACCGGAACTCATAATAATCAGATGCCGGACTCGAACCAAAACTCATAATAATCAGATATCGAACTCAAACCGAAACTCATAGTAATCAGATGCCGTACTCAAACCGGAACTCATAATAATCAGTGGCCGGACTCAATTCGGAACTCATAATAATCAGTAACCATCATATATGAATCAGTGGCCGGACTCGAACCAAAACTCATAATAATTAGTAACCAAGTGACAGAGTAGTGCCAGAATCCACACAAACACAAGTAAACAGGGACATACCGGCCCCAGAACGAACCCGAAACATAAATAAGGAGCTAACCCACTACGTACTACAAGTCAATCTCGGGATCCTTCCAGGTCAACTATCTACCATAAACAGTATGTATATACAAGTCTAGGTATACATTCTAAGTCATGGCAAGGCGGGTCCGCATTCTAAATCAAACTAGCCGACCCCGGTCAAATACGGTGCTATTAGGGACTAACAAGGCTAAACAAGTCAAAAGGGCATAACTAGGGTAATTTAATACAAATTTTATCCTAAAAGATCATCTCGGGGCTTAACTAAGCCTAATAATGTTTAAAGCTAACTACACCGACTGTGAAGAGTAGCGGGGCCCACTACGGGGTCCCGAAAACAAGTCTGGGCTAAGGTTCCCCAAACCCCTACTAACAGCGGTACAATATTAACCAACCCTATAAAAGTAATATCTGTCACACCACGAGGATAACAGGCCCGAAACACATCCGAACAAGGCCCTAACCGGCCCAAAAGGCCTAATCATAGCAAGCCAATGCCAATCCACAACTACCAGCCCAAACACTAGCATAATAATATGCAAATACTATAAAAAAACTCAGTCTAGGTATATGGTAAGCCTAGCCTACCTGGACGCCGCCGAACGCCTGCCAAAGCTTGCTAAATAGGAGTCTTCCCCTTCTGTGAGACCTCAGATTTCTGCCACGCTAGTAAAATAATAAACTACATGTCAAAACATGAATTTTGATACCCATATTGCATGAGTTCGAAAAAAATATTCGAACGGTCCTTGTGGGGCCCACTTGCGGAATTGCAAAACCGAAACAGTCACAGCGTCCCAAATCACCCCGTGATCAATAGTCACAACTAACACTGCTCAATTCGAGCTCAACATCTAGCTCAAATATCAACACCAATTCCAACAACCACCGTAACTAAAACTACCGTAAAAATAAGAAAATATACCGTAGAAACGACGAGAACGAGTCCACGAACCCAAATATACCAACCCCTAACCTTGAATCTCTCTAGAAATGCCTAAGGTTGAGCTTAAAGTGCTTAAAAAAATGGTGGAATATATGTATTATGTAGTTTTAATAAAGAACACAAAATGAGGAAAAAGTAAATAAAACTATAGTATATATATATACACACTACACGTACAAGACCAACAAAAAAGTAAGTCTTTTAGTCAAATACCAATTAATGTTGCATGCACATGGCCTTATCCATTATTTTGCTCTCCGTATATATATATTCGGATACTGCATAGGCTCGTGGTAAAATAAATATAATATTTTAAATATACCATCATGAATAGAAAATTATTTTGAACAAAACCTCTATAAAATAAAAATATTATTTTAACATATTTAGATTTACTATCTCCGTTTAAAATATAAATAAATTATAGAACTTTTATAAAGTAGTATAGATACATCATCACTAAAGAATTTTATAAATATCATAAATATTTTTGAAAGGTAATTAACTATGTCATTTTACCAAATTCTACTTTAATTTAACAATTTACAACGTGCTCGGTCTAAATAATATTCTCAAACGAACTGCCCGAGAACCAAACTGTCAGTCCTAGCAAGTCATAAATAACTTGGGGCAGTTATAGAAAAGCTCTAAACACCGAGAACTCACGAAAATGAGGAAAATGACCGGTAAGGTCATTACAATATCCACTACTAAAAGGACTTTCGTCCGCGAAAGTCAAGAATAAGCATATACCTGAAGACATAAACAAGTAGGGATATTGGGTTCGCATGTCACGTTCAAGCTCCCAAGTAGCCTCCTCAACTGGATGGTGACGCCACTGTACCTTAACCACTGGAATGTCCCGGGAGCGTAACCGTCTGACATCTCTGGCTAAAATGGACACAGGCTCCTCCATAAATGCCAACTTCTCATCTAACTGAACCGAGTCCCACTGAAGCACATGCGACTCATCCGGGATATACTGTCGCAACATAGAAACATGAAATACCGGGTGAATAGCTGAAAAAGTCGGAGGTAAACTTTGTCTCTGTTTTCTGAGATTTCGCCCATTAGCCTGTCGCTTGTCGCTCCGAGCTAGGATTTGGCTTACCTATTGGTGGGTTACGGTAGGCGCCATCATAACTCGAAAAAATTGGGTCGTGATAAGACCCCTAATATTATAGAGCTGACCCTGCATTCGTCCCAATATATTTATCTTATTTATTAAAAATATATGTCTTAAAATATTTATTATTTTAAAGTTCAAGATCGATAAATTAAATATTTTTTCATTTAATCCTTATTAATAATTGCTCTTGAAAAGTATACACCTGAATTATGACACATAAATAACGTGCAACAACAATAACAACATATGTCACGACTCGAGTCTACACCCTGGAGCACCATGTTACTTAGAACCACGAGTGATCCCAAGCAAACCCTTGGTACTGGCGTAATACTAAGATGATATATCTGAAGCACTGAACAGAAGCTTAAGAGTAGTAAGATGAGCAAAACTGAAAGTAAACTGTAGTTCTAAAGTAACAATCTAAAAACGACATAAAAGCTGACTTGTCTGGCAATGTCTGAAAACCTCTACTAAACTGAGGAGTTGTTGGGACAGGACCCCCAGCTAACTCTAAACAACTGAAACTAACAAATATCTATGTAAAGAACTGAAACTGCAAACTATCCCCGAATAATGAGGACTCACCAAATCTATTGCTGAAAGATGGGATCCAATCTAACCGCTAGCGTGAGGATGAGTGCCTAAATCTACATTTTAAAACAATGTAGCACAGAAAAGGTATGCGGTCAATATAGGGATTATACTGAGTATGCAAGATTATGCTATAAATGTAAATCATACAATTATACAATATAATGAAAAGTAACTGAAATTTGATAATAATACAAGTATCTGGAAATGATCATGGTCAACCTGTATGTTTGTGAAATCATGAATAACAGTGCAAATGAAAATGGATAACATGGAGTTTCTCTTAACCGACATTAAATCATGTGAGCAACATGTAGTCCAACGTACAACCCCAATTGAGAGGGTGCCCTATATCTTGCCATGAGTATAGAACCTACTTGATATGGATCCACTATTAGGCCATGTAGGTGAATGAGTCGACCTATCCGGCGGAGCAAATCAATCCTACGCAAGCAACATAATTCTGGGACTTAGGTTCTTTGAACTCTTGTTCTCTCGGTGCTAAAGATTACTCCCAAAACAATCGATTAATATTATTTTCTCATAAATAACTGAAAACTATATGTCTGAGTTTAGAGTAATATAATCAACTGAAAATATCTGTTTATACTGAATTATAACTCACAAAACTTAAATCATGTAAGTTTAGGCTATATCTAGCTTAAAACAATCTTCAAGAACAATATCTGAAATCATGTCATGAATAAAAGTTCAACAAGGGAACACCTTGTTGAACGTATAAATAAATGCAACATCAATAAAAGAAAATCATAATCATAAATAAGGACTTCAGAAAAATCATAAAATTACTTAAATAACAAGGTGAAATTAAAAGGGGTTTGCAACCCTAGCCATGAACTTAAATTCTTGAAAATTAGAGAATTTTGGACATGAGTCAAGGAGTCAAGGAGGAATCCTAGCCTGAGAAAAGATTCCAAGAATTCAGTTTTTGGAGTCTTGATTGAACTTTCTTGAAAATCCTAAGGGTCATTTCGTAGGATGCATTAGAAAAAATAATACATGCATTAGCTCTATGTATTACTAATACCTTGTTTTATACACCTTTTCAACCTATATATAACTAATGTTTGGATTAGTTACACTCTATTTGGTATTATGCTATGCATTACTAATTCGGTATTAGCAATGCAAGGGACTTTAAATGCATGCATTAACATGGGTAAAGACATAATAGCCCCTCAAAACCTTTTCCACATCACTTTCATTATATTTATGTAGGATATATTTGTAAATATTTTTTTAGAAATATGTAATAGAAGTTATTTTTAACACACCAAACCCAACACTGGATAAGAAATGATGCAAGTTTGAGAAGTACTTATTTCATGGAAGGATTTCAACTTGACCTCAAAAGCTTGGAGTGTTTCGAGGGAGTAAAGAATTCAAGAACCAATAAAAGAATAGCTTAACTTTAAGTTTTAGAGTCATTTTGATCATAGTATGATGTATATGTAATCAAGGGGTATGTATGTCTTTTCTTATTTTAGTGAACCCTAGCACTATAAATAGGATAGGATGATAATTATTTGAGGGAGACAATATTTTTTAGGTTGAATTACTCCTTGGTGAGTTTTGTGGGTTTATCTCTTTATCTCTACATTGGATCTCTCTTGGATATCTTTTGGTAAGATTATTCATGTATGAGTTCAATTCTCTTTTCCCTTGAATTCAATCATGTAATTATTTTTTAAAATTAGGAAAATACAAATCTATATTGGTCTCTAATTTACTTCAAGTGTGGGATATTTCTTTCTTTAATTTCTATCTCCCCTCGATTTCTTGATTATCTCTTATTTCTCTATTTTTTGTATCTCATTTTACCTCAATTGGTATCAAAGCTTTAGAATAATTGTGTATTCTTATACTCAATTGTCTCACTGATTTTGAACCATCAAAATTACAAAAAAAATTATAAATATAAAAATCCATAAAAATATTAACACTGCCTGAGTTGTGTTGCTCTGTGTTTGTTCTTCTGAAATTGTCAAAAAAAAAATAATTATTTTTTCGGGAACTTTGAACATGAAAAACATTTGGGTTATTGTTGTTTTAGCTGAGTATTTTTATTCTAAAATATCATTGAGAAAAGGAAAAGTTGAGGTCCATATATAGTATTTGGATCTGCTCGTTCAACGCTTGGTTTGGTTAATTGTTAACTTCATTGTTGTTTCCTAAACTAAAGTTGAGCTTAGCTACTAGAAAAACAATATTGGGGTGGAACAATTCGAGATCCATTGATGGGTAGCTTCAAATCTGCTTTAAAAGAAAATATACCATTGAAGGCCGACAAGCTCAAAGATCTCAAATCTGGGAAGAGTTGTTTTGTTGATTATTTTTGAAAGTGTGTTTGTAGCTAAAAAAAATATAGGTTTCCACTGTTTGATAGCTGAGACACATGAGAAAGGAGTACAAACTCCATGGATGACCATTGATAAAGATTCGAACCTCAAGTCAAATGTTCGGGTTGCTGCAAATGAGCTCGATTTTGGGTGGGTAATATGTCAATAAAACCAGCACATTGAGAGGAGTTCACAATTAAACTTTTGGCATTGTTTGGGCATGATTTGAGGTGTGTTTTGGTTAAATTTCAGTTGCGAGTATTATGAAGAAGAAGATGAACAGTGGTTGTTTTCTGTTTTAATTTACAAAAATATCCATTTTGTTAATAATTTATTTTGATTTTTTTTTAAAAATCTAGTCCTTTCCTACTTGTTTTTTCTATTCTTCTCTTATACTTCTTCGCTAGATTACAAGTAGTATTATTTCATACTAGTGTTATCTAGTTTTGTGTCCGTATTTTATTTCATGCCAATTTATTTTCGTGCTTTTCTCTTTTAGTTTTTTCGTATATTTATTTCATTCCTAGTCCATTAGTTCATTTGTTTTGTCCTTCTTTATTATTTACATAATCTCCACTCCGAACCGATACTTGAAAGCTTACTTTAAGCTTATTTGAGATTGTAGAACCGTGAAGAGACTAAGGGATACCCTTGAGCGGTAAAAGGCTTGAGTGATGAGATCATTTGAGTCTGGTCCTAAAAGTCTACTACCTTTGAGTGTATACACGAGTGAAAAGAAAATAGAGTGCAATCATTTGAGTGATACACGTGAGGGAGTTACTTGTGAGGTCCATTATTTTACTAACTACTTTTCTTGTCTTAATTATGTCTTACACAGGTTCAAGGAGTTACAATGAAAGTTTGGATGACAATGAAGAAAGGAGAATTTCATGTTATAACTCTACCTCTAGTAGAAGTTATTGTGAAGTTTTTCATGATTATTATAGCAGTCCTTCAACGAGAAAAAGAGAGAATGAGCATAAAGGAAGTTTAACAAAATTTAAAGTTATTGTAGAAGGGTATGAGAGTGGTTGCACATTTGATTGAATAAATTTATTGTAGAAGGGTATGAGAGTGGTTGCACATTTGATTGAATTTTAGATGTTGATAAATTGTGTTATACCAACTTCATTGATCCTTTTTTGGTTAAGTCTACGAGAGTGGTTGCACATTTGATTGAATTTTAGATGTTGATAAATTGTGTTATACCAACTTCATTGATCCTTTTTTGGTTGAGTGGTTGGGGATACCTTGTCATACAAAAAGTTCATCGTGGTTTACAAAGAGGTGAAGATCATTGTTTACCATGGGAGCTATCATGGGTGAATTTGGTGTGATGTCTACCCTTTGTCTACTTGTTTGGGGTGTTTAGGAGCTCCTTGGTTCAAACATAATAAATTTTGGTTTAATAGAAATTTGAAAAAGTTTTTTGTTGTAGATTCTATGGAATGAAAGCATGTCTTAACTCCCATCATTAAGGAATCTTCAATAACAAATGAGAAAGTCAAGAAAGTGAAAGTGAAGACTACTAACTTGAAAATTGATATGTAAAGTCATTCCAACAATTTAAGTAGAATCTTTGAAGCTTCTAAAGATGCCAAGTTGAAACTTGATGTGAAGAGTCATCCCAATGACTCAAAAGGCAACCTTGGAGCCTATTGGACTCCTTATGAAATGAGTGAGAGAGAGAAAAAAAAAAAGGAGTAAGGGAGTGAATAGTGACAACTCAAAAGAGGAAAAAAGAAAGGATATTTGGAATGAAGTGAGCGAGTGGCTACAAGAACAAAAGAAAAGAGAGTTGAAAAATGAGAGTAAACTGTAACGAGAAGAAAACAAGAAAAGTGAAGCAAGTGAGAGAAAAGAAAATGAGATAAGAGAAAAACAAGAGAGTGTGAGTGAGAAGTCTTCTTATTCTAACTCTACCCTTTTGAATTCTTGTTCTTCTAGTATTTCCACTTATTTTGTAGGTATTCTTGAAGAAGAGCACAAAAAGAATGACTCAACATGGAAATAAATTCAAGAATTGAAAGAAGCAAGTCCAAATGGGACTACTTCTTCAAGTGAGCAAGTGAGCTTAATTTTAGAAAATCAAGGTAAAGAAATTTCTTTAAGTACTTTTCAAGGTAAAAAGGCTAATGTCAACTCTCTAGTTACTTCAAATGAACTTGATAGTAAATTGAGCGTGAATGTTAGACTATCTTTTGGTGAAATTGATAATTCTTTACTTTGTGTTAATATACGCATGGATAATGGTCATGCACTAGTTGAATTTGAATGTGGAGCTAAAATTGTAATTGATTGTGAGCTTAAAGGATTTCAATCTAGTGTTATGTCAAATATGAGAAAATACATTTGTCACATGCATAATACTGGAGGATCTTCTGCACTTCATCAATAAAATTCTGGGGCTCCTCCTCGACCTTAGACCCAAAAAATTCAAGCGGATTCATACGAACAAAGTCTCTCACCCTGGCACTAGCTGAACCACTATTTAGATTAGCAAGAGTTTCTATAGGTTAATTTACCTAAGCTTTCATAGCCTGTGCAAGCATTTGGATGACATTCCTGAATTTTGCGTTATTAACATAGGCCTGAGTTTGCTAGACAACAGGTTCATTGGGACCTCTTGGTCCGACTAGCCCGAGTGACTCATTCATGGCCAATCTATGGTGTCAAATGGCTCTGCATAGTGGCATAATCTAAAACACATACAAAATTGGAGTTAAGGAAGATTCATAGAGTTAAACTCTACCGAACGAACTTAGAGCATGAAAGAAGGGAAATTATTTCCTAAATTCTCTATAGCCTCCTTATTATAAGTATGGCCCGCTCCACACCTATAAAAAAAACTTACTGAATGTAACTTTTCAGACATCCTAGGACTTTGATACCAAGTTTGTTACGACCTGAGTCTACACTCTAGAGACAACACGATACTTAGAACCACGAATAATCCCAAGTGAACCCTTAGTACTAGCATAATATTAAGATCATATATCTTAAGCACTAAGCATAAGCTAAAGCATAGTAAGATGAGCAAAGCTAAAAGTACATTGTAGTTTGAAAAAACAATCTAAAAAAAACATAAAAACTTAACAGTCTAGTTATGTCTGAAAGACTTTACTAAATTGAGGACTTGTTGGGATAGGATCCCCAGCTAACTCTAAACAATTAAAACTAACTAATGTCTATGTAGAAAACTGAAACTGAAAACTGTCCCCCGATAATGAGGACTCACCAAATCTACTACTGAAACCTGGGATCCAATCTAAATGTGTGCATAAGGATGGGCGCCTGAATCTACATTTTTAAAAACAATATAGTTCAGAAGAAGTATGTGGTCAGTATAGGGATGTTACTTAGTATGCATTATTATGCTATAAATATAAATCATGCAATTATACGATATCATGAAAAGTAACCAAAATCTGATAATAATACAAGTATCTCAAAATGAACAAGTTCAACCTGAATGTTTTTTTTTTTGGTAAATTAACAAAATTTTATTAATACCAAAAGTAACTCATTACAAAACTAAATAGGTTTGACTCCTGTTTCTCACAGCCATCAACACCCTCTAGTTAATAAGAATCCTGAGAAATTAATAACTAGCAAATACAATAAGGAAAGCTTATGAAACTCTTCAGGCATGTAGTTACAAACATTACAGCAGATCTCCAGGGAAATCATGGCATATGGTTCAGCCTCTATAGATTTTTGTACCACTTTTTCTGACTCTCTACTCTGATATGCAGATGAATCACAATTTCTCTAGCTAGTCTATCAGGTTGAAATTGTCCTTGTTGGAATCTCATCAAGTTCATTTCCCTCCATAGCACTGTCAGCACCATAGAAAATAAGTAGCTGAAAATACCCCCTCTACCTGAGCTTTTCTTTGTCCAATTGGTAGCTTTTATGACCTCATCCTGCCTTGTGCCAACAGCTCTAGTCTCCACTATCTGTTGCAGCATCCTTTGCCAGAATTTCTTTGTAACAGTTGACTCAAAGAATAGGTCGCTCATAGTTTTATCAGGTCCCTTACTAAAGATACAAGAAGCAGGAACAACAATCCCAAGTAAAAATTTGTCTACTGTGGCAAGTCTATGATGCAAAGCTAGCTAAAGGCAAAACTTTTGTTTAGAATTAATGTTAGGATGAGTGGAAAGGTCTTCCAAGGCACTCTTGGATAGTGTGGTCTCAAGGTGGTGTACAACTTCTTGATACTGAACCTATTTGCCAAGATCATATCTTGTAATCTTTCACTCAACCCCCCTGAAGTGTAGGTACTATCAGGATAAACTTTCTAGACTCAATAATATTTCTAATCACCCAAGTAGCATTGTTAGGAATTGAACAAGTTTCAACATCTTTAGCCTTCTGATAATACATGTGCACCCACTTCACCCATAGGCAGTCTTTTTTCTGTACAATTGCCCATAGCTGCTTAAGTATAGTTGTCTTGTTCCAATCACATAGATGGATCACATTTAGTCCTCCAACACCTCTTGGTTGATAGATCTTTTCCCATGAGACCAAGGCTCTTTTAGAAGTAGCAATAGAACCTGTCCACAAGTAAGTTCTGCAAACACCCTCTATCAGTTTCATGATCTTTTAGGGAGTATAAAGATCTGTGCCCAGTAGGTTTGCATCCAAAAAATCACTAACTTTACCAACTGTAACCTCCAGCATATGTAAGTAACTTAGCAATCCAACATCATACTCTCTCTGTGATTTTATTCATTATTGGCATGCATTGATCTATGGTGAGCTTCTTAGAAGATAGTGGAACTCACAAGTATTTAAAGGGCAAGGCACCCTCAGCATAACCTAGGAGCCCAGAAATGTCTTTCTTGACTACATCCTTGACCCCAGATATATAAACAACACTCTTCTCACAACTTTCTTGTAAACCAGATGCCTTTGAAAATTTATCAAAAGCATGTTGCACCAATTGAACTGACTGCACCTCAGCCTTGCAGAACATGAGCAAATCATCAGTAAAGCATAGATGGATCATCCTCAACTCTTTGCACCTAGGATGAAAATGGAACAATTTATTCTCAGCCACCACATTCAAATCCCTTTGAAGATACTCCATTGCAATGACAAAGATGTAGGGTAACAGAGGATCACCCTGCCTAATGCCTTTTTTCCTTTGCAATGGCTCAATAAAACCACCATTTATCACAAGAGATTAGGAGAATAAGGTGATACATTCCATTATCCAGTGTATAAATTTGCAAGGAAACCCCAATTGTACAAGAACATTCCTCAAAAAAGGCCACTCTAATGTATCATAAGTTTTCCCAATGTCTACTTTCATAACACATCTAGGAGATAAGCCTTTCCTAGTGTACCATTTCAAGACTTCATGGATGATTAAGATGTTATCTATAATGCTTCTCCCTTCAATGAAAGTTGATTGTGCTAGACTTATAAGTGATCCTATCACCCCTTTTATTCTATTTGTAAGATTCTTTGTAATGATTTTGTAGAAGGCAGTGCAACATGTTATGGGCCTATAATCTTTCACTACAGTTGGGGTTGTGAGTTTTGGGACCAAGGTTATAGCAGTGCTACTAAAGGACTTGATTAGCTTACCTTCCCTGAAAAATTCCTTCACAGTATGACAAGTTGACTGTTACACGGTGACCCATTGGGAAGTGAAAAATTCTATTGAAAACCCATCAACACCAGGGGCTTTCTCTGTTGGCATGCTCTTGATTGTATTAAGAATTTCAACATCAGTAACCTCCCTGATCAACATGCATTTCTATTCATGAGTAAGACAATTACCCTGCTTTAGGAATTCAGCATTTGGACATAATAAAAGATTTGTAGAAGACCCTATGAATCCCCTAAACGCAGAGATAAATTATTATTCAATATCTAGTGGATCAGTCAGTTTGATGCCTCATTCAGTGTAGATTGAAATTATGAAGTTCCTATTTGCCCTGATTTTTACTTAAGCATGGAAAAACTTCATATTTTCATCCCCACTAGAGATCTAAGTTTCCCTTGATTTCTGCCTAAGAACCTATTCCATAATAGCCCCCCATTTAGTGATCTCATTTATAGCTTCCCTTTCATCTTCAATAAGAGCTTGATTGTGAGGTTGACTGCCTAACTGGGATTGAACAACTTTTAGCTTCAGTCTAACAGCTTGGAGTCTTTGGGAATAGGATGCTAAATATGCATTAAGGTCTTTTAGGACCTGTTTACAAGCTTTTAGTTTATTCCACAGTTGATACATATAAGTCCCTTTGATCTGAGTAGACCATGCAGCCTGCACTATCCAGGGAAATCAGACTGAGTGAGTGTAGTAGCATAGAGCTTGAATGGTTTTGGCTTCTATATTACAGAGAACCTATATTCCATGACAATTGGAGTATGATCAGATATCCCAGGATTCAATAACTCAGCTTCTAAATGACCATAAGTCTGCAACCAGTAGATATTACCAAAAGACCAATCAATTTTGAGGTAGACTCTAGAACTTTAATCTTGTTTGTTGCAGAAAGTGAAGTGCCACCCTTTGGACTTTAGTGGGGTGAGTTGAAGCTCATCAACCCAATCTTGAAACTCTTGTGTCTCAGCTGATGTCACACATGAACATAATCTATCTTCAGAAGGAAGCATTGCATTAAAATCACCATTCAGACGCCATGTCTCTTGAATGTTTCTCCCCAGCTGGACCAAGTCACTCCATAATTTTTTTCTCTTCACAGCCTCATTCTTGGCATATACCACAATGAGAAAAGATACAAATCCACTAGCTAGCTCCTCTACCTTGCAATGAACATATTGTTCACTTAGGATAAGAACTTGCACACTGATATGGGGCTTCCAGAAGAGCCAGATTCTCCCATTTGGAACCATTGGATAATTTCACACTATATTCCACCCTTCAACTATCTTTCTTAGGATGTTTGTGAAATCATGAATAATAGTACAACTAAAAACTGATACTAGAGAGTTTCTCTTAACAGAAATTAAACCATGTGAGCAACATAGAGTCTAACATATAACCACAGTTGGGAGGGCGCCCTATACATTGCCATAGGTATAGAACCCATCTGATGTTGATCCACTACTGGGTCCTATGGGCCAATAAGTTGACCTATCTGCTAGAGCAACTCATTCCTATGTGAGGCAACTTAGTTTTGGGACTTGAATTCTTTGAACCCTTATCCTCTTGGTGCTAAATACTACTCCCTCTTGATGCTAAATACCACTCCCAAAACAACTGATTAATACTATTTGCTCATAAATAACTAAAAATTATCTGTTTAAATTTAGAGTAATATACTCAACTAAAAATATCTGTTTATGCATAATTTCAACTCACAAAACTTAAATCATGTATGTTTAGGATATATCATGCGTAAAATAACCTTCAAGAATAATATATGAAATCATGCCATGAATAAAATTCCAACAAGGGAACACCTTGCTAGGCGTATAAATAAATGCAATATCCATAAAAGAAAATATAATCATAAATAAGGACTTCATGAAAATTATGAAATTTGCATAAATAAAGAGGTGAAATTAAAAGGGGTAAGTAACCCTAGCCATGAACTTAAATTCTTAAAAATTAGAGAGTTTTAGACATGAGGATGAAAGGAAATCCTCATTGATGTCCTACATACCTTAATTGCTTTCTAAGAAGTCAAGGAGGAACTCTAGCCTGAGGAAAGGTTCCAAAAATTCAATTCTTGGAGTCTTGATTGAACTTTTCTTGAAAATCCTAAGGTTATGGAGTGGAGTTCGATTAGAAATCTATACTTGGATGATAAAACTCATTAGAATTAGGAGAAAATTTGTGAGAGAGACTTACCTTGGTGATGGAGGATGAGGAAAGGATAGAAAGCTAACTTAGTACTGATGGGAAAGAGAAATAAAGTGAAAAATATCAAAAAAAAAATGGCCTTTTAATGAATCCCGTCGGCTAATTATGTGAGCTCAAGGTGGGCTCGCGTAACTGCAATGCTGCTCGTATAACAGGAGCTCTGAATCACACATTTGGACATTTTTCTGAAAGTTTCATTTTGCTAGCAGGTTTGCAATACGCAAAACTATTTTATGGATCGCACTTGTGATCACAAGACTTTCCAGTACTGACACTAATTATTAAAACAACCATAACATTCTCCTCCAGAATTCAATTTACAAATGATCAAAGGTGTTGGAAAGAAGACTAGGAGATCTTTAATTTTGTGGGTATTGAATCTTGCAACTATTCATATTCTAGGATTAATGAATGTTTGAAGTTGATCTTATAAAAACTTATACCGAAACTCGATTGGTAAAGGTGATTTTGACCCATCTTTGTGTCAGAAGTTCATTATGACCTTAGTTCATAGTCAAAGCTCTTCCCACAGTAAGGAATTTATCTTAACACCTATGTAAAGAGGAAGTGAGTCTAGCTACACATGTATATGGTTCAAATCTTAACTTAGAAGTTTGAGGTGTTATAGTGTACCAAGTGTAATTCTATAAAATGGGGTCTGGGGAGGCTATGGTGTACGTGGACTCATAAATAGAGTAAATATTAAATAAAAAATTATATTATAAGGGGTCGTTTGGTGTGTTAGATAAGAGAAAATAGTCCTGAGATAATATATTGGTGGCTCTTAATTTCTTGTTTGGTGGTATTAACAATAGTATCAGGATAAGTTATACCACCCTTTGGTGGTATAATAATATCAGGATAATTATCTTGGGATAAAGTAATTAAAATAATAAATTTATCCCTCAAACCCTTTGTATAATCACGTTTCACATCTATATTTGTAAGAAAGCACAGTGCTTTTACCGAATCTTTTCAATGGAAAGAGTACATTTCTTAAATTAATTGTTCCATCTAATATTCTAATCAAGTTGTTGCTCGCTAAACTAACTAGAAATTATGTAGTTTGGGAGCTTCTGTATAATATGTTCGAGATGGAAAAAATAAAGCCATAATTCAGCTATGAGGTGATATTTTTGTTTTGAAAGGCAAGCATTCCAAATACCAAAATAAATCTAATTAACAAAATTGAAATGCAAGGCTGAAGTACAAAAGTCACTTAGATGAAGATCAATTTAGGATTTCGAGCTATGAAGAAACCAAAACACTTTCACCATTACACTTCAGTTAAAGGTAAAGCTCAAGATATTAAATCCAATATCATCAATAAAAGAAATGATAAGCCGTGATATCTAAACCAGCTTGTTGCAGGATACCTACAACCTCCCACAAGCAATCGATATCGGTAAATCATCTAGTATTTTTGTCTCCACTACAATAATAAGCATTCAGTGAATAATTCAAGCATTCATCAAGCTTAAAAAATGTACAAATCCATGCATTTCAAGAACTAAAACAAGCATGTACAGAACCAAAAATTGAAACTTAACCATAATTTATTAATTATGCAACACAAACAGTAGAACAATTAAAAGCCCTCACGAGGTAAATACAAAAAAAAATTATCACAATTCTCACAGAACAAATAATCATAATTTTGCGTAGATAGTACATAATTGAACACACAGAAAAATCATGGGAATGCACACATAAAAATAATTAAGTTAAATAAGGTAGAGGTTTATATATATATATATATATACACACACACACAACAACAACAACAACAACATACCTAGTATATTTCCGCACACACACACATTCATATATATATATATATATATATATATATAAAGCTAAATATGATGGATGATATTTTTGTAAAAAAATAACTTGCTCCTAGGAAGTATGCAATACATATTATTTTAGTACAACAAACCAAACAATCACTAAAAAATAGTACCAGGATAACTAATCCCAAAATAACTAATCTCAGGATAACTAATTTCAGCATAACTCGTCTTCAAATCAAACGACCCCTAAGTCATAAATAAAGATAAAATAATCCAACATGCCTCTTAATTATGTTTTCTTAAGGGACATGCTTAACTCTTAAAAAATTCTCTCTTGTCTACTAAATTGGATATTCATTTTGTTAATTCCATTTTAACTATATCAAATATTTTATAGCTAAGTACACCAGCAATAACAAAATAAGATACTATATTTTTAATATTGTTTTAAAAGGAGGAGGCGTGAGGCAAGATAAAATATTTTACCTGTTATGGAACGAGGCATTTTATCTGTTATGGGGTGAGTAGTGGGCCTGAGGCAATCGGACGTAAGCCTTGTGGATCATTTAATTTTTAATATTTTATAAATTAATATTTGAAAGGGATAAATCATTAGAAAAAGAATAAAACTAGGGAAAAGGGTATGGAATATATCCAAACTTTGACAAAAATTGTTCTAACACGCCTGAACTTTGTGTGAGTCCTATGACCCTTGGACTATTTATTAGCGTATTCTAGTGACATTTATTTGCACTAACTCTTTTATTTATTTATTTTTAACATTTTTTTATTTATTTATTAGTGTATAAATGTCATTAAAATACGCTAATAAATAGTATAGGGGGGTCATAGGACCCCCACAAAGTTCAGGTGTATTACAACAATTTTCATCAAAGTTTGGGTATATTTTGGACCCTTTTCCCATAAAACTACATAAAAATTATAAAAAATAAAAAAGCTAAAATTTTCAAGATATAGAATAAAAAAGATACTCAAGTAAGAGAACATCCACTTTCCTGTAACTCAATCAGATATTTTACACTCATTCACCACATATTATTTTTCAAAACAGAAGAAGTAAAAGAATACAAAAATAATTGGAAAAAAAAAAAGAGAAAGACAAAAATGAAAGTACCTGATTGAGCATGTCGATCAACCAAGAAATGTACAATAAATGAGACAATGTATTAGGGCTTAAAAATAAAAATACTTCCCTTCAAAAAAATTCTACTTTTGAATATTTAGAAATTAGACATTTGAGTAGGCTTAAATTAGAGACTTATTAAAAAAATTGTTTTAATTTATATTTTCTTAGCTTACGCCCGACAAGAGTCACACCTCACACTTAGATGAACGCCCCAAACACCGGGGCCTTTATATGACTTTCTCTTCCACAACGACCAATGTGTTTTCTCTTTCCCTCGCCCTGGGGCTTTCCCCATGAACGCCTTTGAAAACACTAATTTTTAATAAGGTGTTCTTGAATTCAATATGAACATACCAAAATATTTGTACTTTAATCTTTAGTAAAAATATCGGAGAACTTGTCCAATTTCCCAAAAAAATATATATTTCTTAACAAATAACATAAAATACAAACAGATAAACACCTCAATCTTAATTATAGACTCCCATACACTATATATTTTTTGAGGCTAACTAATGGTTTAAGCCAAATACCTCCTCACAATCATGAGTCATGAAGAACTAGCGATCATAAGTTTAGTATAATTGGAGAATTAAGGAAGGTGACATTTTTCTAACCAAATATGGCCAAAGACAATTTTCTATTAATTACCCAAAAAAGTACAAACTAACATGATTCAGCTCAAGGTGAACTGGGTCCAAAATAAAAACAACAAAAAATCCTAGTATACGAAGATAAAAAGCAAATAGATACAAATAGAGTTTGATATAAGAAGAGTCTCATAGAATTTCTCTATAAGAGCTCACTGACCCATCCTTCTCCATCTCCATCGATGGTCCACATTCTTCTATAGCTCTGATATTCAATATGTGGGGTAAGTGGGTTGAACTTCTGTAAGTAGTGATTCTTCTCTTTTCATTCCTTATTTCTTTGCTTCGAGTTTGATTGTTATTGCTTTGACCTTTCGATGCCAATGTTATTGATCTGACTCTATTAGCTACAAATATTCCCCCCTCTAACTAATTCTAGGTTTCCAAGTTATAAGTATCATGAAGTATCTTACTAAATCATGATCCTTCATTTCAATGATTCCACTATGCATGCATCTTTGAATGGCAGTGAGGGATTTCTTCCTCAGGCATGTATTTTTCTTTCTTCTTATCTCTCCTACCTATATTTTATTATAACAATAACACACATCTTCTTTTATAGTGACTATATACATGGTGGATTGAAACCTCAAGATCTTCATAGGTAAGATGTCTAAAATTCTAGTTTTTTTCTCATTTATTATGTAATTAAAACAGTCTTAATTGAGATTGTTATGCCAGTGTTTTCCTGCCTTCTTTTATAACTGCTTTGAACTGTCGTACTCCTTTATTGAATGTATTTTCCTCCATCTATCTGATAGTGTATTGTATCCTCTGATTTTCTTTCTTATTCAGTTGCTTTGTTATTTTTAGTAATCATAGACTCATCTATCTATGATAAAACTTGTGCTGAATTTAAAATTTAGGACTCGAGCTATGTCCAAGTTCACTAGAATCTTTCCTTTTTAGGTAATTCGTCAATACTCATGTACTCATGTTGACCAAAGTCCTCTAGTGTTAGGTTAGTCATATAGTTGCTAATGCGTTACCTTCCTTGTATGTGTGTTGTATTAGAGTTTCACAATAATCCATGATATCAAAGATTTTACCTACCCAATAGTGAAATCCTGCAAATAGCTTTGAAAAATTTTGTTTCTCTTTTTCAGTTCACCCCAAAACCAACCAATAATGGTTGATGTCCTCAATTATTGTGTTGATATGCCATAGTGTCTCCCATTCTCCTTCTAGTACTTTTTACA
This sequence comes from Capsicum rhomboideum, assembly GCA_031232105.1. Classification (NCBI taxonomy): domain Eukaryota; kingdom Viridiplantae; phylum Streptophyta; class Magnoliopsida; order Solanales; family Solanaceae; genus Capsicum; species Capsicum rhomboideum. The sequence continues at coordinate 127,119,595 of CP124714.1, forward strand.
TTAACACAGAGTATTTCCACAATGCACCTTTCATACCCCTTAGATACACAAAATACCATAGCTTCCCTTGTTGCTATTGTCCCCACCTCTGTGTAATTGGTGTCTAGTTAGCTACATGTATAAAAATCACATCCCCAGTATTACTTCTGATACAGAAACCATAAGAACTCATTCAGTAATTCTTGTCCTTTGTATTGGAATGTTCCTTAATCTTGGAAACTTAGTCTTCACCAATTGCCAAATATCAGTCTTTACTTGATACACTAATATGTTGTAACTTATCATTCATTCATGATTCAAAGTGTTTCTCCTCTTTCATTATTCCTATATGATAATGCTAGAAATTTCTTTCATAATTTGTTGTAGCTTTGTGTGCCCTTGTAATGTCCACCATTTAGCAGTGAGTTGTGATAGCTGTAATCCTTCTAGGTTGATCCTGCACATGTAGCACACATTCTCCATAACATTGCAGTTGTAAGATAGGTTAAAAAAATATAATACATTGTATCCATATGTAGGTTAAAGCAACAATGGCACATAGATAGAAAGTTGATGCCTCTATTTTACATCACCTCATCTATGGGAAAACTAACTTCCATACTCACCACAGAGTGAAAGACACCTTAAAGGGATGTTTTTTTTCATATGTTGCTAAAATTCTCTTCCTTCTCCTCCCCATGCCTTTATGTAATTTCACACACTCTTAACTAAAAAGCGCCCATTTTCTGTAGCATCCATACTGGTCTATCAAGCTCTTTACTTTTTATAGGGGTTGATTCGGTGGTAAGATATTGTACTATTTTTTTTTGGCAAGTATTTCACCAGTGCTCTTATCTTCCATTCCCTTAATGCGCAAACCAATTAAGCTCTATTTTCTCATCTTCTACGACCTCAGGCAACACATGCTATAAGCCTCCTTGAGATGTCTAATTCTTATACCAAAAACTAGAATCTCCTGTTCTTACCTATCACATAATTTGATGTTCCACAATTTGTTTATTGTCACCGTAGTCTTTCATGTAGTGGATGCACCTCTAGCAGTAACATTAATATGATATAGTTTATTATAATATTTGTTTTTCATAAAGGAATTCCACATAGACGGTCTACTTCTGAAATGCCACCATAATTTTTAGAAAAAGGAGCATCGGACATATTATATATTGATCTGAAACCAATGTCTCCCTCCTCCTTTGGCAAACACACGTTTTTCTATTTTATCCAATGCTTCTTTCTACACTCTGTGTTGTTCCCCTAAAAGATATGTTAAATAATCTATACACCTGATTAATAACCCTTTTTAGAGGATTTAACAATGACATTAGGTCAAGAGGCATACACTAAAGCAAGAGAGTAATAATCACTTCCCTACCTCCAAAAGATAACAACCTTCCTTGACATGATTGAATTCTATTGGATATCTTCTTCAATAAGTACTGAAAAGGAAAAAAATCTTGTATAGTACTTGTCAATTATTTGATTCTGGCCATTATGGCTGATGCAAATTTTTCATGAAATTATAAAAAAAAATTGTTCAAGTTAATTAACTAGTCAGAAACTTATTCATACCTCCTCAACACTTTTATCACCATTTTCATTGATTTATCATTAGTAATGGCAAATAATATTGTGTCATCAAATAAGCTAAGATGCTACTTAGGCATACCTATATCATATATATCCTTCTTTACTATGGACATTATTCCGGCCTTGGTTAGCACTTTAGCAACTAATATAAATAGGGTTGTTAAAAATGAGTCACCCTATTTTACACCTCTTAAGGATTGATAAAAAAAGACAAGCTTGCCTATTTTGTAGGATATATACGAGTTGTTGTACACAAGTCTGAACACCATAACAATAAGGATTTCAGAAAACCCACCAAATTTCCTAAACACTTTAGTCAAGAAAAGAGGAGAAACGGTATCATATTCTTTGTTCATTCTTGATTTATAACTACATTGGTTGTCTTAGTTCTTAGTTTAAGGCCTATTACTATTTCCTGAGTTAGTAAGATATTCTCCACTATGCTTTTTCCCATAATAAAACCAGCCTAACTAGTAGATTTTTATCCAGGTAGTAGCACTATCAATCTTTCATGAAAACTCTTTCTATTATCTTGTTATTGAAATTAGTCAGACTAATTGCCTTACATTTGAAATGATCTCAACTTTTTATTATTTTGGTAGAAAGGTCAATTTTATGTGTAACCCACCTGAGTAGCTTCTATCCCATAAAAAGAATCTAACCATAGCTTTAATGTCTTCCTTGATAATTTTCTGGCATCCTTGATAGAATTTTCTAGTAAATTCATTAGGCCTTCTAGCATTGTTATTATTTGGCCCAAACATAGCTCTGTTCAGTTCTTCATCAGTCGGAACTTCCATAAATATGTTATTTTGTTCTTTAGTTACCGGTTTCAGGATATGTTTAACAATTCCAACATTGATTGCACTATCATCTTGAATGAATGAATTTTGAAAAAACACAATAATCTTATTTGCCATATCCTCATGATTTATTAGCCAATCACCATCCTCATTTTGAATATTGTGCAACTACAATTTTCTTTTTTTACCCATGACATAAGACTAAAAGAACATAGTGTTTCCTTCTTATTTTGAAACCAGTTTAAACCTGACTTCTGCCTCCAAAACTCCTTCTCTAGGTGCAGGTACCTGCTCAATCAGCCTATACATTATGTAATTTTTCTCTATTGTCAGAAGTGGGATCTTTTTTAAATTATTTTTTCATGTACTATAATGACATATTCTAATGTTGAATTTTTTGAAATAAATCCCAGATGTTTTCTTACTCTAAACTCTCAAAGCATTTTAATTCTTTTAAATTTGTGTTGGACAATGACAAAGGAAGTTCCAATAAAATCAGTAATCCAATTTTCCTTCACTAATGCTTAAAAGTAGCATGATTAACCTAAAGTTGAGCACCTTAAAAGGTTTTTCCAATGGGACTTCTACCAGGGAATATTCAAGATACAATAGAGCGTGATTTGAATTTTTCTTAATCAAATGAGAAAGTCGCAAAGTAGGGAACACGTCAATCATCCTCTAATGACTGAGAATCCTTTCCAATATTTAAATATACTAGCCCCATTTAGTTTACCATTCCACCAGGTTTATGTGCTTTATTTATATATATTAAACCTAAGAACTCAAACACTCGTGAAAACCAGTTGTTTTATTGTGCTATATATGTAGACCTTTAAGCCTCTCCTATGAATTTGTTATCATATTCAAGTCTCCACCACCAACCATGAGAGTTACCAAGTATCGATTAGTTTGCTAAGGGAGTCCCATTATTCTTGTCTGATACCTTGGTCACATGTTGCAGACACTACTATCATTAACCCCTCAACTCCATTCTTTTTGTTAGTCACCTTAATCATAAGATATGTAGTATTCATGATAATGTCCACCTATACATCATCATTAGAAAACAACAAAAGCTTTCCTAACAATTGGCTATTGAATGAGGATTTCCCAATATCGTCTATATTTGTCTATACTAGATGGATCTTGAATACAATCCATTAGTCTACTCCATAATATTGATTTCTTAGGCTTAAATTAGTTAATATATCAAAAGCTTGTTGTTAGTTGAGTGACCTGTTATTATAGTGTGAGACATTCATCATCATCAATTTTGTGTATCAGAGGCAACAAGTGTCACGACCCAAATCCATCGTGAGTGGCACCCATACTATTCACCCGATTGGAGAACCATTTACCCCAAATACCATCTCCCAATCAACACTTAAAAGAAATAATTAGAACTAATTCATCAATAAATATCCAAGTTTGAAGGCAAATCGAAAGTACAACTAATTGTGGAATATTGTACTTAACAAAATAAAACCATCCATAGGACCTGAAAGTCATCTGTACCAAAACATCTAAGATTGTCAAGAAGGGGATGCAACCCCAAAACTAAAAGAAAGTGCATAATGTCCAAAACAAAAAACTATGTCATAAAGGAAAGACCTCATGGTAGCCCGGATATGAAGCTCAACCTGAAATCTGAGGTCAACGGAGGAATCACAAGTGAGGTCTCTTAGGAACCACTGGAATATGCACTGCACTCACAAAAGTAAGAGCAGGTATAGTATCAGCACACAAGAAAACAACAGCCTACTGGTAGGGTCATTTGGCCAACCCAAAATGAGAATATGAACACTTAATTAAAATATAGTACAAGTTAATCCATTCTCAAAACTAACACACACTTAACACATAAAGCCAAATAAATAGTTTAAGACTAAAACCTAACAAGTAAACAAAATATCACCAAGTCACGCTTAGTCAAGCCAAGTCAAGACATGTTAGACAAGTAAACAATTACCAAGCATATAAATATATTTCCTGGCTCATTCATGTAACCGTCAAACTTACCTGATCCTCGTACATACATGCTATAGGTATTATATCCACCTTCTACCCATGACATGCAGGGGAGAATTTCCATCCATGTACTAAAACACCAGACACAAGTGTCTGCCAACCTTGTGTCACCAATAACCTGTGAGAACGTCCTAAATACCAAAATATTCCACATTTAGCAAATAGATAGGTCAAAATCATACAACAATGTAAAAATCATTTGCATTGACCACACCAAACAACATGCACTAACAAGCCACACTACAAAGTAGTTAATATGCACATATAGCACAAATTGGATTAAACTACAATACCATCACTTACCTCAAACCAAGCTTGCACAACTCCTCTAAGCCGAAGCTTTGCCCTCCCGTGCAATTTCCGCTTGCTCTTGGTCTAAAACACGCATATAAACACAAAATTAATGAAATGACCTACCATGTTGGGAATTATAACTCACACCCAACCCCTAAGGTCAAGTTCATGATCATTCCTTTTCCGTTCTAGGGCTTTTCTACCATAATTCACCTAAAACTATCAATCCCATGATAAATGAGTGAATTAACGGAATACAAGGGTAAAATAACTGTTAATAATCAAAACCCATTAACTTATACTTAATTTTTCCCCTTCCACCAGAAAACAACTAAAATCAGTCCTAGAACCCTCCCCGAACTCCATAAATTATCAATTCTAAGGCATAATTATCAATTACTAGTTAACGGGGATGAATTCCTTACCTAAACAAAGTGGAATGATGAAAATTTGGTGGAAATCGCCCTAAATAGGCCCTCCTTTGCTTCAAAATGAGTTTTAGAAAAATAAATTATTTTGGGAAAATAATTAAATAAATCTGCGACTTTTGCCGCTATAGCGACATACATCTCTATAGCGGCACCTGCCACTATAGCGTGCTTTGACCAAATCTGACCGTCGCTATAGCAGGAATTTCTTTGCTATAGAGGCGGTCGCTATAGAGGCGTGCCTTCCACTATAGTGGCGTCAATAATGTCCAGTTTCGCCTGAAAATTCCAATTTTCACAACACACCTTAAACCCAGGACATTTCAAATAATGTTTTTTATGTTGAAATCAATTTCGGTAGTTAGACTTACCTAATTTCAATTTCATAAAATCCTACTGGTTTTTTATCATCTTAGCTAACAAGAAATCAAAGCAAACACCACCGAACTTGTCCAAATCATTTTTGAATTTCCCTAGTCCATACCTCGCTCTAATTTTGTTTGAAACTAGTCTAGCCTGAAATTTGTAATTCCAAAATCAAAAAGTATTTTAACAGGAGGTTTTTAATGGAGAGTTTATACATAATGATGGAAATGGTCATTACAACATAGACCAATTTACCCATCGATCATCCCCGAACAATCAAATGCAAAAATAGGCTAAAATGATGAGAGAAAAGAGTACATGTATCCTCAAACAATTGAGGGTCATTGTCCCGCATCTCGATTTTCCAAGTAGCTTCCTAAATTAGATGATGCTTCTATTGAACCTTAACCAAACGAATTTCATTCTTCCTCAACTTTCGAACACCCTGATCTAGAATCGCTATTGGATCCTCCTCGTAAGCCAAATCCTTATCTAAAATAACCGAGTCCCACTTGATGATATAGTCTCCATCCCTATAGTACCTTTTGAGCATAGAGACGTGAAATATCAGATGGACTCCGACAATCCCGGCGGTAGAGCTAACCTATAAGCAACTTGACCCACATCTTTAAGAACCTCGAAGGGACCAATATACCGAGGGTTGAGCTTGCCCCTCTTGCAGAACCTCATAACTCCCTTCATGGGAGATACTTTAATAAAAACTTGCTCACTAACCTTGAAGTCCATTTCTCTTACCTTACGGTCTTTATACTCCTTCTGTCTACTTTAAGCAGCCAATAACTTGGTTTGAATGAACCTTACTTTCTCTTGTGCCTCCTTTACCAAGTCTGTGCCAAAAGGTTTAACACCTCCAGCCTCAAACCACCCAATAGGCGACCTACACTTCCTTCCATAGAGTGCCTCGAATGGTGCCATATCAATGTTGGAGTGATAGTTGTTGTTGTATGAAAACTCACACAATAAACAAAACAGGTCCCAGTGACCACCAAAATCAATCACGCAGGCCCTCAACATGTCCTCTAGCACCTGAATCTTCGTCTCTGACTGCCCATCTTTTGAGGATGAAAAGTTGTGCTAAATGTGAGCTTGGTGCCCAACTTCTCATGCAACCTATCCCAAAACTTGGAAGTGTATTTTGGATCTCTATCGAAAATGATGGTAAGTGGCACCCATGAAGTCTCACAATCTCCTTGACATATATTTTAGCTAACTGCTGAGAGTTGTAGTCTACCCAAACCGGAAAGAAGTGAGCTAATTTCGTCAACCAATCCATTATCACCCAAATGGAGTCTTATTTTCCCAAGGTCTTAAGAAGACCCACCATAAAATCTATAGCAATATGCTCCCATTTTCACATAGGTATAAGCATACTCTGAAGCAACCCCGTAGGTCTTTGATGTTCATATTTAAACTGCTGACAATTGTGACACTTGGACATATAACCCACTAGGTCCCTATTCATCTTGGGCCACCAATAAAGTTGTCTCAAGTCACGGTACATCTTGGTCGTACCCAGATGAATAGAATAAGGTGAACCATGGGCCTCTAAAAGTACATCACGAATCAAATCACTAACCCCAGGAACACATAACCTTCCCTTAAACTACAACACCCCACATACATCAAGAGTGACTCCGCCACCTCCCCACGCACCACTTTATTTTAGAGTTTATTCAACTTCTTATCTTCAAATTGCTTGGCTTTAATCTGATCCCAAAATATTGACTTCACCTCAACACTAGCCAACACTCCACCCCTATCTGAGACCCCAAACTGCATGCTCTGAGATGCTAGAGTTTGAAACTCTTTAGCTAAAGGTCTCTTAGACACCCTCAAGAACGACAAACTACACATACTTATAGCTTTTAGGCTCAATGCATCTTCCACCACATTAGCCTTACCCGGATGACACTTAATAGTCACATCATAATCCTTCAACAATTTCATCCATCTCCGTTGCCTTAGATTCAAATCCCTTTGAGTAAACACATACTGCAGTCTACGGTGGTCTATAAAGACCTCACATTTGACACCATAGAGATAGTGTCTCCAAATATTTAATGGAAACACCACCGTTGTCAACTCTAATTCATGGGTTGGGTAGTTCCTTTCATGAGGCTTGCAATGAAATTCCTATCCTGCATCAAAACACCACCCAAGCCCAAAAGTGAAGCATCACAAAACACTATAAAGTCCTTACCTTCCACGGGCAATGAAAGGATACGTGCCATAGTCAAGAGTGTCTTGAGCTCTTGGAAGCTCTCTTCACATTGATCTGACCAAACAAATGGCACTTCCTTCTGAGTCAACCTTGTCAAGTACGTTGCAATAGATGCAAACTTCTTGACAAACCTGCGGTAATAACTAGCAAGACCCACAAAGCTCCTTACCTCGATCCCTAAACTAGGACGAACTCAATTTTTAACTACCTCAATCTTCTGGGGGTCCACCATTACCCCTTTTTCAGAAACTGCATCCCCAAGAAGGAAACCGAATACAACCAAAATTCACACTTTGAAAACTTAGCAAATAGCCATTTCTCCCTTAGAATCTCTAAGACTATGCAAAGATGACCGGCATGCTCCTCCTTACTCTTGGAGTAGACTAGAATACCATCAATAAACACGATAATAAAAGAATCCAAGAATGACTTAAAGATACCATTCATCAAACTCATAAAGGCTGCAGGTGCATTAGTTAGACATCACCAGAAACTCGTAATGGCCATACCGAGTTCTAAAAGTTTTCTTTATTATGTTCTTCGGTCTAATTTTAGTTGATGATAACCCGACCACAAGTTAATTTTTGAAAACATCGTTGCACCCTGTAACTGGTCAAACAAGTCATCTATACGAGGTAAGGTATATTTGTTTTTGATAGTAACCTTATTCAGCTGTCTATAATCAATGCACATCCTTATACTACCATCCTTCTTCTTAACAAAAAGGATCGGAGCACCCTAAGGTGAAGCACTAGGGCGAATAAAACCCTTGTCAAGTAGTTCTTGCAATTGAGTTTTGAGTTCCCTCAACTCTGTTGGATCCATTTGATAGGGAGGAATTGATATAGGGCAAGTGCCCGGCTCTGAGTCAATACATAAATCGATATCTCTATTCGGAGGCATACCTGGTAAATCTGAATGAAACACATCCTAAAATTTGGAAACCACCAAAACTGACTCTATAGAAGGGAACCCCGCACTTGCATCCCAGAGATGAGCTAAAAATGTTGAACACCTCTTCCCCACTAACCTTATAGCCCGGACAAATGATATAATTTTCACCAGTTTGGCCTTATACACTCCCTCCCACTCTAGCTTATCTATTCTAGGCATAGCTAGGGTCAGTGTCTTATTATTATAATTTAAAACAACATGATATAGAGATAACCCGGTCATACCCAGAATTACATCAAAGTCCAATATATCCAAAATAATCAAGTACATCATAAACCAGATTCAGTCGCATTGCAAACTAAACAGACACATAAAAATAAGTAGACCCCGAAACAAATAAAATGGAAGACATCCGATCACAAACAGAAATGGTACCTATGATTACCATATCAGAAGACTCGACATCAACCTTTCCAAAAAATGCATAACAGTGAGCCTAGTCATCAGTCTAAGCTAACTCCTTCCCCGACTGCGCTCCTCCCTCTACACCACCATTTCCTCGACCACCCCGACCACCTACCTGATTTCCCCGTCCACCTTGTGAATGACCCCTGCCATTGCCTCTTCCTTCTCTATCCGTTGGAACTATAGCCCGAGTCTGTTGTTGTGCCTGGTCATTTGCCTGTCTCAAGGGACACAATCTCTTAAAATGACCAACAACACCACAATAGTAATATCCCTGCTCGAGAGAAGGCTGACGAGTATAATATTAAGAAACCCTTGGCTCCTAAATACCTGCGACTGAGAAGAAACCTTAGCTGGAACCACAGTAAAAGCTAGCAACGCTGATTGAATAGGGAAAGCTGATAGGCCTGCTGACCGTGGCCCTTAGAGTAAAATCCACGAAAAATCCCAACATTGTGGGACTTCTTGGCTAACATCCTAAACTGACCTGCTTGTGTAATCCCCTTTAACTTCTTCACATAATCTGACATTACATTGAACTCCTTCCCTGCAAAAGTCATATACACAGACAAAACCTGAAGATCATGATTTAAACCCTTGACATAGCATCAAATCCTCTCCTCTTCAGTAGTCGACAGCTGAGTAGCATAGCAAGAAAGGCATGGAACTTAGCCTCATAAGCTGCAACTGATATATCACACTGTTCCAATGCCAAAAACTCATCCTTCTTGTGATCCCAAAGAACACGAGGCACAAACTTTGCTAAGAATAAAGTATAAAACTACTCCCAAGTCAACGGAGGTAGAACTGGTGATCGACATTCAACATATGCTCTCTACCATTGCTTAGCATCCTTATCCAATAGAAAAGTCACAAACTCAACTCCAAGTTTCTGAACAATACCTATTTGTGCAACCTCCCATAACATTCAATGATGAACTCAAAAGCATATTAAGACTCAATACCCTGGAAAGTAGGTGGTTTCATCCACAGAAATGTAGTCGGCAGATCATGCTCAGTACCTGTCATCACAGAACCCAAAACCAAATGAGGAAAAGCATCAGTCCCTGAAACCTCATTCATTCTTGGAGCCATATCAATAGTAGGATGAATAACTGGAGCCTAAAAAGTTGGCACAGTAGGAGTAGCTCCAGTCCCAACCAACTCACTCAGAAAAGCTAACACCTGCTGAACAACCTCAGCGGACATAGGAGGTAAGGCTACAACCCCAGTTGGTGCTGCCACCCCGGGCTCCATTCCCTACTCCTCTACTACTTTCCTCTCCGTAAAATAATCCTGAGGTGAGGAAGGGGATACTGACCCTTCATGAACTTGGCCAGTCGCTGCTCAAGTTCTGCCCTTGGCGGGTATGGCTCGTCCCCTTCCTCTCCTACCTCTCCCTCTAACTCATCATCTTTCCCTTATGGCTGGCTCCTCAGCTGGAGAGGTAGTTATAGGGCTTCTATTCAGGTTTTATTGGACCTAGTATTCACCATTTGTGGACAAAGAGTGAAAAAATCAGATACTAATTTAGATCGCCAAATACCAATTGGAATCGAGTTATATCATGAAGAAACAAGAATTACGGATTTCCTAAAGCCCTATAGCCTCCCGAAGAAAAGTATAGACATTTCTGTACCATTCCACGAGACTCTATTGGACCCATTTTGGTAGGATGAGATCGACGAACCTAGGCTCTGATACCAAATCGATCGTGAGTGGCACACACATTACTCACTCGGTAGGATATCCATCTACCCTAAATAACATATCCTAATCAACACTTTAAAGAAATATTTAGAACTAACCCAACAATAAATATTCAAATCTGAACGGAAATCAAAAGTACAACTGATTGCGGAACATTGTACTTACCAAAATAAAACCATCCCTAGGATTCGAAAGTCGTCTGTACCAAAATATCTAAGATTGTCAAGAAGGGGATACAACCCCAACACTAAAAGAAAGTACATAATGTCCAAAACAAAGGACTATGTCATAAAGGAAAGATCTCGTGGTAGCCTGAATATGCCGCTCACCCTGAAATTTATGGTCAATTGCTGAAATCACAAGTGGGGTCTCGTAAGATCCGATAGAATATGCACTGCACTCACAAAAGTAAGAGCAAGTGTAGTATCAGCACATAAAAAACAATAATATACTGGTAGGGTTATTTGGGCAATCCAAGATGAGAATATGAACACTTAACTAAAATACAGTACAACAAGTTAATCCATGCTCAAAAATAACATACACTTAACACATAAAGCCAACTAAACAGTTTAGGATTAAAACCCAATAAGTCATCAAAATATCACCAATTCACGTTTAGTCAAGCCAAGTCAAGACATACCAGACAAGTAAACAATTACCAAGCATATAAATATATTCCCGGTTCACTCATGGAATCGTCAAACTCACCTAACCCTCGTACATACGTGCTACGGGTATTATATCCACCCTCTACCCATGACTTGCAGGGGAAAATTTCCATCTATGTACTAAAACCCCATACACAAGTGTCTACCAACCTTGTGTCACTAAATAACCCATGAGAACGTCTCAAATATAGAAACATTCCACATTTAGCAAATAGGTAGGTCAAAATCATACAACAATATAAAAGCCTTTGCATTGACCACACCAAAAAACATGCACTAACAATCCACACTACAAAGTAGTTAGCATGCACATATTACACAAATTGGATTAAACTACAATTCCATCACCTACCTCGAACCAAGATTGCACAACTCCTCTAAGCCGAAGTTTTTCCCTCCCGTACAATTTTCGCTTGCTCTTGGTCTAGAACATGCATATAAACACAATAATTTATGAAATAACCTACCATGTTGGGAATTATAACTCACACCCAACCCCTAAGGTCAAGTTCATGATCATTCATTTCTTGTTCTAGGACTTTTCTATCGTAATTCACCTAAAATTACCAATCTCATGGATAAATTAGTGAATTAAAGGAATACAAGGGTAAAATAACCGTTAATAATCAAAATCCATTAACTTAATACTTAATTTTCCCCCTTTCACCAGAAAACAACCAAAATCAGTCCTAGAACCCTCCCCGAACTCCATAAATTAGCTATTCTAAGACATAATTATCAATTACTAGTTAACGGGGATGAATTTCTTACCTGGAAAAAGCCAAATGATGAAAATCTAGTGGAAATCATCCTAAATCTCCCCTTCTTTGTCCCAGAATGAGTTTTATAAAAATAAACTATTTTAGGAATATAATTAAATAAATTTGTGACTTTCGCCACTACAGCGACATACGTCGCTATAGCGGCAGAGTGTTGACCAAATCTGGCCTTCGTTATAGCGGGGATTTCACCACTATAGTGGCCTCGAGAGGACAGAATGTCCAGGTTTTCCCAAAATTCCTAATTTTCACAATACACCTTAAACCCGGGACATTCAAAACAATACCTTTTATGCTGAGATCAATTCTGGGAGTTCTACTTGCCCAATTTTGATTTCGTAAAATTCTAAGGGTTCCTTATCATCTTATCTAACTAGAAATCAAATAAAACACCACCGAACCAGCCCAAATCATTCTCAAATTTCCCTAGACCATATCTTGCTTTGATTTCATTGGAAACTAGCCTAGCCTGAAATTTGTAACTTCAAATCTGGGAAGCATTTTAATGTGGGACTTTTAAAGGAGAATTTATATATAAAAATAGAAATGGTCGTTACAACAAGCCTCTTGGGTAAGTTTCTAATTGGAGGAGGAATTTCCTAGTTGCCTTTCTCCTTTTTCCCCTTGTAATGATACCCTTTATCTTGTCTAGGATTAAAAAAACTCCAGTTTTGGCAACTTCTGCTTCTCTAAACTATCTCTGATGTATTTTTCTTCCCATTTTCAAAATCATGTCCCTCTATATCACTTGGTTTGACATTTTATTTAAGTTGATCTCATGTCCTCTCACTATTACAACATTTAAATACTTTGTCAATTTATATTTCAACCTCAAATTCCAGCTTTTATTCTCGAGATTCTATACCTAAGTCAGATGTGTTTGTTAACAATTCTCCATGCTCCAATGCTATTTTACCCTTTCTAACAATTCTATCTTGAAGATGTTGTTCTCTCTCCACCTTATTCTCAAGCTACTCATTGTTTGTTTGATTTTTAGTGCTTCTTCATCTTATGCATTGATTGTCTCCAGATATATGGCTTGTTGATAATTCTCCTAACTACTAATACTATGTCTTGTGGTATACTATTATTATTCTTGTTGCTTTGGCAATGATCTAGTACCCATTCTTTTGTTGATTTCCCTATTGTATGTTTTTCATTATCTTTTATAATTTATGTGGAGTTCCCTATTCTAAATAATGTTTGTTACGATTGTTTTCGAAAAGATTTCAAAAACTTCATAACTTCGTGGCGAAAAAATCTATTTAATTTTATTTGAAAAATAATTTAGAGTCGCCACTTAATTTTAGGAGAATTAAGAAACCATTTTAAAAAGGTAATTTTTAAAGAAAACCTTTAATAAAAACCAGAGTCTAGGTAAGGGTTCAAGTAAATTCAAAAGAAGGTGTTAGGCACTTTCCAAAATCCATAAAGTGTGGTTCCCGGCGGATTAAACTGATTTGGCTAATTTTGAAGACTTTTAAGTTACTTAAGAAATTTAAAACAAATAGAATATATTAAAAATTTTCCATTCATTTTATTCCAAAATAATGAAATAAACTATCTGTCAAAGTTTCAATAAAATTCTCACTTAACAATTTATCCGAATTTAAGACTTTGAATAAAATAGTTAACCCAACTTCTTTAACGTGAATTTCAAGCTTCCTAATGACTATGAAGGGACATTGGAAATTTCCCAAGTCATTCTACGAGCTTAAGTTTGCCTAAGACAAATTATTTGAAATACGAGTAATCAAAATAAAGTGAACGAACTTAACAATAAAATTTCTCCTCAAGGATTCATCTAGATAAAATTAAATTAAATTAGAGTGAATACACAAACAAATAATCAAATTACAAGGAATTAAAGGAAGAAAAGTTGAGATTTGGGCCCCTTTCTGACCCATCCTAAATCTATCCAGGTTTGGATTTCAACTTATGGGCTATTGGCCCACTTTTCTGTTGTGTATAGCAGTTGTATATCACAGCCTTTATCCTTGCGTTTTTCTGTATACATGGTGTATACCCATGCACAAACCCTGTATATTTGTTTCCATTCTTCATGCATACCACATATTGGTGTATATCTTCTGTTTTACAGTGTATATTCTCAATATATCACTGTATATCTGCGTATATCAGCCCTGTTCTTCGAGTATTCAGACATTTGTTGGACCTTGATTGAGGCTTTTGACTAGAAGACGATATGGGCCTCTGTGGCCCACTGGGAAATGCACGGAATGGGGAGTCCGATTGGACTCGTCGAGTATCACATGCGACAGAAACAAGTGAAAGAAATAAGTGAAAGAAATTAGCATTCAACTAATACTACAACATATTTCAAAGAATCAATTATCATTAACTAAATTTCTTGATAGCATGCTTACTACGGACATAATCAAGCAATTGAACCTTTAACTTAAAGATGAACACGTGTATCATAGGAGAGAAAGAGATTAGTATTTAACCAATGAAAATTTTTTTTTGCCAAGGGAATATTTCACTGTTAAACGAACACAATGACACAAAACACATTATAATGGCCATGTAAAAGTCCTTGAATGCTTCAACTCACAGCAAGAATATGCCACAGACAAACTTTGTTTCAACTGTTTAGGCAGAAAAAAATTACATCTTTTCATACAAAGAAAGTTCGTTCAATCCCAAATTCTCGTCACAACAACGAAATCAAAAGAGCACCATAAGTTAACATCTACAATTACCGACTCACATATTCCATGTATTCCAACAAAGACAACATTTTTAAACAAGTACTGAGGCATCTGATTACAACAGTTTAACACCAATATTTTCTTAAACAATGATGAAATTTTAGACGTAACTACATGATTATTTGCTGGAAACAATAAACCAGGAAAAGAAACCAAAAAAAAAAGAAAGATTTCAGCTTAAACAGAAACCAACATGTAACCACACAAACCTAACAATTCTAAAGTTATCATATAAGCAAACACTATGTGAAACGTAAAGGGGAGGAGTATTACCTTTTTTCGAACAACAAATGGGACTACGAGCTCTCGTCAGAATGTTTGCCACCACTGAAAAAACAAGCCTATTTCTAAGACAGAATCCAAAGCTCAAACCAGTCTTATATGGATTCTAGCCTAGAAACTTTGAATTCAGCAAAATCCCTTTTAATTGGGGTTCTCAGCTAATTCGTCCCTCTCCCCTCTCTTCAATACTGAAACAGTAGGGTATTTATAGGAACGAAATTGGGGCTTTGAGGATGAAATTTTCGATGTGGGAATCAGAAATTTCAGGGGCGAATTGGGAATTTCCAAAGGGAATTCCGAATTTGAGATGAGGATAAGCTCAAATGAGTTGTATTCAGTACGAAATCATACTATCCTTTCGTTGAATCGCAGAATTTTGAACGTTGAGGTGCCACCTGGGCATCTTCTAGAAGCTATGAGGTACGGTCTCTTCGTGATAGTCACACGCCCTTGGTACGAATTTGAGAGGGAAAGGGGAGTGAGTGAGGAAAGGAAAAAGGGGATTTTTTCGGGTTGAAGTTGTTGGTGTTGTCGTTGCCGCTATTGTCAATGTTATGTTGTGAAAGAGAAAGAGGAGTATAAGGGGTGTTATAAGGGTATTGGGTCGGGTCGCGGGTCAGGCGGTTGGACTGGGTCGCGGTTAAAGAAATGGACCAGCTGAGGGTAGATTAGGTTGTTTATCAAATAGCCTAACTGATTAGGAATTCAGCCCATTGCATTTAAATTTTGACCAAATTGATAAATCAATTGGCCAATTGCATTGCAATTATGGCCAAATTATTTTCAATTACGACCAAATTCAATAAATTGGCTAAATTGAAGCAAAATTCAAAACAAATTAACAACTGATTTAACCCCGCGCTTCTTGATTTAATAAAATCAAATAAATACTTTCCAAATAAAATTTTTTAAGAACAATTATATTAAGATCAAGGTTTACCCGTTTGAACAAATTTTCAGGATGAGTCTTGATTAAAATCTTATTTTTAATAAAATAATCATTTAAGCAACAAAAAATTATACAATCTTGTATATACGAATATAGAAATGTATAATCACTACTTAAAATGATAAAATTAACTCAGATACATATTTTGAAAAACTTTTATCCAGATAAAATAAATATTTTATTTTTATTTAAAACTGAAGTAACTCAGGATTAAACCTAGTCCTGGAGGTCAAAAATTAGGCGTCAACAATGTTTATCATAGGTTATATATTATCATTCTTAGCACTTTATAACATCTTTTTGATTGTTACAAATTATTTAGCTTGAGAGCTTACTAGTTATACACATCATCAATAACCACTTAGGGGCAATAGATAATGATACACATCCTGTGGGGTATGCATACAACGTGCGTAATCAGTAGCCACTTAGGGGTATTAGATAATGATACATATTGTATGTGATCTACATTAAGTATGCATATCAGTACTAGTTAAGTGTGACATACTAGTGTCATTAGTAGCCAGAAAGGGGCCCTAAATAGCTCTGCCAAACTAAGCATTATCAGTAACCTGGAAGAGGCAATAGATAAGTCATATTATCTCTAATATGTAAGTCTACATGTCATAAGCATATTTATTATCCTCTAATAAGTAATGGATAGTCCTGCCATGCTAGGAATCATCAGTAACCCATAAGAGGTATTAGATAGCATAGAAGATCCATATAAGAATAAACATACTTGAAAGACATTACATAACTTACTGAGATCATATAGGACCTTTTTCAATTGCATAGACTTTTTTTAATCATTAGTCTTGTTAATGTGGTTAACCAAACAAGGATTATAATTCATTCCAACATAAGGAGTAAGTACTATTATCATGACCCAACCCATGGATCGTGCAGGCACCTACCTAACATCTACTCCAGATAGGAAAACCCTTAGTACCCAACCATTCATTTAATGCAGAAGTTATAGCAATTTATTTATACATATAATGTGATTTAGTCAACTCATACATAAATTACTCTGATATAATACATTTGGTAAGTAAAAGTAATGTGGAATAAAATCAATAGTGAATCTCCAGAAACTAGCCTAAACTGGTACAAGAGCACTAGACAAGGAATAAGAGAATTTATGACACAACATCTATACAGAATAGAGAGGGCAGGAGCTACTGCTGAGTGATCGTCATTGTTGCTATAGAAACCACAATTGACCTGCACCATGGATATATCCCCTATTAGAGATATAGTAAGTGTAGCATCATTACAACCACATGTATTGGTAGGCATCATCCACCGACCAGGGTTAGAAACAAATAACATCAATAACAAATAGGAAAAAATCATAGCATTAACTAAAGTCTCGATTTCTAATCCCAAGTTATGAATTCATTAACACCACACTTTTAATATCTTTGTGACCTGCTTGCCATTTAACATTTTTGTATATCTTTGTCCTTGACCACCCACTCTAACTTACACCTTTTTACCCTTCACTAACTCATTATCCTGGTTTCAGCAACTCCTAACTCACACTAGATCAAATCTTCTAGGTAATTCACTATTACATTGCACTACAAGGTTTACCATTACCAAGGCTTAGAATTCTAACGACCCTACAGGGAGGGACAATACCATATAATATTCTCTCATAAATATACACATAAAATGGTTAACATTAATCTTGAATTAGGACGTACCTTGGATTCACGGTGAGCTACTATATTCCATCAATACTAGCAACGAACCGATCCGCTCAAGAAATCAACAACCATACATAAAACATACTAGAAGGTCAAGGCATATAAATGAATGCATGTGTGCAAGATGTGTGCATCATCTCTTCTTTTTTCCAATCTCATTAACATCATCAATAAGCATGAACATCATGATTCACAATAATATCACCCTCATCGTCATCAACTCATCATCAACAACATCATGAATATCATGATTGCAATAACATTATCAACATCCTCATCACCTCACCTCCACAACATTAAGTGTATGAATATGCAATGCAACCAATAATCACAAGAATTGCTCGAAAGTAATTGATCCGTTTGGTAACTCTATTAGTCATAGAGTAGCTTTACCAGCTAATGAGAAAGGAATTTGTCTGATAGCATCTTGGTTCACATCAGGTATCTTGTAGGATTTTTAGATCCCTACAAAGTTTGTTATATACAAATTTGCATCAACAGTAGCGAGGTTGGTGAGTACTCCTTTCAAGTTCAACAATTGTATCATATTGCTAGTGATGTCAAACTTAGTTCCAGTTGGCAGTGGGGTGGAACAATAGCACCTGTTTCACCTGTATCGTCCAATTCAGCTTCATGATCTTCATCATCAAACTAAGGGACATGATGCTGGGGTGCTCACAACCCTTGTTCCTTCTTTGCCTTTGTTGTTCATCCAATGCAACCCGACGAGCAGCCTCTTCTTGCCTAGCTGCTTCCTCAGTAGTAGTTTAACGGGCTAGCTCTTCTTGTCCAGCCTCTTCTTCAGCTAACATTTGGGTTATGGCTTACTCCAGGGTCTCATGCTCTCCATCATTAACCTTTTTTCTACAATTTCTTAGTGTCTTTTTAATTTCAAGATCAAGTGGAATCAGGAGATTTCCTTGACTCTAAGTATTGGGCATGCACCAGTGTGAAACCTAAAATAAAACAAAAATAACAAAAAAAAACTAAAATTAGGAAATAAGGACTAACATTTAAATAAACACAATTGATCTAATTCTAAACTATATTCTCTAGCAACGGCGCTAAAATTTGATGTCTCCTAAATTACACCTCATAATTAAAGTATAAAGTGGTCGTTAAATCAAATATAGAATCCAACCAAAGTTGGGATCAATCCCATAGGGAATATGGCATGGAGCTCAGTCGATGCGGTTATTTAAGCTATCGATCAGTTATTTCCAAAAAAAGGGGTTTTGTGACAAGTGATATTTGTAGACAATAAGTGACCACGTAATAGAAGGTTTATTAATGTTGTTTTTAATCAAAGAGAGAGTTGACTAGGATTTTGTTCCCTCTGATTTCATAACGCAATAGGCATGTCATACTAGTGATTTATCCTGGTTCTTAGCATGCAATATCGGTAAGTTAAATTCACCTAAATGGTTGGTTCCCTAGATATATGAATATCACAATGTAACTTGGTCTGTCTATGGGTGTGTTCTTTACTAACCCTTCCCTTTGATCTCAAATTAACTATTACTAGACAAGGTCAAGTTATTAGATGAGGGTTGGTAGCCTCAAATCTCCATTGTTAGTCCTTTTTCCCATTCATTACCCCTTTGGTCAAGCAAGTAAGAATTGGGCTATTTTTAACGTTCACGACTTTTAAAAAGCAACCAATATGAAGGGAAAAACAATACATGTATAAACACCATTCAAGAATCACTAAATACTTTACCTACGTTGTTAATTCATCATGGTTCCCACAACCCTAGTTGTGGGATTTACCTACTCATGTTCATAAGATCACAATAAGAATTTTTAGAAGAATTTGTAATCATAAACTTACAAATAAAGAAGAAGAAACTCGGACCTTTTAATTATTAAGGAAGAAATAATAACCAAGAGTCAATGTCTAATCTCTTAAGTCTCAAAACAAATCAATATATGATGTTTCTAAGACTAAAAAGTTTGTATGAATGCATAACCCCTAAAAGAAAACCTAGGAAAGGTATTTATAGACAAGACAAAACCTATACTAAACACAATGGGATTGCAGTGCTGGCGCCTCAAACAAAGGATAGGACAACTCATTGTATGATGCAACGATCCATCCTTCCTGATCATTGTTGGATGGTTGATCTTTGCTTGTTATCTAAAGTTTATAGGATGAGCCCGGTCTTTCCAATGATGGCTCGTTGCTTGTAGTCATTGGTTAAGCCTTGATTTTTACACTTTTTATGATCTTCTCTCATGGCCTTCAAGACAAGTCTGTTGTATCTTGGAATGGGTCTTGGGATATTGTCGTCTGATGCTCTTCAATTTTCACATCCTTTGATTCGTCTAAAGCCTACATGGGAAGGCCGTCAGTAGCTCCAACGGTTCGTTGGATGGCTCATCCGATGTACTTGGGCTCCATTTTCTCTATTTTCTGAACTTTAACTTCCAAAACATGTTTTACCTGCAAATACCAAAAAAACACATCATACTCACATAAATGTGCCTTAGAAATAGCATATTTTCCTTGTTTTAAGCATCAAAAGTTTCGTAAAACCATGGCATATCACTTAACCTACTTCATATTTACAAACCCCTCTACTTTGGATTTCCTCAACTCTTGAGGAAAAAAGTGACCAGTAAAAGCATCTATGCAATCTTCCCACTCTGCAAGAGATGCATCTTCACCATGAGTCAACTCCTATTTCTCATGCCAAATACTCGCAACATCTTTCAACTTATAGGAAGTAAGTTCAACCCTTCCCCCTCTATTTTATTTGCATGCATCACCCTCATGATTTTATGGATTCATCAATGAAGTTCTAAGGATCCTCTTCAACCTTGGACCCTATGAACATCGGTGGGTTTATCCTAAGGAACTCACAAATTATGGAGGTGTCGGAAGAACCTTGGGAGTTGAAACTAGCAGGGGCTACACCTTGAGATCCTTGCATAGAATGTTTATAGAGTAATATAGATAACAAAATTGAAGCGGAAACATAAACAATGATAATGGGCTAAATCGAAAAGTGACAATCTTTATTGAGACATAATTTGAAATAAGTAAAAGAATGTCAACTACTACATCACTGTTGTCTAGTGAAGCCTCTACTACTAAACATATGAGTCTACCAGGACAAGACCCTATAAATACCTTTACTAAGTCAAATGTCTAAATTTAACTAAGGAAAAAACTATAATTAACTTTATGTCTCCTATATGATAGGAGAGCTCTCAAATTCGTTGAATATCAGGTGCTACTAAATCTCTAGCAGCAATCCTTAGGTCGAGTATCTAAATCTACATCATGAAAAGATATAGGGAAAAATTTTGTCTATACAATATAATGTATTGGTATGCAAGGTATAAATATATATCGACATATCATAAATCTGAAAAGTTGATCATGAAAACATATTGAAGTGGCTTAAAAATGAGGGTGAATTGAAATACGAGTCATAGGAAAAGCATTTAAAACATCTCAACCAGTTGAAAATTTGAGGAAAATTATGATTGCTAAAGTTGGCATAGAAAGTATTTCATGAATACATAGATAGTAATATCATAAAGTTTACACATCTAGAGAGTTTCTAATAACCAAAAAACACCATGTGATATTATGATGCCCAGCATCTTACCCACACTGGAAGAGCAGTCCCAACCTACCAGAGTATAGGACCATGAACATGTGAATCTGAAACTAAGCATCTTGGGCTAAAAACCTACGGCCGCAACGTAGTTATAGGGCATGTGTTATCTGAATGCATACCCACTCATATCATATCATGTAACATAGCTGAATCATAGTTTGAGTCTGTGCTCAACATGTCTGTAAAATTATACTGTTGTGAGCCTATCCCAATCTTATATCATGCATCATGTGCTAAAATTTTGAATCTAAAACATATTATTTTTCATATAGGATTCATAAATCATAAAACATTCTTAAAATTATGAATTTCAAAATATAAATTAGGAATTTGCATAATATTTATAAGGTCATATAAACTCTTTCATGAAAATCGGGTTAATCATATGAAAAAATAAACCTTAATGATTTATTCATAAAAACCCTAGCTTTGAACATAATTCAAGATAACTTCAAAATACTTGGGAGTTAGGATGAAAGAAATTCATCACTGAATTCTTGTGTACCTATTAAAGACAGTAATTTTGATAAGAGAAGACTTGAATTGGTTGGAACAAGAACCCTAGATGCTTGATTGCTTACAGAACTTGTTCTTGACTTGATTGGAGAGAATAAAAAGGAGAATTAACTTAAGGATTTGATATTTATACCTTTAGGAAAACAGAACATCGGGGGATAGGTAATAGGGTAAGGAAAAGTCAAAAACCCTTTTTAAAATGTTATTGAAAACATTAGGATTTCATTCAATGAGTTGTTCCACAGATCGTTGATCACTTCCATGAGTCATGGTATGATCCGTAAATTCCTGAAAGATTTTTCTAAGATTCTGGAATGCAACCACAACTAGACTTCATGGACCGTGGAATGGTTTCCATAAACTGTTCTATTATTAATGGTTTCCTGGAAAAAAATTGCAAGATTTTTTAATCTAATTCATGGTTGGGTTCTACATACCGTGGATTGGGTTTCATAGCTCATGAACCCTTTTGTGGCATTCTAAAGGAAGTTGTTATATTACAGGTCTTATACCACATGTGATCCCATAGATCGTAGACTAATATCATGGGTCGTGGTTCCATCTGTGGTAACCTGGAGCACTGAAGATTTTCAGGACCAACTCCACGATTGGAAGTACAAATCGTGGACTTGAATCACAGGTCATGGTTCCTCTTATAGAAGCCTGGAAATCTGATATTTATCTTAAACTAAGCTAAGTACTAAATAATCAAGAGTTTGACTTCTAAGGTGATACAATATTTCCCTCTTGGGATCATTCAAGAAGGCTAGAGTCAAAGAATGAACGAACTACTCTTCCAATTATAGAAGAATCATACTAATACTTGGAACTCAATTAGAGAGTACATGAGCACGAGCATAGACATGAACATATAATACATCAAGACATGAAATAAGAGTTCTTAGAATCACTATAAGACTATTATTGCTACCTTAAATGTTCTCAATAGAAGGAGTTAAAAGATGGGGCTATCTAGCTTTCATATCCTCTTTAGCTTCCCACGTATCTCCTTCAACAACCTGATTTCTGCATAAGACTTTAACTAATGCAACCTCTTTGGTTCTCAACTTATGAACATAATGATGCATAATATAAATCGAAACCTCTTCATAAGATAGATTTTCCTTAATCCCAAAATTCTCTATAGGAAAAATATGTGAAGGATCACCAATACACTTATTTAACATAGATATGTGAAACACTA
Source organism: Capsicum rhomboideum (assembly GCA_031232105.1). NCBI lineage: Eukaryota > Viridiplantae > Streptophyta > Magnoliopsida > Solanales > Solanaceae > Capsicum > Capsicum rhomboideum. Next base: position 127,142,889 of record CP124714.1, read on the forward strand.
GATGCACGGATGCCAACTATGCAGCTGAGTCCCACTTATATGCCACTTTTTCCATTCTATTAACAATCTGATAGGGACCAATAAACTGGGGACTAAGTTTCCCTTTCTAACCAAAATGCATAACGCCCTTCATTGGTGAAACCTTTAAGAAAACCCAATCATCAATCTCAAACTCTTAAGTCTCTTTTTCTCACATCTGAATAAGATTTTGGTCGGCTTTGTATAGTCTTCAACCGCTCTTGGATCACTTGAACTTTCTCCATAGCCTCATGAACTATGTCTGGACCTAACAATACAGTTGTACTAACCTTAAACTATCCAATAGGAGATCTATATCTCTACCATAAAGAACCTCAAATTGTGTCATTTGAATGGTGGAGTGATAGTTGTAATTATAAGTAAACTTAATAAGCGGTTGGCGATCATTCCAATTACCATTGAAATTGATAATACAAGCTCTCAAAATATCCTCAAAAGTATGAATCGTGCACTCTGCCTGCCCATTGGTCTGTGGATAAAAAGTGATACTAAGGTTCACCCTTATACCTAAACCATTTTGAAATGACCTCCAAAAGTGAGTTGTGAACTGTGCACCTCTATATGAAATGATGGACAAAGAAATTCCATGAAGCTTAACTATCTCTCTGATGTACATCCTAGCATAATCCTCTGATGTATCGATCATTTTGACAGGCAAAAATTAGGCTAATTTAGTCATCCTATCAACTATCACCCAAATCAACGTATGCACGGCAAACCTGTGATTAATTCCATTTTAAGAATCTCTCACTTCCATGTAGGAATACTTATGTCTTGAGCCAATCTGCCAGGCCTTTGATGTTCAACCCTTACTTGCTGACAATTAGGACACTTAGTTACAAAATTTGTAATATCTCTCTTCATAGCATTTCACCAATAAACCTCTCTTAAATCACGATACATCTTTATGGAGCTTGAATAAATGGAGTATCTAGAACTATGTGCTTCAATCATAATCCGCTCTCTCAAATCATTAATATCTGGAACACACAATATGTATTGATATCGAAGAACACCATCTCACCCTTGAGAGAAAATTGACACTTTTTGCTTAACAAATGCTTCTTTCAACTGGAGTAGTATGGGATCTCTATCTTGTTTCTCTTTTACTACAATCAACAATGAGGACTCAGAACCATTCTACACTATTACACCACCATCATCGGAATCCATAAGGTTGGCTCCCAAATGTGTAAGTCGATGAACATCCTTCACAAGCTTTGTTTTACCTTTCTTTACATGAGCAACACTTCTCATGGACAACTTGCTAAGACTGTCAGAAACAACATTTGCCTTATCTGAATGGTTTAGCTCACTCATATCATAATCTTTGAAAATCTCTATCCATTTTCTCTATCGAAGATTCAACTTTTTCTGACTAAAAACATACTGCATGCTCTTATGATTTGTGAAAAAATCAATATATACACAATAGAGCATGACGAATGGTCAGGAGGGTGACGACTTAGGAGACGAATGGTCACGGTGAAACAGACCCCAGGAGTTGATGGACAACTTTGACGAATGGTCAAGAGGGTACCAACTTGGGTGACGAATAGTCACGGTGAAACAACCCCACTTTTGGCTACTTTCTTAATTTCTTCAAAGTGACACTTTTGGGCTACTTATGTAACAGATAGTCTTGACTATAAATAGCTAAGTCTAGGTTTTCATTCCTTAGTTTATGCTTATTGACGAAAAAGGCTCCAAAGAGAGTTGAACTTGGTGAGCTTTTGTTGAATTCATGTTTAGAAACTATTGGTTGCGAGGGCGTTACGATTCCCTCAAGGTCAAACGTAAGAGATTAGGTGTTTGCTCGTAATTTGAATAAAGGTCATTGGATTTGATACATTCATTGATTACTTTTCTATTATCTTCTTTTGTCTATCTCATTATCTCTATCAATAGCTTTTTTAGTTTATTTCTCTTTCCATCATTTGGGTCGTATCAGTTGACACTACCACATTGTGTCTTAATTTATGAGATGTTCTATAACTCGTGTCTTAGAGGCAAGACTTAGCCCAAGGGTCTACCAAAAAAATAAGTTACACCCCATGGGCAAGAGTTAACATTACTTCATTGTGTCTTAATTTATGAGATACTCTATAACTCTTGCCTTAGAGGCAAGACTTAGCTCAAGAATTTTCAAATAACAAGTTATGCCCCACAAGCAAGACTTGACACTACCATATTGTGTCTTGATTTATGAGATATTCTACAACTCTTGTCTTAGAGGCAAAACTTATTCCAAAGGACTTTCAAACAACAAATCACGCCCTTAAGTTTACTTCAATGTCAAAGAAAGAAGACCCTCTTTGCGGATTATCCAATTCATTAGCAAAAATTAGTTGATGTTGAGAAAAAAAAAAAAAAAGAAGAAAAAAAGAATAAAGATTGAGAAAAAAGAAAAAAAAAATAAAGATTGAGAGAAAAAAAAAAAAAAAAAAAAAAAAAAGAGAAAGAAATAAAGGTTGAGTAAAAAGTAAATGAGAAGAAAAAAAAAGAGAGAAAAAATAAAAGAAAAATAAAGTTTGAGAAAAATGAAAGAAAAAAAAGATCAAAAAAAAAAAAAAAAAGGAAAAAATGAAAAAAAAAAAAATAGAAGTTGAAAGGCAAATGAATATGGAGAGATGTGGTGTAAAGAGGCAAAAATATATTTGTTCTACACATAAAAATGAAGAAAGGCGTGTTTAAAGACTTTTTCTTGTGAGGAGAAAAAATCAAGTTCCAGGCCTAACAGCCTAATTATAACTGCCTATCTCCAAGACTCGCGAAGTCTAGTTTGGTCGAGGACGGATTAGGTATGAAGTTTGAATGCGGCTGGAGGGGTTTGTACACTCGTCATCCAAATTTATACTACCATCAAAATACTAGCATAGATACGGATATGTTACAGTGGTATTACAATTATTGTCAGTCTAATAATTCAATCTTAAAAGAAAATGAGGCAAAGAAGTTCAACTCACATAACAAGATTAAGACATAATTCTCCATGGAAGCAAGTTCTTTTATATGACTGACTCCAATCATTCACTAAATAGCTCTTTAGAGTTTGCGAGCCATTTAACTATAAGCATTCAGAAAGTAATTTGTATTTTAATTTATAAATTCAGAAGAAAATACAAAAGTAAAGGGGGGAAAATAGTTTAAATTTTCTTCTTAAAAAGCCGTGATGCCTATCAGCCACTCATCTTTTCTTTTAAGTACAAAGAGTCGTTAATTGAATTTCTCATGCAATCAAGGCTAAGAAATGAGACATTGTTTCCTACAAATGTGAATTTCCTTCAATCTAATTCTCTCCCATGGAGAAAGTCAAGAACTGTCTACATGAATAACAACCCAAATCTTGTAGCTGGACAGGCTTGTCCACTACACGAATGAATCATTCACTACAGACTAAGGAGAAAAAATTGAGTGTAAAGACAGCGGCAAGATTGTCTGCAAGACTACTATCATCTAGGTAGAAGTTTTTGATCCTTTGTGCACTTGATAAGTTAATGCCAAAGCTTGCAACAAAAACCATTCCGTGGCCTCTTGCTGGATACTATTTCTGAAAAGGTATCAACCAATTGACCAGCCAAGCTACTTGGATCATCTATCAGCGTTTGAATGAAGGTATTTACCACCCTACGCTCCTGCTCTGTTGATCTCAAGCTAAACCAAGTAAGCAACTTTAACCTGAATTCCTTCTCAATCAGACCCTGACATTCCAGCCAGCGGATGATCTTGACACAATATTCAAAGTTCTCATCCAAGCCTCCTGTGCGAATTCGGATAGGTGAACCATTGATTAGGGTGCTGTCAGAGTCATGTGTCTCACCATTATTGCTAGCTCCTCTCTTCCGACAACCCTCCATCTGAGAATCAACAACTGACACATCTCCATTCTTCCCCTGGTTCCAGTTTTGGGAATCTCCACTACCATGTGATCTGGAAAGACCATTCCTCTCAATGTCATGAGAAGTGGCATCATCATCTGCTTCAACAGTCTGCTCTATAGTGCAGCAGTTATCCTCATCTCTGGATGAAGGGGTTAACTCTTCATTTAAATCGGGTACTGAAGCAACATTTAAGTCAAGCTGGCGAGAAGTGGATGGCTTCCTCTCTTCCTGTACAGGTTCAGGCTTAACAGTACAAGACTCACAACATTTTGCAGATGCAGGTCCAGAGAATCCCTCTAAACAGCCTTGCTGTTGAGCCCATGCAAGTCTTAGAATTTTGCCAAGGTCCCGGACCTTGAAGCCAGAATCGAATTCAATGTCTTTTCCAGTGTAGTAGCTTTCCTTGGAACCAGAGCTTCCTCCAGTATCCTGATTGACCTTCCTTTTGTGTCCTGCTACTGAATTAGACTTCCTGTGAATTATCTCAACACTCTTTGTGAAACACTTTGCCTCAGAGTGCCCCACATCACTGGCCTCAGTATAAGAAACTATCCGAAAAGAATACTCGGTGCAAGGCTGCAAATTCGATATCAAAATCCTTCTCTGAGTTCTTGGAAAGACAGAGACAGGTTCTTTTGTATACGTGTCTTCTCTGGCCTTGCAGTACCAGAGCTTGTAGCCCTTAACATCTTCAGAGGATGCAGCTGATACTTCTATCAATACAATCACAACCGAAGATGATGTCACTTCCTCAAAAAGGAATTTGCACGCTGCAGGAAGTGAACCCTCTGGCAAGAAGTAGCACCGAGAAAGTATTACAAATAAAGTACTCTAGCTTCAATTTGTTGCAAGATAATGCCACCTTGAAGAGTAAAATAAGAAATGGTACCTGAGGAATTAGGAAGTTTGCTAGTCTTTGTTGCCAGCCATTCATCAGCTTTCTCAATGGCAATCGAGCACAATGACTGAACATCGGTGGCAACAGAAAGTCTGCTAACAATACCTCGAGCCATCTTCGATGACGATCCATTCACTGGGCCAACTTCCATCTCCAATTTAGCCTTGGCTTCTTTAATAATTTCATGGAGTTCTTTAAATCTGGATGTCACATCCAGGAGCCTGTAACTCAGGTATATTCTGTAGCACAGGACATCAACACGGCGAGCATCCTTAGCTACACAAAGTTGTTTCTTCCAAAACCTACCAAGATCAACAGGTGAAGACAAAAAAATTTCAACTTCTGCAACAAGTTTACTGGTGGATTACAAAAAAGAACCAATTTATGCGATTCTAGGACCATTACTGAGATAATAACGGAGCAATTCTTATCAAAATAAAACACGACAAGATTAACAAGCATTACTCGCAAGAAGATAACTAATGCTTCCCTTCATGCAGGAGGGCTAAAATGGATAGGTGGAGTTGCAGAATCACTGCAATGAAGAGGATTTATAAGGTGTAACTTTTTTAAAAATGCCACAGCTTGCGACTCTAAAATTCACTCAAAATGATAGTTAATTCTGGAAACAACTGCCTATCAATAGGTCGAAACTTTTTCTAAAGGTTTACATGTTACTTAAGAAAGAGCTATTAATTATCCTAATCAACCAGAAGAAATCAGTAAGAACTAACTTTAGTACTTAAAATAACTATTCAAGATTTGAACAGTGATAAACAATTAACATCTTCACATCAGCACTGCGATGTGACACTTGTAAGCAGGAAGCAAATAAAAGAATTCAGAGGGAGATGGCTTCAAGACTTCTCCCTCTGCACAATTTGTTCCAAGGGAATAAGTCCTCTTTCAACCTTCCTTTTGTAGGTCAACAGCATGCAGAGTAGTTTCCTGGGTCACACATCTTTACCCTCAACACACACGCACACATAAAACTCGAGAGAAAATACAACTGCTGCCAGCTCCAAATCATGTGTAGGGTAGCTCTTTTCATGGTTCGTAAGCTTCCTAGAGGCGCATCAGAAGAGGTTGGGGAAGACTTGGTTGTGGTGAATCAAGTACAGGTTAGGTCAAGGGATTTTAGACAGAAGTCCAATCCAAATAAAAGGATGTTCCAGAAAAGAAGGAAACAGGGATATACTGGCCCTTCCACTTTGGAGTAGTTTTAGTTTATATTGGAACTGAATGAACATATCAGCATTGGAAAGTGAGAATTGTTATACTAATCTAAAGGAAACTTACCCAAGAATTCCTGAGACTTTACCACAAGAAGCACAGCAATAGCTCCCATCTAGCTGCATCAGTTGTCCTAGATCAACAACTCCCACCTTCCCACGTTGGAGGGCACACTCAACGTGGCAAGTCAGGCCACATGAGTCCCCCGGACCAGATTCAGATGTGCACTCCAACCAAAGACTAGGATCCTTGTTGTCATCAAATAAGTGACAAATGCAACAAGAGCACCTCTTGCAAAAAGTGTCATCTATAGAAATAGTTGCCCTGCATGCAGAATTTTTGCAGATCCATGAATTTGAACATTTCACATCTGCACACTGCGCCGTAGCTGGTAGAATTCGGAGAGGGTTTTCCCCTTTCCTGAGCTGCTTTCTAGAAGAATGATCCTTGGGACTTGAAGATATTCTTTTTTGATCCTGAGTCTTCAATTGCTTTTTACTCAACTTTGGGAGTTGCTCAGACATTTTGCACTTGGATAAAATCAATTGCTTCTTTTCCTTGTCCTGATAAAACTCCAAAAGATCTTTCCTTGGACCAAATTTCAAGAAATTTTGGAGTGTCTTTAAACTTCTTGAATTTCTTTGTAATGCTTTTCACACTTGATGAAAACAAAGAACACCAAAAACTGGATATAAAAAACACACGAGTTAGAATACAAAGAATCTACAGGTGTGGCAAACTGATAAAATTGAGTGGATCTCATCAAAAGAAATGAAACAAGGATTTGTATCCGCGAATGCAAATATGATTTAACTCGTCTTTTGAGAAAGAAACTTAATATATAATTGCTTACAGTGGGTTTTGAGTGCCAATAACTGACATTTCATCCCCTTTTCAAGGTGAAGTTAAAACTCTATGACATTTGAAATAGGCAAGCTTAAAAGGGAGTCGAAGTTTATTCTATCATTTATTTAATGCTACTGAAAATGATAATCCTGCATAAATTTTTCAAAGTGAATTTAATGAAATATGAAGAGTAAAAAGCAGAATATATTTAAAGATGGCAGAAGTTATTACAACTGTCACAAGAAAAGAGTACAGCCGAGAAGATCTATAGAAAGGTTTAAAATAATATTATTACTCGATATGTTTGAAAGATATTATCATTCTCTTTCAAATGGAAATTTCTCAACTTCTGTGAACAACAATTCCTATCATCAAACTGTTAAGCCTTTAGAATCAATATATCAAGGTACTCAATGGACATCAAAGAAGAATCCTATAGCACTCGGGGGCCGTTATATTTAGTTGTAGTTATGTCAGGTATTAGTAATGCAGAGATAACTTAGTTATGAGGGAATCTCTATATAATTTTATGCAGGTATTATTAAGCAGGGTTTAGTTATTCATGTATTAGTTCTTCCACCTTCATCTTGCATAAAACAATAAATAAATTCCCTCTTCTACATGCATTAGTTATGCAGGGTTTTTTTTGTTTGTTTTTTTTTAATGCAGGTTTCAAGCAAACCAAACACTGCACTAATTTAATACATGAATAACTTATCTCCTAACCAACAACCAAACGTGGTATTACTTATGTAGGATTTAATACATTCATAACTCACGTCCAAACCAGTTAACAAACGACCCCTCAGATCTTTGGTCATATAAATTTTTAGCCACTTCACCATGGGATCGACCCCCCAAAAAAGTATAACAACATACCCAGTGTATTCCCACAAAGTGGGGTCTGGGGAGGGTAAAGTGTACCCAGTACATACCACGCCCTCATATGAAGTAGAGAGACTGTTTCCAATAGACCCCCGGCTCAGGACAAAGCAGTATAAAAGACATAATAAAAACAAAAAAACAAGATGGAATAACACACCATTAGAAAATAACAGAAACAAGACACTCACAGAGTAGTACTATAAACTATCTATCCTAAATCACAAACATCGCCAAAACATCACGAACAAGAAACTACAAAACACACGCATAGAACTATAACTACTGGCACGGCTACAAACAAAGCATCCCTTCCTACTAGTAAGGACGCACTCCCACCTACTAACCCTCTACCCTAATTTGTGTCCTCCACACCTTCCTATCCAAGGTCATGTCCTCAGTAAGTTGTAACTGCTCCATGTCATGTCTAATCACCTCCCTCCAATACTTCTTCAACCTACCTCTACCCCGCCTGAAACCATCCATAGCCAACCTCTCACACCTTCGTACTGGGGCATCCGTGGCCTCCTCCTCACATGCCCGAACCATCTCGCGACCTCACTTCTCGTATCTTGTCTTCCACCGAAGCCACTCCCACGTTCTCTCGAATAATCTTATTTCTAACCCTATCTCTCCTAGTAAGTCCATACATCCAATGCAGCATCCTCATCTCCGCCACCTTCAACTTTTGGATGTGGGAGTTCTTGACTGGCCAACACTCCGCTCCATACAACATGGACGGTCGGACTGCCACTCTGTAGAACTTGCCTTTAAGTTTAGGAGGCACATTCTTATCACACAAAACTCCAGAGGTGAGCCTCCATTTCATCCACTCTGCACCAATACAATGTGTGATATCCTCGTCAATCTCTCCATTCCTTTGGATCATAGACCCAAGATACTTGAAACTATCTCTCTTCCGAATAGCCTGGGAATCCAGCTTCACTACCACTTCAGCCTCATGTGTCAAATCACTGAATTTGCACTCCAAATATTCCGTCTTGATCCTGCTCAATCTAAACACTATAGTTGTTGCAACTTTGAATGTCATCCTCGTCAATCTCTCCATTCTCCCAAAACAGTAATGAAGCGAAGTAATAGGTCTAACATGTGGATTATCATTCACAATGTGTGAGTGTTCATTGTCCATTAGCATGTCAATATTCATTTGTTTCTTATAGACACACATAAACCATCTTCCTCCTGATGTTTTCAAAAGCTACAGAGATAGCATCCGCCAACAAGAAGAATGCTCTTTTTATTAGAAAAAAAACAAAAACAAAACAAAAAAAAACAAAAACTAGTAACTTTGTTTTATTCAGCTTTAAGGGATATTCTGGCAACCTCCAAAAAGTGAGCTACAGAGGGATATTAATTACAAAACTCCTATGAAATCCACTATTTCATCATCCATACTATGTTTTTTACCTAAGAAACATAAGGAACTAATACAATTCCATTTGATCTTCTGAATGGAATTGGATCTGCCTTCAAAAATTCTATTATTTCTCTCCTTCTATATGATCTGCCATATACAAGCTGGGATTGTTCTCCACCATATCTTCTGACTTTTACTAACCTCCACCCCCCTTTTCTGATCCAGCAGCTTAACATATCTATTGTGTGGACTGGCATGGTCCAACTTTCCATAGCCAAACTAATAGTTGTAACTTTAGAGAGAAGAAACAAATGGATTTTTTTCCTGCCTCTTGACACAGAGAGCATCTAGAAACTAATTGTACTCTTCTTTTTCTGCAGAGCTTCAGGAGAAACATTTCACCTTGGTTGGTATCATGTTCTTCCACATAAGCTTCCATAGGCCAGTTGAAACAACTGAAAATTCGTATATTCCCCTTATGTAAGCCCTTTCACTGTTAATACTCCAACAAGTGATGCTTCCATCTAATTGTATCAGCTTCAACATTTGTGCCCAAAAATTCCCCACCTGAGTCAGTAGTTTAGCCACACTTATCACTTCCCATCATTTAGCAGCCTTCTGAATGATATGTTCCACCCCTGAGGTGTCTAAGCTTCTTCAATTGTGCAGTCAGTTTGCTAATAATAGAGAACACACAGGGAAAAGTTCTTGTAGTGTCCCATTTCTAGTCCAATTATCTTTCCAGAATAAAATCGTGCTGCCATTTCCTATCTTGTAACATGTACTCCTCTTAAAATCAGGCCATAGAGATCTAATAGATCTCCACACAGTCTTCATAACCCTACACCATATGTGTCTATAACATGTTTTGTACACCAGTGTCCTTGGCCAAACTTTTGCTGGACTACTTCCTTCCAAAGAGCTTGATGCTCCACATTGTATCTCCATAACCATTTCATAAGTAGGTTTTTTTTTTTTTTGCAAGCTTCAACTTCTTAATCCCATACCTCCTTGATCTCTGTTTTGCTGAGCTATCTCCCACTTTACCAAGTGAAGACTCTTGCCCTCCTTATTGCCAATCCATAAGAAATTCCTCAATTTATCTAGGATGTCAATTACCCTGCTTGGCATAGGAAATGGAGACATTACATATGTTGGTAGAGCATCCAACACTAAGTTTATCAAAATGAGTCTCCTAAGATGCTGAGACTTCCACAAAGCTAACTTCTCCTCTGTTTTTCCAATGATTTCATTCCACATCTCCAAAACTGTGTTTTCACCCTAATGGCATACCTAGACAAACAACTGTAATGGCCTGCAAGTCAGTAATATCTTCTCCATCAACCTTCAGGGTCTCAATTGTGTTGAATATTTTAAGTAAAGTGGTCATTCTGTTTTTGTCTCCATGTTTAATCCATTGGACTCTTGATCTTTGTGTCCAAGCAATTTCTTCATTCCTTACTGATTCTCAAACTCCAAGAACAAATTTGCCTTATGTACATGTTCATCATCAGTCAAAGGCCTTTGATTTTGGATGACTTCCAAGTTATTTGTTAGAATATGAGTAGGAATGGGAATAGTAAATAGAATCCTACTTGGAAAAGGATTGTAATGTCAGTGTCCTAGTTGAAAAAGGAGTCTAATGTAGTGTCTATAAATGGGGTCTCAATGTAATAATTTAGATACACAACAATTCAATAATATTCTTCTCTTATATTTCTCACATGGTATCAGAGCATTGGTGAGAAAAGTATCGTTGTGCGTCATTCCAGCGAAATCAGCGTCACTGTGCAATTTTCCGATGACCTAACCATCTTTGTTAGTGTTTTCTTTTTTATTTTTTCCCACCACCAGGTTCGAATTTTCCGGCGACTGAACACTTTCTTTTCCAGATTCGGCAACATATTTCCTAATTTTTTGCTCGGTTTAGTCCGATGATTAAGTCTGAACCCTTAATGAGGAGATTAGAAAATCAAACGTCACAGTCAGTGAAGAATCGACGAGGGGGAGGTCGTTTTGGAAGATCTCGACCTAGGGTGTAGTTATTGTAAAAGGCTTGGACACACTCGTGACATGTTGACCTAAGTGTAGTTATTGTAATAGGCTTGGACATACTCGTGAAATATGTTATTCTTTACATGGTCGACCACCTAAAAATGCTCATATTGCTCAATCTAACACCACAGGTAATTAATGGGTGTATTTATCTGAAAAGGAATATAATGAGTATCTTCAGTAACGAGCAAGTAAGCAGATATCTACCAGTAGCCTCAACTGCACAATCTCCTACCTTTGGATCATGAGTTGTGGACTCTGGCGCTTCTTATCATATTTCTGGTGATATATCACTTCTATCAAATATTGTTTATTTACAGACTCTTCCAACTATCACTGTAGCCAATGGTAACCAAACCAAAGCAAAAGGAGTAGGACAAGCTATTCCCCTATCCTCTGTCACTTTAAATTATGCTCTTTATGTCCCTGGTTGTCCTTTTAATTTTGCATTGGCCAGTCGTTTGACTCGTGCCCTAAATTGTGGCATACTATTTCTTGAGGACTCTTTTATCGTGCATGACCGTAGTACGTGACAAACAATTGGTGTAGGATATGAATTACAAGGCTTCTACTGCCTTACCTCTCCTAATCCCTCCATAGCATGTCCAGTTACAGATTCTCCGGACGTAATTCACAAACGTTTGAGACATCCTAGTTTGTTCAAGTTACAAAAGATGGTGCCTAGTTTGTCTAGTCTATCCACATTAGATTGTGAGTCGTGCCAACATGAGAAACACACTCGAACTACCTTTCAACGTAGTACTGAGCATCGTGCGGAGTTTATATTTTCCTTAGTTCACTCTGATATTTGGGGTCCTAGTAGAAGCTGTTCAACCTCAGGGTTTCGTTATTTTGTTAGCTTCATTGATGACTATTCAAGATGTACTTAGATTTTCTTAATGAAAGATCGCTCTGAATTGTTTCCTATATTAAGAGTTATTGTGCTGAAATACAAAATCAATTCGGTGTCGCTATTCGTATCTTTCGTAGTGATAACGCCTTGGAATATATGTCCTCCCAATTTCAACAACTTTAACTCATCAAAGAATTATTCATCAGATTTCTTGTTTGTATACCCCTCAACAGAATGGAGTAGCAGAGGGGAAGAATAGGCACCTCATCGACACTGCTCGCACTCTTCTCATTCAGTCCCATGTTCCGCTGCGTTTTTGGCGCGATGCAGTTATCGCACCTTGTTATTTAATTAATCAGATGCCTTTATCTTCCATTCAAAATCAAATTCTTTATTCAGTATTGTTTCCTCAGTCACCTGTATACTCTCTTCCCCCTCGTGTCTTTGGGAGTACATGCTTTGTTCACAACTTCACCCCAGGGAAAGATAAATTAACCCCTCGTTCTCTCAAATGTGTCTTTCTTGATTATTCTCGAGTACAAAAAGGATATTGTTGCTACTCACCTTATTATCTTTGTCGGTACCTTATGTCAGCTGATGTCACATTCTTTGAGTCTCAACCTTACTTTACATCTTCTGATCCTAATTGTCCTAACATGTATGAGCTCTTACCTATATAGATTTTTGAGGATCCTACCATTACTTCTACATCTCCATCCATAGTGCCACCAGTCTTACCTGCACCGACTATTGAGGAATCTACAATATCTTCTACAACCCCATCTACAACCCCATCTACAGTGCCACCACTCCTGACTTATCGTGGTCGTCCACGTACAACATCAGGCTCAGATGATTCCCGTCCTGCACCTGACCCTGCACCTACTACAAACTTGTCTCCTCCAATTGCACTTCGAAAAGGTATACGATCCACTCGATATACTAACCCTCATTATACCTTTTTAAGTTATCATCGTCTATCATCACCCTATTATGCCTTTATATCATCTTTGTCCTCTATCTCTATCCTTAAGTCCACAAACGCAGCACTTTCTCATCCAGGATGGCGACAGGCTATGATTGACGAGATGTCTGCTTTACATACGATTGGTACTTGGGAGCTTGATCCTCTCCCTTCAGGTAAATCAACCGTTGGTTGTCGTTGGGTTTATGCAGTGAAAGTTGGTCCGAACAGCCAAATTGATCGACTTAAGGCTCGCCTTGTTACCAAGGGGTACACTCAGATATTTGTGCTTGATTATAGTGATTCTTTCTCTCCTGTGGCTAAAATAGCATTTGTTCGTCTTTTTCTATCCATGGTTGTTGTTCGACACTGGCCTCTTTTTCAGTCGGATATTAAGAATGCTTTTTTCCATGGTGACCATGAAGAGGAAGTTTATATGGAGCACCCACCTGGTTTTGTTGCTCAGGGGGAACCTAGTCTGGTGTGTCGATTGTGTCGATCACTTTATGGTCTCAAACAATCTCCTCGAGCCTGGTTTGGAAAGTTCAGCACAGTAATTCAGAAGTTTGGCATGATTCATAGTGAAGCAGATCACTTTCTATTTTATCGACATTCTGCTACAAATCTATGTAGTTATTTGGTGGTTTACGTTGATGATATCGTTATTACCAGCAATGATCAAGATGGTATCATTAGTTTAAAGTAACACCTCTTTCAGCATTTCCAGACTAAAGACCACAGTAGACTGAAGTATTTTTTAGGTATTGAAGTTGCTTAATCCAGATCAGGTATTCTTATTTCGCAACGCAAGTATGCCTTAAACATTCTGGAGGAGACAGGAATGATGGGATGTAAATCCTATTGACACTCCTATGGATCGGAATACTACTCCTGCCAGGACAGGGGGAGCCACTCAATGATCCTAGAAGATATAGGCGTCTAGTTGGTAAGTTGAATTATCTCACAGTGACCAAACCTGACATTTCCCATCCTGTGAGTGTTGTAAGTCAATTTATGGATTCTCCCTGTGATAGTCATTGGGATGCAGTTGTCCGCATTGTGCGATATATTAAGTCAGCTCCAGGTAAAGGACTACTTTTGGGGGATCGAGGTCATGAGCAGATCGTTGGATACACAGACGCTAATTGGACAGGATCACCTTGTGATAGATGTTCTACATTCGGATATTGTGATATTGTGTTTTAGTATGAGGTAATTTGGTGTCCTGGCAGAGTAAGAAACAGAGTGTGATTGCTCGATCTAGTGCAGAAGCAGAATATTGAGCAATGGCGGTAGCCACTTGTGAGCTAGTTTGGATTAAACAGTTGTTGAGAGAGTTAAAATTTGGAGAAATCAGTGAAATGGAACTTGTGTGTGATAACCAAGCGGCTCTTCATATGGCATCAAATTCGGTGTTTCATGAGAGGAATAAGCACATTGAGCTTGATTGTCACTTTGTGAGAGAAAAGATGCTTTCCAGAGATATTGTTACAAAATTTGTGAAATCGAGTGGTCAGCTTGCAAATATTTTCACCAAGTCCTTCACTGGTCCTCGTATTAATTACATTTGTAACAAGCTCGGTACATATGACTTGTATGCGCCAGCTTGAGGGGGAGTGTTAGAATATGAGTAGGAATAGAAATAATATATAGAATCCTACTTGGAAAAGGATTGTAATATCAGTGTCCTAGTAGGAAAAGGAGTCTAATATAGTATCTATAAATAGGATTTCAATGTAATAATTTAGATACACAACAATTCAATAATATTCTTCTCTTATATTTCTCACATTATTAATTTAGGTCAAAATATGATCCTTCTTCATCCCTTAAGCTTGCCTTTAAGAAGATTAAGTTTGGAAGCTAGCACAAAATCTGTCCCTCTCACATTGAAAGATTTCCACCAGTCTTGTACTTTACCTCTTAACCCCTCCACATTGAGCTACTAATTTTCAAACTTAAAATGTCTTCTTGAAATTCAAATGTCTACAAGTTTGCATAATGGGATTGCGATCAGATCCCATTTTTTGAAGTAGACTTTGGTTAATCTGCAGAAACCTTTCATGCCATAGTGATGAAAAAAGGAATTTGTCAATCCTAGAAGCACACATGTGATTCACACTCCTCCTTCATGTAAAGGATTCCCCACATAAAGAAGGAATAATTAACTCCAGATCGTTGGTGCAATCCGAGAATTTAGCCATGGCTCCAGTAATGCTATTGAAGCCAATTCTCTCCGATGGAAATCTGGCAACATTAAAGTTTCCACAAACCACTCAAGGACCCTCACATACCCCTCCCCCATAGTCGTTATTTTCCACCATAATTCCCTTTTCTTCATTCTCCCACAATCCTTAAATACAATTTATGTTGCTCAGACTCTCCAAAAATGTCGCCACCCATATCGGATCCTTCAAAAATGCACTATTTTGGAAGGATCTGACACGCATCCATTGGCATTTTTGAAGAGCCCGAGCAACATAGTATATAGTAGTGAGATGCCAAGACAAATTTTGGTCGATCCCAAAGAATTTGCAGGAGGTAAGCATTTCTTTTTATCTAAAGCATGTAAGCATTTGATCCCCATTATCCACAGATTTCCCTTTCCAAGTTCTTCCATCCCACAACACAATAATCCTCTCACTGCTTCCTGTAGAATCCAACCATGTTCCCCCTACCCATCTATTTCCTCATAATTGTTGAAAATAATTTTCCACTGTCCCTCTCCCCCTGTTTTTGTCTCCATAAATAAATAAATATCCACTCCCCACTGATGTACTAATGATCTTTCGAGGTTCCTTTTATTCTCGTTGTTCAGCCCCAACCCCCTCACATTCCAAATTTTTACCTTCATTATCTACCAGTTTTTTTGTTGGGTACTACATTATTATTACTTTAAGAGTGAAGTGTCAAAAACACACCTAAACTATCCTCTTTTTTTGTGTTTCATACCTAAACTATTGAGGGTTTGAGAAACACACCTAAACTATCACTCATTAGTTTGAGAAACACACCTCAAAATGAATAAAAATATTTTTAAAATATTTAAAAAATGAAAAAAATTAATGTGTTAGTAAAAAAAAACAAAAATATGTCACGTGGATTGATTTTTAATGGCTAGACACACCTAAAGAGTTTGTAAGCAAATATTTGGTCTGGTCAGTTTTTAGGTGTGTTTCTCAAACTAATAAGTGATAGTTTAGGTGTGTTTCTCAAACTATAAGTTATAGTTTAGGTGTGTTTCTCAAACTAAAAGTGATAGTTTAGGTGTGTTTCTCACGCTTCCATTAGCTTAGGTGTGAAACTCAAAAAAAGAGGATAGTTGTGTTTTTTACTCTTCACTCTTACTTTAAATCAAATATGTACCAGTTTTTGTGTTTCTCCCCCTGCTTCTTGATTCACTTCGTGGCAGTGTTCAGGGATGCGTGATGCGGAAAAAAGCGACAAGGCTCCGCATCACGCATTAAGTGATGCGTGAAGCGATGCGACCGCATCATTGAAGTGAATCGCAATTTAAAAGAAAAAAGACCTAATAGAGCATCCAAACACTAAATTATAAGTGAAAAGACCACAACAACTATATAATCAACAATAAAGACAATATATATAAGCAAAAGTTTAAATGAAACACCAAAACCTCAGGTTTGAGCATTGAAACACAATAGCAAAAAAAACAGTTCAACAAAATAGCAAAACAAACCAGAAAAAAGAAGTATCAAATCTAAATTATAATGTTTCAATCTAAATCTCTTCTAGTTCATCAAGTTAAAAAAACAGAGAAAAAGAAAGAGAAAAAAGGGAAAACAGAGAAAAAAGAAAGAGAAAAAAGAGGGAAAAAAACAGAGCTGCAATAAAGAAGAAGGAAGAAGAGCAGAACTTTGAAAAAAAAAAAAAAGAACAAGAAAAGAAACAGTGAACAGAGAAGGAAAGAAGAAGAAAGAAGGAAGAAAGATTACCTTAAAACAGTGAAGTAGCAGCAACAATGGAGAGGAAGAGAAGAAGTCGCAATAGCTAAACATACAAAATCGCACAAGTGAAGAAAAAGAAAACAAGTCGCGACTCTTTTCTTTCCTTAAGTTGACCCGATTCTTTTTTTTTAAAATTTAAAAATGGCCCAACAAATAAAATCAACACGATGCGAGCGCATCAATACGCATCACGCATCGAATCGCATCACATCACGCATCAGAGGCTTTCTGCAGATTGCCTCGCCTCCAGAACACGAAGCGCCAAAGTCACGCATCGCATCGCATCGGCGCATTATGCGTTGATGCGCCCGCATCCAAGAACACTGCTTCGTGGTTCTCCCTCCTTAACTTTCATGACAAATTCATGATTTCTGAACTCTTTTGAGACCAATTGCTTATCAATCAATGTCTCTGTCACCAAAGTTATTTCCTTTTTCAACCCCTTGTTTTGATATACTTTCATAAGTAAGGCGAAAGCTTATTTTTCACAGCCTTTGAACACAGCCCCAAATTCTTAGCTCATCCTAATTATATTATTATGCACACAAAGTCGTATGATCTTTAATAACTTGATCGCTTATTGGAATAAACTCCTCAGATGCTAGCAAGACAGATTGTAGGGGAATTGGGTCACCATATACTGTCAATTGATCTTCTGTTCGATCCTCGACTTCTTTAGTTTCTTTCTCCTCCATCGAAAGCTCATGAGTTGATTCTTGCATCTTTGTCTCATTATCTGAATTTTGATACGCTCCTCCCAGTTGCACCTTGTTTTTATCGACTTTGTTGTTCTCCCTTGCCAAACAACTTTCGACTTCTTTCGCTGAATAAACCTTGGTTGAGGCCTTAAAAATCACATCCAAGTTTATTTTTGTAACAAAAGGTTCAGCTGTTAATTTTTTGATGGGCTTTATTTGTTACAACAACATATCCAGTAAAATTCCACAAGTAAGGTCTAGGGAGGGTAAAGTGTATGCAGACCTTACCACTACCTCGGAGAGGTAGAGAGGCTGTTTCCAAAAGACCCTCAGCTCAAGTGTAGCAAATTCAGGTACAAAGAGGAGGAAAACAGTGAAGAAAATATAGCAACTAACAAGGGAACAGTGTAAAATCTACCAGAAAAATAATAATCAACCACAAAATAGTGCAATAATTGAAACACAATAAACAACAGCAATGATAAATATCATAAACAGGGATCAGCTCCATCTCAACATCTACGGCTACACCCTTAGCTACCATAGTATAAGCTAGTGCACCACCACACTCCTACCCAACTAACCTTCTACTCTAATATGCTTCCTCCACATCCTCCTATCTAAGGTCATGTCCTTGATAACCTGAATAAGGGCTTTATTTGTTCCTTATCTAAAAAGCCCATTTTTCGATCTTTTTCAATTAAATGGCCCAACTTACCATAACATTCTTTTACTATAACGGGCCCATCATCTGCTAGGGCTAACTCATTCAAAAGAATAACCTCAATCACGTGCCTTTCATCAGCACCCTTAGCGCCAATATACGTACTTTCACCGACCTGCAAATTTTTCATGCACTGTCCCTTTCCTCCCATTTTTGCAAACATAGACACAATCCCTCCTCCTCGAAACTCCACATATGTTGTAACACCCCGTAACTTGAACTATTTATAGAACTTGTAATCATCGATGAATAAATGTGAATCGGGAGAGTAAGTTGCAAGTGGATTAAGCATACCCCCGGTTATAGATTTTTTTTTTAAAAGGATGAAAAAAAATGGAACTTAAGAGCTGCGAGTAATATTTTAATTCGATGGTCCGACGTTTGTTGCCTTCCTTCGCAAAACGCAGTACCTAACATTTTAATTGTGGGGACAACTCCAATTACTTATGGAGGCAGTGTATTATTATGCCCATATGGGACATGTGGGCCAAGTCCATTGGGACTAGAAAGGAGGTGGCTATTAAGGATACTTACACCTCTTTTAAGATAAGTCTCAAAATTATTTTTGGGTTCTTCTTTTGGAAAACAACCAGCAACCGTGAGCAGCCACCATTTTTGCTGCTAACTGGGGTATTTGAGAAGAGAAACAAAACAAAAAAAAAAAATCAATCAAAGAGTTGGGTGGCTCAAGAACTGAAAGATCTGTGTTCAACCACAAAAGTGCAAACCATTAGCTCTATTTCGAGAAAGCTCAAGAACTCTTAAATGAGGATTTTTAAGGATGCTCTTCAAAGGTTAGTTTGTGACTTAATCCTTATGTATTGTTTACAAATGAGTATATAAAAACTGATTTTGTATTGGAATCATGGATTAATTTAGGTATAACTTGAACCCTAGAAGTGGGTCTTATGACAAAGACTATGAATATTGATTGGAGTTAACGAATGATTAATTTGGGTAATTGTCACAATGATTCTAAGAAGTTGAAAGTACTATTTATGGGTAATAACTGGAGTTTGAAATTGATGTAAGGTTTC
Source organism: Capsicum rhomboideum (assembly GCA_031232105.1). Classification (NCBI taxonomy): domain Eukaryota; kingdom Viridiplantae; phylum Streptophyta; class Magnoliopsida; order Solanales; family Solanaceae; genus Capsicum; species Capsicum rhomboideum. The sequence continues at coordinate 127,162,345 of CP124714.1, forward strand.
GTATCCCTCTCTATCTATGTGCTCGTAGGAGCGTTCTATACATTTATTAGTAAAGAACTCACGGAACGGCATCCAAAGCCGAGAGTTCAAAGTTGTATATTTTTTGGTTGGGTGTTCAAGGGTTGTACATTGTGAAATTGCACAAAGTGAGTAACCTGGAACTCGTGAGAGGTTTATGGGTTCAGTTGGGAGGTGAGAAAGAAGGGATGGTAATAACCGCTCGTTTATAGTATTTGCCGAGCTTGATTGCTTGTGAATTTTTATTATGCTGCCGGTTAAGCCATTATTCTTGGTTAGCTACTTATTTGTCCCTCATATTGTTATCCAATATAGATCTCTACAGTAGAATGAGAGATGAAATTGGCACACCATAGAAATGAAGCAAAACTCGAGGTACGTAAAGCTAAAACCTCATTCGTCGTAAAGGCACGACCTATAGTCACTTGTTTTTCCTATAGGAGTCAACATAGTTTACTTGATATATGTGAATAGAACTTTCATTTTCCATATATGTAACCCATGACTACATGTCCCATATGGCCACAATATCTACATGCCTGTTCCATTTGAAATTACTTGTCTTTACACTTCGTGCGTCTATTTGTTTAAGTCACAATAATCCTATTACTCTTGTCGAGTCAAGTAACTATAGATTTATACATGGTTGTGCCTGTATTCATTAGAAATCCTTAGAAGTCACATGGTATATCTATCACATGCTATATGTTAGAATAAATGGCCATAATATAGTCGCACTAGTATATTTGATCACATAGCGTCATATTATAAGATGATATAAGAACTAGCAGTTAAATAGCTAGATACCATTAAAGAAATTAGTTATATATAGAAGGTACTACTTGAATGGCTAAATAATCTTTATCATAGTTTACTTGTCATAGGCCTTTAAGGCACTATATGATAAAAACTACCATTAACGACGGGAGGGTATTCATAGGTTTTGCTTGACACATTTGCGCGACGTGATTCTATGCACAGGATTGAGACCAAACAACTATAGTGAGCCCGACTATTAGGGCGTACCGCCCTTGTGGCATCATTTGCATTTGGAGTCAGCTGGAACGTTATGCATTGGTTCCCCTGACCCGAGCCAATATATGGCACATATGGCCTGCGGGCAAACCCTTATAGTGAGCCCATGGGGGGCGTACCTTGTATCAGACTGCGATTACAATTATACGTGTAAAATCATAGCAATGAGTATTTGGACAGCATATGCCATACATTTGACACAAACCGCCTTCGGTAGGCCATCTTATGATCATTTGTATTTGATATAGGCATAGAATATAACCTAGGCAAATTTCTAGGTGTTATAACGAAGAACAGCTTGTAGAACACATGTAACCTAATAAGTGTTAAGCTAATAAGGATATTCATAAAGTATAATTCAGACAAGAGTTTCTGATAATCATTGTCCACAGTTGCTCATATTTGATACTTAGAGGTATGATATGCTAATAAGACTAGAATATAGGTCATCATTTCATATTGTGTATTTGTCACTTGAATGCTCATAAGTTTTCATCTTGAAATCTGATTCAGATGAGCATTCGTACCTGTTTACCTGTTATTCTGTCTGCCTTACGTACTAGTACATGTTTTATATGTACTGATGTCCCTATTTTCGAGGGTGCTTTATCTTTACAAATACAGGATCAATTATACAATTAGCAGACTTCCATATTAGGCATTCGTTCCATATTCAGCAAAGCAGTTGGTGAGCTCCTGTCTCATTTGAAGCTAACAGACGTCAGTACCCTTGAGTCGTACTCATACTTATGATTTGGGTATGTCGAGGCCTTGTCTCGACCATTTGTCATTGTACAGTTACAGATTATATTAGAGGCTTCGTAGACAATGTAAAGTTATCATATGTAGTTATAGTCCCATTTGTTTATGTATAGCCCTTTCATATTGTCTCAGTGATAGTGGTTCCCTGCTTAATATATGTCAGTTGTATCACACGTGCTCATAGGGTTATTGTCCGCTCCATCTAGGCTTGGGCGTGACATATGTTCTCTCTCCAACCGTACTACGCTGACCCTTTTCTATTTTTCGATATCTCATAGAGCTTCAACCCATATGGATAGCGAGAAAATGAGATTCCCGTCGCAAATGTCAATCATTGCTGAAATTTTTTTCAAGTGGACCTTAACTCGAACACAAGCCCATCTCTAATGATTTTTCAGTTCAATTTCTTCTTTCATTTCCAACCAACCACCGCATCTTTCACCGACCTTTTTTTTTTGAGACTGGTAAATATTGTATTCCTCAGCATTAAGGGTATGCTGGCCACCTCCAAAAAGTGTCCATTACAGGCTTCCTATCAACTCTAAAATCTGATCTACATCTACTATACAAAGTTGTTTACACCAGTAAAGTAAAGATACTAAACAATTCCATTTAACCTTGTGTATGGAATTGGATCTATCTTCAAAACATCTGTCATTTCTTTCCAACCAAACTGACCACCATATGCATGATGGTATTAGCTTCCACCACCTCTTTTGGCTCTTACTGCCTCCTCTTCTAATCCAGCAAGTCAGCAGATCTGAAGTGTGTTCTGGCATTGTTCAGTTTAGGCTTGTGATGTTGAGAAACAAATTCCAGATTTGAGCAGTGAACTTGCAATGCAAAACCAAAGATGAAGTGGAAGCCTATTATTCGAATCCAAAACCAGTCAAACCTATTATGATTTGAAAAGGCCCCAGTTGTTGGTGTCCCCATTACAATTTTAGTTGCCTCTTTGCCTCCACCATTCTCCCGTCAGTACGTGTTCTGCAACCGCCCTAGATGGAATTCAAACAAAAATTAAAATTCATTCTATGACACCTTAGCTTAGGATAAGAGTCCCACCTCGGTAAAACATAGAAGAGATGTTGGGTATATAAGTAAGCAAGCTTACACCGTAGAGACGCATTTTAAAGTCATGCAGGCTTAGGCCCAAAGTAGACAATATCACTAGAGGGTTGGGCCGTAATAGATTGTACCAGAGTCACTTTTGTATCAGCCTTATGGATGGTGGATCAGAGTTCAACTGATTTAAGGTAAATCCCGGAAAGGTGGAGCAAACCTCAGGCTTAGTCTAGGCAAATCCCATGTAGTGAGGCAAACCTCAACGAGGACCTTAAGTCCATAAGAGGAAGTGTATGTGACACTCTAGCCTAGGATAAGAGCCCCACATCGACAAAACATAGGAGAGATACTAGGTATATAAGTAAGTAGGCCTTAAACCCTAGTGATGTGTTTTAAAACAACTCAGGCCTAGGCCTAAAGTGGACAATATCACTACTGGACTGGGTCATAACACATTCATATCATACACTTGTACCCTCTATGAGTCATTCCAGGATTGATGAGCCATCTTCTTACATCATTTCTAGTTGGAGGATCCTCTTCACCCAAAAATTTTCCAACTAAACAGCTGCCCAAGATATCCTAGTCATCGAATTACAAAGAAATTTTAGAGATACCCCCTCATCCCTTATCAATGGCTCCCTATGTGTCCATTTGCTTTTGTGTTATGCTCCTTTATAGTTCCCCCTTCCTTGTGACGAGGTGATGTTTGTAACCCCTGAAACTTTAGCTCTTTGTACCGGAAGGTCACTACTAATGAAACCTTCTATTTTTGTCACCAAATATATCCATCCCTCATTAAATGTGTTTTCAAGTAGAATAGTTACTACTCTTTCTTGGCCCTTGGCAAATATGATAGAAATAAATCTCCTATACTGATTAAATTTCTAAGACAAAAGGTTTATCGAGAAATTCCTACACCGCCAAAACATTAAAGACTTTCCTCTATTTTCAGACACCTCCTTGAGCCTCTTGCAGATCCATAGTAGAGCTCATTTTCTTTATACCCAATCATTCCAAATCTATGCTTTAGACATAGAAACAATAATATCATTTGTTCGCCCCTTAGGTGAACGTAGATCCTATTATCCATGAAAAGAAAAGGGATATGGCTAAAGAAAACAATTTGATAGGAACTACAATGGAGAAAGCCCACCAGAGATAGGGTTACTAAGGCCCATAGGGGACCTTAGAAACCTCAAGAAATGTGCTTAGGAGCATTTTTCAGAAGAGAGGTAGGGTTACTAAGGCCCATAGGGGACCTAAATCTAGATTATTGCAATCTTAAATGTATTTCTTAGAATTTTTAATTATGATGAGGTGCTCCTTACCATTTGTGGGATAATCTAGTTAAAGCTTTTTCACCTAATATCATCAAGAGGAAACAGTTAAGAAGAATGCTCTTTCTTAGCAACAACATAAAATGCCATCTTCTTCATTCATGATAACCCCACTTCGGTTATTCAAACAAATCTCACACCATTGGCAATTTCCTAGGTTGTTTTATTCTCCAAGCTCAAACCACATAAAAAGAGGCAGTCATTTTCTTCATTTCTAGGTTCTAAACAACCAGAGCACACATATTTGTGCCTACAGCAATAGCAAAAGCCTATGAAGTGAACTATGCAGCTATGGTATGTTTGAATGCCTCTAGACCACATTTTCATGCTTTCTTACTCTATGATAAAGAAATGAATCTTGAACTTAGATCAATTCAAAACCTATGAGTTGAGGATTGCCCAAAACAATATAAGAAGATCAATTCATAGCCCACAACTGATTTAGGATAACTTAACACACTTCTCCCCTCCACCCTATGCCCAGACCTGCCAACTGGAGCGTGGACAACATATTATGGGGGCCCAACATTAGGTAAACCAAGAACTAGGATAAGTTTGACTTTGATACCAATATAAGAAATGGACCTTGAGCGCAAGTCAAACCCTATAGCTAGCTCACGAGGTGAGAATTGCCTAAAACCATATAAATAGGCCAATTCCACATCCCACAACCATTGTGGGATAACATAACACTCTTGTTATCATTTTATCAATCTTCTAATCCATGCAGGACTTGTTTTCACAGTCATGAACCAATTAAATATAATGTGTTCCTTATAGCATTTTCTTCATCCAGATCTTAACAACTGAATAATAGTTGTTCAAGTTAATAATAACATGTTGATCGAAAATTGAAGGAAATCAAGTTCTTGTAATTAAACATCGGATTTATGATATCATCACACGCCATATTTGCTTTAGACAAAAAGTAATTGTATAGAGACTCTTTGAGATAAGTGGGACTTCAATGTTCCATTAAGATTTTGATGTGAATCAAAAAAAAAAATTGCACTCCCTATATGTTTATCATTACGGATACCTAGTTTTATAGGTCATCCAGCAGAAACACGATGCCTTTACAAGAACGTTGAAATTCCAATCAAGGGCATAAATGTTCACAATCAAACTTTGCTCACAATTGTGCAAACCCTTAATATAAGTATATAACATTAGTAGAAAGGACAAGTGGTTGAGCAGCACAACATATTAAAAGATGAATTTCCAAAAATCTTCCAGTTAGCTTGTGTCCAGATTCAACCATTCCAAGAATAGAGAAGGCAACACATGGATCTATACTTAAGACTGAATATTCCTGACTGGGAGATGAATGATTTACTAGAGCTGGTAACAAAACTGGGCAGTTGCACGGTGAACACTACAGAGGATCAACAAACTAAAATGGGGCAATACAAGAGATGGGTCATTTTCAGTCAATGCAGCATCTGCCCACTTCTGTACCAACGTTGAACCTAAAAAAAGATAAAGGCCCAGCAGAAGTTACTTATATTTAGAGACCACGTTATAAGGGTAAAACCTCCACCACTCAGGTCCACCGACTGATTCTACCATGGAGGACAACGATAGACCTCCCACATGGCTTTTAGTAGATAAACAGGAATTAATTCCAACTCCCACAATGAGATGATTAAATCACGGCCTTGAAAACTAATTTGGAGAACAAAACTACCTATGAAAGTTATCTGTTTCAGCTGGACAGTCTTAATAGTGCTTTGACCCAAGACAATCTCAATATGCAGCTTGAAAATAGGTGTTATATGTGTCAAAAGAACAGAAAATTCCAATCATTTGTTTCTAAAATGTTCAATAAAACCAGATTCCAATCATTTGTTATGTCTCAGGTTAAATTCCCAATAGAAACAAACACTAGGTGATTTCTTCCCATCTGTTCTAGCCTTGGTGAATAGATTTACCTGGTACATGTTGCTGGTGGGACGTGGCACGTATCCCGTGGAATTAGTCGAGGTGCGCGCAAGCTGGCCCGGACACCACGATTATCAAAAAAAAAAAAGTTCAATAAAAACAGATTCTGGAGCATATTCCTTTCAATTTTTGAACTAATTCAGGTCATGCCATTCAGTTTAAAAGTTGCCTATGAAATTTTGAGAACATGGAAAGTCCATAAAGCCATCAAGAAAATCTAGATTACCCGCTAGTATTTTTGGTGTGTAACGGAATGGCAAATGTAACCACTCCCTGAAGACTAGATGTTTACTTGATTTGTTTAGCTGGTTCAATCTGACCCCTGTAAATAGCTCTGATTAATTTAACTGGTAACGTTGTTGCTATGTGACCAAGAGGTCACGGGTTCAAACCTTGGAAACAGCTTCTGGCAGACATGCAAGGTAAGGCTGCGTACAATAGACCCTTGTGGTCGGGCTCTTCCTTAGACCCTGCACATAGCGAGAGCTTTAGTGCACCGGGCTGGCCTTTTTTAAAAAAAAATGGATGGAGGCCAGAAGACCTACCATCCTACCTTCCCATGGCTAACATAGCGAGCCTAGGACCAAGAATTGGAGGGGAACATACAAAAAGAAGGGAACATACAAGAATCATTGTGACTATTATTTTATACTAAAATACCATGGAGGTCTGGAGGGGATTTTAACAAGCAATCTACAGATCCCAAAACAAAATACAACTTTATGCTAATGCAGTTTCTCTTGCTGAGGTGGTTTAAGGTAGATAACTCCTAGGCCATGAGACTAAGTGAAAATTCTCACCTTTATAAATCCATCAATGATAGCCAAATAAGGATGTAGCCGCAACAACCCCTCCCTGTGACAATAAGATGTCAAGTTGCATAAGTGATACTCTCTGCAGCTTAGGTCTCTAAAATGAGAGAGAAACAGTTTCTTAAAATATTGACTACCCTTGTATCCAAGCATCTTAGGAACATGCAATTCATGACGCTACATAGTCATTTACAGAAACCATACCAAACAAGAAACATTACTCCCTCCATTTGTGCCTTACTGTTGTTTTAAGTCTCCTCCTTAGTCTGTTTAAAAAAGAATGGCACATTTCTATGTTTAGTGAGTTTTTAATTCCAATATTCCTATTTTACCCTTAATGACACTTTCTTATAGGAATGACATGACATGATATTTTTGGTATGTTATATCCTAGTTTAAAACCACAAAATTCAAGTCAAATTACATTTTTAAACTTTGTGCCTAGTCAAACTAAAACACAGAAATTAAAACAAAGGGAATATTAAAAGGTTTATTAGAATCTCATAGATATTATAGAATATCCTAGGATCTTGTAAATATAGTGTAGCTTGATTTACTCCTATAATTATGTATTTTGATCCTCTTTCCTTTCTTAGAATATGCTTACTTACCTATTTAAACCCTAATTTCCCAAACAACCAAGATCTCCCTTGCTACCTTTTTTGGATTAAAGATTGGTCCACCCCACCCATTTGTTACTCCCCACACTTCAAACTTTTGCATCTATTACTTGGTCCTTAATGTTTTTTTGGACAGCACGGAGCAAAATCTTCCTTTCACGACCTACCTTAGTCACCATTCTTTTGTCAAGTTCTTTAGCCCTCACATCTAATGATATTATTCTAGTCATGGTTAAAGTAACGGCACTTTCTCCTGCCTCACTAGCTCCCTCCTGCCGCTTTTATTAATAAAAAAACAAATAAGAAAATTAAAGCTAAAGTAACCACAGAAAGAGACCTTCCTCTCAATAACACAAAGGTGTCTGCGACTTTTAGTAAATTAGCACATGCATTGAGTGTTCAAGCTAGAACCTGCCACACTAACATGGTGCTGATGGACAAATCAGCTATTCCAACAAGAAATACTAAAATCATTCACACAAAAAAGGCATTCACACAATGAACATTTGGAAATTATTGGGTGTCCTAGATCTTCACATTGCCCTTATTCAGAAAGAAAACAAACCAAAGATACTCAGCAACCTCTAGAATTACCTCGTAACAGTCAGAACACCTCATGGCGAACAAGAATATATTAATACCCAAAAATAGATATAGTACCCAGAAAAGCGAAACAATTAAGCTTTAACAAAATTTCACAAAAACGAATCAACGGACACGAACCACAAGTCCACCACATGGAAAGAACAGGAACAGATCTGGAAGCAAACACATACAGCAAACAACAAATATATAAAAAGAAACATGAAAAAATAGAGGAATCTGAAGAAAGTACCTGCGTGAATAATAGTGGAAGAAAAGAGAATGAGAAAAATTTAGGGTTATCGAAGGGACGGGAGAGGGGGTGGGGGTTAAAGGGTTTTGTTTGTTTGGAGAGTAATGAAAAATCCTGTGGATTAAAGGAAACTTCGCTCCTGCTAACGTTAGTTGTTGTACGAAATTTCTGTGGAGTATTTGTTTAACGCAGGCCAATTAGAGGCGAAAAGGGATGATCCTCACGCCTAGTTTAGGAGCGTGGTACAGGTAAATCTTTTAGAAAAGCGCAGTGGTTGATGCTCCGCCTGCTAAAGTGCATGGTCTAGTTGGCTGTTTTACAATTTGCTAGTGTCTGTAACGCGTCACACTCGAGCGTGAAGATAAGGTTAACGTGAATTTGTAACATATTTTCTGTTGGCGTATTCACTTTTATCAGCTTCATGCATGTGCTTTTCATACCTACTAATAAGGCGAAATATATAAGCAGCCTCGTGAACTTGTTGATTTTTTTCGTATTGGCACCTTAATTAGGTCGTGTTCCTATTGAACACTTAATGTATATTCAAAGTGATTTATTAGACACATATTGCTGACATGGCATAGCGAATGTAGCTCACTTATTCAAGGAGCGTGAGAGAGGTATTTCTCTTAAATATTTCTCTCTCTTTCCTTAATTTTCTAGAACTGCTCCGTCATTTCTCCCAACACTATCACAACCATCTCTCTTTCACCTCTTGAAGAGGTCCCTCTTTCCCTGCTATCCCCAAAAGAAAAAAAGAAAAAAAAAAAGAACCACAAGTAGTATAACTAAAGCAACATCAATACTGATGGGTGAATTTAAAAAAAAAAAAAAAAAAACTGAAGCACATGATCAAGCATATCCATGAGCAAAGTTGCTTAAAATAATTAATCACCGAGTTTTACCTATTTGATTTCTTGGTAAGTTCAAGTTTTGACCATATTTGTTAATGATAATAAATAGAGAAAGAGGAAGAAAAGATGTTGTTAATGGTGGAACTTAGGGAAAAGTTGGCCTCTTGAAGAGGGCAAGAAGAAAACAAAGCAGGAGGGTGTAAAGATATTCTGAAAAAAATAAACATAAATAAAGGAAAGTATTCAAACGAGTTATTAAAATGTAAAAGAATTTTAACACCAATGATCAAATTAATTTCATCAGAAATTAACCTAAAAAATAATTATTTGATGAAGGATTGAATTATTTGGGAGGAAGGGGTAGGTTTGGGGTAGGGGGAGGAGGAGAGATTATGAAATATATACGTAATAAAATTCAAAAAATCAAATAGAGGGAGAAAAGTTCATGGTAGCATTAATGGTGGGATTTGGGTTGGCAGTGTGGAGGGGCCAAGAAGAAGAGGAAGTGGGTGGGGTAGGGTTAGGCGGGGGGAGGGGGTTGGAGTCTAATAAAAAAAACTTTAAGTATTTTTCTTAGTTTGCCACATGTCGCATCATGACGTGTCATTTTTCTTATTTGTAACATTGCCACATCAACAACGTTTCTACCTCACGCACAAAATTTTTGGGGTTGCTCTAAAAATTGTGTTAAATTGACACACTTTATAAAAGATTCAAGGGTTCACTAGGAATATGACCTAATTGAGGTGCCAACACGGAAAAAATCAACAAGTTCAGGGGGCTGCATATGTATTCCGCCTACTGATAAAGTATATTTTCCAATTGTACATTTATACACGTTGAAAAGTTTTTACTCTCTCTCCATTTCATTTTATTTGTCTCTTTACTAAAAATAGATAATTTAATTTATTTATTAAATTTATAAAATTAAGAAAATTTTATTATTTTCTTCTAATACTAGTCTTATCATAAAATAATTACATAAAGTATAAGTAGTCAAATTTTAAATTTCACAAGTATTACTAATAAGGTTAGGGTTAAATAAGGTTATATAAACTCCTAATAAATCTTTCTTAAAAAGTGTCAAGTCAACGTGGTAAAATGAAACGGAAGGAGTATTTCACATTGTTAATTAGGGATATGAAACTTAATTGGATGAGTTGTAATCTCATGATTAGGGGTGTCATCAAGTTTTTGTGTTTTTTTTCACAAAATGTTCTCTTTTCTCTCATCTCCAAGGGTCCCATCGTGACCTAATCCATCGTCATGTCGCCCTCTTTGTCTGTTACCACTATATTGGTTATGGTGGTAACGATCCATGATGAGTCGGCAAATTGCGACTCATTTAGCCTAAAAATGGTAAGAAATCATTTCCTCAATGCTAATTTGAATGCGTTTTCATGTTAATTTGGCTTAATTTCAGGGTTAAGGTCAAGAAGGGGTTGAAGTAGCAAAAAAAAAGAAAGATTGGAGCTAAAAATGTATAAAAGCATCCTAGAGGACAATTGGCGCATCGCCAATATAGCCTGCGCATCGCCAAAAGGTGCAGTCCATCACCTAACATGACAGTTCAGGTCAGGTCCAAAGTGAACAAAACTGCGATGGAGGATACAATTCGGTGCATCGTCGAACTGATCAACGAGGCCAATACCCATCGCCAAAAGTGACAGGTGCCAACCATTGGAGCTCAAATTCAAAGTCGAATCGGCTTCAGCACATCGTTGATCCCCTTGGCGATAGAAAATTGCTTAGCCGACTTGGCCGTGGTGGCCTTTCTATAATTCTGTGGCCCATTTTTGCTGAAGCTATTTAAGCCTTTTTAGTCAATTGAAACCCTATCTTTTGTCATTATTTTGAAGCTAAAGCTTGTAATTGAACCCTAGTTGGGATTTTTAGTTGCTTACTACTAAATTTTTGCTTGTGAATTTGGATTTTTCTTGTGAAACATTTGGATTCCATGGCAGCTTTGAATGAGAATATAGGTACATTTCATTTTTCTCTTGTTATGAGTAGCTAATTTTCCAAGCTTGGGTTTATGCATTACTGAGTGTGGTTTATTGTGTGGGTAGTGATTATTTACCTTTATATTCGATTGAATGTTGTGATTTTAGCTAAATATCGATGTTTCAACTTAAAGAATTGAGGTTGCAACTCCATTCATGCTTAGATCCCTTGTCTTACTTGAAAGAGAAGATAAGGATAGAGAGATTTAGTTGACAAAGACTTGAGAAGTTCTTATTTAATAGCCAGTGCTAGAAATAGACTAACTAATTTGAGGCTATTGGTTGCTTGGTATTGTGTACGTATGGGTGTTTGAAAGAAACCCTTATGAAATTTGGTGCTAGATTGAAAGATTACCTCCAATACCAAAGACCAAACCTAGTCATAACTATCAATTGAATTTTAGGTGCACTTTCACTTAGCCACACTTATAATCACTCTTAAGAAGGCATAACCCCCAAGTACTTCTCCTTATTGATTACATCATTTAGCGTTCGTTTTGGCAAACAAATATTGAAGTTGATAATTTGAATATGAAATCTTGTTACATTAAACCCCCTCATTTTTACTTTTCTGTGTTATTTTAAGCATTACATGCCAACTCATAGTCACTTATGATACTTGATAGTGAAGCTATTGCTCTCATTCCCTGTGGATTCGACCCCGACTTCTAAGTTGGGTAAAAGTATTGCTAAACACCGCATACATTCATTTTTACGGTGTATTTGAGCGTTATCAAAAATGGCATCGTTGACTGGGAATGAAACATGGTGTTCATTTATTGTAGTGTTATAAGTTGCTTTTGTTAGCCGTAGTGTAAAATTTTTTATTTTTTTTTATTTTGTTCAGAGGATAATCTGAGTCTTAACAACGCAATGAGTCTACATGATAGCGAAGCCGCTTCCTTTGATGGACATGTTAGTGATGAGGACCACTTAGGGGATACCAGAAGAGCAAATGCAATTCGTATTCCACCCGCGAAAGGTAATGGAGTATTTCACGTCACTAGTGAGATGCTCCATTTACTCTAAATGAAGGGCCTATTTGGTGGTCAAGCTCATGAGGATGCAAACCTTCACTTGAAAAACTTTATAGATATTTGCCTCCCATTTGACATTGCTCACATATCACGAGAGTCCATCTGGTTGAGGCTCTTCCTATTTTCATTGACGGATGATGTGGTATTGTGGTTACGGGAATTGCCTGAGGGCTCTATAGCATCTTGGTTGAGTTGATAGAAGCTTTTCTAGACAGATTCCTCCCACTATCCCGCATGCTCTAATTGAGGGAATAGATCACAAACTTCCGGCAATTGAGTAGTGAGCCATTGCATGAAGCGTGGTTGAGATTCAAAAAAGAAGTTGTTATAATGTCCAAACCCATGAGGTGTCAGATAAGATGCTTCTACAAATCTTTTATAGATCATTGGATCAATTGAACAAGACGGTAGCGGATAATGCGATTGGAGGATCCTTGATAAACCAATCTTTTGGAGTTGCTTCGGGATTATTGGATCAAGTAACAAAGCAAAGTACAATATAGCACACATGAGATACCGACGTGGCCGTGGGGGCTCCCTCCGTATCTTATATGAGCCAAGAGCAAAGGGAGAAGGATGAGAAAAGAGATGAAAATTGTCACGACCCAATTTCTGAGTCATGATGGCACCTACTATGTCCCACCAGTAGATAAGCCAAGCCTTAGCCCGGAACGACAAGTAATGGGCGCAATGGCGGAAGAATAAAAAGAACACAAATCTTACCCATAACTATAAGTATGAAAATATAAGACTAAATAAAAGAGGGAGAAGAACAAAAGGAATCCCACGACCTGGTAAGGCCGGTACAAGAGCCACTAGCAAAAGAACAAGAGTACTAATAGTATCAATACACATGTGGTCTCTAAATGAAAGACTGTCCAAAAATAGGAGAAGTAGAGGGGATCAGCTCCGGCTCTGAAAGTTCACCCTATCTCCGAGACCTGTAGATAGCTGACTAGAATATCAACGACGGCGGTTAGTACTCGAATCTACACCAGAAAAGAGGCAGAAGTGTAGTATGAGTACCAAAACAACGAGTCATCGGCCGACTGAGCAAAATCATAATAAAAGTATAATAAAATGTGAGGATGTAAAATAAGTCAAGGGAGAGGGGCAAACCTGACGACATGCTCTGAGATAGGTAAAGAAAGAAAGAAACACGCGATGCTGAAATTAAAGTAGATATTACAACCCAACTAGGCCCCCATAAGCCTAGAGGGTACAAACAAGAGAAGACTAATCCAAACGGACCCCCATATGCCCGATGGACGCAATCAAGGAATGTACCATTACCATACTTATGAATCTCTTCCAAACTACAACTCACCGGACTCGAACCGGTACCATAATACTATGAAAAATCCCATAGACATCGAACTTGAACCGGATTTCCCTCCCCATAACTCACCACAAGTGTCGGACTCGAACCGATAATTTAGTGCCATAAATAGATAGAGTATGCCAGACTCAAACCGGTCTTTAAAGGCCATAGATCAATAGAATGTGCCTGACTCGAATCGGTTTTTAAGTACTATAATGTGCCGGATTCGAACCTGTCTTTAAGTACCATAAATCAATAGAATGTTTCGGACTCAAACCGGTCTTTAAATACCATAAATCAATAGAATATACGTACTAGGTATATACTATGTACTCCAAGGCTCAAGATTAAGGATAATGTTGCGAAAGAAGGTCTCCTAAGTCTACAAGAAGCTAAGAGTGATATCCCAACCCCAAAGCATCAATTTACCTAAGGGAAGGGTAAATGGGTCGATTCTACCTCCGAAACGACCTTCAAATCGACCAACTAACCCAACTTTTAGTAACTAAGAAACCAACTATAAATCCCACCCTCAAACTAGCATAATATCATACTAATACCATAATTAAGCTCAATCTATAAGTAGGGTAAGACTAGCCTACCTGGACGCCGAAGAAAGCTCGATAAAGTCTACTAAAGTGGAGCTTTTCCTTTTCGAGAGGCCTTCGTACAATGCCACGCTATCAAAATAACAATCTACTTATCAATACGAGAACAACAATACCCATATTGTATATAAATACGTCGGGTCCAAAATCGAATCGAAAATCTCATATGGGGCCCACTTACGAAATCACAAGTTTGAAACCATCAAAATATCCCTCAAAGCTCAAGGATCATTTACACTCAATAATGGGTGAATTCCGAGCATCACAACACCCAAAATCAATCCACAAAGCTAGCTAGGGTTTTGGGCTTAAACGGAGAATTTACCAAGAAATTAGACTAATCTTACAAAGATTTAGACGGGGAAAATGATGTTAACGAACTCTCCAAGCTCCCTTGAACACCCAAGAATATCCCCTTCTCTCCCACTATCTCTCTAGAACTTTTATGCTCTAACACTTAGAAAATATGAGAGAAAAATAGGTGAAAGGGGATTAAATGCTCTGCAGGTGCCGCTTAAGCGGTCACCGCTAAAGCGGACAAGCCTCCGCTTAAGCGGACAGGTAGGTCCAAGGTTCAACCAGCTTAAGCGGTTGCACCAGCTGAAGCAGCATCAACACTTGGCAATATTTTGCCAAGTTTCCAATGGGTCCTCGGGATTCGTTCGGAACACCGTGAACCCAAACGAACTATGCTACCTTATCAAATTTGAAATTCTGGAATCAATGGCAAAATCAAAATTTTCATCTGGGGTCGTTTCTATGAAATGTGGGTCCCACACTCAAATGACCATTTTCATCACTTTCCACCCAATAGCCCAAAACGAGTCCGAAAGCCTCAAAACCCGGACCAAGGGTCCCCTAGCCTAAAATCAACGTTCCAAAGATGATGAAATTGTTATAATTAGCATATGAGGTCGTTTACCTGAAGTTTTAAGCCCAGTAGCCAAATTTGAAAATCTTCGATTTTAAAATAGGGAATTGACTCTAAAAACCAAACGAACTGGCCGAAAACCAAACTGCCAGCACCAGCGAGTCATATATGACTTGGGGAAGCTATGAGAAATATCTAAATGTCGAAAAAAATATGGAAATGCAGAAAATGACCTGGAGGGTCATTACAATATCCACTACTAAAAGGACTTTCATCCGCAAAAGTAAAGGGTAAAGATGTACCTGAAGGCTCAAACAGGTGGGGATACTAGGTCCACATCTCGCTCTCGATCTCCCAAGTAGCCTCCTCAACTGGACGTCCTCCACTGGACCTTAACCACTGGAATCTCCCTAGAGTGCAACCGCCTAACATCCCTAGCTAAAATAAGGACTGGCTCCTCTACGAACGCCAACTTCTCATCCAACTGAACCGAGTCCCATCGAAGCATGTGAGACTTATTCGAGATGTAATGCTACAATACAAAGACATGGAAAACTGGATGAACAACTGAGAAATCTAGGGGCAAGGCCAATTTATAAGCTACCCCTCCAACTGCCCGAAGTATCTTGAATGGGCTAATATACCTGGGGCTGAGCTTACCCTTCCTCCCGAACCTCATCACGTCCTTCATGGGTGATACTCGGAGGAAAACTCGATCACCAACCCCAAATATCAAGGCACGAAGTCTACGACCAGCATAACTTTTCTGCCTATTTTGAGCTGCCCTCAACCTATCCTGAATCACCCGTATCCTATACAAGGACTCACGAAGCAAGTCAATGCCACGAGGGCTAATCTCTGAAGTCTCAAACCAACCTATCGGAGATCGACAATGCCTACCATATAATGCCTCAAATGGTGCCATCTCAATGCTCGAATCGTAGCTATTATTATTAGGGAACTATGCCAAAGCTAAGTGCCGCTCTTATTGACCTCCAAAGTCCATCACGCACGCACGGAGCATATGCTCAAGAACCTGAATGGTTTGCTCTGACTGACCATCGGTCTGAGGATTGAATGCGGTGCTAAGATCGACCTGAGTACCCAACTCCTCCTGACAGGTCCTCCAGAAACTAGAAGTAAACATTGAGCCTCTATAAAAAATAATGGATACAGGTACTCCATGAAGGCGAACTATCTCCTGGATGTAGATATGGGCTAACCTCTCGGCGCTGAAAGAGATCTGAATCTAGATAAAATGAGTTGATTTGGTCAACTGTTCCATGATGACCCAAATACTGTCAGAACCAAGCAAAGAACGAGGTAAACCAGTCACAAAGTTCATATTAATCAACTCCCACTTCCACTCAGGAATGGGTAGCCTCTGAAGCAATCCACTTGGTCGCTGATGCTCGGCCTTTACCTGCTGGCAACAAAGGTAACGAGCTACAAAGTCCGCAATATCTTTCTTCATGCCATTCCACCAGTAATGCTGCCTCAAATCTCTATACATCTTTGTTGTCCTAGGGTGAATGAAATATGTGGAGCTATGAGCCTCTCGCAGTATCAACTGAGTCAAGTCTCCAACCCTCGAAACACAGATGTGACCATCAAACCTCAGAATCTCCTCTGAATCTAGGGTAGCTCGACTGGACTCACCCCTCGCCACCTGATCACGGATGCCACAAAGTTTACTATCCTATTTATTTACTGTTTTAAAATTTAAACATGTATTACTAAAACTGATCACAACATTCTTTACAAAATGTCTATAAGTATTATGTGATCCGTCCATTTGCATGGATATTTGTGGTTCTTTGAAAGTATTAATAAGACGCTTGGGTAGAATTCTTTGATTTATTATACACTGCGTGCATCCTGAGTCTACTATTCCTAGTGTTTCGATTTCATAATCTTGTATCTTTATTTTTGTTAAAATTTTAATCGCACTTAGTTTCTTATCCTCATTACATACTAAACCGTTAAAATCTTCATTTAATAATTCTGAGTCTTCTTCTTCTACCTTATATTCTTCCATTTTATATTTACCTTTTTCGAGTCTCATTACTCTTTCTTCTAACTCATTTTTTTGGGTAGTTAATTCAATTATTTTATTGTCATGAGTTATGACATATTTAGTTGAGGGGCTTGCAACTTCTCTAATAAAGTCTTTAGGTATTTCTTGATTAATTGATTTTGTTTGTAGTATTTTTATTCCTAATGAGGGTTTCGTCTTCTGAGTCTGATGAATGATTAGGTTCATTATTAGTTATGCTAACTATAGAGTAAATACTTTCATTGTCTGACATGTATTCATCTACATTAATTAAGGTTTCTTGAAAATCTTCTATTAATTGTGAATTTCTGGTTCTTGTATTGTTTTTTTTTGGGCAAGTATTTGCTAAATGTTCGGTGCTTCCACAAGTAAAACATTCTAATGTATTCTTGTAACTTCTGTCATTCTTAAACTTTCTAACATGTCTATTTTTATTTAAATATGGTTTCTTCCCTGCTGATTTTCTTAAATAGTAACCTTTTCTTCTATAGTTATTCTTTGGATATGATTTTCTGTAGTTCTTTGGTGTTCGTCTTTTCTGATATTCTTCATCATAATTCTGAGTAGTATATATACTTTTACAAAAACTAGTTTTCCCTTTCTTTAATTGTTTTTGGATCTGTATATTAGTACATTTTTCTTGTAATATTTCTATTATGTGTTGTATCCTATATCCTATTGACCATCTAGCATGGGGATTTTGTATTACTCCTTCTCTTTCACTCCATCGTCTTTCTATTTCTCTTCCTAATGCTCCTGGTAATTTATTAAATAATTTATTTCCTAAAGTTTGGTCAAAAACATTTCTACTTCTGGTACAATAATAAAAATAATCATTTAAGAAAAACTTAATATGATGCCAGTTACTAATACTTAATTGTTCTAGCTGTATTAAAGATTTTCTTTGTAGAACTAATAGTCCACTATTAGGGTCTTCTCCTGTTATTAAACTATGTACTTTATTTGTGAAATTATAAGGATTATCTCCCATATTGACTAATTCTTGAAACTCTTTAGGGAAATCTGTTTTAAAAGCTTCCCATAAACCTTTGGCAGATTCTCCTAAAAATGTCTCCATATATCTATACATGGTTTCTGCATTTGTTTCTTGATAAGTCTTTATATAGTCTGCTACGACTATGCCTTTCCATAAGTCTGTCACTGTATTTCATGATTGAGGATCTTGTGCTGCTATATTTAGTATTTTTCCTTTACTACCACCTTCTTGGAGTTGAATAGGTTCTTCTATAGGCATTCTTTTTCCTACGGGTCTTATTCTTTCAGTTTCTATTTCTGGGTTTATTCTATATACTCTGTGTCTAGGTACATTTCCAGTATTTTTTTGTACAGTATATCCTGATGTTGTTTTTTGAAATGGACTTGAACTAGATGTAGCCGATTCCATTAATTCTTTAATACTCTAATTTGTATCGTCTTCTTCAGTTAGACTCTTGTGATATATGCTACTGTCTTTATCATTTTGCTCTAATTGATGTATTAAATTGTCTATACGTGACTTGCAGTATTTAAAATGATCTTCTACCTGAGAAATGTGTAGGCTTCCTAATTTACAACCTTTACATTTAAAGGTTTTATTATTAATCTGTTGATATAATTCTTTAGCATTTAGAATTGCTAAATCTACCGCAAATTCTTCTGGTAGGCTTTCTATAATGTTCATCATTTCTATTTTTTCTTCTATTTCTTCATCTTTTTGGGTTTCTGAATTGTAGACTAAAAATCTAATAGAAGTCTCACCTTTCCTATTAGTATACATTAAATGATCTGTTGGTTTAAGAATTTCTTGTGTCTTGGGTTGTTCCAAATTCCATTTTAAGCGTGCATAGGTTTCTTGGTCTATTTTTAAAGGTTTCATTAATTTAATTCCTTTATTTCCTATTAATTCTACTACATCAGTTACTTTAAATTTAAACCTAGTGTTACTATTACTAGATAATTTTCCAATAAATCCTACACATGCTAATAAATTATTTCCGTTATTCATATCTTCGTATCTGGAATCCTATTTTTATATATTTTCCAAATTCTTCTGAATTTATCATATAGTCTGGACTACAATAGAAAATTCCTCCATTGTTAGTCATGTCTACTTCTGTTAATCCTATTATAGATCTTTTAGGGTCTGACCATCTTTCATCATAAATGGTTATTAAAACTTTGGTGCCTAAGTTCTTTCTAGTTAAACCTTTGAGTCCTATTACTATTAAACCCATGTGCATTAAATTCATATTTGTTTTGATTATCTCTTTTGTAGAATCTGGGCTTATTAAATTTAAATGGTGATTGTCTTTTCCTATTACACACATTTGTTCTTCTCTATAGTGTCTGTAGAGTTGGGTTTTTTGGGAAAATATTCCAGCATTATATAAAACTTTAGGATTTAGTATTCTTAAACTATTCTGTTGGAAAATCTGTATTTCTCTATCTATGTCTATCTATTACTTCATCCAACTGTTGTCCTATATGTTGCCTTGAATTATTATTCATAAGTTTACTTATTATGTTGTTTCCAAGTCTGTTTTGGACGAACCCGCTGCTGCTGCTGGGTCTGTTTTCTTCTGTTCTCCTACTTGATAAAAAGTCCATGTTTTAGTTTTTCTTACTACTTGTGTTCTTTCTTTACTAGGTGTAACTTCTACCTTCTTTAATTGTTCTGTTAATTCACTAGTAGTACTTTCTGGTACTGGAGGTTATTTTTCTTTAATCAAGTTGGCAATGTTCTTATTTATTTCTTCTATATCTATTGCTGGGGGTTTCTGTAGAGTTATATTTTTGACTAATTTTTCTAGATTCTTATTTAATTCTAATAATAAGAGTATTATAGTATTATTCTGTTTTATAATTATTTCGTCTGATTTTCCTTGTGGTTGATAGTCTATTAATCCTTCCGGGTTTGGTCGGAATTTTTGTCCTTGTTGGAGTATTTCTTTATAAAGAGGGTCGTTCATGAAAGAGTTATAGATTTAACTTGTGCTATTTCAACTTTTAAGTCTTTTAATTCTCTATATATCTTATTTGATTCTTCTTGAGGGGTCTTATTTGTCTGTTTCTTTTCTATTTCAGACTGTTGAGCTCTAATGAAATCTAAATTGTCTAATATATGACTAAAATTTTTTGTTTATTTTGCTTGTAAATTATAAGGTTCATTATTATCTATACTAACTATGGAATAAATACTTTCAGTGTCTGACATATATTCATCGACATTAATTAAGGTTTCTTGAAAATCTTCTATTAATTGAGAATTTCTTGTTCTTGTATTATTTCTTTTTGGACATGTATTTGCTAAGTGATCTGTGCTTCCACAAGTGAAACATTCTAAAGTGTTTTTGTAGCTTTTATCATTCTTATACTTCCTAACATGTCTATTTTTATTTAAATAAGGTTTTTTAGCTGCTGATTTTCTTAAATAATAATTTTTTCTATTGTAATTATTCTTTGGGTAATATGACTTCTTATACTTCTTTGGGGTTTGTCTTGTCTGATATTTTTCGTCATAACTTTGGGTAGTATATATACTTTTACAAAAACTCGTCTCTCCTTTCTTTAACTATTTTTGGATTTGTATGTTAGTACATTTGTAACACCCCGTACCCTCCGAACCCTACTTGATGATGTTGAATAAGGTTTTCTTAGGTGTCGAGAAAGATAAGTATGTATTTGGTAACGCTAACGACGAGAAAATTGAAATTTGGCCACGTACATGTAATTAGACTTTCATAGGAAGTGTTTGGTGATTTCGGGGAGCATTTGTGGAATACCTGTACACATTCCAACCTCATTTGGTGACTTGGAGTCATGTTTACTTAATGATTAAGATCACTAAGTAAGTATTTTGTAGTGTTTTGATAAGGTATTGAACGATACACAAGTGTTGGAAAAATGGCCGAAAAATTCAGCAAAGCACCAAAACTTGCGCCACTGCCTTGTTTCAGGGGGTGTGGCGCAAGCCACCTGATTCAGAGGGGCCTCATTTCTTGCGCCACAGCCTGCTTTGCAGCTAGTGGCGCAAGGCACAAAAAATGTGCCCTTCCGGACTCGTTTTGAAATGCAATTCTACGATGCTTCTTGGATGGTTTATTTTGGTTCTTTGGAGTTATTTGAGCATTGTTAAAGCTTCAAACACTTCCATACACTCCTACATACTTCTACATGATCAAACCATGAAACACAAGTAATTATCAAAAATGTTCAAGGAAGCCATGGACGACTAGAATTCCTACTTCTGCGATCGAAACGACGAATGAGAATCTTGTAAGAGAATATTGTCGTGACATTATGGAATTATGTAAACATGAGATATATGGTGAATAATACATGAAAGTTGATGGGTTAAATGGATATGTCTTATTGGGCCCAAATTAAGGCCCAAAAGTGGAAGAAAGACATGGCCCAAATGGGTCAAATGACCCATTCTTCCATTTGACCTTCTAGAACACTATATTAAATGATAAAGAGTGGCTAAGGATGGACTCAAAAGCTTATAAAAGGGACCAAAAATCTGATTTTTATCTATTATACACACACATGTATTTCTATGTTTTTCCAAAACATTTCAAGAAACCCTTTTTGCTCTCAAAACCCTAAGTCCACTTTTGGAGAAGATCATCACTATTCAAGCTTGGGTAAGTGTTTATTATTATGGTTTAACATATTATATGCATGGTAGATTATGTATATTATGCTAGTTGTGTTGGCAAGGTGATGAAAGTGTATTTTTGCTTTTGGTGAAGGATGTGCTATCTTGGTAATTTGAACGTGAATTAGGCCTTGTGCCTTTGATGAAAAAGCATGGTATGGACAAAATATGAACATGTATGGTGTTATTTTTGGTATTAAACTTGTTTTTGTCTATAAGTGGAAATGGTGGGATTTTGGCCGATATGTGTTATGAGTTGTATTAAGGTCATTTGATGGGTTGTTTGCGATGTGATATGGATAAGAAAGTGTAAAGGGGAAGTGTTGTGATGAAATGTATCACTTATCATGCATTGGTCAATGTTGGGAATATTATGGAATTTTTGGAATAATAATTTTATCAATGGTTTTGTCAAGGGCATGTTTAAAGGCAAACATGTAACTCATTGATGTTCTATGCATTTGTAAAGTAATTGGTGGTTAATGTGAAATTCGTTATATATTTATATTGTAGAGTGACACATAAAGAAGGAGCGGGATTATTGTATACGCATCTAAGGGTGTATATGCGTATTGAGAATACAAGGTATGTAAGGTTACTTTGTCCATATTTTCTGCGGCAAATAGTATTCCCATTGACATCTCACTAGTCCTATACCGAAATGTGCTAAGGTATCCCATATCTGGTTATCAATGGTTATTGTCATATGTTTCCTACTCATTGAGCAATGGTGAATCTCAGTCTCATATTCATGGTTAATGTTCCAAAAAGCCCAATAAGGTGATGTTGCGATATTCCAATAGTAGTCATACTCATATCTCTTGTTCATTGATTATTGTTCCAATGGCTCCAATGGTGTTATGTTCTTACTCATATGTCTCTCACTCATTGGTTAATGATCCAAAGTTTCAAATAAGGTTATGGCTACCATTGTATCAATCTCTCATAAGCAAAAGAATCAATCTCTCACAAGTAAGGTACCAATCTCAAAGGTAAAGAAATGAAGTAAGAATAAAGTAATGCATGTTGATTGTGTTCATGGGTGTTATCCATGGGGTACAAATGCCCGCATGATGATGATAGTTTATCCACGGGGTGCAAATACCCGCGTGATGATGGCCATTTATCCATGGGGTGCAAGAACACCCGCATGATGATATGATCTTATCCATGGGGTAAAACGAATACCTGCATGACGATGATATGTTATCCATGGGGTGAAAATAACACCTGCATGATGAGGGCCCTAACAGTACATGAGCAATGTAAAAGAAGTAAAGACAAGAGAAAGAATTAATGTAATATACATGGCTTCCAAAGTACAAAATAGTGACTCCTCTACATTGTAACGTATCTATATTGGTTATGCATTTGAACTTGAGTTTTTGACATGTTTTCATATCTTACAAGTTTCATATGGCCTTACATACTCAGTACATTCTTCGTACTGACCCCTTTTGGGGAATTTATTTTGCTTGCTGCAGGCGCAGGTACTAGTAGGCCTTCACAGTAGATTGTCAGTGTTGTGGATCTTTGGTGAGCTCCAGTTAGTTCGGGGCTTCTCCGAGTCTCTGTTGTACATGTGTTTTGATTTTGTACATGTTGTATAAAGCGGGGACTTGTCCCGACTTTTAGTTCTTTTGGTCAATGCATTTTGTTAGAGGCTTTTGTAGACTGATGTGGGTGTATCAGTGAAAAAGGCATATGTTGTTTTGACTGGATGGCCTCAACGGCCAAGTTTCATATGTATGTATATGTATGTCCCATGTTTTCTTTTATTCGTCGTTCAAGTTCTTACGAGGTAGTGGTGATGCTTCTGTGATGCATATGATTGAACATAGTCAAAGGTTGGTTCTCTCAGGCCTTATCGGCTACGAGTACCAATCATGTCTCGATGGGATTCGGGACGTGACAACATTTTTCTTATAATATTTCTATTATATGTTGTATTCTATGTCCAATAGACCATCTAGCGTTGGGATTTTGTATTACTCCTTCCCTTTCATCCCATCGTCTTTCTATTTCTCTTCCTAATGCTCCTGGTAATTTATTGAATAATTTTTTACCTAATGTCTGATCAAAAGCGTTTCCACTTCGAGTGCAATAAGAAAAATAGTCATTTAAGAAAAACTTTATATGGTGCCAATTACTAATACTTAATTGTTCTAATTGTATCAAAGATTTTCTTTGTAATACTAACAAATCGCTATTTGGGTCTTCACCTGTTATTAGGTTATGTACTTTATTTGTAAAATTATAAGGATTATCTCCCATATTTACTAATTCTTGAAATTCTTGTGTGAATTCTGTTTTAAAAGCTTCCCATAATCCTTTAGTAGATTCTCCTAAAAATGTCTCCATGTATCTATCCATAGTCTCTGCATCTGTTTCTTGATAAGTTTTTATATAGTCTGCTACGACTATTCCTTTCCATAAGTCTATTACTGTGTTCCATGCTTGAGGGTCATGAGCTGCTATATTTAAGATTTTTCCTTTACTACCTCCTTCTTGGAGTTGACCAGGTTCTTCTATAGGTATTCTTTTTCCCACTGGTCTTATTCTTTCAGTTTCTGTTTATGAGTTTATTCTATATACTCTATGTCTAGGTACATTTCCAGTATTTGTTTATATTGTGTATCCTGACGTTGTTCTTTGAAATGGGCTTGGACTAGATGTAGCCGATTCCATAAATTCTTTAATACTCTGATTAGTATCTTCTTCATATATACTCTTATGATCTATACTACTGTCTTTATCATTTTGCTCTAATTGATATATTAAATTGACTGTTCTTGACTTACAATATTTAAAATGATCTTCTACCTAAGAAATGTGTAATCGTCCTATTTTACAACCTTTACACCTAAATGTTTTATTGTTATTTTGTTGGTATAATTCGTTAGCAGTCTGAATTGCTAGATCCACCGCAAATTCTTCTGGTAGGTTATCTATAATGTTCATCATTTCTATTTTTTCTTCTATTTCTTCATCTTTTTGGGTTTCTGAATTGTAGTCTAAAAATCTAATAGAAGTCTCACCTTTCCTATTAGCATACATTAAATGATCTGTTGGTTTAAGAATTTCTTGTGTCTTAGGTTGTTCTAAGTTTCATTCTAATCCTGCATAAGTTTCTTGGTCTATTTTCAAAGGTTTCATTAATTTAATTCCTTTATTTCCCATTAATTCTATTACATCATTTACTTTTAGTTTAAACCTAGTGTTACTATTACTAGATAATTTTTCAATAAATCCTAAACATACTAATAAATTATTTCCTCCGTTTATATCTTCATAACCTTTAGTCTGGAATCCTATTCTTATATATTTACCAAATTCTTCTGAATTTATCATATAATCTGGACTACAATAGAAAATTCCTTCACTGTTAGTCATGTCTATTTCTGTTAATCCTATTATAGATCTTTTTGGGTCTGACCATCTATCATCATAAATAGTTATTAAAACCTTAGTTCCTAAATTTTTTCTAGTTAAGCTTTTTAATCCTATTACTATTAATCCCATGTGCATTGAATTCATATTTGTTCTTACGATTTCTTTTGTAGATTCTGGGCTTATTAAATGTAACTGGTGTCTATCTGTTCCTATTACACACATTTGTTCTTCCTTATAATGTCTGTAAAGTTGAGCCGTTTGTGAGAATATGCTAGAGTTATATAAAACTTTAGGATTTAGAAGTCTTAAACTATTCTGTTGGAAAAGTTGTATATCTCTATCTATGTCTAGTACTTCATCCAGCTGTTGTCCTATATTTTGTCTTGAGCTATTATTCATTAGTCTACTAATTATATTGTTTCCGAGTTTGTTTTGGACGAACCCGCTGCTGCTGCTAGGTCTGTTTTCTTCTGTTCTCCTACTTGATAAAAAGTCCATGTTTTAGTTTTTCTTACTACTTGTGTTCTTTCTTTACTAGGTGTAACTTCTACTTTCTTTAATTGTTCTATTAATTCACTAATAGTACTTTCAGGTACTGGGTGGTATTTTTCTTTAATAAGCGTTGCAATATTCTTAGTTATCTCTTCTATATTGATTTCTGGGTGTTTCTGTGAAGTTATATTTTTTGCTATATTTTCTAAATTCTTATTTATCGCTAATAACAACATTATTATTGTATTATTTTGCTTTATTATTATTTGGTCTGATATTCCTTGTGGTTGATAATCTATTAATCCTTCCGGGTTTGGTTGGATTTTCTGTCCTTGCTTGATTATTTCTTTGTAAAAAGGGTTATTCATGAAACTATTTCAACTTTTAAGTCCTTTAATTCTTTAAATATCCTGTTTAAGTCTTCCGAGGATATTTTGTTTATTTATTTCTTTTCTATCTCCGATTGTTGAACTTTAATAAAGTCTAAATTGTCTAATATAGCACTAAAGATTTTTGTTTGTTTTGCTTGTACGTTTTCTAATATTTCTAAAATTAGAGAATTATCTTTTTGAATGTTCTCTGCTAAATTTATTAGTAAATCTATTACACTATTTAATTGTGCGTCTTCACTATGTAATATATGTTCTCCGTTACTGAAATTACACTTAATTGAGGAATTGTCTTTTAATCGTTTATATTTCTTTTCTGCTATTATTTGTAAATCTAAATATTCCAATTTCTTTAGATTAGCTATGTCGTTTATCCTAGAGCTATCCAGATTGGTCTATTCTTATACCACTCAAACCACTATTTTTGATCTTCAATATCACTTTCTAAACCTTGTAAATCCCAACTAATTTTACTTTCTATTTGACTTAGTTCCTTTAATTTTAATGTTTTTAGTTTCTTAAGAGATTGCTTTAAATTATTATAATGTTTCTTTGCATAAATATATCTTAGTATTTGAGTATTATATATCCAGTTATTAGTTTGTACTTCTCTAGCAAAAGGGTGTGTTCTCATTTATTATTTATCCTAAAGGAAATTGGCTAAGGTCTTCTTTAAAGAGGAGTCTATGACTTATTACGCTTCCAATATCACTATTTATGCTATTAATTCTTAATAAAATTCTATTCCGTTGTCCACACCGTCTATGACGTGTTTCTACAAATAAATTTTTAAATTTCTTTTTTGTTTCTTGATCAAATTCGTTTAACTGGTTAACTAGTTGTGCTCTTATTTCTTTTAGTCTTTTTATTTGGATATAAGTAAGATGTATTTGATTATTGTAATGATTTATATAGTTATGATAATTATCGTCTCTTTTCATATACTATTTATTTATTAAAGGAAATTAAAATTATTCTTATTAAATATTCTTGGGTTTGTATATCCTTTTTAACTTGATTTATTTCTTGTTTGATATACTTATAATAAGTAGTTATTTGTCTAATTAAATGAGTCTCAATTTCTAGCTCTAAATATATTATAAATCTAGTTAAAACTTCTACTAATGTTTGTTCTAGGAAATGTATATAATTTTGTCCTTGCTGAATAAAAAACAGTCTTTTACTTAATTCTTTACACTTAGTTCTTTTGGAGTATTGCATAAAATTTTATCCTAGAGGAAAATATTTAACTCTATTTCTTAGAAATTTTATATAATTTTTTATGTTTCTAATTTCTTTTTCTATTTTTCTTAATTTACGCTTCTGATGATATGGTACTAATTCTTGTATTATTCTAGCTTGTCTTAGATCTTGTTCGTAATTATATATTTCTTCGTAATGATATGAAATGTCTTTAGTGTAGCGATGCTATTTCATATACTTAAACTTCTTAAAATTCTACTGTACGAATTACGGATAGTTAAAGGTCTAGTGTATATAAGTCTTGATATAATATGATTTATTAATTTGCGTTGATTTTTTCTTATTTCTAATACGCAATAGGGTATTCTTCCGTTTTGTATTATGTCGTTTTCTACTTCAGGATTATAATATAAAACTTCAAGTTCTAAAGATAAAAGTTTTAAGTTTCTTATTGAATTTCTATAGTCTTTTGTATTTCTAAGTGGTCTACGCATGTAGTCTTTTTAGCCTAAAGGAAAATAATTAATTCGAAGTTTCAATTGGTTTATTCTTCTTTCTTGATATTTTATACGGTTGTTTGAATCCCAAATACTTCTAATCATAAAGTCTATAAGTTGTATGGCGTGTGAGTCTTTTCGTTCTAACTGGTCTTTAAATATTTCTAGATAGTGATTGTTTCTTGTTATTAGTTCTAACTTATCTTGTTCTTCAGTTGTTAGAATTTTGTTTCTTAATGCTAATTGATTATGTAACAATTTTAATTGCTTAGCTAGATGAGATTGTTTCATATATTATTAAAGTTAAAGTTTACTAATTCTTATAGGGGCAAATATATTGCTTTCTTATTTTGTAATATTTAACTCCTGTATTAATTCTAGAAAAGATATGTCTCTTTACCTCTCTTTCGTTTTTTCGGATTTCAAATATAATATAAGGAATTGTACAATTATTTTCTGTTAAATCAGTATATAAACGATATAATTCTTTATTTAACCAATATAAGTCTTTTTTAGATTTTTTAAATGCTGAAGTGTTTTTTAAAGGTTTTCTCATAAAATGATTAATTAGTCCTAGAAACTTCTTGCTCTGATACCAAAATTAAGAGTGGGGTCTTTTAAATAAGGTTTGTTTCAAAATTAATCAGAGTATTGGACTTTGGGGTTGGTTGTTGGAGTTGGTTGATTTGAATTGAGTTCATATGGTTGTAAAGTCCTACTCAGTACTTCCTCTTCCTTGTCCTCTACTTATGTATTTAGACTTATTTCTTCCTAGACTTCTAAGTATATTCCCCAGAAAATTAACTCATTTTTTTTTTTTAACATTTATCTTAATCTATCCATAGTCATACCCTGTTCATCTCTTTTTCTTAAACTTATACTTAAGAACTGTTTCTTTAATCGCACCCCGGAACATGCTAATTATTTTCGCCTATCCATAACCGTACCCTTTTCATCTCTTTCTTTTAAACTTGTTACTTAAGAACCGCTTCTTTAATCGCACCCTGGAAAACACTGTCCTGCGGCTCTCAGGCCATAACGGACTTCAATATCCTATGCATTTACCGGTTAATCCATCGGAGTTCATTAAGCATTTAAGAGATTAACCATGTACTAGGGGTAGATATGGACCATCCTAGGAATTTACTGATTAATCCATGGGAGTTGGTTAAGCATGTAAGAAACTAACCATATACTAAGGGTATACCTATGACAGGTTATATCATATAAACATGATATTAACATGATTTTATAACATAATTCAACATACTGTACATTTATACAAAAACTACTTTACATACATATGAGGGAATAATGCCTAGTTCTAGTAAAGCAATAACCTACTTACATGATGTAGAGCGGAGAGAGGGTTTCCTTTGGGGAGTCCCCGAAGTTGCTCCTAAATAAACAGGGAATTGAAAACCACACCTTTGTACAAGCACACTAACACTCTTATTTATACAAATACTCTCTTTTTATCTCACTCTTTATATTATTGAATATTCTGATATTCAAATGCTAATGCTTGATTGCTAGATCGATCCTGCTTCTTTCTTGCAAACTGGAAGGTATATATAGGCAAAGAACTGAGCAGGCGGGCTTTAAATTGAAATTCACTTATGCTGAATGTCTGAATTATTGAAGTTGGGTCGTTGTCATGGGACCCGTTGTACTGTGCATTTGTTGAAAATCTTGCAAAATATTCTAAAAATGTCACTTTCTTCTTTTCTTTTTCCTGTGCACTTTTTGACTTTCTTGTTTCTCTTTTCCTATCTAATTCCAACAATCGCCATTGCTTACGATTGTGAAAACTGCTGAGGTCAGTATTACGTGTCTAAATTATGCAAAGCTTCTGAATCAAATTCCATGCCGGAATCATCACTAGCATTGGGGTCTTGTGCAAATTGTTCCATTGTGGGATCATAATCTGAGTCTGAATTTGGAATATCTGATTCTTCTTTCTCTGGGTCTGGTTTAATCATGTCTTTGGTTTCTTCTTTAGGTATGTTGGAAGTGGATTCTATTAACAATCTTTTCAAGGTGTCTCCAATAATACTTTCTATTTTTCTTGTAGTTGTTTTCTTTCTACAATCTCATCTAGCTAAGCAATTAAAATTGTTACATAATCAATTAGCATTAAGAAACGAAATTCTAACAACTGAAGAACAAGATAAGTTAGAACTAATAGCAAGAAACAATCACTATCTAGAAATATTTAAAGACCAGTTAGAACGAAAAGACTCACCCGCCATACAACTTATAGACTTTATGATTAGAAGTATTTGGGATTCAAACAACCGTATAAAATATCAAGAAAGAAGAATAAACCAATTGAAACTTTGAATTAAGTATTTTCCTTTAGGCTAAAAAGAATACATGCGTAGACCACTTAGAAATACAAAAGACTATAGAAATTCAATAAGAAACTTAAAACTTTTATCTTTAGAACTTGAAGTCTTATATTATAATCCTGAAGTAGAAAATGGCATAATACAAAACGGAAGAATACCCTATTGCATATTAGAAATAAGAAAAAATCAACGCAAATTAATAAATTATATTATATCAAGACTTATATACACTAGACCTTTAACTATCCGTAATTCGTACAGTAGAATTTTAAGAAGTTTAAATATATGAAACATCATCTCTACACTAAAGACATCTCATATCATT
This sequence comes from Capsicum rhomboideum, assembly GCA_031232105.1. Lineage (NCBI taxonomy): Eukaryota > Viridiplantae > Streptophyta > Magnoliopsida > Solanales > Solanaceae > Capsicum > Capsicum rhomboideum. The sequence continues at coordinate 127,192,833 of CP124714.1, forward strand.
ACGAAGAAATATATAATTACGAACAAGATCTAAGACAAGCTAGAATAATACAAGAATTAGTACCATATCATCAGAGGCGTAAATTAAGAAAAATAGAAAAAGAAATTAGAAACATAAAAAATTATATAAAATTTCTAAGAAATAGAGTTAAACATTTTCCTCTAGGATAAAATTTTATGCAATGCTCCAAAAAAACTATTAGAAAATATCGTAAAAAGTATAAAGAATTAAGTAAAAGACTGTCACGACCCAATATTTGAGTCATGATGGGGCCTACCGTAACCCACCAATAGGCAAGCCAAACCCTAGCCCGGAGCGACAAGCGACAGGCTAACGGGCGGAATCTCATAAAACAGAGATGGAGTGGAAGTAACCATACTAATAAATATGCTAGAAATGTAAAAAAAATAAAATCAAAATATATATTCATACCAAGACTGAGAAGGAAGAGGACAATATATAAATTCAAGAACCCCTCCCAAGACCTGGTGAGGTCGGTACAAGAGCCACTATTAGACGTGTCCAGAATATAAAACAGAAACCAAATATATATAACAAGTACAACAGTCTTGAGTGCAAAAGACTATACAGCAGAGATGGAGTAGGATCTGCCTCGAACGTCAGTAAGCTCACCCTGCTCCGGAGTCAGTGTTGATAAGAGTGTCACATCAAAACCGTCGGCTAGTGCCCGGATTTACATCGGGGAAAAAGATGTAGAAGTGCAGTATGAGTACCAGGGCAACGGTACTCAGTAGGCATCATCGGCCGACTGAGCTCAATGAAATATAAGTAAGCTAAAATGCGAGGGTGCATGCTAAGTTTGGGGTATAAATAATAAATACATAAGTGACTGCCGAGGCGTAAAGATATGCTCAGGAGAAACATAAGTGTGATACTGAATAACGGGTAAATAAATGCGTAAGTAAACACACAAGTCAAATATAACCTATCTAGGCCCCCATAAACCCGATAGGCACACGGAAGAAAACAATAACCCAGCCTGGCCCCCATAAACCGGCGGGACACACAAGAATAGTAAATGCATAGTCACCAGTGGCTCGAAGCTGTATCTTTATCCAGTAACCACAATAACCAACAAGGGTGCACCGGGCTTGAACCGAAACCAATGGGCAATAACAAGAGGCCAGACGCCGGAGTCGAACCGGGCACAGTGGGTAATAACAATAGGCCACATATTTATCATATCTGCTGGACTCAAACCGGAACTCAGAGAACAACAGTATCATAATCACGGTACCCAGTACCAGAGCACCCAATAGTCAATAACCAAAATCATCATACCTGAATCAGTAGCCGGACTCGAACCGGAACTCATCATAACCAGTAACCAGAACAGAATCAAATGTCATATCATATCAGATAAATGGGGAACGCCCTAGTCCCAAGTCAACACAGAAGCTAACCCACAATATGCTACAAGTCAATTTCGACGTCCTTCTAGGTCAACTATCTACTATAACAATATGTATATACAAGTCTGGGTATACATTATAAGTCATGGAAAGGCGGTTCAGCGTTCTAAGTCAAACTACCCGACCCTGATCAAATACGGTGCTATCAGGGACGAACAAAGCTAAACAGGCCAACCGATTATAATCGGGGTAACTCAATCCCGTCACAACCCTAATAGTCATATAGGGCTTATCTAAGCCCAAAGATGTCAAAGTTCTGACAAGTCGACAAAAAGGGTAACAGGGCCCGCTATCGAGTCTCGAAGACCAGGTCTGGTTGTACTTGTTTAAGTCTGGGGTAAGTCTGTTTAAGCCTAGGCTAAGGTCCAACAATAACATTCCCAAACTAGCAACAACAACAACAATACTATCCGACCCCAAATAGGTCATCTGTGGTGTACCACGAGGATAACGGGGCCTGGCATGTATCCGAATAGCCCTATCCGGCCTAGAAGGCCTAAATCACAGCAAACCACCACCACCAAGTTTATAATACCAGCTCATAACAGCAGCACAATAGCAAACATATATCACACATAAGCTCAATCTAAGTGTAAAGGAAGGTAAACCTAGCCTACCTGGACGCCCCCGAATGCCTGATAAAGCCAGTTAAATAGGAGCCTTTCCCTTCCGAGAGGCCTCAGACTACTGCCACGCTACCAAAATAATAAACTACATGTCAAAACATGACTATTGATACCCATATTGCGTTAGTTCGGAATATGTCCAAAAATCCCACATGGGGCCCGCTTGCTAAATCGCAAAAACGAAATTGTCAAAGCGTCCCAAATCACCCCGTGATCAATAGTCACAACTAGCACCTCTCAGTTTGAGCTCTAAATGTAGCTCAAAAATCAATACCAATCCCAAAATGTACCATCATAAACAAAAATTACCGTAAAAACAAGAAAACGTACCGTAGAAATGACGAGAGCGAGTCCACGGACTCAAATATATAAATCCCTAAGCTCAAACCTTAATGGATTAGCTCAATATTGAGCTTATATGATCAGAACGGTGAGGAATTAAGATGGAATTCGTGAGGATAATGTAATGTTATACATTTTGGACAAAATGTATAACATTATGCCAATTTGTGCCATCTAATTAACTCTCACATGCCAAGTGGCAACTATAACAATGAATACTACCATGGTGTGCACCTCCCCACTTTCCACGTGGTGGTGGAGGTGGCACATCGATACAATTTTTATCCCATTATATATATATTCGGGTATTGCATAGGTTCGTGATAAAATAAATACAATATTTTGAATATACCATAATTAAGAGAAAATTATTTCTAACAAAACCTCTATAAAATAAAAATATAATTTTAACATATTTAGATTTACCATCTCCGCCTAAAATATTAATAAATTATAAAACTAGTAATAAAGTAATATAGATATATCATAACTAAAGAATTTTATAAATATCATAAATATTTTCGAAAGGTAATTAACTATGTCATTTTACCAAATTCTAATTTAATTTAATATTTTACAACCTGCTCGGTCTAAATAATATTTTCAAACGAACTGCCCTGGAACCGAACTGTCAGTCCCAGCAAGTCATAAATAACTTGGGGCAGTTATAGAAAAGCTCTAAACGCTGAGAAATCTGATGCTGGAATGAAAGCTATTATTATACGCGAACTTTGCTAAAGGCAAGAATTGATCCCATTGACCCCCAAAGTCTAACACACAAGCACGGAACATATCCTCCAATACCTGAATAGTTCATTCAGACTGCCCGTCGGTTTGAGGATGAAATGCAGTACTAAGGTCCACTTGAGTACCCAACTCTTCCTGGAAAGTTCGCCAAAAATTGGAGGTAAACTGCGACCCTCTGTCTGAGATAATAGATACTGGCACTCCATGTAGGCGAACCACCTCCTGAATATATACACGAGCCAATCTCTCAGCACTGTAGGAGACTCAAATAGGGATAAAGTGCGCGGACTTAGTCAACCGATCTACAATAACCCAAATACTATCAAAGCCACGAGAGGTGCGAGGTAACCCACTAACGAAATCCATAGTGACTCGTTCCCACTTCCACTCGGAGATGGGTAATTGCTGAAGTAAACCACCGGGTCTCTGATACTCGGCCTTTACCTGTTGACAACAGAGGCATCGAGCTACAAACCCTGATATATCTCTCCGCAAAGATTATTTAATGTATACTAATAGGAAAGGTGAGACTTCTATTAGATTTTTAGACTACAATTCAGAAACCCAAAAAGATGAAGAAATAGAAGAAAAAATAGAGATGATGAACATTATAGATAACCTACCAAAAGAATTTGCAGTGGATCTAGCAATTCAGACTGCTAATGAATTATACCAACTAAATAACAATAAAACATTTAGGTGTAAAGGTTGTAAAATAGGACGATTACACATTTCTAAGGTAGAAGATCATTTTAAATATTGTAAGTCAAGAACAGTCAATTTAATATATCAATTAGAGCAAAATGATAAAAACAGTAGTATAGATCATAAGAGTATATATGAAGAAGATGATACTAATCAGAGTATTAAAGAATTTATAGAATCGGCTACATCTAGTCCAAGCCCATTTCAAAGAACAACGTCAGGATACACTGTACAAACAAATACTGGAAATGTACCTAGACATAGAGTATATAGAATAAACCCAGAAATAGAAACTGAAAGAAAAAGACTCGTAGGAAAAAGAATGCCTATAGAAGAACCTATTCAACTCCAAGAAGGTGGTAGTAAAGGAAAAATACTAAATATAGCAGCACAAGATCCTCAATCATGGAATACAGTGATAGACTTATGGAAAGGCATAGTCGTAGCAGACTATATAAAAACTTATCAAGAAACAGATGCAGAAACCATGTATAGATATATGGAGATATTTTTAGGAGAATCTGCCAAAGGTTTATGGGAAGCTTTTAAAATAGATTTCCCTCAAGAGTTTCAAGAATTAGTCAATATGGGAGCTAATCCTTATAATTTCACAAATAAAGTACATAGTTTAATAACAGGAGAAGACCCTAATAGTGGACTATTAGTTCTACAAAGAAAATCTTTTATACAACTAGAACAATTAAGTATTAGTAACTGGCATCATATTAAGTTTTTCTTAAATGATTATTTTTATTATTGTACCAGAAGTGGAAATGCTTATGAACAAACTTTAGGAAATAAATTATTTAATAAATTACCAGGAACATTAGGAAGAGAAATAGAAAGACGATGGAATGAAAGAGAAGGAGTAATCCAAAATCCCAATGCTAGATGGACAATAGGACATAGAATACAACATATAATAGAAATATTATAAGAAAAATGTACTAATATACATATCCAAAAACAGTTAAAGAAAGGAGAGATGAGTTTTTGTAAAAGTGTATATACTACCCAAAGTTATGACGAAGAATGTCAGAAAAGACGAACACCAAAGAACTATAAAAAATCATATCCAAAGAATAACTATAGAAGAAAAGGTTACTACTTAAGAAAATCAGCAGCGAAGAAACCATATTTAAATAAAAATAGACATGTTAGAAAGTTTAATAATGACAAAAGTTACAAGAATACATAAGAATGTTTTACTTGTGGAAGCACTGTACATTTAGCAAACACTTGCCCAAAAAGAAACAATACAAGAACCAGAAATTCACAATTAATAGAAGATTTTCAAGAAACCTTAATTAATGTAGATGAATACATGTCAGACAATGAAAGTATTTACTCTATAGTTAGCATAACTAATAATGAACCTAATCATTCATCTGACTCAGAAGACGAAACCCTCATTGATGAGATTAATCTTGAAGACCTACAGTTAGATCCAATTAATTGTAACTTTGTAAACATAATTGAAAATAATTTAGTCAATATACGGGAAGACTGTATACATGAATTTGAAACGAAAGGTATAGACAGCAACCAATGTTTTATTTGTAATTGGTATCCAGACGAAAATAGAAGAGTCAAATGTAAAATTTGTTACATAGAAGGGTGCATTCTTTGCATAGAAAAGAAGTTAGGAATAAAAATACTACAAACAAAAACAATTAGTCATGAAATACCTAAAGACTTTATTAGAGAAGTTGCAAGCCCCTCAACTAAATATGTCATAACTCATGACGATAAAATAATTGAATTAACTACCCGAATAAATAAGTTAGAAGAAAGAGTAATAAGACTCGAAAAAGGTAAATGTAAAATGGAAGAATATAAGGTAGAAGAAGAAGAAGAATCAAAATTATTAAATGAAGAATAAAAATACAAGATTATGAAATAGAAACACTAGGACTAGTCGATTTAGGATGCACGCAGTGTATAATAAATAGAAAAATCCTACCCAAACATCTTATTAATACTTTCAAAAAACCACAAATAGCCATGCAAATAGATGGATCACATAATACTTATAGACATTTTGTAAAGAATGCTGTGATCAGTTTTAGTAATAAATGTTCAAATTTTAAAACAGTATATAAATTAGGAATAATGTTAACTAGAGAATTAGATGTCAGAGCAGATTTAGTAATAGGTTTAGATTTTATGATAAAAAATAATGGAGGATGCTTCATAACTAGAGACGGAGTAATTTTTACTAGAAATATTACAATAACTCCAGCATTTTTTGGAAGAAATGTACAAAGAAACACAAAAGTAATTAAAGACTCAAAAAATAAACATCTTTAAGAATCTTCAGATAAACTGTGTGATAAAGGAATAGACTGTACCTGCAAAACAGGAACAATAATGTTAGAAGAATTATATATAGATGAAGAAGTTGATGAAATGGAATTATTTAATAGTATTATAGATAAAAACTATGATCTAATGGAAACACGAAGTATAGATAATTACAATTTTAAGAAAGGAATCCAACAGATAGGAATAATAAAGAATCAAGAAGATCTACAAAAAATAATTCAAAAATTAGATGACATAGATATAATAGGCGAAAAACACTTAGAACATTGGAAGAAAAATCAAATAGAATGTAAGCTAGAAATTATAAATCCAGAATATATAGTCAAAACAGCAGCAATACAAGCCACAAATGAAGATTTAAACTTTTCCAACAGAATAGTTAAGACTTCTAAATCATAAAGTTTTATATAACTTTGACATATTCTCACAAACGGCTCAACTTTACATACATTATTGTCACGACCCATTTTCTCAGGTCATGATGGCACCTACTATAACCCACCAGTAGGTAAGCCAACCCGTAGTCCGAAATAGCTAGTAACGGACTACGAAAAGAAATAAAGGAAACAACGAAATAAATATAATAATAAAGCTAATATAAACCTAACACCTAGTGGAGCCAGTACAAGAGCTTCTAATACATCAGGAGTACAAGTGAAATACGGAAAAAATGTATGCATACAAGCCGTCTCTGACACAACATAGAGAACAATCTAACAATAAGAGGGAGAGTAGGAATACTCCAAAACGTCGGGAGCTCACCCCATATCTCCGATCCATAGCTTCTCCACACGACACACACACATCAACGGCGATAACTCACACTCTGACCTGCAGGCTGTAGAAGTGTAGTATGAGTACCAAACACGTGGTACTCAGTAGGCAATGGCCGAGTGAGCTCTAGAAATAATGTAGGCATAAATAACATGAAGGCATGAAAGTGACTACAGGCAACTATCCACGAAACTAGGCATAACCATGCTAATGGGGCAATAGGGATGACTATCCTATCCTGACATCATTCAGGAACTAAAGTGCAATACCGTATATCATTGGCCAATATACAAATGAAGAGTGAAAGAAGGATATATATAATAGTAGTACAAGGCCAAATGATACATATACAATGTAAATAGATAAGGAAAGAGAGGGATATACGGTGATACCATACATATAAGTAGAAATATAGGGCTAACTCAAAGGTAACTACCTGAGGGAGTCAACCTAACATCTCAAGGTCCATAGCCAAGTAAAGGAGCCATCACAAGCCTTATCAAGCCTATAACCAAAGGGTGACAAATCCTGGGCTAACTAACCATAATATAATCTACCGAAAGGATAAAGGAATCAGAAGCGTACCTCTAATCTCAGGAACCAGTCCACAACCAACCTGCCACAAACTAACCATAATAAACAATAATAAAGTAACCGGCTAGTCCGGGCAAACAATCACCTAAACGGCCTCCCATAAGCCCGGAAGGTTCACAGAAACACTCAGCAAACAGCAACCATAACCCGTACCTATACAACCCCCCATAAGATCGATAGATACAGGCGCCAAACAACTATACTGGTGATAGGCAATGCATATGAATGGATGAATGCAACGTAAACCAAAATGCTATAACCATGTCGGGGGCACTGGACTCGAACCCATTCCACAATCTCAAAGCATACCGGGGACACCGGACTCGAACCGGTTCCACAATCTCAAACCATACCATACCAAGTGTATATACCTCCTCCAACTCACCTAGCTCATAAAGGTAGGACCAACGGTGACCAAGCTTCTCCGGTTCGACGGCTCTCGGATGAAGGGGCCCCTAGGGGATTCGGGAAAATCCATATACACTGCCTGGTCCCGATCCAGGACTTCCAATGACCATCATAATCTATCTACTCCGTCCAGTACCGGAGATATATATATATAAATACAATCAGTGCACGGACTCGAACTATGGCTAAAAGGATATAAATTCGTAAATCCATTGCCTGAGATCATGCTCGGGACTAAATCATCATAATCATATACAAAGGGTCGGAATATCCCTCAACCAAAGTAAATAGTAGTGGTAAGATGAGTGGATAAATAATGGATCGGAATCATCCTCGGTCGAAGTTCTAAAACATCATTTTCAATTCCAAAAGCTCATAATCCAGTAAATAAGGTGGTACGATTTCTGTTATAAAATAACCCTTTTAAAAATGAAAAGTGGGAATAAATCCCCTTTTTGGAAACAGTAGTAAAATCAAGATTTTGGTTAGAATCGTACCACTAAATGAGCATGAATGCACCAAATAGTATGCATGCTATCACCAGTATCCAGACAACATAACCATAAGCGCCTAAGCGTCTATAAATGATAATCTTTACCTTGCTAAGGGTAGAATACTCACCAAAATCCAACTAGCCTCATAATCATGGTCTCAGGCCCAATAGTATATAACCAATATAGCAAGGTCTCATAACCCGGGCAACCACAATAATCAAGAGCATAAAGCCACCACAAGGATCTAATCGGGGAAGAACCTCCCGAATAGCTAAGTCAAATGGTAAGTCTCATACCAAAGGATCCTTAATTATCAGCTGTGGTTAACGTACTTATATTCAAGGGTGATAGGGCTCTATGGACATAACAAATATTTATACTAGGGTTCGGGTCACATCTCTAACCCAAATTCCATAAAATAGGCTAAGTCATGCTATATTAGACATAATCATACCCTATATTCCCTACCTAGCATGTAGTCTATACTATATACAATCTCATAGAGAAAAGTAGACTGAAGCCTACCTCGATGCCGAACCGCAATTCTTGAAGTGTCCACAAATCGCTCAACCTTAGCTCCACGATCCCGAATCAACGTCACACTATCAAAATAGTAACCTACATGTCATCAAGAGTAAAACGATACCCATATTATAATATAAAACTCCGGGCCCAAAATCGGGTCAATAATGGGCCCATGGAGCCCGCTAACGGAATCCCAAAATTGAATCCGTCACGAGGTACCTCGAACGATAAGGAATATGTGCTCAAAAGTTGAACACAAATGGAGCATAAATCGGGGCTCAAATCAGTCCCCAAAGATTAGGATTCCAAAGACCTAATTTCTAAGAATTTACTATGAAATGGGAAATCAACGGGTAAAATTATGGATAATGACCAAGGAGTGATGAGCTAAATTACCTTAGCTTCAATGGGTGAATCCCCACTCTTTCTCACTCCACTTGCTCTCAACAATAGGGAAATGGGTCTAAAACCCAAACGGACTATTTGATAATCGAACCGACAGTTCGTCAAGTCATAAACGACATGTCGCCACTACGGGGAGGCTCAAAATGCCAAAACGCATGAAAATCGAGGAAATGACCTAGAGGGTCATTACAATTATAGGAAAGAACAAATGTGTGTAATAGGAACAGATAGACACTAGTTACATTTAATAAGCCCAGAATCTACAAAAGAAATCATAAGAACAAATATGAATTTAATGCACATGGGATTAATAGTAATATGATTAAAAGGCTTAACTCGAAAAAATTTAGGAACTAAGGTTTTAATAACTATTTATGATGATAGATGGTCAGACCCAAAAAGATCTATAATAGGATTAACAGAAGTAGACATGACTAACAATGGAGGAATTTTCTATTGTAGTCCAGATTATATGATAAATTTAGAAGAATTTGGTAAATATATAAGAATAGGATTCCATACTAAAGGTTATGAAGACATGTTCAGTAAGTTTGAATGCAAATCAGGATATTGGCAAATAAAAATGCACAAAGACAGTATAGAATGGACAACATTTACTTGTCGAGAAGGACATTTTGAATCGTTAGGAATTCCATTTGGATTAAAAACTTCTCCACCAATTTTTCAAAGAAAGATGGACAACATATTTGGAAAGTATAAAAACTTTGTATTAGTATATGTAGATGACATTTTAGTCTTTAGTAATAACATGAAAGAACATTTAAGACATTTGCAATTAGTTTTAAAATTGTTTATAGACAATGGAATAATCATAAGTAAGAAAAAGATGGAATTATGTAAGACATATATTAACGTTTTAGGAATTACTACATGAGAAGGAAAGATAAAATTACAACCACATATAGCAAAAAAGGCTTTAGAAATGCCGGATAAGTTAGAAAAAATAAAAGATTTACAGAAATTTCTAGGTATATTAAATTATGCTAGACAATTTATTAAAGATTTAGGAAAAGTTGCAGGACCCCTCTATGCAAAGACTGGATCGAAAGGACAAAAAATGTTTACTACAGAAGACATTAAGCTAGTTCAGAAATTAAAAGAAATGATTAAAGATATACCAGACTTAGCCCTACCTTTAGAAATAGACTACTTAATAATAGAAACAGACGGTAGCTTTGATGGATGGGGAGAAGTCCTTAAAGCTAAAAACAATAAATATAGTGATAAGAAAAATGAGAAAATATGCGCCTATCAAAGTGGAAAATATAAAGAACAAGGAAATATGAGTAGTATAGACGTAGAAATATCAGCAGTAATATATGGCCTTAACAGTTTTAAGATATACATTTTAAATAAACCAGAAATATTAGTAAGAACAGACTGCGAGGCAATAGTAAAATTTCATGAGAAAATTAGTGAGAAAAATAGTAGCAAAAGAAGATGGTTGAATTTTATTGATGCTACTTCGATATACACTATTAAATTTGAACATATTAAAGGTAAAGAAAATACTTTTGCTGATAAACTTAGCTGATTAACTTCAGAAACTACTAACTAGTTTTTTCTGCAGCATGACAGACAAAGGCAAGGCGAAAGCCTCCTCAGACTCCAGTGCAGACAATTATTTACAAACTTTATTAAGCAATACTCATTTTTGGCCTCAGACAATGCTAAATACATCTCAGACATCTACTAATCAGACAATCGAAAGAATACATTGCGGGAGACAAAATTTAATTTACTATCCAAATTCAAATTTCAGTTTTAAAACAAGACCTGAAGCACGGGTTGACAGAAATCAAAAGTACTTATTAGACAACTTATGGATTTCATGTAATAAGACTCCAAGGGATATCAACTATTTTTTAGCTGTTATGAATACCCTGGCACAATATTTTACAGACAAAAATTTAACTAACAAGTTTAAATTTTATGTGATTATACAGGGAAGACACCAGGAGTTTACCAGACATGGATACAGGTAGTAGACACTATTAAAAGTTTTAAAGACCCTTTATACAAAGGATTTAATAATTTTAATGAAGCCTTAGATTATGCTAGAGGTAATTTAGGACCAAACTTTTTTATAACACCAGATCTCAGTGTCACGACCCAATATTTGAGTCATGATGGCGCCTACCGTAACCCACCATAGGCAAGCCAAACCCTACCCCGGAGCGACAAACGACGGGCTAACGGGCAGAATCTCAGAAAATAGAGATGAGGTGGAAGTAACCGTACTAATAAGCATGCTAGAAATATAAAAACAAACAGAACCAAAGTATACCCATACCGAGACTGAGAAGGAAGAGGACAATATATATAAAGTCAAGAACACCTCCCAAGACTTGGTGAGGTCGGTACAAGAGCCACTACTAGACATATCCAGAATATAAGACATAAACCAAATATATATAACAAGTACAACAGTCTTGAGTGCAAAAGACTATACAGTAGAGATGGAGTAGGATTTGCCTCGAACGTCAGTAAGCTCACCCTGCTCCGGAGTCAGTGCTGAGAAGAGTGTCACGTCAAAATCGTCGGCTAGTGCCCGGATTTGCATCGGGGAAAAAGATGCAGAAGTGCAGTATGAGTACCGGGGCAACGGGTACTTAGTAGGCATCATCGACTGACTGAGCTCAAAGTAATATATGCAAGCTAAAATGCGAGGGTGCATGCTAAGTACGGGGTATAAGTAATAAATACATAAGTATTGGTATACATTATAAGTCATGGAAAGGTGGGTCAGCGTTCTAAGTCAAACTAGCCGACCCCGATCAAATACGGTGCTATCAGGGATGAACAAAACTAAACAGGCCAACCGGGTATAATCGGGGTGAATCAATCCCGTCACAACCCTAACAGTCCTATATGGCTTATCTATGCCCAAAGATGTCAAAGTTCTGACAAGTCAACAAAAAAGGAAACGGGGCTCGCTATCGGATCTCGAAAACCAGGTCTGGTTATACTTGTCTAAGTCTGGGCTAAGTCTATCTAAGCCTGGACTAAGGTCTAACAATAGCATTCCCAAACTAGCAACAACAACAACAATACTATCCGACCCTAAATAGGTCACTTGTGGTGTACCATGAGGATAACGGACCTGGAATATATCCGATTAGCCCTATCTGGCCTAAATCACAACAAACCACCACCACCAAGTTTATAATACCAGCCCACAACACCTAGCATACATATATTACACATAAGCCCAATCTAAGTATAAAGAAAGGTAAACCTAGGCTACCTGGACGCGCCGCAAGCCTGCCAAAAGAACCAGCTATACAAGACCCTTCCCCTTCCGAGAGGCCTCTGACTGCTGCCACGCTACCAAAATAATAAACTATATGTCAAAACATGACCATTGATACCCATATTGCACTAGTTCGAAAAATGTCCGAACGGTCCACTTGGGGCCCGCTTGCGATATCGTAAAATTAAAATCGTCACAGCGTCCCAAATAACTCAGTGACCAATAGTCACAACTAGCACCGTTATATCCGAGCTCAATATATGTCTCAAATAGCAACAACAACACCAACGTATAGGAAAACTACCGTAAATACAATAAAACTTACCAAAATAACGACGATAACACGTCCACAAACACTTCCCCACTAGAATCCGAGCTTGAATAACTTGAAGTAGATAATTAATATGAAGAGTTGACCACTACTAAATGCACTAGTAAAAGCACCTAATTATCATGTTTTTCTCTTAGTTAAATTCATTAAATAAACAGAAGTGTAGGACATATATATGCTACTACTATATTATTTTGTTTGCTTAAAATGAACCCACCAACACCTAAAAATGGAAAAGGAAAATGATGAGAGATTTAATGTGTGTATATATATATACAAGCACATTTTCCAACTAATACCAGTAACATGATGTATACTCCACCCACTTCCATGTGGAAGTGAGGTGGACTAATATCTTTACCTTGTTATATAAATACTCGGATATTGTATAGGTTCGTGGTAAAATAAATATAAAATTTTGAATATACCATAATTAATAGAAAATTATTTCTAACAAAACCTCTACAAAATAAAAATATTATTTTAACATATTTAAATTCACTATCTCCACTTAAATTATTAATAGGTTATAAAACTATTATAAAATAGTATAGATATATCATAACTAAAGAATTTTATAAATTTCAAAGACATTTTCGAAAGGTAATTAACTATGTCATTTTACCAAATTCAAATTTAATTTCATATTTTACAACGTGCTCGGTCTAAATAATATTCTCAAATGAACTGCCCGGGAACCGAATTGTTAGTCCCAGCAAGTCATAAATAACTTGGGGCAGTTATAGAAAAGCTCTAAACGCTGAGAACACACGAAAATGAGGGAAAGACCGGGAAGGTCATTGCACTCAGAAACCCAGTAAATTATCCTCAGTATAATGTTCAAATAGGCACAAACAAAATTATTTTTTGTGACCATTGTAGTTCAATAACAGAAGGTTTCAAAAGACTTAATCATAAAAACGAGTTATTAGAAAAAGAACGAGATGATTTACAAAGACAAAATTTAATGTTACAAGATTATATAAAAAACCTTGAATTAAACCAAAGACAAAATACAAAATTTTCTTATTCCCAGACCCCAGTTCAATTTCTTAAAAATCTGCTACTCAGACAGATTTTCAGACTCAATAGAGTTCTCCATCTCAATTAAAAATGGATCAGATGGGTGTACATTCCCCAGTGAATGTAGAAAGACCTACTGTATCAGGTAAAGGTACAACTAGTCCGGTTCAAACGACAATCAGTAAAGACTCATCAAGACCGTTGATGGCTGACACTTTGCCAAAAAGTGTAAGAAGACTTCCTGCCAGCTTTAATTTAGAAGGAGCCTCAAGCTCAAAGACTGTAAAAATCAAAAGACAAAGTATAAATAAAGTAACTTCAAGAAAAATAGAAAGTATTATTGGAGATACACTAAAAATATTGTTAATAGAATCCACGTCTAGCACTCCTAAAGAAGAAACTAAAGATATGATTAAACCAGAACCCGAGAAAGAAGAATTCGATGTTCCCAATTCAGACTCAGACTATGATCCAACAATGGAACAATTTGTACAAGACCCCAATGCTAGTGATGATTCAGGCATGGAGTTTGATTTAGATGCTTTACATAATTTAGAAACAGTTTGTTAAAGGACATCAACAATGACTTCAGCAGACTCAGAAATCGTAAGCAATGACAATTGCTAACAAACATGGCAGGCAAAGAAAGACAGCAGGAGCATTATTTTCAAAAATAAAGAAAGAAAAGTCGTAAAGAGCACAGTAGAAGAAAGAAAATTTTCAAAAAAATTTCAAAAAGATGGGACCCAAGACAACGACAACTTCAATAATTTAGATTCCTTTGCAGAATTCAATTTCATTTTGAAATCCGCCTCTCTGCCTATATAAAGCCCTCATTTCATTTAGAAAGAAGTAAGATCGATTAGAGCAATTGACCATTAGCAAGCTTGAATACCAGAGTATTCAACTACTATTAAGAGTGAGATATAAAAATAAGAGTGCTTGTATAAATTAGTGTGCTTATACAAAGGTGTGGTTTTCAATTCCCAATTTATTTAGGAGCACTTCGGGTACTCCCAAAAGGGAACCCTCTCTCTGCTCTACATCATGTAAGTAGGTTATTGCTTTTCTAGAACTAGGTATTATTCCCCCATATGTATGTAAAGTAGTTTTTGTATGAATGTGCAGTATGTTTGATTATGTTATAAAATCATGTTAAAATAATATGTTAGTCATAGGTATACCCTTAGTATATGGTTAATTTCTTAAATGCTTAAGCAACTCCCATGGATTAATCGGTAAATTCCTAGGATGATCCATAGCTACCCCTAGTATATGGTTAATCTCTTAAATGCTTAATGAACTCTGATGGATTAACCGGTAAATGCCTAGGATATTGAAGTACGTTATGGCCTGAGAGCCACAGGACAGTGTTTTCTAGGGTGCGGTTAAAGAAGTGATTCTTAAGTAACAAGTTTAAGAGAAAGAGATGAAAAGGGTACGGTTATGGATAGGCGAAAATAATTAGCATGTTTCGGGGTGCGATTAAAGAAACATTTCTTAAGTATAAGTTTAAGAAAAAGAGATGAACAAGGTATGACTATGGATAGATTAAGATAGATGTTAAAAAAAAAGGGTTAATTTTCTGGGGAATATACTTAGAAGTCTAGGAAGAAATAAGTCTAAATACATAAGTAGAGGACAAGGAAGAGGAAGTACAGAGTAGGACTTTACAACCATACTAACTCAATTCAAATCAACCAACTCCAACAACTAACCCCAAAGTCCAACACTCTAATTAATTTTGAAACAAACCTTATTTAAAAGACCCCCCTCTTATTTTTGGTATCAGTGCAAGAAGTTTCTAGGACTAATTAATCATTTTATGAGAAGACCCTTAAAAAACACTTCAGCATTCAAAAAATCTAAAAAAGACTTATATTTGTTAAATAAAGAGTTATATCGTTTATATACTGATTTAACAGAAAATAATTGTAGAATTCCTTATATTATATTTTGTAACACCCCGTATGTTTCTGAGTCTAGTCGATTACCGTAACATTTATGAAAATATTTAAACATGAGAGAATTGATGAATTATACATTAATTTGTGGGCATTAATAAGTCTTGTACCATTGGGCCCAAGTGAAGCCCAAAAGTCATAAGAAGGACATGGCCCAACATGGAAATTTGACCCATTCTTCCAATATTCCTCCATTTGACCAACCAAACCTTGCATTTAATGCTAAGAAGGGGATAAGAGTGACTTGAGGGGCTATATAAAGAAAGAAAATCATATTTTTAATTCATTTGGACTCTCATGCTTTTCTAGAATATTCACAACATTTTCTTGCTCTCAAGAACCCTAAGCCCTCATTCCTTTGACCAAGATCATCAACTTGCAAGACTTGGTAAGTGTTTGTGCTCATGGTTTACTATGTTATGTGCATGGTATGGTGCTTATATGATGTTGGTTATGTTGGTGATGTATTGAGAATTCACTATGTGTGTAATATTGCATGTTTGCTAAATCGGCAAGGGGTTTTGCCTTGTAAAATTGGAAATAAACTTGTAGTCTTGAGGAAAGTGAACTTTATGGATTCAATATTGACATGTGATATGTGACTATGGCCTTAACTTGTTTTGTCCTTGTACTTAATGTTTGGAATTGTTACGGTGAATTTGTTCATGGAATAGGTGACGTAAGTGAAGGGAAAGTGTCGTATTGGTAATATTTTTGTGCGTGTGGAAACCATGGTTGTTATTTGATGTTTAAGTGACCTAAAATATGTTAAGATAAGCTTACTTGTGGCCTTGGATCATTTAGTACACAAAAAGACCCAAAAAGGACCCATTTTGGCCGATTTGGACATCCGCCCCCACAGAGGAGGGCACTTGCGGGCGCAGATGCCAACGCAGGTGCCTCTGGCATCTGCCAAAGTCCACCTGCGTGTGCACCTCATCCACCTGCGGGCGCAGGTGGCAACGTAGGTCAGCTCCAAGTTCGGTTTTGTATGTTTTCGCATCTAGTTGACCCCCGAAGGCCCCTATACCCTTTTGGATGTAATTATCAACTTGTGATGCCATTTTAATGACTTTAAAGGGGTCGTATGCAGGTATTTTGAACTATATTAAGTATGTATTGTTGTTCATAAGTCGTTGTGAGGCAAGTTGATAGAGGAATTGTGACGGAATGATAACGAGAAGGCATAAAGGGTAAGTGTGGTGTGAAATGTTATTGATGTATGATATCTTGGTCAATGTGTGGAATGTTATGGTGTTGTTGGTATGATAATGCATTGGATTGTATTATAAAGGGTGAAATGACGTTATACAGCAGTCATATAGTTCGTTGTCATCTTGTACACTTGTACGATAACTAGTGGTTAACGTAAGCTCTGTTATGTCCTTGTATTGTAGAGTGAAACGTAAGGAAGGAGCTGGACTATTGTGTTCATATATATAGGCTTGTGTATTCATACTTGGAAGTAAAGGTATGTAAGGTTATTTTATCCGTATCCTTCTGCAGCATAGTAAATTCATTGACATATGAGTTATTCCAAACCGAAATGTTCTAAGGTATCCTATTTTCGGGTATCCATTATTGTTTGTCACATGTTTCCTATTCATTGAACAATTGTGAGTCACATGTCTCGTATTCATCGACTAATGTTCCAAAGGTCCCATGTTTCCAATAATGTTATGTTTTCAACAATGTTTATTCACACGTCTCTCACTCATTGAATATTGATCCAAAGCTTCCAAGAAGGTTATGACTATCATTGTATCAATCTCAAAAGTAATAAATGAAGTAATGCACATGTGGTTATTGATTGAGTATGGGTGGTAGCTTTGGGGGAGAACGCCTAGCTCAAGCCGATCCCGAGATTGTTGGATCAGGGGGTAGTCCTAGAGGCATAAGCCTAGCTCGGACCAATCCTGACAGGTGGTAGCTCTAGAGGTAATAACCTAGCTCGAGCCAAACCTGATATGTTAGTTATGGGTGACAGCTCTAGAGGTAATAACCTAGCTCGAGCCGAACTCGATGTATTGATTTATGGGTGGTAGATCTAGAGGCATAAGCCAAGCTCGACCCGATCCCAACATAACGCTATGTTATGTTAAAACCCACTGTTCAGTCGGGGCCCGAGTATCATAGGTCACAGGCAAAGATGAATAAGCAAAGAAGCAAATAAAGTAATGAAAGCAATATATATGGTTCCCAAAACACAGAATGATGTTTTATCCATATTGGTTATTCATTTGTAATTGAGTTCATTGATGTATTTATGATTCATACAGTTTCATTTTAGCCTTACATACTCAGTACATTCTTCGTACTGACGTCCCTTGTGGGACTTACCTTACTTGCTGCAGGAGCAGGTGCTAGTAGACCTCCACAGTAGGTTGCCAGTTGTTTGCGGATCATTGGTGAGCTCCAGTTAGTTCGGGGCTTCTCCGAGTCACAGTTGTACATGTGTTTTGGTATTGTACATGTTGTATAAAGCGGGGACTTGTACCGACTTTCAGTTGGTCTTGTAAATGCATCGGTTAGAGGCTTTTGTAGACGTATGTGGGTGTATGAATGTAAGATGATACATGATGTTTTTGACTTGATGACCTCAACGGCCAAGTTTCGCATATGTATATCTATCACATGTTCCATGATTTCCGTTATTAGCCTTTTATGTTCTTACGTGGTAGTGGTGTTTCCTATGGTATGCATATGAATGAATAGAAGCAAAACTTGGTTCTCTCGGGCCTTATCGGCTACGGGTGCCAATCCGCCTCAATGGGATTTGGGGCGTGACATATTTGAAATCCGAAAAAATGAAAGAGAGGTAAATAGACATATCTTTTCTAGAATTAATACAGGAGTTAAATATTCCGAAATAAGAAAGCAATATATTCGCCCCAATAAGAATTAGTAAACTTTAACTTTAATAGTATATGAAACAATCTCATCTAGTTAAGCAATTAAAATTGTTACATAATCAATTAGCATTAAGAAACGAAATTCTAACAACTGAAGAACAAGATAAGTTAGAACTAATAGCAAGAAACAATCACTATCTAGAAATATTTAAAGACCAGTTAGAACGAAAAGACTCACCCGCCATACAACTTATAGACTTTATGATTAGAAGTATTTGGGATTCAAACAACCGTATAAAATATCAAGAAAGAAGAATAAACCAATTGAAACTTTGAATTAAGTATTTTCCTTTAGGCTAAAAAGAATACATGCGTAGACCACTTAGAAATACAAAAGACTATAGAAATTCAATAAGAAACTTAAAACTTTTATCTTTAGAACTTGAAGTCATATATTATAATCCTGAAGTAGAAAACGGCATAATACAAAACGGAAGAATACCCTATTGCATATTAGAAATAAGAAAAAATCAATGCAAATTAATAAATTATATTATATCAAAACTCATATACACAAGACCTTTAACTATCCGTAATTCGTAAAGTAGAATTTTAAGAAGTTTAAATATATGAAACAACATCTCTACACTAAAGAAATCTCATATCATTACGAAGAAATATATAATTACGAACAAGATCTAAGACAAGCTAGAATAATACAAGAATTAGTACCATATCATCAGAAGCGTAAATTAAGAAAAATAGAAAAAGAAATTAGAAACATAAAAAATTATATAAAATTTCTAAGAAATAGAGTTAAATATTTTCCTCTAGGATAAAATTTTATGCAATACTCCAAAAGAACTATTAGAAAATATCGTAAAAAGTATAAAGAATTAAGTAAAAGACTGTTTTTTATTCAGCAAGGACAAAATTATATACATTTCCTAGAGCAAAAATTAGTAGAAGTTTTAACTAGATTTAAAATATATTTAGAGCTAGAAATTGAGACTCATTTAATTAGACAAATAACTACTTATTGATGTATATAAAACAAGAAATAAATCAAGTTAAAAAAGGATATACAAACCCAAGAATATTTAATAAGAATAATTTTAATTTCCTTTAATAAATAAATAGTATATGAAAAGAGACGATAATTATCATAACTATATAAATCATTACAATAATCAAATACATCTTACTTATATCCAAATAAAAAGACTAAAAGAAATAAGAGCACAACTAGTTAACCAGTTAAACGAATTTGATCAAGAAACAAAAAAGAAATTTAAAAATTTATCTGTAGAAACACATCATAGACGGTGTGGACAACAGAATAGAATTTTATTAAGAATTAATAGCATAAATAGTGACATTGGAGGCGTAATAAGTCATAGACTCCTCTTTAAAGAAGACCTTAGCCAATTTCCATTAGGATAAATAATAAATGAGAACACACCCTTTTGCTAGAGAAGTACAAGCTAATAACTGGATATATAATACTCAAATACTAAGATATATTTATGCAAAGAAACATTATAATAATTTAAAGCAATCTCTTAAGAAACTAAAAACATTAAAATTAAAGGAACTAAGTCAAATAGAAAGTAAAATTAGTTGGGATTTACAAGATTTAGAAAGTGATATTGAAGAACAAAAATAGTGGTTAGAGTGCTATAAGAATAGACCAATCTGGATAGCTCTAGGATAAACGACATAGCTAATCTAAAGAAATTGGAATATTTAGATTTACAAATAATACTAGAAAAAAATATAAACGATTAAAAGACAATTCCTCAATTAAGTGTAATTTCAGTAATGGAGAACATATATTACATAGTGAAGACGCACATTTAAATAGTGTAATAGATTTACTAATACATTTAGCAGAGAACATTCAAAAAGATAATTCTCTAATTTTAGAAATATTAGAAAACGTACAAGCAAAACAAACAAAAATCTTTAGTGCTATGTTAGACAATTTGGACTTTATTAAAGCTCAACAATCGGAGATAGAAAAGAAACAAATAAACAAAATATCTTCGGAAGAATTAAACAGGATATTTAATGTCACGACCCAATTTCATAGGTCATGATGACACCTACTATAACCCACCAGTAGGTAAGCCAACCCATAGTCCGAAACAACTAGTAACGGACTACCAAAAGAAATAAAGGAAACAACGAAATAAATATAATAATAAAGCTAATATAAACCCAAGACCTGGTGGAGCCAGTACAAGAGCCTCTAATACATCAGGAGTACAAGTGAAATACAGAAAAAATGTATGTATACAAGCCGTCTCTGACACAACATAGAGAACAGTCTAACAATAAGAGGGAGCGTAGGAATACTCCAAAACGTCGGGAGCTCACCCCATATCTCCGATCCATAGCTGCTCCGCACGACATACATACTTCAACGACTATAACTCACACTATGACCTGCAAGCTGTAGAAGTGTAGTATGAGTACCAAACACGTGGTACTCAGTAGGCAACGACCGACTGAGCTCTAGACATATGTAAGCATAAATAACATGAAGGCATGAAAGTGACTACAGGCAACTATCCACGAAACTAGGCATAACCATGCTAATGGGGCAATAGGGATAACTATCCTATCCTGACATCATTCAGGAACTAAAGTGCAATACCGTATATCACTGGCCAATATACAAATGAAGAGTGAAAGAAGGATATATATAATAGTAGTACAAGGCCAAATGATACATATACAATGTAAATAGATAAAGAAAGAGAGGGATATACGGTGATACCATACATATAAGTGGACATATAGGGCTAACTCAAAGGTAACTACCTGAGGGAGTCAACCTAACATCTCAAGGTCCATAGCCAAGTAAAGGAGCCATCACTAGCCTCATCAAGCCTATACCCAAAGGGTGACAAATCCTGGGCTAACCAACCATAATATAATCTACCGAAAGGATAAAGGAATCAGAAATGTACCTCTAATCTCAGGTACCAGTCCACAACCAACCTGCCACAAACTAACCATAATAAATAATAATAAAGTAACCGGCTAGTCCGAGCAAACAAGCACCTAACCGGGCCCTCATAAGCCTGGAAGGTTCACAGAAACACTCAGCAAACAACAACCATAACCCGTACCTATACATCCCCCCATAAGACCGATAGATAGAGGTGCCAAACAACTATTCTGGTGATAGGCAATGCATATGAATGGATGAATGCAATGTAAACCGAAATGCTATAACCATGTCGGGGGCACCGGACTCGAACCAGTTCTACAATCTCAAAGCATACCGGGGACACCAGACCCGAACCGGTTCCACAATCTCAAACCATACCATACCAAGTGTATATACCTCCACCAGCTCACCTAGATCGCAAAGGTAGGACTTACGGCAACCATGCTTCTCCGACTCGATGGCTCTGGGATGAAGGGCCCCCTAGGGGATTCGAAAAAATCCATATACACTGCCTGGTCCCGATCCAGGACTTCCAATAACCATTATAATCCATATACTCCGTCCAGTACCGGAGATATATATATATAAATACAATCAGTGCACAGACTCGAACCGTGGCTAAAAGGATATAAATTCGTAAATCCATTGCCCAAGATCATGCTCGGGACTAAATCATCATAATCATGTACAAAGGGTCAGAATATCCCTCGACCAAAGTAAATAGTAGTGGTAAGATGAGTGGATAAATAATGGACTGGAATCATCCTCGGTCGGAGTTCTAAAACATCATTTTCAATTCCAAAAGCTCATAATCCAGTAAATAAGGTGGTACGATTTCTGTTATAAAATAACCCTTTTAAAAGTTAAAAATGGGAATAAATCCCCTTTTTGAAAACAGTGGTAAAATCAAGGTTTTGGTTAGAATCGTACCACTAAATGAGCATGAATGCACCAAATAGTATGCATGCCATCACCAGTATCCAGAAAACATAACCACAAGCGCCTAAGCGTATATAAATGCTAATCTTTACCTTGCTAAGTCCAACTAGCCTCATAATCACAGTCTCGGGCCCAATAGTATATAACCAATATAGCAAGGTCTCATAACCCGGGCAACCACAATAATCAAGAGCATAAAGCCACCACAAGGATCTAATCGGGGAAGAACCTCCCGAATCGCTAAGTCAAATGGTAAGTCTCATACCAAAGGATCCTTAATCATCAGCTGTGGTTAACATGCTTATATTCAAGGGCAATAGGGCTCTATGGACATAACTGGTATTTATACTAGGGTTCGGGTCACATCTCTACCCCAAATTCCATAAAATAGGCTAAGTCATGCTATATTAACCATAATCATACCCTATATTCCCAACCTAGCCTGTAGTCTATACTATACACAATCTCATAGAGAAAAGTAGATTGAAGCCTACCTCGATGCCGAATCGCAATTCTTGAAGTGTCCATAAATTGCTCAATCTTTGCTCCACGATCCCAAATAAATGTCACACTATCAAAATAGTAACCTACACGTCATTAAGAGTAAAACGATACCCATATTGCAATATAAAACTTTGGGCCCAAAATAGGGTCAATAATGGGCCTTGGGGCCCACGAATGGAATCCCAAAATTGAATCCGTCACGAGGTCCCTCGAACAATAAGGAATATGTGCTCAAAAGTTGAACACAAATGGAGCATAAATCGGGGCTCAAATCAGTCCCCAAAGATTAGGATTTCAAAGACCTAATTTCTAAGAATTTACAATGTAATGCGATGAAAATCAACGGGTAAAATTATGGATAATGACCAAGGAGGGATGATCTAACTTACCTTATGTCACGCCCCAAATTCCAACGGGACAGACTGGCACCCGAAGCCGATAAGGCCCGAGAGAACCAATCCTTGCTCATGTCCTTTCATATGCATGTCATTCAAGGAACATCACTACCACGTATAGATACAAGATGCTAATAACGGAAGTCATAGAGACATGTGATATATACATATAAGAAACTTGGACGTTAGGGCCATCAAGTCAAAATGGACATACATTCTTTCATTCACCTCACCACTTACGTCTACAAAAGCCTCTAACGGATGCATACACATAACCATCTTAAAGTCGGGAAAAGTCCCCGCTTTATGCAACACTTATACTACTATATACAACTGTAACTCGAAAAGCCCCGAACCAACTGGAGCTCACCAAAGACAGGCAAATGATCCTCAACATACTGTAGAGGTCTACTAGCACCTGTTCGGGATCACCTCTAGCTAGGCTTCCGCCCCTTTGAGTTGCCACCCGTTCCCAATATCCTTTCGGGATTGCCCTTAGCTAGGCTTTTGCCCCTTTGGATTGCTACCCGTACTCAATGTTCGTTCGGGATTGCCCCTAGCTAGGGTTTTCCCCTTTGGGTTGCTACCCGTACTCAACAAGTATGCAATACTTCAACTCTTATGTTATAAGAGTGATACGTTATTGGAAGAGTGATACGTTATTGGTTGTAACATTGTTGGTTGGAACTTTAGAAAAATAGTCAATGAATACGAGACATGTGAATAACAATAGATGAAAACCTGAAATGATATATCTTAGAACAGTTCGGAATTGAACAAGTACAATGTCAATGTGAACAATATGTGCTGCAGAAGGATACGAAAAGAATAACCTTACATACCTTGTCTTCTCACTATGAATACACAATCCTATACGTGAATACAATAGTCCAGCTCCTTCCTTACATTTTACTCTACACAACAAGTACATAACGGAGTTTACATTAACCACCAACTACCTTACAAATGCATATGACGACAATGAGTTACATGATTGCCTTAACATGTCATTTCCCCTTGACAATACCATTTATGAAATTGTCATACCAACAATACCACAACAATCCATACATTGACCAATACATCATAAATCAATATAATGTCGCACCAAGTTCATACTTTATACTTGTCCATCAATACAACATCACAATTACTCCATCAAGTCACCTTAATACACTTCATAACAACATATCGACAACAATCCCCACAATTTACCCTCATAGAAAAAATAACAAGTCAAGTGAACATAACCACACCATACATGTTTATATTTCATTCACACCATGCACTTTCATCAAAATCCCAAGTCTCCTTTCAAGTTTAAATCACAAAGATGGCACATCATTTAGCAAAAAGCAAAAGTGCCTTATTCAATCTTGCCAACATAACCATCATGATCTAAACCATATCTCATGTATATAATATATTAAATCACAAGAATAAACACTTACCCAAGCTTTCAAGGTGATGATCTTGTCCAAAGTGTCCAAAGAAAATGGTTGCCTTAGGGTTTGGAAAATAAAGAAATATCTCTTAGAAAATGTCTAGAAACGCATGTGTGATTTTTGGAATAAAAATCTGATTTTTTGGCCTTTATATAGACCTCAAGTCATCCTTAGCCAATCCTTGGGAATTAAATGCTATATTTACTTGGTCAAATGGAAGAATGGGTCATTTGCCCTTTTGGGCCATGTCTTTTAATCCATTTTGGGCCTTAAATTGAGCCCATTTACACATATTAACTTAGCCCACCAATTTCAATGTGTAATACTCCAATTATATCATGTTTAAATAATTCCATAAATGTCACAACAATATTCATCTCACGAGATTCATGTTCGTAGCTTCAATCTCAAAAATGAGAAATTTTAGCCACTCATGGCTTAGTTGAACATAATTTGATAAAACACTTGTGACGAAGAATTAATCCCAAATCGAATGCCAAACTTTCTCAAGAGTAGTCCTACTATGATGGAATAATGATACCATAACCCAAGAGTCCTCTTTATAGACTAATAATCGTAGAAGAAATCGGTCAAAAAGCACCCCGGCACGCCCCCGGGCGCCCTAGAGACTTAGAAAAATTTTAGCTCTGGAAAGGTGGCCAGGAGAGACCTGGAACGCCCCTGGGCGTGCCCCCTTTATGCCTGTGCCAAACAAAATTCGGCCAGAAGCGGCCTGGCACGCCACCTGCAGTGCCCCATGCTAAATTTTTGATTTTGACTTTTATTTGCGGATTTGGTTGGATCTTTCAAGTCCCAACCTTTTGCTTGCCTCTTATCTTTAATATCCTTTTCTTGGATGTCCCTTAAACCTCACTTTTCACCCCACAAATGCTCCACAAAGTCACAAACACCTACTACAAAGGTCTAATCACATGTACTAGCACACTATCAAATTTTTCCATCAATAACAATACAAAATACGTACTTATGGCTCTCGGACCTAGGGTAAAAATGGTTCAAGGTTGGAAAGTAGGGTCGGGAAGGTACGGGGTGTTACATTCTTCCCCCCTTAGAAACATTCATCCTCGAATGTTAATAACATTGTCTCATGAACACCAAATGCAACTCTATATTAACACATATATACATATATACATAATGCTCGTAGATACTTACTTGTTATTGCTCCAATCCCGCATCTTGAACTTTCTCTTCCATTTGAAATAGCTGAGGGTACTTGGACTTTATCATTTCCTCGGCTTCCCAGGTGATCTCTTCTACTTGTTGATTTCGCCAAAGTACCTTTACGGAAGCTATGTCTTTATTCCTCAACCTCTTTACTTGTCGATCTAGAATAGCAATGGGTATATCTTCATAAGTAATATCCTCCGTAACTTGGACATCCTCTACGGGAAAAATACGAGATGGATCCCCTATGCACTTTCGAAGCATTGAAACATGAAATAAAGAGGTTGAAACATGGAATTTCGAAGCACTTTCGAAGCATTGAAACATGAAATTGGGGTAGTGCCAATTCATACACAACTTGCCCAAAGCTTCGGACAATTTCATATGGCCCTATATATCGGGGACTCAACTTCGCTTTCTTCCCAAATCGCATTACCCCTTTCATCGGTGACACCTTCAAGAATACTCAATCACCTATGGCGAATTTGAGTCCTCTTCTTCTAACATCAGTATATGACTTGTGGCGACTTTGGGCCGTTTGTAGCCGCTGTTGGATCACTTTAAATTTCTCCATAGCTTGATAAACAAGATCTGGCCCAAGTAAAGCAGTTTCACCTGCTTCAAACAATCCAATCGGTGATCTACACTTCCTTCTGTATAAAGCTTCATAAGGTGCCATTTTGATACTTGAATGATAACTATTGTTGTAGGCAAATTCAATAAGAGGCAAATGATCATCCCAGCTACCTTGAAAATCTAACGTGCACGCTCGTAGCATATCTTCAAGTGTTTGGATAGTACGTTCTGCTTGTCCATCTGTCTAAGGATGGAAAGCCATACTCAAATTCACTTGTGTACCCAAGCTCTTCTGAAAAGATCTCCAAAAATGTAAGGTAAATTGTGCTCCTCTGTCTGATATAATAGAGACCGGAATTCCATGTAATCTCACTACCTCTTTAACATACAACTTTGTATAATCTTCAGCTGTATAGGTGGTCTTGACTGGTAGGAAATGTGCGGACTTGGTCAGCCTGTCAACTATGACCCATATAGAATCAAATTTCCACAGTGTACGAGGCAAACCTGTGATGAAATCCATATTAATCATATCCCATTTCGACACTGGATGATTGATACATTATATGTAACCTCCTGGTTTCTGATGCTCTATCTTTACTTGTTGACAATTCAAGCATTGAGCTACAAATTCTGCAATGTTCTTCTTCATGTTTCCCCACCAATACATTTCCTTTAGATCATGGTACATTTTGGTAGCTCCCGGATGAATAGAATATCGCTAATGATGCGCCTCTGTCATAATTCGTCCCCTCAGCTCATCTACATCTGGTACACATAATCTTCCTTGGCATTGAAGTACCCCTTCTTGTGTAAGATCAAAGGCCGCAGTCAGACCCTGTTGTACATTTTCTTTCAGCTGCAATAACATAGGATACGCAGACTGCTTCTCTTTCACTTTAGCTATTATTAAAGATTCTGCCGCATTTTGTACAATAACCCCTTCATCTGAGAATTCAAGAAGGCGAACCCCCAAGCTGGATAATTGACGTAAATCCTTAACTAAGTCTTGCTTTTCCGTCAACTGGCCACTAGTGCCTCCTATTGCCTTGTGGCTCAATGTATCAGCTACCACATTTGCTTTTCCTGGATGATATAGAATATCGATATCATAGTCTTTTAAGAGCTCTAGCCACCTTCGTTGCCTCAAATTGAGTTCCTTCTGCTTAAAGATATATTGCAAACTTTTGTGATCGGCATAGATATCAACATGAACCCCATACAAATAATGACACCATATGTTTAAAGCAAATACCACCGCTGCTAACTCAAGATCATGTGTGGGATGGTTTCTCTCATGTGGCCACAACTGTCGTGAGGCATATGCTATTACATTACCATGCTGCATTAATACACATCTGAGACCAACTCCGGATGCATCACAATATACTGCATACCCTTCAGTGCCTTCCGGAAGTACTAATACGAGTGTGGAAGTTAATTTATCTTTCAGCTCTTGGAAACTTTTCTCACATGCATCATTCCACTGAAATTTGACTGCCTTGTGTGTAAGCTTCGTTAAAGGTGCAACAATGGAAGAAAACCCTTCAACAAACCTTCTATAATAACCGGCCAATCCCAGAAAACTACGAATTTCTATGGGCGTCGTAGGCCTTGGCCAATTTTTCACCGCTTCGAACTTTTGTGTATCCACCCTGATGCTTTCATCTGACACAATGTGACCCAAGAATGCATTTTAACCAAAATTCACATTTAGAGAACTTTGCATACAACTTACGATCTCGGAGAATCTGTAACACCTGCCGTAGGTGATTCGCGTGGTCCTCTTGTGATTTGGAATAAACCAGAATATCGTCTATAAATACCATCACGAACACATCCAGGAATGGCTTAAACACCCTATTCATCAAATCCATGAAAACAGCTGGTGCATTTGTTAGTTCAAATGACATAACTAAAAATTCATAATGGCCGTACCGTGTTCGAAAAGCTGTCTTGGAACATCCTTTTCTCTAACTCTGACTTGATGGTAACCCGACCTCAAGTGAATCTTTGAAAAACATTTGGCGCCCTGTAACTGATCAAACAAATCATCAATTATGGGGAGGGGATATTTGTTCTTGATCGTTACCTTATTCAATTGCCGATAGTCAATGCACATTCTCAATGTGCCATATTTCTTCGGTACAAATAATACTGGTGCACCCCACGGGGACATACTAGGTCTGATAAAACCCTTTTCCAGCAAGTCTTTCAATTGCTCCTTCAATTCACGCAATTCTGCTGGAACCATTCTATACGGAGGAATAGAGATGGGCTGAGTGCCTGGAATCACATCAATGCCAAACTCTACTTCCCGTTCTGGAGGTAAACCTGGAAGATCATCAGGAAATACATCGAGAAATTCATTAAGTACTGGAACCGACTGAGGAGTTAATGGTTCCACATCAGTATCTTTCACCCGTACTAGGTGACATAGGTACCCTTTGGCTATCATTTTCCTTGCTTTAAGATAGGAAATAAATTTCCCTCTCGGTGCCCCTACATTACCCTTCCATTCACGAATATTCGTTTGTGGAAAATGAAAATGTAACTTCTTTGCTCGGCAATCCATCGTGGCATAACAAGATACCAACCAATCCATACCCATTATGACATCAAAATCCACCATGTCCAATTCAATGAGATCAACCAGTGTATCATGACCACACACTGTTACCACACAATTACGATATACTCTTTTTGAAATAGTATATTCACCAACTGGTGTAGATACTTCAATTGACTTAGTTAATGTCACGCCCCAAATCCCATTGAGATGGATTGGCACCCATAGCCGATGAGGCCCGAGAGAACCAAGCTTTGCTTATATTCATTCATATGCATGACATAAGAAATACCACTATCATGTACGAGCATTAAAGGCTAAAAACGAAAATCGTGGAACATGTGATATATATATATATACATATGTGAAACTTATCCGTCGAGGCCACTCAAGTCAAAAACAACATGTACCTCTTACATTCATACACCCACATACGTCTACAAAAGCCTCTAACAGATGCATTTACAAGACCAACTAAAAGTCGAGACAAGTTCCCGCTTTATACAACATACACAATATCAAAACAAATGTACAACTGTGACTCAGAGAAGCCCCGAACTAACTGGAGCTCACCAATGATCTGCAAACAATTGGCAACCTACTATGGAGGCCTACTAGCACCTGCGCCTGCAGCAAGTAAGGTAAGTACCACAAGAGACGTCAGTACGAAGAATGTACTGAGTATGTAAGGCTCATAAGAAACTGTATGATATGTAAATTCGTCAATGAACTCAAATACAAGTGAATACTTAATATGGATACGTTAACATTCCATATGTTGGAAACCATGTACATCGTTTTCATTATTTTCTTTGCTTCTTTACTTCTATGCTTATTCATCATCACTTGTGTCACTATGTACCTAGGCCCCGACTGATCAGTGGGTCTTTACATAACATAACGTTATGTTGGGATCGACTCGAGCTAGGCTTATGCCTCAAGAGCTGCCACCCATAAACCAACATAGTAGGTTCGGCTCGAGCTAGGTTCTTACCTCTAGAGCTATCCCCTGTCAGGATAGGTCCGAGCTAGGCTTATGCCTCTTGGACTGCCCCCTGATCCAATAATCTCGGGATCGGCTTGAGCTAGGCATTTCGCCCCCAAAGCTACCACCCATACTCAATCATTAACCACATATATGCATTACTTTGTTCTTTACCTTTGAGATTAATACAATGATAGTCATAATATTATTGAAAACAGAACATTATTGGAACCATTGGACAATAATCAATGAATAAGAGACATGTGTATAACCACTATTGGAACTTTGGAACACAACCTTATTGGGCTTTTGGAACATTAGTCAATGAATATGAGACATGTGAATCGCAATTGATCAATGAGTAGGAAACATGTGATAATGACAATTGATAACCGGATATAGGATACCTTAGCACATTTCAGGATAGGACAAGTGTAATGTCAAAGTGAATACTATGTGCTGCAGAAGGATACGGACAGAGTAACCTTACATACCTTCCCTTCCAAGTATGAATACACAAGCCTATAGATGAACACAATAGACCAGCTCCTTCCTTATGTTTCACTCTACAACACAAATACATGACGGAGTTTACATTAACCACCAACTACCTTACAAATGCATATGACGACAACGAGTTACATGTTTGCCTTTAAAATGTCATTTCCTTCTCTACAATACCATTTACGGAATCGCCATACCAAAAATATCCCAATCATGCCATACATTGACCACAACATCATATACCAATAGCATTTCACAACAAAGTTTCTCCTTTACACTTTCTCATTCACACCTTATCACAATTAATCCATCAAGTCACCTTAATACACCTCATAGCAACATATCGGCCAAAATCCCATAATTTACACTTATAGAAAAATAACAATTTTAATAACATAATCACACCATACATGTTGATATTTCATCCATACCATGCTCTTTCATCAAAACCACAAGTCATCTTTCAAGTTTAAATTCCATAGATGACACATCTTTTACAAAAACACAAAGTGTCATGTTCAACACTTCCAAGCATAACCAACATGATCTACATAATATATCATACATATAATATGTTAACCCATAAGATTACACACTTACCTAAGATTTAAAAATGATGATCTTACTCCAAGAGATGACTTAGGGTTTTGAGAGCTAAACGGGGTTTCTTGGAATTGTCTAGAAAAGCATAGAAAAGAATGTGTGTTTGTAATGAATAAAATCAGATTTTTGGGCCTTTATATAAGCCTTCAATTCATCCTTAGACACTCTTTATAGCATTAAATGCCATGTCTAGAAGGTCAATGGAAGAATTTTTCCTTATTTTGGGCGTTTATTGAGCCCAATTCACTTAATCCAATAAAATCAATAATTTCTCATGTTTAAATCATTTCATACGTGTTACGACAATATTCTCACTCACGCGATTTATATTCGTAGCCTCAATCCCAAAAACAAGTGATTCTAGCCACGTATGGCTTATTTTGACCGAAAGGGTAAAAACGTCATTTGGATGCCAAATTCGTCCACGAATAATCTTATCAAAATGGAATGCCAATATAATAGTTCAATTATCCCATGTATAGGCTCGTGATTGTAGAAGAAATGTGGCAAAAAGTGGCTCGGTACGCCCCCGAGCACCCTTGGGACTTAGAAAAATTTCCAACATTTGAGAGGTGTGCACAAGCAGCCTGGCATGCCCTTGGGCGCGCCACCTTGCTGCCTGTGCCCAAAAATTTTGGGCAAAAAGTGGCCTGGCACGCCCTCTGGCACGCCTGGCCCTTTTTTTTTTTGAAAATTTTTGTTCTTCGACTTTTCTTTGTGGGTTTGGTTAGATACTTCAAGTTCTATTCTTTAACTTACTTCTTACCTTTAATATCCTTTGTTTGGAGGTCCTCCAAGTCTCGTTTTTAACCCCACAATTCTCCATGAAGTCACAAAACACCTTCTACGAAGGTCTAATCATATGTACGAGGCCCAATATCAATTATCTCATCAATAACATTACAAAATACATACTTATGGCTCTCGACACCTAAGTAAACATTGTTCAACGTCGTCAAGTAGGGTTGGGAAGGTACAGGGTGTTACAGTTAATAATTTTGGTGTTCTTTCAAATTTTACAGCAATCAATGGAGTAACATATGACAATGTAGAACCCGAGTCAATCAATGCATATACATTATATGAAAATATGGATAATGTACCTGTAACGACATTAGGAGAAGCCTCCGAATTCTGTCAGTCCACTAGAGCATAGGTGCGATTCTGGGTTCCACTGGAACTGGCTGCTCCTCAGGCGCCTCTACCACGACCCGCAAGCTGTACACCTCTGCCTAGGGAAGGAACCGATGATGATGATGCAATGTTTGATCTTGTAGGTCGTGCTATACCACCCATGCCCCTTTGTGGGCACTCTCTCACCATGTACCCCGGCACGCCGCAAAAATAGCAAACATTCATTCCAACCCGGCATTCACCCAAATGAGAATTCCCACAGTGCTGACATGATTGGTGAGAAAATCCTGCCATTTGCGACCCTCGAACCACACTGCTCTGACCAAAATGGATGCCTCTAAACCCTCAAAACTGGGATGAAATACCTGCTGTAGGGGAAGAAAATGATGGTCTAGGCGGTCTAAGAAAACTCCGAGGCCTAGATTCTCCTTGGGACACCATATACTGTCCCATAGGTCTAGCCTCTTTGACGGCCCTCGTTCAAATTCGTGTACCTTCTTTCCTTTGGTCCTCCATCTTCTGTGCGAAAGCCTGAATTCTAGCTATATCCATATTTTTGTTCAAGGCAGCAATAGTGCAGTCCCTTACCAAATATGGCTCCAATCTGTCCATATATCGATGGACTCTGTCTGTCATTGTGGCTACTACAGTCGGAGCGTATCAAGCCAAAGAATTAAACTGCAGACTGTATTCTCTAACACTCAGATTCTCGACGGAGATTTAGAAACTGGTCGACAAGTGCCTCCCGGATCTCATAGGGAAGATAGTGATCAAGGAATGCAATTTTAAATTCTTCCCAACTCGCTAGAATTGCATCAATGCCATGAGATCTCTTCCAATCTTCATACCACAATATAGCTTCTCCTTTCAATCTATAGGCTGCAAGCTCAACTGTTTCTACACCAGTCACGTGCATAACATCGAGAGCCCTTTGAATTTGGTCCACAAAATCCTGTGGATCTGCCTTCGGATCTGACCCGGTGAACGTAGGAGGGTCTAATTTTAAAAAATCCTGCGGCCGCCGGCTAGCTACTCTAGCCGCGTTATCCTCACTCATCCTTGAGTTTGTGCCGCAACTAACTGAGTCAACATATGCACTGCATTTCTCAACTCCTGGTCAGTGACATTCACAGGGGGTTCAGCAGGTTCTTCTCTCCTTCTCGGCTCTTATGGAGCTGGAAAAGTAGAAGAAGCCCGCGATACAAATTCAGCGTCAGCCCCACCTTGACTAGCTTGGTCAGGTGGTGATTTACTCGTTCCTTCTCCAGCAAGCATATCTACTTGTTTACCTTTGACCCTACCTCATCTTGTCATCGACATTTTAATATAACAAAGAAAAACAAATCCCAATGGTTAAATACGATTCCACTTACAACATTGGCTCTATTGCACGATCTAGAAATGAAGAAAAAGAAACAACTCCTAAATGTCCCGTAGCCTTCTACTTATAAACGTGGTGCACAAAACATCCATAAGCAAAACTCTAATCAGACACGGCTTTGTAGACACCCTTAGGATGACCTGCTCTGATACCACTTTTGTCACGCCCTAAATTCCAACGGGGCGGACTGGCACCCGAAGTCGATAAGGCCCGAGAGAACCAATCCTTGCTCATGTCCTTTCATATGCATGTCATTCAAGGAACATCACCACCACGTATAGATACAAGATGCTAATAACGGAAGTCATGGAGACATGTGATATATACATATAAGAAACTTGGCAGTTAGGGCCATCTAGTCAAAATGGACATACATTCTTTCATTCACCTCACCACTTACGTCTACAAAAGCCTCTAACGAATGCATACACATAACCATCTTAAATTCGGGACAAGTCCCCGCTTTATACAACAGTTATACTACCAAAACAAATATACAACTGTAACTCGAAAAGCCCCGAACCAACTGGAGCTCACCAAAGACAGGCAAATGATCCGCAACCTACTGTGGAGGTCTACTAGCACCTGTTCCTGCAGCAAGTAAGGTAAGTCCCCCAAGGGCGTCAGTACGAAGAATGTACTGAGTATGCAAGGCTAATAGTAACTGCATAAGATACAGGGACTTCAATGAAATCAAGTACCAGTGGATGGGCAATATAGATTAGCCACAATAATATACATGTGTGGAGTCACATATATTGCATTCATTTGTTATGTTTTCATTCATATCATTGCCACAATCATTCATGAAATTATTCTCATGTAATATCGTTTGTATAATCTTTCGGGATCACCTCTAGCTAGGCTTCCGCCCCTTTGAGTTGCCACCCGTTCCCAATATCCTTTCGGGATTGCCTTTAGCTAGGATTTTGCCCCTTTGGGTTGCTACCCGTACTCAATGTTCATTCGGGATTGCCCCTAGCTAGGGTTTTCCCCTTTGGGTTGCTACCCGTACTCAACAAGTATGCAATACTTCAACTCTTATGTTATAAGAGTGATATGTTATTGGAAGAGTGATACGTTATTGGTTGTAACATTGTTGGTTGGAACTTTAGAAAAATAGTCAATGAATACGAGACATGTGAATAACAATAGATGACAACCTGAAATGATATATCTTAGAACAGTTCGGAATGGAACAAGTACAATGTCAATATGAACAATATGTGCTGCAGAAGGATACGGAAAGAGTAACCTTACATACCTTGTCTTCTCACTATGAATACACAATCCTATACGTGAATACAATAGTCCAGCTCCTTCCTTATGTTTCACTCTACAACACAAGTACATAACGGAGTTTACATTAACCACCAACTACCTTACAAATGCATATGACGACAATGAGTTATATGATTGCCTTAACATGTCATTTCCCCTTGACAATACCATTTATGAAATTGTCATACCAACAATACCACAGTAATCCATACATTGACCAATACATCATAAATCAATAGCATGTCACACCAAGTTCATACTTTACACTTCTCCATCAATACAACATCACAATTACTCTATCAAGTCACCTCAATACACTTCATAACAACATATCGACAACAATCCCCACAATTTACCCTCATAGAAAAAATAACAAGTCAAGGAACATAACCACACCATACATGTTGATATTTCATTCACACCATGCACTTTCATCAAAATCCCAAGTCTCCTTTCAAGTTTAAATCACAAAGATGGCACATCTTTTAGCAAAAAGCAAAAGTGCCCTATTCAATCTTGCCAACATAACTATCATGATCTACACCATATCTCATGTATATAATATATTAAATCACAAGAATAAACACTTACCCAAGCTTGCAAGGTGATGATCTTGTCCAAAGTGTCCAAAGAAAATGGTTGCCTTAGGGTTTGGAAAATAAAGAAATATCTCTTAGAAAATGTGTAGAAAGGCATGTGTGATTTTTGGAATAAGAATCTGATTTTTTGGCCTTTATATAGACCTCAAGTCATCCTTATCCACTCCTTGGGCATTAAATGCTATATTTACTTGGTCAAATGGAAGAATGGGTCATTTGCCCTTTTGGGCCATGTCTTTTAATCCATTTTGGGCCTTAAATTGGGCCCATTTACACATATTAACTTAGCCCACAAATTTCAATGTGTAATACTCCAATTATCTCATGTTTAAATTATTCCATCAATGTCACAACAATATTCAACTCACGAGATTCATGTTCATAGCTTCAATCTTAAAAATGAGAAATTCTAGCCACTCATGGCTTAGTTGAACATAATTTGATAAAACACTTGTGACGAAGAATTAATCCAACTCGAATGCCAAACTTTCTCAAGAGTAGTCCTACTATGATGGAATAATGATACCATAACCCAAGAGTCCTCTTTATAGACTAATAATCGTAGAAGAAATCGGTCAAAAAGCACCCCGACACGCCCCCGGGCGCCCTAGAGACTTTGAAAAATTTCAGCTCTGGAAAGGTGGTCAGGAGAGGCCTGGCATTCCCCTGGGCGCCCCCCTTACTTCCTGTGCCAAACAAAATTTGGCCAGAAGCGGCCTGGAACGCCACCTGCAGCGCCCCATGCTAAATTTTTGATTTTGAGTTTTCTTTGCGGATTTGGTTGGATCTTTCAAGTCCCAACCTTTTGCTTGCCTCTTATCTTTAATATCCTTTGCTTGGATGTGCCTTAAACCTCACTTTTCACCCCACAAATGCTCCACAAAGTCACCAGCACCTACTACAAAGGTCTAATCACTGTACTAGCACACTATCAAATTTTTCCATCAATAACAATACAAAATACGTACTTATGGCTCTTGAACCTAGGGTAAACATGGTTCAAGGTTGGAAAGTAGGGTCGGGAAGGTACGGGGTGTTACACCTTAGCTTCAATGGGTGAATCCCCACTCTTTCTCACTCCACATGCTCTCAACAATAGGGAGATGGGTCTAAAACCCAAACGGACTATCCGATAACCGAACCGACAGTTCCGGCAAGTCATCAATGACATCACCGCTACTGGGAGGCTCGAAATGCCGGAATGCACGAAAATCAAGGAAATAACCTGGTGGGTCATTACATTTAAAGAATTAAAAGACTTAAAAGTTGAAATAACACAAATTAAATCTATCACTCTTTCATGAATGACCCTTTTTACAAAGAAATAATCAAGCAAGGACAGAAAATCCAACCAAACCCGGAAGGATTAATAGATTATCAACCACAAGGAAAATCAGACCAAATAATAATAAAGCAAAATAATACTGTTGTTATTAGCGATAAATAAGGATTTAGAAAATATAGCAAAAAATATAACTTCACAGAAACACCCAGAAATCAATATAGAAGAGATAAATAAGAATATTGCATTGCTTATTAAAGAAAAATACCCCCCAGTACCTGAAAGTACTATTAGTGAATTAACAGAACAATTAAAGAAAGTAGAAGTTACACCTAGTACAGAAAGAATACAAGTAGTAAGAAAAACTAAAACATGGACTTTTTATCAAGTAGGAGAACAGAAGAAAACAGACCCAGCAGCAGCAGCGGGTTCGTCCAAAACAGACTCGGAAACAATATAATTAGTAGACTAATGAATAATAGTTCAAGACAAAATATAGAACAGCAGTTGGATGAAGTAATAGACATAGATAGAGATATACAGATTTTCCAACAGAATAGTTTAAGATTACTAAATCCTAAAGTTTTATATAATGCTGGAATATTTTTCCAAAAAGCCCAACTCTACAGACACTATAGAGAAGAACAAATGTGTGTAATAGGAAAAGACAATCACCATTTAAATTTAATAAGCCCAGATTCTACAAAAGAGATAATCAGAACAAATATGAATTTAATGCACATGAGTTTAGTAGTGATAGGACTCAAAGGTTTAACTAGAAAGAACTTAGGCACCAAAGTTTTAATAACCATTTATGATGAAAGATGGTCAGACCCTAAAATATCTATAATAGGATTAACAGAAGTAGACATGACTAACAATGGAGAAATTTTCTATTGTAGTCCAGACTATATGATAAATTCAGAAGAATTTGGAAAATATATAAAAATAGGATTCCAGACTAAAGGATACGAAGATATGAATAGAGGAAATAATTTATTAGCATGTGTAGAATTTATTGGAAAATTATCTAGTAATAGTAACACTAGGTTTAAATTGAAAGTAACTGATGTAGTAGAATTAATGAGAAATAAAGGAATTAAATTAATGAAACCTTTAAAAATAGACCAAGAAACCTATGCAGGCTTAGAATGGAATTTGGAACAACCCAAGACACAAGAAATTCTTAAATCAACAGATCATTTAATGTATACTAATAGGAAAGGTGAGACTTCTATTAGCTTTTTAGACTACAATTCAGAAACACAAAAAGATGAAGAAATAGAAGAAAAAATAGAAATGATGAACATTATAGAAAGCCTACCGGAAGAATTTGCGGTAGATTTAGCAATTCTAACTGCTAAAGAATTATATCAACAAAATAATAATAAAACCTTTAAATGTAAAGGCTGTAAATTAGGAAGCCTACACATTTCTCAGGTAGAAGATCATTTTAAATACTGTAAGTCACGTACAGACAATTTAATATATCAATTAGAGCAAAATGATAAAGACAGTAGTATAGATCATAAGAGTATATATGAAGAAGACGATACTAATCAGAGTATTAAAGAATTTATGGAATCGGCTACATCTAGTCCAAGCCCATTTCAACGAACAAC
Organism: Capsicum rhomboideum; assembly: GCA_031232105.1. Lineage (NCBI taxonomy): Eukaryota > Viridiplantae > Streptophyta > Magnoliopsida > Solanales > Solanaceae > Capsicum > Capsicum rhomboideum. The sequence continues at coordinate 127,231,621 of CP124714.1, forward strand.
GTCAGGATACACAGTACAAACAAATACTGGAAATGTACCTAGACACAGAGTATATAGAATAAACCCAGAAACAGAAACTGAAAGAATAAGACCCGTAGGAAAAAGAATGCCTATAGAAGAACCTATTCAACTCCAAGAAGGTGGTAGTACAGGAAAAATACTAAATATAGCAGCACAAGATCCTCAATCATGGAATACAGTGATAGACTTATGGAAAGGCATAGTCGTAGCAGACTATATAAAGACCTATCAAGAAACAGATGCAGAAACCATGTATAGATATATGGAGACATTTTTAGGAGAATCTGCCAAAGGTTTATGGGAATCTTTTAAAACAGATTTCCCTCAAGAGTTTCAAGAATTAGTCAATATGGGAGCTAATCCTTATAATTTCACAAATAAAGTACATAGTTTAATAACATGAGAAGACCCTAATAGTGGACTATTAGTTCTACAAAGAAAATCTTTAATACAACTAGAAAAATTAAGTATTAGTAACTGGTATCATATTAAGTTTTTCTTAAATGATTATTTTTATTATTGTACCAGAAGTGAAAATGCTTTTGATCAAACTTTAGGAAATAAATTATTTAATAAATTACCAGGAGCATTAGGAAGAGAAATAGAAAGACGATGGAGTGAAAGAGAAGGAGTAATACAAAATCCCCATGCTAGATGGTCAATAGGACATAGGCTACAACACATAATAGAAATATTACAAGAAAAATGTACTAATATACAGATCCAAAAACAATTAAAGAAAGGGGAAACTAGTTTTTGTAAAAGTATATTTACAACTCAGAATTATGATGAAGAATATCAGAAAAGACGAACAACATAGAACTATAGAAAATCATATCCAAAGAATAACTATATAAGAAAGGGTTACTATTTAAGAAAATCAGCAGCGAAGAAACCATATTTAAATAAAAATAGGCATGTTAGAAAGTTTAAGAATGACAGAAGTTACAAGAATACATTAGAATGTTTTACTTGTGGAAGCACCGAACATTTAGCAAATACTTGCCCAAAAAGAAACAATACAAGAACCAGAAATTCACAATTAATAGAAAATTTTCAAGAAACCTTAATTAATGTAGATGAATGCATGTCAGACTATGAAAGTATTTACTCTATAGTTAGCATAACTAATACTGAACCTAATCATTCATCAGACTCAGAAGATGAAACCCTCATTAATGCGATTAAACTTGAAGACTACAGTTAGATCCAATTAATTGTAACTTTGTAAACATAATTGAAAATAATTTAGTTAATATACGGGAAGACTGTATACATGAATTTGACAAGAAAGGTATAGACATCAACCAATGTTTTATTTGTAATTGGTATCCAGACATAAATAGAAGAGTCAAATGTAAAATTTGTTACATAGAAGGGTGCATTCCTTGCATAGAAAAGAAGTTAGAAATAAAAATACTACAAACAAAAACAATTAGTCAAGAAATACCTAAAGACTTTATTAGAGAAGTTGCAAGCCCCTCAACTAAATATGTCATAACTCATGACGATAAAATAATTGAATTAACTACCTGAATAAATGAGTTAGAAGAAAGAGTAGTAAGACTCAAAAAAGGTAAATATAAAATGGAAGAATATAAGGTAGAAGAAGAAGAAGACTCAGAATTATTAAATGAAGAATTTAACGGTTTAGCATGTAATGAAGACAAGAAACTAAGTGCAGTTAAAATTTTAACAAAAATTAAGATACAAGATTATGAAATAGAGACACTAGGAATAGGAGACTCAGGATGCACGCAGTGTATAATAAATCAAAGAATTCTACCCAAGAATCTTATTAATACGTTCAAAGAACCACAAATATGCATGCAAATGGATAGATCACATAATACTTATAGACATTTTGTAAAGAATGCTGTGATCAGTTTTAGTAATACATGTTCAAATTTTAAAACAATATATAAATTAGGGATAATGTTAACTAGAGAATTAGATATCAAAGCAGATTTAGTAATAAGTTTAGATTTTATGATAAAAAATAATTGAGGATGCTTCATAACTAGAGACGAAGTAATTTTTACTAGAAATATTGCAATAACTCCAGCATTTTTTGGAAGAAATGTACAAAGAAACACAAAAGTAATTAAAGACTCAAAAAATAAACATCTTCAAGAATCTTCAGATAAACTGTGTGATAAAGGAATAGACTGTACCTGTAAAACAGGAACAATAATGTTAGAAGAATTATATATAGATGAAGAAGTTGATGAAATGGAATTATTTAATAGTATTATAGATAAAAACTATGATCTAATGGAAACACGAAGTATAGATAATTACAATTTTAAGAAAGGAATCCAACAGATAGGAATAATAAAGAATCAAGAAGATCTAAAAAAAATAATTCAAAAATTAGATGACATAGATATAATAGGAGAAAAACCCTTAGAACATTGGAAGAAAAATCAAATAGAATGTAAGCTAGAAATTATAAATCCAGAATATATAGTCAAAAACAGCAATACAAGCCACAAATGAAGATTTTAAAGACTTTGAAGTACAAATCAAAGAATTACTTGATCTAGGAGTAATTAGAAGATCAAAATCAAGACACAGGTCATCAAATTTTATGGTTAGAAATCATAGTGAAATAATAAGAGGTAAAGCTAGAATGGTAATAAATTATAAAAGACTTAATGATAATACAGTAATGGACGCCTATAAACTTCCAGGCAAAACAGAATTAATTAATAGAATACAAGGAAAAAATTAAGAGGGGAATCTTTTAAATTAGTTTTGTTTCAAAATTAATTAGAGTGTTGGACTTTGGGGTTGGTTGTTGGAGTTGGTTGATTTGAATTGAGTTCGTATGGTTGTAAAATCCTACTCGGTACTTCCTCTTCCTTGTCCTCTACTTATGTATTTAGACTTATTTCTTCCTAGACTTCTAAGTATATTCTCCAGAAAATTAACTCTTTTTTTTTTTTTAACATCTATCTTAATCTATCCATAGTCATACCCTGTTCATCTCTTTTTCTTAAATTTATACTTAAGAACTGTTTCTTTAATCGCACTTCGGAACATGCTAATTATTTTCGCCTATCCATAACCGTACCCTTTTCATCTCTTTCTCTTAAACTTGTTACTTAAGAACCGCTTCTTTAACCACACCCCAGAAAACACTGTCCTGCGGCTCTCAGGCCATAATAGACCTCAACATCCTAGGCATTTACCGATTAATCCATTGGATTTCATTGAGTATTTAAGAGACTAACCATGTACTAAGAGTAGCTATGGACCATCCTAGGAATTTACCGATTAATCTATGGGAGTTGCTTAAGCATTTAAGAAATTAACCATATACTAAGGGTATACCTATGACTAACATATTATTTTAACATAATTTTATAACATAATCAAACATATTGCACATTCATACAAAAACTACTTTACATACATATGGGGGAATAATACCTAGTTTTAGGAAAACAATAACCTACTTACATGATGTAGAGCGGAGAGAGGGTTCCCTTTTGGGAGTCCCCGAAGGGCTCCTAAATAAACTGGGAATTGAAAACCACACCTTTGTACAAGCACACTAATTTATACAAGCACTCTTATTTTTATATCTCCCTCTTAATAGTAGTTGAATACTCTGGTATTCAAGCTTGCTAATGGTCGATTGCTATGATCGATCTTACTTCTTTTTGAATGGAATGAGGGCTTTATATAGGCAGAGAGGCGGATTTCAAAATGAAATTGAATTCTGCAAAGGAATCTGAATTATTGAAGCTGTCGTTGTCCTGGGTCCCATCTTTTTGAATTTTTTTTGAAAATTTTCTTTCTTCTACTGTGCTCTTTACGACTTTTCTTTCTTTTTTTTTTTTGAAAATAAAGCTCCTGCTGTCTTTCTTTGCCTGCCATGTTTGTTAGCAATCGTCATTGCTTACGATTTCTGAGTCTGCTGAAGTCATTGCTGATGTCCTTTAACAAACTGTGTCTAAATTATGTAAAGCATCTGAATCAAACTCCATTCCTGAATCATCACTAGCATTGGGGTCTTGTGCAAATTGTTCCATTGTTGGATCATAGTTTGAGTCTGAATTGGGAACATCGAATTCTTCTTTCTCGGGTTCTGGTTTAATCATATATTTAGTTTCTTCTTTAGGAGTGCTAGAAGTGGATTCTATTAACAATCTTTTTAGTGTATCTCCAATAATACTTTCTATTTTTCTTGTGGTTACTTTCTTTCTACTTTGTGTTTTGATTTTTACAGTCTTTGAGCTTGAGGCTCCTTCTAAATTAAAGCTGGCAGGAAGTCTTCTTACACTTTTTGGCAAAGTGTCAGCCATCAACGGTCTTGATGAGTCTTTATCGATGGCCGTTTAAACCGGACTAGCTGTACCTTTACCTGATACAATAGGTCTTTCTACATTCACTGGGAAATGTACACCCATCTGATCCATTTTTAGTTGAGATGGAGAACTCTGTTGAGTTTGAAAATCTGTCTAAGTAGCAGAGTTTTTAAGAAATTGAACTGGGGTCTGGGAATAAGAAAATTCTGTTTTTTGTCTTTGGTTTAATTCAAGTTTTTTTATATAATCTTGTAACATTAAATTTTGTCTTTGTAAATCATCTCGTTCTTTTTCTAATAACTCGTTTTTATGATTAAGTCTTTTGAAACCTTCTGTCATTGAACTACAATGGTCACAAAAAATAATTTTGTTTGTGTCTTTTTGAATATTATACTGAGGATAATTTATTGGGTTTCTGAGATCTGGTGTTATAAAAAAGTTTGGTCCTAAATTACCTCTAGCATAATCTAAGACTTCATTGAAATTATTAAATCCTTTGTATAAAGGGTATTTAAAACCTTTAATAGAGTCTAGTACCTGTATCCATGTCTGGTAAACTCCTGGTGTCTTCCCTGTATAATCACATAAAATTTAAACTTGTTTGTTAAATTTTTGTCTGTAAAATATTGTGCCAGGGCATTCATAACAGCTAAAAATAGCTGACATCCCTTGGAGTCTTATTATATGAAATCCATAAGTTGTCTAATAAGCACTTTTGATTTCTGTCAACCCATGCTTCAGGTCTTGTTTTAAAACTGAAATTTGAATTTGGATAGTAAATTAAATTTTGTCTCCCGAAATGTATCCTTTCGATTGTCTGATCAGTAGATGTCTGAGATGTATTTAGCATTGTTTGAGGCCAAAAATGAGTATTGCTTGATAAAGTCTGTAAATAATTGTCTGCACTGGAGTCTGAGGAGGCTTTCGCCTTGCCTTTGTCTGTCATGTTGCAGAAAAAACAAGTTAGTAGTTTTTGAAGTTAATCTGCTAAGTTTATCAGCTAAAGTATTTTTTTTACCTTTAATATGTTCGAATTTAATAGTGTATATAGAAGTAGCATCAATAAAATTCAACCATCTTCTTTTGCTATTATTTTTCTCACTAATTTCCTCATGAAATTTTACTATTGCCTCGCAGTCTGTTCTTACTAATATTTCTGGTTTATTTAAAATGTATATCTTAAAACTGTTAAGGCCATATATTACTGCTAATATTTCTACGTCTATACTACTCATATTTCCTTGTTCTTCATATTTTCCAATTTGATAGGCACATATTTTCTCATTTTTCTTATCACTATATTTATTGTTTTTAGCTTTAAGGACTGCTCCCCATCCATCAAAGCTACCGTCTGTTTCTATTATTAAGTAGTCTGTTTCTAAAGGTAGGGCTAAGTCTGGTATATCTTTAATCATTTCTTTTAATTTCTGAACTATCTTAATGTCTTCCGTATTAAACGTTTTTTGTCCTTTCGATCCAGTCTTTGCATAGAGGGGTCCTGCAACTTTTACTAAATCTTTAATAAATTGTCTAGCATAATTTAATATACCTAGAAATTTCTGTAAATCTTTTGTTTTTTCTAACTTATCAGGCATTTCTAAAGCATTTTTTGCTATATGTGGTTGTAATTTTATCTTTCCTTCTCCTATAGTAATTCCTAAAAAGTTAATATATGTCTTACATAATTCCATCTTTTTCTTACTTATGATTATTCCATTGTCTATAAACAATTTAAAAACTAATTGCAAATATCCTAAATGTTCTTTCATGTTATGACTAAAGACTAGAATGTCATCTACATATATTAATACAAAGTTTTTATACTTTCCAAATATGTTGTCCATCTTTCTTTGAAAAATTGGTGGAGCAGTTTTTAATCCAAATGGCATTACTAACCATTCGAAATGTCCTTCTGGACAAGTAAATGCTGTCCATTCTATACTGTCTTTGTGCATTTTTATTTGCCAATATCCTGATTTGCAGTCAAACTTACTGAACATAGTTTTCCCTTGTATTCTATTAATTAATTCTGTTTTGTCTGGATGTTTATAGGCGTCCATTACTGTATTATCATTAAGTCTTTTATAATTTATTAGCATTCTAGCTTTACCTCTTATTATTTCACTATGATTTCTAACCATAAAAGTTGCTGACCTGTTTCTTGATTTTGATCTTTTAATTACGCCTAGATCAAGTAATTCTTTGATTTGTACTTCAAAGTCTTTGAAATCTTCATTTGTGGCTTGTATTGCTGTTGTTTTGACTATATATTCTGGATTTATAACTTCTAGCTTACATTCTATTTGATTTTTCTTCCAATGTTCTAGGGTTTTTCTCCTATTATATCTATGTCATCTAATTTTTGAATTATTTTTTGTAGATCTTCTTGATTCTTTATTTTTCCTATCTGTTGGATTCCTTTCTTAAAATTGTAATTATCTATACTTCGTGTTTCCATTATATCATAGTTTTTATCTATAATACTATTAAATAATTCCATTTCATCAACTTCTTCATCTATATATAATTCTTCTAACATTATTGTTCCTGTTTTGCAGGTACAGTCTATTCCTTTATCACACAGTTTATTTGAAGATTCTTGAAGATGTTTATTTTTTGAGTATTTAATTACTTTTGTGTTTCTTTGTACATTTCTTCCAAAAAATGCTGGAGTTATTGTAATATTTCTAGTAAAAATTACTCCGTCTCTAGTTATGAAGCATCTTCCATAATTTTTTATCATAAAATCTAAACCTATTACTAAATCTACTTTGATATCTAATTCTCTAGTTAACATTATTCCTAATTTATATACTGTTTTAAAATTTGAACATGTATTACTAAAACTGATCACAACATTCTTTACAAAATGTCTATAAGTATTATGTGATCCATCCATTTGCATGACTATTTGTGGTTTTTTGAAAGTATTAATAAGATGTTTGGGTAGGATTTTTCTATTTATTATACACTGCGTGTATCCTGAATCGACTAGTCCTAGTGTTTCTATTTCATAATCTTGAATTCTTATTTTTGTTAATAATTTAATTGCACTTAGTTTCTTATCTTCATTACATACTAAACTGTTAAATTCTTCATTTAATAATTCTGATTCTTCTTCTTCTTCTACCTTATATTCTTCCATTTTATATTTACCTTTTTCGAGTCTTACTACTCTTTCTTCTAACTCATTTATTCGGGTAGTTAATTCAATTATTTTATCGTCATGAGTTATGACATATTTAGTTGAGGGGCTTGCAACTTCTCTAATAAAGTCTTTAGGTATTTCTTGACTAATTGTTTTTGTTTGTAGTATTTTTATTCCTAACTTCTTTTCTATGCAAGGAATGCACCCTTCTATGTAACAAATTTTACATTTGACTCTTCTATTTTTGTCTGGATACCAATTACAAATAAAACATTGGTTGCTGTCTATACCTTTCTTTTCAAATTCATGCATACAGTCTTCCCGTATATTAACTAAATTATTTTCAATTATGTTTACAAAGTTACAATTAATTGGATCTAAATGTAGGTCTTCAAGATTAATCTCATTAATGAGGGTTTCGTCTTCTGAGTCTGATGAATGATTAGGTTCATTATTAGTTATGCTAACTATAGAGTAAATACTTTCATTGTCTGACATGTATTCATCTACATTAATTAAGGTTTCTTGAAAATCTTCTATTAATTGTGAATTTCTGGTTCTTGTATTGTTTCTTTTTGGGCAAGTATTTGCTAAATGTTCGGTGCTTCCACAAGTAAAACATTCTAATGTATTCTTGTAACTTCTGTCATTCTTAAACTTTCTAACATGTCTATTTTTATTTAAATATGGTTTCTTCGCTGCTGATTTTCTTAAATAGTAACCTTTTCTTCTATAGTTATTCTTTGGATATGATTTTCTATAGTTCTTTGGTGTTCGTCTTTTCTGATATTCTTCATCATAATTTTGAGTAGTATACATACTTTCACAAAAACTAGTTTTCCCTTTCTTTAATTGTTTTTGGATCTGTATATTAGTACATTTTTCTTGTAATATTTCTATTATGTGTTGTATCCTATGTCCTATTGACCATCTAGCATGGGGATTTTGTATTACTCCTTCTCTTTCACTCCATCGTCTTTCTATTTCTCTTCCTAATGCTCCTGGTAATTTATTAAATAATTTATTTCCTAAAGTTTGGTCAAAAGCATTTTCACTTCTGGTACAATAATAAAAATAATCATTTAAGAAAAACTTAATATGATGCCAGTTACTAATACTTAATTGTTCTAGATGTATTAAAGATTTTCTTTGTAGAACTAATAGTCCACTATTAGGGTCTTCTCCTGTTATTAAACTATGTACTTTATTTGTGAAATTATAAGGATTAGCTCCCATATTGACTAATTCTTGAAACTCTTGAGGGAAATCTGTTTTAAAAGATTCCCATAAACCTTTGGCAGATTCTCCTAAAAATGTCTCCATATATCTATACATGGTTTCTGCATCTGTTTCTTGATAAGTCTTTATATAGTCTGCTACGACTGTGCCTTTCCATAAGTCTATTACTCTATTCCATGATTGAGGATCTTGTGCTGCTATATTTAGTATTTTTTTCTTTACTACCACCTTCTTGGAGTTGAATAGGTTCTTCTATGGGCATTCTTTTTCCTACGGGTCTTATTCTTTCAGTTTTTGATTCTGGGTTTATTCTATATACTCTATGTCTAGGTACATTTCCAATATTTGTTTGTACTGTGTATCCTGACGTTGTTCTTTGAAATAGGCTTGGACTAGATGTAGCCGATTCCATAAATTCTTTAATACTCTGATTAGTATTGTCGTCTTCATATATACTCTTATGATCTATACTACTGTCTTTATCATTTTGCTCTAATTGATATATTAAATTGTCTGTACGTGACTTACAGTATTTAAAATGATCTTCTACCTGAGAAATGTGTAGGCTTCCTAATTTACGGCCTTTACATTTAAAGATTTTATTATTATTCTGTTGATATAATTCTTTAGCAGTTAGAATTGCTAAATCTACCGCAAATTCTTCCGGTAGGCTTTCTATAATGTTCATCATTTATATTTTTTCTTCTATTTCTTCATCTTTTTGGGTTTCTGAATTGTAGTCTGAAAATCTAATAGAAGTCTCACCTTTCCTATTAGTATACATTAAATGATCTGTTGATTTAAGAATTTCTTGTGTCTTGGGTTGTTCCAAATTCCATTCTAAGACTGCATAGGTTTCTTGGTCTATTTTTTAAGGTTTCATTAATTTTATTCCTTTATTTCCCATTAATTCTACTACATCAGTTACATTCAATTTAAACCTAGTGTTTCTATTACTAGATAATTTTCCAATAAATCCTACACATGCTAATAAATTATTTCCGCTATTCATATCTTCGTATCCTTTAGTCTAGAATCCTATTTTTATATATTTTCCAAATTCTTCTGAATTTATCATATAGTCTGGACTACAATAGAAAATTTCTCCATTGTTAGTCATGTCTACTTCTGTTAATCCTATTATAGATCTTTTAGGGTCTGACCATCTTTCATCATAAATGGTTATTAAAACTTTGGTGCCTAAGTTCATTCTAGTTAAACCTTTGAGTCCTATTACTATTAAACCCATGTGCATTAAATTCATATTTGTTCTGATTATCTCTTTTGTAGAATCTGGGCTTATTAGATTTAAATGGTGATTGTCTTTTCCTATTACACACATTTGTTCTTCTCTATAGTGTCTGTAGGGTTGGGCTTTTTGGGAAAATATTCCAGCATTATATAAAACTCTAGGATTTAGTAATCTTAAACTATTCTATTGGAAAATCTGTATATCTCTATCTATGTCTATTACTTCATCCAACTGTTGTCCTATATTTTTCCTTGAATTATTATTCATAAGTTTACTTATTATGTTGTTTCCAAGTCTGTTTTGGACGAACCCCCTGGTGCTGCTGGGTCTGTTTTCTTCTATTCTCCTACCTGATAGAAAGTCCATGTTTTAGTTTTTCTTACTACTTGTGTTCTTTCTTTACTAGGTGTAACTTCTACCTTTTTTAATTGTTCTGTTAATTCACTAATAGTACTTTCTGGTACTGGGGGATATTTTTCTTTAATCAAGTTGGCAATGTTCTTATTTATTTCGTCTATATCTATTGCTGGGGAAAGAGCTATATTTTTGACTAATTTTTCTAGATTCTTATTTAATTCTAATAATAAGAGTATTATAGTATTATTCTGTTTTATAATTATTTGGTCTGATTTTCCTTGTGGTTGATAGTCTATTAATCCTTCCGGGTTTGGTTGGATTTTGTCCTTGTTGGAGTATTTCTTTATAAAGAGGGTCGTTCATGAAAGAGTTATAGATTTAATTTGTGCTATTTCAACTTTTAAGTCTTTTAATTCTCTATATATCTTATTTAATTCTTCTTGAGGGGTCTTATTTGTCTGTTTCTTTTCTATTTCAGACTGTTGAGCTCTAATGAAATCTAAATTATCTAATATATGACTAAAATTTTTTGTTTGGTTTGCTTGTACGTTTTCTAATATTTCTAAAATTAGAGAATTATCTTTTTGAATGTTCTCTGCTAAATTTATTAGTAAATCTATTACACTATTTAAATGTGCGTCTTCACTATGTAATATATGTTCTCCGTTACTGAAATTACACTTAATTGAGGAATTGTCTTTTAATTGTCTATATTTCTTTTCTGGTATTATTTGTAAATCTAAATATTCCAATTTCTTTAGATTAGCTATATCGTTTATCCTAGAGCTATCCAGATTGGTCTATTCTTATACCACTCTAACCGCTGTTTTTGTTCTTCAATATCACTTTCTAAACCTTGTAAATCCCAACTAATTTTACTTTCTATTTGACTTAGTTCCTTTAATTTTAATGTTTTTAGTTCTTAAGAGATTACTTTAAATTATTATAATGTTTCTTTGCATAAATATATCTTAGTATTTGAGTATTATATATCTAGTTATTAGCTTGTACTTCTCTAGCAAAAGGGTGTGTTCTCATTTATTATTTATCCTAATGAAAATTGGCTAAGGTCTTCTTTAAAGAGGAGTCTATGACTTAATTCTAAGTTTCAATTGTTCTATTCTTCTTTCTTGATATTTTATACGGTTGTTTGAATCCCAAATACTTCTAATCATAAAGTCTATAAGTTGTATGGCGGGTGAGTCTTTTCATTCTAACTGGTCTTTAAATATTTCTAGATAGTGATTGTTTCTTGCTATTAGTTCTAACTTATCTTGTTCTTCAGTTGTTAGAATTTCGTTTCTTAATGCTAATTGATTATGTAACAATTTGAATTGCTTTGCTAGATGAGATTGTTTCATATATTATTAAAGTTAAAGTTTACTAATTCTTATAGGGGCAAATATATTGCTTTCTTATTTTGGAATATTTAACTCTTGTATTAATTCTAGAAAAGATATCTTTCGTTTTTTCGGATTTCAAATATAATATAAGGAATTCTACAATTATTTTCTGTTAAATCAGTATATAAACGATATAATTCTTTATTTAACCAATATAAGTCTTTTTTAGATTTTTTGAATGCTAAAGTGTTTTTAAAGGTCTTCTCATAAAATGATTAATTAGTCTTAGAAACTTCTTGCTCTGATACCAAAAATAAGAGGGGGCTTTTAAATAAGGTTTGTATATATATATATATATATATATATATATATATATAACTGAAAATTCGTGGCCATTGGATTAAAAGACTTAAACGACTAAGATGAATTTGTTCTTGTTGGGTGAATATTTATGTTTCTTTGCTGACGTGGCGGTGTGTGATTGGTGGATGAGGTGTGGAGTGTATTGATGAAGTGGATGACTTTGGATCTTTAATTGGATCGGGTTTTGGGCCAATTTTTGGGCCTCTTTGGTCTTAAAATGAGCAAATAAAATTGGGTTTGGATAAATAAAATTGCAATTGGATTAAATTCGGCCCAAACAGTTTCTTTTCCACTAAAATTAATTTTCACAATGCTTCTTTTGTCCTAAATATATATATATATATATATATATGTATATATGTATATGTATATATATATGTATATGTATATAAATTATTTAAATGACTTAGTATATGCATTTAAATTTAATAATGTTATAATAAGTAAAAATAAGATATATATTAATAATATGTTATAATAATAATTAGAAAAATGTGATTGCGAGTACCAAAAAATATTTTTTGTGTGATTTTTAATATTAAATAACTAATTGTACCTAATTAAAATATTTAAAAACATGATAGGGGAAATAAACACACTCTCTCTCTCTCTCTTTTTTTTTTTTTTTTTTTTTTTTTCATTTTCTCCAATAATTCATAGAAATAAAAATACGAATTTATTTAGAAAATTATTTAGGACCGAGAAGCATAGAAAAAATAATTAAAGGAAAAAGATGAGCCAAAATTGGGTGTCAACAATGAGGTCCTAGTGTTTAACTCGAGGTTCAAATTATTTTTGGGTAAGCTCAAAACTAGATGGTCGGGTCCCTTCAAGGTGGTTCAATGTTTTCCTAGTGGGGCTGTAAAATTGGAAGATGATATGGGATCCCGGTTCACGGTGAATGGCCAATGAGTTAAATATTATCATGGGATGTCACCGAAAGTGGATTTCTTGAAGGTGATCTACCTCGATGATGAGTGATTGATGAAGAACAACGTCATGTCATGATGATAACTAAGACGCTTCTTGGGGGAAACCCAAGTTAATTTTTGTTGTTTTGAATAACGTATATTGATTTGTGTAAGTAAGTGATGGAGTTGGAAGGTGGGAAAATTGTCTTAGCACAAGCTGGGAAAGAAAATTTTTAGAGATCATGCACAAAGCTCCAGGGAAGAGGCTTTAGCGATGCGTCGACCTAATCGACACATTGCCGAAGTCCTTGTCCAAAGAAGATCTCCCAATCCAGACAAACTTTTACATTCGATGAGGGTATATACCATTCGGCGTATCGCCGAACAGTTTGGCGAAGGGTCAAGTATCGCAAAACTGCGTCACCATTAGGATGCACCTAGGTGATGGTGAATGTTTAATTCAGTGATAAAACTCCAAATTGGCTCATCGCTGATAAGTTTCATGATGGAAATCTAATCACTGAGAAGGGTCATGATTTAAAGAGTGATGGTTTGACTTCTTTGACCCTTAACCTTTCATTGTCTTTTGACTCTTAATATTATTTCAAACCTATATTATTCCCCATTTTCGTCTTCTCTTTCACTCTCTCTAATCAACACACACTCTCACAAACTCAAGCACACACTTGCTCATTCGTTTCTCGCGAGTCACCACTACCACACAAGAACCAAGGTCACCGGAGTTACACACCGCACCTATCAATCTTGTTTTTCTCGTTGACTTTCTATCTCAATTGTGAAGGTGAGAGTCGATTTTTGAATCTACTAATTTTTGATTTTTGTTTCTTGCCATTTATTGTCAATATTATTCATGATTATAGTGGAATTAATGTGTTGGGTTTGTTCTTGATTGTGTTCATTGCGAATGATTGGAATTTGTGTTAGAATTGTAACTTTGAAATTGAATTCTTGTTAAATTGAAGTTTATATGTTAAATTTTGGTCCTTAAATGTGTAATTGCTAGTGATGCTTGCTTTGTGGATTGATTGTGAATGAAATGGGTGTTGAAAAATGTGAGTTTAGTTGATAGAATTTGAAAACGAATGATTTTGCCCAATGATAGATTGAGTGACGATGTTCTTAAGGGCAAATAATCGTATTATGGTTTAAATGATTGAAACCTGGGGAAGTCTGAGTACCCATGGTGTTGGGAATTGAAATCACCATTGAAGGATTGAAAATTGCAAAGTTCATTGTGGGGAAGACGACCATCGGCTATGGGTTGGGAACTTCGGTGATGTGCCGAACCATGCGGCATATCGCCGAAGTGCTCCCCATATTGCCAATAGTCATAGTGAATTCGGCTAAGTTAAGGTACGATTTGGCAATACCCTAGTGATTCGGCGATGCTCAGGGAGTATCGCCAAACTCTCATCTTCCTTCGCCGATTACCCCCATTTATTTCTGTGGTTATTAGTGATAGTCATTCGCATCGCCAAAATGAATGGCAATGCCGATGCATTTTTAAGTAACTATTTGGTTGTGTTTTGCTAACTTTGGTCCATCCCATTACTACTCTGATGTGCAGATATGACTCGCAACAAGCATATGGAAAAGAAACAAGTAGGATCTCCTCCTACCTCAAAATGGTCAAAAGGCTTGACAATAAAGGAAGGACCAAATGCAAAAAAGGTGTATAAAAGGAAAATGGTTGAGGAAAGTAGGTCAAAGGCTCTGGAGACTGAAGATGAAAGCTCTGAGCATAGCTCAAACTCTGAGAGGTACAATTTTGATTCCTTAAAAGAGGGGGACACCACCCCTATTCATGAGCCATTACGTACTCCTGAGGCTGCTCCTTCAAAACAAATGAGAGTGGAGCAATCCTCCACTGCTACAACAAAGCTGCCATTCCATCCATATGGAGATCATAGATTTCTCAATCGGCTCAAAGTTCCCAGTCAAAGAACAATCATTAAAGAGTAGAGATTGAGCCTTGAGAGGATAGAAGGCAAATACCCTCGGGTGTTAGATGTCATCCGATATCAAAACTTTGAGAAGTTTACTCATCTATTGAAACCTTATGTTGAAAATTAGGTATGAGTGTTTTATGCAGCCTACTGGAAATTGTTACTCGAGAAGTGGCGAAAAGGGAAAACCTCAAGAAACTCGTGATGTAGTGAAGGTGCGTGGTGTCAATGTTAAGTGTGACGGTGCCACAATCAATGAAGTCTATGGTGACAAACTCGATTCACATCATTACTTTGCCACCCATCCCTTACATAGAATTGATGATCTTTGGGAATGGCTAGTCCCTTTGCTTAGCAATGCAAAGCCTAAATGGATCGCTCCGGGGACCCCAATAGAGAAAAGTGATATAAGCATGGAAGCTTATTATTGGCTCAATTTTGTGTGCAGTAACATATTGCCATCTCAAAATGAATCTATTCTTGTGCACCCGCGGAAAGTACTTATAGGCACAATCATGGTAAAGGAGAGGATTAATCTGGCTATGCTTATCACTCTGGATATTACTCACTAGTCCCAACAAAAGCAGATCTCCCTTGTTTTATCATGTTTGATCACTGAGCTTTGCCTTCGTGCTCGAGTCCCCTATAATAAGAAGATAGATTATGAGTATTTCCCCATCTCTACTATTGATATCACTCTCCTTGAGATTGTGCAGGAAGTGAAAAAGAAGAAATTTTGGGTGGAAGATTTCCCGCAATTTCTCTTGGTTCTATTGAAAGTGGTGCCAGCCAGCCCACTCCTACTATTTCAACTCCTCTCCCGTCAGTGCCTTTCACAGGTCTCTCTTCTCAAAAAACCAGACCTACAGTTTCTGGCCCTCACCCATCCTCTACTCTTGGGCACATCGAGGGCTCTGCTGACTCAAGCTGACATTATCCGGATGGGGCAGTTAGCCTATTCGGGCAATGCAAAGTCATCCAGGTTGGAGAGAGAGATTCCTTGATTGATTGATAGTATGGTGTAAGCTGCAATTGGTCCCATGTATGATAAGTTGTAGGGCATCCAGGATACCCTGCTTATTTATGGCACTAAAATGGATGAGTTGAGTTCTTCATGTCTGAGATTCCTAATAATGTTGTAACTAAAATATAGAATAAGTTAGCTTTCCTTCAGAAGCATGTTAATAAGCTCTGTTTTCCTGATTTGACACATTTTTGGGGAGTTTAATTTGAGACATCTGCTCCAGCTCCAGCTCTTGCCTTTGTTCGAGAGAATGACCCAGCTGTAGAGGAGGAAGAAGTAGATAAGGACGACCACGCTTCAGATGAAGATGTTGATTGTGTCGAGATAGATGGTTATTTTGAGCAGTAGGGCCAGATTGGGTTACAAGTCGAGTCTCAGGGTGTTGCACAAGTTGATGAGTAGGTTGATAGGTAGGGGACAAATGATGCCATACTTGCTGCCATATTGAAGAGGTCGATAGTCGAGACGATACAGATTGGGACCTCCAGTTTAGCTACCGCCATGGAGACTGAGGATACTATACCAGATCCACCCCCTTAGGATACAGTTAGAGCTGAACCAGGCACTGATGCCTAGATAGTGGCCATTTCTATGAGCCTGAGGCCTCGCCATGTTAAGGAGGACCCTTAATTTCACTCTCCTATTCTTATCCTTGTCCTATTGCATTGAGGATAATACACTTTTTGATTTGGGGTAAGGTGTTTATTTTGGATCTATAATATTTAGCTCTTCATACTTGGTTCTTTTGATACATTGCTCGGGATATTTCTAGATATTTATTTTGGTATGTAGTGATGACTGTGATTTGGATTTTATTTTGATATTTCATTTGGTTTGTAATATTTGAGTGTGTGGTGTGTGATGCTTTAGTTTTATTTATTTACTTTTTATTTTTAGCTTTGTAGCTTATAATTAGTCGCAAATAAAGTTCGTTTTAACATGCGTACTTAAGAGTAAAATGTACTAGCAATAGAACACTTTGACTTCGATAGTACTCTTGGGGAGATGTTCACATGATCAACTCTTAAAAATGATGAACCGTTGTACATTGCTCCATTTTTCAAAAATACGCCCCTTTTCAATTTTTTTCTTTGGCTTAGTTTAACTAGTTAGGTGCTTATCTTTTGTGAATGCCTGCATCTTATTTTGACTACTTGAGTACCTTTCTCGATATGTGCTATGAATGTGGTACATCAGTTGAGGAAGAATGCTTCGAGTATGCTATTGACTGCCGTGTGTGGGTGAGAATTCATCTTGATATTTCTTATTGAGTCCACCTAGAACTTACCCAGTTTCTCTATGTCTAAAGCAAAGAGTGTACGATGTTGGAGGTGATCTTAGACCATTAATCGGGAGTGAACCTCCAATTTGACAAAAATAGCTACCCCATTGTGAGTTGAGTGACCAATTTTGTCCCAACTTTGAGCCTTGGACCCCTTTTTCTTAGATAACCTCATTAAAAATTGAAAGTCATTTTTCAAAGACCCTTGTTTTGAACCTAACCCTTGTTGAAGTGTTTAGGTGAGACCTAAAACCAACTTAGGCCTAAAGCCTAAGTTGGGGGTGGTAGAGATCCCAGAATCTTTTTTAATAAGGAGTTCATGAATTTGAGGACCAATCACTTCCATCCCTCTTAGTTATCCTAGTATTCTTTGTGAATAGTAAAAAAAGAGGAATAGCTTGAAAAAGAATGTAAATTGTGTTAATGTTTTAATAAGAAGTCGTTGTGTTGAAAGGATAGGGGTAGATAACTTGAAAACCTTTGAGAGTTGGTCCTTGGAATGAATTAAGACCTAAGCTTTGGGAAATAAGTGTAATTGATGTCTCCTTAGATGCTTCTAGAAGGTAGAGTCACTATAACCTTAACTTTCCCTACCTTTCCCGATGCCTATGTTATAAGCCGAAGCAAGTCCTTTGTGATCTTCAAAGTAGCCTGCTTATATGTGATGAAATTGAGCTTATCAGCAAGCCTATGATTATCTTTCAGAGTGTGAGAGATTCGTGATAGTCCTTTATTTTAATGACCATGTGTTTTTTGTGGAAAATGACTTCCTTGTGTGAGAGCACTTGATTGCATTACTTGTTCACTCTTTGATCTTGGTTGTAGTCAATGTATGAGCAAGGTATGGTAGCATTTAGTCAATACATGAGGTTCGTATTTCTCAATATGAGTGTTTGTTAGGTGAAACTTGTGCCATTGCCTTCAAAATTGATAGGGCAAAGTGATTTCACAAAATGAGCATGTGTCTAATATCCTAATTATTACCATTTATAGGCATTGTTGATTTTGTTGTGTATACATTGATTTACTCGAGGACGAGCAAAGATTTAAGTTGGGGGTATTAATGAGTTGGAAAATTCCAACTCATTTAGCCTAAAAATGGTAAGTAATCATGTCCTTAATGCTAATTTGAATGCATTTTAATGTAAATTTGGTTTATTTTCAGGGTTAAGGCCAAGAAGTGGTTGAAATAGCATAAAGATCGAAGATTGGGTCTAAAAATGCATAAAAGAATCACAAAGGATAATTGACATATCACCAATATAGCCTATGCATCGCCAAAAGGTGCAGTCCATCGCCTAACATGACAGTTCAGGCTAGGTCCAAAGTGAACAAAATGACGATGAAGGATACAATTCGACGCATTACCAAACTGATCAGTGACGCCAATACCCATCGCCAAAAGTGACAGATGTCAACCACTGGAGCTCAAATTCAAAGTCAAATCACTGAGCCTTGGGTAATTCGGTGCATCACCAATCCCTTCAGCGACAGAGGATTTCTTAGCCGAATTGGACGCGGTGGAACTTCTGTAATTTTTTGGCTCGTTTTTGTTGAAGCTATTTAAGCCTTTTTGGTCAATTGAAACCTTATATTTTGTCATTATTTTGAAGCTAAAGCTTGTAATTGAACCCTAGTTGGTATTTTTAGTTGCTTACTACTAAGTTCTTACTTGTGAATTTGGATTTTTCTTGTGAAACCTTTGGATTCCATGGCATCTTTGAATGAGAATATATGTATATTTTCTTTTTCTTTTGTTAGAGTAGCTAATTTCCCAAGCTTGGGATTATGTATTATTGAGTGTGGATGATTGTGTAGGTAGTGATTATTTACCTTTATATTCGATTAAATATTGTGATTTTAGCTAAATCTCTATATTTCAACTTAATGAATTGAGGTTGCAAACTCCATTCATGCTTAGATCCCTTGTTTTTCTTGAAAAAAACGATAAGGGTGGAGAGATTTAGTTGACAAAGACTTCAGAAGTTCTCATTTAATAGCTAGTTCTAGAAATAGACTAACTAATATGAGGCTATTGGTTGCTTGGTATTGTGTACATATGGGTGTTTGAAATAAACCCTTACGAAATTTAGTGGTAGATTGAAAGATTACCTCCAATACCTAAGACCAAGCCTAGTCATCACTATCAATTGAATTTTAGGTGAACTTTCACTTACTCACACTTATAATCACTCTTAAGAAGGCATAATCCCAAGTACTTCTCCTTATTGATTACATCCTTTAGCGTTCGTTTTGGCAAACAAATATTGAAGTTGATAATTTGAATACGAAATTTTGTTACATTAAAACCCCCATTTTTACTTTTCTATGTTAGTTTAAGCATTATGTGCCAACTCATCGTCCCTTGTGACACTTGAGAGTGAAGCTATTGCTCTCATTCCCTATAGATTTGACCCCGACTTCTAAGTTGGGTAAAAGTATTGCTAACAACCACATACATTCATTTTTAGGGTGTATTTGAGTGTTATCAACCCACTATCCCTATCATCCAAACACTTCCCACCATTACCCTTCTCAACCTCTCCTCATACTTTTATCAATTTCCAAAACCTTACTGATAATAATGCAGACCTACAGTCTATAAATTGCCAATTTTGGATTATAGTAACTTGCTGGATTTGAAAAATCTTAGCTGTAACATCTCACATCTCAAGGAATGTTTAAGTCTTCTTCTACGCATGTTATAGCTTTGAAATCAGGTTGCTTGACCCATAGATCGATCAGAAATCAATCGAAACGAGTTCAATGACTAAGACAAAATTTTTGGCAAGTACAAGGCCAAGGTACCGCTTTAAGCAGAGCGTTGACAATGCAATACGTTGTCCCATGTACGAAACTATAGGTTCATCTTAAGAGAATTGAAATATGCAGTGGCCAAAGCTATGGCCACCACGGTGTGCTAACCCCCTAACATATGGGTAGCGCAACCCGTTAGAGAGCGTCTTAACGGGAAAATTTTTTCACTTCATTTTATTAAGGGTGTTTTATCCTACCTCTTTTTATGTGACCCCTACCACGACTTTAAACCTCTTCCTAAGGGTAGAAGCACTTAGAAAATAGTCATACATTCTACTCTGCTCTCTCCATCTCACAAAAGGATTTCAAGAACGCTCTAAGAGGGTTTTTGACTTGGCTTTTTAAAATTAGTTTATAAGTTAAAAGCTAAAAGACATAAGTTTGAAATTCCCAACTTTTGGCTCTTAGCTTATTTTTGTACCTTTTTAGCCTAAAAGTAAGTGCTTAAAAACAGACACCCCAAAAGTGCTTAAAAGTCACAAACACCTAAAATAAGCCAATCTAAACACCCTCTAAGAACTCAAGCAAGGAAACTTCAAGTTTTTCTCCAAAATACTCTATTTTTCTAAGGTATATAAGGCCAACCTTCAGTATGGGCACCCTTTCTTCCCCACAACTATGTTTTCAATTTCAGTTTGTCCGTGAAACAAGTTAGCATTTTAGAATTGAATCATAGAAGCTTAGTTCTTATCTTTTAATGATACTCCTTAATCTTTCATGAAAATAATAGATATCTCAGAAATTGAATTCATCTCTTGATTGTACATCATATTTCATGTTCATAGATCCTATTTTGAATCTTATGAATTTGTCTCAAGCTTATGAAGTTTATCTCATGTTTTACAGAAGTTATCTCATGTTCTCTATGAAAAATAGTTTATGATTTTGAAAGACTACTTCATGAAAGATACAAATTTCTCATATGCATGTTGATAGGTTTGAAAAAAATGTCTTTTTATTTTGAAACCTCAGACTAGCATATTTTCTTTATATTTAGAGCCAAGGCTCACCAACAGTATATTTTCATGATATAATTTTGAGTCAAGACTCCACAACATGATTGTTCTTTTACCGTAAAAAGGTACAATATGAGCATATATATATATATATATATATATATATATATATATATACAGAGAGAGAGAGAGGATTACATTAGTTGAGCAAGGTATGGATTTAGATAACGCATGCCCCAAACTACATATGTTAGCGTAGGATAGGATTGTGTCATAGGTTCAGGCAATAGATGCGGGTAGGTGTCTTCAAGCCTCATCAAGGTAGAGCACCTCAATGATGTCAACCCTCGGTATTATTCCAAAGAATTGCTTTACCCGTTGACCATTTATCGTGAATCAATACCCACTACCACTTTCAAATTCAATAGCTCCGCTAGGGAAGCTTTGCACAACCTTCAATGGTAACGACCACCTTGACTTGAGCTTTCCAATGAATAACCTGAGTCTTGAGTTAAATATGTCATGACTCAGAATCTGAGGTCATGATAATACCTATCCCATCCCATACCCTGGGTAGGTGCCTAACACCAAAAGAGATAAAGATGCAGAAAAAAATGAATAACACTAGATACGAGACTTTAAGATAAAGTCAGGCCTTATATAAATAAACTAAGTCTGAAATTGAACAAGCTACAACCCGAATCTAAGATCTAGTGTCATGAGTTAGAGCACTAATAAATTAACATAGAATCCAAAATACATGAATTTTTCTCTGATAAGCAAAATTAAAACAAAATAAAGATAGGACAGAGTCCAGAATATGCCCAAACACTGGAGCTCAACAGTACTCTGAGTCAGCCTCTACTCCGCATGATCTTAAGCTCCGTGGACCTCACTCATACTAGGATCTAGACCAAAAGGGTACAGAAAGTAGGATTGAGTACAGTTCACTTGTACTCAGTAGACATCATAGGCCGCCCGAGCAAAGCAAAAAATTAAACAAGTAAAGGATACTATGAGCATACTTCCACTTGTATGCTGAAAAGTTCCCAACGGTGGCTCAAACCGTATCTCCTAATAATTCTACAAGTATAATAATAATATACGAATGACTATACACGAATATATAAAAGATGACTAAATACATGATGTCAAACACATAAAAGGAATGCAAGTTATGCAATGCCATGCAATGGCCATCATGTAATATCTCAATATCACCTCGTATACACCTTTCGAATCAAAGCTTCCAGGATAGGACACCATGGGGGCTTCATAACCCTTATACATTCACAATATCATATCTCAATCAACCTTGCCGGCATATTCATCGATCAAGGGGTTTTATAAAGTGTTTCACTTCCATTTCAAAATCAATGTTTCTCTGTAGTACCAATTTCAAGAATATGGATGAATGAAACAAGGATGCATGCTCATAACCAAATAAATATCATGTAATGAATCAATTCAATAATGGTATGAATAATCTCAAATCTCCTCAAATATCAATAAATCATGATATAAGTTATAGCATGGCAACACAGTAAAAAAGAGTCACGTGAGACTTCAATATTAATAATTCAAGCCCCCGCTAGACCATCACCATAATAATAAGGCAAATAATGCTCAAATAAAGTTTATACCAGCCCCCGCACAGGCATCACAATAATAATTATACCTCAAGTTAGTAATGATATTCACATAAGCCCCCACACGGGCCATATGATAATAATATGATCTTAGAATATATATCTCACGATCAAATACCCAACCCATAGTATACTTTACATAAATGGTTAACTACCCAGCTCAGTCTAAATAAAGTTAAGTCATGACCTACCTTCAAAAGTTGAATCTCAAGCCCAGACCTTTCAGCACAGAGCTTTTTCCTTTTGTGCGGCCTCAGAACAAACCAAATCTATCAAAATGTAATCTACACATCAAAAGGAGTCCAACGATACCCATATGGGCTACTTTCATTCCGGGTCCAAAAATACCTCAAAAATCGACCCTAATAAAATGGTAAAACTAGAATTTTATTTAAGAATCATGTTTCCCATACTCTAAAGGTTATAAATATGAAAACCCATTAAGTTGAAAACAAGCTTAAAATCGAAGAAGAATTTATTTTCTCTTTTTACCAGGTGAAACCCCAAAAATCCAAGTTTAAAATTCGAGTTTTGAAGATGATTTAGTGAAATAATCAATGAATAAGGATAGAAATCAGGTTTAGAAGCTCACCTAAGTCCAATTTGATGAAAAATCATCTTTGAAATTGCCAAAATTGAGACCTCAAAAGCTTGAAAATGGAAGAATGAAATAAAGAAAAGAAAAAATATTTTATACCAGCGACGTCTCCTAGGCGGTAAAATGGTCGCCTGAGCGTCCAGACTACCGCTAAGGCGGTAGTCACTTGCCACGCAGGTGACCACAAAGGAAATACATTTTTTTCTAAGGCAGTAATTGCTAAAGCGGACGAACCCATCGCTTAGGCGATGGTGCTTGGGCCGATCAACTATCACTAAGGTGGCTATTTGTTTCACCTTAGCATTGGTCCACTTAAGCACTACTGCTAAGGCGACCAACTGGCCGCTTAGGTGGTTGCACAAGAAACCAGCTGAATTATAGCTAAGTAAAAATGACTCCGAATGGACCCTCAGAATTCGTTCGAGAGCCCATAAAAATAATTCAATAATTAGGATAATTTTGATGTTCCGGACTCAATAGAATCATCAGATTTACCAAAATAGTTCGTTATCAATAAGTTAACCCCGAGACCCCTTTCATAAACTAACTAGTTTCTCGTATAAGAGGTCAAATCTCAATATAAAGGATTAGAACCTAAACCAACTACGCTACTGACCCAAAGTCGACGTTTTGGATCTAATGGAACTGATCGAATCACCATTCGATGCTTGGATCACAAAATGTTGACCAAAGTCAAACTAATCACTTTCAAGGCTACTCAAAACCTTAAAATCACTCATGAACTCTTTGGGGACCATGCCTACCAACACCACAACTTATATAAGACCTATAACAACTACCAGGAAGGGTAAAATGGTCAAAATACAGAAAAAGCCAAAAATCATAACATGCGTTGTTACTTTATCCACCACTAAAACATGAGTTCGTCCTCGAACAAAAAGTAAATCAAGTACATAAGTCGGTAAAACACTGGGGATAACTACACTGCATGTCAGACTCAATCTCCCATGTAGCCTTCTCAATAGGGCGATGTCTCCACTGAACTTTCACAGAATCAATTTGCTTAGATCTCAACTTTATAGTTTCTTTATATAGGATAATAATGGATTCTTCCTCGTAGAACAAGTCATGATATAATGCAATAGAATCCTATCGGATTACATGTATATCATCTGGGAAGTATTACTTCAACATCGAGACATGGGATACCGAATGAACAACTGATAGATATGGAGGCAAAACTAGCCTATATGCCACATCTTCAAACTTCTAAAGGATCTCAAAAGGGCCAATAAACCTCACACTAAGCTTTCCTTTCTTCCCAACTATCATCACACCCTTCATGGGTGATACCTTCAACAAAACCCGCTCTCCAAGCATGAATGCAACATCACAGACTCGACGATTGGTGTAACTCTTCTGCCTACTTTGGGCAGTCAGAAGCCTCTACAGAATCAACCTCACTCGATCTTTTGAGTCTCTCCATTAATTAGTGCTCCAAGGTATAACCTCAAATAAATCAAACCATCCACGGGGGATCTACACTTTCGCCCATATAAAGCCTCAAAAGGCTCCATCTGAATGCTGGAATAGTAATTGTTGCTGTAGGAGAACTCGGCTAAGGGAAAGAACTGGTACCAATAACCACCAAAATCTATAAAACACTCCCGGAGCATGTCCTCTAACACGTAAATGGTAATCTCTGACTGTCCATACGTCCGAGGGTGAAGAGCTGTGCTCATCTCAAGTTGAGTAGCCAACTCACTCTGCATAGAACTCTAAAAATTTGATACATCCGAGGGTGAAGAGCTGTGCTCATCTCAAGCTGAGTACCCAACTCACTCTGCATAGAACTCTAAAAATTTGAGGCAAACTATGTACCTCTAGTAGAATTTATAGAGATAGGTACACTATGCAATCAAATAATCTCTTGAATGTAGATCTTGGCCAACTTCTCATCATTGTGGTTCACCTTTATAGGTACAAAGTGTGTTGATTTGGTCAACCTATCCACAATCATACAAATAGAGTCAAACTTCCCCCAACCACGAAATCCATAGTGATTTGCTCTCACTTTCATTCGAAAATATGCATCCTCTGCATAGTACCACCCGGTCGCTGATGCTCATATTTCACTTATTGACAATTCAAACACTTGGTCATAAACTCCATAATGTTTTTCTTCATCCCACACCACCAATAGTGTTGCTTTAAGTCATGGTACATCTTAGCCGCTTCTGGATGAATAGTATAGTTCAAACAATGAGCCTCCTCCAAGATCAATCTAATCCAACCACCAACTTTTGGCACACAAACATGACCACCAATCCTTAAAACACCCTTGGAATCAAGAGATGCCGCATTCATCTCACCACTTAACACTTTATCATGAATCACCCTCAACTTCTCATCATCAAATTATCAAGCACAAATCTACTCTATTAATAAAGTCATAGACTTAACAAAGGCCAAAACATGCCTAGGTGTTGAAATATCAAGTCAAACCAATTGGTTAGCCAAAGACTAAACGTCTAAGGCTAAAGGTCGCTCCCCTGCCAAAAGATAAGCCAAACTCCCCATATTCGCTACCTTACGACTCAAGGCATCCACTAGTATATTAGCCTTGCTCGGATGATAAACAATAGTGAGATCATAATCCCTAAGCAACTCTAACAATCGATACTGTTTCATATTAGGATCTCGCTGGGTAAAGAAGCACTGAAGGCTATGATGATTGGAGAAAATCTCACAATGAACTCCATACAAATAGTGTTGCCACAACTTTAACACAAATACAACCACGGCTAACTCTAAATCATGAGTAGGGTAGTTTTTCTCCTAAGGCTTCAACTGTCGAGAAGCATAAGCAATCACTTTACCCTTCTACATTAACACACCACCCAAACTAACTCTGAAAGAATCACAAAACACGGTGAAAAAAGTCAAGATAGGAGTCGAAGTCAACAATTCCTTGAGATTTTGAAATCTCTCCTTACAAGCATCCGACCACTGAAAAACAATCTTTTTCTTAGTCAACTTGGTCAAAGGAGCCGCAATAGAAGAGAAACCCTGCACAAACCAATGATAATGGCCCGCCAAGCCAACAAAACTCCAAACCTTGATAAGAGAAGTTGGTTTAGGCAATCACAAACCACCGCTACCTTGGCCGGATTGACCATAATACCATCCTTGGTCACTATATGACCTAAGAAAGAAACAAGTCCAACCAATACTTACACTTGGAGACTTGGCATACAACTTCTCATCTCGCAATATCTGAAGTACAACCCTCAAATATCGCACATGCTCAGCCTCATTCTTGAAATAAATCAAGCTATCATCGATGAACACAATAACAAAAGAATCAAAGTAATGCTTAAATACTCTGTTCATCAACTCCATAAATGTTGTCGAGGCATAGGTTAGCCCAAAAAACATAACCAAGAACTCATAATGGCTATACCGCATCCAAGAACTCATAATGGCTATACCACATCCAAAAAGCTGTTTTCAAAATATCTGAGTCTCTAATCTTTAACTGATGGTAACTAGATCTCAAGTCGATCTTAGAAAACACTGAGGCACCCTGAAGTTGATAAACAAATCATTAATACGAGGAAGAGGATACTTGTTCTTGACAATCGCTATGTTCAATTTTTGATAATCAATACACATGCGCATGGATCCATCTTTCTTCTTCACAAATAAGACAGGAGCACCCTAAGGAGACATACTCGGTCTGATAAAGCCCTTACTCAACAAGTCCTACAATTGCTCCTTCAATTCCTTCAACTCTGCTGGGGCCATCCTATAAGAGGGAATAAAAATGGGCTTAGTGCCCGGCTCAACATCAATAGAAAAAACCACATCCCTTTTCAGAGGAGCACCAGGTAAGTCTGTAGGAAACACATCCATGAACTCTCTAACAACTTTAACAGAATCCAAAAAAGGTGGTGAATTAACACTAGTATCGTGAACAAAGGCTAAATAAGAATAATACCCCTTCCTTACCATGCAACGAGCATAAAGGAAAGATAATTCCTTTAGGACACAAACTTGAAGTACCCTTCCACTCCAATCTCAGCACATTCGGAGTAGCTAAAGTCACAGTCTTGGCAAAATAATCCAAAATCGCATGATAAGAAGCCAACTAATCCATACC
Source organism: Capsicum rhomboideum (assembly GCA_031232105.1). Lineage (NCBI taxonomy): Eukaryota > Viridiplantae > Streptophyta > Magnoliopsida > Solanales > Solanaceae > Capsicum > Capsicum rhomboideum. Next base: position 127,258,987 of record CP124714.1, read on the forward strand.
TAATATAACATTTAAGTCAACCATGTTGAGGATAATCAAGTCCATCCTAGTTTCACGCCCTGAGAAGGTCACCACACATGATTGGTACACCCAATCCCCCACTAAAAAATTGCTCACGGGGGCAGAAACACGAATATGCATAGCAAGGGACTCACACATAGCATCAATAACAGTAGCAAAATATACAGATATATAAGAAAATATGGACCCAGGGTTAAATAACACATAAGCAGCATAATGGAAAACTTGGATCATACTTGTAATCACAACATTAGAGGCCTCTACCTCAGGTCTCCTAGGAAAAACATAGCACTGACCACGCCCGCTACCATACTAAGCAACTCTGCATTCATTGCCATGAGCTTGCTGAGCTCCACCTCTACTGCCCTGTATGCCACCCTAACTGCAAACACTGGAGTCGGACAAAGCTGAAGCAAAGAACTCTGTTAGGGAGGACTCAAAACATGCCGGGGACAATCTCTTGCTAAATGACCAAACTTATCATACACAAAACATCCCCTGATAATAGAAGCACACTGAGAGGGCCAGAATAACCAGAATTCTCTTCATAACCCGATGAACCAAAAGAAGACCCTCGACCTGCTTGACCTGATATCTGAGCATCCAAAGCCTTAGAACCACAGACCTACTAATTGAACTTTGCAATGATGCCTAAATCGGTTAGCCATGGTAACTTGAAAACCTTTACTGGATAAATCCCTGCCTCGGGATGGATGACCACTGAACTCTCCATGTAGACGTATCCTCTTGGCACCACCAATATGGGTACCTTGGAGAATGGTCTCAATCGACTTAGCATGATCCACGATAATCTAAAAAAACACCCACCACTGTCATCAACTGATAATAACCATTCAAGCCCTTAACAAACTTCCTAATTCTCTCAAGCTCTATGGAGATACTAGCAGTGAGATGTATGGACAATGTATGAAAATGAGCCTCATACTATAAAATAGTCATCGAGCCCTGCTCCAAATGACCAAACTCATCTCTCAAGCTATAAGGCACAAACCAGTCTAGAAAAGCCTCAGAAAACTGGGTCTATATCAACTAAGGGGAACCCACTAGTCTATAACTGAAAAAAGATCTCCACCACTGCCTAGCCACACCAGTCAGCTGGTAGGTAGTGTATGCATCACCATAGGACTTAAGCGAACTGATGTTATGCAATCTCTCCTAGCAATCAATCAAAAACTCATAACATCCTCACCAATAGCACCACTGAATGTGGGAGGGGACAATTGAATAAATCTCTCAAATCTCTTTTGCTCCTTAGTAGAAATCATAGGACTAAGAAATATAGGAGGAATAGCAAGTCTAGTAGAAAAAGTCTCAATATGTGGGCCACAATAGTAGCTGGTTGTGCCCTGGTTGTCTGAAAATCAATAATAGGAACCTGGCCTAGTGTTTGAACACCTCCTGTAGTATGTGAACCATCTGATGTACCCAGTAGAATACCTGTCTGGGGAATGCCATCCAAATAACTCAAAAGATGAATTAACAATTCCTGTCATACCAGAGTAACAACATAAACCTGAGGGGCCTGAGCTAGTCCCATATTCTCTGTCTAATAAACTACCTCATTATGATTAATCTTAGGCTTGGGTAAGGCCGTTCTAGCCTCTCCTTGCCTCCGACCTCTACCTTTATCCCATCCGCGACCCCTGTCTCGCCCTCTGATTGGGGCTCTAATAGCGGGTGCTGGCTCAACATCCTCAACAACTCTGGATCTAGTCCTCACCATCTGTGCAGAAAAGAATGAAATATAAATTTAGACTATTGGGCGTGAACAACACGCACGATAAGGAATAAAATTAGAGATGTTGTCCTAAAGATATCCTATAGCCTCCTGAAGATAGATATGGGCGAAAATTTATTGATCCGCGAGACTCTATTAGACATCCTGCTCTTTTACTCATGACACCGGTGAACCTAACGCTCTGGTATCAATTTTTCACGACCCAGAATTTGAGGTTGTAATGACACCTATCCCATTCCATACCCTGGGTAGGTAAGCCCAACACCAAAAGAGATAAAGAAGTAGAAAAGAAATGGATAACACCAAATACGAGACTTTAAGATAAATTCAGGACATATATAAATAAACTAAGTCTGAAATTGAACAAAATAAAACCCAAATCCAAGATCTAGTGTCATAAGTAAGAGCATTAATAAACTAACATAGAATTCAAAATACATGGATCTCTCTCTGACAGTCAAAATAAAGAAAAAATATGGATAGAATGGAGTCCATAGTATGACCCAAATGTTGGAGGTTACCAATACTCCGAGTCAGCCTCTATTGTGAACAATCTTAAGCTTTACGGGTCTCATTCGTACTGACATTTTCACCAAAAGGGTACAGAAAGTACTAGTGAGTACGGTTCACTTGTACTCAGTAGGCATCCTAGGCTGATTGAGCAAAAAAGAAAACTAAACAAGTAAAGAATACTATGAGCAACTTCTACCTGCATACAGAAAAGTTCCCAACGATGGCTCAAACCGTATCTCCTAACATTTCTACAAGTATAATAACAATGTATGGATGGCTATACCTGAATATATAAAAGAAGACTAAAGACACGAGATCAAACACATAAAAAAATGTACGTGATGCAATTCAATGCAATGGCCATAATTTAATATCTCAATATCACCTTGTATACACCTTCCGAGAAAAAGTTTCCAGGATTGGATACCACGGGGGTTCACAACACATATACATTCATAATTTCATATCTCAATCAACCTTGCCAGCACATTCTTCGGTCAAGGGGTTTTACAAAGTGTTTCACTCCCATGTCAAAATTAATTTTTCTCAGTAGTACCAACTCTAAGAATATGGATGAATGGAATAAGGATGCATGCTCATAACCAAATTAATATCATGTCATTAATCAGTTCAATAATGGTATAAATGAGCTCAAATCTCCTCAAATGTAAATAAATTCTGATATAAGTTATCGGCATGGCAACACAGTAAAGAGGAGTCATGTAAGACTTCAATATTAACAATTCAAGCCCACACTCGAGCATCACGATAATAATAAGGCAAATAATGCTCAAATAAGGTTTATACCAGCCCTCACACATGTATCACAATAATAATAACACCTCAAGTCAGTGATGATATTTTGGCAACTTTCTTAGCTTAGTTTTTGCCATAAATTTCTAAGTAGGTGATGCACCTACTTGGCCGTTTAACTTGAGCCTTGGTGGACTTAAATTGTTGCTCCTTGGCTTCCCATTCTTCACCTTTTCTTCCAATCAATTTGAGCTAGAATTAATTCAATTAGGTGATGCTCCTACTTTTCCCTTTAAGTTGGTCAAAGAGTCTTAGTAGGTGATGCACCTACTTGGTTCTTTAGAATGGTCAATAAGTCAAAGAAGGTGATGCACCTACTTGTCATCTACTAACTTAATTTAAGTCAAGCATGCAACTCACTTATTTTATTCTATTTTTTAAAATCTTAACCCCTTTGCTTTAACTCAACACTTATTTATACTTGAACACTTTAAACCTTAAATTAGAATACCATCTTACTATCTCAAGCTTAAATACTTCCATTGAGGTTAACTTAGGCAAACACATGTTGAAATGTATGGGATATTATAGTATCCTTCAAATCTGTTTTAAACTATCAATCACTTCAGAAACTTGGTCCATTACCTATACAACGAGGCTACTCAAATTTTCATATAAATAGAACTAGAATAAGTAGAATACGGGGTGTTACACATTAACATGAAATACCACTTTTTACCATCTCGAGTTCAAATATGTTTGTCAAGTTCACTTAGTCGTATATGTGTTTGAAGGTAAGGGGTGTTACAATTAGTCTTTTCAAAAATAATTTAAAATCTACAACAATATCTCTAAATACGTCAAAATAAGAATCCTTTTCCCAAGGATCAAGTCTAGAAGGTACAAGAGCCACTAAGACAAGGGTAATACACAAAACTTAGCTTCCACCTTAGGAATAAGAAGACAGAAGCTGCTGAAGATCTCTAACCATGTCAAGCAATGAAACCTCAACTGATCTTACAACAGGCTATACCCCAAAAGGGAATAACAAGAGTAGTATAAGTACAACCACACGTAATGGTAAGCATCATTGGCCAACCCAAGTTAAATCACGTAAACACAATATAAATATCCAAAATCAAACATTTGCTTATAAAATTAAATTAATTTATAATTCTTAACACACTTCCCAGTCACTACTCACCTTACGATCCTCTCTTTCTCTCTAGGACATCAATTAACTTAAGTACTCTTAATATCCTCTAGTCGATCCACCAGACAACATTCATATCCAATAGACCTCTCTCTCATTATTACCTACCACTCTTAACTATACGTCTATAATCTATTCAAGTAATGGCACTCAATAGCATATATTTATTCAAGAATACCAAGGTAAATAATAAACTACACAATTTGGACTCGTTCATAACAATGCTATTAGAATACTACCCGAATCAGGAAGAACACATGAGCTTGTCTTATATGGATATGTTATACAGACGAATGTCACCCACTACTATTTAGCATCATAAGACCAACCTAAGCATGTCACTTAATAACAACATTCAACCAAAAATTTGTAAACAAGGAGAAACCATGTAACATTAACAATTATCCCTTCTATTAGTCTTTCCTACATAGATTCACTTAAACAAGCAATCAAGTACACAAGGGAAGCATATTACAAGTACAAAACATTAAATTCAAGTCCGCAACCACAACTCAAAAAATAAACAACTAAACTTTGTCAGGAAACACCTCTTTATTGTACTTCAATCAACCATTAACTCAGTTCATGTAGCATCTCAATAGCCTGGACCATACAAGGATCGATAAATAACAAACAACAACATAAGCTGATCCACTCAAAAACTATCAAATTCTCCAATACCGTGTACACACATGCTAAGGGTCTTATAAATTCCCACTAGCCATGTCCTGCAAGGGACAAACTCAGTCCAAGTACCAAAATAACCCAGAAAACTTGTGTCTACCCCCTTATCCCAAATCAAGTGCTATGCTACCCTTATTCCAATGTCTCCACCCTTATACCCATGAAATCCACTAAATCCATGATATCTTTATCGGTTAATCGTAAAATTTCAAACAATGCCATAACATGTACAATCACAAAATAAGATAATTCAACCACACTTGCATATCATACAAGCCATTTTTACATAATCTTATTACAAGTGATCAAAATCCAACAAGTTCAATATTTAATAGCATGCATATCAATAAGTAGACAAATAGGGGGTTAACATACACACATAAATTAACTTGAGTTTATAACTCCAATTCAACCATCACCAACCCCCGTCAATCATAGTATCTGGAGCCAGTTAGCACATGAAAGCAAATAAGCACACATTTAATTTAGGCTAACCTTCTACTTATCAATACTCGAGATATACACAACTTCTTCTAACTACAACTCAATTACCTCCCTAACTTCCATCTTAACACTAAGCCATCTCCGTACCACACAATCAACCCAACTGAGCAAGAATTAAGGTTCTCACATCAACCCTATTAGCATTTATCTAGATTAATTGACAATACACAAGCATAACCAACCTATTTTTATATGTATCCGAGAAGCATGCATATAGTAACTGATCAATATTAATAAGAATTCATCATAGTAATTTAGGGCTACTAACTTTATTCACATAATTCTAGTTTTTACTTGTTTTTATCCATCCAATCACCTCGCCCACAAGCCTAAGCGTGGAATCTCGCATCCATCTATGTTATGCATACTCTTTCTAAACAAGGTCTACTACTTAAATTAAACCTAGCCTACCTGGGCACCAAGTAATTACTATGGAGGCATGAACTTTTAATCCTTGCTCCATTCTAGCAATCTCTGATGTGAATACCACAAGAAAACATTGAGTTTTACCCTTTTTAAGTGTACTCCTTCTTCTCCATCGTTTCAGAGCCTTGAGGCAACCCTAAGGGGTTCTTAGAATAAGGCCTCATTCTGGTTTACAACTAAAAAAAAAGGAGTTTAAAATTTGGATGGACTATTTTTTGGCAACCTGCTATAGTGGGATGACATCTGCCAACTCCTAAAAGTTTTCCTAATCTGAGTTTGTTTACTCTTAGTCTTTACGAACATTTTAAAAGTATTTTAAAATAAATTCCTATATCCTGTGCTCTTTGGACGTGATGATTTTAGTAACGACGAAATAGGTCATTACAACAGATACCAATTTACCCATCATTCATACTCGAACAATCATGATAGGAAAGAACTGGACGGATGTGTATCTCTGACCACTAATACTCTCTCATCAATTTAAAAGCTTTTATTTCAAAACTTTTGCTCATTGAACTTCCAATAAACCTTGGCATGAATAATATTACCCCAATTTAATAAGATAATCTTATGTAATATATAGCAACCAGAATTTGCACGAGGCTATCTTTGACAAAGGTTTACGAGTACCCAAGATAACTGGGGCCTCGGCAACATGTCCAAAAATTAATAATTAATTAAAAAGGGAAGAATAAATTTTTTTCCCCCGATGATTGGTTGGTCCACATATAGCGGGACTCCTGTCGTTATAGTGGGCTGCAGGCTGCTATAGCGGGAAGGGGTAGATTAAAAGGCTGAAAAATGGGTTTCTCGCCCATTTCTCAATTTTTCAAACTCAAAAGTTCCTTTCCCCCCTCCGATCACTTTGCACTCGATACTGAAAAGAAGGTAATTTGCGTTCTAACTCTATCTCCTTACTTTACTACTCTCATTATCGTTTATCAACAAAACCTCATTTTATACTCGGCCCCACTATCAAGGCTTTTCAAGATAAGAAGATGCGGAGCCAAATATTTGTGCACTAATTAGTTATTTCTCTCACAATGGTGTAAGAGCAAAACCTTGAGTGTTCCTAATGAGATAACGTGGAGAAAACAGAACATTCCCTACATCAAGCCTGCTATAGCATCCTGATTCTCTCTATAGAGGCATTGCTATAGCGGGATCCACCCGCTATAGTGGAGCTGACCAAAGTTGATTTCTGCTATAGTAAAAAAATTCTGGCTATAGCGGGACCATAATAGCAGCCTCCCTTCCACTACAACGGGGTAGGCGAGGCAAAAAATTTCTAGGTTTTCTATTTTTACCCCACAATACTAAGATTTTGACAGAATGAACTAATTCTTTTACGCCAAATATTATATCCGGTGTTCTACTAACCTGAATTTTGTTTCAAAAGTTTCTATGGGCTACTATGTACCTCACCTATCATGATATCACCTTAAATTCATCAAATACTACACCTCGAGATGCCAAATTTCTCTAAACCACACAACATCAAATTTCCATTGGAACCCACCCTAGCTTGAGATTTTATCAACTTTCGTCCTAGGGAAAACTCTACCCTGTCACTTACACCCTAACCAATGCTATAAAAAACACAACACCACCAAAAACTACACCATGTTTTTCCCCTTGGTACATCTATTTTATGAAACTTTTTCACCCCTCCATGATCAACGCACAAGAATAAATCATCTAGACTACATTCATCAACAAACACACCACTATAGGTTTAATTAACACATAAATTCTACACTATAACTCACATTAGTCTATTCAATCCTCAACAATCAATCTTTTATAAACAATCAGTTTATCAGCTTACGGCTAGTCAAATTACTGACTCAACATACCTCAACCACCCAAGGAGCAATACTGACCAAGTATTATTATGTAACAATGAGAGGGATATGAATATGCATAAACACATCTAATAACTCTACTCCCTCGATCGACCTTACAACTAAGGATCATCAACCATAATCAAGCTAACTTATTTCACAAATCTTAGCAATTTAATTATACTGCATTCAAGCGATACTATTAACTGATTCTTATTCCCATACAATAAGCATATAGGTTCAAACCCTAATGGGCCAATTACAAGTCATTTTGTTAATCAACACATGAGTGACTAGTTCTACCAGTAGGCAGCCACACTTACAGTTTTACGAATACAAGGGAACCTAGTTCCACCATAATCTCACAATTTACTCATCAAGTACACATTATTGTCATAATACAAGTAGTTTACTCAATCAATAGTTAAGACCACTAAGTCAAACAAAGTCAGATGTTTAAATATGTACGTCATCTCAAATAGATAATAACACCCACATCAGACATGCAACTTATCAACACATCATAGCTTATCAACCATATCATTCAACTTTCATACCAAGGGCTACTACATCCACCCTATCAACCAACCTTCTCTTATTATTATCCAATTCATATAATTTAAGTTACAATTGTCAAGTAAGTCACATAACTACAAACAATCATCAAAGAATTCATATAACATATATCAATACATAAATTCAAAGCTATTTATGTAGTTTTGATGTTATCATCCATCCATATGCGATATTACCATTGACTCAACAAATAATACCTAACATCAGAAAGTCACAATCAATCAATCCACACCAACTGATCACAAAAATTAGTTACTTATGCATCAATGTGACTCTTATCACTAGCTACTAATTGGAATCAGCTAGATTTTAAATGCTAAATCACCAAGATACCAATTGGAATTGGCTATATATCAATTAGATTTATCCAGGTACCAATTGGAATCAATTAGATACCAATTAAACTTGAACCAGTGGATGATAGACTGAAATAACACAACATGAAAGAAAGAAGGGAAATAATTCCTAGAATACCTCATAGATTTTCAAAGATTTGATATGGACGTCTACACACCAATCTGTAGGACTCTACTCGACATTTGCTCTTGTACTTAGGAGATCGATAACATAGTGCTCTAACACCAACTGTCATAACCCAACTAACCAGATTATGCGAGCACCTACTTTAATCTACCTAGGTAAGAGAACCCTTATCACCCATTCACAACATATGCAGAAGTTATAAAAGAATACCATTAGTCTTTTCAAAAATAGTATAAAATTTATAATAATTTCTCTAAATACATCAAAAAGAGAATCCTTACCTGAGAATCTAGTCTAAACAGGTTCAAAAGCCACTAAGACAAGGGTAATATACAAGAATCAGCTTCCACCATAGGAATAATAAGATAGAAGCTACAGAAGATCTCTAACCGCATCAAGCAATGAAACTTCAACTGATCTTACATCAGGATATACCCCAAAAGGGTATAGCAAAAGAAGTATCAACACAACCATACGTACTGGTAAGCATCATCAACCGACCTAAGTTAAATCACATAAACATAACATAAATGTCCAAAACCAAACATGCAATTATAAAATAAAGCCAGTTTATATTTCTTAACTCACTTCCCAGTCAATACTCACCTTACGATCCTCTATCTCTTTCCCAAACATCAATTAACTTAAGTACTTTTACTATCCTCCAGTCGATCCACTATACAACATTCATCTCTAACAGACAACTCTCTTATCATTACATACGACTCCTAACTATAAGTCTATAATCTATTCAAGTGATAACACTCAATAACATATATTTATTCAAGAATACCAAGGTAATTAATAAATCATTCAATTTGGACTCCTTCATAACAATATTATTAGTACACTACCCAAGTCAGGAACAACACATTTGTTATCTTATATTAATCTATTATACAGACCAATGTCACCCACTACCACTTAGCATCATAATACCAACCTAAGCACGTCACTTAATAACAACATTCAACCAACAATTTGTAAACACGGAGAAATTTTGTAACATTAATAATTATCCCTTCTATTAGTCTTTCCTCCATAGATTCACTTAAACAAGAAATCAAGTACACAAGGAAAGCATATTATAAGTACAAAACATTCAATTCAAGTCCACTACCACACTTCATAAAACAAATAACTAAACTTTGGCAGGAAAAACCTCTTTATTATACTTCAATCAGCCATTAACTCAGTTCAATTACCATCTCAATAGCCCAGACCACACAAGGATCCATAAATAACAAACAATAACATAAGCTGATCCACCCAAGGAACTGTCAAACTCTCCAATACTAAATACACACATGTTAAGAGTCTTATAAATTCCCACTAGCCATGACCTACAGGGGATGAGCTCAGTCCATGTACCAAAATAACCCAGACAACTTATGTCTACCCCCTTATTCGAAACTAAGTGTTATGACACCCTTATTCCAATATCCCCACTCTTATACTCATGAAATCCAACATTTCATAATGATTAACCTTTAGCAAGGGTGCTATCGTACACTGACTGAAATTTTCACTATGGGATGGCAGCGAAACTCTGGCAAGGTTGCAACTGCTATGCATAGCTCAATCATTTCATCTTCTAATAAGGATCAGAGATTATTAACTGTCACTTTTGGTAGATTTTTGCCTGCTCAATTCCAATCAATAAAGGAGGAGAATAAGGATGCTGCTCTGATTCGGACTCTCAAGCATCAATTTAGCTAGAAGAGTATAGTGGAGGGACTTCAGGGTTACAAGAAGTAGTGCATAAACTATAATTTTCAGATGCGGGTACTTCATCCCTAGCTACGCCGGTGGAAGATAAGACGTTTTAGGATAATCAAACTCGCCAAAAGGTAAGACACTATCCTATATTTCTTCTTGTATTAGCGAGGGTTGGAAATATGTGCAAATTATCAAAGATGACCTGACAGAGTATGAGAAATATTGGAAGACTATTTTAATAGGGTTTGTAGCTGGTGATACCCCTTATTTAAAGTCTTTTGAGAGTTATGTGTGATATAATTGAAATATTTCTAAGTCCCCACAGATTATATTGCACAATCAAGGTTATTTTGTGTTTCAATTTGAGTCCATAGCAGATTGTGAGAAATTTTTGCAAGATGGACCTTACTTGTTTCACAATAAACCTTTTATCCTTCAAAAATGGGAGCTTAGCTTTGAATTCAACCCAGACTGCACCACCACAATACCCTTGTGGATTACCTTCCCCGGGCTTCCTATAGAATATTAGTCTAGTGATGCGTTAAGCAAGGCTGTGAGTGCTATTGGGAAACCTTTGTATACAGGTAACTGTACTGCCTCAAAGGATAGGATTTCATATGGTAGAGTTTAAGTTGAAGTAGATGTATATCAACCTCTTTTATACATTATAGACATCTCTTATGGTGAGTTACAACAAGATGTTGAGTATGAGTGGAGACCTAAATAATGCTCCAAATGTATGAAATTCGGCCACACTGATATGAATTATTGGAATAAGGTGGAGGAGAAGTAAGAGGATGAAGGTTTTCAAGAGGTTAAAAAGAAAAAGAGGAGGAGGAATAGGAAAAATCCTAACCACCTCTACAAGATTGGAGGGCTAGGGGTGTAATAGCAAAGAGTGATAACCCAGTAGAGCAAACTGATAGGGGAAAGAGGGTAATACCAAACCCAGAAGTTGCTGATTGTCTGGTACAAGAGATGTTTGGAATTTTTATATCAACTGTGCCTCTTCAAGATATGTTTGCAAATTTTACTGAAGGTCTTAGTTCTCAAACAGGCGACCCCAAGGGTATTCACCCTCCATAATAGTAGTAATTTGGAATATTAGAGGGCTTAATCAGCCCTTAAAATAGATAGAGCTTAAACTCTTTCTAAGGAAATAAGGTGGATGTTATGGGTATTCTTAAGACTAGAGTAAAGGAAAATAAAGAACAAAATGTTTTAAGGAAGATTGGTACTGAATAGTCATATTGTTGCAACTATCCTCTATCTACAAATGAGAGGATCTGGTTATTTTGGAAAACTTCTTCAATAGTTCAAGTAGTTGAGACTCATGAATAGTTTATCCAATGTAATTTGGCTGATCCTTTTAGCACTTTTCCTACATTTTTTACTGTGATATATGGTAAAAATGAGAGTCTGCCAAGAGAAAAATTATGGCAGGAGCTCAGCAGGATAAGAAGGAATGTGCAGGGGTATTGGTTGATGGGTGGGGACTTTAACAATGTCCTCACAACTGATGACAGACTAGGCTCCCCTATGCTACAATCAGAAACTCAAGCTTTTAAACAATGCCTTGATTATCTTCAACTAGCAGCTATAAAGCAAAAGGTTGTCAGATCACCTTCTATAATAAGCAATAGTCAACCAGTAGGGTATATTGTAAAATCGATTGGGCATTTGGAAATATCTCATGGATGAACACTTATGGGCATATAAAAGCAGATTTTTTGCTGCCTGGAATATCAGATCACTCTCCCATTATTATACAGTCCTTTCCTTAGCCCTACATGAAGCCTAAGTCCTTTAAATTATTCAAAATAGTTATGAATCATCCTGATTTTGGTGGATTGTTAAGCACTATATGGCATAGGCTAGTTACTGGGACTAGAATGGATCAACTTTAGAAGAAACTGAAAGCTTTTAAAGTGGGACTAAAGGATTTGAATTATTATATGGCCTCTTATGAACAAAAGCGTAATCTGGCAAGACAGGGGTTAGAAAGAGCTTAGGTATTATTAACAAGTTCTCCTTTGTGTCCTACCTTGATTGCAACAGAAAAGTAATACCAAGAGGAGATTAAGAAGTGGAGTGATATTGAAGAGCAGATTTTAAAGCAAAAGTCTAGAATCAAATGGATTGATTGTGGTGCTGCAAACACTAGTTATTTCCATGCACAAGTCAAGATAAGGGCTAACATGAATTCTATTACCTCTATATATGATTCAGTTGGAACTAAACTGCAGAACCCAACTCAGGTGGATCAGGAATTCATCAGGTTTTTTACAGATTTGATGGGCACTTCTGTAGACTGTCTACCTAGCCCTAACATTTATTTTATCAGACAGGGTCTTTGTTTATCTCAACAGCATAAGTGTAGCCTCACTGAGAATGTGACTGAGATGGAAATACTAGAAGCTATAAAGGGTATGCCTCATGACAAGACTCCAGGAGTAGATGGTTTTCCAATTGAATTTTTCACTCAAAACTGGTCCATTCTCAAAGATGTTTTTATAGGTGCTATATTAGAATTCTTTCATACTGGTAAGCTGCTGAAAGACTTTAGTTGTACTGCTATCACTCTTGTTCCTAATTCCTTGTCAAGTGAAATGATACAGACCCATTACTTGTTGTACCACCTTTTATAAAATTATTACAAAGATCTTAGCTAATAGGATTAAATAAGTGATTGGTCATATAGTTAGTCCAGCACAAACTGCCTTCATAGAGGGGAGAAATATCATTGATAATATCTTATTTAGTCATGAACTCATGAAGTGGTATACAAGAAAGGGACTGTCTCCTAGATGTGTAATGCAAGTAGACTTGAGGAAAGCTTATGATTCCATTAAATGGGTTTTTTTTGAAATGTGTGCTAGCCAAACTTGGTTTTCCTTTCACGTTTATTGGATGAGATATGGAATGCATCTCAACTATTTCTTACTCACTAGTTATGAATAGAGGTTTGACTAAGCCTTTTGATGGGAAGAAAGAAATAAGGTAAGGGGATCCTTTGTCCCCTTACATTTTTAATTGTTATGGAATACTTACAAAGAGAGCTCAATCATATTAGTCAAAATCCTGCATTCAAATTCCATCCAAGATGTAAGAAGTTGGGTACAATGCATATCTGTTTTGCAGATGACCTACTCTTATTTTGCAAGGCAGAGCTTTAATCTATTCAACTCTTGTAAGGGGCTTTGTCGAGATTTTTAGCTGCTTCAGGCTTACAAGCCAACATTGAAAAAAGCCATACCTATATAGCAGGTGTTAACCCAACAATCAAGCAGGAGATTCTAAACTCTCTAGGATTTGTGCAGGATGTTCTACCTTTTAAATATTTGGGTGTAACACTCTCCTCAAAGAAGCTTACTGTTGCTCAATGTATGCCTATTAGTGAGAAAGTTACTGAAAAATTTAGGTGTTGGTCAGCAAAACTTCTTTCCTATGCAGGTAGAACTAAACTAATCAAGTCTATGGTGTTTGGAGTTCAGATATATTGGGCTCAGATCTTCATACTACCAAAAAGGATTCTAAAGCTGATAGAAACTGCCAGTAGGACTTTCCTATAAACTGTATCTTAGAATAGTTCCAGAAAAGCATTGGTTTTATGGGAAAAGTTGTGCAGACCCAAAGCTGCTGATGGATAAAATATTATCAACATGAAATACTGGAATAAAACAACTATTCTTAAGTAACTGTGGGATGTAACAGAGGAAAAAGAATGCCTTTGGATCAAATGGGTGAACATTCATTATATAAAGGAAGAGGCTATTGAGACCTGTACTATACCAAAGAGTGCAACTTGGGTAATTAGGAAAATTTTAGAAGCCAGAAAGCATGTTATGAGCTCTCAACATCTGTAAGGTGACTTGAAGACAAGACTGCAATATATGGTAACAAATGGTAAGTTCTCTATTAAGAGAATGTATTTGGCTCTTGTCCCTCAATTTCAAAATATGGCATGGAAAGGTGTGGCTTTACAACCAAATATCCACCCTAGACCCAAATTTTCCTTATGGCTAGCTGCACGGAATAGGTTACCAACTGTTGATATATTGCAAAATATTAGTGTTCAGGTCCCTATGAGATGTATCTTCTATCAAGATCCCCTTGAATCTTTTGATCATTTGTTCTTTGAATGTCATGTCACTAGACAAGTTTGGTGTAGATTACTTGTTTGGTTAGGGGTTACAAAACTGGTTGGTGACTGGTAGCAAGAGCTATTATGAGTGAATCAAATGGCCAAAAGCAGGTCAGATAAAAGAGCTATGATATATTGTGTCTTTGGTACGGTGGTTGTTGTGATTTGAAGGGAAAGAAATCATTTGAGATTCAAAGCTGGTCACTTTCAGGATGACAGAATTTGCAGAGAAATAGCTTGTCATATCCATATCACAGGCAAATAGCTCCCAAAATGGTCGAATCTACTTAGCATCTTGATGGGAGTGCCATGAAGTGAAGAATTTAGTTGATTGCATTTTTTTGTTTTGTCTTAGATTAATGTATTAAGAGTTAGAACTTGTAGTAGGTGCTAGTTTAGTTTTGGCATGGTGTTTTTAGTTAGTAGCACTATAGATAGATAGGCTAGTCTTGATAAATAGATGTCCGACATCTATTTGGTATCGTACAGATAATTTTTTGGTCTGAATGAAAAATATTACTTTAATAAAAAAAAAAAACTGAGATAATTCAACCACACTTCCAAGCCCTTTTTACATAATCTCATTACAGGAGATCAAACCAACTTGTGTATATATATATATATATATCCAACAAGTTCAATATTTAATAACATGAATTGCAATAAGTAGACAAATAGGTCGTTAACAAGAACACATAAATTAACTTGAGTTTATAACTCCAATTCAACCATTACCTAACCCCTCCAACCATAGTGTCCAGGGCCAATTAGCATTTGAAAGCAAGTAATCACACATTTAATTTTGGATAACATTATGCTTATCAATACTCGGGATATACACAACTCCTCTAACTACAACTCAATTACCTCCCAAACTTCTATCTTAACACTAAGCCATCTCTGTACAACACAATCAGCCCAACTGAGCAAGAATTAAGGTGCTCACGTCAACCCTATTAGCACTTATCCAGATTAATCGACAATACACAAGTATAACCAACCCATTTTCATACGTATCCGATTAGCGTGCATATAGTTACAAATCAATATTAATAAGAATTCATCATATTAATTCAAGTATACTAACTTTATTCCCATAACCCTAGTTTTTACTTGTTTTATCCATCCAATCAGCTCGTTCGCAGGCCTAAGCATGGAATATCCCCTCCATTTATGTTATGCATATGCTTTTTAATTAAGGTGTACTACTCAAATTAAACCTAGCCTACCTGGGCACCAAGCAGTTACTAAGAAAGCATAGACTTGCAATTTTTGCTTCGTATTAGGAATCTCTAATGTGAATACCACAAGAAAATGTCTGGTTTTACCCTTTGTAAGTATAGTCCTTCTTATTTATTATTCCAGATCCTTGAGGCAACCCTAAGGGATTTTTAGAATAAAGCCTCATTCTGGTTTATAATTAAAAAAAAGGGGTGGTTTAAAATTCAGATGGACTATTTTTTGGCACCCTGCTATAGCGGCTGGTAGGCTGCTACCACGGTGCCGCTATAGCAGGATAACATCAGCCCGCTCCCAAAAATTTTCCTAATCTAAATTTAACTACTCTTAGTCTTTATGAACCTTTTTAAGAGAAATTCCCATATCCCATACCCTTTGGATGTGATGATTTTAGTAACGATGGAATGGATCATTATTGTAGGGGTTTATAAGATAGGCTTAAGACTATTTTATTATTTCTGATATTCTTGGCCTTCTCGGGGAACCTTAGAGTGGAATATTAGCTTGAGCCTTAGTTTAGGATACTGCTAATAGGGTTAGGTTTAGATTGGAAATAATTAGATTCTTGCTATGGTATTAGGATTAGGTTAGTGATACTTAGTGTAGGTTTGGGGTAATATCTCGCGGTCACTTATTAGTATTGTGTTTACTCTCGTTTACTCTCATTTTCTCTATCATTATTTTTTGTACTGTATGTTGGTAGGCCCGAGGTCGAGAATATGACTTTGTTGTATCCCAGGTTAGTGTTACCTATCTTTGAAATGAGGTGATACATGTTTATGTATACTTATAGATTATATCCCTATCCTTCGTATACTGGTGATGGCATGTATACATTTACACATGCATACACATGCATTGTGGCACAATTCCAAGGAAAAACATTGATTTTGGGCTTTTAAAAGAAAATAAGGAATTCATACCATCCTTTCTTTTGATCGATAACTTTTAAGACTAAAACATGCCACCTTTACTACTATTTTATGGGAATTCCTAAAGGATCATAACTCTTTTAATCACTGGTTTTATTTTTCTATTTTCAAAAAAGTTTGTCCTAATTTCCACTAACTAATTTTGGCTTTGAAACAAAACTTGGAGAGATTTTATCTATACATTGGTTTTCAAAGGGGAAAATGGATCATCTTAGTCATGGTTCAATTCCAGGTACCTATTGTACTCATGCTTACTTCTGGATCGAGTCTAAAAGGGATTTATTACTGATTATCACTTAAAAGTCCTGGGTCAGGATCGGGCAGTGAATATGGATACCCCGAGTCCCCATGGGTCCTTTCTTTACTAGCCAAATCTGTTGGAGGAAGGGTATTCTCGTGGGTCCGGCCTTTTTGAGCCTCAAGTGTTGGAGAAAGTGCATATGTTATTGTTGGATATGGCATTCTTATCATATTTCATTACTTGGTTTCCATTACACTCATATATTCTTATGCACTACATGTCGCCATTATATTTGTTATTTGTACCTGTTGTGCTTATGGGGGCCGATTGGGTTATATTTACTGTTTGTACCTGCCGTGCTTATGGGGGCCGATTGGGTTATTGTCTATTTTTTGTACCTTCTGGGTGTATGGGGGACTATTTAGGTTATGGTGGATTATTATTTCATAGCTTATGACAAGAGAGTTACTGATGTTTTACTTGCTGTGTAGATATGCCTTATGGACTCTCCTTCTAACATGTCCATATTTAGAATTAAATTATCTTGATTTTCTCCTAGTTAGATAGATACTCTCTGTATACCACTATCATTTCCCTTCCCTAATTTGATTCTTGTCGTGTTGGACTGTTAGGCTAGCTTCCACAGGTAAGTACGTTCTCTCATGTTACTTATATTGCATATAATCTCTTTTCGTGTTATTTATACTTTGCATTTATCAATTGAGCTTAGTCGGCCTATGATGCCTACTTGATGCCACGTGTTTTGGAACTCATACTACACTTTTATATATTTTCTCCCTGATACAAATCCTAGTATGAGTTGTCACCACTGATGTGTATCTTAAGCGGAGCTGTCTTGGATTAGAGACTCAGGGTAACCTGATGTCTGGAGTTGTTCCTTCTCCCTCTATGTTTTGGACTAGTCTTTGTTTGTCTCTTTAAAGATAGTTTTTTATATATTGTATCTATTCAGTAATCCTTGTATATTTTAGTTGCTCTTGCATGGAATGATATCAGATCTTGGGGGTTATTTTGTGTATTTTGTTCCTTCACTCTCTTGTATATATGTATGGACCTTATTACCTAAACTTATTTTTTTTTTATATTTGGACTCTATATTTTAGGTAATTCTCTTTCTTTTATTAGCATGTAACTTATTGTTTAGGTCTATGAGTTTGGGTTACCTACTAGTGGGTAATAGTAGGTGCCATCATGGCCTGAGTTTTTGGGTTATGACAGTTTGGTATCAGAGCCTAGGTTCACTGGTATTGTTGGTATAAGAAAAAAATGTCCAGTAGAGTCCAAGGATCAATATGATGACATTTGTATCCTATCTACGGGAGGCTATAGGGCATTCTAAGGAAATTCTATTTCTTGATTCTCTATCATGCGTCCCAATCTCTATTAACGTCTAAGTTCTTCTTTAGGTTCCATTCTTTCTTAGATGGATCGCGCGTGATCGTCAGACAACGAGAATGGGACTCCTACACCAGTTGCTAGGGCCTAAGCCTTGGGTTGGGCTAGTGGATCTTCAAGTTGTGGCAGCCAGTTAGGATTGTCAGGTTCTTCACTATCATGACCCAACCGGTCATGGTTGGCACCCACCCTAACCTATGGTGAGAGAACCATACTAGTCTCACATTTACTCACGCTAGTGTTACTCTCACATTTATATTATATAGTTCCTTATGTATTAAATTAGTTCAGACAGGTTTTTCATTGGCAAATGACATCATCATCCAATAAGCGAATAGAGTGTGGAAACCTCTATTTATTATAATCCCCGGGACCTGAAGTCACCGTACAAGAACATTTAAAAATAACTAAGTCTGGAAAATATCTAGAAATATCCCAAAACATAACAAAAGGAATTGTCTTAGTCCCAAAACAAGGGACATCAACATCATAAGAAGATCTGAAGGTTACCCGGATATCGTGCTCACTCTTAAAATTTGGACTGAACTACTAACTAGAGCTGAGGTTGCATGTCAACTGCTAGAAGATGTTCTACACTCAAAAAAAAGAAAAGTGCATGTAGCCTCAATACATAAACAAGTACTGGTTAGTATAATAGGTCGACTAACTTAACAATGTACAAGTAAGAAAGCCAAACAAATTTAAAAGCGATCATAATAAACTCATAACCAATGATATCAATCAAACCAACACATCATGTATTATCATATAATTACAACTCACAAATTCAGTTTCACAGGATTTCATACTTAGTCATTTTCATTAATAATTCATCATCATATATAATCTTCAAAATAGCACTCAAAGTGTATGAATGATTGCATGTATGCAAGATGTACGCATCATCTCTTACTCTTCTCATCCTCATCATCAACATCATAATATACCAGTGTGGTACTGATATGCCAGAGATTTACAGCACTTGAGACGCTTAAAATAAGGGATACTTGTAAGTGTAAGGGTACATTTTGTGGATTTTATAAGTTTGTTGAGTGTTTTCAGGCCTTAAGGACTCAGAGAATAATAATGTGAACACTGGATAAAAAGAGGCATCAGATGAGCCATGCCATAATTGTGGGTTCAAACCACGATCGTGGGTAGGCTATCGTAATTTGATTTAGAGATGCGATACTCAGGAGCCTATCAGACGATTGGATTATATGATCGTGGTATGATGTCACGATCGTACCTTGAGATCGTGACATGTGAGAGAAGTTCAACTTGCAAGAGTCAAGTGTGGCATGGTCAGACGATGGATCCCATGATCTTATGTTGGTTGTACGATCGTACCTTGTGATCGTTGGAATAAGATCAGATTTGAAGAAGTGCAGGAGTTTTAGAAGAATGATCAAATGACAGGCCAAGCACGATCGTGGGTTAAACCCACGATCGTATGTTCTTCTTATCCGACGAGGCCGACATCAGTTTCCTATTTTACTTAGGATAAGATTTGTTAAGTCTAAAAATACTCTTTTAGGTTTATTTTTATGGATTAAACATTATTATTATTCTATAACACTATTTTGTGGGATTCTAAGGCACTTTCTTGGGATTTTATGAATATTGATTTTTACAGTTTTAATTAAAGTTGAAATTTTGGAGTTTATTCGTTCTTGTATCCATCAATTAATGTTTTCATTCATGAAAAATTATTTTGTTCATACAATCATGAGTAACTAAATCCCATAACTAGGGTTGTGGGAACCGTAGCGGATTAACGAAGTAGAGTTCGAAGAACAAGGTGTTCCCCGAAGGGTATTAGAGCAAGTATTGTTGTTTCTTTTGAAGTGATTGCTTTCTGACGAGGCTATCATAAGTTGATTTAGATATTCCATACTCAGGTGCCCATCAGAAGATTGGATTATATGATCACGGTATGATTTCACGATCGTACCTTGAGATCGTGACATGAAAGAGAAGTTCAACCTGTAGGAGTCAAGTGTGGAATGGTCAAACGATGAATCCCACAATCGTATGTTGGTTGAACGATCGTGCCTTGTGATCATGGGAGGATGATCATATTTAAAGAAGTGTAGGAGTTTTAGAAGAATGATAAGACGATAGGCCAAGTACGATTGTGGGTTCAACCCTCGATCGTATATTCTTCTCATCCGAGGAGGCCGACATCAGTTTCCTGTCTTGTTTAGGATAGGATTTGTTAAGTCTATAAATACTCTTGTAGGGTTATTTTTATGAATTAGACATTATTATTATTATTATTATATAACCCTATTTTGTGGGATTCTAAGGCACTTTCTTTGGATTTTATGAATATTAGTTATTACGCTTTTAATTAAAGTTGATATTTTGGAGTTTATTCATTCTTGTATGCTTCAATTAATGTTTTCATTCATGAACAATTATTTTTTTAATAAAATCATGAGTAACTAAACCCCATAACTAGAGTTGTGGGAACTGTAGCGGATTAACAAAGTAGAGTTAGAAGTACAAGGTGTTTCCCGAAGGGTATTAGGGTAAGTATTGTTGTTTCTTTTGAAGTGATTGCTTTGTGACGAGTGCACACGTTGGGACTCATCCTGTATCTACCCTGGAATGTATCAAGGGTAGTAAGATAGGACTAGTAATTCAACAACAAGACTTAAAGTTATCTTTGTTTAATCAACTTTGAGCCGTAACACAGGAAAAGTTGTATTAGGATCATTGATAGGGGGCAACATAACAACACTCATGCCGCATTAACCTTTGTGCTTGAGGATAGTCATCTACAAGGGGCATAACATAGTCGATTAGAAGATACTTAGACTATCAATTTTTCTTCCTGAATACATGAAAAGAACACCAAGTACGAAGAACCTCCGAAGTTATAAAGTTATTGGGGAACAGAATCCTAGTGCTTTTGTCTTCTTGATTTCAACCTCAGCAAATGATTACTAGTTTACTTTATAAAACCCCCCTTTTTACTTATTTGCTTATTTACCAAGTAACTCAAGCAAACAAAGTTGATTGGATTTCGACCTATTCCTCGTGGGATCGATCCTAACCTCAGTTGGGTTCTATATTTGAACAAGCAACCACTTTGTACTTTCTTAGAGGTATAATTTGGGCGACATCAAATTTTGGCAGCGTTTCCAGGTAATTACCATTACGGAGTTGATTGATTTTTCTTTTTGGAGTTGATTGGTTGTGGTTACTTCAGTTACTTTTTTGATTTTCTGAGGGCATACACCGGTATATGCCCAACACTCGAAATCAAGGTAATCCCCTAATTCCACTTGACCAAGAAATTGAAAGAACTCTAAGGAATAATAGAAGAATGGTGAATATCGACAGAGTTCAAGATACCGCAGCTGTGGGTGACATTCATAATCAGCCACCACTTAATACGGCTGGTCAGGAGACTGCGGAACAAATAACTGCTAGGTTGATGGCTGATGAGAATATGAGACAAGCAACTGCTAGACAAGTAGACAGAGACCATCGAGCAATGGAAGAGGCAGCGCAACGTCTTGCTACACTTGAGGAAAGTCAAAGAAGACCTAAAGTGCAACAACCACCACTACCGTATCCCCGGATCTATGTGAACCTAGAAGAAGATTTATCCTATTTAGAGCCGATATAGACTGGTGCCATTATCCCATCTGAACTGCCTGAAGGAACTAAGTTTGATATTACGAGTGCTATGATTCACCTCTTGAACTTAAAAGAAGTGTTTGCTGGCTTCCCTATTGATGATGCAAACATACTTGTGATAAATTTTGTGGGAATCTGCACTTCGTACAATCTGCTTGGAGTGAGTCAAGAGGCAATTCGATTGAGGATATTTTCGTTCTCTCTTACGGGGGAAACGACTTTGTGGTTAGCTGAATTACCACGAGGTTCTATTACCAATTAGCAAGAGTTGAAAAATTAGTTTTTGGAACAACTCTTTTTGCCTTCTAGGATGTTGCAATAGAAAGATAAGATTTATAACTTCAGACAACTACGTTCAGAGGCATTTTACGAAACGTGGCTGAGGTTCAAGAAGAAGTTGCAGAATGTTTCAAACCATAGAATGAGTGCTAGGAATCTACTTGAGATCTTATGCAGAGCTTTAAAAGCAAATACTAAGGCTGTAGCAGACAACATCATTGGAGGTACATTTATGAGTTTATGCTGGGAGCACGCATTAGAGATTCTAGATCGGATCACTAAAACAAATTGAGGTTGGCATACTCGGGAAGCAGACAGACCCGCGAGTATATATGCTATTTGAGTTTCGACAGAATAAAGGGCTTTGGATGAATCTGTGGCTCAAGAGGTAGCATAACTGAGAACGGAAATTGTCTTGCTAGCCAAGCAGATTGCAGCTGAAGGTGCGAAAAAAGTCAATGAGGTAGGTGCACATGGTAAAGCACCTAGGTATGAAAAATCTAATTTTGAAGAGGAGGCTAAGTACTTGGATAAAGAAGTGGCGGGTTTGAGAGCCAAAGGCCAAGGGTCTAGTCAAGACAATTAGAACTCGAGGCAAGGGAAATAAGGTCGGAACTATTACAGAGACAACTATAATAAGTTCGGGTATAGGGACAGAGACAGAGATCGTGAACAAGAGTGGTTTGTATGTTTCACCGGGGAACCGTGATGCTGAGTTCAAAAATTCAAGAATGGAGGCCATGCTTGCAAAACTTGTTAAGGGGTTGAAAAGTTAAGAAAATTACCTTAAGGAGATTAGGGAAGACATTTTAAGGATAAGGCAAAAGGTGAAGTCTCATGCCACTGCCATGAAACAACTGGAGCAACAATTTAGGCAAATGTCTACTGTATTGAATCAGTGTCAACCAGACACTCTTCCAAGTAACACCGTTCAAAATCCCAAAAACAACGGTTATTGCTTAGTTATAACTGCTCGAAGTGGTAGGATACTGTTGATCCACCTATGCCTGTAGTACTTTATGATGAGCCCGTAATACTTGATGATGAGAATGATAATGAAATTGAAAACTTGGTGGTTGAGGACAAGGAAGCTCAAGAGCCTCGAGTTGCTGAAAATGAGGATAAGTCTGATAAAGGGAAGGTAAAAAAGGACTCTCAAGTAGTAAAGCCTATTCCATGACCTCTTCCTTCCTTTTCACAAAGATTGAAGAAGAAAGCCGAAGAGGGAAAATATAAAAAATTTATTTCAATATTGATGGAATTATCGGTGAATATCCCTCTTGTTGAGGCTTTGGAACAAATGCCAGGTTACGCAAAATTTATGAAAGATTTGGTGATGAAGAAGAGGACTGTCAGTTTTGAGCCTGATGATAACTTGCATCATTGTAGTGCAATCGTTTCCCGTTCCATTTTTGAGAAAAAGAAATACCCGGGAGCATTCATGATTCCTTGTACTATCGGGTCGAACAATTTTTCAAAGGCTTTGTATGACTTAGGTGCTAGCATTAACTTGATGCCGCTAGCAGTTTTCAAGTAGTTGGGACTGGGGTCATTTAAGCAGACTTCTATGAGATTACTCATGACGGATCAAACTATGAAGAAGCCGGTGGAAATTTTGTATGATGTGTTGGTAAAGTGGCATCTTTCATTTTTTTGGTTGAGTTTGTGATTCTAGACTGTGAGGTGGATTTTGAGGTTCCTATCATCTTGGGAAGACCATTCTTTGCAAATGGCCATGCTTAAGTTGATTTGGAATCTGGGCAGATGAAGTTTTGATTGAATAGTGATCATGTTACTTTCAATGTCTACAAATACATAAAGCAGTCGAAGGAGATGCGTGTGGTGTCAGTTATTGATACTATGGATGAGGATGCACTTGCGGTTCCATTTGAAGAGCAACTGGGAGTTGAGGCACTTGCGACAGTTGTCATGAATTTTGAGAGTGATGGTATTGATGAATACGACGAGATAATAAAAGCACTTGTTGGTAGGGGTTCCTACACTTATGCGCCAAATAAGCTTGATCTTGATCTGAAGAACAGAGTTACCCCACCGGCTCATCTTTTTATTGAGGAGCCGAATGTATTAGAGCTTAAGGCTCTTCCTTCCTATCGCTGTTATGCATTCTTGGGGGTCAATAACACTTTGACGGTTATCATTGCAGTAGACTTGTTAGATTGGCAAGTTGAGGCCTTATTTTCTGTGTTACAGAGGTTTAAGCGGGCCATTTTTTGGTTCATTGTTGATATCATCGGGATTCCACTTGAAATTTACACTCATAAAATCCAGCTCAAACCAGATCGTATACCTAGCATTGAGCATCAACGTCATTTAAATCCACCAATGTAAGAGGTTGTGAAGAAAGAAATCATCCAGTGGTTAGATGCAGGTGTGGTGTACCCTATTGCAGATAGCAAGTGGGTGAGTCCTGTTCAGTGTGTACCAAAGAAGGGTGGAATCACTATGGTTCCAAATGACAAAAATGAGTTAATCCCAATGAGACCAGTGACCGGATGGAGAGTTTTCATGGATTACCAAAAGTTAAATTCTTGGACCGAGAAGGATCATTTTCCTATACGGACCAGATATTAGACCGTCTTGCTGGTAGAGGATGGTATTATTTTCTTGATGGATATTTGGGGTACAATCAGATTTCCATCTCTTCCGAAGACTAAGATAAGACTAATTTAACTTGTCTATACGAGACGTTCACATTCAAAAAGATGCCGTTTGGTCTATGCAATGCACCGACCACTTTTCAGCGTTGCATGATGTCTATATTTTTGACATGGTGAAAGACACTATTGAGGTATTTATGGATGATTTCTTTGTGGTAGGTGACTCATTTGAGGACTTCTTGGCACACCTCACTGATGTTCTGAAAAGATGTGAAGAATACAATTTAGTGTTGAATTAGGAGAAGTGCCATTTTATGGTAAAATAAGGCATAGTACTGGGACACTGGATTTCAAAAAAGGGAATTGAAGTCGATAAGGTAAAGATTGAGGTAATTGCAAAGTTAGCACCACCTATTTCTATGAAAGGTATTCGTGGTTTTTGGGCCATGCAGGATTCTATATAAGGTTCATCAAGGACTTTTCTAAGATTGCAAATCCATTGTGCAAGCTCTTAGAGAAAAAGGTGAAGTTTGTGTTTGATGATGCATGCCTAAAGGAATTCAAGTGTTTAAAAGAGAGGTTGATTTCAACTCCCATCATTATGTCTCTGAATTGGACCTTACCATTTAAGGTTATGTGTGATGCTAGTGGGGTGGCCTTTGGGTGCAGTCCTTGGCCAAAGGTGAGAGAATATTTTGCATCCTATTTACTTTGCTAGTGAATTACTTAATCCAGTCCAAAAGAATTATACTGTGACTGATCAAGAGCTGCTTGCGGTGGTCTTTGGATTCGAGAAATTTTGGTCTTACTTAATTGGTACGAAGGTGATTGTGCATACTGATCATGCAGCTCTAAGATATCTTATGACAAAGAAGGATGCCAAACCAAGGTTGATTATATGGGTACTTCTGTTGCAAGAGTTTGATTTCGATGTGAAGGACCAAAAAGGGATAAAGAATCAGGTTGCCGACCATTTATCATGCCTTGAAGAGTAGGCCATGCTAAAACTGAGGGTTGATCTTGAAATTGATGATACTTTTCTAAACGAGCAAGTGCTGGCAACATCACATGACTTAATCCCATGGTTTACAGATTTTGCCAACTTTTTGGCAAGTGATCTAGTTCCAGAAGATATGACGTATCAGCAGCGAAAGAATTTCATGCATGAGGTGAGAAAATTCTTTTGGGATGAGCCTTACTTGTTTAGGGTGTGTGCAGATGGTGTGATTTAAAGGTGTATTCCTGAGGTCTAGATGATGAGTATATTGAAGGCTTGTCATTAGTCTCCAGTTGGGGGTCGTCATGGAGGTACGCGGACTGCGCATAAGATCTTGCAATGTGGTAACTATTGGCCTACCATTTATAAGGATGCTCATGATTATGCTAGGACATGTGATCAATGCCAAAGGCAAGGAAATATCTCAAGACGACATGAACTCCCAATGACTGCAATCCTTGAGCTCAAATTATTTGATGTATGGGGTATTGATTTTATGGGTCTGTTCGTGAGTTCTCATGGTATGAGGTATATCTTGTTAGCTGTTGACTATGTATCGAAGTGGGTGGAGGAAATTGTGCTTCCCAATAATAAAGGTAAGAGTGTCATGACTTTCCTGAAAAGAACATATTCTCATATTTTGGAACACCTCAGATTGTCATTAGTGATGGAGGATCCCATTTTTACAATCGATTTTTCAAAGCCCTTCTTGAGAAATATGGTGTAAAACACAAGGTGGCATCACCTTACCATCCTCAGAAAAGTGGGCAAGTTGAGGTTTCCAATAGTGAGATCAAGTCCATTTTGGAGAAGACTGTAAATACCAATAGGAATGATTGGGCAAGGAGATTGGATGATGCACTATAGGCATACCATACCTCATTCAACACACCAATTAGAGCATCCCCATATCAGCTTGTTTATGGAAAAGCTTTCCATCTGCCTTTCAAACTTGAACATAAGGCATTATGGGCATTGAAGTGTTGAATCTAGAATGGCAAGATGCCGCGAAGTTGAGACTTAAGCAGATGAATGAGATGGATGAGTTTTGTCTCCGCACATATGAAAGCTCTGCCTCGTACAAGGAGAAGATGAAATTGTATCATGATTGCAAGATTGAGAGAAGAGAATTTACAGTAGGTGACATGGTACTATTATTTCAGTCAGGGCTGAAGCTCTTTCCTGGCAAATTAAGATCAAAATATAATGGACCGTATAGAGTGGTCACGGTGTTCCCCTACAGCGCAATTGAATTGGAAAACAAGGATGGAATGAAATTTAAAGTCAATGGACAAAGGGTGAAACACTATATGGGTGAAGGAAAGGAAGCCCGCATGATTTGTGATGTGAACTTAAACGAGGCTTGAGTAATCAAGACAACCTGTGTCGTACTGCAACATTAAATTAAGCACTTCATGGGAGGCAACCCATGGGCCTGTTGGTGAAGTCTAAGTAACCGACATAGCCACATCGAGCCATGACGTTAAATCAAGCACTTCATGAGAGGCAACCCATGTTTTGTACTTTAAATTTTATAGGGTAGCATGTGTTTTAGTGCAGGCAAACCATAGAATAAAATTGGTGTTGAACTGAAACTCCAAACTGAACCCACGATTGTAACTTAAACATACGATCATGGGTTCAGTCATCTGATGGGAGTTCTGCAAGATGAAAAATTAAAGAGTCATACCACGATTGGGTATCACGATCGTAACATAAATACATGATGGTGGTTTTAATCATCTGATGATACTCCTGCAAACCATAAAAAACTGGGGCATCGAACATACGACCTTTAGTCAAGATCGTAAGTACAACCCATGATTGTACTTTAGACTCATATGTTCTCAGGTAAGTTTTCTATTTGCTTCAATGTACGAAAGGAATGTACGATCGTGGAATCCAACCATGATCGTACAATCCCTTCATCTGAAAGGCCCAACAGTTTTTAAAATTGCAACCCGAATTTAAACCCTAAAGCTATAAATACATCTTATAACCATCCCCATGCCTCTTTTCACATTTTCAAAGCATTTTCTTAAGCAAAAATAGAAAACCCTACTTATTTCAAAGGCTAAAATGGACGGTTACCTTCAATTTCAAGTCGAATTTCATCATTTCATTCATTTTTCATCACTTCCACTTCACATAGTAAGTTTACATCGCTTGTTAACCTAAATTTGTGGGTATTTTACTTCAATTCTGTTAATGAATTGCTTAGATTAAAATGGGGAGGAATGGAAATGGGTGTGTATGGTTTCAAAAACAAAGGGGAAGTCTGATTACCTGGTAGTGTTTACGTTAAAAGTGGGGTCAAAAAGGGTCAAATTATGGGTCCAAATGTTAAGTGGTCAAATCTGGTTGTGTGTGAGGTCCTACGACACAACCCACAATCATGAGTTCTACCTACGATCGTAAGTTGGATCATTGTAGTATACTGGTTGATGATCTTCAGGAGTTTATCAGCCGAACACATCCCATGGTCATAACATCAACATACGATCGTGGTATATGTTATCTGATGTGACATGAATTTACTGATTTTAGGGGTCTAACCTACCGTTTGATGGTAATATAGTGCCATCATTGTATGATCGTGGGTTGTGATCGTCTGATGGATATACTACAGGTCAAATTTTATTGGACCAACCTACGATCAAAAGGCATGATCGTACCTTCAATACATGATCGTAGGTTGGGTTGTTTGTTTGTAGAACTGAACCTGTATATATACTGAACTGTGCTATAACATGTTTTGCAAATATAGGTACCATGGCACCCAAGTCCAAGGTTGTTTCCAACAAGGCTCTCCGAGAATAATTTTCAAATAAGAGGGCCCCACCAAGTACCTCAAAGAGTGGGTCAATTACAAGTGGGTCGGAGGAGGAGTATGACATTAGCTCCTCCGATGACCAAGTCACCACCAGAGAGACCAGGAACTAGAAAAAGGCCAAGGAGGCTATCATATCCACGAGTATTGCTGCAGCAACC
This sequence comes from Capsicum rhomboideum, assembly GCA_031232105.1. Taxonomy (NCBI): domain Eukaryota; kingdom Viridiplantae; phylum Streptophyta; class Magnoliopsida; order Solanales; family Solanaceae; genus Capsicum; species Capsicum rhomboideum. The sequence goes on from CP124714.1 coordinate 127,287,993, forward strand.
ATTCCCATCAATGTTCCCTAGTCTGAAGAGGGAATAAAAGACACCCAACAAGGCAGGAGTGAGCATGATGATGATGAGTCCCAATTTGTAGAGACAGACTCAGTACCTTCAAACAATGATCCTCTGACAGAAGTTAGTCAGAGGAGTCATGGTCCACTACGTTGGCTTATTCCAAACTCTCACCAATACTATGTGGACTGGATCGCTCTCAAGGATAATGGGAACTAACAGAGGAGCATCTATGAGGAACCACATATATAGAATAAGTATTTACTGAGGATGCCGCAGGTAGTGTATGTTTTTCAGTGGTACCAGTTGGGGTGGATGACAATGGCACTCTGCCTTTATAGTAGAGAGCTTGTGAGGGATTTCTACTCAAATTATGCTGTGACCCTTAATAATATGACTCCCTCTGGCAAGATCAAGGATATGAAGAAGCAACCCCATTTGGACATGATAATGGGATGGGAAAAGGAAGTTAATATTTCTATTGAGGCTATTTCTAGGGTCTTATTCGGAGAGGATTTTACATCACCTACAGAGACTCCAGAGTATGATTACCAGATGTTGGAATTGAAGAAGATTAAACAGTTGTCCACTAAGGACAGGACGATGCACTTCACTTGGCTAGCGGGACATATTGCTGAGGCTGGCGTAAATGACTCTTGGGTAAACAGATCATATATTACAAAGAAGAGTCTCAAGTTTTTGACTAAGGAATGGTAGTCCATTGTGAGGAACCGGATAGCACCCACAGCAAATCACAATACGTTGGGTGCGATTAATGCCTTCCTGGTAGCTACATTTGTAGCTGGGTTGGAGCTGAACATTCCCCACATTATCGCGTAAGAGATCAGAGACCAATCCTTAGAAAGAAGCTCTACCCTTCCATTCCTATGTTTGGTTACTCAGCTGATGCAAAATGCGGAGGTGCCATAAATTCCACTGGTGGACAAATTTCTTCAGCCCACTAAGACTGCTGACCTGGCCATGATAAAAGCCATGCGCAACCTAGCAGGCCCAATTTGAGGTTTGGGGATCCTAGAAGTAGGTGGTGATGTCTTGAGTGGTGACATACCATCAGCTTACGACGTGGGTGCTTCACATTCTTCCGCACCAGTAGGTTCTCAGCCTAGGATATTGGTTCTGACAGGCTACACATTGATTTTAGCTGCTCAGTTGAAGGAGATTCTCAGGAACCAAGTCTTTCATGATGCCCAGATTTGGAACTTAGAAATAGGGGTAAAGCCCCATATCGATGATGATATTTGGGCGGCTGTACGATTGATGCAGACAAGGATGGAAAGTATGAAGGGTAAGCTCATGACCCGAATTGACTCAGCCCAGCCACCTGACATGGTTTCTATCCGAACAGAGTTGACTGAGTTGAAGGAAGAGGTCCAGGCCTTAGCTGATAGAGTTGATTTGGAACCTCCACCTCCGCTACCACCTGTGCCTTCCATGGAATCAATTTAGGTGGATATTACCTCACTTGTCACCCTATTTTACACTCATCCTATTCTATAGATTGAGCTAGATGATGATGAGGAGGAGGATGGAGGTCTTGAGCCTAGGAAGAGGTCGAGGGAGGATGTGTCTGGCCAGGGTACGAGGAGAGAGAGATCTAGAAAAAAGAGAAGAAGGAAGGAGAGAGCTACTGAAGAGACCTCTACGAGAGTTATTCCAAAGGGTGAGACTAGAAGAGTGGGTTCAGAGACTACCCCCATATCTGTTCCTTTGAGTGCCCCTGCTACCATTAAGGCCCATGAGACTGTGAGTGTCGCGGCCACAACCGTGGCCACTACTGCTGATGTTACTGTGAGGGACCCAACCACATCCCCACGTGACCGGAGTTCCACCTGTGGCTAGAGCACCCCAGGTATGCCCTTTACCCTAGTTTATCTTTTTTTATATGGTTTCGTACAATAGGGACATTGCATGATTTCAAGGTTGGGGGTGGATGGTATACCACAACCGAGGGTTTTTATTGTCGCGTTTCTTTTCCCTCGGCTGTGCTATCATAGTTAGAACCGACAAGTTTAGGTGTATTTATGTTTTTTATGTGTTATTATGTTATGTTTAGGTATTGTAGTGTAACTTAGAGTAATGAAAGAGAACTTGGTGCAGTCTGTCTTAATCAAGCATGCTTACCTGTTTTGAATTAGATTTAAATAATACCTCTCTGAAAATATATTTTTGTGATGTAGTGTGTGCATAGACTGTACTGAAACCAATGGTAGGATCTAGATATGGCATTAGGATTGTAAATAGGACAACCTGATCGACCTTACATGAACTGAATAGGTAGCAATTTAGATGAAAGCCCTGAGCCATTAGGGAATGAGATATATTACCTATTCGATGTATGTGTGCAATCTAGAACTTGCCCGGTTAGTTTCGCTAAAAGCTGTAGGATTAAAGGTTAGGAAAGGATCAGAGGCCATGTTTGATTTAGCCCATTTTAGCCTAAATGACCTACCATATAATGTTGTGTCCCTTGAACCCGAACTTTGAGCCTTAGACTGTTTCTTGAAACTACCCATGACACCTTTCTATTTTACAATGAACCTTCTTTGGCCCTGGTCCCTCCTTGGACATTGTGTACCTCAACTCAGGCAAATTGCCTAAGTTGAGAGTGGCTATTGTGTAGGGGTACGTAAAAAATGGGTATGAAGTTTGATTAGTAAAAAGAAATAAAAAGGACGTGGGTGCACATATATATATAGTAAATTTTTTAAAAATAAAGCCGCACCCGAGGTCCTACAAGAAAATGGAATAAATGGAGAAAAGAGAGGGAAGTAAAGAAGAATAGGAGAAGTGGAGCCAAAAATAGTGTAGTGCCAAAGAGGAATAAGTCACTCTACCTAAATGTACCACACCTGTCCCCGAGCCTATATTACAAGCTTAGAAAGACCTATAGTGATCCTAACCCGACAATCCAAAAGTCGAAGCATAGAAAATAAGGGCAAGCCTATGGTATCAAACGCACAAAATCAGACTTCTTTGTGAGAGTGAGAGATTTGATTCAGTCCCGATGTTAGATTTCATTGCATATTTTGAGAGAATCAGGATTTGTTTGTGTGAGGGAATGAGGGTTGTAGTTTAGTTGTTGCTTGATTAGGAAATGTATTGGTCAATGTGTTGGGTTGCCTAGTTACAATGTACAACCATATCCTAATCCCATTGTGTTTAGCATATACACTCCATTAGTTATTTTTGATATGAATGGAGGATGTTGAACACACGTAGTGGTTGGCATGCATGTTTTGAAAAAGTTGACTGCCATAGTGACCTCTATTGTACTCTAGGTTAAGCGTCTTAGATTGTTTAGGATTTTGTTTGCCCGAGGACATGCAAACGTTCTAAGTTGAGGATGTTGATGTGCCAGAGATTTATGACACTTAATACGCTTAAAACAAGGGATATTACCAAGTTTAAGGGTACATTTTATGGATTTAATATGTTTGTTGAATGTTTTCTATCCTTAAGGACTCATAGAAGAATAATGTGAAAACTGGACAAAAAGAGGCATCAGACGAGCCATGCCACGATCGTGGGTTCAATCCACGACTGTGGGTAGGCTATCGTAAGTTGATTCAGAGATGCCATACCCAAGATCCTATTAAACGATTGGATTATACAATTGTGGTATGATGTCACGAACATACCTTGAGATCGTGATATGTGAGAGAAGTTCAACCAGCAGGAGTCAAGTGTTACATGGTCAGACGATGGATCCCACGATCGTATGTTGGTTGTACGATTGTACGTTGTGATCATGGGAGAAAGATCAGATTTGAAGAAGTGCAGGAGTTTTAGAAGAATGATCAGACGATAGGCCAAGCACGATAGTGGGTTCAACCTACAATCGTATGTTCTTCTCGTCCGAGGAGGCCGACATCGATTTCCTATTTTGTTTAGGATAGGATTTGTTAAGTCTATAAATACTCTTTTAGGGTTATTTTTACGGATTAGACATTATTATTATTATTTTATAACACAATTTTGTGGGATTCCAAGGCACTTTCTTGGGATTTTATGAATATTGGTTTTTATGGTTTTAATTAAAGTTGATATTTCGGAGTTTATTCATTCTTGTATGCTTCAATTAATGTTTTCATTCATGAACAATTATTTTTTTCATAAAATTATGAGTAACTAAACCCCATAACTAGAGTTGTGGGAATTGTAGCGGATTAACAAAGTAGAGTTAGAAATACAAGGTGTTCCTTGAAGGGTATTAGGGCAAGTATTGTTGTTTCTTTTGAATTGATTGATTTCTGACGAGTGCACGTGTTGGGACACATCCTGTCTCTACCCTGGACTATAGCAAGGGTAGTAGGATAGGACTAGCGATTCGATAATAAGCCTCATAGTTATCTTCATTTAATCAACCTTGAGCCGTAATATGAGAAAGGCTGTATTGGGATCATTGATAGGGGCATCATAATAACATGCATGATGCATTAACCTTTGTGCTTGAGGATGGTTGTCTACAAGGGGCATAAAATAGTCGGTTAGACGATACTTAGCCTAGCGCTTCTGCTTCCTGGATACCTGAAAAGAACACCAAGTATGAAGAACCTATGAAGTTATGAAGTTATTGGGGAACATAATCCTTGTGCTTTTCTCATGTTAATTTCAACCTCAGCATATGATTACTAGTTTACTTTATAAAACCCCCCTTTTTACTTATTTTCTTATTTACCAAGTAACTCAAACAAATAAAGTTGATTGGATTTCGACCTATTTCTTGTGGGATAAATCCCAACCTTAGTTGGGTTCTATATTTAAACAAGAGACCGCTTTATACTTTCTTAGAGGTGTAATTTGTGCAACATCAGGTACCCAACCCATTATCTCAATATATCATATCGTACCAGCATGGTGCCCAACCAATTATCACAACATATCATTTTGTACCGGCGTGGTACCTGACCCATAATCTCCACATCTCATCACAATGCAAATGAAATTCAATGCAGTCATTAAATCACAAGTCATACTAGAAGGCAGTCATATATGTCTAATTCACAAACAAGCACAAAGCCCAGAAAGTCTAAGTGCTATAATAAAACCATAGCCTACCTCAACTTCTTTGCTCAAAGTCACCTTTAAGCCACACCTTTTCCCTTTCGATCTCATTCCTGATCTATAGAAACAAGAATATACATTCATTTCAATAATTCATCCCTTTTTAACTATTATGGATCAAAGGTCACTGATTTTATCCATTCACTTACCGTATTTCATCATCTTAGGGGTTTCTTATCATTTAAACTTCATGAACCCTACTTGAATTAGCATAAATGATCGTAACTCTAGGCCTATTAGTGTTTTCTAACACCCTAAGATCAGTATATACTAAAATTATACACATTCCTACCACTTTTAATCAATTTCAATGAACTAATTAAACCCCAATTTCCACCATTTGTCCGTTTCTAGTGATCTTCTAAGGTTAAACGAAGTAAATTCAAGTCTATAATACAATTACTTACCTCCAAAGATGAAAAACTTCAAAAACCCTCTAAAAATTGCCTTCCCCTAGAGCTCTATTGCATTTTTCAAAAAGTGGGGAATGAAAATATTTTTTGAGTTTTAGAGCAGAATTTTTACTGCGCATTACTACTGTAGTGGATAATTACCGCTGCAGGGTTAAATTTTTGCTGCAGTGATTTGTGCCCTTTAGACTGGAGGCTGCTACTACGGTTCTCGTGATCACTGCGGTACTGCAGCGTTCTAAGAATAAACTCAAGGCCTCTCCTTAGTTTTTCTCATTTTACAACACACACCAGAAATTTTGACATCGCGAACCAACTCCTCCATGATAAATATTATAGCCAAAGTTCTATAACTCCATTTCAGGTGCCAAAAGTTGCCACGACTTCCTATACTCATTGTCTATCCAACTATCATATCACACCCCCTATTACCAATCATATTAATACTATAATTTGTTCAGCTATCACATCCTTAAAAATAAGTCAATACTACACTAGCCTTGAATTCCTCAAAATTTCACTAAGGCTTAGTCTAGGTGCAACTTCTACCTCCCATATCAGTATAATGAGATTTTGGGTCATTACATTAGATACCAATTTACCACTCATTCATCCCCGAAAGACAACTCGCCCCCAAAAACGTAACAACTGGAATAGTGTACCTGAGTCAATAAACAAGTGCGGATACCACTTATGCATGTCCACTTCTGTCTCCCAAGTAACTTCCTCAATGGTACGGTTCCTCCACTGAACCTTCACACAAGGAATAACTCACATCCTCAACTTCGTCACATCTTTAGCTAGAATAGCAATCGATTCCTCTTCATAGGATAGTTCTTTATCAAACAGTTTCGGGTCCTAACGAATAATATAATCACTGTCTCCATGGTATTTCTTTAACATTGACACATGGAATATGGGGTGGACCTCGAACACATTAGGGGGTAAGGCCAGCCTGTATACTATCGACCCTACTTCCTTTAACACCTCAAAAGGTACTATGTGCCTTGCGCTAAACTTTCCCTTCTTGTCGAATCGCATCACACCCTTCATGGGTGACACCTTCAAGAGTACCTTCTCTCCTTTCTCAAACTTCATGTCTCTTTCTTTCTTATCCGCATATTCCTTCTATCGACTTTGATCTATTATGAGCTTCTCCTGTATGAATCTCACTTTATCAAAAGAGTGACTGAGCATATCAGTGCCCCAAGGCCTCACCTCTAAAGCGTCAAACCACCTAATTAAGGACCTATATCGCCTACCATATAAGGCCTCAAAAGGAGCCATGTCAATACTAGAGTGGTAGCTATTGTTTTAGGCAAATTCGCACAACGCTAAGTATTGGTCCCATTTACCCCCAAAGTTCATAACACAAGCCCGTAGCATATCCTCAAGCACCTGGATAGCCTGCTCAGATTAGCCATTGGTTTGTGGGTGGAAAGCTATGCTTAGGTCTAATCTAGAACCCAAGTCAGACTGAAACCTCTCCTAGAAATTAGAAGTGAACTGAGTACCCCCGTCGGACATAATTGACACTAGTACCCTATGTAGCCTTACAATATCCTTCACATAGATTTTGGCCAACTTAGCTGTATTATAATCAACTCTTACCAGAATGAAATGAGCTGACTTAGTCAATTGATCAATAATAACCCAAATGGAGTTGTATTTCCTCAAGGTTTTTGGAAGACCAACCACAAAATCCATCATTATCTATTCCCACTTCCATTTTGAAATGGGCATCTACTAAAAAGTACCACTAGGCTTCCGATGTTTGTATTTGACTTGCTAGCAGTTTTGACACTTAACCACAAAATCTACAATGTCACGCTTCATCCTTCGCCACCAATAGTATTGTCTCAAGTCTCTATAACATCTTGTTAGCACCCAGATGTATGGATTACTTTGAATTGTGAGCCTCTGCTAGAATTGTGGGAATCAAGTTACCTACCGGAGGTACATACAACTGACCTTGGATTCTTAAGGCCCCCTCGTCATTAAGAATGACCTCCTTTTCCTCCCCTTGTAACACCTTTTCTCTGAGGTTGTTCAATTTCTTATCTTCAAACTGTCTACTCTTAATCTGATCATAGAATGTGGACTTAGCCTCCACGTGTAACATCACCTTTCCTTCACTAGTTTCCTACAATCTCAGAAAATCATTAGCCAAAGACTGTACCTCTCTCGCCAATGGATTCCTGGAAACCTCCAGAAATGCTAAACTCCCCATGCTCACTGGTTTCCTTCTTAGTGCATCCACCACTACATTGGCCTTACCTGGGTGATATAGGATTGAGATGTCATAGTCTTTAATCAACTCCATCCATCTCCTCTGTCTCAAATTCAAATCCTTCTGAGTGAACACGTGTTGCAAAATGCTGTGGTCTGTGAACACCTCATACTTACCCCATAGATATAGTGTCTCCAAATTTTTAAGGCAAACACCATGGCTACCAATTCCAAGTCATGCGTGGGGCAATTTTTCTCATAAGGCTTTAGTTGTCTCAAAGAAAAAGCAATCACATTCCGATCCTGCATTAACATAGCACCTAAACCTAAATGTGAGGCATCATAAAATACAATAAAATCCTTACCCTCGAGAGGAAGAATTAGTATTGGAGTCGAAGTCAACAAAGTTTTGAGATTTTGAAAGCTCTCTACATTCTTGTCATTCCATTCAAATTGAACTTCTTTCTGAGTCAAACGGGTTAGGTGCAAAGCAATGGCAACAAACCCCTTAACGAACCAGCGGTAGTAACCAGCCAACCCTATAAAACTATTGATTTCTATCAAATTCATTGGTCTGGCCCAATTTTAAACCACCTTAACCTTTTGTAGGTCCACCATAACCCCTTTTTTAGAAACCATGTGTCCCAAGAAGGACACTGAATAAAGCCAAAATTCACACTTAGAGTACTTAGCATACAATTGCATCTTCTTCAACGTCTTTAAAACAGTATGCAAATGAGTTTCATGCTCTTCCTCACTCTTAGAATAAATAAGTATATCATCAATAAACACAATAACTAACAAATCCAGAAAAGGACTTAAACACTCGATTCATCAAGCTCATGAAAGCAGCTGGGGCATTAGTCAAACCAAAAGACATAACCAGAAACTCGTAGTGTCCATTACGAGTTTGGAAGGCAGTCTTCGAGATGTCCTCATCCCTAATTTTTAGTTGATGATAACCCAACCTCAAATCAATCTTAGAGAACACTGCAACTTCTTGTATCTGGTCAAACATATAATCTATTCAAGGCAAAGGATATTTGTTATGAATGGTCACCTAATTCAACTGGAGGTAATCTATGCATATCCTCATACTACCATCTTTATTCTTCACGAACAAAATAGGTGCACCCCAAGGAGAGACACTTGGGCAAATAAAACCCTTTTCCAAAAACTCTTGCAATTAGGACTTCAACTCTTTCAAATCTGCAGGTGCCATATGGTATGGAAGGATAGAAATGGGTCTAGTCCCCGACTCTAAGTCTATACAAAAGTCAACTTCCCAATCTGGAGGTATACTCGAAAGATCATCTGAAAATACTTCTAGGAATTCACATCACACTGGAACTGATGCTATAGGAGGGACTATAGATTTATCTTCCCAAAGATGGGCTAAAAATGCCCTATACCTTTTTTTTATTAATTTCTGGGTACGAATTGCGGACACATCCCTCACAAGATTAGGCTTAAAGGTACCCTCCCACTCTAGCCTTTCTCTCCTGGGCATTGCTACAGTAATGGTTTTGACATAACAATAAAGAACAACATGATAAGGGGACAACCAACTCATCCCCAAAACAACATCAAACTCCTTCATGCTTAGAATAACCAAGTTTGCCAGGGCCTTAAACCACATGAACATCACAGGACATACATGATATACCTGATTAATGTATATGACACCCCAACTTGTATGGATACATACATAAGAGTTTTAAGATACTCACAGTCTAAGTGCTAAACTATAAAAAATTTCACAGACACATAAGAGAAAATGGAATCGGGATCAAACAATACAGAAGCCATACGATCACAAATAAGAATAGTACCTGTGATCACCGTATCAGAAGCTTCCACCTCAAGAAGAGCCAGAACTATATAAACATGTACCTTATCACCACTCTAGCTACCACCTCTACCACCTTGAGATCCATTTCTGTCAATTTGTCCTCTACCTCGGTTGTCATGGTGGCCACCCCTAGCCTGGCCACCATACCCACCTTGGGGATGACCCATACTATTTTCTCCTCTATCACAACCTACCAAAACTAGAGCAGTAGAAGTTAGTTGCTGTGTAAACTAACCTGCAGAAAAATAAATTAGGAAAATACCTCCAGACATATCCCAAACCCCCACACTCAAAGCATTTGGGTCCCAAAGTAGGCCACTGAACTGAAAAGGAAAAAAACATGTAGCTGCAGACTTGGGAAGGCTGATAACTGAACCTAGACAATTCCCCTTCAGATATAGGCATAGCTGAATGGTAGGGCTTAGAAGAACAACACCCCTTTGAGAAGGTACTACTGAATTGGCTCGAGGTTCGAGCCTTCTTCTTTTCTGCTTTTACCTCTCCCTATCTTTAGCCTTCTTGGCAAATTCAACAGTATTTTTGAAGGACTTACCAGGCACAACTACAGATAAAGTAGCCAGCTGAATCTTCAAATTCATACCCTTTACAAAATACCTAATTTTCTCCTCTTCTGAGGAAATCAAGTATAGTGAATAGTGAGATAGGGCATGAAACTTGGCCTCATAGGTTGCCACGAAAATGTTACCCTGCTCTAATATAAAAATCTCATCCTTTTTGTGATCACGATAAGTGAGGAGAACATATTTCTTAAGGAATACATTCTGAAACTAAACCTAAGTAAGTAGAGGTAAGACAACTCTACACTCTACAAATGAACTCCACCATTGCTTGGCTTTATTATGCAGCTGAAAGTAAACAAACTCCACACCATACTTTTTAATGATACCCATCTTTTGCAGACGTTCATGACAATCTATTAAGAATTCAAAAGTATTCTCGAATTTTGTACCTTAAAATTCGGGGGCTTCATCTTTATAAACTTACAAAATAACCCATGTTCATCATCAATCATCACTGGTCCAAGTACCTGTTGGGGATACACCCCTGTTTCAGAGCTTACATTGATCATTGGTGCTACAGTTGCTGTATGTTGCATGGCTATGGGCGAAACAGTCGGAACCACTGGTGTGTAGCCCATGCCAGCCAAGCTTCCCAAAACCCCCAACACTTATTGAATCACCTCTATAGACAAATGAACCTGTGCTGCCCTATTTGGTACCGACACCAAATTCTCTAGAGCTATTATTTCTTCTTCCTCAACCACCTCCTTTTTATCTTGAGAATGGCCTGGCGTATCTTTTTATGAGGGAGGGGTTGATGATCTCTGCCTTGTCAGTCTCCCGGCTTCCTGTGCTTCACCTCTAATGGGTGCTTCTCCCCATCCTCCCCATCCTCCCCTTTTTGCTTTGCCCCTAACTCGAGGCCTGCCCCAGACTGCGACCTCAGCGGCTGGTGTGGGTGTTGCTGTAGGTACTGTCGTGGGTTCTATTGCTGCTACTCTAGTGGAATGAGTATTCACCATCTGCAAATAAGAGTGAAACGATTAGATACCAATTTGGATCACCAGATACCAATTGTAACAAGTAATAACATGATAGGAAGAAAGAAAGGAAATTCTTTTCCTAAAGCCCTGTAGCCTCCCAAAGAAAAGTATAGATATCTCTGTACCATTCCACAGGAATATACTAGACCTATTCTTATAGGATAAGATCTATGAACCCGCTGCTCTGATACCATCTATGTCAGGACCCAACTGATTATGATTGACACCCACCCTAACCTATGGCGATAGAACCATACTAGTTTCACCTTTACTTATGTCAGTGTTACTCTCACATTCATATTATATAATTCCCTATGCATTAAATTAGTTTTGAAAGGTTTTTATTTAATTAAAAATCGTTGTCAAATGACATCATAATCCAATAAGCGAATAGAGTGCGGAAACCTCTATTTATTACAATCCCCGAGACCTGAAGTCACTGTAAAAGAACATCTAAAAATAACTAAATTTGGAAAATATCTAAAAATATCTCAAAACATAACAAGAGGAATCGTCTTAGTCCTGAAAAAAGGGACATCAACATCATAAGAAGATTAGAAGATTGCCCGGTAATGGTGCTCACCCTTAAAATCCAGGCTGAACTGCTAACTAGAGTCGAGGTCATATGTCAACCATTAGAAGATGTTTTACACTCAACAAAAATAAGAGTACAGGTAGCATCAATACATTAACAAGTACTGGTAACCAGTATAGGTCGACTAACTTACCAATGTACAAGTATGCAAGATAACAAATATAAAAGTGATCATGGAAAACTCATATCCAATGATATCAATCAAACGAACACATCATATATCATCATATAATTACAACTCACAAGTTCACTTTCATAGACTTTCATACTTAGTCATTTTTATTAACAATTTATTATCATATATAATCATAAAAATAACACTCAATGCGTATGAATGAGTGCATGTATGCAAAATATGCGCATCATCTCTTACTCTTCTTATCCTCATTATCAACATCATAATGTACCGATATGGTACCCTATCCATTATCACAATATATCATATCATACCAGCGTGGTACCCGATTAATTATCACAATATATCATATTTTATCGGTGTGGTACCCGACCCATCATCTCCACATCTCATCACAATGAAAATGAAATTTAATGTAGTTATTAAATCACAAGTCATGCTAGAAGGCAATCATAGATGTCTAAATCACAAACAAGCACAAAGCCAAGAAAATCTAAGTGCTATAAAAAAACCTTAGCTTATCTCAACTCCTTTGCTCAAAGTCACCATTAAGCCACACTTTTACCCTTTCGATCTCGTTCATGATCTATGACAACAAGAATATACATTCATTTTAATAATTCATCCCTCTTTAAGTATTAGGGATCAAAAGTCACTGGTTTTAGCCATTCACTTATCCAATTTCATCATATTAGGATTTTCTTATCATTTAAACTTCATGAACCCTACTTGAATTAGCATAAATGATCATAATTCTAGTCCCACTAGTGTTTTCTAACACCCTAGGATCATTATATACTGAAATTATATATATTTCCACCATTTTTCAGCAATTTCCATGAGCTAGGGTTAAATCCCAATTTCCACCATTAGTCAGTTTCTAGTGATCTTTTAATGTTAAATGAAGTAAATTCAAGTCTATAATGTAATTACTTACCTCTAAAGATGAAAAACTTTAAAAACCCTCAAATTGCCTTCCCTAGAGCTTTATTGCATTTTTAAAAAAATGGGGAATAAAAATATTTTTTAGGTTTTAGAACTAAATTTTTACTGCGCATAACCGCTACGACGGATAAGTACTACTGCAGTGGTACCACTACTGTGGTTAAATTTCTACTGCAACGGTTTGTGCCCTTTTTATTGGAGGCCATTGCAGTGGTTTCTGTGATCTCTGCCGCGGTACCGTTGCAATGGTTACTTTTTCTCTGCAGTAGTCCAAGGTAGAAACTTGGGATCCCTCCTTAGTTTTCCTCATCTTACAACACACACCATAAATTTTGACACCGCGAACTAACCCTTTCATGATAAATACTATAGCCAGAGTTCTATAACTTCATTTCAGGTGCCAAAAGTTGATACGATTTCCTATACTCATTGGCTATCCAACTATCACATCAAACCACACTATTAACAATTACATTAATGCCATATTTTGTTCAACTACCATATCATAAAAAATAAGCCAATACTAGACTAGCCCTTAATTCCTTAAAATTTTGCTAAGGGGAGTCTAGATGCATCTTCTACCTCCCATTTCAGTATAACCAACATTTTGGGTCATTACATTTACATCAAACTTTGGCTAGCAGAGGTTTCTTGGATTGTGGTGAGTTTGGGCACTATTCTAGGGGATGCCCCAGGTTTAAGGGTGTTAGATAGTCAGGGTCAACATGTGTTTCTCACCAAATCAGGTCTTTTAGGACTTGTTATGATTATAGAAAGATTGGTTATTTCTCCAGAGAGTGTCCCTGGCATGGGATTATTAAGTAGTCATCACAACTAGGTCGACCTCTTAGGGCTGTAATGCCATTGGTTAGAGGTGGTTCCCAGGGTATTAGGGGTGGTCCCTAGGGTATTAGATATAATTCACAGCCAAGTGGTGCAGGTGTTTATGCTGGTGCTCTGTACGGGGATGGACGTGATCAGCTATGTACCTCTCTAGGTAGGTTAGGGGCTGAGGCTGCAGATGCAACTATTACTGGTATGATTTTTATTTGTTACCCTTTAGTTTCTATTTGTTTGGTCCAGTGTATTTATATTCATGCGTGTCTGCTTACTTTGTTATTTGTTTGGGTCAACCGTTTGAATTTTTATCTATGCATGTGTGTGTAGCTACCCCCATAAGTGTCTTTTTTTAGTAGTGGATTGAGTGGGTCGATCCTGTGCTGTGACTGCCTTGGGGTGTAGAACATGGGTAGATTTCATTATCTTAGCTATGGTAGTTTTTGACATGATTATGTTTGTAATGCTAGCATTGATATTTCTTTACTATAGTCAGGTCCTAAGGTTGGTGTGTTGTTGTTGTTTGTTCTCCTGATCTACTTGGTTTATCTTCTTTGCCTGAACGTGGTTTTTGGAATTTGGTATTGATGTTGGGTTGGGTTCCCAACCCTTGTATTCTATATTATATTTGGTGGCTTCTGCTGAGTATGGGTTTATTTGGCCTAGTGTATCTCTATGGGTACTTCTATCCAGTTTATGAAAAGGATAGTTCTGTGTAGGTGTGTTTTACCTATCAGCTATCGAGAGTGAGTGTCCAAGGTTGCATATTACTGACCTGTTCAACCATCTTCAGGGTGAACTAATTTTTTTTTGAGTTTTATTGAAGTTTGGCAATCATTATTAAAAATTTGAGCAGTGGACATACCTAAGACTACTACTAGGACTCATTGCAACCACCACTAGATCTTAGTTATGTATTTGTTTTTTATAGATGCCCTCGTAACAAGTATGATTTGATGAATCAGGGGATCAGGACTTAATTGGACTCATTTGTAATAGTATTATTGATGACATCCTAGCTCTAATGTTTGAAAGATCAACAGTTATATGCTAAGTTTCTAAGTGTTAGAATGGCTTAGATCTAGGACATTCTCGGGGCACGTGGTGTCCATAAATAAGATTGTGGTATGCTTAGTGAGGATTAAGGTAGTTTATGTTTAGGGCTAGGCTCATTTCTCTTATCGAGGCTGGTAGTGTGTCTAATTACCAGATTATATTAGATGGATTGATTGAAGGATTTCTTCTCTGGCAGATGGTTGACCAGATTGATTCAAAGATGTCTATCTCCAGTGGTCCGATGTGTATGAGATGATCCTTATAGGGATCAAGACCTTATTGGCTCCACTTCTAATTTTTGACTCTTCCAGTTGAAGGCCAGAGGTGTGCAATAGACATTGCAGTTAGATTCTCAATTTTCAACGAGTATAGTTAGACACTCGATCGACTCTTATTAGTATCTGGATGATTGGTATTCCTCCTATAGTGCTTATGGGAGCTGGTTGGGTTATGTTTCTTATTTGAACCTGTTGTGCTTATAGGGTCTGATTGGGTTATTGTCTGTTGTTTATACCTTTTGGGATAATGGGGGCCTGGTTAGGTTATGGTCAATTATTATTCAATAGCTTGTGACAGGACAGTTACTGATGTTTTACTCATTCTCTAGGTATGCCTTATGGACTCTTCCTCTAGCATTTCCATATTTATATTAGATTATCTTATTTTTCTCCTAGTCAGATAGATACTTTGCGTATACCACTATCATTACCCTTGATTTGATTCTTGTCATATTGGATTGTTAGGATAGCTTCCACATATAAGTTCCTTCGAACATATTACTTATATTGCATATCATCTCTTTTTGTGTTATATATACTTTGTATTTATCTGTTGAGCTCAGCCGGCCAATGATTACTATGTAACACACCGTACATTTCCGACCCTACTCGACAACTTTGAACTATGCTTACCTTGGTTTCGAGAGCCATAAGTACGTATTTTGTATTGTTATTGATGGAAAATTTGATAGTGTGCTAGTACATGTGATTAGACCTTTGTAGTAGGTGTTTGTGACTTTGTGGAGCATTTGTGGGGGTGAAAAGTGAGGTTTAAGGGACATCTAAGCAAAGGATCTTAAAGATAAGAGGAAAGAAAAAGGTTGGGACTTGAAAGATCCAACCAAATCTGCAAAGAAAAGTCGAAATCAAAAATTTAGTGTGGGGCGCTGCAGGTGGCGTGTCAGGCCGCTTTTGGCCGAATTTTGTTTGGCACAGGCAGAATGGGGACGTACCCAGGGGTGTGCCAGGCCTCTCCTGGCCACTTTTCCAGAGCTGAAATTGTTCTAAGTCCCTAGGGCGCCCGGAAGCGTGCCGGGGTGCTTTTTGCCCGATTTCTTCCACGATTATTAGTCTATAAAGAGGAATCTTGGGTTATGGTATCATTATTCCATCATATTAGGACTACTCTCGAGCAAGTTTGGCATCTGAGTTGGGATTAATTCTTCTTCAGAAGTGTTTTATCATATTATGTTAAATTAAGCCATGAATGGCAAAAATCGCGTATTCTTGAGGATTGAGGCTACGAATGTGAATCTCGCGAGTTGACTATTATCTTTAAATTATGGAATTATTTAAACACGAGATAATGGGAGTATTACATATTGAAATTGGTGGGCTAAGTTAATATGTGTAAATGGGCTCAATTTAAGGCCCAAAATGGAATAAAATGTATGGCCCAAAAGGGCAAATGACCCATTCTTCCACTTTGACTAAGTAAAACATGGCATTTAATGCCAAGAAGTGGCTACAGATGACTTGAGGGGTTATATAAAGGCAAAAATCAGATTTTTATTCCAACAATCACACATTCCATTTTCTAGATATTTCCAAAACATTTCTCTATTTTCCAAATTCTAAGGCAACCATTTTCTTTGGACACTTTGGACAAGATCATCACCTTGCAAGCATGGGTAAGTGTTTATTCTTGTGATTTAAAATATTATATACATGAGAGATGGTGTAGATAATGATGGTTATGTTGGAAAGGTTGGTGGGGACATATGAAGAAGAACATTGCAGCATTTGTAACCCAATGCCCAAATTATAAAACAAGTGAAAGTAGAGCATCAGAAACCAGGAGGTTACATGCAATGTATCAATATTCCAGTCTGGAAATGGGATATGATTAACATGGATTTCATTACAGGTTTGCCTCGTACACTGAGGAAATTTGATTCTATATGGGTCGTAGTTGATAGGCTTACCAAGTCAGAGCATTTCCTACCAGTCAAGACCACCGCTGAAGATTATGCAAAGTTGTATGTTAAAGAGGTAGTGGGATTACATGGAATTCCAGTCTCTATTATATCAGATAGAGGAGAACCATTTACCACACATTTTTGGAGATCTTTTCAGAAGAGCTTGGGTACACAAGTGAATTTGAGTACGGCTTTCCATCCTCAGATAGATGGACAAACAGAACGTACTATCCAAACACTTGAAGATATGTTACGAGCTTGCACGTTATATTTTCAAGGCAGTTAGGATGGCCATTTTCCACTTATTGAATTTTCTTACAACAATAGCTATAATTCAAGTATCAAGATGCCACCTTATGAAGCTTTATACGGAAGGAAGTGTATATCACCAATAAGATGGTTTGAAGCGGGTGAAACTGCTTTACTTGGGCCAGATCTTGTTCATCAAGCTATGGAGAAAGTTAAGGTGATCCAACAGTGGCTACAAACGGCCCAAAGTCCACAAAAGTCCTATGCTGATGTTAGAAGAAGAGGGCTCAAATTCGCCATAGGTGATTGGGTATTCTTGAAGGTGTCACCGATGAAAGGGGTAATACGATTTGGGAATAAAGGGACGTTGAGTCCCCGATATATAGGGCCATATAAAATTATTAGAAGATTTGGGCAAGTTCCGTATGAGTTGGCACTACCCCAAGAACTCTCCACAGTTCATCCAGTAGTTTATGTTTTGATGCTTCGAAAGTCCATAGGAGATCTATCTCGTTTTACTCCCATTGAAGATGTACAAGTTACAGAGGATCTTACCTATAAGGAGATACCTATTGCTATTCTGGATAGACAAGTGAAGAGGTTTCAGAATAAAGACATAGCTTCCATAAAGGTACTTTGGAGAAATCAACAAATAGAAGAGATCACATGGGAAACTGAAGAAATGATGAAGTCCATGTACCCTCATCTATTTCAAATGGAAGAGAAAGTTCAAGATGCGGGATTGGAGCAATAACGAGTAAGTATCTGTGAGCATTAGGTGTATATGTATATATGTGATAATATAGAGATGCATTTGGTGTACATGAGACGATGTTATTAACATTCGAGGATGAATGTTTCTAAGGGGGGAAGAATGTAACACCCCGTACGTTTCCGACCCTACTTGACAACTTTGAACTATGCTTACCTTAGTTTCGAGAGCCATAAGTACGTATTTTGTATTGTTATTGATGGAAAATTTGATAGTGTGCTAGTACATGTGATTAGACCTTTATAGAAGGTGTTTGTGACTTTGTGGAGCATTTGTGGGGTGAAAAGTGAGGTTTAAGGGACATCCAAGCAAAGGATCTTAAAGATAATAGGCAAGCAAAAGGTTTGGACTTGAAAGATCCAACCAAATCCGCAAAGAAAAGTCGAAATCAAAAATTTAGTATGGGGCGCTGCAGGTGGCGTGCCAGGCTGCTTTTGGCCAAATTTTGTTTGGCACCTTTCCAGAGCTAAAATTTTTCTAAGTCCCTAGGGCGCCCGGGAGCTTGTCGGGGTGCTTTTTGCCCGATTTCTTCCATGATTATTAGTCTATAAAGAGGACTCTTGGGTTATGGTATCATTAATCCATCATAGTAGGACTACTCTCGAGCAAGTTTGGCATCTGAGTTGGGATTAATTCTTCATCACAAGTGTTTTATCAAATTATATTAAATTAAGCCATGAATGGCAAAAATTGCGTATTCTTGAGGATTGCGGCTACGAATGTGAATCTCGCGAGTTGAATATTATCTTGACATCATGGAATTATTTAAACACAAGATAATGGGAGTATTACACATTGAAATTGGTGGGATAAGTTAATATGTGTAAATGGGCTCAATTTAAGGCCCAAAATGGAATAAAATGCATGCCCCAAAAGGGTAAATGACCCATTCTTCCACTTTGACTAAGTAAAACATGGCATTTAATGCCAAGAAGTGGCTAATGATGACTTGAGGGGTTATATAAAGGAAAAAATCAGGTTTTTATTCCAACAATCACACATGCCATTTTTTAGATATTTCCAAAACATTTCTCTATTTTCCAAATTCTAAGGCAACCATTTTCTTCAGACACTTTGGACAAGATCATCACCTTGCAAGCTTGGGTAAGTGTTTATTCTTGTGATTTAAAATATTATATACATGAGAGATGGTGTAGATTATGATGGTTATGTTTGCAAGGTTGAATAGGGCACTTTTGCTTTTTGCTAAAAGATGTGCCATCTTTGTGATTTAAAATTGAAAGGAGACTTGGGGTTAATCTCATCCCAGGGGCGACAGAAAAGCCTAGCATGGGTAGATAAATCTCATCCCAGGGGCAAAATAAGCCTAGCATGGGTAGCACGACAACGATGAATAAATGTAAAGGCAAAAGAAGTAAAGGACGTAATGTACATGGTTCCACATATGCAGACTGGTGGTTTATTTGTACCAACTATTCTCTTATATTTGATTTTATTGAAGTACTTATATATCATACAGTTTCATATGAGCCTTACATACTCAGTACATTCTTCGTACTGACGTCCCTTGGGGGACTTACCTTACTTGCTGCAGGCACAGGTGCTAGTAGACCTCCACAGTAGGTAGCGGATCATTTGCCGGTCTTTGGTGAGCTCCAGTTGGTTCGGGGCTTTTCGAGTTACAGTTGTACATTTGTTGTGGCAGTGTAAATGTTGTATAAAGCAGGGACTTGTCCCTAATTTAAGATGGTTATGTGTATGCATCTGTTAGAGGCTTTGTAGATGTATGTGGGAATATGAATGTAAGGGATGTGTGTCCATTTTGACTTGATGGCCCTAACGACCAAGTTTCATATATGTATATATCACATGTTTTCATGAATTTCGCTATTGGTATTTTATATCTATACGTGATGGTGATGTTCTTTGAATGACATGCATATGAATAGACATGGATGAAGATTGGTTCTCTCGAGCCTTATCGGCTTCAGGTGCCAGTCCGCCCCGTTGGAATTCGGTGCATGACAAAAAGTGGTATCAGAGCAGGTCGTCCTAAGAGTGTCTACAAAGCCGTGTCTGAGTAGAGTCTTGCTTATGACTGTGTTGTGCACCATATTTATAATTAGGAGGCTACGTGATATTTAGGAGTTATTTCTGTTCTTTACTTCTAGATCGTGCAATAGAGACAATGTGGTAAGTGGAATCGTATCTAACCATTGGAATTGGTTTTATTTGTTATAGTAAAATGCCAATGACAAGAAGAGGTAGAGGCAAAGGTAAGCAGGTAGATA
The DNA here is from genome assembly GCA_031232105.1 of Capsicum rhomboideum. Classification (NCBI taxonomy): domain Eukaryota; kingdom Viridiplantae; phylum Streptophyta; class Magnoliopsida; order Solanales; family Solanaceae; genus Capsicum; species Capsicum rhomboideum. The sequence goes on from CP124714.1 coordinate 127,308,181, forward strand.
TGCTTGTCGGTGAAGGAATGAGTAAATCACCGCCTGACTAAGCTAGTCAAAGTGGGGCTAACACTAAAATTGCATCACGGTCTTCTTCTACTTTTCCAGCTCCGGAAGAGCCAATAGGTAGAGAAGTACCCGCAAAACCGCCTATGAATGCTACTGACCAGGATTTAAGAAATGCAGTGCATATGTTGACGCAGCTAGTTACTCAGGGATGAGCTGGTCCAATGACAAGTGAGGATGACGCGGCTAGAGTAGCTAGTCGGCGGACACAGGATTTTCTGAAATTAGACCCTCCCATATTCACGGGGTCAGATCCAAAAGCAGATCCACAGGATTTCGTGGACCAAATTTAAAGGGATTTGGAGGTTATGCACGTGACTGGGGTAGAAACAGTTGAACTTGCGGCATATAGATTGAAAGGAGAGGCGATATTATGGTGTGAAGATTGGAAGAAATCTCGTGACATCGGTGCAAATCCACCTAGTTGGGAAGAATTTAAAGCGGCATTCCTTAATCACTATCTTTCCTATGAGATCGGAGAGGATCGTGCAGATCAGTTCTTAAATCTCCTTCAAGGGAATTTGAGTGTTAGAGAATATAGTTTGCAGTTTAATTCATTGGCTCGATATGCTCAGAATGTGGTAGCCACAATGACAGACTCGGTCTATCGATATGTAGACAAATTGGAGCCGTATTTGGTAAGGGACTGCACTATTACTGCTTTGAACAGAGATATGGATATAGCGAGAATTCAGGCTTTCACACAGAAAATGGAAAACCAAAGACAGAGAAGAAGGGTACATAAATCTGAAAGAGGACAATCCAAAAGAGCTAGACCTATGGGACAGTCTATGGCATCCCAAGGAGAATCTTGGCCTCGGATGTTCCCTATACCGCCTAGACCATCATTCTCCTATTCCAAAGCAGGCACTCACTCTCAATTTTGAGGGTTTAGAGGACATCAATCTAGGCAGAGTAGTGGAATTCAGAGATCACAGGCAGCAGGATTTTCTCGTCCTCCATGTCAGCACTGCGGGAGGTATCATTTAGGTAAATGCCAATTGGGAACAAATGTTTGCTTTTGGTGTGGTACGACGGACCACATAATCAGAGAATGCACACAGAGGAGCACGGGGGGTACAACACGACCTATGGGATCAACTGTTGCATCATCATCATCGGTTCCTTCCCTAGGCAAAGGTGTACAACCTGCGAGTCGTGGTAGAGGTGCCAGAGGAGCTTCCAGTTCCAGTGGAACCCAGAATCGCACCTACGCTCTAGTGGACCGGCAGAATTCGAAGGCTTCTCCTGATGTCATCACAGGTATATTATCTATATTTTCGTATAATGTATATGCATTGATTGACTCGGGTTCTACATTGTCATATGTTACTCCATTGATTGCTGCAAAATTTAAAAGAACACCGAAATTATTAACTGAGTCAATTGAAGTATCTACACCAGTTGGTGAATATATTGTTGCAAAAAGAGTATATCGTAATTGTGTGGTAACTGTATGTGGTCATGATACACTGGCTGATCTCATTGAATTGGGCATGGTGGATTTTGATATCATAATGGGTATGGATTGGTTGGCGTCTTGTTATGCCACGATAGATTGCCGAGCTAAGAAGTTACATTTTCATTTTCCATAAATGAATGTTCTTGAATGGAAGGGTGATGTAGGGGCACCGAGGGGGAGATTTATTTCCCATCTTAAAGCAAGGAAAATGATATACAAAGGGTACATATGTCATTTAGTATGAGTGAAAGATACTGATGTGGAACCACTAACTCCTCAGTCTGTTCTAGTGGTTAATGAATTCCTCGATCTATTTTCGGATGATCTTCTAGGCTTACCCCCAGAACGGGAGGTAGAGTTTGGTATTGATGTGATTCCAGGCACTCAGCCTATCTCTATTCCTCCGTATAGAATGGCTCCAGCAGAATTTCGTGAATTGAAAGACTTGCTGGACAAGGGCTTCATCAGACCTAGTATGTCCCCGTGGGGTGCACCGATATTATTTGTACGGAAGAAAGATGGCACATTGAGAATGTGCATTGACTATCGGCAATTGAATAAGGTAACGATCAAGAACAAATATCCCCTCCCCAGAATTGATGATTTGTTTGACTAGTTATAGGGAGCCAAATGTTTTTCAAATATTGACTTGAGTTTGGGGTACCATCAAGTCAGAGTTAGAGAAAAACATATACCCAAGACAGCTTTTCAAACATGGTATGGTCACTACGATTAGTTATGTCATTTGAACTAACAAATGCACCAGCCATTTTTATGGATTTGATGAATAGGGTGTTCAAACCATTTTTGGATGTATTTGTGACCGTGTTCATAGATGATATCCTGGTTTATTCAATATCACAAGAGGATCATGCTAATCACTTACGACAGGTATTACAAATTCAGCGTGAGCCTAAGTTGTATGCAAAGTTCTCTAAATGTGAATTTGGTTTGAAATCTGTAGCATTCTTGGGTCACATTGTGTCCGATGAAGGAATTCAGGTTGATACACAAAAGATTAAAGCGATGAAATATTAGCCAAGGCCTACGACGCCTACGAAAATTCTTAGCTTCCTTGGGTTGGCAGGTTATTATTGAAGGTTTGTTGAAGGGTTTTCTTTCATTGCTGCCCCTTTCATGAATCTTACACATAAGGTAGTCAAGTTTTAGTGGAATGATGCATGTGTGAAAAGTTTCCAAGAGCTGAAAAATAAATTAACCTCTACACCCGTATTAGTACTTTCAGAAGGCACAGAGGGATATGCAGTATATTGTGATGCATTTGGAGTTGGCCCAGGGTGTGTATTGATGCAGCACGGTAATGTTATAGCATATGCTTCACGACAGTTGCGGCCACATGAGAGAAACTATCCCACACATGATCTTGAGTTAGCAGCGGTGGTATTTGCTTTAAGGATATGGCGTCATTATTTGTATGGAGTTCATGTTGATATCTATACTGATCACAAAAGTTTGCAATATGTCTTTAAGCAGAAGGAACTCAATTTAAGGCAACGAAGGTGGCTAGAGCTCTTAAAAGACTATGATATTGATATTCTATATCATCCAGGAAAAACAAATGTGGTAGCTGATGCATTAAGCCACAAGGCAATAGGAAGCACTAGTGGCCAGTTGACGGAAAAGCAAGACCTAGCAAAAGATCTACATCAATTAGCCAGCTTGGGGGTTCGTCATCTTGAATCCTCAGATGAAGGGGTTATTGTACAAAATGCGGTAGAATCTTTATTAATAGCTGAAGTGAAAGAGAAGCAGTTTACGGATCCTATGTTATTGCAGCTGAAAGAAAATGTACAACAGGGTCTGATTGCGGCCTTTAATCTTACACAAGAAGGGGTACTTCAATGCCAAGAAAGATTATGTGTACCGGATGTAGATGAGCTGAGGGGACGAATTATGATAGAGGCACATCATTCGTGATATTCTATTCATCCGGGAGCTACCAAAATGTATCATGACTTGAAAGAAATTTATTGGTGGGGACATATGAAGAAGAACATTGCAGCATTTGTAGCCCAATGCCCAAATTGTCAACAAGTGAAAGTAGAGCATCAGAAACCAGGAGGTTACATGCAATGTATCAATCTTCCAGTCTGGAAATGGGATATGATTAACATGGATTTCATTACAGGTTTGCCTCGTACACTGAGGAAATTTGATTCTAGATGGGTCGTAGTTGACAGGCTTACCAAGTCAGCGCATTTCCTACCAGTCAAGACCACCTATACAACGGAAGATTATGCAAAGTTGTATGTTAAAGAGGTAGTGGGATTACATGGAATTCCAGTCTCTATTATATCAGATAGAGGAGCACAATTTACCACACATTTTTGGAGATCTTTTCAGAAGAGCTTGGGTGCACAAGTGAATTTGAGTACGGCTTTCCATCCTCAAATAGATGGACAAGCAGAACGTACTATCCAAACACTTGAAGATATGTTACGAGCTTGCACGTTATATTTTCAAGGCAGTTGGGATGGCCATTTTCCACTTATTGAATTTTCTTACAACAATAGCTATAATTCAAGTATCAAGATGGCACCTTATTAAGCTTTATACGGAAGGAAGTGTATATCACCAATAAGATCGTTTGAAGCGGGTGAACCTGCTTTACTTGGGCCAGATCTTGTTCATCAAGCTATGGAGAAAGTTAAGGTGATCCAACAGTGGCTACAAATGGCCCAAAGTCGACACAAGTCCTATGCTGATGTTAGAAGAAGAGGGCTCAAATTCACCATAGGTGATTGGGTATTCTTGAAGGTGTCACCGATGAAAGGGGTAATACGATTTGGGAATAAAGGGAAGTTGAGTCCCCGATATATAGGGCCATATGAAATTATTAGAAGATTTGGGCAAGTTGCGTATGAGTTGGCACTACCCCAAGAACTCTCCACAGTTCATCCAGTAGTTTATGTTTTGATGCTTCGAAAGTGCATAGGAGATCTATCTCGTTTTACTCCCATTGAAGATGTACAAGTTACGGAGGATCTTACCTATGAGGAGATACCTATTGCTATTCTAGATAGACAAGTGAAGAGGTTGCGGAATAAAGACATAGCTTCCGTAAAGGTACTTTGGAGAAATCAACAAATAGAAGAGATCACATGGGAAGCTAAAGAAATGATGAAGTCCAAGTACCCTCATCTATTTCAAATGGAAGAGAAAGTTCAAGATGAGGGATTGGAGCAATAACGAGTAAGTATCTGTGAGCATTAGGTGTATATGTATATATGTGATAATATAGAGATGCATTTGGTGTACATGAGACGATGTTATTAACATTCGAGGATGAATGTTTCTAAGGGGGGAAGAATGTAACACCCCGTACGTTTCCGACCCTACTTGACAACTTTGAACTATGCTTACCTTAGTTTCGAGAGCCATAAGTACGTATTTTGTATTGTTATTGATGGAAAATTTGATAGTGTGCTAGTACATGTGATTAGACCTTTATAGAAGGTGTTTGTGACTTTGTGGAGCATTTGTGGGGTGAAAAGTGAGGTTTAAGGGACATCCAAGCAAAGGATCTTAAAGATAATAGGCAAGCAAAAGGTTTGGACTTGAAAGATCCAACCAAATCCGTAAAGAAAAGTCGAAATCAAAAATTTAGTATGGGGCGCTGCAGGTGGCGTGCCAGGCTGCTTTTGGCCAAATTTTGTTTGGCACCTTTCCAGAGCTAAAATTTTTCTAAGTCCCTAGGGCGCCCGGGAGCTTGTCGGGGTGCTTTTTGCCCGATTTCTTCCATGATTATTAGTCTATAAAGAGGACTCTTGGGTTATGGTATCATTAATCCATCATAGTAGGACTACTCTCGAGCAAGTTTGGCATCTGAGTTGGGATTAATTCTTCATCACAAGTGTTTTATCAAATTATATTAAATTAAGCCATGAATGGCAAAAATCGCGTATTCTTGAGGATTGCGGCTACGAATGTGAATCTCGCGAGTTGAATATTATCTTGACATCATGAAATTATTTAAACACAAGATAATGGGAGTATTACACATTGAAATTGGTGGGATAAGTTAATATGTGTAAATGGGCTCAATTTAAGGCCCAAAATGGAATAAAATGCATGCCCCAAAAGGGTAAATGACCCATTCTTCCACTTTGACTAAGTAAAACATGGCATTTAATGCCAAGAAGTGGCTAATGATGACTTGAGGGGTTATATAAAGGAAAAAATCACGTGTTTATTCCAACAATCACACATTCCATTTTCTAGATATTTCCAAAACATTTCTCTATTTTCCAAACCCTAAGGCAACCATTTTCTTCAGACACTTTGGACAAGATCATCACCTTGCAAGCTTGGGTAAGTGTTTATTCTTGTGATTTAAAATATTATATACATGAGAGATGGTGTAGATTATGATGGTTATGTTTGCAAGGTTGAATAGGGCACTTTTGCTTTTTGCCAAAAGATGTGCCATCTTTGTGATTTAAACTTGAAAGGAGACTTGGGGTTTTGATGAAAGTGTATGGTGTGAATGAAATATCAACATGTATGGTGTGGTTATGTTCCTTGACTTGTTATTGTTTTCTATGAGGGTAAATTGTGGGATTGTTGTCGATATGTTGTTATGAAGTGTATTGAGGTGACTTGATGGAGTAATTGTGATGTTGTATTGATGGAGAAGTGTAAAGTATGAACTTGGTGTGACATGCTATTGATTTATGATGTATTGGTCAATGTATGGAATGTTGTAGTATTGTTGGTATGATAATTTCTTAAATGGTATTGTCAAGGGGGAAATGACATTTTAAGGCAATCATGTAACTCATTGTCGTCGTATGCACTTGTAAGGTAGATAGTTGTTAACGTATGCTCCGTTATGTACTTGTGTTGTAGAGTGAAATGTAAGGAAGGAGCTAGACTATTGTATTCACATATAGGATTGTGTATTCATATTGGAAAGAAAAGGTATGTAAAGTTACTCTTTCCGTATCTTTCTGCAGCACATAGTGTTCACATTGTTATTGTACTCGTTCCATTCCGAAATGTTCTAAGGTATCCCATTTCGGGTTCTTAATTATTGTTACTCACATGATCCTTACTCATTGATCAATTGTGATTCACGTGTCTCATGTTCATTGGCTAACGTTCCAAAGTTCCAATAATGTTATAACTACCAATGTATCAATCTCATAGAAGTAAAGAAATGAAGTAATGTATAATTGTTTCTATATGCTTGAGTAACATCCCAGGAGCGATATAAAAGCCTAGCATGGGTTATCACAGTTACATCCCAGGGGCGCTATAAAAGGCTAGCATGGGTTATCACAGTTATATCCCATGGGTGACATGAAAGCCTAGCATGGGTTAATTACATCCCAAGGGTTAAAATACCTAGCATGGGTTAATCTCATCCCAGGGGCAACTGAAAATCCTAGCATGGGTAGATAAATCTCATCCCAGGGGAGAAATAAGCCTAGCATGGGTAGCACGACAACGATGAATAAATGTAAAGGCAAAAGAAGTAAAGGACGTAATGTACATGGTTCCACATATGCAGACCGGTGGTTTATTTGTACCAACTATTCTCTTATATTTGATTTTATGGAAGTACTTATATATCATACAATTTCATATGAGCCTTACATACTCAGTACATTCTTCGTACTGACGTCCCTTGGGGGACTTACCTTACTTGCTGTAGGCACAGGTGCGCGGATCATTTGCCGGTCTTTGGTGAGCTCCAGTTGGTTCGGTGCTTTCCGAGTTACAGTTGTACATTTGTTGTGATAGTGTAAATGTTGTATAAAGCGGGGACTCATCCCGACTTTAAGATGGTTATGTGTATGCATTTGTTAGAGACTTTGTAGACGTATGTGGGAATATGAAGGTAAGGGATGTGTGTCCATTTTGACTTGATGGCCCTAACGACAAAGTTTCATTTATGTATATATCACATGTTTCCATGACTTCCGCTATTGGTATCTTATATCTCTATACGTGATGGTGATGTTCCTTGAATGACATGCATATGAATAGACATGGATGAAGATTGGTTCTCTCGGGCCTTATCGGCTTCGGGTGCCAGTCCGCCCCGTTGGAATTCGGGGCGTGACATACTACTAGAACCACATGTTTTGGTACTCATACTACACTTTGCATCCTTTTTACTAATGTAGATCCTAGTATGAATTTTCATCACTGACGTGTACCTCGTGCGGAGCTGTCTTGGATCAGAGACTTGAGGTGAGCTCTTGACATCCAGAGTTGTTCCTTCTCCCTCTACTTTTTGTTTGTATCTTTGAAGATAGTGTTTTATATATTGTATCTATTCAGTACTTCTTGTATATGTAGTGGCTCTTGCACTGACTGATACCAAGTCTTAGGGCTTATTTTGTATATTTTGTACCTTCACTCTCTTGTATATATGTTTGGGCCTTATTACTTGTGTTTACTTTCTTTATGCTTTGCCTCTATATCTTGTTTAATTCTCTTTCTCTTATTATCCCGTTACTTGTCTTTTCAGGTTATGGATTTGACTTACCTACTAGTGGGTTATAGTAGGTATCATCATGACCGAACTTTATGGGTTGTGACATAACATCTATGCAAATGGTGCAATAATTACTTAAAATATTAGGAAAAAACCAATATTTTTTTAAGGAAATATGCATATGTTTTACCCCTGACAGAAAGAAAACTTATTTATACATATTATATTTTTTTCTGAAAGAAAGTAAGAATAGAATATTAGTAAATTTTTGGACAGATACATACAAAGCAAATGACAAGAATAACTACAGAACAAAGGAAAATAAAAGATTTCTCAATGTTTTTGTATGATAATGCAAGAATTACATTAAAAAAATCAATGATTTATTTTACTTCTAATAATCAGGTGAATTAAGTGATATGTATTAGCCAAAAGTAAATGAATTGACCTAATTTTGGTATAGAATGCTAGCTCCTATGTTGAAAGATCTCTTCTTTCTTTTCTTCTCAACTTTCACATTACTTTTCTTCACCTCTGGTTGCTTAGTTATGGCTTCTTGGTGATGGACTGCTCTGACTTTGTAGCCATAAAGACTCCAAATAGAATTTTACTGTATTATCAGTAACTGATTAGAAATCAAATTGTGTACTTGCAATCAAAATTATTAGTGTCTCACAAGAACCAAAGTGTTGCAAATTATTAATGAACTATATGTATGGTAAATAACATGTTTAGTGTGCTGATTCAGAATTATTGACTCGCAGAATCAATATAAATGATAAAATTTTAACAATACACTTTATTTTATTTAAAGTTCACATTATAAATAACATTATCATGGTTATTACTATTTTACATTATTTATAATGAAATATTAATGATTTTCTATGCTGAGGTTGAAAAGATGTGTATTTGTTTTTCGATTGGCGTCTTTGGAGCTTTCTTTTCATATTTTATTAACCGATCTAACTCTACATTAATTCTACAATAAATAGAATGAATATTGATAAAGTATTGCCTTTTCAGCTAACTTATTGGATTAAAAAAAGGAATAATTTTATATACATATAGCAAACTACTACTACTACTTCTACTTCTTCTTCTTCTACTTCTTCTTCTTCTTCTTCTTCTACTACTACTACTACTACTACTTCTTCTTCTTCTTCTTCTTCTTCTTTCTCTACCACTTCTTCTTCTTCTTCTTCTTCTTCTTCTTCTTCTTCTTCTTCTTCTTCTTCTTCTTCTTCTTCTTCTTCTTCTTCTTCTTCTACTTCTACCACTTCTACCACTTCTACCACTTCTTCTTCTTCTTCTTCTTCTTCTTCTACCACTTCTTCTTCTTCTTCTTCTTCTTCTTCTTCTTCTTCTTCTCACTTCTCACTTCTGCTAATATCTTAACAAAAGGAACAATTTCATGGAAACTCATGATATTCTATCTTAACTTATCTGGACGAACAATTCCATGGAATCTTTTGTTGCTTCTTTCTTGAATTTTTTGGATGTTTGGTCATTATTGAAGCTCGAAGCAAGAAAGCTAGGGTTCATAAATCATCAAGCTTTAAGTCTAAGGTTTTCACTTTCAGGTGTGTGGGATTTAATCAATGGGTATTCTTTCACCCATTGAGTCCCTAAGTGAACCTAAATCCTTCAGTTAATTCATTCTTCAGAGCTTAGGGTTTTTATGAAAAGTATGAATTCTCTTATTTTTCAGTTCTGTATTATGATTAAGCCATGAATACATGTTTTTCCATGAATTTCAGTATCCTTATGTATTTATAATTATGAACCCTCAGTATATTGATAAATTCATGATTTTGGACTTGTGGTATGTAATTTCATATTTCATTTAGGATATAAAAACTGTCATCAATAGTTGCAGTCTTTAGAGATGGCAGGTAATGAACACCCGATGACTTAGTTTCTCATGCATTAATAATTGAATGTTCAGTCCTTGGTTTCATATATTTTAGTATGCTTTTGGATAAATGTCTATCATTTTAGGTTTAGACTTTAGTAATATTGAGCTTATCAATTTATCAGTAGAATTCAATTGGGAGTAGTAATTAGCATCGAGCGGATGCAAGGATGAAGGCTCAACCGTCAGTTCAGGATGAGACCTTTAGTAAGAGTCCATAAGTCGCAGAAGTACGGTGCTACCAAAGGTTCTAAAGGGTCATCCGTTAGACCAGGTTTGATACCTTAGTCTTTTTGGACAACAGTTTAGTGGATCCACATCTGTCAGTGTTCGTACCCTTGGTAAGGTATAAAGTACCCTTCTAGATGGGGTTATAGGTTGGGACCCATTTAGCTCAGATAGGGTATATTAGTTAATAGTAGCTCCCACAGTTCAGACTCAGATATTACATGACCTTGTATTCATTTTGTTCAATATATTATTGATTAGTCACATGTTTATTTATTTGATCATTGCATCAGTTTAGATTCCTCAGTTTCATGTTTAGTTCAGCCTATTATATACCACATATTCAATTTGTAGAGTGTTGTGCATATCTTACATGCTCAGTACATTCTTCGTACTGACGTCCCTTGGGGGACTTACCTTACTTGCTGTAGGCACAGGTGCTAGTAGACCTCCACAGTAGGTAGCGGATCATTTGCCGGTCTTTGGTGAGCTCCAGTTGGTTCGGGGCTTTTCGAGTTACAGTTGTACATTTGTTGTGGCAGTGTAAATGTTGTATAAAGCAGGGACTTGTCCCTAATTTAAGATGGTTATGTGTATGCATCTGTTAGAGGCTTTGTAGATGTATGTGGGAATATGAATGTAAGGGATGTGTGTCCATTTTGACTTGATGGCCCTAACGACCAAGTTTCATATATGTATATATCACATGTTTCCATGAATTTCGCTATTGGTATTTTATATCTATACGTGATGGTGATGTTCTTTGAATGACATGCATATGAATAGACATGGATGAAGATTGGTTCTCTCGAGCCTTATCGGCTTCAGGTGCCAGTCCGCCCCGTTGGAATTCGGTGCATGACAAAAAGTGGTATCAGAGCAGGTCGTCCTAAGAGTGTCTACAAAGCCGTGTCTGAGTAGAGTCTTGCTTATGGCTGTGTTGTGCACCATATTTATAATTAGGAGGCTACGTGATATTTAGGAGTTATTTCTGTTCTTTACTTCTAGATCGTGCAATAGAGACAATGTGGTAAGTGGAATCGTATCTAACCATTGGAATTGGTTTTATTTGTTATAGTAAAATGCCAATGACAAGAAGAGGTAGAGGCAAAGGTAAGCAGGTAGATATGCTTGTCGGTGAAGGAATGAGTAAATCACCGCCTGACTAAGCTAGTCAAGGTGGGGCTAACACTGAAATTGCATCGCGGTCTTCTTCTACTTTTCCAGCTCCGGAAGAGCCAATAGGTAGAGAAATACCTGCAAAACCGCCTATGAATGCTACTGACCAGGATTTAAGAAATGCAGTGCATATGTTGACGCAGCTAGTTGTGGCACAAACTCAGGGATGAGCTGGTCCAATGACAAGTGAGGATGACGCGGCTAGAGTAGCTAGTCGGCGGACACAGGATTTTCTGAAATTAGACCCTCCCATATTCACGGGGTCAGATCCAAAAGCAGATCCACAGGATTTCGTGGACCAAATTTAAAGGGATTTGGAGGTTATGCACGTGACTGGGGTAGAAATAGTTGAACTTGCGGCATATAGATTGAAAGGAGAGGCGATATTATGGTGTGAAGATTGGAAGAAATCTCGTGACATCGGTGCAAATCCACCTAGTTGGGAAGAATTTAAAGCGGCATTCCTTAATCACTATCTTTCCTATGAGATCGGAGAGGATCGTGCAGATCAGTTCTTAAATCTCCTTCAAGGGAATTTGAGTGTTAGAGAATATAGTTTGCAGTTTAATTCATTGGCTCGATATGCTCAGAATGTGGTAGCCACAATGACAGACTCAGTCTATCGATATGTAGATAAATTGGAGCCGTATTTGGTAAGGGACTGCACTATTACTGCTTTGAACAGAGATATGGATATAGCGAGAATTCAGGCTTTCACACAGAAAATGGAAAACCAAAGACAGAGAAGAAGGGTACATGAATCTGAAAGAGGACAATCCAAAAGAGCTAGACCTATGGGACAGTCTATGGCATCCCAAGGAGAATCTTAGCCTCGGATGTTCCCTATACCGCCTAGACCATCATTCTCCTATTCCAAAGCAGGCACTCACTCTCAATTTTGAGGGTTTAGAGGACATCAATCTAGGCAGAGTAGTGGAATTCAGAGATCACAGGCAGCAGGATTTTCTCGTCCTCCGTGTCAGCACTGCGGGAGGTATCATTTAGGTAAATGCCAATTGGGAACAAATGTTTGCTTTTGGTGTGGTATGACGGACCACATAATCAGAGAATGCACACAGAGGAGCACGGGGGGTACAACACGACCTATGGGATCAACTGTTGCATCATCATCATCGGTTCCTTCCCTAGGCAGAGGTGTACAACCTGCGAGTCATGGTAGAGGTGCCAGAGGAGCTTCCAGTTCCAGTGGAACCCAGAATCGCACCTACGCTCTAGTGGACCGGCAGAATTCGAAGGCTTCTCCTGATGTCATCACAGGTATATTATCCATATTTTCGTATAATGTATATGCATTGATTGACTCGGGTTCTACATTGTCATATGTTACTCCATTGATTGCTGCAAAATTTGAAAGAACACCAAAATTATTAACTGAGTCAATTGAAGTATCTACACCAGTTGGTGAATATATTGTTGCAAAAAGAGTATATCGTAATTGTGTGGTAACTGTATGTGGTCATGATACACTGGCTGATCTCATTGAATTGGACATGGTGGATTTTGATATCATAATGGGTATGGATTGGTTGGCGTCTTGTTATGCCACGATATATTGCCGAGCTAAGAAGTTACATTTTCATTTTCCATAAATGAATGTTCTTGAATGGAAGGGTGATGTAGGGGCACCGAGGGGGAGATTTATTTCCCATCTTAAAGCAAGGAAAATGATATACAAAGGGTACATATGTCATTTAGTATGAGTGAAAGATACTGATATGGAACCACTAACTCCTCAGTCTGTTCTAGTGGTTAATGAATTCCTCGATCTATTTTCGGATGATCTTCTAGGCTTACCCCCAGAACGGGAGGTAGAGTTTGGTATTGATGTGATTCCAGGCACTCAGCCTATCTCTATTCCTCCGTATAGAATGGCTCCAGCAGAATTGCGTGAATTGAAAGACTTGCTGGACAAGGGCTTCATCAGACCTAGTATGTCCCCGTGGGGTGCACCGATATTATTTGTACGGAAGAAAGATGGCACATTGAGAATGTGCATTGACTATCGGCAATTGAATAAGGTAACGATCAAGAACAAATATCCCCTCCCCAGAATTGATGATTTGTTTGACCAGTTATAGGGAGCCAAATGTTTTTCAAATATTGACTTGAGTTTGGGGTACCATCAAGTCAGAGTTAGAGAAAAACATATACCCAAGACAGCTTTTCAAACATGGTATGGTCACTACAATTAGTTATGTCATTTGAACTAACAAATGCACCAGCCATTTTTATGGATTTGATGAATAGGGTGTTCAAACCATTTTTAGATGTATTTGTGACCGTGTTCATAGATGATATCCTGGTTTATTCAATATCACAAGAGGATCATGCTAATCACTTACGACAGGTATTACAAATTCAGCGTGAGCCTAAGTTGTATGCAAAGTTCTCTAAATGTGAATTTGGTTTGAAATCTGTAGCATTCTTGGGTCACATTGTGTCCGATGAAGGAATTCAGGTTGATACACAAAAGATTAAAGCGATGAAATATTAGCCAAGGCCTACGACGCCTACGAAAATTCTTAGCTTCCTTGGGTTGGCAGGTTATTATTGAAGGTTTGTTGAAGGGTTTTCTTTCATTGCTGCCCCTTTCATGAAGCTTACACATAAGGTAGTCAAGTTTTAGTGGAATGATGCATGTGTGAAAAGTTTCCAAGAGCTGAAAAATAAATTAACCTCTACACCCGTATTAGTACTTTCAGAAGGCACAGAGGGATATGCAGTATATTGTGATACATTTGGAGTTGGCCCAGGGTGTGTATTGATGCAGCACGGTAATGTTATAGCATATGCTTCACGACAGTTGCGGCCACATGAGAGAAACTATCCCACACATGATCTTGAGTTAGCAGCGGTGGTATTTGCTTTAAGGATATGGCGTCATTATTTGTATGGAGTTCATGTTGATATCTATACTGATCACAAAAGTTTGCAATATGTCTTTAAGCAGAAGGAACTCAATTTAAGGCAACGAAGGTGGCTAGAGCTCTTAAAAGACTATGATATTGATATTCTATATCATCCAGGAAAAACAAATGTGGTAGCTGATGCATTAAGCCACAAGGCAATAGGAAGCACTAGTGGCCAGTTGACGGAAAAGCAAGACCTAGCAAAAGATCTACATCAATTAGCCAGCTTGGGGGTTCGTCATCTTGAATCCTCAGATGAAGGGGTTATTGTACAAAATGCGGTAGAATCTTTATTAATAGCTGAAGTGAAAGAGAAGCAGTTTACGGATCCTATGTTATTGCAGCTGAAAGAAAATGTACAACAGGGTCTGATTGCGGCCTTTAATCTTACACAAGAAGGGGTACTTCAATGCCAAGAAAGATTATGTGTACCGGATGTAGATGAGCTGAGGGGACGAATTATGATAGAGGCACATCATTCGTGATATTCTATTCATCCGGGAGCTACCAAAATGTATCATGACTTGAAAGAAATTTATTGGTGGGGACATATAAAGAAGAACATTGCAGCATTTGTAGCCCAATGCCCAAATTGTCAACAAGTGAAAGTAGAGCATCAGAAACCAGGAGGTTACATGCAATGTATCAATCTTCCAGTCTGGAAATGGGATATGATTAACATGGATTTCATTACAGGTTTGCCTCGTACACTGAGGAAATTTGATTCTAGATGGGTCGTAGTTGATAGGCTTACCAAGTCAGCGCATTTCCTACCAGTCAAGACCACCTATACAGCGAAGATTATGCAAAGTTGTATGTTAAAGAGGTAGTGGGATTACATGGAATTCCAGTCTCTATTATATCAGATAGAGGAGCACAATTTACCACACATTTTTGGAGATCTTTTCAGAAGAGCTTGGGTGCACAAGTGAATTTGAGTACGGCTTTCCATCCTCAGATATATGGACAAGCAGAACGTACTATCCAAACACTTGAAGATATGTTACGAGCTTGCACGTTATATTTTCAAGGCAGTTGGGATGGCCATTTTCCACTTATTGAATTTTCTTACAACAATAGCTATAATTCAAGTATCAAGATGGCACCTTATTAAGCTTTATACGGAAGGAAGTGTATATCACCAATAAGATCGTTTGAAGCGGGTGAACCTGCTTTACTTGGGCCAGATCTTGTTCATCAAGCTATGGAGAAAGTTAAGGTGATCCAACAGTGGCTACAAATGGCCCAAAGTCGACACAAGTCCTATGCTGATGTTAGAAGAAGAGGGCTCAAATTCACCATAGGTGATTGGGTATTCTTGAAGGTGTCACCGATGAAAGGGGTAATACGATTTGGGAATAAAGGGAAGTTGAGTCCCCGATATATAGGGCCATATGAAATTATTAGAAGATTTGGGCAAGTTGCGTATGAGTTGGCACTACCCCAAGAACTCTCCACAGTTCATCCAATAGTTTATGTTTTGATGCTTTGAAAGTGCATAGGAGATCTATCTCGTTTTACTCCCATTGAAGATGTACAAGTTACGGAGGATCTTACCTATGAGGAGATACCTATTGCTATTCTGGATAGACAAGTGAAGAGGTTGCGGAATAAAGACATAGCTTCCGTAAAGGTACTTTGGAGAAATCAACAAATAGAAGAGATCACATGGGAAGCTAAAGAAATGATGAAGTCCAAGTACCCTCATCTATTTCAAATGGAAGAGAAAGTTCAAGATGAGGGATTGGAGCAATAACGAGTAAGTATCTGTGAGCATTAGGTGTATATGTATATATGTGATAATATAGAGATGCATTTGGTGTACATGAGACGATGTTATTAACATTCGAGGATGAATGTTTCTAAGGGGGGAAGAATGTAACACCCCGTACGTTTCCGACCCTACTTGACAACTTTGAACTATGCTTACCTTAGTTTCGAGAGCCATAAGTACGTATTTTGTATTGTTATTGATGGAAAATTTGATAGTGTGCTAGTACATGTGATTAGACCTTTATAGAAGGTGTTTGTGACTTTGTGGAGCATTTGTGGGGTGAAAAGTGAGGTTTAAGGGACATCCAAGCAAAGGATCTTAAAGATAATAGGCAAGCAAAAGGTTTGGACTTGAAAGATCCAACCAAATCCGTAAAGAAAAGTTGAAATCAAAAATTTAGTATGGGGCGCTGCAGGTGGCGTGCCAGGCTGCTTTTGGCCAAATTTTGTTTGGCACCTTTCCAGAGCTAAAAATTTTCTAAGTCCCTAGGGCGCCCGGGAGCTTGTCGGGGTGCTTTTTGCCCGATTTCTTCCATGATTATTAGTCTATAAAGAGGACTCTTGGGTTATGGTATCATTAATCCATCATAGTAGGACTACTCTCGAGCAAGTTTGGCATCTGAGTTGGGATTAATTCTTCATCACAAGTGTTTTATCAAATTATATTAAATTAAGCCATGAATGGCAAAAATTGCGTATTCTTGAGGATTGCGGCTACGAATGTGAATCTCGCGAGTTGAATATTATCTTGACATCATGGAATTATTTAAACACAAGATAATGGGAGTATTACACATTGAAATTGGTGGGATAAGTTAATATGTGTAAATGGGCTCAATTTAAGGCCCAAAATGGAATAAAATGCATGCCCCAAAAGGGTAAATGACCCATTCTTCCACTTTGACTAAGTAAAACATGGCATTTAATGCCAAGAAGTGGCTAATGATGACTTGAGGGGTTATATAAAGGAAAAAATCACGTGTTTATTCCAACAATCACACATTCCATTTTCTAGATATTTCCAAAACATTTCTCTATTTTCCAAACCCTAAGGCAACCATTTTCTTCAGACACTTTGGACAAGATCATCACCTTGCAAGCTTGGGTAAGTGTTTATTCTTGTGATTTAAAATATTATATACATGAGAGATGGTGTAGATTATGATGGTTATGTTTGCAAGGTTGAATAGGGCACTTTTGCTTTTTGCCAAAAGATGTGCCATCTTTGTGATTTAAACTTGAAAGGAGACTTGGGGTTTTGATGAAAGTGTATGGTGTGAATGAAATATCAACATGTATGGTGTGGTTATGTTCCTTGACTTGTTATTGTTTTCTATGAGGGTAAATTGTGGGATTGTTGTCGATATGTTGTTATGAAGTGTATTGAGGTGACTTGATGGAGTAATTATGATGTTGTATTGATGGAGAAGTGTAAAGTATGAACTTGGTGTGACATGCTATTGATTTATGATGTATTGGTCAATGTATGGAATGTTGTAGTATTGTTGGTATGATAATTTCTTAAATGGTATTGTCAAGGGGGAAATGACATTTTAAGGCAATCATGTAACTCATTGTCGTCGTATGCACTTGTAAGGTAGATAGTTGTTAACGTAAGCTCCGTTATGTACTTGTGTTGTAGAGTGAAATGTAAGGAAGGAGCTAGACTATTGTATTCACATATAGGATTGTGTATTCATATTGGAAAGAAAAGGTATGTAAAGTTACTCTTTCCGTATCTTTCTGCAGCACATAGTGTTCACATTGTTATTGTACTCGTTCCATTCCGAAATGTTCTAAGGTATCCCATTTCGGGTTCTTAATTATTGTTACTCACATGATCCTTACTCATTGATCAATTGTGATTCACGTGTCTCATGTTCATTGGCTAACGTTCCAAAGTTCCAATAATGTTATAACTACCAATGTATCAATCTCATAGAAGTAAAGAAATGAAGTAATGTATAATTGTTTCTATATGCTTGAGTAACATCCCAGGAGCGATATAAAAGCCTAGCATGGGTTATCACAGTTACATCCCAGGGGCGCTATAAAAGGCTAGCATGGGTTATCACAGTTATATCCCATGGGTGACATGAAAGCCTAGCATGGGTTAATTACATCCCAGGGGTTAAAATACCTAGCATGGGTTAATCTCATCCCAGGGGCAACTGAAAATCCTAGCATGGGTAGATAAATCTCATCCCAGGGGAGAAATAAGCCTAGCATGGGTAGCACGACAACGATGAATAAATGTAAAGGCAAAAGAAGTAAAGGACGTAATGTACATGGTTCCACATATGCAGACCGGTGGTTTATTTGTACCAACTATTCTCTTATATTTGATTTTATGGAAGTACTTATATATCATACAATTTCATATGAGCCTTACATACTCAGTACATTCTTCGTACTGACGTCCCTTGGGGGACTTACCTTACTTGCTGTAGGCACAGGTGCGCGGATCATTTGCCGGTCTTTGGTGAGCTTCAGTTGGTTCGGTGCTTTCCGAGTTACAGTTGTACATTTGTTGTGATAGTGTAAATGTTATATAAAGCGGGGACTCATCCCGACTTTAAGATGGTTATGTGTATGCATTTGTTAGAGACTTTGTAGACGTATGTGGGAATATGAAGGTAAGGGATGTGTGTCCATTTTGACTTGATGGCCCTAACGACAAAGTTTCATTTATGTATATATCACATGTTTCCATGACTTCCGCTATTGGTATCTTATATCTCTATACGTGATGGTGATGTTCCTTGAATGACATGCATATGAATAGACATGGATGAAGATTGGTTCTCTCGGGCCTTATCGGCTTCGGGTGCCAGTCCGCCCCGTTGGAATTCGGGGCGTGACATACTACTAGAACCACATGTTTTGGTACTCATACTACACTTTGCATCCTTTTTACTAATGTAGATCCTAGTATGAATTTTCATCACTGACGTGTACCTCGTGCGGAGCTGTCTTGGATCAGAGACTTGAGGTGAGCTCTTGACATCCAGAGTTGTTCCTTCTCCCTCTACTTTTTGTTTGTATCTTCGAAGATAGTGTTTTATATATTGTATCTATTCAGTACTTCTTGTATATGTAGTGGCTCTTGCACTGACTGATACCAAGTCTTAGGGCTTATTTTGTATATTTTGTACCTTCACTCTCTTGTATATATGTTTGGGCCTTATTACTTGTGTTTACTTTCTTTATGCTTTGCCTCTATATCTTGTGTAATTCTCTTTCTCTTATTATCCCGTTACTTGTCTTTTCAGGTTATGGATTTGACTTACCTACTAGTGGGTTATAGTAGGTATCATCATGACCGAACTTTATGGGTTGTGACATAACATCTATGCAAATGGTGCAATAATTACTTAAAATATTAGGAAAAAACCAATATTTTTTTAAGGAAATATGCATATGTTTTACCCCTGACAGAAAGAAAACTTATTTATACATATTATATTTTTTTCTGAAAGAAAGTAAGAATAGAATATTAGTAAATTTTTGGACAGATACATACAAAGCAAATGACAAGAATAACTACAGAACAAAGGAAAATAAAAGATTTCTCAATATTTTTGTATGATAATGCAAGAATTACATTAAAAAAATCAATGATTTATTTTACTTCTAATAATCAGGTGAATTAAGTGATATGTATTAGCCAAAAGTAAATGAATTGACCTAATTTTGGTATAGAATGCTAGCTCCTATGTTGAAAGATCTCTTCTTTCTTTTCTTCTCAACTTTCACATTACTTTTCTTCACCTCTGGTTGCTTAGTTATGGCTTCTTGGTGATGGACTGCTCTGACTTTGTAGCCATAAAGACTCCAAATAGAATTTTACTGTATTATCAGTAACTGATTAGAAATCAAATTGTGTACTTGCAATCAAAATTATTAGTGTCTCACAAGAACCAAAGTGTTGCAAATTATTAATGAACTATATGTATGGTAAATAACATGTTTAGTGTGCTGATTCAGAATTATTGACTCGCAGAATCAATATAAATGATAAAATTTTAACAATACACTTTATTTTATTTAAAGTTCACATTATAAATAACATTATCATGGTTATTACTATTTTACGTTATTTATTATGAAATATTAATAATTTTCTATGCTGAGGTTGAAAAGATGTGTATTTCTTTTTCAATTGGCGTCTTTGGAGCTTTCTTTTCATATTTTATTAACCGATCTAACTCTACATTAATTCTCCAATAAATAGAATGAATATTGATAAAGTATTGCCTTTTCAGCTAACTTATTGGATTAAAAAAAGGAATAATTTTATATACATATAGCAAACTACTACTACTACTTCTACTTCTTCTTCTTCTTCTTCTTCTTCTACTACTACTACTACTACTACTTCTTCTTCTTCTTCTTCTTCTTTCTCTACCACTTCTTCTTCTTCTTCTTCTTCTTCTTCTTCTACCACTTCTACCACTTCTTCTTCTTCTTCTTCTTATTCTTCTACCACTTCTTCTTCTTCTTCTTCTTCTTCTTCTTCTCACTTCTCACTTCTGCTAATATCTTAACAAAAGGAACAATTTCATGGAAACTCATGATATTCTATCTTAACTTATCTGGACGAACAATTCCATGGAATCTTTTGTTGCTTCTTTCTTGAATTTTTTGGATGTTTGGTATTGAAGCTCGAAGCAAGAAAGCTAGGGTTCATAAATCATCAAGCTTTAAGTCTAAGGTTTTCACTTTCAGGTGTGTGGGATTTAATCAATGGGTATTCTTTCACCCATTGAGTCCCTAAGTGAACCTAAATCCTTCAGTTAATTCATTCTTCAGAGCTTAGGGTTTTTATGAAAAGTATGAATTCTCTTATTTTTCAGTTCTGTATTATGATTAAGCCATGAATACATGTTTTTCCATGAATTTCAGTATCCTTATGTATTTATAATTATGAACCCTCAGTATATTGATAAATTCATGATTTTGGACTTGTGGTATGTAATTTCATATTTCATTTAGGATATAAAAACTGTCATCAATAGTTGCAGTCTTTAGAGATGGCAGGTAATGAACACCCGGTGACTTAGTTTCTCATGCATTAATAATTGAATGTTCAGTCCTTGGTTTCATATATTTTAGTATGCTTTTGGATAAATGTCTATCATTTTAGGTTTAGACTTTAGTAATATTGAGCTTATCAATTTATCAGTAGAATTCAATTGGGAGTAGTAATTAGCATCGAGCGGATGCAAGGATGAAGGCTCAACCGTCAGTTCAGGATGAGACCTTTAGTAAGAGTCCATAATTCGCAGAAGTACGGTGCTACCAAAGGTTCTAAAGGGTCATCCGTTAGACCAGGTTTGATACCTTAGTCTTTTTGGACAACAGTTTAGTGGATCCACATCTGTCAGTGTTCGTACCCTTGGTAAGGTATAAAGTACCCTTCTAGATGGGGTTATAGGTTGGGACCCATTTAGCTCAGATAGGGTATATTAGTTAATAGTAGCTCCCACAGTTCAGACTCAGATATTACATGACCTTGTATTCATTTTGTTCAATATATTATTGATTAGTCACATGTTTATTTATTTGATCATTGCATCAGTTTACATTCCTCAGTTTCATGTTTAGTTCAGCCTATTATATACCGCATATTCAATTTGTAGAGTGTTGTGCATATCTTACATGCTCAGTACATTTAAAGTACTGACTGCATACTTTATTTTGCGCTAAATTGTTTTATAATATATGTTCAGTGCCCAACATCCAGCTCGTGGTTAGTACAATTCTGTATCATCTCAGCAGTAGAGTTTGGTGAGTCCTCATCTTTTGAGGACAAGACTTATGTTTACTTTTTTTTATTTTAGTCATTCAATTTTCAGACAATTAGAGTTAGTTGGTAGCTTATCCCAACAACTCATCATAGTAGAGGCTTTCAGACAACATACATTAGACTTTCAGCTTTATGGTTATGTTAGATAATTTCTGTATTGACTTCAGTATTTAGTTTTGTTTTGGATATTATTATATAATTCAGATTTTAGCTCCCGCTAAGTATTCATCAGTTATATACAGTTTTCTTAGTATCATGCCAGTCCAGGGCTTAACTTGGGCTCATTTGTGGCTTTAAGCACCGTGTTACGACTAGGGGGTAGTCTTGAGTCATGACAAACTTAGTATTAGAGCCTTAAGTTTAAAGTGACCTAGTATGTCTGAGTGTCTTATTCATGGGTGTGATGCACACCATACTTATGAATAAGAGGCTATGAAAAGTTTTAGAAAACTTTTAATTCTTTCATGTTCATATCATGTGACAGAGTGTGAACTCTATTTAACCTCCTTCTAACTTGTGCTCTCTGTGTTTATAGAAAATGCCTCCTAAATAAGTGAATAGAAAGAGAAACGAAAATGGAAATAGTAACAAGAATGGAAACCAGCAAGCACCACCAGCTCTAGCAAACCCTTTGAATGAAAAAGTCTCATATGCTGAGTTTAGGGCTACTTTTCAAGTGCTAGCTCAGGTGATGACTACCCAGGTTAACAAGCAAGCTATTGCACAGGTCAACCCAAATGGGAATACGACAACTGCTAGAGTCCAGGATTTCACTCACATGAATCCTGTCAAGTTTCATGGTTCTAAGGTAGAGGAGGATCCACAGGAGTTCACAGATGACGTTTAGAAAGTCACACAGATCATCGGCATCACTCCAGTCGAGATTGCAGAGTTAGCTACTTATCAATTGAAAGGAGTCAGACTTGGTGTAAGCAATGGAAGGAAGATAAGGGTGTAGATACAGGTCCGATAGATTAGAATAAGTTTGTAGCAACATTTTTGGATAGATTCTTTCCACTTAAGCTAAAGAAATCCAAGGTTCAGGAGTTTTTTAATCTGAAGTAGGGTAACATGAGTGTGAAAGAGTATTCTCTTAAGTTTACTCAACTCTCTAAGTATTCTCTAGTAAACTCTCTAAGTATTCTCTAGTAATGGTCACTGATTCCAGGGCCCATATGAGTAAGATCATGTCTGGTGTTTTTGAGATGGTAGTTAAAGAATGTAGAACTTCTATATTGGTCAAGGAGATGGACATCTCCAGGTTGATGACTCATACTTAGTATATTGAGGAATAAAAGATCAAGGAAAGTGAAAAAGAGAATAAGAGGGCTAGAATAGGTAGTTTCAACTTTTCTCAGTAGAGGTCAGGTGGTGGTGATCATTCTCAGTTTTGTCAGAAGTCTTCAGCTCCAACCCCATTCTCTACTAGTTCCCCAGTGTATAAGTTCAAGTAGGATCATCGGGATAAGGCACCAAGCTCTAAGTCCCAGGGCAGTGTCATTAGTAGGCATACTCATCCAGTTTGTAAGAAGTATAGTAAGAACCATCAAGGTGAGTTTATGGCCGACAATGGTAGTTGTTTTGGATATGGATTGGCTATATTCTTGTTATGCCTTAGTCAATTGTAGAAATAGGGTAGTCCAGTTTCAGTTTCCAAATGAGCCAGTCTTAGGGTGGAAGGGTAGTCCCTCAGCGCCTATAGGTCGGTTTGTCTCTTACCTTAAGGCTAGAGAATAATTTCCAAAGGGTGTATCTATCATCTTGTTCGAGTTAAGGATTAAAAGTTTGAGACCCTAACTCTTCAGTCATTTCTAGTGGTTAGTGAATTTCTAGAAGTATTACCAGAAGATCTGCTCGAAGTTTCTCCCAAGCAGGAAATTGACTTCAGAATAGATCTACTTCTAGATACCCAGCCTATTTCAATTACACCTTACAGGATGGCTCAATCTGAGCTTAAGGGATTGAATAAACAGTTGAAAGATCTTATATATATATATATATATATATATTATTAGGTCCTACTTCTCTCTATGGGGTGCTCTAATTCTTTTCATACATAAGAAAGACGGTTCTCTCAGAATGTGCATCGACTACAGTCAGTTGAAAAAAATCACAATTAAGTATAAGTATCCCATTCGTAGGATTGATAACTTATTCGACCAGCTTTAGGATGCCAATTGTTTTTCAAATATAGACCTCAGATCCTGTTATCATCAACTTAGAGTCAGAGAACGTGGCATTTTGAGGACAAACTTTAGAACTCGGTATGGTCACTTCGAATGTGTTGTTATGTCTTTGGACTAATGAATGCTCCTGCAGCTTTTATGGACTTGATGAAAAGAGTGTTCAAATAGTACTTGGACATGTTCATCATTGTCTTTATAGATGACATCCTCATTTATTCTCGAAATAAGGATGAACATGCAAACCATTTGAGGATTGTCTTGCAGACTATTAAAGATCACCAGTTATTCGCTAAGTTCAGTATGTGTGAATTTTGGTTGAAATCAGTAGCATTCCTTGGTCATATCATTTTTGGTGAGGGTATTCAGGTTGATCCTGAAAAGACTGAAGCAGTTAGGAATTAGCCTAGACTTATATCTCCTTCAGATATCAGGAGTTTCTTGGGTTTAACCTGTTACTATAGATAGTTTATTGAAGGATTTTCATCTATTTCTTCTTCTTTGTCCAGATTGACTCAGAAGAGAGTCAAATTTTAGTGGTCCAATGCTTGTGAGAAGAGTTTTCAAGAGTTGAAGACTCGACTCACCTCAACTCCAATTTTGACTCAGCCAGAGGTTTTATATGGGTATATGGTTTATTGTGATGCTTTAGGAGTTGGCCTCGATTATGTGTTGATGTAGCATGGTAAGGTTATATTGTATGCCTCTAGACAACTCAAACCTCATAAGAAGAATTACCCGACTCATGATCTTGAGTTGGCAACATTTGTTTTTGCTTTAAATAGTTGGAGGCACTATATTTATGGAGTTCATGTAGACGTGTTCACGGATCACAAAAGCCTTCAGTATGTGTTTAGTCAGAAGTGTCTAAATCTTTATCAGAGGAGATGGCTAGAGTTATTAAAAGATTATGATATGAGTGTCTTGTACCACCCAGGTAAAGCCAATATAGTGGCTGATGCGCCATGGTTACATGGAACTTTTGATGCTTAAAACACGAAAAATATCCAATATCCAATAACTTGGGTGTATTTTGTTGGTATGATGTGGTTTCTATCCTACTTTGTAGGAAAATAGGTTTTTAAAAGGCAAAATGATAAAGAAGGAAGAATCAAGCTCGAGAACGAAGTGTCAGAAGAAGACAGAACAAGAACCTGCACCAGAGATGGACCCACGACACAAGTCACGTGGCGTGACTGCCACTCACGTGACGTGAGTGGATGGCATGAGTCCACTTCAGAGATCCAAGAGAATTTTTGATTTCCATGACACAGGTCACATGGCGTGAATGGCAGTCACGTGACGTGGAAGTATGGAGTGACTCAACTTCTGAAGACGTCTGATTGAGCCTGATTCCCACGACACAAACCTACGTGGCGTGACTTGTTTCCATGACACCAAGTCATGATACCGTGGAAGTGTCCGACTCTGTTCTCCTATTTTGTTTTGGATAGGATTAGTTTCGTATCTATAAATACCCCTGTTTAGTCCTAGGTGCAAGAGTTAGTCATTACATTGTTTGGAGAGATATTTTACATTGTTTTGGAGTTCATAAACATATTCTTGGTTTTGTAGTACAAACCCTAATTCGAGTTTTATTGATAATTGAGATTTTAGTTTTTCTTCATTGTTGTGAGATCATAATTATGCCTTCATCTCTGAATTCTTCTTGTGTTCTTACAATTATGAGCCGCTAAACCCATCAACTAGGGTTGTGTGAACGATGAGGAATTAACGAAATCGGTTAAGTGCAAGGCAATTCTGTACCGCTGTGTATGCATGTATTATTGTTTCCTTCATTGTGATTGCTCTTCTAACGGTTGCAAACATTAGAAACTCGCCTATATTCTAGAATTTCTCGAGAGAGAGGTAGAGATTGGGAAAAGGAGATAACAACAGAGATTTGAAGCTATCAACCTTCACCTAATAACCTGAGCCTTAGCGGGAATGGTTATCTGAGATCCAGGACAAGGGTTAGTAGTGTGACACTCGGAGACCGAGAGGAGAAGAGTGAAATTCGTATAACCAAGGTCGAGAGACGTTTAGACGAACATATCTTGTCAGATTTTGTATGCCACATAGTGGGATGGTTTTTTTAGCACAAGTAATTGGTGGAGTTAAGGAATCATTGGGGATCACAATCTTAGTGTATCTCTTTTATTGTCTACAAACTCAATACGACCAACAATTGTTACTGACACTTTTTATTCACAAACCCCCCCCAGCTTTATTTACTTCCCAATTGTCCCATCCGGTATTCTATTCAAATTTTGACCTATTCCCTGTGGGATTGACCCCAACCTATTTGGGTTTATATTTGACAAGCGACCGCATTATACTTCTTAGGAGGCATATTTTGGGCGACATCAAAATTTGGTGCCGTTGCCGGGGGATACGGTTACGAAGTTGATTATTACTGGTTGGAGTTGATTAATTTTGCTTTTACATACTTTTAAGGGCATACGCCGGTGTATGCCAAATACTAGGAGTCAAGGCAATCCCCTAATTCCACTTGATCTTGAAATTGAAAGGACTCTGAGAGCTAATTGAAGAATGGTGAATACTGAAGGAGTTCATGATCCCACAGCTGCGGGAGACATTCGTCACCAACCTATTCAACCAGTTGGTCATGAAACAGTGGAACAAACTACCGCTCGATTGACACGTGAACAGCAAGCTAGGTAATCTGCTCTTAGACAAGCAGAAAGAGATAATCGAGCAATGCAAGAAGCAACTCAATGACAGGTTGAGGCTGAAGAGCAACAAAGAAAACTGAGGGCACAACCAAGACCATATGTGCCTATTTATGACGATACAGAAGATGAGGATGTGGCTTATTTTGAGCTAGTTGAGACCGGTGCCATCATCCCACTTGAGTTACCTCCAGGCACTAAGTTTGACATTACTAGTGCTATGATTCACCTGCTAAACTTAAAGGGTGTATTTGTCGGTCTACCTACGGATGATCCAAACATGCACGTAATGAATTTTGTGGGGGTCTGCATATCATATAATTTTCCTGGAGTTGATCAGGAGGCGATTCAGTTGAGATTGTTCCCATTCTCCCTAACAGGAGAGGCGACCTTGTGGTTGGCAGAATTACCACGAGGATCCATCACTAATTGGTAAGAATTAAGAAATCAATTTCTAGAGAGGTTTTTCCCACCTTCCAAGATGCTGCAGCCGAAGGATGAGATCTACAACTTTAGACAACTACATTCTGAAGCATTGTATGAGGCATGGATAAGGTTCAAGAAGAAGCTGCAGAATGTACCAAATCATAGGATGAGTGATAGAAACTTACTTGAAATCTTCTATAGGGCGCTAAACGTAAATACTAAGGCTGTAGAAGATACTATAACTGGTGGAGAATTTATGAGAATGAGGTTGGATCAGGCTTCAGAAATCTCGGATCGTATCACTAAGACCAACCGAGGATGGCATACTTGGGAGGCAGATACGCCAGCTGGTACATATGCTATTGGAGCCTCGGCAGCACAACGAGCTTTGGATGAATCTGTGGCTCAAGAGGTCGCTCAGTTAAGGACCGAAATTGGTCTTCTTGCTAAACAAATAGCGGCCAGAGAGGCGTAAAAGGTGCATGCTATAGGTGCACAAGGGAAATTGGCTAGACATGATGATAGTGAGTCTGATGAAGAGGCTAAGTGCCTAGATCAAGAAGTGGCGGGTTTTCGAGCCAAGGGCCAAGGGTCTAATCAAGACTCTTAGAACTCAAGTCACGGGAATCAAGGTCGAAACTATTATGGAGATAACTACAACAAGTTAGGCTACAGAGATAGAGAAAGAGACCGTGACGGTGATTGGAGGCGGAAAGATGATTATAGAGAGAAGAATGAACTTTATGTACCGCTAGAAAGACGTGATGAGGAGTGGTAATTCAAGGATAGAGGCCCTTCTTAATAAACTGGTCAAAGGAGCAGAAAGCCAGGAAAATTGCTTGAAGGAGATTAGGACTGACATTTCAGGCATAAGTCAGAAAGTGGAGTCTCATTCAACTGCCATTAAACAGTTGGAGCAACAATTCAGGTAGATTTCATTGGCACTGAATCAACGTCAACCAGGCACCCTTCCAAGCAATACCGTCCAGAATCCAAAAAATGATAGTCATTGTCTCGCCATTACTACTAGAAGTGGGAAG
Organism: Capsicum rhomboideum; assembly: GCA_031232105.1. NCBI lineage: Eukaryota > Viridiplantae > Streptophyta > Magnoliopsida > Solanales > Solanaceae > Capsicum > Capsicum rhomboideum. Next base: position 127,336,342 of record CP124714.1, read on the forward strand.
TGCACGACAGAGCCACCTATTCCTACCGACAGTGGTTTGACTAATGAACCAGTGGTTATTGATGTAGAAGCTGAGTTAGAGCCGGATAATTCAAAGGGTGACACGGTTCCAAATCATCATGATGATAGCGATAATGCAAAATCTGAAAATAGAAAGGAAAAAGAGGTACCACAAGTGCTCAAAACTATCCCACGACCTCCTCCTCCCTTTCCTCAAAGATTGAAGAAGAAGGCTGAGGAAGGAAAATATTAGAAGTTCATCACAATGTGTCAGTAAACATCCCTCTTGTAGAGGCATTGAAGCAGATGCCAGGTTATGCAAAGTTTATGAAAGACTTAGTGACAAAGAAGAGAACTGTCAGTTTTGAGCTAGCAGATAACATACATCACTTTAGTGCAGTTGCTTCGCGTTCCCTAGTTGAAAAGAAGAAGGATCCAGGAGCTTTCACAATTCCTTGTACTATCGGGTCCTACGACTTTGCTAAAGCACTGTGTGATTTGGGTGCTAGCATCAACCTAATGCCATTAGCCATTTTCAAGCAGTTGGGGTGGGAGAACCAAAACCAACCTCTATGAGACTTCTCATGGCCGATAGGACTGTGAAAAAACCGGTGGGCATTCTGTACGATGTTTTAGTGAAGGTTGCATCTTTCATCTTTTTGGCTGATTTTGTGATTCTCAATTGTGAAGTTGACTTTGAGGTTCCCATCATATTGGGAAGACCATTCCTTGGCACTGGTCGTGCATTGGTTGATATGGAAATAGGGCAGCTGAAATTTAGATTGAATGATGAACAGGTCACTTTCAATGTGTGTCATTCAATGAAGCAGCCAAGAGATAAGCAGGTGATTTTAATGATAGATGCGGTTGATGATAGTGAGGTTGTTGTGTCTCTTAAAGAAAGGTTGGGAGTAGAACCTCTGGCTAACGTGATCATGAATTTTGATGACAATGGTATTGAAGACTATGATGAGATGGTGGGTGCACTTGCTGGTAAAGGAGCATACACTTATGCTCCAAAGAAATTGGATCTCGATTTGAAGAATAGGGTAACTCCACCACCTCGTTCGTCTATTGAGGAGCCTCCAGTTTTAAAGCTTAAGGCTCTTCTGTCCCACCTTTGCTACACATTCTTGGGAGCCAACAATACCTTGCTAGTGATTATTTATGTTAAATTGGTGGATTGGAAAGTAGAGGCTTTGGTTTCAGTATTGAGAAGATTTAAGAGGGCCATTGGTTGGTCCATTACTGATATCATAGGTATTCCACCCGGCATTTCCACTCATAAGATCCAGCTTGTTCCTGAGTGTATACCTAGCATTGAGCACCAACGTCGTCTGATCCCACCAATGCAAGAGGTTGTGAAGAAAGAGATCATAAAGTGGTTAGATGCAAGAGTGGTTTACCCTATTGTTGATAGCAAGTGGGTGAGCCCAATTCAGTGTGTACCAAAAAATGGAGGAATCACTGTGGTTCCAAACGAAAAAAATGAGTTGATTTCAATGAGGCCGGTGACTGGATGGAGAGTTTGCATGAATTATTGAAAGCTAAATTCTTGGACTGAGAAAGATCATTTTCCTATGCCCTTCATGGACCAGATGTTAAACTGTATTGCTGGTAGAGGATGGTATTGTTTTCTTGATGGCTATTCGGGGTATAATCAGATTTTTATTGCCCCCGAAGACCAAAAGAAGACCACTTTCACTTGTCCATACGGGACATTTGCATTCAATAGGATGCCTTTCGGTTTGTGTGATGCACCGGCCACCTTCCAACGCTGCATGTTGTCTATTTTCCCCGACATGGTAGAAGACACTATTGAGGTTTTTATGGATAATTTTTCTGTTGTGGGAGACTTATTTGATGATTGTTTGGCTCATCTTGCTAATGTGGTACAAAGATGCGAGGAGTGCAACCTAGTGTTGAATTGGGAAAAATGTCACTTTATGGTCAATGAGGGTATCGTATTGGGGCATCAGATTTCAAAGAATGGCATTGAGGTGGATAAAGCAAAGATTGAAGTAATTGAGAAACTACCCCCACCTATCTCTGTAAAAGGTATTCAAAGTTTCTTAGGTCATGCTGGTTTTTATAGAAGATTCATCAAGGATTTCTCCAAGATTGCACATCCCTTCTGCAAACTTTTAGAGAAAGAGGTGAAGCTTGTGTTTGATGAAGCATGTCTTACAACATTCGAGTGTCTTAAGGAGAAGTTGGTTTTAGCCCCTATTATTATGTCACTGGATTGGACTAAACCTTTTGAGGTTATGTGCGATGCTAGTAGAGTGGCTTTGGGTGCAGTCCTTGGCCAAAGACATGAAAAGATGTTACATCCGATTTACTATGCTAGCAAAGTGCTTAATCCATCTCAAAAGAATTATACTGTGACTGAGCAGGAATTGTTGGATGTAGTATTCGCTTTTGAGAATTAAGATCTTACTTGATAGGCACAGAGGTGATTGTGCATACAGACTATGCAGCTCTTCGATATCTTATGTCAAAAAAAGATGCTAAGCCAAGACTGATTCGCTGGGTACTTCTGTTGCAAGAATTTGACTTTGAAGTCAAATATCGTAAGGGGACCGAAAATCAAGTTGCTGACCATCTATCACGCCTTGAGGAGGAATCCATGCTTAAATTGAAGGATGATCTTGAGATTGATGATACTTTTCCAGATGAACAAGTACTGGCAACATCCCAAGACTAAATCCCTTGGTTTGCTAATTTTGCCAACTTCTTGGCAAGTGATCTAGTTTCGAAAGATATGTCGTATCAACAGAGAAGGAAATTCATGCATGAGGTAAGAAAATTCTTTTGGGATGAGCCGTATCTATTCAGGGTGTGTGCTGATGACATAATTCGAAGATGTGTCCCAGAGGTCGAGATGATGAGTATTTTGGAAGCATGTCACTCATCTCCAGTTGGGAGTCATCATGGAGGTGCGCGGACTGCCCATAAAATCTTGCAATGTGGGTACTACTGGCCCAGTATTTACAAAGATGCTCATGATTATGCTCGCGCTTGTGACCAATGTCAAAGGTAAGGGAATATTTCACTCAGACACGAACTTCCCATGACAACTATACTTGAGCTTGAATTGTTCTATGTGTGGGGAGTTGACTTTATGGGTCCTTTTGTGAGCTCGCATGGAATGAAATACATCTTGGTAGCCGTTGAATATGTTTCTAAGTGGGTGGAGGCAATTGTACTTCCTAATAACGAAGGGAGAAGTGCCACAACTTTCTTGGAAAAGAACATATTCTCACGATTCGGGACACCCCGAGATATTATTAGTGATGGAGGATCCCACTTTTGCAACCTTCTGTTCAAGGCCCTGCTTGAAAAATATGGTGTTAAACATAAGGTGGCAACACCTTACCATCCTCAGACAAACGGGCAGGTTGAGGTGTCAAATCATAAGATCAAGTCTATTTTGGCTAAAACAGTTAATGTCAATAGGACTGATTGGGCTCGAAGATTGGATGATGCGTTATGGGCGTATCAGACTGCTATCAAAACACCAATTGGTGCATCACCATATCAGTTGATTTTTGGAAAATCTTGCCATTTGCCCGTCGAACTGGAACATAAGGATTTGTGGGCGTTGAAAAGGTTGAATTTAGACTGGAGTGAAGCGGCTCAATTGAGACTTGAGCAAATGAATGAGATGGATGAATTTCGTCTCCGGGCTTATGAAAGTTCAGCATTATATAAAGAGAAGATGAAATTGTATCATGATCGTCGAATTGAGAACCGAGAGTTTTACCCAGGCGATTTGGTGCTACTGTATAATTCCAAACTTCGTTTGTTTGCTGGAAAATTAAAGTCCAAATGGTCCGGCCCATTCACGGTAGTTAGGGTATTCTCACATGGTGCTATTGAGCTAAAAGGAGCAGATAATGTTCTATTCAAAGTCAATGGACAGCGTGTTAAGCATTATGTGGGAATTACGGAAGAAATAAAGACAGTTGAGGAACTTGAGCTTGATGAAGTCTAAGTAGTCAAGCTAACGATGTCGTGCTGCAATGTTAAATCAGGCGCTTTATGGGAGGTAACCCATGGGCTAGTTGGTGAAGTCTGAGTATCTAAGTTAGCCGTGTCGTGCCACGACATTAAATCAAGCGCTGATTGGGAGGCAACCTAAGATTTTGTTATGTGGAGATCTGAGCATTGGAGGAGCAGTTAGTAACGTCACAAAATTTACCTGCATTTGGTTCAGTACAATAAGGATAAATCACATCACTATTTATGCCACGTGAGTCCACTCACGACACTTGGATGGTGCCGTGAAAATCAAAGACAATTGTCAGCTTTCAGGAACTCACCTACGCCAGGACCCATGTGGCGTGATTCCTACCCACGTCACGTGGGTCGAATCATGGAAATCAGACAAAATGTTTCAGCCTCAAGAACTCATCCACGCCATGAATCACGTGACGTGAGTCTAATCCACGTCACGTGGGTTGTGCCATGACAGTTAAAAATCTATAGATAAACCAAACCCGACCCGACCCGATCCTATTTTTCTATTTCAAAATCGGGTTTCTCCTTCTTTACCCGATATAAATCCAAACCCATTACCTTACTTCCCACTTTCAATTCATCTAATTAAACCCTAATTTCCATTCCTTCTCTACTCCATCAACCAAAATCCGTCCCTCCCATCACGTAAATCACAAATTTCTGATCCCCTTATCACCATAAACTCAAAAATTCAAACCCTCTTACCCCCAAAATTCGAAAACCCAACCCCCAAACCCAAATTCGACCCAAACCTGACCCTTACACTCAAAAATGCAACCCAAACCCGTTACCATGCCTCCCAAATCAAACCCCAAAAGTGACCATCTTAATTCCTCGGCCGGATTCGCGCCAAAAATTTTGATTTACCAACCCATCTGCGTGATGATCCGACTGATTCTGATAGAAGTGGGTCCGTGGAGGATTTTGACGTTAGCCATGATGATACTTCTTTGGTACCTCGGATCACGCGGTTATAGACGCGGGCCTAAGCTGCTTCCCGGGCAGCCCTTCAGCCTGCCTCACCACCTGTCGAGCCGGTTGTTCCGGATGAGTCCTCTGAGTCCGCCCCCTAGTCTAAAGAGGGGGAGGATGCTTCTGCGTCAGGCTCTGTAGATGATGCTACGGGTCAGGGTACATCTGCAATGGAGGCTACAACTTCTATTACTGGTTCTGTTGTCCAAAGTGCTCCGACTCCCGTGCAGAGTACGGAGGTTCAGCGTTGGTGTGTGCAGGGCATGCGTGCCTTTTATGATAGAGATGCTGAGTTGACAGAGAGGGGTTGTTGCGACCCAGCTATACATGCAAGTGTACGTGATCATTCAAGTAATAAAGTGGCTCCTTTAAAAGAGCCGGATATCGAACCCAAGGGACTTTCGTCAACAGAAACCACTTCTAGACATCAGACTATAATTAAAAACTAGTGTTGCGAAGATGAAAAGAGATTTGGTGCTAAAAATTAAATGATTGCGGACTATGAACTCCTATCTTTGCTACCGTAACTTTGGTTTTCGTAAATACGCTTGAAAAATCAATAAAAAATGAATTCCCAGGGCTAAGGCACTCCGAACGTCATCTCTTTAGCATAATTGTTATTGGGTTAAGCACTTTGAGTTGTTTATCGTGGTTATTGATCCGAGGTTAATTTTATAACTATATTCGTCTCCAAAATATAATCTTCTACTAGAACTTAGAAACCTACCTACATCCGTGAGTGGTGATAAGCTTACCCAGTTCTAGAGCATTTAAGTTTTCTTCTCGTAATTGACCAAGTGTGGTGGATTAGGTACCTCTCGGTCCTAACCACCTGTCAATCCCTTAGAATTCCTTCCCCGAGAAAGACCACACTTCATATATTCACGTTCTATCTCTTAGTTTCTCTCTCGAGCTCACTTCAAGACAAGGAATATATTCCAATGGTGATCAAGCATCAAAATAATGAAATTTAGAATATATGAATAACCAATTTATGATAAACTCCAGCAAAACCCAATAAAATTAACCCAAGAGATTCATGTTCTTGGCCTTAACCGCAAGAATGACGGCTTTTAGCCACTCATAATGTCAATCAACACCCAAAAGTCAATAAATACCATAAAAATACTTGAAAACTGAAAAGAAGAGGAATGGAACCTAATTTAGATGCCCAAAAACGCCCAAAATATTCTACGGATGATGGATTCCCATAAAATAACTCAAAAGCCCTATTTATAGAGTGAATTCGAGGCAAAAATTAGCCAAAAAGTGGCCGGCACGCCCTTGGGCGCGCCTGGCACTTAGGCGAATTTTGCCTCAGTCAAGGTGTGCTCCAGGCGGCCTGGCACCCCATGAAACGCGCCCCACTGCTGCCTATCAAAACCAAAATTCGCACACAAGCGGCCTGGCACACCATGAAATGCGCCAAGCCCTTAATTTTTTTATTTTCTTCTTTCGTCGACTTTTCTTCGCGGATTTGGCATGATTCTTCAAGATCAACTCTTCGGCTTGCCTCTAATCATCAATATCCGTTGTTCGTAGCTTCTCCAAGCCTCACTTTCCATGCCAAAAATGCTCCAAATAGCCGCAAGTTCCACCTGCAGGGGTCTAAGCACATTGGTTAGCACAACATCACATAATCCATCAAAACCATACAAAACATATACGTATTGTTCTCAAAACTCCGGTAAACATGGTTTAAAGTTGATACCAAGGCATCTAAATACGCCTTAGATCACCACCCCACACTTGAACCTTTGTTTGTCCTCGAACAATAACCATACTCAAATCCGGGCGACTTTAGACAATTGACACAAAATAGGCATTCTTGCATAGCTTACACAACCACATTTATCAACTTATGCACCAACATACTAGGATATCAAACACATAAATAACAAATTGAAACAACCTATACTCACAAAACAACTTGACTAGTTGCAAATTCATACGTGTCACGTTATTAGTAGATCACCACCATTCACTAAACATGCGCCCTCACCACAAGAGAACCACCCCACACTCCTACACAATAATTACTAACTGGGTGCATGAATGGAAGTCACTCACTCTCAAAAAGAATTCACATGCAACACGAGATGATCCATAGGCTTGCCCTTAGTGTAATACTCCACTAATGTTAAAATGTTAAAGCTCAAGATCAAGTAGGACTTTTAGGGGTTGTAATGTAGGCTCAGGGATGGGTAGGAGCCATTTGGTCAAGAATAGTGACTATCTTTCCTGAGCGCTTTAATACACTACAAATTACATTCAGACCACCTTCAACCGACCTATTTTTCACCACGTTTATCTTCCCAACTTTCCTTTGTTTTGCCCCATAACTTTAAGCTAGCTTAAGCATATTGAGTAAGGAATAACTGCTCTCACCTATTGAAAACCATACAAAATTTATATAGTTTTTTTTTTTTTTTTTTTTTTTTTTTTCTCTTTCTTTAACCATATTCCCTACCAACACACACAAACTTTTTCACACACCCATAGGAAATATGCTTGGAACTTTAACTTAACTCTTTCCTTCTTCTAAACTTTTGCACTCCTTTACCTCTTGATTTCCTAATTAAAGCGCTTAGGAGTTTTGGATCAAATTTTGGTTCATTGAAAGAAGAGGATTAAGCTACATGTAAAGCTACCAAGGAAAAGGCTAAAGGCTCAACGGGGCTAACTAGGATCATGCAAAGAGGGTAGATAAAGTAGGTCTAAAACATGGCTATCAAAGAAATGCCTATATCATCTCCTAAACTTAACACCTCTTATTTCGCTTTGCAAACACACCGGGCAAGTTCTAGACATCAATATGCACATGGAATATCATAAAACCTTACTCATACATGGCACATGTTTAGCTCAGTAGGTTCACCATAAAAACTCCAAAATCATGCATAAATTCAACATTAAGCAACTTAGCTAGTCAACTAAGTGAGAATTAGGCGTCTCAACACTTGCTATTGTATATCCTAGCCTGTTTCACACGTGTATGCACCATTGTATAGCAAGAAAGAACACCCAACACGACACTACACTACATGACTAATTTGCTCTTAAGACGTCCGTCATCCATCCATCATAGAGCAAATCCCTTAGTCCTATGACTAAAGGCGACTCAAAAGCAATAGTGGCTAAAAACATCATACAAAATGAAAATCTTTTTGTGGTTTCCTATGGTTCAAAGGGACTCTCCTTAGTAAAAGAACCGAAAACAAACGCTAAGGAACCCAAAATAAAAACATACATAGGCACACATATACATATATACAAAGGAATCCCATCACACCCCACCCCACACTTACAATATTAGTAATGTCTCCAATGCTACAAAAATAAACAATGCAAGAGTAGGGTGTAAGAAACTCCCTGGTCAGTCAAGGAAGTCATCGTCCTTCGGCCCACGTACCTCTAGCGGAGTATCATCTGCCTCCACCTCGTCATCAGAATCGGTCTGGTGGTCATTTTCATTTGTGGGGACATCATCATCCACAGGGTTGACAAAATCAGGACCAATTCTCAATAAGGCCATGGCATGATTGTTAAGAGGATAATCCCTCTCAACCTGGTTCAACTCGTCCGCCGTAGAAGGCCTACCCCCAGTCCTGTGGCGGAGCATATCCAACCCATACATACGGGCTAAAATCCCGTCATCTCGAGCGTGACGCTAGGCTAAGGTGAGAGTGGGGACGAGTGCATCCGGTGCCCTGGTTTGGGTAACATCTACAGGAGTCTGCACAAAAGGAGGATGATAATCAAATGCCTCCTTGGGCACTTCGAATGCTCGCATCAATTTAGTCAACAACCCCCCAAAAGCATAACGAAGACCTCCTTTCACCCGAGCTCGGCTCATAGCTGACAGCACTATAGACCTTACATTAATCTCCATATTATTCATGAGGGCATACACCAGACAGACACGATCCCGCATAACCTCTTTCATGTGGCTCCCCGAAATCAAGCAACAGCACACAGTCTTCAAACAGATTCGCGCCTCCTTATTCAAATGAGCATAGGGTAGACTCAAGTGGTACCCTCTCTGGTGATGGCGCAACCATCTAACTTTTGAACATTAGCCGCAAAGAGTGTGTCTAATATCAGCATAAGGGGGCCTAGTATTTAGCTGGATGAGTTCGAGGGGACTAGCCCGAGTTTTGGACTCCCAATAAACCTATAAGGCCCAAGGAATCAAGGATCACATCTGCCCCCGGTACAGCCACCGAGCTGGTTGGTGCATCCGGGTTCCAGTTTGCATATAATTCCCTCACCAAGTGGAGGTTACAATCTGTAGGTCTGTCGAAGATAAACTCCATTCCTAATTGCACAATTTGGGCAAATATCCTAGGGTAAGTCCGAGCTAGACTCTCCCTATCAATACATTCATCGACAAAGTATTTGGCTTCAGTGTGGCTTTTGCACCAACTCTTGCCAGCACTAGATACAACATTAATTCCATACTTGCATTTCTGGCCCTTTGGGACTGGGGGAGCCGCGGGGACCTTACTTCCTGACCGACGTCTCTTGTGAGAGCTAGAGGCAGCCACATTAGCATCCGACATTGCACCTGTAGCAAAAATCCATAACCAAGTCAATTTTCCACTTAAAGAGAGCCAAAAAACTCAATGGGTGTTGACGTTAGGGGCCACCCCACACCTAGTTGCTTAGCACCATTCAAGAGTATATGGGTCTCGGGTACTCAGACTTCCCCTTATCACTCAAATCCCAATTACAAGCCCAAACCCGAGACAAATTTCGCATACCCAACACAAGTTCAATAAGCCCATACATATTAGAATGACGTACTTGTTTTACTCAAGAATTCAAACAAGATGCATACATATTCAACACCATATATGTTATATCAAGTGATAACAACTACTCACATGCTCAATATTCACCAATAAGGATAAACCCACTTCCAATTATTCCAACTAAAACAAGATTATTCAACCCAATTTCACAAGCCTTCCAAATTCATTATAATGACCCCTCATAATCTCCAACCACATCAAAAGAAGCAAGTCAACAAACCAAGAATATATTGTGCATGACAAAAAAAATCCAAGAATACCCAAATTCGCATAATCTTCATGGCAGTCGAGAGAGAGAAAAAAAAATAAAGGAGACATACCTTGATAATTTGAAAGGAGTCTTGTAAACTTAATCCCAAGATTAAAAAGCAAGAACTCGAGCAACGTGAGGGCAAGAGGAGTGAAAAGGAAGAAAAATTTTGTGAAACTTTAGGAGGAAAGTCGCGTGTTTGGTTGTGGGGTGTTGGAATATTTGTGAAGAATAAGGAAATTTAGGGATTTAAAAGAGAAGGGGAGTGGGTAGGTCGGTTTTTATTGTAAGAAAAACTTAAAAATTTTCGTGTAAAAAAAATATAAGGGGGTAGCGGCCTGGCACGCTGCCTAGCGCGCTACCCCACTGCCTCTTGCAACAAAAAAGTGGACACAGGCATCCTGGCACGCCGTGTGTCGCGCCTAGGCACTGCCAGGCGAATAAAAATTTTCGACACAGGTGGCCTGGCACGCCCTGGGTTGCACCAGGGCACTGCCACCCGATAAAAAATATTTTTCAATTTCACCCTGACACGCCCTGTAGCGCGCCCAACACTTAACATTATACCTGAGCAGGTTTTCATAATTTTCACATAATCTTGGGGCTTTTACAAGTCCCAAGACTCAAAACTTTACTCCAAAACATGTCCTCCCAGCCCGGCACCTTCACATAATCATCCAGCCACCAATATTATCTTTTTCTCGTGGATTTTCATGTCAACATGCTCCGTGCCTCTGCATAAACACAAGATCCTAGCACTAAGTTAGAAAACAAAAATTCTAAAAGAGATGGGTTGCCTCCCATCAAGCGCCTTAGTTTTGGTCGGGGCACGACTCTTCTTTTTGTATTTTTACTTTATAAATCCTAACTATTATAACACAGTCATGGGTTGCCTCTCATGTAGAGCCTGGTTTAATGTCGCGGCTCGACCATAGTCAGCTCAGTTATCATCAAGGTGAAGCACGTCCTCCTGCTGCTTCTCTTCTTCACCAAAATAATGTTTCAATCTCTGGCCATTTACCATAAATCTCGTACCATCAGCTTTGTTCAAAATTTCCACCGCACCATGAGGTGTCGTGCAATTTACATCAAAAGGACCACTGCACTTAGATCTTAGCTTTCCCGAAAACAACCTAAGTCTTGAGTTAAACAACAGTACCAACTGGCCTGGCTCAAAAGTGCTGGGGAGAATATGCTTGTCATGCCATCGCTTTGTTTTCTCCTTGTAGATCATGGCATTTTCATACGCATGAGAACAAAATTCTTCCAACTCATGAAGTTGTAACAACCTCCTATTACCAGCCAACCCCGGATCTAGATTCAACTTTTTTACCGCCCAATATGCTCAGTGTTCAAGCTCAACTGGGAGGTGACAAGCTTTCCCAAAGACCAAATGATAGGGAGAAGTCCCTATAGGAGTCTTATACGCCGTTCGATATTCCCAAAGAGCATCATCCAGTTTGAGTGACCAGTCTTTCCTCTGATTATTCACCGTCTTTTGCAAGATTTGCTTTATCTCATGATTAGATACTTCCACTTGGCCACTTGTTTAGGGATGATACACTGTTGAGACCTTGTGTTTCACACCATACTTTGCCAATACACTCTTCACCCAATAATTAATGAAATGTGAACCTCCATCGCTAATAATAGCTCTTGGAGTTCCAAACCTAGTGAAGATGTGCTTTTGAAGAAACTTTACCACGACCTTGGAGTCATTTGTCGGAAGAGATGCAGCCTCTACCCATTTGGACACATAATCCACCGCTACAAGTATGTATAGATTGCCATTCGACTTTGGGAAAGGGCCCATAAAATCAATCCCCCATACATCAAAGATTTCAACTTCTAGGATGTTGTTAAGAGGCATCTCATGTCGTTTTTCAATTGTACCCGTACGTTGATATTGATCACAACTCTTCACAAAGGCATGAGCATCTTTAAATATAGAAGGCCAGAAGAAACCTGATTGCAATATTTTTCGGGCTGTGCGTTCACCACCATGATGTCCACCATAAGGTGATGCGTGGAATCTCTCTAACACTTGCTTCACTTCCGCATCTGGAATACATTTTCTTACTAATTGATCAGGCCCTTACTTGAATAAATAAGGCTCATCCCAAATATAGGAACGTGCCTCATATGACAGCTTCTTCTTTTGTTGAGGACTCGAATCAGGAGGAAATAGCCCACTTACCAATAGATTCACAATGTCTGCATACCATAGCAACTCATCCACTCCCAAAACTAACAATTGCTCATCTGGAAATTCCTCACAAATACGCCCATCATCAACTACATATGACAAGGTTTAAAGTCTAGACAGATGGTCAGCAATTTGATTTTTTGTCCCCTTTCTATCTTTAATCTCTAAGTCAAACTCCTGTAGCAATAAGATCCATCTAATCAACCGCGGCTTAGCATCCTTTTTATTGAACAAGTACCGTATTACAGCATGATCCGTGTATACAATGACGCTCGTGCCCACTAAGTACAATCTGAATTTATCAAATGCATACACCAAAGCTAACATCTCTTTTTCAGTCACCGTGTAATTTACTTGGGCCGCATCAAGGGTCTTGCTTGCATAATAAATAGAGTGAAATACCTTATTCTTCCATTGACCGAGAACCGCACCCACTGTAACATCACTTGCGTCACATATGAGCTCAAATGGCAAAGCCCAGTCAGGAGCAATAAGGATAGGTGCCTCTACCAACTTCTTTTTCAAAACCTCGAATGCCTTCACACATGATTCACAAAATACAAATTTCACATCTTTTTCCAAGAGTGCACACATGGGGCGTACAATTTTGGAAAAATCTTGAATAAACCTTCTGTAGAATCCAGCATGACCCAAAAAACTTCGCACCCCTTTTACTGATACAGGTGGAGGGAATTTTTCAATAACTTCAATCTTTGCCCTATCAACTTCCAGCCCCTGTTTTGACACTTTATGCCCACGAACTATACCTTCCGTCACAAGGAAATGACACTTCTCCCAATTGAGAACAAGATTAGTTTCTTCACACCGAGTAAGGACTTTATCAAGGTTTTGCAAACATACCTCAAAAGAGTTACCAAGGACTGAAAAATCATCCACAAAAATCTCTACGAACTCCTCCACCATGTCGTAGAAAATAGCCATCATGCAACGCTGAAAGGTAGCCGGTGATTACACAATCTAAATGGCATACGCTTGAAAGCATATGTGCCGTAAGGACATGTGGATGTAGTCATCTCCTGATCTTGAGAATCTATAGCAATTTGATTGTATCCGGAATACCCATCAAGAAAGCAATAATACTCCTGCATGACTAAATGATCCAACATTTGATCAATAAAAGGGATTGGATAATGGTCTTTCCTCGTAGCATCATTGAGTTTTCGGAAATCCATGCAAATACGCCATCCAGTCACAGTTCTTGTAGGAATCAATTCATTATTATCATTTGTGATCACCGTCATACAACCCTTTTTTGGAACAGATTGTACTGGGCTCACCCACGTACTATCAGAGATAGGGTAAACAATGCCAGAATCTAGCCACTTAATTACCTCCTTCCTTACTACTTCTTTCATCACCGGATTCAAGCATCGTTGGTGTTGCACACTCGACTTGTGCCCTTCTTCCATGTAAATTTTATGTATGCATAAACCCGGATTAATACCATGGATGTCAGACATCTGCCAACCAATAGCCTTCTTTCTTCGTTTTAGTATCAACAATGCCACATCAACTTGTTCCTGTGACAAATTTGCTGCCAAAATAATAGGAAGAGTCTCATTGTCACCTAGGAAAGCATATTGAAGGTGAGAGGGAAGCTCCTTCAATTTAAGCTTCGGTGCCTCCTCAATTGAGGGCTTAGTCGGAGGACTGAGTAGACGATTTAAAGGTTCCCATCTACCCTCTTTAGCATAGATACCCATAAGATCAAGAACTTGCACCATTTCACTAGCTTCTGCATCCCCAAAAACATCTTGTCCCATCAAAACTTTTTCCAACGGATCTGTAGACAAAGTGTGGATGTTTTTAACCACCAAATATATAGCTGTAATAGCCGACAAGTTCTCATAAATTTCTAGAAGCTTCAAAGCCCTATATACATCAAAGACTTCAACCTTATCATAAGCTCGCATAGTAAGTTTCCCGGCTGATACATCAATGATCGCCCCTCCAGTGGCCAGAAATGGACGCCCCAAAATAAATGGGACTTCCGGGTCAGGCTCAAAATTCAGCACCACAAAATCAATCGAAAAGATCAACGAACCCACTTGAACCAGAACATCCTCAACAATGCCATCAGATCTAGTCACGAATTGGTCTGCAAGTTGCAGAATAATAGTAGTAGGCTTAGGAAGACCCAAACCCAACTCCTTGAAAACCGAAGTGGGCATCAGATTTATACTAGCCCCCAAATCACACAATCCAAGAGCGCAGACACGATCTCCCAGAGTAATCTTCACAGTGAGGCTTCCAGAATCCTTTAGCTTAGTAGGTAACTGATTTTGAATGCTAGAACTAACCTCCTCAGTCAATGCAACTGTGGCATACTCTGTCAATCTACTCTTTTTTGCTACAATATCTTTCACAAACTTGGCATACTTTGGAATACCCTGCAAGATATCCACAAGAGGCAAATTAATGTGCACTTGTTTAAGTAGTTCAATGAACTTACCAAAGCATTCATCCTCCTTCTTCTTCTTAAAATTCTGTGGGAAAGGGGGAGGCAACTTCACACTATGTATCACTTTATCATCTTTGGAGCTTTTGGTAGACTTCACTTGTTCGTCTTCAATCACCACTACTTTTGGCTCCAATTATTTTGCTGGTGCAACTGTATCCTCTAACTGCTTACCACTACGGGTCCTATAGCATTCACCTGCTTGGGATTTAGCTCAGTATCACCTGGAAGACCTCCTTGGGGCCTTGTATTGTGTGCATTAGCTAACTGGCCAATCTGCTTCTCCAAATTCTGAGTAGCCAACTGATTGTCCCTCACATCTACTGCCAGCTTAGCTTGCTCAGCCATAATCTATTTTAACATATCCTCCACGCTCATCTCTCTAGGCTTAGCACCCACTTGATTTCCTTGACCTTGTTGTTGGTTGTATTGTGGTGCATATCCTTGAGGCCTATATTGATTTTGATTTCCTCCCCAAGATAAGTTCGGATGGTTTTTCCACCCAGCATTATAAGTATTTCCATAGTTCTGGGCTCCACCTCCCCTTTGGCCATTACCAACAAAATTTACGAAATCCAAATTAGCACTACACAAATCGCTGGTATGATCCCCATTTCCACATACACTACACATCACAGAAACCTGTTGCTCTACTGCATTCACGGGAGCTGGTTGCTGCCCCAAATTTAAACTACTAAAGTGATTGTTCATCATGTTTTGTATAGCTGAAATTTGGGTAGATAATGCTTTGACTGCATCCAGATCTAGTTTCCCAGCAACCTTCTTTGTAGAATTCCTCGAATTATCACTATGCCAGTCTGGATTTCCCTGTGAAATATGATTCAACAAAGCATATAATTCATCATAAGTCTTCTCTAAAGCTTGTCCACCTGCAGCTGAATCAAGTAGAATTTTCGTATTGGGGTCGAGAGCCTTAATGAAAGTATGCACTAACACTTCATTAGCTTTGTGGTGATGAGGACAATCTCGCAGTACAGATTTGAATCGGTTCCAAGCTTGGTACAAATTCTCATCATCTCTCTGTTCAAAACTCAGTATCTCACTCCTCAGCTTTGCTGTCTTTCCAGATGGAAAGAACCTTATCAAGAATTTTTGAGCAAGATCATCCCAAGTAGTGATAGAATTAGTTGGCTCTGCATCTAACCACCTCCTTACTTCCCTCAACAGAGAAAAGGGAAACAAAGTAAGTCTCACATAATCTGAAGACACACCCGCAGGAATATATGTGTCACTGATCTCCAAAAAATTACGGATATGCCTCTGCGGGTCCTCATGAGCAAGACCTGTAAACTTTCCACTTGAGAGCAAGAGTTGCACCATATTCTGTTTAAGCTCAAATCTACCTCAAGCCGCCGGTTTGAGAATACTGGAGGTCACATTAGTGGCGAGTGGGATTGCCACATCGCGAACTGTTCTAGCTGCCATTACTTTTGGCTCATGTCTCTCTGCACTTGGTTCTTCAATTCTTACGGGATTACCCCGTATTCCTTCGCCAGCCAGTTTGACTTGTGGGATTGGGTAGTCTGCAACCTGTCTCCTCAATCTATTGAAATATCTTTAAGGTTCAGACTATGGGGTCACCAAATCTTTGTTCCTTGCCAGTGTTTCGATGAAGTAAGCCTGCAAAATAGAACAGCCAAGATCAAGTTGTCAACACGTAGCTGAAAATTAAAGTACAAACGTCAATAATTGAAATTTATCTATTTGAAAGTCCCCGGCAACGACGCCAAAAACTTGTTGTGACCCAGCTATACACGCAAGTGTACGTGATCATTCAAGTAATAAAATGGCTCCTTTAAAAGAGCCGAATATCGAACCCAAGGGACTTTCGTCAACAGAAATCACTTTTAGACGCCAGACTATAATTAAAAACTAGTGTTGCAAAGATGAAAAGAGATTTGGTGCTAAAATCTAAATGATTGCGGACTATGAACTCCTATCATCGCTACCGTAACTTTGGTTTTCAGAAATACGCTTGAAAAATCAATAAAAAATGAATTCCCAAGGTTAAGGCACTCTGAACGTCATCTCTTTAGCGTAATTGTTATTGGGTTAAGCACTTTGAGTTGTTTATCGTGGTTATTGATCCGAGGTTAATTTTATAACTGTATTCGTCTCCAAAATATAATCTTCTACTACAACTTAGAAACCTACCTACATCCGTGAGTGGTGATAAGCTTACCCAGTTCTAGAGCATTTAAGTTTTCTTCTCGTAATTGACCAAGTGTGGTGGATTAGGTACCTCTAGGTACTAAGCACCTGTCAATCCCTTAGAATTCCTTCCCCGAGAAAGACCACATTTCATATATTCACATTCTATCTCTTACTTTCTCTCTCGAGCTCACTTCAAGACAAGGAATATATTCCAATGGTGATCAAGCATCAAAATAATGAAATTTAGAATATATGAATAACCAATTTATGATAAACTCCAGCAAAAACCAATAAAATTAACCTAAGAGATTCATGTTCTTGGCCTTAACCCCAAGAATGAGGGCTTTTAGCCACTCATAATGTCAATCAACACCCAAAAGTCAATAAATACCATAAAAATACTTAAAAAATGAAAAGAAGAGGAATGGAACCTAATTTAGATGCCCAAAAACTCCCAAAATATTCTAAGGATGATGGATTCCCGTAAAATAACTCAAAATCCCTATTTATAGAGTGAATTCAAGGCAAAAATTAGCCAAAAAGTGGCCCGACACGCCCTTGGGCGCGCCTGACACTTAGGCGAATTTTGCCTCAGCCAAGGTGTGCTCCAGGCGGACTGGCACGCCATGAAACGCGCCCCACTGCTGCCTCTCAAAACCAAAATTTGCACACAAGCGGCCTGGCACGCCGAAATGCGCCAGACCCTTAATTTTTTTATTTTCTTCTTTTGTCGACTTTTATTCGCGGATTTGGAATGATTCTTCAAGATCAACTCTTTGGATTTGCTCTAATCATCAATATCCGTTGTTCGTAGCTTCTCCAAGCCTCACTTTCCATGCCAAAAATACTCCAAATAGCCGCAAGTTCCACCTGCAAGGGTCTAATCACATTGGTTAGCACAACATCACATAATCCATCAAAATCATACAAAACATATACATATTGTTCTCAAAACTCTGGTAAACATGGGTTAAAGTCGCTACCAAGGCATATAAATACGCCTTAGATTAGGGGTGTGTATCAGAGGAGCATTATGGAGGAGCCACGATACCGGGTGGAGGAATTGAGGACACTGCCTGACATTTGGCCTGTCTTTGAGAGATATGGATTGGGTTGGATGGCGCAGCCTTCTGGTCATTATAGCTCGGAGTTAGTCTGAGAGTTTTATGCCTTTTATGCTGCGTCGGTTGACTTGAGCACTCTTGTTGGGCAACGATACCTTTTTCAGCCATTATTGACTCACGTCTTGGTTCGTGGTACCCGTTTGGATATTTTAGAGTAGACCATTCACCGCTTCTTATTTGGGGCTGACCGTCCACTTTCGTCTTCGACTGCTGAGTTTGATCATCGGATAGAGTTAGGATACGAGATACAGATCAGAAATTGGAGCTGCTTAAATGGATTGCGGGGTACATAGCCAAGGATGGTGTGGAGGCTAGTTGGGTGATTGGGAAGCTGTACATCAAAAAGTCCATGCTTTATTTTGCTGGCAGATTCTGGTGGTCCGTTGTTCGGCATCGGTTGGGTCCAACTAATGCTGACAACTCACTTACATTGCACCGGGCTGTGGTAGTAGCCAGCATATTGGATGGCTATGAGATTCACTTTGCGAGATACATCCTCCGGGAGATCCATGAGCGGGCCTTCTGAGATCATACGAATATACCCTTCCCATGCCTGATCCAGGGTTTGTGTGACAGGGCGAGTGTAGCCAGGATACCTGCCCTCGACCATTATATAGAGGTGACCCGCATTACGGATGTTGGTCTGATGCAGCTGTGGGGTTCTCACCCCATTCTTCCACTCGGGTCACAACCGTCTGAGTCGTCGGGCGCAGCCCTAGGTGAGCCGAGTAGCGCTCCTATGCCGATTCTGGTATCGGTTAGGGTACCTGAGACTATTCCTGTACAGACTGAGGGCGCCGACCCTATTGATGATGAGGTACCTGGTACTAGTGCTCCACCGCCTTCTTCTGGGATGGTTTCAGTGTCTAGGAATTTTCTGCAGCAGTTGATTGACAGACAGATGCAGATGTTCGATCGGTAGATCCACACTGAGACCCAGATGGCTAAGTTGGTATACCAGCTTAATCCTTAGGTTAGGATGACTGTAGAGGCTGCGGAGGCTAGGGTGGAGGCCCGGATGACTGCGGTGATGGACCAGTTTATGCGGGGGTTGCATGGGAGGATTGATAGTTTTGAGGCACGTATGGCCTCCCGATTGAGTGCTGCACCAGGCCGTAATATGATCGACTTCAACCAGGAGGCAGTCGGATTGAGAGAGGAGGTTCGGGCATTGGCATCAAGTAGCACTCCTATTATACCACCTATGCCTGCCCAGGCCTCCGTGCGACCAGTATTTGAGGTAGATTTGTTCTCTGACGAGGAGCCTCCGATGGATAGAGGCAAGAGACCCCACAGTTCGGAGGATCGGGGTGATAGTAATGCTGAGTACGAGAGTGATCTGCGGAGGGCGGTTAAAGCCTCCCGAGTGGAGTACCATGCGAGCCAGAATGAGGCAGAGCAGAGGGCGTGTGGTGCATCTGCTAGTCAGGCTATCCCTCTATCAGATGCACCTAATACTGAGCAGGTTGATGATCCTGCTGTGGGTGGGCCCACTTCTAGTGTCTAGGGAACTATAGGTATGTCTTCACTCCCATGTATGTTATTGATGTCGGTGCATTGAGGGCAGTGCACCATGTTTAGTTGGTGGTGGGGGGGGGTATACCACCACTTGGGGTTTTTTGTTGCCATGTTTCTTTTCCCCCGAGTGTGCTATCAAAGTAGAACCGGCATGTTTAAGATGTTATTTATGGTGTTTATGTGTTCTTGTTAAATTAGGAGAAAAGTAAGGGAACTGTGGTGCTCCAGTTTAGAAAAATTTTATGCTTTTTGAATGTTAAGGATACCCCTCCTGAAATTTTTTGAATTATAAAGTATGTGTGTGTAGCATGTTTATGTGTGACAGCTGTTGGATCTTGTTATGGCACTAAGATTATAGGCAAATAATTATAGCTAGCATTGCATGAACTGGATAGGTAGTAGTTGATAACACAACCCTGTGCTATGTGTGTGTGAGGTCACTACTTAGTTAACTGTGTGTGTGCGATCCAAAACTTGCCTGATTAGTCTTGCCTAGGTTAGAGGATAGTGATTAGGAAAGGATCATAGGCTATTTTTGAATAAGTCCAATTTTAGCCTAAATGTCAAACCAAATGAATAAGTATCCCTTGATCCCGATTTTGAGCCTTAATTGACCTATTTCTTTCATTAGCCTATTCACCTCCCATTTTAATTACAATGAACCTGTCTTGGCCCTGGTCCCTCCTTGGACATTGTGTACCTCAACTTAGGCAAATCGCCAAGTTGAGGGTGGCTATTATGGGGGTGCGTAGATTGAGTTGGGTATGAAGAAGAGGTTAGTAAAAGAAAAAGAGAAAATAGGTTTGGGTGTGAAGAAAAAAAAAAGTGAAATGAAAAGAAATTGCAAAGAAAAAAAAAAGAAAGAGAAAATTGTGTTTTGAAAGTGAAGAAAATCACACCCAAAAATCTAAAAATAAAAGAAAGGCGAATAAGGGAGAATAAAAATGAGAAAGGTTGAAAGTTGGAGCCAAAAGTAGTGTAGTGTCAAGGAAGGTTGAGTCACCATACCCATATGTACCATACGTGTCCCTAAGCCTACATTACAATCCGAGTAAAGTCCTATAGTGATCCTAGTCCAGCTGTTCGAAAACTAAGGCGTAGAAACTAAGGGCAAGCCTATGGTATTTCATGCACACTGTTTTAACTTCTTTGTGAGAGTGAGTGTTTTGACCTTGTCCCTACTTTGATATTCATTAGTACACTTTGAGTGGATGGGACTTCTTTGATTGTAAGAGCACATGGGTTGCATTATTAGCTGCTAGTTGTTTGAAAAATGTCGTTTGGAAATATGCTTAGTTGTTTGTACATAATCTGGTGCCATCATTTGATCCCTTCTATGTCATGATAATATGCTGCGTATATACACACTGTGGTTTTGATTTGCAAATACGAGGGGTCGGAAAAGTTTTGTGCCAAAGGCAATGAGTCGACTGTCATAGGTCCCGTAGGTTTCTCTTAGTCAAGCATCGTATATATGTGTTTTTCCTTTGTTCGCCTGAGGACATGCAAACGTTCTAAGTTGAGGGTGTTGATACGCCATGGTTACATGGCACTTTCGATGCTTAAAACAAGGAAAATATGCAATAACTGGGGTATATTTTGTTGGTATGATGTGGTTTATGTCCTACTTTACAGGAAAATAGGTTTTTAAAAGGCAAAATGATCAAAAAGGAAGAATCAAGCTCGAGAACGAAGTGTCAGAAGAAGAAAGAACAAGAACCTGCACGAGAGATATACCCAAGACACAAGTCACGTGGCGTGACTGCCACTCACATGACGTGAGTGGCTGGCTTAAGTCCACTCCAGAAATCCAAGAGAATTTTTGATTTCCACGACACAGGTCATGTGGCGTGAATGCTAGTCACGTGACGTGGATGTATGGCGTGACTCAAATTTTGAAGATGTCTGATTGAGACTGATTCCCACGACACCAATCTACGTGGCGTGATTGTTTACACAATACCAAGTCATGATACCGTGGAAGTTTCCGACTCTGTTCTCCTATTTTATTTTGGATAGGATTGGTTTTGTATCTATAAATACCCCTGTATAGTCCTAGGTGCGCGAGTTAGTCATTACATTGTTTGGAGAGCTATTTTACATTGTTTTGAAGTTCATAAACATATTCTTGGTTTTGTAGTACAAACCCTAATTAGAGTTTTATTGATAATTGAGATTTTAGTTTTTCTTCATTGTTGTGAGATCATAATTATGCCTTCATCTCTGAATTCTCCTTGTGTTCTTTCAATTATGAGCAGCTAAACCCATAAACTAGGGTTGTGTGAACCATGAGGAATTAACGAAATCGGTTAAGTGCAAGGCAATTCTGTACCGCTGTGTATGCATGTATTGTTGTTTCTTTCATTGTGATTGCTCTTCTAATGGTTGCAAATGTTAGAAACTTGTTTGTATTCTAGACTTTCTCGAGAGAGAGGTAGAGATTGGGAAAAGGATATAACAACAGAGATTTGAAGCTATCAACCTTCACCTAATAACCTGATCCTTAGCGGGAATGGTTATCTGAGATCTAGGATAAGGGTTAGTAGTGCGACACTCGGAGACCAAGAGGAGAAGAGTAAAATTCATCTAACCAAAGTCGAGAGACATTTAGACGAACATATCTTGTCAGATTTTGCATGCCACATTGCTGGACAGTTTTGTTAGCACAAGTAATTGGTGGAGTTTAGGTATCATTGGGGATCACAGTCCTAGTGTATCTCTTTTATTGTCTACAAACTCGATACGACCAGCAATTGTTATTGACACTTTTTATTCACAAACCCCCCCAGTTTTATTTACTTCCCAATTGTCCCATCAGGTATGCTATTCAAACTTCGACCTATTCCCTGTGGGATCGACCCCGACCTAGTTGGGTTCTATATTTGACAAGCGACCGCATTATACTTCTTAGGAGGCATATTTTGGGCGACATCAGTGGCTGACACTCTTAGTAGATTGTCTATAGTAATTATTGCTCATGTAGAGGATAAGAAGAAGGAGTTGGTTTGCGAGGTCCACAGGCTTGCTAGATTAGGAGTTCGATTGGTTGATTCATTCGAAAGTAGTATCTTAATTTAGAATGGGTCAGAATCTTCTTTAATAGCTGAGGTGAAAGAAAATCAAGATAGTGATCCTATTTTTCTCAAGTTGAAAGAAGTTGTCCAAAGTCAGAAAGTTGAGGTATTCTCCCAAGGGGGAGATGGTGTCCTTCATTATTAGGGCTAACTATGTGTTTTAGATGTGAATGACTTGACACAGTGGATGCTGACAGAAGCTCACAGTTCTCGGTAGTCAATTCACCCATGAGCCACTAAGATGTACCATGATCTATGACAAGTCTATTGGTGGAATGGCATGAAAAAGAATATTGCAAAATTTTTGTCTAAGTGTCCAAATTGTCAACAGGTTAAGGTTGAGCACTAGAGACCTGGTGGTTTGACTTAAGATATCAATATTCTTACTTGGAAGTGGGAAGTGGTGAACATGGATTTTATTATAGGGTTGCCTCGTACTCGCCGGCATCATGATTCTATTTGGGTTATTATGGACCAGATGACTAAGTTGGCATATTTCCTACCAGTTAACACTTCAGATTCAGCCGAGAATTATATTAGACTTTACCTTAGAGAGTTGGTGAAGTTTCATGGAGCCCCTCTGACTATTATCTCAGATAGGGGTACTCAGTTTACTTCTCTGTTTTAGAAGTCATTTTAGAAAAGTCTCGGTACACAGGTTAATCTCAGTACAACTTTTCACCCACAAACAGATGGTCAGGCTGAGTGGACCATTCAGACCTTAGAGCATATGTTGAGATCTTGCGTGATCAATTTCAAGGGTAGTTGGGATGATCACTTACCTTTGATTGAGTTTGCCTATAATAATAGTTATCATTCCATTATTCAGATGGCCCCATTTGAGGCTTTTTATGATAGGAGGTGTAGATATCCTATTAGTTGGTTTGGGGTGGGTGAATCTACTCTGATAGGACCTGATTCAGTCCATGAGGCTATGGAGAAAGTTCAGTATTCACATCGAGCTCAAGATCTACTAGAAAGACGATAGGGGAAGCAATGATCTCGTGCAGATATTTTTCACTGTCAGCTAGATTAGAAGTGCTAGAAATTTGAAAGAACGTCATACGGGTTTAGAAGCATTATGAGGTTAATTTTCTCAATAGAAACTCGTATGGACCTTTTCATTCCTCAAGAATTGTAAGAGAGGAAGATGTTTTTTCTTCTTCTCTCTTTTTAATTGGATTAAGACTTTACTTATGCAGATGGCCCGATTATTTTCTCATGTACAGACAAATGGTTATTATGTTTAACCACCATCACAATCCAACGATCCATATGAGAAATTAATTCTAAATCATGATCAAGGTATCTATTATTGAATTCTTCAAGATTTAATAAGATCTATTTAACACAGGCTCTATAGTCTTGATTTAATAAATACCAGACTAGGTCTCAAAGTTCAACAATAGTTCCTTCTCTTGGACACTATACCCATATCTTTCATGTTAATACTAGGGTGGAATAAGATATGATGAATAATATACACCGGAAATTCTGATAATTGTTTCTCTCTTTTGAGCTCTTTTTTTCATCTTAAGTGAATTGCTTCATTTAATTTGCATTTATCTTAGCAGACAAACTAACATATTCTAGTTGTAATTTCACATTTTATGAATGTTATTTATAGTTTCCTATTAAATAAACTGGTATAGTAGTAAAATATGTGCCTATCTGAAAGTATATTCTTTGGTGAAATCTCTTGTACATCGATAAAAATATTTTTATGTTATATACCTGATAACTTATTCTTAGATTTTACTAGTGATTTTTATGTTTTTGTGTGAATATTTTATGCTAAATATTATGTATTTTTTTTATTTTTGATATAAATAAGACTTTTTCAGGTAAAAGAGTCCAACAAAATGAAAAGGTGTTCAAAAAAAATCCAAAAGTAGCTGATTTGGACTCAAATGAGAAGCTGAGCAAAAGAAGACTGTTAGTTTGTGATGCTGCTACCGAGTTTGAGTATTTAAAAAGTAATTTAAGCATCAAAAATAGAAAATATTTAAGTAACAAAATTGTCTTGATCAACCAATGTAACATAATTCTAGAGGTACAAATGCACAATCAATTTTGATATTTTATCCTTTGAATACTAGATTATTTTGTTCCTCCCAAATACAATACATTAAAAATATAGCTTGCAATTTTAGTTTAAAATTGGAAATTCAAAGAATATAAGATTGAACGTGGTAATTCTACATCATGAATGATTATAATCCCAGACTGCAAACAACTATTTCTACATTGATCAGTTTTCTTTTTATAAGACTTTGATTTGGTACCGTTGCAATCAAATTTCCAATATGATATTTTTGATCATGTTTATTTTAACAAGAAAGAATAGGTCTACCTAAGATAGATCCATACAACTGTAACTCATCAGACCAATTCAAGTGTGATGGTTAGAACTACCTTAGATAGCTTAAATTAACTCTTTATGTGCTAAAAATGGCTCAACATATAGTAAATTTGAGTTGAAACTATGGCTCAAATGTTAAATTATCTTCAAATTGGAGTAGATCTTAATTAGAATATATGTCAACAAATTGAAAAATGACTCAATACAGTAACAATTGAATTGACAACCCTAAACTCGAGGTCAAGCTCAAACTGTACTAACATTCATATACACATATGGAGTGAAATTTATTTATTAGAATGATATATATTTCCTAAAAGGACAAGACCTAGCACAACTAGATTTAAGGTCACTCTTGATCTTTTTGACAAATATATGAAATGTGTAAGGATGGATTTCTGGATGAATAACAGCTTGTGTTTGATAATATTCCAATGTATTATACATGATGTATAATCATGGTCATAAACATGCTGAATTCAACTAATAATCAAGGAAAACAAAAGGAAAGAGGGTAACAAAATGACATTAGGAAGTTGTAACGAACCGTTCTGTTATTACTAAAAATATATATAGTAAATGCATAAGAGCCTCATATATCATAGGTTATAGGATCAATTCTTTTGTATGGGAGTTCATTAGACATGAACTAAGGTCATATAATATACTCAGCACGAAGTTAAGTTGGAAGTGTTCTTACCGATTGATTTTTGAGCTAAGATTAAACTAGGGTCAACTTCAAACAAGCACCCCTCCTAGAATATAAAGAGTTATGGGGACCAAAATTCACCAAATAAAATATATTTGCATCTTTTTTCCAACTCATCTGACTGTTCGTTAGTCCGCTTCTAGAGTAAAAAGTTATGACCATTTTACTATAGACTGTTCGGGATGAAAAGTTAGCAGCTGCAACGATAATCGGGTCACTGCAGCGACAACTGTGCAGTACTTAAGCTTTATTTTGACATTATTGGGGGTTCTAAACTCAAAAACTTCATTCCAAAGCCCTAAGGGGCGATTTCCAAGTTCTAGGGTGGAAATTCTTTATTGAGGTAAGTTCTTCCATCATCTTTTTCGTCTTTCAATCTAATAACACTTTAGAATCATTAGAATGATCTTTAATGGTCAAATTCTTGGGGATTAGAACCCTAAGTTCATGAGTTTTGTGAAAAAACCTATGGGTTAGGACAATATCACCTAGAATTACGCCTAGATTGTTAACTAATGATTCCTACCATGAATTAATGGTTCTAAAACATGAATTTAATGGTTACGAATCTTGAATTCTATAAAAATGGAATATTTGGATTTAAAACTCCATTAATGGTTAATTGACTCTTGGGTAATGTTTTAGACTATGAATAAGGATAAAATTAGTTGGTTGAATGCGTAAAGTAGTTAATCAAAGAGTAATTGATTAATGACTCCTATAATTGTTTGATTTCTAGATGATTGGACTAATGGAGGCATGAGGGAAAGAAAAGAGCAAACTAGGTGTTTATTGCTTGTTCCAAGATCTTTGGTTGAGGTAGGTAATGGTTTAATGTATAGTAAACATTGGTTAGTTATGTGTAATTACTGTAGTTTGATGGGAGACTTCATGTCTAGGCCTACGGGCAAGGAGTTGGGATATATAAAATATGGAATTAATGTAATAAGAATATAATTGCATGTTGTTGTATTTTGTATAGATACCTTTATGGATGTTTGTATTTGTATGACTTACTTTATGATTTACAAGTTTAATATGTGAATGTGGGTAACAATAGAGAAATTAGGTAAACTTATGATCTATACAACTAATCTTTAATACCTTAAAAAGGGTGAATCTGATGTGGTATGTGTTTGAGAATGAGATATTCTTCATAGGAGATAGTTAGGAGAATTGATCGTGATAAAAGGATGTGGTTCCATAACCTAAGAACCTAAAGTCAAGTTTGGCTAAGTGCTAGGAAGTAGAAGGTGTGAAAGTGTATGACTCAAGCTAGAATTGTAAGTTGAATAGAGACGAGTGGTTGAGTAATAGGCTAATGAAATGGTGTCTTGAACTTAGTAATGCCTTGGGTGTAAGGATTGCAAGTTAGTAACTGAATTTACTAATTTTGATAGGAATAAAAGAGGGTTAGATTGGTGGATGAAATAGGATGTTGAATTAGAGTGTAGATATTGGTTTTGGTGGAATGTGAACTCTTAAAATGGATACTTGATTGATTGGTATTCAGACATGTTTGTAATTGATGATTGGGTTTGATAATGCTCATTCGAATAAGTGGTGAATTAGCCTTCGGTCATACTTATGATTTCAGGTGTTAGCGGATATTCGTTGTTCACCTGGAATAATGAACTTGTTAATTATTGAATACAAGTTTGGAAATTAATAACCTATAATGAGGTTGCTAAAAAGAACCTTGTTTGATATACAAATATGGTTGATTTATCTCATTATGTGATTGTACTGTTTGTGGTGTTTTTTATTGTTGTGAGATGAACCAATAAAAGTTGTTCATTACAAAATTAGTGGATTTTAGGAAGGATAAGGGTGGGATGTTGGAATAAGGGTGGTATAACACTTGGTTTGCGATAAGGGCAACAGGCACTAGTTATCGTCTGTGATCGGGTGTCACGCCGACACTAATATTTGGATTGAGTACCACTCCGATACTGGTATATAGATTGAGCTCGTTCCCTGTAGGTCATAACTGAGGGTCCCTGCTAACCTTAGTATATGTGTACACCATAATTTTGAGAGTGTTACGATTCCTTAAGTGTACCAAGTTATGTTGATGATATATTATGGTTCCTTGTGAAACTGGTTATGTTAATGGTTGTGATTGTGCATTACAGTGAAGTATGAATATAAGGTATGTCCTGGATTATGTATAAATATTATTCTCTTATTTGTATAGTTATATACGTGATGTGTATTGCAGTATCCCTTCTTGTGAAGTTGTGGATGTTTTATTAATTGTCTTAGTTGTTACAATTTTGATGGTTAATCACAGAAGAATAGGGAGTGAGGGTTATCACAAAAGAGGATTAATGAGAGAGAGAGGTAGGTGTAGAGTTGTTGTAACAAGGTGAGTACATAAGAGATGTGGGTTGGTTTAATTCATGGAATTGTGTCAGTTAATCACGCTCTGAGGTTAAATTAGTTATGCTATAATAAAGGACAGGTGGCAACGTTGAAAGTTGAAGTAACTTAAGTATGTTTAATTATTAAGAATGTATGCTTGTCATGATCTCTTCTTGTTTTCTATATTTTATTATATGTTTCTAACACTGGTCGGTTGATAATACTTACTAGTAGGTGTAGTTGTACTGATACTACACTTACTATATCTCGTTTTGGGGATATAGCCATATTGCAGGTCAGTTAAATTTTCTATAGGTGCAGTAGTGATCATTCTTCAACAATTCCTGTCATTCTACTCAAACATGGATAATGTGTCTTGAGTCATCCTTCATTTGTTTAGTGTTCTTGTACCTATTTAGACTAGGTTCTGGGGAGTTGTGTAGTTAAATTCGACAATGTACTTTATAATAAGTTTTGTTTTAAAAGAAAGAGTAATTATTTATTGATGCTTCAGGTTTAATAATGTTTTCTGTAATAATTAAAGGTTTGGTGGTAAGGGTTCTCCTATCTAGGGTAGATTTGGGTAGTTACCCGCACGATTCGTGATTTGGGCCATGACAAAATGGTATCAGACCCCAGGTTATAGGTCTTCCAGTACAAGTGAAAATGTTGAGTAGAGTCTAGTGGATTGGTGTGTTGACGTCTATATCAAATCTTTCGGAAGCTATAAGGTATCTAGGAAATCAATCTCACTTTCTTCTCTCCCATCATGCTATCTTCGTATTATCTCCCCAAGTTGAGGCCAATTAGTATCTTGCAGATTCCAATTGGTTTCTTGACACTCATAATTGAGATTAGTTGGTCCTAATTGGTATTTCGATAATATTTGGAAGGTTGGAATAATGTTATTCTAACCAGTAGAGGTTAATAAGTGGCGTAGGACTTGTATTATAATGTTGTGAATTATATTTTGAATGAGTGATACGTGCAACTTTTAGGTGATTATGTTGTTTGATCAAGTGAGAAATTGGAGTTTCCAGTGCAGTTGGTAAGCGTAACTCTTTCATTAGTTGATTGGTTATGCTTACTAGAAAAATACTTGTGTTTTAAATGTTGTTGTTGTGTTATGATAGAATGCTACTTGTATTCCTTATGTGGATTGTTATCCTATTGACTAAATTATTGTTTTACTGTTTGATAGTTGAATTTCTTAACTGTAAGTGATCATTATGAGTGATATGAGATGAATTTTTATAAAAGAATATCCATAAATCATAAAGGGTGGATGTGAATTTGAGGTATGTCTTCATTTCTGTGATTTGAGATATGTATTGATTTTTCCTGATTTGAAGTCTACCTTGATTTTTATTTGGTCCTTGACAATATACTTAGGATCCTTGTATGGTCCAGACTTTGATGATTATAATTGGGATCATTGTGTGATCCAAACTTTGATGATTATAGTTAGGATTCTTGTGTGGTTTGACCTGTGGTGACTATATTTGGGCCTAAAGTGCTATTGGGTCATCCTTATATGAATAATCCAGTTAATGAGTTGACTTGCTAATGATACCTTAATAAATAACTTGTTAAACTGAGATGAACTTAGTTGTTTTGAACAACCTTGGTGACTTGAACCTAAGCTAAGTTGCATAGTTGATATCACTAATGCAAGGTAAATTGACTAGGTATATAAAATTGATTGTTTCTTGTAGTATGATAAGGGGAGATGATAATAATGGTTTTACTTGATATAGGTAAGTTGAACTTTAACTGTGTGACTGAAAATTATGTAGCTTATTTGGTTAGTGACTTGAATGATTTTAGGAGGGTAATGGTGTTGATGTCCTAAAGGTAGACTAATCGATTGTACAAAACCCATGGTGGCTATAAATGAATAAAATTAGTTATATTTTAAGAGTGTGAAAAAAGTGATAAGTGGATAATGTTCATAGGCTTAGTGAGGAGGTAGGGCTACTAGACTAACTTTGTAGTTGGATTATTATGGTCTGATATTGAGAATATACTTATTGTATAGGAATGATTATTGGTTAATAATATCCCTTGAATGCGGTGTAGTTGAGTTGATAAGGTTGGTGAAATAAGTTAGCCTTATTTTGGTTGATGGTCTTTAGTATAGGGTCGATCGAGGGAGTAGAGTTATTAGATGTGTTTTGGCATATTCATATCCCTCTAGTTGTTACATAATAATACTTGGTTGGTATTGCTTGAGTGGTTAAGGTTTGTTAAGGGTCGAGTAGATTAATATGGGTTGTGTTGAAGAATTTTGGTGTTAATGAAATCCATAGTAGTGTGTTGTTGTTGTTGTGTTATTTTAGCATTGGTTAAGGTGTAAGTACCCCATTAACCCTTTTTCTAGTATTGGAATGACAAACCTCGGAGCAGTGCAATTTTGGTTGAAAATCTGGTGTTTAGTGGTTTAGTGTTGAATTATGGATCATGGTTTATTGATTAGTGGATTTGAGTGGTGAATGTGTTAGAGGACGAGTTTACGAAGTTGTAGAAACTTCTAGTGCATAAAATAGGCTGGTAGAACTCCGATTATAGTGATTACCGTTAAAGAGTCAGTTTGTAATATCGAAAATTGAGAAGTGTAATGTGAAATGGACAGAACTAAGAATAGATCTTGAGCTACTATTTTGGTGTCGCTGCAACAACTCTATACATCGCTGCAGCAACAAAAGTGTCGCCGCAATGAAAGATGATTTTGGCCTGAGTGTCGGTGCAACAATGAATCTATCACTGCAGCGACAAAAATGTAGAATCAGTTTTAAATCAAAAAGTGGCATTCTTATTCCCCGATTTCCTTTTTCGCCTTGAATTTTCATGCATCGTAATATTTCATGGTGTTCTAGGTATTTTAGATGAACCGTTATATAAATTTTACTACGAATCGTATTCCTTGGGTTATAGTGATCAAGAGATTGTGCCTAGAGCTTAGTGTCCTATGGTGCGTAGGCTGGTTGGGTAGCTTTTTTTTGTTACTTATGGGATGGAGGTTCGGTAAGAGTTACGAGTCTATTTTATAAGTATCTAGGAAATTACATTTAACTTCTACCATTTGTATACGTTGGTTTCCAGAATCATGCTAAAACTCTCCCTCTTATTTTTCGTACCCGTCCGGGGATGAATGGTGGGTAAATTGGTATCTTTTGTAATAATCCATTCTGTTGTTACTGACAATATCTGTGGTAAAGGCATAAGAACCTCATTCGTCATATGTTATATGATCAATTCTTTAATATGGGAGTGCATTAGACATGAACTAAAGTCATACAATACCCCTAACATAAAGTTAAGTTGGAAGTGTTCTTATCGATTGAGTTTCAAGCTAAGTTTAAACTAGGGTCAACTTTAAATGAGTACTCCTCCTAGAATATAAAGACTTATGGAGGCCGAGACACACCAAATGAAATATTTTTGAGTTTTCTTTCCAACGACTTTGAGCGTTCGTTAATTCGCTTTCAGAGTAAAAAGTAATGGCCATTTTACTGAAGACTGTCCAGGCTGAAAAGTTAGCCACTGAATTGGGTCACTGCAGCGACAACTATGCAGTAAAGCTTTATTTTGACATTTTTGGGGTTTTAAACTCAAAAAAATTTGTTCCAAAGCCTTAGGGGGGATTTTACAAGTTCGAGGGTGGAATTCTTTGTTAAGGTAAGTTCTTCCTTCATCTTCTTCGTCTTTCAATCCAATAACACCTTAGAATCATTAGAATGATCTTTAATGATGAAATTCTTGGAGATTAGAACCCTAAGTTCATGATTTTTGGAAAAAACCTATGGGTTGGGGTATTATTACCTAGAATTACTCCTAGATTATTAACTAACTATTCCTAGCATGAATTAGTGATTCTAAGACATGAATTTGATGTTTGGAAATCATGAATTCTATAAAAATGGAATCTATGGCTTTAAAACTCCATTAATTGAGATGAGTTAAGTATGATAGAGCTAGTTAATAGTTAATTAACCCTTGAGAATATTTTAGACCGTGAATAAGGATAGAATTATTGGGTTGAATTCCCAAAGTAGTTATTCAAAGTATAATTGATTAATTACTCTAATAATTGTTTGATTTCTAGTGATTGGACTAATGGAGGCATGAAGGAAAGGAAAAAGCAATCTTGGTATGTCTTGCTTGTTCCAAGATCTTTGGTCGAGGTAGGTTATGGTTTAATGTATAGTAAACCTGGGTTAGATATATGTGATTTCTATAGTTTGACAGGAGTCTTCATGTCTAGGCCTACGGGTAAGGAAATGGGATGGATAAAACATGGTATTAATGTAATAAAAACATAATTTCGTGTTGTTGTATTTGTATGGATCCCTTGATGGGTGTTTGTATTTGTATGGCTTAGTTGATGATTTACAAGTTTAATATGTGAATGTGGGTAACCATAGAGGAATTAGGTGAGCTTATAATCTATACAACTAGTCTTTAATACCTTAAAAAGAGTTATTCCGATGTTGTTGTGTGTTTGGATTAAGAGATATTCTTGATGGAAGATATTTAGGAGAATTGATCATGATAAGGGGATGTGGTGTCACAACTTAAGAACCTAAAGTTAGGTTTGGCTAAGTGCTAGGAAGTAGTAGGTGTGAAGGTGTATGACTCAAGCTAGAATTTTAAGGTGAATAGAGCTGAGTGGTTGAGTAATCGGCTAATGGAATAGTGTCTTGAACTTATTAACATCTTGGGTGTAAGCTTTACTAGTTAATAACTAAATTTACCAGTTTCAATAGAAATAAAAGAGGGTTGGATTGGTGAATAAAATAGGATGTTGAATTAGAGTGGAGATATTGATTTTGGTGGAATGTGCACGTCTTCGGACATGTTTGTGATTGATGATTGGGTTTGATAATGCTCATTGAATAAGTGTTGAATTGGCCTTCGGTCATACTTGTGATTTCATCTGTTAGTTGATATTCGTTACTTACCTGGAATGATGAACTTGCTATTTATTGAATGCAAAGTTTGGAAATTGATAACCTATAATGAGGTTGGTAAAAAGGACCTTGTTTTATATACAAGTATGGTTGATTTATTTAATTATGTGCTTGTACTATTTATGGTGTTGTTTGTTATTGTTGTGAGATGAATCGGAAAAGGTTGATTCTCACGTAATTGGTGAATTTTAGGAAGGATAAAGGTGGGGACGTTTGAATAAGGGTGGTATAACACTTGGTTCAGGATAAGGGTAGTATACACTAGTTGTCTGGGTTCGGGTGTCATGCTGACACTGATATTTGGATTGGGTACCACACCAGTACTAGTACTTGGACTTAGCTCGTCCTTTGTAGGTCATAACAAAGGGTCCTTCTTGTCCCTAGTATGTGTGCACACTATAATCTAAAGAGTTTGATGGTTCCTTGAGTAGACCGAGTTATGTTGATGATATTTTATGATTCCTTGTTTGGACCGATTATATTGATGGTTATGATTATGCATTCCAACAAAGTGTCAATATAAGGTATGTCCTGGATTATGTAAAAATATTGTTCTCCTATATGTATAGTTATATACATGATGGTGTATTATAGTGTCCCTTCTTGCGTACTTGTTGATATTTTATTAATTAGCTTAATTGTTGCAATCCCAATGGTTAATGGTAGTAGATAGGGAGCGAGGGTTGATAGGAAAGAGGAATATTGTGTGTGAGAGAGAGAGGTATAGAGTTATTGTAAAAAGGTGAATGTGTAAAAAATGTGGGTTAGGTTGATTCATAAAAGTGTGTCAGTTAGTCACACTCTAATGTTAAATTAATAATGCTATAACAAAGTAAAGGTGGTAAGGTTAGAAGTTGAAGTATGTTAAGTTATTAAGACTGTATGCTTGTCATGATCTCTTTTTGTTTGCTATATGTTGTTGTATGTTTCTAACCTTGGTTAGCCGATGATACCTACCAGTACATGTGGTTGTACTGATACTACACTAACTATATCTCTTTTTGGAGATATAGCCATGTTGAATGTTAGTTGGAGTTTCTATAGGTGCAGCAGTGATCATTTTTTAGTAGCTCCTATCGTTCTACTCTTACATAGTTGTTGTGTCCTGAGTCATCCTTTATTTGCTAAGTGCTCTTGTACCTGTTTAGACTAGGTTCTGGGGAGTTGTGTAATTAAATTCTGCAATGTACTTTATAATAAGTTTTGTATTAAAAGAAAGAGTTATTATTTACTAATGCTTAAGGTTTAACAATGTTTTTACCAATGATTAAAGGTTGGGTGGTAAAGGTTTTCCTATCTAGGGTAGAGATGGGTAGGTGCCCGCACGATCCATGATTAAGATTGTGACAGCAGTGAGGTAATGAAACAAACACTGTGGAAAAATTCCAATGTGATGCACGAGATTTACTAAATGCAAAAAAATTGGAAAAAAAATGTATAATAATAAGGATAATGAAAGTAATGTGAATGATTTATTGAGTATCAATTACCGACAACACCTAACTACTGGAAATAGGCGATATGTCACAACCCAAAACTTAAATATCGTGATGACACCTATCTCACCCCCATAATAGGTAAGCTAAACGAAGTATACACAATAATATACAAGGTGATTATGAGGAAAGATAATATCATTAAGTCTCAATACTAAATCACCCAAAATCAACTAATAAGAAAATACAAAAGTTGACAACATTAACCAAATCTGGTAGTCACGAAGTACAAACCTCAATGAGTAATTAGGTTCAATTGAGAGTCTAAAGTGTCTTAACATAAAGGAGAAACAATATAAAGAAAATAGAGAAGATTCAGTAGGCACTAAGATCAATCAACAGCTACCTCTGAATCATGGGTGAGATAGCCTCAAGCGAGGGTACTGGATCAGCATAGGGGAACAATCGTCTTGGTACCTGCACGTAGGGTGGAAAAAATAAACAAGCATGCGTACTAATACATATGTACTCACCAGCATTATCAACCAAACCTAATTCAATTTGATGGCGAGAACAACCTAAATGCCATTACCATACACTTTCCATATATAGCTGCCAAATCCGTAAAGGCACGCATAATCTAAGAGTCAATAACAACAACAAAGATGTAACACTGAACAAATATTCTTCACTTAACTCAAACCAAAGTAAGGTAGCAAGAACACACAATCACATTTCATACAATGTATCAATGCAAGTCAAGAAGAATGAAGATGATGAGATGAATGCAAATGGTGCATATTGTCCTGACCCAGAACCTGAGTTTATGATGGAACCTATCCTGATTCAAACTTGGTAGGTAAATCCAACACCAAAAGCAAATAAGTTTGAAAAGAAGATAAATAAATAAGTGAAATATAAGACTTACGATAAAAACAAAGTCAATATAGTAACAAAGATAGATATCTGAAATACAACTCAAAATCTCCCAAGCATCTAGTGTCAATTTGTGCTAGACCTATACCCCGGGATACACAAGTCATGGTGATAGCTTGGATGGATCTTATGGAGCATGAAAGGAGGGACTTCCACATATGGGTAATAGCTTGAAGCCTAAAAAAAGCATGATCATAGAAGAGAGACAAGCGAGGCAACAAGTTCAAGCCAACATTAGTAAACATCGAGCCAAGTTTGGCTTGCCACAAGAACCTTGGGAGACCAAGAGCACACTTGGACAATACCAAGTGAACACAAGAGACTTTGACGATGCCAAGTTCCACTTAGGCAATGGTAAGACACTTGGGTGAGCAAACAAGGGCCCTTGTGGGTTATTTCCATAATAGCCACTTTTGGGCTATTTTTGTAATAGGTTAATTGTGTAAAGACAATAACTATAAATAGGTGCCTTAGCCATTTATTTCCTTAGATTTTGATGAATATTGATAAAAAAAAAACTCTTGAAAGAGTGTTTGAGAGCTTGGTAAAAGCTTTTGTTAATTTTTCCTTAGAAATGGTGGTTGTGAGGTGAATTGATTTCCCTCAAGGTCCTCATAAGAGAATTGATGCTTCATAGAATTATTTTATTGAGGTTTTAGGGTTTGATACACTCTTTAGTTTAATTTATTTTCCTATTTTGTATCATTCTATCTATCTTTATTTTCTTGCTTTTATTTTCCGCACTTTGTTCTTGTGTTCGTTGTTTGGTTCACATCAAGTGTCATAAGTAAATAGCACTCTAAATTCGACCTAGTGTATGAAAATACATAAAATCTATATCTTACTGCAAAATAAAGACATAAAACTGGATGAAGCCAAGCAAAAACTCTAGAACGAGGAGCTCACCTTGACTTCTAAAAGCTCAAACTGCACGAACTCAAGATCTGTGAGTCGCAATTAAACTGGGATCTGCACCAAAAAGGTATAGAAAGTAGGAGTGAGTAAGGTCCACTTGTACTCAGTAGGCATCATAGGCCAGCCAACCAAAGTAGATAACTAAGCATATAAAGAAAACTATGAGCACTGATTCCACCTGCATACAGAAAAGTTCCCAATGGTGGCTCAAGTCGTACAACTCCTAACAACATAATACTACAATTACAATAACCGTATAAAGATAACTACACAACAGATATACATAAAAAGAAAGACTAAAATAAATGATATAAATCACATAAGTGAGATATAAGTGATGCAATGCAATGAAATGATAAGGATGAAATGTTCCAATGTTACCTCGTATACACTTTCCGAGCATAATCTTCCAAGAGAGGACTCATGGGGGGTTCACAACCCATATACTATCATAACCTCATCAATCAACCTTACTGGTACATCCCTCAGTTAAGAAGTTTTGTAAAGTGTCTCATTTCTTTCAAAATCAGTATTTCTCAGTATCACCAGTTCTATGAATATGGATGAATAAATGGGTATGCATGATCATAACCAGCTCAACAACATACAATAAATCAACTCACAAATGGTATAAATAAGCTCAAGTCACCTAAAATCTCAATATATCATGACACAAGCCATCTCATGGTAATACAATACTAATGAATCATGTAAGACATCAATAATATCAATCCACTCCCCTACATGGGCATCACAGTAATGATAAAAAAAAAATATAATGCTCAAACAAGACCAATACCAGCCACCCACAAGTATCTCAATAATAATAATAATATGTTAAGTCAATTATACGATTCACATAAGCCCCCACATGGGCAACATGATAAAAAATAATCTCAAATGATGAATACCATGATAAAATCCCCAACCCATAGCATACTTTACATGAATTGTTATCTACCCAACACAGTCTGAAGAAAGTTAAGTCATAACCTACATCAAAAGCCATTCCCTTTTGAACGTCTTCAAAATGCTCCTAATCTACCAAAAATAGATTATATACGAGATTAGGAGTCTATCGATACCCATATTGGCATACTTTAGTTTTGGGTCCAAAATCACTTCAAAAATTAACCTTAAAAATAAAAGGGTAAAATTATAAAGAATCATATTACCCATACTTTAAGGGTTTTAAATATAAAAATTCATCAAAAAACCAAGTTGAAATCAAGCTTGAAATCATTGAAAAACCAATATCTAACTTTACCGAGTAAAACCCAAAATTTCAAGTTTAAGATTCAACTTTTGAAGATGTTTTAAGCAATATATCAACGGGAAATAGTAAAAATTAGGTTTAATAGCTTACCCAAACAAGTTTGAAGAAAAACCATCTTTAATATCTCTTTTCTCAAGGTCCCAAAGCTCAAAAATAGTGAAAAATGAGTTAAAATCACAAAAATGGGGTTTTGATACTATTTTGTGAATAGTTGCTTGCTATCGCGACCCTGCCCATAAGAATGCAAGGTCAATGTTGACTCAACAATAAGTTTGGTCATTGCAATTGCAAGAATGGGCCACACAATCATGATTCATTACATGACCCAGACCACAGCTGGCTCTTTGTAATCGCGGTGCCCCACCTCGCGATTGCAGAGAGTAATCTGGTCAAACCTCACGATCGCAACACTAGGACACACGACCATGATGAAGGACCAGATGCTGCACCAGACAACTACACCAGGAATGATCCTGGACAAGAAATTATCTCGATTGAACCCTCGAAATTCATTCGGGACCCCATAGAAATAATTTGACAATTCTACTAGGCTAATTTTGACATTTTAGACTCAATGGAACCATCAGATTTACCCAAAGAGGTTTCTATCAACAAGTTACATCCCTCCCTCCCCCCCATGAATCCCTTTAGGCCGAAATAACTAGTTTCTCATTTAAATGATCAAAACTCAAAATACAGTCTCAGAACCCAAACCAACCACGCTACTAACCCAAATTTGACATTCTAGATCTAATGGAAGTGAAAGAATCATCATCCAACGCTTCACAAAATGTTGACCGAAGTCAAATATATCACTTTAAAGGTTACTCAAAATCTCAAACTCACATAAATCATTCCCAAACACTTCAAGGACAGTTCAAAACATTCCCAGTACTTATAAATGATATAAAGCAACTTCGAAGAAGGGTAAAATAGTCCACATAGAAAAAGTTAAAAATAACTACGAGGGTTGTTATATTATCCACCACTAAAATACACATTCTTCCTGGAACAAAAAAGCAAAGAGGGTACCTAAATCGATAAAAAGCTGGAGGTATCTACTCTGGATATTGGACCCAAACTACCATGTAGCCTCTTAAATCAGGCGATGTATCCACTGAACTTTAATAGAATCAATGTTCTTGAATCTCAACTTTCTAGTCTGCCAATCCAAAATAGCAATAGGCTCTTCCTGAAAGGACAAATAACACTTTAAAGCAACTAAATCCCATCAGATCACATGAGAATCCTTGGGACGTCATCACTTCAATATTGAAACATGGAATGCCGAATGAACCATAGAAAGGTTCAGAGCTAGAGCCAACCTATAGGCCACATCTCCAACCTTCTTAAGAATCTCAAAATGCCTAATGAATCTTGGACTAAGCTTTCCATTCTTCCCAAATCTTGTCACACACTTCATGGGTGATACCTTTAACAAAACCCGATCACCAAGCATGAAAGCCACAACATAAACCCGTCAATCAGTGAAACTCTTCTGCCTACTATAGTAGCCACAAGCCTCTGCTTAATCAATCTTACTCAATCCATTGAGTCTCTCAACAAGTTGGTATCCCAATGCCTAATCTCGAATGAATCAAATCATCCCACAGGGGATCTACAGCTTCTTTCATACAAAGCCTCAAAAGGCACCATCTAAATACTAGAATGGTAACTGTTATTGTAAGCAAACTCTACTAAGGGTAAGAATTGGTCCCAACAACCATTAAAATCCATAACACATGCTCGAAGCATGTCCTCTAACACGTGAATGATCCGCTTTGACTGGCCATCCATTTGAGGGTGAAATATCGTGCTCATCTCAAGTTGAGTAGCCAACTCACTCTACATAAAGCTCCAAAATTTTAAGGTAAACTGCATACCTATATTAGGAATAATAGAGATAGGTACACCATTCAACCAAATAATTTCTCAAATGTAGATCTTGGCCAACTTTTCCTTATTATAATTCACCTTCACGAGTAAAATATGCACTGATTTAGTCAACCTATCTACAATCACCCAAATAGAATCAAACTTTCCTAAAGTTGAGGGTAGACCAACCACAAAGTCCATAATGATCCGCTCTCATTTCCACTCCAGGATAGGTATTCTCTGCATCATATCACCTAGTAGCTGATGCTCATACTTTACTTATTGACAATTCAAACATATGAGCACAAACTCTACAATGTCTTTCTTCATTACACACTACCAATAGTCTTACTTCAAGTCATGGTACATTTTTACTACTCTCGGATGAATAGAATAGCTCAAACAATGAGTCTTCTCCAAGATCAGTCTAATCCAACCACCAACTCTCGACAAGTAAACATGACCACTAATCCTCAAAATACCCTCGGGATCAAGAGATGCCGCCTTTGAATCACCACTTACATTTTATTACAAATCACCCTTAACTTTTAATCATCAAATTATCAAGCTCGAATCTGCTCCATCAATGAGGATCTAGGCTCAACATATGCCAAAAGACGCCCAGGTGTTGAAATATCAAGTCAAATCAACTAGTTAGCCAAAGATTGAATGTCTAAGGCTAAATACCGCTCCTCTTCCAAAAGATAAGCCAAACTCCCCATACTCGCTGCCTTCCAACTTAAGGCAACCGCTACCATATTAGCCTTGCCTGGATGATAAAGAAAAGTGAGATCATAATCCTTAAGCAACTCCAACCACCCACTATGGCTCATATTAAGATCTCACTGTGTGAATAAGTACTGAAGGCTATGATGATCAAAGAAAATCTCACAATGAACCCTATACAAATAGTGATGCCATAATTTTCAACATAAACACAACTGTGGCTATCTGAAAATCATGAGTAGGGTAGTTCTATTCATTGTTCTTCAACTGTCTAGAAGCATAAGATATCAGCTTACCCTTCTAGATCAACACACTACCCAAGCCAACACTGGAAGTAGCTTAAAACATAGTGAATCCCACGCCCTTCGAAGTCAACAACTTCTTAATCTTCTAAAAACTCCTCCACAATCATCTAACCACTGGAAAATAACCTTTTTATGAGTTAAATTGGTCAAAGAAGTCGCAATAGAAGAGAAGCCCTGCACAAACTATTGATAATAGCCCGCTAACCCAATAAAACTCCAAATCTCAATAGGAGAATTAGGTCTAGCCCAATCATGCACCATTACCACCATAGCCGGATCGACCATGAGACCATCCTTCGTA
Organism: Capsicum rhomboideum; assembly: GCA_031232105.1. Lineage (NCBI taxonomy): Eukaryota > Viridiplantae > Streptophyta > Magnoliopsida > Solanales > Solanaceae > Capsicum > Capsicum rhomboideum. The sequence goes on from CP124714.1 coordinate 127,377,151, forward strand.
ACCACATGACCCAAGAAATAAATAGAATCCAACCAAAACTCACACTTGGAGAACATGGCATACAATTGCTCATCTCTAAATTTTTGAAGTATGACCCTTAAATACCTCACATGCTCTGCCTTTTTTTGGAATAAACCAAGATGTCATCGATTAACACAATCACAAATGAATCAAGATAAGATTGAAATACCATATTCATCAATTCTATAAATATCGTTGGGGCATTACTCATACCAAATACATAACCAAGAACCTATAGTGTCCATACCACATCCTAAAAGCTATCTTTGAAATATCCAAAGCTCTAATCTTCAGCTGATGGTAATTAGACTGTAAGTCAATCAGAAAATACTGTCGCACTCTGAAGTTGATCAAATAAAGCATCAATATGTGGAAAAGGATACTTGTTCTTAATAGTCACTTTTTTAAGTTGCTAATAGTTGATACACGTGCGTATAGATTCATCCCTTTTCTTAACAAACAAAATAGGCATACCCCAAGAAGACACACTTAGTCTAATGAAACCTTTACTCAACAAAACCTACAATTGCTCCTTCAATTCCTTCAACTCAGTTGGGGCCATCCTATAAGGAGAAATAAAAATAGGCTTAGTACCTTTCTCCATATCAATAGCAAAATCAATATCCCTATCTAGAGGAGCACTAGGTAAGTCCATAAGAAACACATCCATGAACTCCCTAGTAACTCTTACAAAATCCAAAGAAAGTGGTCAATCAACCTTGGTATCACATATATAGGACAAATAAGAAAGACATACCTTTACAACCATACGACAAGTATAAAGAAAAGATATAACCCCTTTTAGTTCCACTCTGAACTCAAGACACTCAGAATATCTAAGGTCACAGTCTTGGCATAAGTATCCAAAACTGCATGATAAGAAGACAACCAATCCATATCCAACATGACATCAAAGTCAACCATGTCAAGGATGATCAAGTATACCCAAGTCTCAAGCCCCAAAGTAGTCACTACACATGATTATTACACCCAATCCACCAATAAAGAATTGCCTATGGGGGTAGAAACACGAATGGGTACTACAAGGGACTCACACATAACATCAATACCAGAAGTAAAGTATACATATACATAAGAGAATGTAGACCCAGGGTCAAACAATGCTAAAGTAGAATGATGGTAAACCAGGACAATACCTATAATCACAGCATCATAGGTCTCCTAAGAAAAGATAAGACTACCCATATTTTCTACCGTACTGAGCAACTCCTCGTCCACTATTATGAGCTCCTTGAGCTCCACCTATAGTACCCCTAGATCCACCTCTAGTACCCTGTATATCACCTTTAATTACTAACACTAGCATCGGATAAATATGAAGCTGAGAACCCTATTGGGAAGGACCCATTGTACGCCAGGGATAATCCCTTACTAAGTCTCCAAACTTATCACACATAAAATATTCTATACTAAATGAACCATGATGTGAGGGCATAGAAGAACTCAAATTCCCTCCATAACTTGATGAACCAGAATAAGATCCTTGGCCTATATGACCTGAACTCTGACCACTCAAAGACTCAGAACCCGCAATCCATTATTTAAACTCTACAAAGCTACCTGAATCGGTCCATCATGGTAACCATGAGAATCTATAACTGAGAAATCCCTACCTTAGGATGAATGACCACTAAATGTGCTCTGTTAGCGTCCCTTTTTAACACCACCACCCTGAGCACCCTAGCAAATAGTCTTAATTCTTTTGGTATAATCCACAATACCCTAAAAAGAGTTTCCTGAAGTCACTAACTAAGTGGTCGCCAACTGATAAGAATTAGTCAAACCCTTAACAAACTTTTAGATCCTCTCAAACTTTATAGAGATACTAGTTATAACATACCTAAACAAGGCATATAAATGAGCCTCATAGTCAGAACTAGTCATTGAAATAACCCATTCTATTGTCACTAAAATTACTGCATCCAAAGGGCACGAGGTATGGGAATTTCTTTTAAAAATCTTTAAAGGGTTTGTAAAGACTAGTATCAGATGAATTCAGAGTAGGAAAAGTTTTGGGGAGCAGGCTAATGTTATCCTGTTATTGAGGGAATTTTCCTGCTATAACAGCACTATGGTGGAGGCCTATTGGATTCTATAGTGGGATGCTGAGAATAGTCCCCTTGAGTTTTAAAAATCCTTTCATTTCAAGTGAAAACCACATGAAGGCTTTATTCTAAAAAAATCCTTAGGATTGCCTCAAGGCTCTAAAGCAACGAAGAAAAAGGAGTATGCTTAGAAGGAATGAAACTCGATGATTTCTTTTGGTTTTCATGCTGGAGATATCTAGAAATGGAGCAAGCATTACATGTTCATGCCTCCGTAGCAGCTAATTGGTGCCCAAGTAGGCTAGATTTATTTTGAGCAGTAGACCTTGGTTAGAAAGTACATACATAACATAGATTTATGATAGATTTCATGTTTTAGGCCTGCAGGTATGGTGATTAAATTGATAAAACAAGTAAATTAGGGTTATGTGAATGAGTTTAGTATTCATAAAGGTGGTGATGAATTTTTATTTGATGTTGTCATGTTATTGTTTACTCATGTCAATTTGAAATAAGTAGACACGAGTTGGTCATGCTTCATGTATTATTGTTAAGTGGAATAAGTACTAATAAGATTGATTGAGTAGCACGGTGTAAGTTATGTGAAGAGTGCTAAGTGTGTGTCTATATTCTTCGAGGAAGTTAAGAGTAGTGGTGAAATAACTACAATGATGACTTAGTGTAATGAAGAAAATGAGGAGATACCAGTGTTTTAGTTAAAGGGAGTGGTGTCCCCCTGACATAAATAAAGTAGAAAATCAGTCTAAAGGTAATGTGTGCATACTTGATTATATGTGTTAATTGACTCCGGTTACTATTGTTGATAGTGGTAGGTGATGGTTGAATTGGAGTTAAAACCCCAACTATTGATTTATGTGTGCATGTTAACCGACTATTTGTCTACTAGTTGTAATGCATTCTATTAAATGATGAACACATTAGATATCTATACAAGTTGATTTTTGATCACCTATGATGAGATTATGTCAAAAGAGCTTGTTTGACACGCAAATGTGGTTGAATTATCTCATTTTGTTATTGTACATATTACGGAGTTGTTTGATATTGTGAGATGAGCTAGTAAAGGTTTATCATCATGGAATTGGTGGATTTTAAGGAGTATAAGGGTGGGAACGTTGGAATAAGGGTGGTACTACACTTGGTTTGCGATAAGGGGGCAAACACTAGTTGTCTTATTTTTTTTGTACATGGACTGAGCTCATCCCCTACAAGTCATGGCTAGTGGGCATATGTAAGACCCATTGCATGTGTGTACACACTAAATCTTAGAGTTTGATGGTTCCTTGAGTGAATTGGGTTTGCATTGTTTTTATTATATATTGTATCTTTGTGAGGTTCGGGTTGTTGATATTACATCTGGATAGAATATTGCTTGTGGTAGATAATTATAATATGTTTATGAGAAAGTAATAAATTGATATGTTTGGGATTTACTATAGTCGGGTTAGGTTGAGCATCATTTGTAAAATGTGACATGTTATTTAATTGACTTGAGTTGAGTATTGTTGAGTAAAGGTGATTAATTTATTTAATTATGTGGTTTATGTCAAAGTGATATTATTGTATAACTCTATGGTTGAATATTATTATTAAGTGTCATGCCTAGGTTGCTATTGGTTTAATTGGTGGTGGATGACCTTAGTCTGTATAACAAACTATATAAGATAGAATTATATGGTGTCCCTAATGAGAGTAGTATTCCAAATATGTTGTTATGATGAGGCCTAACTTGAATAGGTGTTTTAATCGAATCAATGATAGTTGCGAGGTTAGAAGCGCTATGTAATAGTGAAAAGGTAGTTGTTTAGTGATGAATGATGTAGGGTGGATCAACTAGTGGATTAGTAAGAGTTGTTATGTAATAAATAAGGTTTAGGAGAGAGATGACAACAAGAAGAGTATTGATTGGTGAGCGGGTTAAGAAATATAATTTGGTTTATTAAATAAGTGCATGTTTGATTTTGAATATTTATATGTTTATTTGATCTAACTTAGGTAGGCTGATGATGCTTACCAGTATGTGTAGTTGTACGGATACTACTTTTGTAGTATAGGTTGTTATAGGATCAGTTGGTGTTTCATTGCTTGATGCGGATAAAGATCTTCAATATCTTTCGTCTTTTCTTCTTATGTTAGAAGTTGAGTCTTTTATATTTATCCTTGTCTTGTTAGTACCTCTTGTACATGTCTAAACTAGGTGCTTGGGGTAAAGGATTTCCTTTTTATGTTTTTATGGAATTTGTAATAAACTTTATAGTTTTTTCGAAGAGATTAATGTCATGGTTTCATAATTTTCGCATGTTTCTAATTGGGTGGTAAGGGTTCTCCTATATAGGTGGATTAGAGTAGGTGCCCGAACAATCTGGTTTGTTGGGTCTTGATAGTTGGTATCAGAGCCTAGGTTACTAGTCTCATAAGTACAAGAGAAAATATCAAGTAGAGTCATATGGATTAGTGTGTCGACGTCCACATCAAATCTTTGGAGAGCTATGAGGCATTCTAGGAATTATTTTCCTTTTCTTCTCTCCTCTTATGCTATCTTGCATGGTTGATTTTATAGGTTGGATCCAATTGGTATCTCTTGATTCCAATTGGTATCTCCACTAAACCAAATGGGGACTGCCTGACCCCATTGGGAAACACTAGCAACAAAATTGGAACTAGAATATTCCAATTGGCATTTGGCTGTAAGGTCTGTGATTAATATGCTAGATGATCAATTAGTGGTCATCAAGAATGTAATACTTAATGATGTGGTTAGATAAATAAGAAGTTAGGCTTAGTTGATTCCTAACGAAATTCTCTAAAATTGATATCTGTGTGAGTTACAACTGAATTGATGTTTTGAGAATAAGTGATAAGTGAAGTGGTTGTACACTGACTGCATATTGTTCATTGTGAACTTATGATATGTGATTCAAATGAAATTTTGATTTTTGAGTGCTAGCCACTATGGATGGTACATGTAAAGGTAGTAAATGAAATTGATTAGTTGTTAAAGATCTTCCTTGATTTTAAGTGGTTGTTATGTGAAATGCCTAAGTGTGATAAGTGTTGAATGTATGAGAAGGCCTAATATGTATCTTGATATTGGATTTGTATTTTATAATCAGAGTGTATAATTAATGCTTTAATTGGTTGTTAACCTTTTGAATAACTAGTTTTCTATCCTAGAGTTATAGTTAACCTGTGGCACTATTAGATTTAAAGCATTGTGGGAAGGGAATGTGGACAAAGGAACTACATAAACTAATTTTCCTGGCCACTTCCAGTGGGCCTCTATAGAGGACACTACCTAGCTACTACGACCCCATTATAGTGGGAATTTTTCCTCTATAGCGGTATCATGGTAGTAGCATGCAACTGCTATAGCGGGGTGGGCCTGGGCAAAATCCCTACCCTATTTTCTCTTTTTTTTACATCTTTTCCCAAACTATCCGAACATATTTGTAAGTGGATATTAATCAAAGTAACTAGTTTAACATGCAAGATATAAGATAATAGTAATGCATTCATTACTAGGAATATAAAAACAAGCATCTAATGTGCGAGAAAAGTAAAAATTATTTATTACATGCCCTAAATAGGGGTAAGCAAAATCCAAGAATACTAATAATATAGAGAGTGGGGGGATAGACTAAAGAGCCATCTTGGGGATCTAGCTGGAGGCCCCATTTTCTTTGAGGCTTGGACGCTTGGGGAATCAGAGCCCTTCTTTTCCATACCACTCAAAAGGGAGAACTCATCCCCATCTTTATTCTTTAGATAAAGGATCTTCTGATCAGGGATGGAAGACATGAATATGACCTTTACGGTCTTCCACATCCAGGCAAGCATGCCATCCTGGGAGAGCCTTTTCTTCTTCTCCTCATTTAACTCCCTTCGGAGATCCATGTAGGCTTGAACAAAATCTGGCTAGGTGGTGGACTTAGAAGGAGACAAACACTGAGAAGGCAAGTCTGAATGCTCCAAGTACTCCCTCACGGCGACCATGTAGACCTCCAATCACTCAAGGGACACATGGGGCTGTGTGGGAGGGGTATCCTCCTCCTCCTCCACTGCTCTGCTACTCTCCCCCTCTATCCCCAATTTTCTTTTCTTCTTCCTCCAGCTCTGTGCCCACTTTACCTTAAAAGGATTGAAGGGTGTATCATATTCCATATTCTTGTCAGCATCATTCCTAGGCACCTTCGAACAAAGGCATAACTCAGTAATCAAGTTGGGAAAGAAATAAGCCTTCTTGTTGCAATGATAGAAGTGCTTTCACTCCGACACTATCTATGCACACCCGCATTAAGTTGAATCCCCTACATAGCACAACCCTTCACTAGAGCCTAATGGTATGTCACATCAGTGGTGTTACCCAAAGGACGAATCCTTTGAGTCACGAAATTCAGCCACCTCCAAGCATCCGTACTAAAGTACATGCTCCTAATCTCCTTAGAACTGGTCCAATAGACCTCATCCCAGGTAGGATCCACCAGTGGCATCCACCCAAACTCCTAAAGCCAGGAATAGAACTCAGGTGCCTCCTCTTTAACCTCATTCACTATGAACCCTTTTTGTAGCAGAAAATCATCCTTCAGTAGTCCCGATACCTTTCTTGACAGTTCCAGTCAGAGAATCTCTGGAAGGAAGGGGGTGCATTGTCTTTATTATTGGCCATGAAGTTAATATTCCTGCCAAAATCATGAAAAACTATGTTAGAATCGATAGAAATACTCAATCAGTTATAATGTTTTAAAAAATACTAAGTTAAAAAAATCTAAGGGAGGCTATTGCCTTTCTTTCACTATAACGGAAAGCATTTCGCTACCTCGGGACCGCTATAATAGGAATTTTTTTACTATAGTGGTATGAGGATGCTATTGAAAACTTCATCTTCTTTAACTAACTTCGATGCTCTAATGGCATCTTTTTGCAAAAATCATCCTTTTCTGACTTTTTAATATAGATCAGGTTTGGTAAAGTGCCATAGAACTATAATCCACTAAAATCTAAGTGTTTAAACCCCAATTCAAGCCCCAATGACAAAGAAATTCTTCAAAATATGACCCTTCACATTCTACCATTGTTCAATCCCCAATTGGGCCATGAACTCCATAAATTTTTTGCCTAGAATACCATGGGAGCATTGTAAACGTAAAGGAAGTAGGCATGCTTCAGAAATTCATTCAAATTTGAACAAAATTTAGGATTTCAAAAACCAACCCTAAACCCACTTTGATTCTATAATTTCCAGTAAACTTCTTTAATCATATGAGTAGTAAAGTAAGGAGACAGAGTTAGAATGCAATTTACCTTGTTTTTGGTGTTGAGAGTAAGTGATCGATGAGAGAGAGGAGTTTTTGAGTTAAAAATTGAGAAATGGGAAAAATACCCATTTCTCACCCTTAAATATGCCCCTATCCCGCTATAGTAATGTTGTTATAACGGCAGAGGTCCCACTATAGCCGGGGTCAGTCAAACTTCATGGATAAAAATTTCTCAATCTCTTCCTTTTTAAATTAATTATTAAATTCTTGTAGTATTAGCGAGGCCTCGATCATATTGGGTACTTGTGGGACTTTTGTTAAAAGTAGTATCATGCAAAATTCTAGTTATGATAGATTATGTAAGGGTGTTGTATTAAATCGGTTTGATTTAACCCATGCCAAAGTTTATCTTATGCTCGGAGAGCAAAGTTTTGAAATAAAAACTTACAAATCCATTAGTGAGTATTAATGGTCTGAGGTACGTATCCATCTAGTTTCTCATTCGGGGATGAACGATGGATAAATTGATATTTGTTATAACTACCCATTCTGTTATTACTAAAATCACCGTGTCTGAAGGGCACGGGGTATGGGAATTTATTTTAAAAATATTTAAAGGGTTTGTAAAGACTAAGATAAGATGAATTTTGAGTTTGAAAATTTTTAGGGAGCAGGCTGATGCCATCCCATTATAGCGGCGCTGTAGTAGAGGCCTATCGGCCGCTATAGTGGGATGCCAAAAAAAATCCCCCCCCCCCCCAAAGTTTTAAGATCCCTTTTTCTTTTCAGTTGGAAATTGAAATGAGGATTTATTCTAAAAACCCCTACGGGGTACCTCAAGGCTCTGGAGTAATGAAGAAGAAGGAGTACACTTAGAAGGGGTGAAACTCGATGATTTCTTACAGTTTTCACTCTGGAGATAACTAGAAATAGAGCAAGGATTGCAAGTTCATGCATCCGTAGCAGCTACTTGGCACCTAAGTAGGCTATGTTTATTTTGAGTGGTAGACCTCGGTTAGAAAACACATGCATTATGTAGATTGATGGGATATTTCATGTTTTAGGCCTACGGGCATGGTGATTGAATGTATAAAACAAGTAAATTAGGTCTATGTGAACAAGTTTAGTTTTCCTAAAGGTGGTGATGAATTTTTATTAATGCTAATATGTTATTATTTGTTCATGTCAAATTGATTAGTAAGTATACATGACCTGGTCATGCTTCCTGTATTGTTATTAAGAAGCATATGTATTAATATGGTTGATTGTGTAGCACGGTGTAATTTATGTGAAGAGTGGTGAGTATGTGTCTATATACTTTGAGGAAATTAAGAGTAGTAGTGAAATAAGTTCAGTGATGACTTAGTGTTATGATGGAAATTGAAAAGATAATAGTGTTTTAGTTAGAGGGAGCGGTGTACCCCTAACATAATTAAAGTAGAAGCTCAGTCGAAAGGTAATGTGTGCATACTTGATTATATATGTTAATTGACCCCAATTACTACTGTTGGTAGGGGTAGGTGACGGTTGAATCGGAGTTAAAAACTCAAGTTGATTTATGTGTGCATGTTAACTGACTATTTTTCTACTTGTTACAATGCATGCTATTAATGTTGAACTTGTTGGATATATATACAAGTTAGTTTCAATCACCTATGATGTGATTATGTAAAAAGGGCTTCTTTGATATGTAAGTATGGTTGAATGATCTTATTTTATGATTGTACATGTTATGGTATTGTTTGATATTGTGAGATAAACTGGTAAACATTGATCATAATAGAATTAGTGGATTACATGGATTATAAGGATAGAGACATTGGAATAAGGGTGGTATCACACTTGGTTTGGGATAAGGGTGTATGCACTAGTTTTCTAGGTTATTTGGTTCATGGACTGAGCTTATCCCCTGCAAGTCATAGCTAGTGGGCATATATAAGACCCATAACATGTGTGTACATGGTAAATTAGAGAGTTTAACGGTTCCTTGAGTGAACTGGGTTTGCATTGTTTTTATTATATATTATATCCTTGTGAGGTTCGGGTTGTTGATATTGCATCTGTATAGAATATTGCTTGTGGTAGATAATTATAATATGTTTATGAGAAAGTAATAAATTAATATATTTGGGATTTACTACAGTTGGATTGGGTTGAGCATTATTTGTTATATGTGACATGTAATTTGATTGACTTGAGATAATTATTAATGAGTAGAGGTGATTAAGTTGTTTAATTATGTGGTTTGTGTCAAAGTGATATTATTGTATAACTCCATGGTTGAATGTTTATTATAAAGTGTCTTGCCTAGTTTGTTATTGAGTTAATTAGTGATGGATGACCTTGGTCTGTATAACAAATTGTATAAGATAGACTCATGTAGTGTTCCTAATGAGAGTAGTGTTCTGAAGATATTGCTATGAAGAGCCATAACTTGAATGGGTGTATTAATAAAATCTATGATAGACGCAGAGTTAAGAGTGCTATGAATGGTAAAAAAGGTAGTCGTTAGCGTTGAATAATGTAGGGTGGATCAAACAGTGGATTAGTAAGAGTTGTTATGTAATAAATAAGGTTAGAGAGAGAGAGGATACTAAGGAGAGTAGTGACTGGAGAGCGGGTTAAGAAATATAAATTGATTTATTAAATAAGTGAATGTTTGATTTTGGATATTTATGTTAAGTTTACGTGATTTAACTTAGGTCGGCCAATGATCCCTTACTCATTGTTTTATACATATATAGATCTTCAGTAGCTTCCGTCTTCTCTTTCTATGGTAGAAGTTGAATCCTGTATATTTATCCTTGTCATGATAGTAACTCTTGTACATGTCTTGTCACACCCCGAATCCCAACGAGGCGTGATTGGCACCCGAAGCCAATATGGCCCGAGAGAACCAATCTTTTCTCAGGAACCCTTGTATGCATAACCTCGAATGAATAACATATTGTCTCATGTAATGGATGAAATGTAAAATGCCATACATATACATATATAAAACTTGGCCGTTGGGGCCATCACGTCGCACTGAATGTACATGTCTTACATCCATATACCCACATATGTCTACAAAAGCCTATAAATATATACACGACCATTTCATAACGTCTACAATATCAAAACCAATGTACAAATTTGACTCGGAAAGTTCCGAAGCAACTGGGGCTCACCAAAGATCTGCAATTACTGTCAACCTACTATGGAGGTCTACTAGTGACTGCACCTGCAACATGTAAAGTAAGTCCCCAATAGGGGTCAGTATGAAGAATGTACTGAGTATGTAAGGCCAAGAGAAAATTTCATCAATACATAAGAACTTCAATGGAAATAATTATAAAAGAAAACACTATGTGTGAAACCATGTATCTTTCTTATTATTATCTCCAATCATTCATACATAATAACAACAACTGTGGAATCAATATAAGAGAAATAGCCAATGTGAATAAACTCTCTTTATGCATGTGGGAAACCATGTATATTATGTTCTTTACTTCTCTTGCTTTCATATTCAATCATCTTTATTGTTCTACCCATGCTAGGCTGTTTTGTAGCCCCTGGGATGAGATGAACCCATGCTAGGTACTTTGACCCCTGGGATGTCATATGAACCTATGCTAGGCTTATCACCCCTGGGATGTCATGCTATGTGAACCCATGCTAGGCTTTCGTGTCGCCCCTGGGATGTCATGAGATAACCCATGCTAGGCTTATCGCCCCTGGGATGTATCGTGATAACCCATGCTAGGCTTATCGCCCCTAGGATGTATCGTATGTATCGGGATCGACCCATGCTAGGCTTTTCTATCGCCCTTGGGATGCCACCCGTGTTATTGGGATCGACCTATGCTAGGTATTTAACCCCTGGGATGCCACCCATTAAGCATTGCTTCTTTATTTCATTACTCTTTCTTTCATTGCTCTTTCTTTCATTCAATGAGTGATACTTTGATGATGGAAACATTCTTGAAACTTGAAACACAACATACATTACTTCACATCTTTACTCTTGTAAAATTGACATCCTTACTTGTGAGGGATAGATACATTAACTTGTACATTACTTTTGAGAGATTGGTACTTTTACTTGTGAGAGTTTGATATATTCACTTGTCATAACATTATTTGAAACACAATATCTTTGGAACCGTTGGAACAATAGTCAATGAATAAGAGACATGTGTATAAACACTATAAAAACTTGGGAACATAACATGATTGGAACAATGCTATTCCTATAAACAAGCTCTCTTTACCTCATTACTCTCGTTGAAATAGTTCTCTTAGAATCTACACCATCATGACAACCTATGAACTTCCGTCCATAAATAAGAGATAAGTGGATCATAATTCATCTAAGAGTAATACACCTATGAATAACAATATATATCAACCTTAGTTGGAATACTATAGAACCCCTTTGGAATGTATCACTTTTGAAATCTTAGGATAATGATCACTAAATACGATACATGTGGATTTCAACTGGTCACCAATTAGAAATGTGCTACCTTAGAACCTTATAGAACTTTTAACATACTAGCCAATGATCACAAGTCAACCAATGGACATGAGTCCATCAATGAACATGAGTCAACCAATGAACATGAGTCATATGATTCACCATTGACCAATGAGTAAGGGACATATGAGTAACTCTAGCCAACTATCGGATACGGAATACCTTAGAGTATTTCAAAATCGAATGAGTACCATGACAATATGAACACCATATGTTGCACAAGGAAATAGAAGAATAACCTTACATACCTTCACTTCCAAGTACGAGTACACAAGTACATATATGAACATAACATTCCAGCTTCTTCTTTATGTTTCATTCTACAATACAAATCCATAAGGGAACTCTTGTTAACAACTAGTTATCGTACAAGTGTACAAAATGACAATGAACCATATGACTGCTATATGACTTCATTTCACTCCTTACAATACAACCCACTGCATCATCATGTCAATAAAACCATAACATTACACTCATTGACCAAGATTTCATACAACAATAGCATTTCGCATCACACTTACCCTTTATGCCTTCTCATCATCATTTTGTCCCATTTACTCCTATCAATTTGCCTCACAACAACTTATGAACAATCATACATACTTAACATAGTCCAACATGCCTCCATACGACACTTTAAAGTCATTAAAACGACATCACAAGTTGATAATTACATCCATGAAGGGTATAGGGGTTTCGGGGGGCCAAAGGGATGCAAAAACAAGAAATTCGGAGTTCTGGGCTGATCCGCTAAGCCACCTGCACCCGCAGGTGTATGCCCTGCATCCGAAGGTGACCTTTGGAAGTATCCATAGGCACCTGCATTGGCACCTGCGCCCGCAGGTGCTTCATCTGCGAGGGCGGGTGCCCGTTTTGGCCAAAAAGGGTCTCTTTTGGGTATTTTTATGAAATGAATGGTCCATGATCATTAAAAAACTGAATTTAACATATTTTTGATCATCTCGAATACCCACAATCAGCCATGGTCTCACAACACACAATAACATCACCAAAACGACACTTTATGGTCAATACGTCACCAATTTCACAATAGAAATTCCAACATTATACACCATGACACAACAAGGAAATACTATAATCACATCTCACATATCAATATTAACTCCATCATGTTCACTTACTTGAAGACCACAAGTCCATGTTCAAGTTTACAAGGCAAAACCATTCTCCGATTTAGCAAACATGTAACTTTCCACACATGCTGAATTTCTCAATACTCCACCAACATAACCAACATCATATAAGCACCCTCTCATGCACATAATATATTAAATCATAAGCATAAACACTTACCAAAGTGTGCAAGATGATGATCTTAGCCAAAAGGATGAAAGCCTAGGGTTTGTGGAAATGTTGAGAAAATTCTAGAAAAGGCATGGGTGTCCAAATGACTAAAAATATGATTTCTCTCATATATATATATAGTCCCCTTTAAGTCTCCCTTATCCAATTTTGGCATTTAATACATGGTTGATTAGTCAAAATGGACAAATATTGGAAGAATGGGTCAATTTCCATGTTGGGCCATGTCTTCTTGTTGATTTTGGGCTTCACTTTGGGCCCAATGATGCAAGACTTATTCCTGTCCACAAATTAATGTATAATTCATCAAATCTCCTATGTTTTACTAATTCCATAATTGTACACGTAGTCGCATAGGTTCGACAACATACGAATATTTCACCTCCTACAAAGGTCTAATCCCATGCACTAGGCCCAATATCATTTATTTCATCAATAATCTTACAAAGTACATACTTTTGACTCTTGACACTTAAATAACCATTGTTCAACGTCGTCACATAGGGTTTAGTAGGTACAGGGTGTTACATGTCTAAACTAGATCCTTGTGGTAAAGGATTTCCTTTTTATATATTTATGGAATTTATAACAAACTTTATAGTATTTTAAAGAGATTAATGTCGTTCTTTCATAATTTCTGCATATTTCTAATTGGGTGGGAAGGGCTCTCCTATCTTGTTGAGTTAGAGTAGGTGCCCGAACGATCCCATTAGTTGGGTTGTGACAGTCATGGAGCCCTGCTCCAAATCATCAAATGCATCCCTTAGTTTGTCCCTCAAGCTAAAGGGCACAAACCTCCACTGGTCTATATCAAACAAAATGTCTCCACCAATTCTTAGCCAAGTCAGGCAAATGGAAGGTAGTGTAATCAACATCATAGTACTCAAAAGAACCGAGATTATGTAACCTCTCCTAACAATTGACCAAAAAATCATAAGCATCCTCACCAATCGCACCACTAAACTTGGGAGGGGCCAATCTCAAAAATCTCTCAAACCTCTTTTGTTCATCAACAGAAATCACTGGACCAGGAACTACAGCTGAAACAATAAGTCTGGCAGGCAACTTCTCAATACATGGGGCCACAACAATTACTGTTTATGCCTCAAGAGTCTGAAAACCATGAATAAGAACCTGCCCTAGTAACTGAACAGCCTATTTTATTTGAGAACCATCTGGTGTATATGATAGGATACCTACCTGAGGGGCTTGGGCTAGTCCCAAATTCTTTGGCTGATAAGTTTAATCAACATAATCAATCTCTGGCTTGGGAGAGGCCACTTTAGCTCACCCTTTAGTCAAATCCACTTCTCATGCCGGACCTCTACCTCGATTTCAGTCGTAACCCCTGTCTCGTCCCCTTACTACGACTCTTACAGTGGGTGGTGGCTCAGCATCCTCAACAGCTCCTGATCGAGCTCTCACCATCTTGGCAGAAAGAGTGAGGTACAAGTTTAGAATACTGGCATGAACAACATGCACGAGAAGGAATCAAATAAGAGAAGTTTTCCTAAAAATGTCCCATAACATCCCAAAGATAGATATGAATATCAACATATCGATTCGCGGGACTCTATTAGACATATTTCCTTTTTACTCATGAGATCAATAAACCTAGCGCTCTGATACTAATTTTTCATGACCCAAAATTTGAGGTCATGATGTTGCCTGCCCCAACCCAAACTTGGTAGTTAAGCCCAATACCAAAATTGAATAATTGCGGGAAAAAAGATCAATAATTAAGTGAAATAGAAGACTTAGGATAAAAACCAAGTCAATACAGTAACAAAGATAAATAATTAAATGAAATAGAAGACTTAGGATAAAAACCAAGCCAATACAGTAACAAAGATAGATATTTGAAATACAACTCCAAATCTCCCAATCATCTAGTGTCATGAGTAAAGAGCACTCTAAATCCGACATAGTATATGAAAATACATAAAGTCTATCTCTGAATGTTAAATAAAGACATAAAACTAGATGAAGTAAAGCACAAAGTATGAAACTGAGAGCCCACCCTAATATCAAAAAGCTCAAACTGCACGAACTCATGATCCACGGGTTGCACTCAAATTGAGATCTGCATCAAAAGGGTATTAAAAGTAGGAGTGAGTATGATCCACTTGTACTCAGTAGGGATTATAGGCCGACCAAGCAAAGTAGATAACTAAACTTATAAAGAAACCTATGATCAATGCTTCCATAGTATAATAATAGAATTACAATAATAGTATACAGACTAACTACACAATAGATATACATAAAAATAACGACTAAAATACACGATATCAATAACATATGAGAGATAAAAGTGATGAAATGTAATGAAATGGTAAGGATGAAATGTTCTAATGCCACCTCATATACACCTTTCGAGCATAAGCTTCTAGGAGAGGACCAATGGGGGGCGTTCGCAACCTATCTACTATCACAATCTACTCAATCAACCTTACCAGCACATCCCTCGATTAAGGCATTTTATAAAGTGTCTCATTTCCTTCAAAATAAGTATTTCTCAGTATCACCAGTTCCATGAATATGGATGAATGAATGAGTATGGATGCTCATAACTAGCTCAACAACATACAATAAATCAACTCAATAATGGTATAAATAAGCTCAAGTTACCTCAAATCTTAATAGATTTTGATACAAGACATCTTATGGCAACACAGTTCTAAAGAATCATGTAAGACCTCAATAATATCAATCCAAGCCCCCACATGAGCATCACAATAATGATAAAGAACAAATAATACTCAAATAATACCAATACCATCCCCACACAGGCATCTCAATAATAATAATAATATCTCAAGTGGATAATAAGATTCACATAAGCCCCTACACGGGCAATATGACAAAATAATAATCTCAAAAGATGAATACCACAATAAAATCCCTAACCCATAGCATACTTTACATAAATGGTTATTTACCCAGCCTGATATGAAGAGATTTAAGCTATAACCTACCTCAAAAACCAAAACACGAGCTTCGACCCCTAAAAAAGAAGTCTTCCCCTTCTGAACGACTTCAAAACACTCCCAATATATCAAAAATGGATTATATACTAGATTAGGAGTCTATCAATACCCATAATGGCCTAGTTTGGTTATGGGTCCAAAATTACTTTAAAATCATCCCTGAAAATAAAAGGGTAAAATTGGAATTTTAATAAAAAATCATGTTACCCATATTTTATGGCTCTAAATATGGATTGTAATGATCCTCCAGGTCATTTTCTCTATTTCCAATTGTTTACGGCATTTTATTCCTTGCCATAGTAGCCACAGGTCATTTATGACGTGCTAAAATTATTGGTTTGGTTTTCGGGTAGTTTATTTGGGTTTAAAACCCATTACACTATTTTGGAGCTTTTAAAGTTATGATATTGGTATTAGACCAAAACTCCTAGTAAACAGCCTTGGATGAAAATTTTGACAGCGACTCTAGCTTTGGAACATGAATTTTAGGCTAGGAGGATCCTTGGTCCTGGTCCCGAGGCTTTCAAACTCATTTTGGGCTATTAGTTGGAAGTTGGTAAAAATGGAACAGTGGGTGTGAGGCCCATTTTTTATTAAAATGACCTTGGACGGAAATATTAATAGTTGCATTGAGTCTCAAATGTAAAATTTTGTATGGTAGCATAGTTTGTTTATACACACGGGGTTCTTAATGAATCCCGAGCACCCTGTCAGAGTCTATTAGGACTTAAGCTTTTACTGGTGTAACAACACCCAGTGCAGGCCACCCTTTCTCTTTGTGTTCGTGGGGAGTTGATCACATTCATAAAGGGTCAAGTCTTTGACCTTTGCAATCTCAATCCGACTCAGTCCAGTCTCTTCTTCATATTTGAGAAGGCTTCATTGCGTTCGTGATGGCCTTCTTCAGTTGCTCATCACGTTCGCGACTCATTCCTTATGTTTGCGATAAATGATTTTCCTATGCTTCACTATCGCGTCCAGGGGTCTTCACGATCGCGATGTGTTACCCCTGGCCCTATATATTGTTGTCTTCCCCAAAAAACCATCATTTTCAACCCTTTTCCCGCCATTAGAGGCCCTTGGAGCTTGGAAATTATTGGTATTTCATCTCATTGAGCTCAGGTACGTTAGCCCATCGTTCCTTGTTCATTTTTCCCTTTTTGGTCTCGTGTTACTTCGTCCCAAAATTTGTTTAATTCTTGGTTTTAGGGTTAGCTTCTTTGGGCATTGTGGCCTATTTTGAGCCCCAATCGAGACTCCATTTGTGATCAACTTTTTAGCATGCTTTCCTTGTCCTTAGAGGGACCTCGTGATGGATTTAATTTTAGAATTTCATTTGCAGGCCCCACGGGCCTATTCTTTACCCAATTTTTGGCCCAAATTTTTATAGTGCAATATGGGTCTTGTTTTACTCGTATTAATGTGTAGTTTATGAATTTGATAGAACGATATCATGCAAAGATTATAGAGTAGAGATGAGTAGTTTGTGGATGGTTCGAGACTGTGGTTCGGCTACCAGGTAGGCTACGGTCTACTCTTTTCTATGAGATTGTGTATTGTATAGATTGCATGCTAAGTAGGAATTATAGGATAGGTTTGTAGCTAGTATATCCTAAATTACCATGTTTAGGGGACTTAGAATAGAAATGTGAATTAAGCCTTAGCTTAGAATACATGTTATAGCTAGAAGATACTATTAAGTTTGATTATTTAATTACTCAACCTTAGGTTGATATTAGGGATCCCTAGCTTAAGATTTATTTTATTACTTAGGGTTTTGGGCAGTATGCATAGATTAGTTACTCCTAATAGCTTGATGCCTTATGTCTTAGTTTCCCAAATTATGATGCTGATATCTTGCTAATTTATATATTATTGGGCCCGAGTCTATGGTTATGATGCTAGTTTGACACTAGTTAGTACTCTATCCTTTGAAAGGATATGGCTCTAATTTATAGACACTTAGACGTTTACAGTTGTATTGTTTGGATACTGGTGATGGCATGCATATATTTAGGTGCATTTAAGCTTATTAGTGGAACAATTCCTACTGAAACCTTGGTTCTTACTACTATTTTTTATAAATGGATTTATTCCCACTTTTTAACATTAAAACTAATTCTTTAAACAGAAGTTGTGCTACCTTCGTTAATGACCTATGATATTTTAAACTAAACATACTACTTTGAAAATTAGACCGGCGCTAATTCTGGTTCGATATTAATCCACTCTTTTCCTCACTATTGACTTACTTTGTTCGAGGGAGATTTTGACCCCTTTCTAAATTATTATACCATTTTAGTCCCGGATTCAACCTCGGGCAATGAACTTATAGATTTATACTTATTTAGTCTTAGTTCGATTTCAAGCACTTGTTATATTCTTATTTCTCTCTGGTACTAGATGGAGTAGATAGTTATGACGGCTATTGGAAGTCCTGGTTTGGGACTAGGTAGTATATATGGATATCCCTAATCTCCTATAAGTTCCTGTGTCTGGGGATCACCTACCGAAAGAGGTGATATTCATAGGTCCTATCTTACGAGCCTGTGAGCCAAAGGATATATACTTGGTATGGTTTGGCACTCAGTTGGTATAATAGTATTAGTTTACATTGTGATCATTCATTCATATGCATTGCTTATCACCAGTATAATTATTTGGTACTTGTATCTATTGGTCTGATGGAGGGCTATATAGGTACAAGTTATGGTTGTTGTTTACTGAGTGTTTACTTGTGCCTTCTGGGCTTATGGAGGCCCGATTAGGTTATTGGTTGTCTGGATTAGCCTGTTACATTATTGTTTTGTTATTATTGTATAGTTCGTTGTAGGCTGGTTATGGATTGGTACCCGAGGTTGTTGGTACATTTCTAATCCCTTTTCCCATATTATAGTAAGAATTATTATTGCTAGATTATCTTATGATTATGCATATTTTGATTAGAGACCTTGATTATGCTAGAGTTAGTTCCCTTATTATTTATGATCTTTGTGATGTTAGGCTGGCTCCCTCAAGGTAGTACATTTCTATTTGCTTATCTGTATAGTGCGGTTGTATATCCACTCTTCTCTAACTACCATTTGAATATTTTTTCCTTCTTTCCTACTACTATTGAAAAAAATATATCCTTTTCTTCATTCTACTATTGTATATAGACTTCTACTTATGGTATCGCGCTTTCATACCTGATGACAGGTAGAATAGGATAGTTTATCCTTATTGTTTCATTAGCGTCATTATGTTTCATTTCTTAGATAGTTGAATATTATATATATTCCTACTTTGCATACTATTTATACTTTCATTACCTTTGAAGCTCAGTCGGCTGATGCCTACTGAGTACCTCGTGTTTGGTACTCATACTATACTTCTGCACCCTGCATACATAGTACGAGTTCTAGACATTGACATGTGCATCGTGTTGAGCTTCCATGGATCGGAGGTTTGGGGTGAGCTCTTGGTGTCTGGAGTTGTTCCTGCTCTCCCTCTTTTGTTTGACTGATCTCTATTTGTATTTTAGAGACAACTTTGTGTATATTTACTCTGTATTTTACCTTGTACTCTTGTTGCGTTAGAAGCTCTTGTACTAACTTCACCAGGTTTTAGGGATCAATTCTCTTTATTAGTCTCTTTATTTGTCTTACGGTAGGTGCCATCATGACTTGAGAATTCGAGTCGTGACAAATTGGTGTCAGAGCTTGGATTCACTGGTGTTGTTGGTACAAGAGCAAAGTACCTAGTAGGGTCCTGCGGATTGGTACAAAGACATCTGTATCCTATCTTCACGAGGCTACAAGGCATTCCTAGGAAATTTTATTCCTTGATTCCTTGTCGTATGTCCTTACTTTTATGAACCTTTAAGTATTTCTTTTTACTCCACTCTTTCCCAGACGGATAGCATGAGGTTGTTGATAGGTGCGGATGGGACTTCTGCGTGTGTTACTAGAGTATCAACTCAATATCTGGCTAGGGAGTTGGAGATTTATCTTGAGGATCTTCAGCGTCGGCCAGAGGGTCTGGGGCTAGCCCTTGCTTCGGCAGAGTTTGTGATTGCCTCAACTTTTTAGGATACCATGTTAGGGATTCCAACTCTTTTCATGGATAATTCATAGTCAGTGGTGGTGCCTAGTACATCGAGTGGTCCTCAGGCCAGAGCTGGGTTTGTGTAACACCCTAAAAATTCTAGCTAAGATTAGAACCATGCTTCAAGTACATGTAGAATCAAACTTCACCTTTTTTTAGTATGAGAAGTGATTTATACATGTATTAAGGCCACAAGTAACTCCTAGCTCATGGCCAAGTTGAAACATCCTTTACCGGTTATTTTTCTGGTGAAAAATCTTGTTATAGTTAACTTCAAATGAGAATAACTCTTAGATTCAGAAGTATTTTTTGAGCTCAATACCCACAAAATGATAGATATTTGAATTATCTTTCCAACGCATACAGTTTTTCCTAAATCAAATAATGGAGTAAAAAGTTATGGCCAAGCACTGTCAAGATGTCAGATTTGACATTCAATACCACGACCGGAACCCATGATCGTGGGATGTTCTGGCCTGTTGAAGTTCAGAGGCTTGAAAAGGCCCCATAGAACCCAAGATATTTTTCTGCAATGTTTTAAGAGGGGTATTCCGGGTTTTTTCCACCTTGTAACCTCCTAAACTATGTCGTTTTAACCATCCTAAGGCTGAATATTAAACCTACACTACACCTAATCCCTCATTCACTTCACAACACATAAAAGTACTCAGAGAAACATGAGAAACATGCAACTTTTTTTCTCTAAAGCAATAAATTAGGGTTTTTCATCTTTAAGCTCAAATCCTCCAAGCTTAGTTCAAGAATCAAAAGTAATCAGGTATGTGGGTATTCAATGAGGATATCCTTTCATCCTCATGCCAAAATTATGGTTTCATTCAAGAATTCTATGATTCCTATGAACTAGGGTTTCTACCCATTTATGAGTCCAAGCTTAAACTCAATTCCCCCTAATATAGTTTTCATCCATGAGCATGTCTTAAGGATTATTAATGATTTCTTGTGGCTATATTAAACATATTTATCATGATTTGATGGATTTGAGTATATATTAGTTTGACATGACATGTTTCCCATGAAATTCATTATCTTTAAAGACTTGTGATTCATGACCCCTCAATATATTGAATAATTCATGATTTTGGACTCGTGTTATGTAATTTCACATTTTACTCAGATTATAGAATTTCCATGATCAGTAGTTGTATTTTTCAGAGATGACGGGTTATGACACCGGATGATTTAGGATTTCATACATTATTTGTTGAACACTCAGTACTTTTGGTGTACATGATTTAGAATGCTTTCAGATAAAGCACTTATACTCTAGTCTCAGAACTTCAGTATTATTGAACTATTCAATATATCAGTTTATATTCAGTTGGGAGTAGTACTTACCAAGGAGCGGGTGCAGGGATAAGGTTCACCCATCAGTTAGGCTGATACCTTTAGTAAAAGTCCCTAATTCCCAGAACTATGGTGCCACCGTAGGTTCTAAAGGGTCACCCGTCAGACTAGGCTTGACACCTTAGTCCTTTTGGACATCAGTTTAGTGGTACCATGTCAGATTAACCTTTATATCCTGGCAAGGTATATTAGGCCCTTTTTAATGGAGATTATACATCGAACTCTATGTTTAGCCCACATGGTTATATGTCGATTAATAGTAACTCTCACGGTTCAAACTCGATTATTGCATGACCTTGTATTCAGTTTATTGAGTATAGTATTGATTAGTTACATGTTTATTTACTTGGTCATTGCATCAGTTCACATCCTATAGTTTCATACTCAGTATTCGCACATGACCCTCAGTTTAGTTTTACTGGCATTTATACTATGACTTTACAGGTTATCACTGCATATTAGTATATATGTACTACAACTCAGTTCCTTGCATTCGGTTGCACTCAAAATCATTTTAAAACATGTTTAGCATTGGTTTTTTCATCATCTGAAATATTTATGCTTTTGTAGCACTCCAGTATCCAAAAATGATTTAGTTCATGATTAAGATAATTCACTATGTTTCACAGCTTTTACGTACAAACATGTTTTAAATGTATATTTTAGTAAATGGTTTATGTCAGTTTTAAAGCAAGTTTTAAGTTATTTTCATGACTAGTGCATATCTCATATACTCAGTATATTCAAAAGTACTTATCACATACCTCTTTTGCCTATATTTTTCATGTAATGTAGATTCAGGTGGTTACTATCAGGATCATAATCAGGCACATCACAACATACAACCAACAGGTGATGAGTTATCTTGTCTTGAGGATTCAAGTCAATTGTAGATCAAATATTTCTTTTCCATCTGTATGTATTGATTAGGGATAGTTGGGGGTCAGGACCCGACTACTTATAGTCAGTATTAGTAGAGGTTTCATAGATAGTCAGTCAGAGTTGTCATATTCATTTTCTCTTTCTTTTCAAATTTCAGATGTTGTAAATAAACTTTCTAATAGTAAATGTATTGAACCAGTTTATTCCATGATTATGATTCCTCTCAGTCAGTTTAGCCATTATTTATACTTTATTCAGTTGCTCATGCATTATGCTAATACCACGGGTTAGCTTGGGATCACTTATGGTTCTAAGCACCGTGTTACGACTAGGGGTAGTCTCGTGTCATGAAAAACTAGAACCCTCTATCTTGGGTATGATCGTACTTTGCAGAGTTTATTACGACTTGGACATTCAATAACAAATTAAGGGACGATCGTGGGAGGATCCCATGATTCATACCTTGGCTCATCTGATTAAGTCCAGAGGAGCCTCAAATTCAACCACCAATTTATGAGTACTACCCACAATAGTAGGTAGATCTGACGATTATGGAATGGTTCATTAGTTGTGTTCTGCAGATTTTTCAGTTACATTTTATGAGGGGCTTTCCAGTATTTTCCTAATATTTAAACCCCTAAACTAGGTTTTTTAAACTAATCTAAGTCTAAATAACAAGGCTAAGCTCCTCGAAGTCCATCATTACTCAGAAAATCATTACGACATACTACTCATGCCATGCATGTCAGCTCCATGATTATAACTCATATAGAATCATATTCATTCTCAATTCCTAGTATAAGGAGAAATAGTTCACTCAGTAATACGAATCATACTCTATGAATCTATGAATTTCAGTTCCATTTCATACAACTCATGACTCATGCAATCATGTTTTTTAGTATGCTCAGTTCTAGTTACTCATGATACCTTATTAATGATTAGTAAGATCACACTACGTCATGTATGCTCTTAGATCAGACCTCTTGAAACAAGTTCATCCATATCATACTTTACCCCTCAAGCTTCAGTTGAGTGTCAAAGTTATGAAAATCCTTCAGTCAAGATTTCATAATATCCCTCTTATTCCAGATCCTCATGTCCTAGTTCTTCAATAACCCTTCTCATGCTTTGAGGGTGATGTTAGTAGCAGTTGAGAGATAGACCTGAATGATTTGTTGATATAAATATGGATAATGGCTTATGGTGGTTAGCAACTCTTTGATTAGAAGTTAAGGTCGATTGTTTAAGGCAACAAGAAGTAGTGTATTCTCTCCTAGTGGATATAGAATATAGATTCCTATAGTTGAGATTAGTATGGGCATCTTAGTTGTAGAGCTTTGGATCTCCGATTTAGGCTTGAAGGGTGTATGAGTATGTAAGTAGACTTGGCCTCTAGCACCAATTATGGTGTATCCCTAAGAGAGTTAGAAAATTTCAGCTAGTTAAGTGTGGTATGTTCGTAAGAAAGAGCATGGTTGAAAAACATTGCTAAGTTGTAAAATTATCAGTCACATTGCTTAACCTATATTAGTCCTAACCTTACTTTTAGCCTAAGATACTCTTGTTTCTTGATAGATAGTTTCAGATAAAAAGGTGTTTCATGTTCAACTCTATGTTGTTCCTATTCTATGAGCTCAGATTAGTAGACTAGAATGTTCAGACCATGTTGGAATCTTAATTTAGATATCTCACTTAGATCATGCCAAAAATTCTTCCCTCCCTAATGTTATTAGAACCTAAGACAAGGTGCGTTGAAGGTAACAATTATTGTTTTCTTAGTGACTCTCAGAATATCTCATGTCCTTATCGATCATTTTAAAGTTCTACATATATGTTCGTGCTGGGAATGCTTCAGTTGAGTTCTAAGCTCTCAGTATGAGTCAGTCCATATGGCCAACAATTCAGTTCGGAGATTAGACAAAAAAGCTCCAGTAGTTTCCTATCCTTCTTTCTAGTCGTACTCTCATGAGTCCATGTCTATTCCTATTCTATTTGAGCTCTTATGTGCATTCATTTTATGTGTAAATACAGTCAAGTCTTATTCCCATCCTAAAATCAGTTCAAGATAACAATTTCCTTCTTATTACTTTCCTTAGTCTCATGTCACTCAGTTGCTCACATGTCTTAGTATGCACTCATGAATCTAGTCCAGACTATGTTTTAGTATGCATTTATGAATCTAGTCCAGTCTATGTTTTAGTTAGAAACTTAGTCGTCATGTCAATAATCATCCCTCAGAACTCAGTGTTGGGATTGCAGCTCTTCCCCTATCCTTTCAGCTTAGTTAGTCTTTGTTCGAGGTTGAATGACCCCAAGGGGGAGATATTGTAACACCCCAAAACTTTGAGCTAAGATTAGAACTATGCTTCAAGTACATGTAGAATCAAACTTCACATTTTGGTAGTATGAGAAGTGATTTATACATGTATTAAGGCAACAAGTAACTCCTAGCTCATGGCCAAGTTGAAACATCCCTTACCGGTTATTTTTCTGGTGAAAAATCTTGTTATAGTTAAATTCAAATGAGAATAACTCATATATTCGGAAGTATTTTTTGAGATCAATACCCACAAAATGATATATATTTGAATTATCTTTCCAACTTATCCCAATTTGCCTTAATCCAATATTGGAGTAAAAAGTTATGGCCATTTTACTGAAACACTGCCAAGCTGTCAAATTTGACATTCAATACCACGATCGGAACCCACAATCGTGGGTAGAACCCAAGATCATGGGATGTTCTCATCTGTTGAAGTTCAGAGGCCTGAAAAGGCCCCACAGAACCCAAGATTCAATACCACAGTTGTGGTTAGGTGCCACGATCGTGGGAGAAACCGTTTGATGTCCAAAATTAGATTTTTCTGTAATATTTTAAGAAGGGTATTCTGGTTTTTTTCCACCTTTTAACCTCCTAAACTACATCATTTTAACCATCCTAAGTCTGAATATTAAACCTACACTACTCCTAATCCCTCATTCACTTAACAACACATGAAATTACTTAGAGAAACATAAGAAACATGCGACTTTTCTTCTCCAAAGCAAGAAATTAGGGTTTTTCATCTTCAAGCTCAAATCCTTCAAGCTTTAGTTCAAGAATCGAAAGTAATCAAGTATGTGGGTATTCAATGAGGATATCCTTTCATCCTTATGACAAAATTATGGTTTTTCATTCATGAATTCTATGATTCCCATGAACTAGGGTTTCTACCCAATTATGATTGCAAACTTAAAATCAATTCTCCATGACATAGTTTTCATCCATGAGCATGTCTTAATGATTATTTATAATTTCTTATGTCTATATTAAACATTATTTATCATGATTTGATGGATTTCAGTCTATATTAGTTTGACATGACATGTTTCCTATGAAATTCATTATCTTTAAAGACGTGATTCATGGCCCCTCAATATATTGAAAATTCATGAATTTAGACTAGTGTTATGTAATTTCACATTTTACTCAAATTATAGAATTTCTATGATCAATAGTTGCATTCTTCAAAGATGGCGGGTTATGACACCAGATGATTTAGGATTTCATGCATTATTTGTTGAATATTCAGTCCTTTCGGTGTACATGATTTAAAATGCTTTCAGATAAAGCACTTATACTTCATCCTCAGAACTAAAGTATTATTGAGCTCTTTAGTATATCAGTTTATATTCAGTTGAGAGTAGTACTTAGCACCAAGCGGACGCAAGGATGAAGGCTCACCCGTCAGTTAGGTTGAGACCTTTAGTAGAAGTCCCTATGTTCCAGAACTTCAATGCCACATTACGTTCTAAAGGGTCACCCGTCAGACTAGGCTTGACACCTTAGTCCTTTTGGGCATCAGTTTAGTGGTACTATGTCAGATCAGACTTTATACCCTGGCAAGGTATATTAGACCCTTTTCGATGGGAATTATACATCGAATTCCATGTTTATCTCATATGGTTATATGTCGGTTAACAGTAACTCCCACGATTCAAACTCGGTTATGGCATAACCTTGAATTTAATTTATTCAGTACAATATTGATCAGTTACATATTTATTTACTTGGTTATTGTAGCAATTCACATCCTATAGTTTCAGACTTAGTATTCGTACATGACCCTTAATTTAGGTTTACTGGCATTTATACTATGACTTTACAGGTTATCACTGTATATTAGTAAATATGTATTTTGTATAGGATCATTGTACTCCAGCTCAACTCCTTACATTTGGTTGCACTCAAAATCATTTTACAACATGTTCAGCATTGGTTTTTACATCATCTGAAATATTTATGCTTTTACAACACTCCAATTTCCAGAAATGGTTTAGTTTATGATGAAGATATTTCACAATGCTTCACAGATTTTATGTACGAACATGTTTTAAATATGTATTATAGTAAATGGTTTATGTCCTCAATTTTAAAGCAGGTTTTAAGTGTTATCATGACTAGTGCATATCTCATGTACTTAATACATTCAGAAGTATTGATCGCATATCTCTTCTTCCTATATTTTTCATGCAATGTAGATTCAGGTGCTTACTATCAGGATCATAGTCAGGCAGATCACAACACACAACCAGCAGGTGATGGGTTCTCTTATTTTGAGGACTCAAGTCCTTTACAGATCCAGTATTTCTTTTATATCTATATGTATTGATTAGGGATAGTTGGGGTTCATGTCCTGGCTACCTATAGTAAGTATTAGTTGAGGCTTCATAGATAGTCAGTCAAAGTTATCGTATTTGGTTTCTCTTTCTTTTCAAATTTTAGATATTGTAAATAAACTTTCTAATAGTAAAAGTATTAAACCATTTTATTCCATGATTATGATTCCACTTAGTTATTTTAGCCCTTATTTATATTCTATTCAGTTGCTCATACATCATGCCAATACCATGGGTTAGGGTGGGATTGCTTGTGGTTTTAAGCATGGTGTTATGACTAGGGGGTAGTCTCGGGTCGAGATAGTTTATTTGTGTTTTAGCAGGGTTCTTTATCAATTTTAGAGTATGAGATTGGGTTTCTTGATTAGGCCAGACATACTCCTATGTTATTTCCTACAGAGCATGAGATGGTGCATGGATTTATCAAAGGATTTACTTTACCACTCCACTTGGCATCAAAGCATTTGATAACAGCTGAGGATTCTTTCTTTCAAGTTGTTGATCATGAGAGGACTATCGAGAGGGAATGTCTTAAGACATATAAAGGTGGCGGTACGAGACCATTTCCACAGTACAGTGTTAGTGGTATTCCTTCCGGAGGTAGGGTTCCTCCCAGTAGAGGTCAGCATCACTTACAGTCTATCAAGTCTGTACATGTAGCACTTTATATTATGGGTGGCTCTCAGGTAGGTCATGGTGGTGATAGTTGATAGAATTCTAGTCAGGCATTATGGGGTATTTGATCTAGGTATTTTGGCCATGGCGTCCACTCTAGGTCAGCAGGTACAGTGCATCAGAGAATTTTAGGGTCATGTTTTAGCTGTAGTGAGATTGGTCAGCTAGTTGGATCAAACTAATGTTTCTCTCTAGGTTAGTGCTTTAGGGGTTTGTTATGACTATAAAGAGACCGATCATTGGTTGAGAGAGTGTCCCCAATGAGGGATTATTGATCAGTCAGTGTAGATAGATCAGTCTCTTAGAAATGTGGCACCTTCGGGCAGAGATAGTGCACTTAGTACTTCAGTAGTCATTCAGATGCTCAGTTTGAGGTCGGGCGCATTCAGATTCGTACTTCTTTGGGCAGGTCAGTGATCTTGACCTTGGATTCTATCATTATAAATACGTTTTTGATTTACTATCTTTTAGTTTCTATGTAAATTGAGTTGGGGTTTTCATACCCATCCGTGCTCATATGCCTTGATATTATTATATTGATTGTTGTAAGCCTTAAAGTAGATTTATGCATATGTGACTAACCCCTATAGATATTTTCTTTTAGTAGTGGATTAAGTGGATCGATATTATGCTTCACTTGGGGTGTATCACTTGGGTAAATCCCATTTCATTTAGCATATTGGCCTTAATGTGATCCTAGAGTGGTACTGGTTGTTTTTTATTTTGTGCCACCTACACCTTATGTTGTTGTTATTATTGTTGACTGTTTTAACTTTGATTGATCCTTACTTAATAGACGGCTAGACTAGCATTATCCATTTAGTGTCCTTTCTTGTAATTCTCGTCCATTTAGCTTAGAACCCTGGTTAGTTGTTTTTGTTTTTTTTTTATATTAAGGTAAGGCCGCTTATTGAGTGGATTATGGAAGTGAAGGTAGGTTTGGACTTCTATGGTTTTGTTGTGATTCTAAATTTGGAAATTTTTTCCATAGCCCATTCCAAATGTTGATAAGTTTAGGCTTGTTATCCTAATTTATCTTGTTCATCTCCTGGTAGTAGTGTTGACCTTAGTGTTGGTGTTGAGCTGGGTATTCCATCTTTTCTATGATGCGGTTTGTGGTCTAGTTGGGTTGAGGTTGGTTTAAATGAGTGAATTCAGAAATTTCTTATTTAGAGGCTTGTTTAACCTATTTTGACTTTG
The DNA here is from genome assembly GCA_031232105.1 of Capsicum rhomboideum. Taxonomy (NCBI): domain Eukaryota; kingdom Viridiplantae; phylum Streptophyta; class Magnoliopsida; order Solanales; family Solanaceae; genus Capsicum; species Capsicum rhomboideum. The sequence goes on from CP124714.1 coordinate 127,406,222, forward strand.
CGGAATGCTTCTGCTTGGTGGTATGTTCATGTGTATTAGTTGTTAGTAACTAAAGGGTGTGATTCTAGAGACTGAGTATCAGAGATCTTAATTTTCTAATTTGCTCGAGATTTTTCTATCGCTAGGACTCTTTACAGTCCTATTAAGTTCAGAGTTATGTCATAGTGTATTATGCTCCTCAGCAGATGAGGATGTGATACTCGTGTCCTTATCCTGTGGTTTTTCTCAGTTATGACTATGTTCTTAGGTAATAATTCAGTTTCAGCCCTTGCGGGAATCGTTAGTTATATGCTCAATTTTGAAGGTGAGATTTGTTTGTGTATTTGACATTAGTGAAGACTTGTTAGCTCCAGTAGTGACTTTTGACTCTTTTAAATGATGGCTTGAAAGTCGTGATGGATTTTGGAGTATGGATGCTTACTCTTCAACAAGATCAATTTGGATAGTTGAGATCGAGTAGTTTACCTTCAGTGTTGAGATTATAGCTATGGATTGCGTAACTTGGTTGCAGCCCCATTTTAAGGTTTGCTTCAGTTCAACATTCATTGACAGGCTGACTAGGCCTACTCATTACCTACTTGCTCAGTTTTCTTCAGTTTAGAGAAATTATGCTAAATAGATCTCGAAAGATGGTTCGTGGGCACATGGTGTTGGCTTTTACTATTTGTGACCTTGGTTCTTAGTTTTCATCAGACTTTTGAAGGGTACTCATTGGAAGAAATGTACTCAAGTTGGGCTTAACGTGGTTTCACCTACATTCGATAGGCATTCTGGAGCAGATCATTCAGTTTTAAGATTTGCTCTTCAAACTCATGACTATTCATTTCAAGGTTAATTAGGATCAGGTAGTAGTTTTGGCAGAGATCACAGATATTAGTCACCATCATTTGAGTAGTCAGGTAAGACCTTATGGGCTTTGTTCATATGCTAGTACGTGTGGATTTTTGGTAGATTAGCTTCAGTCTTTCGAGTCTAGGGTGGTGTGATTATGTGGACAGGACTCAAATGATGATGAGGATTTTTTGTGTAGCTCAGAGTAGGCATCAACTTTGGAAAGGCCAGAGAATGTTAGTTTTTTAATTTGGAAATGGTGGTATGATTCACACATTGGTTGTCTTTATCCTGGTTGAGTATCTGCTTGGTTGTGCTTGTATCGATATGGTGGTTTAGGTTTGTGTGTCTCAGTTATGCTAATTTAGTCAGAGGCCAATTGGTTTTTGAGGATGAGTTTTTAGTTAATTTGGAAAGTAAAGTTAAGAGGTGAATGAAAAAGGGATAGCTTTAGCGAAATCCCTTAGAAGCATTGGATAGCCTTAGTAGTTATCAAAGGAGTCTTACATGGGGCATGTGGGTCTAGTACCTCATCCTTTTGAGCTTTTGGGCTCTTTCTATCGATTGACTTTCGAGGACAAAAGTCCTTTTAGTAGTAGATATTGTAATGACCTCCAGGTCATTTTCTCCATTTCTACTTGTTTTCGATGTTTTGTTCCTTCCCATAGTGGGCACATGTCATTTATGACTTTCCAAAATTATTGGTTCGTTTTCGGGTAGTTTGTTTGGGTTTTAGGCCCATTTTCCTATTTTGGAGCTTTTGAAAATAAGATATTGGTCTTGGACTAAAACTTCTAGTAAACAGGCTCAGATGAAAATTTTGACAATGCCATTAGCTCCAGAACATGGATTTTAGGCTAGGAGGACCCTTGGTCCATGTCCCGAGGCTTTCAGACTCATTTTGGGCTAGTGGTTGGAAGTTGGTAAAAATAGAACAGTGGTGTGGGGCCCATGTTTTATCAAAACAACCTTAGATGAAAATTTTGATGGTTCTATTAAGTCTAAAATGTCAAATTTGGTATTGTTGCATAGTTTATTTGCACGCATGGGATTCCAAACAAAACTCGAACACCCGATTGGAGTCTGTTAGGACTTGGGTTTTTTCTGGTGTAGCGGTACATGGTGGAGGCCACCCTTCCTCTTCACGTTCGTGAGGAGTTGAGCTCATTCATGAAGGATCAAGTCTTTGACCTTTGTGATTAGAGCCTTCTATCGCGGTCTAGTCTCTTCTTTGCGTTCGTGAAGGCTTCATTGCAATTATGATGGCCTCTTTCAGTTGCTCATCGTGTTCACAGCTCGTTCCTCTCGTTCGTAATGAATGGTTTTCCTGTACTTCGTGATCATGGCTAAGGGTGGTCCTTGCGATCGCGATGTGTTATCCCTGGCCCTATATATTGTTGTCTTCCCCAAAAATCCATCATTTTCCAATCCTTTTTCCTCCATTAGAGGCCCTTGGAGCTTGGAAATTGTTGGTATTTCATCTCATTAAGCTCAGGTACGTTAGACCATCGTTCCTTAGTCATTTTTCCCTTTTTGGTCTTGTGTTATTTCGTCCCAAAATTTGTTCAATTCTTGGTTTTAGGGTCAGCTTCTTTGGGCATTGTGGCATGTTTTGAGCCCCAATCGAGACTCCATTTGTTCTCAACTTTTGAGCATGCATTCCTTGTCCTTCGAGGGACTTCGTGACAAATTCAATTTTAGAATTTCATTTATGGACCCCACTGGGCTATTCTTGACCTGATTTTCAGCCCAAACTTTTATATTGCAATATGGGTCTTATTTTACTCGTATTGACGTTTAGTTTATGAACTTGATAGTGCAACAACATTCAGAGATCGTGGAGTGGATATGAGCAGTTTGTGGATGGTTTGGGACAGCGGTTCGGCTAAAAGGTAGGCTATGGTCTACTCTTGTCTATGAGATTGTGTATTGTATAGATCACATGCTAGGTAGGGATTATAGGATAGGTTTATAGCTAGTATATCCTGAATTACCATATTTAGGGAACTTAGAATAGAAATGTGAATTGAGCCTTAGCTTAGAATACATGTTATAGCTAAAAGATACTGTTAAGTTTGATTATTTACTTACTCAACCTTAGGTTGATATTAGGGACCCCTATCTTAATATTTATTGTTGTACTTAGGGTTACGAGCAGTATGCATGGTATAGTTCCTCCTAGTAGCTTGATGCCCTTGTTTTCCTTAGTTTCCCAAATTATGGTGCTAATATCTTGTTAATTTATAAATTGTTGGGCTCGAGGCCGTGGTTAGAATACCAGTTGGACACCAGGTTAGTACTCTACCCTTTAAAAAGATGTGGCTCTAATTTATAGACTCTTAGACGCTTACGATTGTATTGTTTGGATACTAGTGATGGCATGCATACATTTAGATGTATTTACGCTTATTTGTTACTATTTTTAAAAAGGGATTTATTTCCACTTTTTAACTGTAAAACTAATTCTTTAAATGGAAGTCATGCTACCTTCGTTAATGACCTATGATATTTTAAACTAAACATACTACTTTGGAAATATGACCTAGGCTGATTCTGGTCCGTTATTAATCCACTTTTTTCCTCACTATTGATTATGCTAGAGTTAGTTCCCTTATTGTTTATGATATTTGTGATGTTACTAGCTCCTTCGGGGTAGTACCTTCGTATTTGGTTGTGTGTATAGTGCAGTTGTGTATCCACTATTCTCTAACTACTATTTGTATATCATTCTCTTCTTTCCTATTACTATTTTATATCGTTTATCCTTTTCTTCATTCTACTATTGTATATAGGCTGGCTACCTATGGTATCGCACTTTCGTCCCTGATTACTGGTTGAATAGGATAGTTTATACTTATTATTTCATTAGTGTCATTATGATTCATTTCTTAGATATTTGACTGTTATATATATTCCTGCTTTGCATACTATTTATATTTGCATTATTCTTGGAGCTAAATCGGCCAATGCCAACTGAGTACCTCGTGTTTAGTACTCATACTATACATCTGCACCCTACAGATCATAGTACTAATTCTCGTCGTTGACGTGTGCATCGTACAAAGCTTCCATGGACCGAAGGTTTAGGGTGAGCTCCTGGCATCCAGAGTTGTTCCTGTTCTCCTTCTTTTGTTGGACTGATCTCAATTTTGTATTTTAGGGACAGTTTTGTATATATTTACTTTGTATTTTTCTTTGTACTCTTGTTGTATTAAAAGTTCTCTTACTGATTTTACTAGGTTTTGGAGATTAATTCTCTTTGTTAGTCTCTTTATTGGGCTTATTTTCCGCTGCTTTCTTCTTTTCTCTTGATAGTCTGTTACTCGTTGTTCCGGACTATATCTACTAGTGGGTTATAGTATGTGCCATCATGACCTAAGAAATTGGGTCGTGACAGAAACCCATCTAAAAACAAGTTGAAATCAAGCATGAAATTATTGAAAAACCAATTTCTCACTTTACCGCGTAAAATAAAAAAATCTCAAGTTTACAATACATGTTTTGATGATGTTTTAAGCAATATAATCAATGGGTAATGATAGAAATTAGGTTTAGAAGCTTATCCAAACAAGTTTGAAGAAAAACCCTCTTTAAAATTGCTTATCTCGAGGTTCCAAAGCTTAAAAAATGGTGAAAATAGAGTTGGAATCACGAAAATAGAGTATATATACTTTTCTATGAATAGTACCTAGCGATTGCAACCCTACCCACGTGATTGCAAGGTCAACATTGACTAGATAATAAGTCTAGTCTTCACGATCGTGGGAATAGGCCACACGATCGTGATTCTGTAACACCCCATACATTTCTGAACCTATTTGATTACCGTAACACTTATGGAATTATTTAAACATGAGAAAGTTGGTGGATCATGCATTGAATTTGGTGGGCTAAATTAATATGTGTTAATGGGCTCAATTTGAGGCCCAAAATAAAGCCAAAAGACATGGCCCAATGGTTCAAATGACCCATTCTTCCTTTGACTAATCAATTATTGATCAAAGTGGCTAAGGATGACTTCAAGGGCCTATAAAAGGCAACAAAAATAAGATTTTATTCATAAAAAGGCACATGCCATTCTAGACTTTTCCAAGGAAACAAAAAGAGATATTTTCTCTCAAACTATCAAACCCTAAGCCATCTCCTTGGACAAGATCATCATTTTACAAGCCTTGGTAAGTGTTTATTCTCATGATTTAATATATTATGTTCATGAGAGATTATGTAGATCATGTTGGTTATGCTTGCAAGTGTTGAGTAGTGCACTTTTGCTTTTTGATAAAAGATACATCATCCAATGTGATTTGAACTTGAAAGAGGACTTGATGTTTTGATGAAAGTGAATGGTGTGGATGAGATCTCAACATGTAAGATGTGGTTATGTCCATAACTTGCTTTCTCTTTGTGTTAAACATTTGGAGTTGTTATGAAATTTTACATGGAACCGGTGACGTATTGAAAGGAAAATGTAGTTTTGGTGATGTTTATGTGTGTTGTGAAACCATGGCTGTTCGTTGGCATCTAAGATGATCTAAAATATGTTAAGATAAGATTAATTATGATCATGGACCATTCATTGTGAAAAAGGACCCTAAAATGACCCCCGGAGGATGAAACGTGCATCCGCCTTCGCGGGCGGGGCACCTGCAGGCGCAGATGCCAATGCAGGTGGCCCTGGATACTGCCAAGGGGCACCTTCGGGCACACCTCAACCACCTGCGGGCGCAGGTGGCTTCGGAGGTCAGCCCAGACCCCCGTTTTGCATGTTTTTGTCTCTCTTTGTCACCCGAAACCCCTATACCCTTCATGAATGCAATTATCAACTTATGGTACCTTTTGAATGACTTTAAAGGAGTATCCCGGAGGTATTTTGAATGGTATCAATTATTGATTGTTGTTCATGTGTTATTATGAAAGCTATTGAGATGACTTGATGGAGTACATGTGACGTAGTGTTAATGAGGGAGTGTAAAGTATAAACTTGGTATGAAATGCTATTGGTTTATGAGGTCTTGGTCAATGTGTGGAATGTTATGGTATTGTTGGTATGGTGATGCAATAAGTGGTATTGTAAGAGGGCGAAATGACGTTATATGGCAGTCACGTAATTCATTATCGTCTTATGCACTTGTAATGTAGTTAGTTGTTAACGGGAGCTTCGTGATGTACTTGTGTTATAGAGTAAAATGTAAGGAAGGAGCTGGATTGTTGTATTCACATATAGGACTGTATAATCATATTGGGAAGATAAGGTATGTAAGGTTACTCTTACCATATCCTTCTGCAGCATATATTATTCACATTGTCATCGTACTTGTTCCATTCCGAAATGTTCTAAGGCATCTCATTTCAGGTTGTCATGTATTGTTATTCTTATGTTCCTTATTCGTGGATCAATGGTTGTTCATATGTCCCTTAATGTTCCAAAGCTTCAATAATATTGTGACAATCAACATAGCAATCTCTCAAAAGTAAGAAATAAAGTAATGCATATTTGTTGGTTGTAAGAGTACGGGTGGTAGCTCTAGAGGCATAAGCCTAGCTCGAGCCGATCCCAAATTTATTGGATCAGGGGGAAGTCCTAGAGGCATTATCCTAGCTTGGGCCGAACCTGACAGGGGGAAGCTCTAGAGATAAGAACCTAGCTCGAGCCGAACCTGATATATTTGTGTATGGGTGGCAGCTCTAGAGGTAAGAACCTAGCTTTAGCCGAACACGATATATTGATTTATGGGTGGAAGCTCTAGAGGCATAAGCCTAGCTCGAGCCGATCCCAACATAACGTTATGTTATGTTAAGACCCACTGATCTGTTGGGGCTTGGGTACGATATGAGATAAGTGAAGATGAATAAATATTAGAAGCGAAAGAAAATAATGAATATACGGTACATGGTTCCACATATGCAGAACGATGGTTTATCCATATTGACTATTCTCTTATATTTAATTTCATTGGACTATTTATGTGTCTTACAGTTTCATATGGCCTTACATACTCAGTACATTTTTCATACTGACCTCCCTTGGGGGGGCTTACCTTACTTGTTGCAGGCATAGGTGCTAGTAGACCACCACCGTAGGCTACGAGTTACCTACAGATCATTGGTGAGCTCCAGTTGGTTCGGGGCTTTTCGAGTCACATGTTTACATTGTTTTGGTATTGTAATTGTTGTATAAAGCGGGGACTCATCCCGATTGTAGGATGGTTATGTTCATGTATCTGTTAGAGGCTCTGTAGACGTATGTGGGAATATGAATGTAAGATATGTATGTCCATTTTGACTTGATGGCCCTGACGGCCAAGTTTCACATATCTATTTATCACATGTTTCCATGACTTCCGCTATTAGCATCTTGTATCTATACGTGATGGTGGTGTCTCGTGAATGACATGCATATGAATAGACATAGATGAAGATTGGTTCTTTCGGGCCTTATCTGCTTCGGGTGTCAGTCTGCCCCGTTGGGATATTGGGCGTGACAAAAGTGGTATCAGAGCAGGTCATCCTAAGGGTTTCTACAAGGTCGTGTCAGAGTAGAGTCTTGCTTATGGATGTGTTGCGCACCACATTTATAAGTATGAGGCTACGGGACATTTAGGAGTTGTTTCTTTTTCTTCATTTGTTAGATCGTGCATTAGAGCCAATGTTGTAGGTGGAACTCATTTCTGACCATTGAAATTGGTTTTCTTCTGTATAGTAAAATGCCGATTACAATACAATATAGAGGAAAAGATAAGAAGGTAGAGATGCCTGCTAGAGAAGGAACTAGTAAATCACCACCTGACCAAGCTAGTCAGGGTGGGGCTGCAACTGAATTTGCATCGCGGGCTTCTTCTACTTTTCCAGCTCCAGAAGAGCCGAGGAGGAGAGAAGACCCTTTCGAAACACCTGTTAATGCTACTGAGCAGGATATAAGGAATACGTTACACCTGTTGACACAGATAGTCATTGCACAAAATCAAGGACACGTTGGTCCAGTCTTTACGCAGAAGAGGGGGAATAAAAGGCAAAGGAGAATGGCACAAGAATTTGAAAGAGGGCCATCAAAGAGGGCTAGAACTATGGGACAGTTCATGGCATCCCAAGGAAAATTTAGGTCTTGGGTCTTTAACAGACCGCCTAGCCCATCATTTCCTCATTCTACAGTAAATGCTCTACCTCGGTTTCGAGGGTTGAGAGGCAATCAGTTTGAGCAAAGAAGTGAGATTTAGGATTCACGAATAGTGGGGTATCAAGCACAAGGACGTATGATCCAATTGAGGTCTTCCCGTCAGCCATGTCAGCGCTGCAGAAGGTATCATTAGGTGAATGTCGTTTGGGGACAAATGTTTTCTTTTGGTGTGGTATGCCGGGGTACAAAATGAGAGAGTGTCCACAGAGGGGAACAGGTAGTACGGTGCAACCTACGGGATCAGCTGTTGCGTTATCATCGTCAGGTGTACAGCCTATTGGGCGTGGAAGAGGTGCTAGCGGAGCAGCTAGTTCTAGTGGAATTCAGAACCGTACCTATGCCTTAGCGGATCGACAAAATTCGGGGGCTTCTCCTGATGTAGAAACAGGTACAGTATTCATATGTTTACATATGGCCTATGCATTGATTGACCCGTATTCTACATGATCATATGTTACTCCATTGATAGCGAATTTTTTTTTTTCAAAGAACACCAGAATTACTAGTTACGCCATTTGGAATCTATACGCCAGTTAGTGAAACTATTGTGGTTAAAATAGTATATCATAATTTTATAGTAACTGTTTGTGGTTATGATATACTGGTTGGCTTCTTGTTAGGCCACAGTAGAGTACCGAGCTAAGAAATTACAATTTAATTTTACATAAAAAAGTATGCTCATGAATGGACGAGAGGTAACTTTATTTCCTATTTTAAGATAAGGAAAATGATACCCAAAGGAGTCCATATGTCACTTAGTGAGAGTAAAAGATATTGAGGTGAAGCCACCAACTCTTCAATCGATTCTAGTGGTAAATGAAATTCTTGATAAATGTCCTGAAGATGTTTCAGGTTTACCTCCAGAATAGGACGCAGAGTTTGGTATTGATGTGATGCCAGGCACTCAGCCTATTTCTATTCCTCCGTATAGCATGACCCCGGCAAGGTTACGGGAATTAACGGAGCAATTAAAAGACTTGTTGGACAAGGGATTCATAAGACCGTCCCCTTGGGGTGCACCAGTGTTAATTGTACGGAAGACAGATGGCATGTTAAGAATGTGTAATAATTATTGGCACTAGAGTAAGGTGACAGTTAAGAATAAATATTCCCTCCCCAGAATCGATGATCTATTTAATCAGTTATAGGGTGCCAAATGCTTCACAAAGATTAACTTAAGATTGGCTTATCATCAAGTAAGGGTTAGAGAAAAAAATATACCCGAGGCAGCTTTCCGAACACTGTATGGTCATTATGAGTTTTTAATTATGTCAGTTGAATTAACAAATGCACCAGCTGTCTTTATGGATTTGAAGAATAGGGTGTTCAAGCCATTTTAGATGTGTTCGTGACCGTGTTTGGAGATTATATTTTTGTTTACTTAAGATCACAAGAGAACCATGCTAAACAGTTACGATAGGTATTACAGATTCTTTATGACCATCAGATATATGCAAAGTTCTCTAAATGTGAGTTTGGTTAAAATTTGTAGCGTTCTTGGGTCACATTGTATAGGATGAAGGACTCAAGGTTGATAGACAAACGATAGAAGCAGTGAAAACAAATTGGCTAAGGCCTACGACGTTTACAGAGATTCATAGTTTTATTGGATTTGGTTGGTTATTATAGGAGATTTGGTGAAGGATTTTTCGTCTATCTCTGCACCCTTAACAAAGCTAACACACAAGGCAATCAAGTCCCAGTGGAATGATGAATGTGAGAAGAGTTTCCAAGAGTTGAACGATAAATTGACTTCTACACCTGTATTAGTACTTTCTCGAAGGCACATAGGGGTATGCAGTACATTGTGGTGCTTCAGGAGTTGGCCTAGGATGTGTATTGCTGCAGCACGGCAATGTGATAGCTTATGCTTTAAGACAATTGTGTCCACATGAATGAAATTATCCAACACATGGTCTTGAGTTAGCAGTTGTGATATTTGTTTTAAACACATGGCGCCACTACTAGTATGGGGTTCACGTTGACATAGATATACTGATCATAAAAGTTTGCAATATATCCTTAAGCTGAAAGACTTAAATTTGAAGCAGCAAAGGTGGCTGATATTGATATTACATCCGGGAAAAGCAAGTGTAATAGCCGATGCATTAAGTCGCAAAACAATAAGGAGCACTAGTAGCCAGTTGACCGAAAAGCAAAGTATAGTCAAAGAGTTACAGCAATTAGCCATCTTGGGAGTTCGCCTTCTCGAAAATCCAGATGAATGAAATATAGTGTAAAATGCGGCAGAATCTTCATTTGTAAAGTGAAGAAAAAGCAATATGCGAACCTTATTGTATTGCAACTAAAATTGAATGCACACAAGATTTGACAAAGGCATTTGACCTTACGCAAGAGGGAGTGAATCAGGGCCATAGTAGATTGTACGTACCGGATATAGATGAATTAAGGAAACGAAGTATGACAGAGACACATCACTTATGGTATTCTATGCATTCGGGAGCTACCAAAATGTACCATGGTTTGGAAGAGATGTATTGGTGAGGCAACATAAAGAAGAAGAACATTACAGAATTTGTAGCTCAATGTTCAAACTGTCAACAGGTAAAAGTAGAGCTTCAGAAACCTGAAGGTTATATGCAATACAGGAATCTTCCAGTTTGAAAAGAGGGATATGATTAACATGGGTTTTATCACAAGTTTGCCTCGTACATTTCGGGAAATTGATTCCATGTGAATGATAGTTGATAGACTTACCAAGTAGCACACTTTTTACCTGTCAGGACCACTTGTACATCTGGAAATTATGCAAGGTTGTATGTTAACGAGATAGTACGACGACATGGGATTCCAATTTCTATTATATCAGACAGATAGACAAACAGAACGTACCATCCAAACACTTGAAGGTATGTTACGAGCTTGCACAAAGTAGTTGGGATGATCATTTACCTCTTATGGAATTTTCCTAATATATTCAAGTATCAAAATGACACCTTATGAAACTTTATACAGGAAAAAGTGTAGATCACCAATTGAATGAGCTGAAGCGGGTGAAACTGCCATATTTGGACCGGATCTTGTTTATTAGGTTACAGAAGAAGTTAAAGTGATACAACAAAGGCTACAAATGACCCAAAATTGACACAAATCATATATCAATGTTAGAAGAAGAGAGTTAGAATTTGTCATAAATGATTGAGTATTCATGGAAGTGTCATCAATAAAAGGAATAATGAGATTCGAAAATAAAGGAAAGTTTGCCCTATATAACATGCCATATGAAATTGGCCTAAGAATTAGTCAAGTTGCGTACGAATTAGCACTACCCCAAGAACTCTCCACATTTCATTCAGTGTTCCATGTGTTAATGCTTCGAAAGTATTTGGGAAGATCTATCTTGTATTGATTTCAGTGAAGATGTACAAGTTATAGAGGATCTCACTTATGAAGAGGTACCTATTGTTATTCTAGATCGATAAGTGAAAAGACTAAGACATAAAGAAGTAGTTTTCGTAAAGGTACAGTGGAGGAATTGACAAGTAAAAGAAATCACGTGGGGAGCGCCAAAGAAAAATGGGAGAGAACATTCAAGGTGTGGAATTGGATCAATAACAAGGAAGTATCTATAGGAATTATGTGGATATGTATATATATATGTTAAAAATCAGATGCATTGGATGTACAGGAGACGATGTTCTTAACATTCGAGGACAAATATTTCTAAGGGGGGGAGAATGTAACACCCCATACATTTCTGAACCTATTTGATTACCATAACACTTATGGAATTATTTAAACATGAGAAATTTGGTGGATCATGCATTGAATTTGGTGGGCTAAATTAATATGTGTTAATGGGCTCAATTTGAGGCCCAAAATGAAGCTAAAAGACATGGCCCAATGGGTCAAATGACCCATTTTTCCTTTGACTAATCAATTATTGATCAAAGTGGCTAAGGATGACTTCAAGGGCCTATAAAAGGCACCAAAAATCAGATTTTATTCATAAAAAGGCATATGCCATTCTAGACTTTTCCAAGGAAACAAAACGAGATATTTTCTCTCAAACTCTCAAATCCTAAGTCATCTCCTTGGACAATATCATCATTTTACAAGCCTTGGTAAGTGTTTATTCTCATGATTTAATATATTATATGCATGAGAGATTATGTAGATCATGTTGGTTATGCTTGCAAGTGTTGAGTAGTGCACTTTTGCTTTTTGATAAAAGATGCATCATCCATTTGATTTGAACTTGAAAGAGGACTTGATGTTTTGATAAAAGTGAATGGTGTGGATGATATATCAACATGTAATATGTGGTTATATCCTTAACTTGATTTCTCTTTGTGTTAAACATTTGGAGTTGTTGTTGTGAAATTTTACATGGAACCAGTGGCGTATTGAAAGAAAAATGTAGTTTTGGTGATGTTTATGTGCGTTGTGAAACCATGGCTGTTCGTTGGCATCTAAGATGATCTAAAATATGTTAAGATAATATTAATTATGTTCATGGACCATTCATTGCGAAGAAGGACCCTAAAATGACCCTCGGAGGCTGAAACGTGCATCCGCCTTCGCGGGCGGGGCACCTGCGGGCGCAGATGCCAATGCAGGTGGCCCTAGATACTGCCAAGGGGAACCTGTGGGCACACCTCAAACACCTGTGGGCGCAAGTGGCTTCGCAGGTCAGCCCAGAACCCCGTTTTGCATGTTTTTGTCTCTCTTTGATTCCTCGAATCCCCTATACCCTTCATGGATGGAATTATCAACTGATGGTACCTTTTAAATGACTTTAAAGGAGTGTCCCAGAGGTATTTTGAATGGTATCAATTATGGATTGTTGTTCATGTGTTATTATGAAAGCTATTGAGATGACTTGATGGAGTACATGTGACGTAGTGTTAATGAGAGAGTGTAAAGTATAAACTTGGTGTGAAATGCTATTGGTTTATGAGGTCTTAGTCAATGTGTGGAATGTTATGGTATTGTTGGTATGGTGATGAAATAAATGGTATTATAAGAGGGAGAAATGACGTTGTATGGCATTCACGTAATTCATTATCATCTTATGCACTTGTAATGTAGTTAGTTGTTAACGGGAGCTTTCTGATGTACTTGTGTTGTAGAGTAAAACGTAAGGAAAGAGCTGGATTGTTGTATTCACATATAGGACTGTATATTCATATTGGGTAGATAAGTTATGTAAGGTTACTCTTACAATTTCCTTCTGCAGAACATATTATTCACATTGTCATCGTACTTGTTCCATTCCGAAATGTTCTAAGGCATCTCATTTCAGGTTGTCATGTATTGTTATTCTTATGTTCCTTATTCGTGGATCAATAGTTGTTCATATGTCCCTTAATCATGGACTGATGTTCCAAAGCTCCAATAATGTTATGACTATTAACATATCAATCTCTTAAAAGTAAGAAATAAAGTAATGCATATTTGTTGGTTGTAAGAGTACGGGTGGTAGCTCTAGAGGCATAAGTCTAGCTCGAGCCGATCCCAAATTTATTGGATCAAGGGGCAGTCCTAGAGGCATAAGCCTAGCTCGGGCCGAACCTGACAGGGGTAAGCTCTAGAGGTAAGAACCTAGCTCGAGCCGAACCTAATATATTGGTTTATGAGTGGCAGCTCTAGAGTTACGAACCTAGCTCGAGCCGAACCCAATATATTGATTTATGGGTGGCAGCTCTAGAGGCATAAGCCTAGCTCGAACCGATCCCAACATAACGTTATGTTATGTTAAGACCCACTGATCAGTTGGGGCCCGAGTACAATATGAGATAAGTGAAGATGAATAAATATTAGAAGCAAAAGAAAATAATGAATATAAGGTACATGGTTCCACATATGCAGAACGATGGTTTATCCATATTGACTATTCTCTTATATTTTATTTCATTGGACTATTTATGTGTCTTACAGTTTCATATGGCCTTACATACTCAGTACATTTTTCGTACTGATCTCCCTTGGGGGGACTTACCTTACTTGTTGCAGAACAGGTGCTAATAAACCACCACCGTAGGCTATGAGTCGTCTGCGGATCATTGGTGAGCTCCAGTTGGTTTGGGGCTTTCCGAGTCACATGGTTACATTGTTTTGGGATTGTAATTGTTGTATAAAGCGGGGACTCATACCGACTGTAGGATGGTTATGTTCATATATCTGTTAGAGGCTCTGTAGACATATGTGGGAATATGAATGTAAGAGATGTATGTCCATTTTGACTTGATGGCCCTGACGGCCAAGTTTCACATATGTATATATCACATGTTTCCATGACTTTCACTATTAGCATCTTTTATCTGTATGTGATGGTGGTGTTTCGTGAATGACATGCATATGAATACACATAGATGAATATTGGTTCTCTCGCGCCTTATCGGCTTCGGGTGCCAGTCCGCCCCGTTGGCATTCGGGGCGTGACAGATTCATTGCCCGATCAGAACCACAACTAATCTTCAAGATCATGGTTCCTCACCTCATGATCACGATGATTAATCTCATCAAGCCTCATGACACCGACACTAGGCCATACGACTGCAATAAAGGACCAGATATTGCACAAGAAAATTGCACCAGCAGTGATCTTGGACAAGAAATTATCTTGATTGAACCCTCGAAATTCGTGCAGGATCCTACAGAAATAATCTAACAATGCTACTAGGTTAATTTCAACATTCCGGACTCAATAGAACTATCGAATTTACAAAATAGATCGTTATCAACAAGTTACCCCCCGAGAATCCCTTTAGGCCAAAATAACTAGTTTCTCATCTTAATGCTCAAAACTCAAAATGCTTTCTCAAAATCTGAACCAACCATGCTACTAACCCAAAATCTACATTAAAGATATGATGGAACTGATAGAATCATCATCTGATGCTCGAATCACAAAATGTTGACCGAAGTCAAATATATCACTTTAAGACTACTAAAAACTTCAAACTCACATAAATCATTCTCGAATGCTTTGGGACCATGCAAACTATCCCCACAACTCATAAATAATATAAAGAAATAATGACAAAGGGAAAAACGATCAACACATAGAAAAAATTAAAAATGACCATGAGGGTTGTTACACATACGTACGTACCTTTATACACCTATTTACCTGTATAGCTAGATGTGACCCATGAGGGACTCGTGAGGTACATATATGATTCTAGAAAAGTTTCCCATCAGACATGCAAGTCATGAATCAGTAAACCTATACAAACCAATTTTCCATCGTGTATGCAAGTCATAAATCAATAAATTCTGCCCAATATAATTTCTCACCAGGCATGCAAGTTCTTATAAAATATTTGCTTTAAAATAATTCATCCATAATTTCATCATATGAATATGCATGATCAAAACAATAAAAAAAAGTCAAATGTCATAGCTTAGCCAAATGATGCCATACTCAATCCATGATAACTTGCAAAAATCCCAATCATCACCAATCTTTCTCAAATTACCCAAATCAAGTTCATACAGAGGAGTAAAGTCACCCACTAATACCATCAATAAACAACTCCCAAACATATTTCATAACAACCATGCTAGTAAGGGTAGGAAAAGAAAATTCAAATAAGTCAATCATTACTTTTAACTCTTCACATAAAACTGGTTCCCAAATAGATGTTTGTCATCTCATAAATACGGAACCCCAGGCCCCACAACTCTCCATATAAAAAACTAGCACATAAACACTTTTAAAAAAGAGTAAGAAAGTCTAAACATGCTTTAAAGGAAGCCTGAGAAATTAAACTAAAGCTTTACCCTTTCGTAGAGCCTTCGAACCAGCTCAATCTGATCAAATACATATTCTTCATATAAAAAACAAAATCATAGACACCTATACGCTATACTTAATTTCTGGGTCTGAAAAGTCAACCCCAAGCCCACCAGGTGAAAACTAGAGTTTTATTTAAAAATTACGTTACCCATAATTTAAGGAACTCAAAAATGAAATTTCCTAAAAAAAACAGAGTTAAAATCGACCTTTAAATCATCAAAATATCATTTCTTAACTTTAGCTCCAAAATTCCTAAATTTCCCCATTTAAAACTCAAGATTTGAAGAAGAAATCACAAAAAAATATCATTGAAAAATGTGTAAATATAGTTTAAGAATCGATTTCAAAGAAGAATCCATGAAAAACACCTTTTAAATCTCCTAAAAATGAGTTCTCAAGCTTCAAAAATTGAGTTAAGGGATTTATGTTTGGAAAAGGGGTTTTAAAACTGTCCATGTCTCATTCTTCTTCACAAACATAAAGCCTGAGTCGCGAACACGATAAATCCGGACCGACCCCATCACAAATATGACAGTCCCTGTGCAAACGTAAAGGCCATGCGCCCCTGATCCAGACCCGGTTCCCCTAACCCTTTGTGAATGTGGTGCCCACCATGATAACTCAAAGGCAAATGGAACTCTATCTTCATGAACATGATGCCTTCTCCAACCAAGTTCAGCAATGACAGCTGAAACAACCAAGTTCATAAAGTCCCCAAAGGATCCTCAGAATTCATTCAGAACCCCATGAACACAAACCAAAGATGCTACTAGACTGAAAATGACACTCTAAACTCAATGGAATCGTCAAAAAACCGAAAAGAGATTGTGTCAACCAAATGTTGGTTGCATTCAAACCTTAATCTGAAACTTTCAACTTTCCAACCAACTAGTAAAAATTCATCTAAATGCCTTAGGAGCCAAACTAAAGGTCCTACTAAACCAAAAATCACATTCCAGAGGTAATAAAACTGTCAAAATTCTATTTCAACCTCGATATCATCGAATGTTGACTTTGGTCAACCATACTAACTCCCAAATCTTTCAAAATGAAAAACTTGTATAATTCTCATCCAACCATCTCAGGAACTATGCCACCCACACCCATAAACCATAAATATCATAAAAGAACTACGAGGAGGGTTGAAATTATCAAAATGTATAATAAACAAGCAAACCACCATAATGGTTGTTAAATCATCCACCACTAAAACACACATTAGTCCACAAATGTAAGGAAAAGAAAGGTACCCGATTAAAAGCTAGAGATATCTACTTCATATGTCCAACTCAGTCTCCCAAGTGGCCTCCTCAACACGATGATGCTTCCACTAAACCTTTACTGAAGCTATTTCCTTCGACATCAACTTCCAAATTTGTCTATCCAAAATGGCCATGGACTCCTCCTCAAGCATCAAATTTTGATCCAAATCTATTGAATCCCACGGAATCACATAAGAATAATTGGAATGATACTTCTTCAATATTAAGACATAGAAAACTAGATGTACATCTGAAAGATGTAGAGGTAAGGCCAACTCATGGGCCTCCTCACCAATGCGTCGTAGAATCTCAAAAGGACCAATAAATATTTGCCTAAGCTTGCCCTTCTTATTAAACCTCATCACACCCTTCATGGGTGATACTTTCAACAAAATCCTCTAACCAACCATGAACTCTAAGTCACGAATTCTTTGATCTACATAAATCTTCTGCCTACTCTGGGTTGTCAGAAGTCAGTCATGTATCCACTTCACTCTATCAATGGAATCCCTCAACAAGTTTGTACCCTTGTAACATTTTGTAAATTTCTAGTCCTTATTATGGATCTAATGACCAATTAAAACATCAGAAAGGAGCATGACATGCTATATAATATGACTGGGATATGAATTCCAGTGTTTAATACAACTTGGACAGATATGAAAATGGTGAGATTATAATCATATTTTAGGACTTTAAGTACCAATATAACAACATTTTTTCTACTTTAATATTATACACCTATTTGTTAATAATAAAAGATCAAGCAACATTTGTATAGTATAAGTGATCATGGGCCAAAGTAATATAACTTGCGTTTTAAAAGAGCAAGGGACCAAGTTAAGAAATTTAACATTTAAAAGGAAAAACTTTTTTTCTTTTGAAAATTAAAGTTGATGTGCCTTTATCTAAGTATTGGAAACATTATGTGGCTATCCAAGGGTCACATATCCATAGATATGACCTGGGCTACTAGTGGGTCTCATTTTTTTATCATTATCAGAAGATAATTTTAGCCGTATCTCGATTGTTTGGTCTAAAGTAACGCAACAACAACAACTACTACTCTTCTTAATTTCAAGTTGGAGTGAAGTGAAAAATAGGGGAAATTTCTTGGTGGAAACATGGAAGCTTAGCTCAAGAAGGAATTTTCTTATAAATCAAAAGTTGTAAAAACCATAAGGAAGCTTCAAGAACTGATGTCGAAGTCTAAAGTTAGGGTTTAAACTCTAAAAAGGTAAATTCTTTATCACATTCTCGAATATGATTATGGATAAGTGTCACAATCCAAGTGTACACCCTAGATGAGACACGGTGCTTAGAACCACAAGTGATCTCAAGCCAACCCTTGATATTGTCATGCTATTTAAGTCATGAATGTAAATATTGTGCGGAAGCATAAGGATAATTGAATATGGGCAACTATAAATACTGAAGTTATGAATTCATAAATTTGAAACCCATATGAAAGTTGAAACTATGCCTGAAAGCCTCTACTAAAACTGATGAGCTATTGAGACAAGTCCCTAGCTAACTCTAAACAACTGAAACAAAAAAATGTCTATGTAAAGAACTCAAAGTAAAATATCACGTCCTCGAATCATGAGGAAACACCAAGTCTACTGAACATATGCTGTCGAAAATAAACTAATCTTGTGGCCGAGAATAGACACCAAACCTATATCATAATATGATATAGCGTAAAAAGAGTACGCGGTCAGTACTTTCAATGTATTGAGCATAAGAGACATGCAATACTATAAATATGCTAGACGTGATTTAAAAATAATGTTAATGCAATACACAAAATTGAATAAGTAACTAAATTGTATTATAATGACCCAAAAGTAAAATCATATCTGAAATGTGAAGCACAGTTTTAAATCATGAGGTAACTTAATTTAAAAAAACTGTGAGTCATGTACAAAATTCATGTTAAAACTATTTATATGGGAGGTTCTCTTAACTGGCATAAACCATGCGAGCTAACATGGAGTTTAATGTATACACCTCTTTGGGAGGGTGCAATATACCTTGCCAAAGGTATACAGACATGACTAACGTGGATCCAGTAACTGAGCCCATTTGGGCTAAATAAACCTATGGTAATATATAGTTCTGGGACTTGGGTTATCTGGGAACCTAGCCTGCTAGGTGCTAAATACTATTCCCAAAACATATATACAAGTTGTTCATAACTATAAAGTGATATCTGAAAAAATAAAATATGAACTAGTTGATTACTATTTTATTGATATTTTCAAATACTGAAAACTAGTCATACTAAATTCACTGAGTTTTGGGATCATGTGTTCATAACGTGCCACATTTTTCTAAAACTATCTTGTTATCGGTCAAACCATACACCATTATTCATAAAATGTAATAACTAATTTAAGACTATTGAAAACATGTATATTTACTGAAAGCCATAGCCATAGCATCATAATGAATTATAAGAATAGAAAATATTATTATTTAGCAAATTTGGGTTTTTAACCCTAAGTCGTGAAATCATAAAAGTTTTACTGAAATCTGGAAACTTTAGGGATAAGAGTGAAATGAGGACCTTACTAAAATCCCACATACCTCGACTGAAGAAACCTTAGACAAGAACTTGAAAATCCAGAACTTGATGAGGAACCCTAGACTTATGCCTTGGAGAAACTTGAGTTGTCTTTTTCTAATGTTCTAAGTATAAACTATGAGAATGAGGGGACAAAGTGGGTGTTTAACCTTTAATCTCCTCTTGAGATAGCAAAGATGACATAGTTTAGTGGTTAAAAGAGTGGGAAAAAAAAAAAAAAAATACCCCTGAGGAAACTTTTCAAAATTTTTGGAAAACTAACTTCACGAGTTATAGTACAATTTGTACTATCAAACTACAGATCGTGGTTTGAACTCATGGGCCGTGGGAAGTTTTTGGATTATTGTTGAAAGGCTACTTATGAGTCAACCTACGACTTATGGTTTGGGATCACGAGTCATGGACTCATGGTCCCTGGAACAATTTGGTTGAGCTTTCTGGAAGGCCATCCTATGAGTCATAGTATAACTCGTAGGTTTATACCACGACTCATATAGTGAGTCGTGGTCTATGAGGCAAACTTGACAAATTTCTAGATTTTTGTCTTTGGCTATTAGTACAATTTTTATGTACGACTCATACATTGGTTCCATGACTTATGGAATGATTCATGTTGATTGGAACCTTTGGGAATTTCTGGCAGCTTACCACGAGTCATACCATGACTTGTGGTTTCATTGTATGACTCATGCTATAAGTCATACTGAGGTGAAACTTTGAATTTCCAAGCTATTTTTCTGAGTTAAGTCTGGTTTGATCCCTTCCAAGTTATGGGGTGTTACAATATCTCCCTTTTGGGATCATTCCTCCTTGAATAAAGACTGAATCTAAACTGAACTAAATAGAAAAAGATCTACTAACATGAAACTGAATTTCTTAATCTGAAATAATAACATGATACTGATTTGACTTGAGAGTAGAAACTCAACTCAAACTTATAAAATATGCATACAGAGAACTTGTGACTGATTAATAGGACATGAAATTAAAAGAGCAAACCATAGGAGGGAAAATACTACCTCAAGCTATCTTGGTACTAGGAGCGAAAAGATGAGGGTACTTGGCCATCATGTATACTTCTGCTTCCTAAGTAGCTCCCTCAACCAATTGATTCCTCTACAAGACTTTAATAGAAGCGACCTCTTTATTTCTTAACTTACGAACCTATTGGTCAAGTATCTCAACTGGAACCTCTTCAAAAGAAAAACTATCCTTCACACCAACACTCTCCAATGGTATAACCAAATACGGATCACCAGTGTACTTTTACAACAACGAAACATGGAAAACTGGATGCACTAATGCTAGCTCTACATGCAACTCTAACTCATAAGCCAAATTGCCAATAGGCCTCAAAATCCTATAAGGACCAATATACTGGGGACTAAGCTTCCCCTTCTTACCAAACCTCATCATCCCTTTCATGGGATAAACTTTTAAGAATACCCAATTGTTAATAGCAAACTCAAGCTCTCTTCTCCTCACATCTGCTTAAAAATTTTGATAACTCTGAGCAGTTTCCAACCTCTCTCTAATCAGTTAAACCTTTTCCATATCCTTATGAACCGAATTTGGCCTTATCAAAGTGGCTTCACCTACCTCAAACCAACCAATAGCAGACCTATATCTCCACCCATAAAGTTCCTCAAAAAGAGTCATCTAAATGCTAGAACGGGAACTATTATTGTAAGTAAACTCTATAAGGAATTTGAAGTCGATTATGAAAGCTCTCAACATATCTTCTAAAGTATAAAGGTCCACTCGGCCTGACCATCTATTTGTGGGTGAAATGTTGTACTGAGATCTACTCAGGTACCAAGACCATTCTGGAAGGACTTTTGGAACTGAGTGATAGATAAGAAAACTCCATATAATCTGACTAACTCACAAATATAGAGTCTGGCATAATCCTCTGCTGAATCTGTAGTCTTGATAGAAAAAATGTGAGTTGACTAAGTCATCTTTTCTACAACCACCCAAATAGAATCATGTTGTCATCGCGTATGAGGTTAACCTGTGATGAAGTCCATATTAATTATTTCCCACTTACATGTAGAAATCTGATGTCCTAAGTCATACCTCCATGTCTTTGATGCTCTACCTTTACCTACTAGCAATAAGGACACTTAGCCATAAAATTACCATTCCACCAATAAACTTCCCGTAGATCACGGTACATCATTGTGTCATATGGATGATTAGAATATCGAGATCCGTGAGCCTCTTTTAACATCTTCTGTCTCAAATCACCCATATATGGAACACAGAAACAACCTTGATAACAAAGAAATCCATCTCCCCCTTGGGAGAAAACCTCCAATTTCTTCTTATGGATAATTTTTTTCAACTTAAGCAAAATAGGCTCATTATAATGCTTTGCCATAACTTCCATCACACGAGAAGAATCTAAACCATTATGAATGATAACACCACCATTTTTGAGTCTTTAAGATGAACCCCTAACTGAGCAAACTTGTGCACATCCTTAGCCAATTCTTTCCTTTCTTCCTTAACATGAACTACATTACCCATGGACAACCTTCTAACAGCATTAGTAACTATATTGGCATTACTCGGGTGGTAAAGCACACTCATGTTGTAATCCTTGAGAAGCTCAAGCCATCTCTATTGTATAAGGTTAAAATCCTTCTGACTAAGTACATACTACAAACTTATGCTCAATGAAAACATCAACATGAACACCATACAAATAGTGTCTTCTAATTTTTAAGGAAAATACTATGGCTACTAACTCGAGGTCATAAGTTGGGTAGTTCTTCTCATGAACCTTAAGATGTATGGAAGAATAAGCAATGACCTTACTGTGCAACATCAAAACACACCCAAGTCCAATTCTGGGAGCATAACAATAGACTACACAACCGTCTGAACCCTCAGGAAGAATAAAAAATAGAGTAGAGGTGAGTTGATACTTCAACTCCTGAAAGCTCTTCTCACAAGCTTCGAACCACTAAAACTTAACATTTTTAAGTCAACATGTTCAATGGAGAAGTAATAGAGAAGAACCCCTCAACTACCCTCCTACGGTAACCATCTAAGCCCAAAAATCTCCTAATGTCTAATGGAGAAATGGGTCTAGGCCAGTTTTTTACTGCCTCTATATTTTGAGATTCTAGTACATCCTCATTAGACACCTAGATTCCCTCCTGAATAAGAGATCAAATTTGATCTCTTTTTGAGTTGGGAAACTTGTTGGAGTTGATGAAGAAGTAGACTGAGTCCAATTTTTACCATTTCAATGCTTAGTAGAGGGGTAATTTCTTAATCTGTGACTAATCTGGCCACACCCAAAGCATCCCTCTTTTCCATAAAGGCACTCTTCTGGGTGGTTTTTACCTTACTTATTGCAAGCGGGATAGGATTTTTCTTTGTAATACTACCTTGTGAATGGGAGCATGATGCCCTACTCTTCTGGCCATAATAGGGTCTGGGTGCTAGTGATGGAGCACTAGTTGATGAAGGTCCTGGCGCTAATGATTTTTTATAGAAAGAAGATTAGTTCCTAGAACCAGACCTCCATTGGTTATACTTAAAATTACCTGTTCTATCCCTCTTATTATTCTTCCTTTATCTCTCATTCAATTTCTCTTCCTCAATCTATTGGGCATTGGTTATCAACCTAGAGGTATCCATATCTCTAATCAACATAATAGTCTTGCACTCCATTTAACCAAGTCTGAAACTCCACAAACAAAATTACTCATCTTGGACCTTAGTTCGGCCACCATCTCTGGAGCATACCTGGAAATCTGGGTAAACTTCTGGTCGTACTCCTTTACTGACATAGATCCCTACCTTAAGTTTATGAACTGTTCATCGTTTTCCTCTTTCAACTCTTTCAAGAAGAACCAATCAAGGAAGACATCAACAAAGTCATCCCAAACTAGGGGAGTTGCATTCTTGCCACGGTTGTCCTTTCACTGAGTAAACCATAAGTGAGCCACATCCTTGAGCTGATAGGAAGCTAGCTCAACCCTCTCAATATCTAACACTTGCATCTCCTAGAGAATTTTTTTCATATCATTAATAAAATTTTACGGTTCCTCCTCCAACTTCAACCTAAAGAACTCGGGCTGTTTCATCCTAATGAAATCTCTAAATCGAACAGCAGATGACACACTATTTAGATCAAACAAAACTGCTACCTGCTGGTTCACCTAAGTTGTCATTGGTTTGGCCAACATCTGGATGGCATTCTGGAACTCAGCATTAGTAACCTCATCATTTGCTAGTGCAGGTGGGTACGTATTTTGATCATTTCCCCATCCATTATTTTTGTGTGAGTTAATTATTTGAAATACGTAAAGCATGAATTAGAAGGGAGTAAATAGTGTCAAACTCTATTGCATGATAATAAACATGAAATAAGGGATGGTTTCCTAAAATGTTTCATAGCCTCTTCCTCATATGTGTGGTGCATTTCACACCCATGAAAAAACTCTATGAATCATAGCTTTTTTGACATCCTAGGACTCGCTAAACCTGATGCTCTAATACCAATTTTGTTATGACTCTAGTATACAACCTAGATGAAACACGATACTTAGAACCATAAGTGATCCCAAGCTAACACTTGGTATTGGCATGCTATTAAAGTCATGAATGTAAACACTGTGTGGAAGCATAAGGATAATTGAAAAAAGGCAATTGTAAATACTGAAAATATGAATTCATAAATTTGAAACCCAAATGAAAGTTGAACCATCTGACTATGTCTAAAAGCCTCTACGTAAACTGATTATTTGATGGGATAAGTCCCTAGCAAACTCTAAACAACTGAAACAAACAAATGTATGTCTAAAGAACTGAAATTAAACTACAATGTCCACGAATCATGACAAATCACCAGGTCTGCTGAAGATATGATGCCAAAAATAAACAAATCAAGTGGCCAAAAATAGACACAGAACCTATATCATAATAGAATACAGTGCAAAAAGGGAATGTGGTCAGTACTTTGAATGTACTGAGCATAAGAGACATTCAATACTATAAATGTACTAAACATGATTTAAAAAAAATGTTAATGTAATATGTAAAAATGACTAAGTAACTAAACTGTAGAGTAATGACCCGAAAGTAAAATAATATCTAAAATGTGTAGCACAGTTTTAAATCATAAGGTATCTCAATTAAACAAAACTATGGGTCATGTATAAAAATCATGTTAAGACTATTTATGTGGGAGGCTTTCGTAACCGACATACACCATCAAAATCTAACATAGACTCTAATGTATACACCCTTATTGGAAGGGCACACTATACCTTGTCAAGGGTACAGAGCCATGACTAATGTGGATCCACTAACAGAGCCCATTTAGGCTAAATAAACCTATGGTGGCACATAATTCTGGGACTTGGGTTATCTGGTACCCTAGCCTACTCGGTGCTAAATACTATTACCAAAACATATATACTAGTTGCTCATAACTATAAACTGGTATCTAAAGATAAAGCATGAACTAGTTTATAATTGTTTTACTGATGTTTTCAAATACTGAAAACTATGAACTAGTTTATAATTGTTTTACTGATTTTTTCAAATACTGAAAACTAGTCATGCTAAAGTCACTGATTTTTGGGATCATGTGTTCATAACATGCCATAATTTTCTGAAAACTATCTTGCAATTATTCAAACCAAACACCATTATTCATAAAATGTAATAACTGATTTAAGACTATTGAAAACATGCATATTTATTGAAAACAATAGCGATAGGATCACAATGATTTATAATAACTAAAAACATCATAATTTAGCAAATTTAGATTTTTAACCCTAAGTCATGAACTCATGAAAGCTGTACTGAAATTCAAAAACTTTGGGCATGAGAGTGAAAGGAAGACCTTATTGAGATTCCACATACCTTGACTGAAGAAATCTTGGACAAGAATATGAAAACCTGGAACTTGATGAGGAACCTAAACTTAGGCCTTGGAGAAACTTGAATCACCTATTTCTAATGTTCTAAGTATAAATTGTGAGAATGAGGGGACAAAGTGGGTGTTTAACCTTTAATCTCTTCTTGAGAGAGATAAAATGGCATAGTTTAGGGTTAAAAGTGTAGGAAATATGAAAATACCCTTGAGGAACCATTTCAAAATTTTTAGAAAACTGACCTCACGAGTCATAGTATGATTAATACTTTCAAACCATGAATCATGGTTTGAGCTCTTGAATCCTGGAATGTTTTTGGACTATTTCTGGAAGTCTACTCACGAGTCAACCAATGACTCATGGTTTGGAATCATGAGTAGTGGTTTGCCACGTGGTCTCTGGAACAATTTGGTTAAGCTTACTAGAAGTCCATTGTAGGAGTCATAGTATGACTCGTAGGTTGATGACATAACTTGTACAATGAGTTATGGTCTTTGAGAGAAACTTGACAACTTTGTAGATTTTTGGCTTTGGCTATCAGTATGAGTCTTATGTATAACTCTTACATTGGTTCCATGACTCGTGGATTGAGTAATGGAGACTAGAACCTTGGGGATTTTATGGAAGCTTACCATGAGTCATTCCACAACTTGTGGTTTCATTGTACGACTTGTGCTATGAGTCGTATTGAGGTGAAACTTTGAATTTCCAAGTTGTTTTTATGAGTTAAGTTTGGATTGACCCTGTCTAAGTTTTGGGGTGTTACAATAAGTATTTAAGGATATAACTCCTGAAATGGGTCTTAATAAATTAGGGTTCTCGAAAGGGTGAAAAAGAGGAATAATGATGAACTGATAAAGTGGAATTTATGTTGTAGTTCCTACCAATTGGGAAGATTTGATTGAAATAAGTTGGAAAAATAAAGAATTTGCTCTAAAAGAATTTTAAGGAACTTGATTAGTTTTGAACAAACGTAAAGAACATTAAAATGATTCACTAGACGAACTTAGGGTTATTGATGGACATATATATTATTTTTGTAGCTGGTTGGTTGCCAATATAATAGTGAAAGCTAATGGACGGCTACGTAAAGTGTACACCCATACGGGTTGAGTTGTTTGCTTGTGGTATTACCGTTAGCTAGAAAAGTACCATAGGTATGTGAAGCTAAAACTTCTTTCACCGTTAAGGCACCACCCTATGTCACATGTTTTTTTATAAGGGTCAATATTGTTAACATGAAACACAAAAATAGGATCTTCATTTGCTGTACATGTCATTCCCTAGTCTAACCATCAAAGCTTATAGTATTCATCTCCCTTCATGTCAAGTCTTCATAATATTTTGTATTATCTTAAGTGTCTTACTTGAAATTTTTAGGAGTCATATGGTATATGTCTCATTTGTTTTCATGGAAATAATCAGTAATAAGTATAATAATAGCACTTGTTTATGTGAGAGCATATGCAATAGAGTCATAAGAGAAAATGAGAACTAGCGCATGAATAGCTAAATATCATATTGAAGTAAATATAATTTACTTGCATAGGTCTTGAAGAAATTATCTGATAAAGGTTACCATTAATTTTGGAAGTGGGATCATAGGTTTTACTTGACATACCCAAGTGACGTGATTTTTTCTACATGATTAAGACCATGTCATGACCCAAATGGCCATGAGTAGTATCCACACTAACCCTCCGGTGGGATAACTATCTAACCCAAACCTTAACCAAGTATTTAACCATTATTAAGACAAATTAATTGATAAAACCAACTAACAATAATAATCTTGGGAAAACCAATAAATAGAAGTGCGGAACAAATTCAAATAGCTATTACAACTCCCAAGGACCCAAAAGTAATCGTACAAGAACTACTAAAACAATCCAATGTCTAAGAGATATATCCAAACTAATCAAACCATAAAGAAGGTCTCTTAGTTTGAAAGATGGAAAAGAACCACTGTGAAGATCCATGGCAGCTTGGATAGGAAGTGTTCACCCTTGGATCGAAGTCTATCTGTTATACGCTAGAGGTGAGGTCTTGTAGCAGTCTCCGAAACACAGCCTGCATTCAACAAAAAATGATAATAAAGTAGTATCAGTATAAACATTGTGTACTGGTAGGTATCATCGGTCCATCAACTCAGACCCAAACATACTAAGGGTACATATGTTTTTCCAATAGTCATTACTTGCAGGAGACCAGCTTTGTCCATGTACTGTACCGGGATGGTACTCGACCCTCTGAAATATCAATAAGTAAGATACATGTACCGGTATGGTACCCAACCCTACGTGTAACACAATAAAGTGAAATGAAATCACTATATTCAAGATGTAACACAGTGCACTAAGAATCCAAGTACATAATTTGTCATCATAAAATACTTAGTTAATTTTAGGTCATTTATCTCATGCATACAAGCAACATCAACCAACTTACCAATCACAAGACCGAAGGCCAATTCACAAATATTCAACTTACAAATAGGCATGGAGTCTAAATCAAGTCTTCAACTAACATAAAACCATAACCTACCTCAAACACAAGCCCGAATGCAACTAATCCGTTAGAGCCTTTCCTTTCCTTGTAGCTTTGAATCGTTATAGATCTAAAAAACAAAGAGTATTCAATGATTTACTCTTCAATTATTTGAATTAGGGACTAAAACCCACTGATTTTACCCTATTTCAAAACCTAAATCATCAATTCAGGGGGGTTCATCCATTAATTTACACCAAATTCCAATAATCCATGTAAAAGGGAATGAATTCTACACTAAGAAGTATAATCTAACAACCTAGAACCATTATAACGTGATTTTAGGACTACCCATAGCCAATTCTCACTAGTTCATCAATTTAGGTCTTAAACCCATGAATTACACCATCTCTTAATCTAGCGATTCTACAGATTAAAAGGATTAATCCTACGTTAGAAGGGTGAAATTAACTTACCTCAATAGTATAAATCACCTAAGTATGAAGGAAATTTCCTATATCAAGACATAGGTAGAAAATTTGAATGTCTGGGACAAAATAATGTCAAAAAGTAGAAACATACATTAAACACTGCCCGATGACCGCTATAGCGGCCAGAGGCCCGATATGGTAGTCCGTCACATAACTCACTGACCACTATGGTGGCACTATGACCACTAAAATGGTCCTTAAATAGTATCTAGGGGGAATTCCCAAAATTTTCCCCTTTTACGACACTCTCGTAGTTTTTAGACAACATAAATTTATCCAATCGCGGCAAATACCATAACCGGTGTTCTACAAACCTGAATACTTTTCCAAAAGTTTATGCGGATCACTATATCTCTTGTTTAACATTTCATAACAACAAAACTATCAAATACTACACCATGAGACACATATGATCTCTAAACCACACAACACTTGATTTTCGTCAAAACCCATTCTAGCATGAGATTTTAACTACTCTCATCCTAGGGAAAACTCTACCCGGGCACTCACACCATAATCAATGATATAACAATGGGATGGGTCATTACATTAGATTCCAATTAAACAATCATTCATCCCCAAATAAAAACTAGAAAAAAGAGGGAAAAACAAACTAAATCAACAAACAACTACAGATATCATTTATGTATGTCTGCTTTGGTCTCCTAAGTGGCCTCCTCAACAAGACGGTTCTTTCCCTAGACCTTCACAGATGGAATCTTCTTAATCCTTAATTTCCAGAAATCTTGATCAATAATGGCAATCATCTTCATAAAAGAGGTTCTTTTCTGGCAAGACAGAATCCAATAAATAATGTAGTCACCATCTCCATAATACTTATTGAGCATTGAAACATAAAACACGGGATGAACTCCCAATAAACTCAAAGGTAAGGCCAATTTATAAACTACTATCCCCCCACCTCTCAAAATCTCAAAAGGTCCAATAAACCTTGGACTAAGTTTACCCTTCTTCGAAAATTGCATTACATCCTTTATGGGTAAAACCTTGAGTGACACCTGCTCACCTTCGATGAAATGAAAGTCTCTTATCTTTCTATATGCATACTCTTTCTTCCGGCTTTGAGCCACCACAAGATTCTCTTGAATAAATCTTACCTTCTCCATCAAATCCTTCAAAATATCCATACCCCAAGATCTCTCCTTATATGCATAAAACCACTCCATAGGACATCTATACCTCCTCTCATACAAATTCTCAAAAGGGGACATATCAATGCTCGAATAATAATTATTATTATATGCAAACCCGGCCAAAGGTAGGAACTGATCTTAGTGAACTCCAAAATCTATAACACAGGCCTAAAACATGTCTTCCTATACCTAGATTTTTTAACTGCCCATCGGTCTGAGGGTGGAAAGTGGTACTCAAATCCAGTCTAGTACCCAACTCTTTATGTAGCTTCTACTAAAAGTTAGAGGTTAGTTGCATACCTCTATCATAAACAATAGAAATAGGAACCCCATGTAGCCTAACAATCTCCTTGAGATAAATTTTAGCCAACTTAGCTGCATTATAAATATCTGCATCGGAATGAAGTGTGCAGACTTAGTCAGTCTATCCACAATAACCCATATCGGATTATACTTTCCTAAAGTCTTGGGAAGCCCAACAATGAAGTACATATCACCAGGCTTCTGAAGTTCATACTTCACATGTTGTCAATTCTGACACTTAGCCATAAAATTAACTATATCTCACTTTATTTGGCCCTACTAATAGTGTTGTCTCAAATCGCGGTACATCTTGGTTGCACAAGTATGTATGGAATATCTCAAGCTAAGTACCTCAGTAGGTATAGTAGGAATCAAATAATCAACATGGGGTACACAAACTTGCCCCTTAATCTAGAACACACCCTCACCATTATGAATGGCCTCCTTTAACTCACCTTGTAGAACCTTGTGATGAATCTTCTCAACTTTGCATTCTTAAATTGACTAGCCTTGATTTGATCAAGAAATGTATACCTTGCTCTACACTGGCTAGGAACCCAACTTTATTTGACACCTCAAGTTGCATAAAACAGTTAGCTAGAGACTAAACTTCCCTAGCCAATGGACGTCTAGAAACCACCAAGCAAGCCAAACTAATCATGCTTTTTGTATTTCTACTCAATGCATCAATTACCATATTGGCCTTACCCAGGTGATAAAGAATAGTCACACCATAATCTTTGAGTAGCTCCATCCACTGGCACTGTCTCAAATTCTATTCCTTCTGAGAGAAGATATGCTACAAGCCACGGTGGTTAGTGGACACTTAACATTGCAACCCATACAAATTATGTCTCTAGATGTTAAGTGAAAATACCACCGTCGTGAACTCTAGGTCATGAGTAGGATAATTCTTCACATGCACATTCAACTATCGTGAAGCATAAGTAATCAAATTCTATTCCTACATCAAAACAATACTTAAACCAGCATGTAAGGCATTATAATATATAATAAAATCCTTACCCTCCACCGACAAGCCAAGAATAAAAGCAGTGGTCAGCAATGTCTTAAGCTTTTGAAAGTTCTCCTCACATTCATCAAACCAAACAAAAGGTATATCTTTTGGAGTCAGATGAGTTAGATGTGAGGCAATAGAAACAAACCCCTTTACCAACTTGCAGTAATAACTATCCAACCCTATATAACAATGAATCTCATTTATGGAGGTAGGCCAAGTCCAATTCTTAACCGCTTAAATCTTATATGGGTCTACCATAACCCTCTCTTTCAATACCACATGTCCTAAAAAGGACTCTAAAGACAACCAAAACTCACACTTAGAATATTTGGAATACAATAATTTCTCTTTAAACAAACCAAACACAAGGTGCAAGTGATCCTCATGTTCCTCCCTACTCTTAGAATACACATGAATATCATAAATGAAAACAATTATGAAGGAATCCAAGTATGGCTTAAATACCTCATTCAGCAAGCCCATAAAAGCAACTGAGGCATTAGTCAACCCAAAAGACATCACCAAGAACTCATAGTTCCCATAACGGGTTCTGAAAGACGCCTAAGGAATGTCTTCGGCACAAATTTTTAACTAATGACAACTAGACCTCAAGTCAATCTTGGAAAATACTAAATCACCATCTAACTCTTCAAATAAATCATTTATGTTAGGCAAGGGATACTAGTTATGAATCATAACTTATTCATCTGTTAGTAGTTTAGGACAAATAAATCCCTTATCTAGCAATTCCTGCAACTAGGCCATTAACACTCTTAGCTTAGCTGGTGTCATGACCCGAATCCCATTCGGGTCGGACTGGCACCCAAAGCCGATGAGGCTCGAGAGAATCAATCTTTGCTCATGTCTATTCCCATATGTATGTTCGCGTATAATTATCATTTTATCTCATGTAATTTAAATTCAATGGCGTAAGTCATGTCAACATATGCAATATATGAAACTTGGCCGTTAGGGCCATTGCGTCACAATGAACGTATACACCTTACATTGAATTTCCCACATACGTCTACAAAGCCTCTACAGATACATGACATTGAACAACCTAGAGTAGGGACAAACACCCCGCTCTATACTCATATACCATCTCAATCAATATGCATAATGACTCGAAAAAGCCTCGGATCAACTGGAGCTCACTAACAATCTGCGGATGTCTCATCGCCTATTGCGGAGATCTACTAACACCTGTGCCTACAGCATGTAAGGTAAGTCCCCCAAGAGGGGTCAGTACGAAGAAAGTACTGAGTATGTAAGGCCATATAAAACTATAATAATGCATAAGTACTTCCAAGAAATTAAACGTAAGAGAATAATCAATATGGATATACCTCCATCCTGAATATGTGGAACCATGTTCATTACTTCTATTATTTCCATCACTTGATCATTTACTCTTACCATCATAGTTCTTATAATAACCTTCATATTTGTATTCATGCACGGGATATACTCTCTTTTTTTTTTTCAACTATCTTCAATACTGTTCATCCACTAATTAAAAGTTCTTAATACCCTATAGATCACTACTTTATAAGTAAGTATATAATACCGGGCCTCCACCTTTGGTGGGATATAATATATAAATACATAATACCGGGCCTCCACCTTTGGTGGGATATAATATATATAGATACATAATACCGGGCCTCCACCTTGGTGGGATAATATATATAGATATATAATACCGGGCCTCCACCTTGGTGGGATAATATACATAGATACATAATACCGGGCCTCCACCTTGGTGGGATAATATATATAGATACATTAATTTGCACATTACCTCTTTCATTACTTTTGAGAGATTGGCACATCCACTTGCCATAGCATTGTTTGAACACAACATCTTGGAACCATTGGAACAATAGTCAATGCATAAGAGACATGTGTATAACTCTATTGGAACCTGGGATCATGACATGATTGGAATAATGCTATTTAAACTAAACAAGCCATATTTACCTCATTACTCTCGTTGGGATAGTTCTCTTAGAATTTACAACATTATGACAGCTTAGTAACCTCAGTCAATGAATAAGAGATAAGTGAATCATAATTCATCTAGGAGTAGGACACTTGTGAATAACAATATGTGTCTACCTTAGTTGAAATACTATAGGACCCCTTTGGAATGTAACACTTTTGGAACCTTAGGACAATGATCACTAAGTACGATACATGTGGACATCAACTGTTCACCAACCTAAAATGTAATACCTTAGAACATTTGGAACTCTCGACTTTTTAGCCAATGAACATGAGTCAACCAATGGACATGAGTCAATCAATGAACATGATTCAACCAATGAACATGAGTCATATGATTCACCATTGACCAATGAGTAAGAAACATATGAGTAACTCTAGCCAACTATCGGATACGGAATACCTTAGAGCATTTCGGAATCAAATGAGTAATATGACGATGTGAACACCATATGTTGCAGAAGGATATAGAAAAGTAACCTTACATACCTTTACTTCCAAGTACGCGTACACAAGTCTATATATGAACACAATAGTCCAACTCCTTCCTTATGTTTCAATCTACAATCCAAGTCCACAATGAAACTCTTGTTAACGATCATTTACCATACAAGTGTACAAAACGACAATGAACTATATGACCGCCATATAACTTCATTTCACTCCTTACAATACAATTCACTTCATTATCATTCCAACAACACCTTAACATTACACATATTGACCAATATTTCGTATAACAATAGCATTTCGCGTCACACTTACCCTTTATGCCTTCTCATTTCCATTCCGTCACATTTACGCTTGTCAAGTTGCCTCATAACAACATATGAACAACCATACACATTTAATACAGTCCAAAATTCCTTCATACGACACTTTAAAGTCATTAAAACAACATCACAAGTTGCTAATTATATCCATAAAGGGTATAAGGGCTTTCGGGGATCAACTAGATACAAAAACATACTAAACCAGACCTGGAAGCTGACCTGCGCTGCCACCTGCGCCCGCAGGTGGCTGAGGTGCATGCGAAGGTACCCTCTGGTAGCATCTAGAGGCATCTGCGTTGGCATCTGCGCCCGCAGGTGCCTCCGTCTGCGGGGGCGGATGCCCGTTTTGGTCTGAAATGGTCTTTTTGGGGTCTTTTCATGCAATGAATGGTCCATGATCATAACCAAACTTATTTTAACATATTTTTGATCATATTACACATCAACAAACATCCATGGTTTTGCAACACATAAAAACATCACCAATACGACGTTTTCCCTTCACTTACACCACCAATTCCATGACAAATTTGCGACAACAATTCCAAATGTTACACATAAAGGAGAACAAAGTAAAGACATAACCAGCATGTTTTACACCATATCCTATGCATATCATATATTAAACCATGAGAATAAATACTTACCAAAGCTTGGAAATGGATGATCTTGCCCTCAAATGGTTGCTTTAGGGTTTGGTTGAAGAGAGCAAATATTGTAGAAAATTCTAGAATGGGACAAGTGTGAAGATATGAATAAAATCTGATTTTTCATGCTTTATATAGTCCCTCAACTCTCTTCTTATCCCATTCTCAACATTAATTATCATGTTTGAATGGGTCAAATGGAAGAATGGATCTCTTTTTTTCCATTTGGGCCATGCATTTGGGCTTAATTTGAGCCCATTTGCATATATTAATTTGGCCCAACCATTTCATGTACAAATCCTCTAAAATCTCATGCATGTTTAAGTAATTCCATGTATATCACGGGAATCAATTTGGTTCGGAAATCTACGGGGTGTTACAACTGGTGTCATCCTATAAGGGGAATATAGATGGGATGAGTGTCAATCTCTAAATCTATACATAAATCAAAGCCATGATCCGGTGGCATACCAAGAAAATCATCAAGAAAAACCTCTAGGATGTCACACATCATCGAAACTAACTCAATAAGAGGGACCTCTGTGTTAGTGTCTCAAAGATGGGCTAAGAAATCCCGACTCCCTCTACAAATTAGACTATAGATCTGATCAACAACCAAATCCCCAACTAGAGTAGACACATGCACCGAAGTATCACACATATCACAAACCATGGCTAGCAAATTTAACAGACATATATGAGAATGTAGAACTAGGATCAAACAAAACAGTGACCATCTTATAACACATAATAATAGTACCTGTGATCACCATGTCAGATGCCTCCACCATAGGCTACTCGAAAAAGCATAACATTGGGCGATGTCACTCATTTGAACGTCATCCCTATCATGTTTATGACCACCTTGATTTCCATTCCCACCACCTCAGTTGTCCTGGTTCCACCTTTACCTACTTTGTGACCACCATGCCCACCCTGTGGATGATCTTTACCATTACCTCCACCTACCCTACATATTGGAACTAAGGCTCGAGAAGCCTGGTGCTAGCTCGACTAACCAGACTGCCTCAAATTAGGACAAAATCTCTGAATGTGACAAAATCCACTACACTCATAACATATATGGTCCAGGATGGGTCACTAAGCTAATAAGAAGGATATGATATAACCACTAAAACTTGAAGGTGAGGGGCTGGACCCTGATGAACCCCCATCAAACACCTGCATCACAGACTAAATAGGGCGGGCAGGATATCCCTGTGAACCTTGACTTCGAGAATAAGAACCACCTAAATTAGCCATATTATGGGCCTTCTTCTTTGTTGACTTGGCATAACCATCTTCCCTCACACCCTCGACCTTCTTAATATAATCACCCATCTCATTGAAGGTCTTACCTTAACATGTCATTTGAAGTACAGAAATTTAAAGATAGGTATTCAACCCTTTCACAAAGTGTAGAATTCATTCCTCCTTTGTATTCAGTAGTTGGGTAGAATATTGAAAGATGTTGCATCCTTTCGCACACGCAAGTGTACGTAATTGTACAAGTAATAGAGGATATAAGTCCAGATATCGTATACATAGGGATTTGACGAATTGAAATTCTACTTTGAATTCTTAAGCGAGCTATTCAGTAGGTGACCAATAATAAGAGTGATTTGTGTGTTTTAATAGTAAATAAAAACAATTATAAACAAGTCATAGATTGGTTGTTTCGTAATTCATATTTGAGAAAAGAGCTAGGATTGTGGTGTTTTGATAATCCAGTTGCGTTATTCAATCATTCATCTAATTTTCTTTCCTGAGTTACTAGTTGCAGGTTAATTGTAGTTATATTGAGTGTCTTTCCAACAACTCTAAGCCTACTCGACTATCCCTAACACCTATATTTCTATGGTCGTTGGTTAATAGTGAAGTTCATAAAGATATTGTCTGTATCAACTAAACTAGGTCATAGGGTATATTTCTATCCTCAGTGACAAATCGATTCCCTTTCCCTATAAGGTTTACAAATGAGCCCTATTTCCTCTTTTTACACTTGTCATTCCCATTGTCAAGTCCAACAAAAAAGCCCTATATAATAGCCGCAAGGTGATCAATCAAATGAATAATGAAAAGCAAGAAGAAATAAATAACTCATTAGATGGAAATCAAAATAGACAATATGATGTTCAAGCCAAAACTTTCATGTTCAACTACAACCTTAGAAATTAAGAGGTTTAGATACTCATGAACCTCTTTGGAATAAGAGATTTCATGAGCTTACAAGGTAGAAATCAAAAATAAAATGAGAAAATAAAATTAAACCTTGTTCTTAAGCTTTGCCCTCTCTTTTGTCTTTCCCAAAGCAGTTGTATATGATTAAAAATGTGGGGGGGGGGGGGGGGTAATATATAGTTTAGTAACACTTAGAATGTCTAAAACCAATCCCAATAGGGTTAGAACAAGTCTCGAGTTGCGGCACATCCCAAAAGTGGAGTTGTGACGTAAAGAACAACTAAAAATTTAGAATAGTGTTGTTTCTTGCGCCACTTGTTGCTTTGGTGGGTGTGGCGTGAAGAACAAATTTCAGAGAACATGCAAAATTTGCGGCACTACTTGCTTTGCAACAGTGGCGCAAGCCACAATAATATTGGCCCTTTCGCGCTCGTTTTGCAACGTATTGCGACGTAGATTCTTCCTTGATTCCTTTTGGTTCCTTGGTGCTCTTTTTTTTCTCTTTTAAGCTCCAAATGCCTCAATACACTCCTTTATAAGAAAATCATGAAACACAAGTGTAAATCACATCATTTAAGCTCAAGAAAACATCAAAAAGACAACACATATGAGGTAAAAGATAGTAAAATAAGGTGGTTTTTAGCCTCGCATCAACACCCTACACTTAAGCCCTTGCTCATCTTCAAGTAAGCTATACACACATGGAATAAACACTACTACAACTCCGCCAATTGAAATAAGATTACTTAAGCTATGACTACAATGACTATAATAGACAACAAGTTCTTATTAAGCAAGCTTCAATCATTTAACATATTTAAACAACTTCTCCAAGACCTCCTAGCCTGAAGAACCAACTCTATGATATTAGCAAACTCATACAATTCACCCAATCAAGGGATCATATACTTCACCTATCTTTCGTCAACCATGTGCCCTCACAACAAGAAAGGTACTTATATTCACTCATAAGTATACAAATTAGCACAAGAATGGGTATAAGAATAGAATTACGCTCACTTTCACAAAAATTCACATACAACATACGTTGAACCATAAGCTTTCCCGTAGTGTACTACACCACTAATACAAGAATGTCAAATCTAAGATCAAGTAGGACTTTTTGGGTTGTAACGTAGGCTAACGGATGGGTAGGAACTATTTTGGTTCAAATAGTGACTAACTTTCCTAAGCACTTTAATACATCACAAAGTTTCCATCATTTTCACGCTCTTCAATCAACCAGCTCTTTCTTCTACTCTTCTCACCCATAGATTTCTTTGTTTTTCCATCTCTTTAGCAAGTTCACATACCACTGGTAAGGAGTAATCAATTATCAAACCTTTTTTTCATTTTTCTTTTCTTTTTTTCTACTCCCCACTGATAGCACATGATTTTTAATCACTTGCACCATCAGTTTTTTTTACAGGCTTCCAAACTCAACTATCTCTATTTTCTCAATTCTTACTCTTTTTAACTCTTATTTTTCAAATAAAGTGCTCAGGAGTTTTGGATCAAATTAAAGTTCTATTGAAAGAAAAGGATTAAGCTTCATATATGGCTACCAAAGAAAAGGCTAAAGGCTCAACGGGGCTAACTAGGAAGATCCATTGTGGGTAGGTAAAGTAGACAATAAAAAGAGGATAATCAAAGAGGTGCCTATATCATATCCTAAACTCAACATTCTTTATTTCTCTTTGCAAACACACTGGGCAAGTTCTAGACATCAATATGAAAGCATGGAATATCAACAAACACCTAACACACATGGAACATGTTCAACTCAAGAAGGATCCATATAGACTCTCAATCAAGCAAATAATAAGAGTTCAAAATTAAGCTAAAAATCACATATGAGTCAAGTAAAAAAGCCTAGGTGTCTCAAGAGAATTCATTCAATTTTTTTCACAACCTTCTTTCAAGCTCAAAACCAACTTTCATCATTCAGTCATGTGTAGTACCTTAACAAGAGCACCTCACATTCAATTGGTCATAAAAACTCTCTAACTCCTAATGACTAACTCTTCCCTCAAGACGGTCGTCAACCGTCCATCGTCGAAAAAAGTCATTCTATCTAAAAATAAAAGAAAAACTATTCTAAAAATAAAAAGGATAGTAAGTTCAAAGGGTCTTCCCTCAGAAAAGAATCAAAAATAAAAATCAAGGGGTGGGCAAAGTATGCTCTACTAAAAAAATTAAGAAGCTAACAGCCAACACAAACTATTCTAATCTAGAAAACTAAAAAAAATATTTTTGTGATTTTGGATTTTTTAGTTAATTATTTTTCCCATAATTTCTTAATCAATCTCAACCGAAACAAATAACTAAAAACAAATCAACTCCTATAGCATACTTCACCCTTAACTAATATCAAAAGAATCCCACCCCACTCTTAAAGTCATGCTTTGTGCCCAAAGCATTAATTAAAATAAAATGATGGTTAGAAATACTCCATGAAGCCCTCTAGGGCCTAGCTAGAAGCATGTCTTCATCAATATTTCCATCAAAAAGGTGAATGACCCCCCACACTTATGATTTATCAATGCTGCTTAGCTTCTAAATACGAATACTCAGACTTCCCCAAATCTGCACAAACCAAAAACAAAAAAAAACAAAAGCAAAAAGTGACACTATAAATATAAAACTAAGCTATTACAACTTGGGTTGCCTCCCAAGTAGCATCTGATTTAACATCGCGGCACAACGCAAGTCATAGATCAACCAAATTCTCTCAATATTTTCCTCCCTATATGATGCAACTTCAGCCTCTTCTTCACTCTAGGAGGATCACAATTATCGTTCACTCTATTTGTCTTCAAATTTTCCACTCTTTCAGGCCCATACACTTCCACCCCACACTTATCATTGACCATGTCTATGATCATACACAAGTCTCTATAATGTGAAGGAGTAGAGAGGGACATAAACTTTAAACGTTACCTCCTCATCATGAACCCTCATCTTAAGCTCCCATTTTCGTACATCAATCAAAGCTTCTCCAGTGGATAAGAATGGGCATCCCAATATAATCGGTACCAACTCATCTACTTCAAAATATAAAATAATAAAGTTGGCAGGGGAATCACAAACTTACCTACCTTGATGAGCATATCTTCAATTACTCCTTTTGGTTGTACACAAGAACGGTCTGCTAATTATAAAGTAATGTCGTTGGGCATGGCTCTCCCAAACCAAGTGTTTAGAACATAGATAAGGGCATTAAATTTATACTTTCCCCAAGATCACACAATGCATGCCTAACCTCATCTTTACTAATTTGTATGGGGAGGGTAAAACTCTCAGGATCCTTAAGCTTTTTAGGAAGCTTTCTCAATACCCTCAAACTACACTCTTCAGTGAGTGCAACCATCTCAAATTCTATATGTCTTCTCTTTCCATCCACCATTTCTCTTAGGTATTTAGAATATTTGGGCATGTCCCTCAGAGCATCAATCAAGGGAATAGAGATGTGAAGTTGCTTGAAGATATCAAGAAACTTCTTAAAATTTGCATCCTCTTTGCTTTTCAAGAATCTCTGTGGAAATGGTGGTGGAGGTCTCTCAATGGAAATCTCAGTCTGCTCGACAACCTTTTTATCTCTTCTTATTTTTTGTACAGACTCTATCTCTGAAGTTGGTGATGGAATTAACCTTTGTGGGAGGGGAGGTGTATGGTTGTTGTTGTCCCAGTTAATTACTCTCCTCTTTGGAGGCTCTACATCCGGTAACTCTACACTTTCATCTTGACTTCTCTGTTTAGGATGAGCTTCAACCAACTCACTTTCATTCCTGAGTGAGACTTCCATTACCTACTTAGTATTATTATCTGTATCACTCGGTAATGCACCTACATATCTTTATATTATGATAAAGCAAGTTGTCCTACTTGACGCTCAAGTTCATGAATGGATTTTTACATTTTGTTCACAATCTAAGTATGTTGCCCCATAAACTACTTAATTGTTTTTTTCTAAAGAATTGCTCAACTGTGGAGCTTGTTGTGTATATAGTTATCTCTGGGCCTGCTGATTTCCACCCTAAGAGAAGTTTGGATGGTTTCAATAATTTTTCTGCCCCACATAATATATAGATTCTGGATTCAAAGGACATCCAGAGTAAGCATGATTTTCACCACACTTCTCGCAAAATATTGCAGCCGCCTGAACCTATTGTACCTGTTGAACTTGACCTGCACTTGGAGCTAATAAACTTTACTTCATTAAGGTATACAACTTTCTAATATCAGATCAAATAGTTGAAACATCATCCAGCTCTAACGTACCCGACATTTTTTGTGTAAAAGTGAACACTCGACTGGCTCTGAATAGTCTTGGTGATCTGCAGACATAAGATTGAGCAATGCCTTTATTTCATCATAGCTCTTGGATAAAATTTGTCCTTGAGCTATAGCATCTAATAAAGATTTAGAGTCTGGCCTCAACCCTTCAAAAAAATTATGCCCAATAATCTCCTTGGGCTGATGGTGGTGCGGGCAATCTCTCAAGTACCCCTTGTATCTTTCCCAAGCTTGGGGAAGAGATTTAGCATCTTTTTGAACAAATCCAGAAATCTTGCCTCTGAGCTATTTTGTTCTTCTAGATGAGAAGAACCTGTTAAGAAACTTTTTAGACAAAGCATCACAGGATGTGATAGATCCTTCTGGTTCATTCTGCAACCATTGCTTCAATTCCCCAATCAGTGAGAAAGGGAATAGTGTCAACTTCACGTATTAATCTAAAATATTTTGGTAGTGGAAGTTGTCACTCAACTCAGTAAATTCTAGTAGGTGTTTGTGTGTGTCTTCATATGGTTTACTCTTAAATTGACATATGTTCTGCACTAGTCGCACCATGCCCTCTTTAAGCTCAAGATTTTTGGTGATATTCGGCTTCACAATAGCTCTAAAGGCATTTTTCTGATTTGCCCTCGCGAAATTCAACACCAGAACATGGGGTGCAGGAGGGAGATGGACTGTAGCTCTATCCTCCGCATCATTCAATGGGTCTTGAAGAATTGTATTGTTTAAGTCATCACCCATCGCTCTAAACCCTCTAAGAGTACATTCAAGCTCGTGCTCAATTGGAATCAAGGGATTGCCTTGACTTCGGTTATTTAGCATAAACTAACATGTACCCTGAAAGAAACAAAAACAACAAACAAAAGTGAAATATGAATAATTCATTAAAAACTCAAAATAGTATCAACTCCAACAAATCCCCAGCAATGGCGCCAAAAACTTGTTGCGTCCTTTTACACACGCAAGTGTACGACATCGTACAAGTAATACAGGATATAAGTCTAGATATCGTACCCATAGGGATTTGACGAATTAAAATTCTACTTTGAATTCTTAAGTGAGCTATTCAGTAGGTGACCAATAATAAGAGTGATTTGTGTGTTTTGAATGCAAATAAAAAAAATTGTAAATAAGTCGTAGATTGGTTGTGTTGTAATTCAGATTTGAGAAAAGATCTAGGGTTGTGGTGTTTTGACAATCTAGTTGTGTTATCCAATCATTCATCTAATTTGATTTATTGAGTTACTAGTTGCAGGTTAATTGTAGCTATATTGAGCATCTTTCCAACAACTCTAAGCCTACTCGACTATCCCTAACACCTATATTTCTATGGTCGCCGGTTAATAAAGAAGTGCATAAACATATTGTCTGTATCAACTAAGCTAGGTCATAGGGTATATTTCTATCCTAAGTGACGTATCTATTCCCTTTCCCTATAAGGTTCACAAACTATCCCTATTTCCTTTTTTTACACTTATCGTTCCCTTTTTCAAGTCCAACAAACAAGCTCTATATAATATCCGCAAGGTGATCAATCAAACGAATAATTAAAAGCAAGAAGAAATAAATAACTCATTATATAGAAATCAAAATAGACAATATGATGTTCAAGCCAAAACTTTCATGTTCAACTACAACCCTAGAAATTAAGAGGTTTAGATATTCATGAATCTCTTTGGAAGAAGAGATTTCATGAGTTCACAAGGTAGAAATCGAAAATAAAATAAGAAAATAAAATTAAACCTTATTCTTGAGCTTTGCCCTCGCTTTTGGATTCCCCAAATCAGTTGTATATGATTAAAAACGTGGTAGGTGGGTTTATATAGAGTTTAGTAACCCTTAGAATGTCTAAAACCAATCCCAATCGAGTTAGGAGAAGTCTTGATTCGCACCACAGCCCAAAAGCGGAGTTGTGGTGCAAAGAACAACCAAAAATTCAGAATAATGTTGTTTCTTGCGCCACTCCTTTCTTTGGTAGGTATGGCACAAAGAAAATATTTTAGAGAACTTGTAAAACTCATGCCACTGCTTGCTTTACAACAGTGGAGCAAGCCACAACAATTTTGGCCCTTCCATGTTCGTTTTACAATGCAATGCGACGTAGATTCTTCCTTGGTTCCTTTTGGTTCCTTGATGGTCTTTTTTTAATCTTTTAAGCTCCAAATACCTCAATACACTCCTATATAAGTAAATCATGAAACACAAGAATAATTAACATCATTTAAGCTCAAGACAACATCAAAAAGAGAGCAAATATGAGGCAAAAGATAGTAAAATACGATTGTTTTTAGCCTCACATCAAGACAAAGAATGAAATTTGGCCTCATAGGCCACAACCGATATGTTACCCTTCTCAAGATTAGTAAACTCATTCTTTTTCCTATCCGTCAAGGTATGAGGCACATACTTCTCTATAAAAATAGAATAAAACTGAGTTCATCTCAAGGGAGGTAAACCTACAGCCCTACACTCCACTTATGCCCTCCATTACATCTTGGCATCGCTATGAAACTAAAAGTCACAAAGTCAACCCTATATCTCTCAACTATACCCATTTTGTGAAGTCTCTCATGGCAATCAATTATAAACTCATAGGTATCCTCCGACTCAGTAAAACAGCAAGCTTGATCTTGCCAAACTTGTAAAAAAAAACCTGTTCATCTTCGGACCCATTACCTATCATAGAAAAGCACTCGTATCTAATGCCTCATCAATTTAGGGAGCCATAGAAGCAAAACATTGTCCTCCTAAATGCTAAAAAGTAGGAAATAAGGGTGTAGCCCTAAGTTCAACCCTCTCAAAAAGCTGAACACACGATGTATTATGTCAGAAGACATCTACATCGGAGTTGTACCTCCCTAAATTGGTACTCCCTCGGCCTGAACCAGTGTCATTCCATCCTCTACAATCTCAGAGTCATCCTCAGGTAGGGGTGGAGACTCTAATCTTTATGTAATCGACACAATTGCTTTCTGAGTCTTGCTAGTAGAGGGTGAAACTCTCCTTTCCCT
Organism: Capsicum rhomboideum; assembly: GCA_031232105.1. Lineage (NCBI taxonomy): Eukaryota > Viridiplantae > Streptophyta > Magnoliopsida > Solanales > Solanaceae > Capsicum > Capsicum rhomboideum. The sequence continues at coordinate 127,450,115 of CP124714.1, forward strand.
ACCTCATCCCCCCCCCCACTTGTTCATTATAATGAACAGCAGCCCTAACATCTGGTTTGGGAACCTCTGCTCGAGCTCTATTAGCTCGTGTTCTCACCATCAAAGAAAATAAGAACGAAAATGTTAGATACTAAGTTAGATCACCAGATACTATTTGGAATCAAGTAATAACACAAAAGAACGAAGAATTTGGAGTGTCCTAGTATCCTGTAACATCTCGATGAAAAGTACAGACATCTTCATACCTTTCTACAAGACTCTACTAGATATGTTATTGTACAATGAGATCGACGAACCAAGGGCTATGATACCAACTTTGTCACGACCCAAATGGACATGAGCGGCACACCCACACCAACCATCCAGTGGGAGAACCGTCTAACCTAAACCTTAACCCAAGTATTTAATCATTTTTTAGACAATTAATCCATAAAACAACCTAATATTAATAATCCCAAGAAAACAAGTAAATAGAAGTGCAAAATTAATTTAACTAGCTACTAAAACTCCCAAGGATCTGAAAGCCATCATACAAGAACTACTAAAACAATCCACCATCTAAGAGAAATATTCAAACTAATCAAAACATAAAGAAGGTCTCTTGGCCTTAAAGATTGACAAGAACCACTGTGAAGATCTAGGACAACTTGGATAAGAAGTGCTCACCCTTGGATCGAAGTCTATTTGTCACACACTAAATGTGAGATCTCATAGCAATTTTTGAAATACCGTATGAATTCAACAAAAGAAGAGCACATAATAGTATCAGTACAAACACTATATACTAGTAGGTATCATCGGCCGAATCAACTCAGACCTACACATAACATAAATCAAGTATAAGTAAATTTGCAATCAACACATAATAAATAATCTCAACTCCACCAGAAACCTCCACAACTAGATCACAACCCTCACCCTAACAACTATTTCATAACCACAAGTAAAATGTTCATCAAAATGGACCCTATACCCATCTAAATACACAAGTGTGAAATCAACACCTACTCATCAATATAGTTAACCATCTTACAAATGTAGTATAATGTTACCTTAATCACTAAAACACATTATGCATGTTTTATGAATAGGTAAATAGTCCAATATATGTAAATAATACTTATCAATTACCAAATGAAATTAGCATACACATATAAAGGGGGCTTATGTTTTCCCGATAGTCATGTCCTACAGGGGACTAGCTTCATCCATATATCATACCGGTGCGGTACCCAAACCTCTAAAAAATCAATAAGTAAGTAACACGTATCGGCGCAGTACCCAACCCTACATATAACACAATAAAGTGAAATATAACCACTATCATTCAAGATGTAACACAATGCACTAAGAATACAAGTACACAATCTATCATCATAAAATACTTAGTCAATTTCAGGTTGTCTGTCTCATACATACAAGCAACATCAACCAACTCACCAATCACAAGTATGCCCGAAGGCCAATTCATAAATATTCAACGTACAAATATGCATAGAGTCTAATCAAGTCTAAAACTACCATATAACCATAACCTACCTCAAACACAAGCCCAAATGCAACTAATCTACTAGAGTCTTTCCTTTTCTTCCAGCTTCGGATCATTCTTAGTCTAACAAACAAAGAGTATTCAATGGTCTACCCTTCATTTCTAGGCATTAAGGACTACAACCTACTAGTTTTACCCTAGTTCATAGCCTAAATAATTAATTAAGTGTTTTTCACCAATTAATTTACCCCAAGTTCCTATAATCCACATAAAAGGGAAAGAATTCTATGCTAGGAAGTATAATCTAATAACCTAGAACCATTATCAAGTGATTTTAAGACTACCCATAACAAATTCTCATAAGTTCATCAATTTAAGACTTAAACCCATGAATTACAACATAACTATTATTCTAGCAATTCAACAGATTAATCCTATGCTAGAAGGGTGAAATAAACTTACCTCAATAGTAGAAATTGTCAAGTATGAAGGAAATCACCTATCTCAAGCCTTAGGTCAAATTTTGTATGTTTGGGAGAAAATAATATCAAAACTTAGAAACACGCATTAAAAATTGCCCGATGACAGCTGTAGCAACACCCTGCCCGCTACGACGCTCTAGCTATAGTGGCTAAAGACCTATATGATAGTCCATCACTTAATGCACTACCTGCTATAGCGGTCAGCTGACCACTACAGTAGCCCTATTATAGTGGATTTCTGACCGCTATAGTTGTCCTCAAATAGTAGCTTAAGCGACTTGCTAGAATTTTCCCCTTTAACAACACTCTCTTGGTTTTTCAATAACACCAATTTATCATGTTTCAAAAAATGCCATAACCGGAGTTCTACAAATCCGAACATTATTCTAAAAATTTTTATGGATCAACATATCTCTTATATATCATGTTATAACCACAAAATTATTAGACATGACACCATGAGACACATACAATCTCTAAACTACACACCACTCAATTTTTGACAAAACCCATCCTAACTTGAGATGTTAACAACTCTCATCCTAGGAAAAATTCTACCTAGAAACTCACATGCCTATCAATGCTATAATTATAGGATGGTTCATTATATACCATTATAGTGAGGTTGAATTTTAAGTCGTACCCGCCTTTGTGGCATCATATGCATTTTGATTTTGCTGTAATGTCATGCACTAGTTTTCCTAACTTGAGCCTATATATGGCACATATGACCTATGGTAAAGACCCCCATAGATAGCCTACATAAGGTATACACCATATCAGACTGCCCATAGAAATAATTATTTGGTCAACATATGCCTTACACTTCACTTGGATCTCTTTCGATAGGCAATCATATGATTATTTGTACTAAGAATAGTTTGATGACATCACTTGGGAAAATTATAGGTGTTATATTATAATGAATGCTTCTTTCGACATTATATAATAAATTAATAAGGTTGGTGCATAGGTTACAATTTCACATAGTACATCTATTACTTGTATGCTCATAATTCTTTCATTTTGATATTTGATTCATATGAGCTTCTATACTTGTCCACCTATTATTTTGTTTGCTTTACATAGTAGTATAGGTTTTATATGTACTAATGTCTCTATATTGGGGACACTGTATTTTTATTAATATAAGATCAGAGTCATAGGGTAGAAGACGTTCACGTTAGGCTCTACTGCCATCTTTAGTTGGTATTTTGTTAAGCTCCATATCTATTCGGAATCATCTTATGTATAGTACTTTTGGATATACGTACAGGTTGTTATTTGAATATATAGGGGCCTGTCCCAACTAGTTATTAGTGGTATAGTTTTTTAATTCTTTAGAGGCTTCCTAGACATCATATAGTGCCATGCTGTATAGTTTTCACCTAGATAACTCTATAGTATGTATATGTGTAACGACCCGAGTCTACACTCTAGATGAGACACAGTACTAAGAACCACAAAGGGGCACAAGCGAACCCTTGGTAATGGCATGTTACTAAATTGAAATACTAAAATAATAAAATACTGAGTGGAAGCATAAAAGAAAACTGAAATGGGCAAATTGAAAATAAACTGAAAACTCTAAAATCCCAATAAAATTTGAACTATCTAACTATGTTTGAAAACCTCTACTAAAATAATAAATTACTAGACAGGACCGTCAGCTTACTCTAACTATTGAAGTAAATGTCTACAATAAACTATCAAATCTAAAAGATAAAACTAGTCCTTGAATGATTAGGACTCACCGAAATCTAGATTGTAAGATTTGCAACCTGTTCTAGTCATGAATCTAGGAACGGGCACCTGAATCTATATCATGATAAGATATAGCACAAATGAAAGTATATGGTTAGTACGGCTAAATATAATGAGCATGTGAGAAATGCAAATCATGCTGTAAAATCGAGATTGGGTAAATCATGTATAAACTAAAGTAAAATGACCTATATGTTTCATAAATAAATACTAGAAAATTGAATCATTTAAATATGTGTAAACTAATCATATCTGAACTGAATGTTATTGGTCATGTATATTTATTATGCTTAAATTATTTTCTATGGAGTTTCTACTTACTAACATAAGCCATGTGAGCAAACATGAAGTATAATATTTGTCCCATGTCGGGGAGGGTTGCTCTATACCTTGCCATCAGTATAGAACTTGAACAGAGGTGGATCCACAAAACTGAGCCTTAAATGTCTAAATATGACCTATGCTGACACATAGTTCTGGAACTTGAGTTATCTAATACCCGTGTGCTAAATACAACTCTCAAAATTATATTATTATCTACTTATACATATAATCTAAAGTCTAAAAATAAAGCATGAACTAGTTAAGTTTATTGCTTTACTAATATTCCAAAATACTGGAACTAATCATGCTAAATTTACTGAGTTCTAGGATCATGTGTTCAAAACATGTCAGATTATATTAAAATATACTGAAATCTGTCAAATCATGCTTAATTGTTCTTCCAATATAATAACTGAGATGGGACTACTGCTATCATGCATAGTTAGTAAAAACAAGAGCAATGATCATAAAATATTATAAAGAAACTGACCCCAAGAAATATGAATAATTGGGTATAAACCCTAAATCATAAATTCATAAAAATCATAATGAAACTCAAAAGTTTTGGGCATAAGGGTGAATGAAAACCCTTACTAAAATCCAACATACCAATTTGATGGAGATTGTTGAACTAAAGCTTGGATAATTTGAACTTTAGAATGAACCCTAGACTTTTGCTTGAAAGAGAATTGAGAGAAAATCCTTCTGAATTCTAAATATTAAAAATGCGAGAATGAAAGGGGAAGGGTCAAATATTCTGATAAAAATAACCCTTTGGGACTTGAAACAACATAGTTTAGGATTTTGAAAATAAGAAAAAGATTAATATACCCTTTTAAAACTATTCTAAAATTTACTGTCATAGTGTTCCATGAGTCACTCCATGACTCGTAGGTAATTCTATGAGTCGTGGTCTGACTTGTGGTTTTTGGGACAACATTGAACAAATTCTTGACTTGGGTTCCACGAGTCGATAGTACAACTCATACAATGGATCCATGAGTCGTACTCTGATTCATGGTGCCTAAGAACATTTTTAATAATTCAGTGGTTAAGGGTCAATGAGTGCTAAGTATGACTGGTACTATAATACTATGAGTCATACTATGGCTCATCATTTTTAGAGTGATTTGACAATATTTTGTTATGGCTTTCATGATTCAACAGTACGACTTGTTCTTCACTCCACTAGTCATACTCCAACTCATGGAAACCTGGGAACTTTACTGTTTCTGGGCATCCCTGTTGGCACCCAATTTTAATTTTAATTTTAATGTTTGACAACTTTGTAGGATTTAACGCAAAAGGAAGAAGTATCAATCAAGGTTGCCTCAATAGAAAGGAATCAATAATAATTATGAAGATATCAATTCATGATATTTCATATCAATCAGCATCTTATACCAAAGGAAAAAGGACCTTCCCAGATCTCAAAGGCATCTATTTAAGGAGCAAAGATCGTGGGTCAACAGTAGTTAAGGGATCATATTGATGGTCCAACTTTAATCTTGGAAATAGGATATTTCACATCCCATTTTCAAGGATCAAATCTCTTTGGTTGACTTTTTATTTAAATCTTCCAAACGGCTAGTAGCCTACCCTCTACTATTTGAAGGATGGAAGATTAAGGAAGAGATATACAATTCGTCTCAACCTTCTCTAGCACTTTGCTCTACATTTATTAAATATTATATTCTTCATAAGTTTTTTGTGTATCAAAAAGAGAGGAGAGAAAAATATAGTTGGTGAGGCAGTGTATCAAAAGAAAGAAAAGAAAGGAGACTATGAGTAGAAGCCAAAAAGCTATACTCAAACCTTGTATTACTTTATTCACCAAAAAGAGCTAGTAGAATCCCTTGCAACCCAAGGAGACTGGAGTAAGACCTATACTAGGTCCTAACTAGTGTTAAATATTTTGTGTCAACTTTATCTTTTAGCATCTTTATTATAGTAATTACTTTATTTTCTCAATACTGGTCTGATAGTTGACTGACTACTATAGTATGTCGATTGAGAAATCAAAAAACATTAATTAACCCCCCCTCCCTCTTACCATTTTCAATTGGTATCAAAGACTAGACTCGCATATATTTTCCTAACAGCAAAGTGAGAAAATATCATGGCTCAAACTATTGTTGGAGCACTTTCTCAGAAGGTACTTCCCAAACAGACTTCCCTACTTAAATGGGAAACATTTCTCCATTGGAAGATAAGGATGGAAACCTTTATAAAATCTTATGATGTGAAGGTATAAAGAGTTATCAAGCTTGGATATCTTCTAACTATTCCTGCCAACAAAAATGGAAAGAAATCAGATGATGGTCAAGCATCAACTGAAAAAATTCCAAATTTGTAGGATTACACTGAGGAACAAATGGAGATCATTCAAATCAATTCAAAGTCAAAAAATGTGTTGTATAATCCTATCACTGGTGAAGAATATTAGAATATCTCTTGTTATGAAACTGCTAAAAAAATGTGGGACAAATTGGAAGTTACATATGAAGGAACTGAAAAGGTTAAGAAAACTCTTGTGAGTTTTCTGGTTCATGGATATGAAGTTTTTAGATAAAGGATGGGGAATCCATTGAAGAAACATTTACCAGTTTTGGCAATATCAGTGGTGAACTCAAAGTAGCAGGGAAAACTTATCCTATGTCAGATCATATCACCAGGATTCTCAGAAGTCTACCACCTCAATGGATCTCTAAAGTTGTGACTCTTGAAGGCATGAATTTGAGCAAAATGACCTATCTATAATTGAGAGGATATCTTATTTCCTTTGAAAGAGCTCATCTGAACAAGAAGGATCAAGTGACAGATGAAAAAAAAGAAAACTATGGGTTTTAAAGCTACAAATGATGAAGTAGAATACTACCCCTTATGTGAAGATGAAATTGCTCTTATAACCAGAAGAATGGTTGACAACTACTGGAGATCTAGGAATCAAAGAAAAGGGAATCCAAACTACTCAAAAGGAAAGAAAATTATTGAGTACAACAAGAATGACTGAAAATGCTACAATTGTGGAAGATATGATCACAAGAGGAAAAATTGACACTACTTTATTCATCTAAAGAACCTCTTCTGGAAATCTCATTATTAAAATTTATGTTGATAATATTATATTTTGAAGTACTAATGTTGATTTATGCAATGAATTCTCTGAGTTAATGCAAAGTGAATTCAAAATGAGTATGATAGGTGAGTTAACTTTCTTCTTAGGACTACAAACTCATCAGTCAACTGAAGGAACCTTCATTTTCCAAGCAAGTATACCTACAAATTCATCAGTCAACTGAAGTAACCTTCATTTTCCAAGCAAGTATACAACAAAACTCTTTAAAGTTTGGAATGAATTATACTAAATCTGCCAGCACCCTAATGAGTTCCACATGTATTCTTGTTGTTGATGATGATGGTAAGTCAGTTGATGAATCTAGATATCATGGGATGATTGGATATCTACTTCATCTCACAGCTAGTCAACTAGATATCATATACAGTGTGTGTAGGTGTGCCAAGTTTCAATCAACTCCCAAAGAAAGTCATTTGACTGCAACCAAACGTATCATTAGATATCTTATTGGAACTATATCCTATGGTCTTCGGTGTCCTAAATCTAATGATTTTGAACTCAAAGGTTTTTCAGATGCTGACTATATTGGTGAGGAAAATGATAGAAAAATCACAAGTAGGACTTGTCAATTCCTGGGAAATTCACTCATCTTATGGAATAGCATGTATGTGTGTGTGTATATATATATATATATATATATATATATATATATATATTGGTTTATGTTGTGCTCAAATTATTTGGATGACTCATCAACTTAGTGATTATGATCTATGTACTAAACATATTAAAAAATTTATGATAATTCTAGTGCCATCTGTTTGTCTAAAAATCCTGTGAATCACTTTAGAGATAAGCATGTTGATATCAAACTTCATTTTATTAAAGATCATGTTTTAAAAGGTGATATTGAATTATTATTTGTTACCACTGATTTTTAGTTATTTGATATTTTTGCAAAACTTTTACTGGAAGAACGATTTTATAATCTCAAAAAATCTCTTGGAATTGTGACAAAACTTTTTAAAAATATTTTGCACAATTTTCTTTCCTTCTTTAATGGTAATTGATTGCCTACCTGTTTTGTGTGAAGTACTTGCATTAAATGTTTTCTCATTGGCTGATGTGCTTGTATTTATTAGTTGTCTTTTCCTTTCTTGCTACCTTACACAAGTTCTGAGAAAGGTAATGATGACAACTCTTCTCCTTCCATTTTTTCTCTAAACATCTTTTCCTTTCCATCCTTTCGTCTACCTCTCAGTGCCTATATCTCTTCTTATTTTATTCGTGTATCTCTTTCTCTAAACTCACTCATGGATAAAAACCCAAAATCCTCCACCATGGGTTCTAGAAAAAGCTCTCGCTCTAAGGGACAAGGAAAAATTACCTCCACTATTCACATTGATTCTAATTTCTCAGAGAAAAAATCTTCCTCAAGCGTCTACTAATTCTTCTCGGTTCTTATTGGGAAAATGCCCTTTTCAGCCTGATGACTCTGAATACTCCAAAAAAAAGGTAAAATTTGACTTTGATTATTCTTTGAATGTCAAAACAGATTTTTGGCGCCTCTCTAATGAAACCATATTTCACTCTCTTAAAGACTTGCCCATTATTCATGGTAGACTTGTAGATCTTGATCTTCTAGAATCTTTTTACCGTCCCATTAAACCTTTCTTTGAAGCCTAATGTTGGGAAAATCTTTTTTTTTCCCACTCCTAAAGTTTCATATGAACCTCTCATCCATCTCTTCTATGCAAACCTGTGGTCATTCCATTCGGATGAATTGGAAACTCTAGTACTGGGCAAGCACATCTTTCTTGATTGTGTTATATTTGATAACATTTTTGGAATTCAATGCACTGTCTATTCCACCTCTTTTAAAAGTCCTTGGCCATCTAACTTCAATGTTCCTTTTGAGCAAGCCAAACGCTCCATTACTCTTGAATCCACAAATTTTCTTTCATCTGCCCTTAGTCTTAAAAATCTATCCTTTGAATATCGCTTTATTGCTCACATTGTGGCAACCACTCTTCTTCCCTGTGCAGGCTTTCTCTCTTTCTAACTTGTCTCAACATGATACTCTGTTTACCTATTGCATTTTCTCTTAATGAAAAGTGTAACTTTCCTCCTTCATTATCAACTTCATGAGTGAAGTTGCCCTTGATCCCTTGAGTCTTCCACATGGGTTACTTATCACCCAGATTCCGAAAGCTAACAATATTACTCTTAAGGACATTCCCTCCATTACTATGAAGCAATGTTATAACTCAAAAGCCTTTGGCAGTATGGGTTATGTTGTTTCTGATGCTACCTGGATCTTAAAGTCTGATGGTTGTACTATCAATACTCCATCCTCTCCAAAGCTCAGGTCTTCTCCTCCTCGTGATCCTGGTTTTTCCTCAACTTTATATGATGTGGTGACTCACATTGTTAAGATTGACTCTAATTTGGATTCTCTCAAATATCTTCTTGTTGCAACCCATTTTAAAATGGTCAAAATCCTACGGCAAGCAAAGATACAAGTGTAAATGTTGCTCATATTCTCCTAAAAATGGATCAAGTGATAAAACAAGCCATCAAGATTACTGCTAAAATTTAGACCACTACTGATGCTCTCTCCATCACCATCATCGATCAGTTCACTAATCTAAAGGATGCCACTGCTAAACACTGTCATACTTTCTGGGTTGCGTTTCTCCTTCTGCCCCTCCTGTAACTACTTAGATTGTGTTTTCTTTGGCTCCTTAAGACGTTTATTTTTGTTTGTTAATTTGGTATTGTATCTAGGCATAAGCCCATGAATGCCTGTTCTTTTGGATATGTTTTATGCTTGCTTATGTGCATATCAATGTGCTATCTATGCCTTATGACTTCTTCCTTTTTGCTTGATGTCAAAAGGGGAGAAACACAGAACTAACTTACAGGTAGACAAGTAAACTACATAAGTATGCAAAAATTTAGGGGAAGCTAAACCAGTCAACTACTCCGGGGGGGAGTTAAGCAGTGAAGTTGACTATATTAACTATAAGTTGTCATCCATCAAAAGTAGGGATATTGTTGGCGGCCAATTTTAAGTTTAATTTTAATGTTTGACAGCTTTACAGGATTTAACACAAAAGGAAGAAGTATCAATCAAGGATGCCTCAATGGAAAGGAATCAATAATAATCATGAAGATATCAATTCATAATATCGCATATCAATCAGCATCTTATACCAAAGGAAAAAGGACCTTCCCAGATCTCAAAGGTGTCTATTTAAGGAGCAAAGATCGTGGGTCAACAGTAGTTAAGGGATCATATTTATGGTCCAAATTTAATCTTTTAAATAGGATATTTCACATCCCATTTCTAAGGATCAGATCTCTTGGGTTGTCTTTTTATTTAAATCTTTCAAACGGCTAGTAGCCTACCCTCTACTATATAAAGGATGGAAGATTAAGGAAGAGATATACAATTTATCTCAACCTTCTCTAGCTCCTTTCTCTACATTTATTAAATATTGTATTCTTCATAAGTTTGTTGTGTTTCAAAAATAGAGGAGAGAAAAATATAGTCGGTGAGGCAGTGTATCAAAAGAAAGAAAAGAAAAGAGACTGTGAGTATAAGCCAAAAAACTATACTCAAACCTTATATAACTTTATTCACCAAAAAGAGCTAGCAAAATCCCTTGCAACCCAAGGAGACTGGAGTAAGACCTATTTGGGTCCCGAACTGTATAAAATATTTGGTGTCAAGTTTATCTTTCAGCATCTTCATTACAGTAATTACTTTGCTTTCTTAATACTAGCCTGACAGTTGACTGCCTACTATAGTAAGTCAATTGAGAAATTAAAAAATAGAAATTCACCCCACCTCTGACCACTTTCAATCCCTTCCACCAGTTATCTCACGACTCATGAAATTATACCATGATTCATGAAATGACTTATGGTTCACATGGACTACAAATTTTGGTTTGATTTTTCTACACTAAGTCTGGATCACGGCATAACAAAGTATAGGGTGTTACAATATGTAGCTCATGTTAGCTATTCTGCTTGTTTATTATTATTTAACTTCATATATGTTATAGATTATTTATATGCAGACGCTTATATAGTTCTCATCCTTCCCTGCGATATGGGGGCTTGACAACCTTGGTATCACATCCTAGGTTCAGTTATCCTAGGGAGTCTATGAAGACGTGTCTAGTAGGACCTTACTTATCAATATATTATGCTCCACATTTATAATTAAGGGACTTCATGGGAATTTAGGAATTTGAACTTCATTTACAATCTAGATCATGTGATAGAGCTAAACCATAGAAAGTTACTTCTGACTCATACTTTGCTTATATATGATAATGATCATGTTTTCTACAGACACAATTAAAGTAGTCCAAAGGTCCACTACTAGCACTACTTAGGAGGCAACCATTAAAGAGCAATATCCAATATTAAGAGATTATACTAGGGCTCAAGAAAGCTTGTTGATTTATATGCTTCCACGTCCTTAGATTACAAGGATAGAAGGACCTGCAGGGGTTCCTGTACCTCCTGTGGTACCAACAGTAGTTCCTACACTACCACTAGATGCCTCAAAGTAGGATTTTAAAGGAGAAATACATTTTCTCACATAGTTAGTAGTTGCTTAAGCTCTGAGACAGAATATGGAGGTACCTGTTCTTCTCAATAAGAGGTTACTGAATCTACGATCTGGGATTTCCTACTTATGAATCTGTCAATGTTCACTATTCACAGGCTCCCATCTTGTAGAGGACCCTCAATAGTCAATTGATGAGACTAATAGAATCTGTAGGGTGATGCATATATTAAAGACATTTGTTGTTAAATTATTCTCTTATCAATTAAAAGATGTTGCTATTGCTTGGTATGAGATGTGGGAAGCCTTGAGGGGTCAAAATTATCCCCTATCGATCTAGAGGGACTTTACAGGGGTCTTCATAAGAGCTCAAAAAGGAAAGGGAAGTTGAATTTATGTCCACGAAGTAGCATGATCTTAGTGTTAGAGAGTATAACTTACAGCTTACAAGTTTTTTAGATTTTATCCAGGGTTGGTTAGTACCTAGATAACAAGGATTCATCTACTTGTGGATGTCCTTGGAGATCACTTAAGGGGCATTCTTTCTGTTGCTGCCTTAAACATGGATATGGATATATCAAGGATTATGATATATGCTCTAAAGTTAGAGGAGCATCAACATAATCATAAAGTAGACAGTGAGAGGGAGTAGAGTAAGAGATCCAAGACGGCTGGACAGTATCAAGGAAATGATGGAGCTTCCACCAGTAAAAGATTATGTAGGTAGACTTATTTAATAGTACGCTCAGCTAATGCTCCATTTTGATTTTCTAGACATAGGCGTGAGTAGTGTCAGAATTCTAAGGAACCATACCCACGACTTCAGAGGGGTGCCAGTCGAGATTACCACCTTATCCTACATGTAGACAGTGCGGCCAAGCACATGGAGGGGAGTGTCAGTGCAGCTCAAATGCCTATTATTTTGTGTGGAATAATAGATCACATGGTATGAGATTGTCCACAACTTAGAGATAGAGGTAGAGGTAATATGTCACAACATATAGGGTCCACAGTAGCCTCATTATCATCAATATCTTCTGCTTCTCACGGTCCTTAGTCACCAACATATAGAGATTCTGATAGAGACAGAGGGTCCAGTTCAAGCATTGGCCCGAACCATATGTATTCACTAGTCAGTCAACAAGATTTAATGGCATCGTTAAATATGGTCACAGGTACCTTATTTGTCTTTCATATTAATTATATGCTTCGCTAAACCCAGGAGCTACCCTATCAGATGTTACTCTAATTTGTTTCTAAGAAAGTTGTAATAGAGCTAGAGTTGTTATGTGAACCATTTGCAGTATCGACTCCAATAGGAGAGTCTATCATACCTAGATAGGTCTATTATAACTGCATAGTGAAAATATTTTATTGTGATACACTAGCTAATCTAGTTGAACTTAAAATGGTCGACTTAGATGTAATCATGGTCATGGATTGGTTATCCTCTTGTTATGCCACAGTAGATTGCCAAGCCAAATTTTCCTAATTCAAGTTCCCAAGAGAGCCATTCCTACCATAGAAGGGTAATATTGTGATGCCTAGAGGGAGATTTATTTCTTATGTTAAGGCACAAAAGCTTATTACGAAGGGGCGTTTATACCAGCTAGTCTAAGTAAGAGTTCTTGAAGTGAAGAAGTATGTGATGACTCTTCGGTCAGTACCAGTGGTGAACAAATATCCTAATATGCTTCCTGATAAATGATACGCCCAAATTATACGTCTAACTTTAAGTATAAAGTGGCCGTTGTTCAAATATAGAACCCAACAAGGTTGGGGTCAAATACCACAGGGAATAAGGTGAGAACTAAGTTTAATGCGGTTATTTCACTAATAGTCGGTTACTTCCGTAAAAGGGGGAGTTTCAAAGTATAATATTATTTCAATCTCAAACGTAGACAAATTACAATCATAATGATTAGAAAAATAATTCAATAATGAGAGAAGATTAGGTTTGTGTTCCCCATGGTTTCATAACACAAATGGGTCATTGAAGGTAGAAGTCTCTTCTAGTATTACGCTTGCAAATCTATTGCTACATTACCTCATATAAGTGTTTCTCAACCTACTCAGATAATTATTACTCAAATCCTCTCAAACTAAGAATGATTATAATATACATCACGATGATTGCCTCAAGTTGGTTAACCTAACTATAGAATCAACCATTAGACAAGGTTTAGAAACCTCGAATCCTTGTTATTAAATCCTTTTCGTAGCCTTATCCTCTTTTATCAAGCAAGTTTAGACCTAAGGCAAGTTCTAATGTTGCAACCATTAGAAATCAAACAATACAAAGGAATTGATAATACTCGCAACAAGACTACTCGAATCTACGCCTTCTTTGACCTTAAAAATATATATCAACCATAATTCCCACAACCCTAGCTGTTGTAGGGTTTATCTAATCATGGATTCACAAACAACCACAATCATAGAAATCATAGTAGAAGTGAGAACTTACAAGAATGAAATCACAAGAACCGAAATTGTATTGCAATACTTGAGTAAATTGCCAAAAACCACAATGAGTGAAATGTAATGCTTGTTTTTTCTTCACAAAATGAAAAGTGGCTGAAATAAAACCTAATAGTAGGTATTTATAATCTAGGGAAATTTCAAATCCTAATTAGACTAGTAAAATGACTGTATCGCATTGCACGACTAGGTTGATGGCTCATCGTCTGAGTGACGGTTCATCACCTTGATCGTTATTCAATTCTAGTAAAGATCACTTAATCTGTCTTTGTCCTACGGTTAGATCAATGATCCGTCAGATGATTTGTCACTTGATTTCCTTGATCATTATTCACTGGTTTAGTACCATGGCTTGGATAATGGTTCATTGGAGTGTTGACGGTTCATCAACTGATCCATCGACTTGCTGACACTTAGCATCACACACTAATTTTATACGACGACTTGGATGATATCCCATTGAAGGATCAACGGTTCATCAAGTGGACCGTCATATCCTTCATTTTAGCATATTCCAATAATTTTCTCACTGTGGCTCATTTTTCTGCACATGTAATACAAATGCGATCAAATCCAACAAGAGTTACTTAAAAACATGCAATAATTCTTGGTCAAAATCATCAAATGACGGCACATCAACACCCCCAACTTAGAATTCTTGTTTGTTTTCAAGCAACAAAAATTAGACAATTTAAACCCCTAGGCATCAGATAATCTAGAAATATATAGCGGTTTCAATATCATTAACCAATCTAGCATGAAAAATTTGGTACCTATCCATAAGTTCAAAGCACTATGCAAACAATCAAGGCTAAACAAGCTACCATTGCAGAATCAAATACTGACATCATGTTATTAGTAGACAATTCTTACTAAACTAATATCACATGAGATTTTAATCGATAATTTCCTAATATCACCCCTTGCCGTCATATAAAGAAGGTCCCTCACCCACGATAAAGATTAGAATGCGGCTGTAACACAAACTCTTGCACTCACAACGAACTTCAAATGTTGTCGGGATAAAACCATAAGTTTTCCTTATTTTCTATACTTACCATCATTAGTGAACCAGGCTAGGATCACTATGTCTATCTGTTTCCTCTCCTTCTTTATCTTTATCTAAATCTCCAGGTCCTTTATTTCTTTCTACTACTTCATCTCCCTCTATTTTTGATGGCTTGTAAGAGTTCGCCACTCTAATAAAGACCTGATTCGGTACCAGGTCCTTATATGAGAATATCGAAAAACAATAACAACATCAAAGATTTTGCAGGAGAGTAAAGACAAGATATTTTTACGTGAAACTCCTAGCTCAAAGGAGAAAAAACATGACCTACCTCCAGCAGGATTTCAGCAACAGCCTTCATTATAACTAAGCAACCTCCAATTACAACCTTAGGAATTAACCTCCTAATTCCTATCACTTTGAAATACCTCTATTGTACCACACCCTCACAATAACTCTACTGTGAGACCACTATTAGCTACCTCTAGCTAAGACACTCAGATTTAAAACAAGAAGAGCTAACACAGAAATATTCACTAAAATCTCTACAATGAGATGTGAGTTTACAATTGTAAGATCAAAAGCAAAAACTTAATCAATCTAGAAACAATACATATATCATTATGAGCAATGAGTTTCTAAATTGTTGAGCCTTGTAATCAGCTGGAATGAAGCCTTTGCTTGAAAAAGAAATTGTTTTTCAGATTTTTGCTAAAACTCAACTTCTCTCTTGGTGGAAGATGTATATATATGTTGAGCATTGTGAGAGAAACTTTCTTATTCGATGTTGAATAAGGACCACTAACAAATAATCCCACTAACATGCTGACATTGTCCAAAAAAGTACTAGACAGCTGGTAGATAAGACAAATTCGTGCAGTTACAAGATTGTATACTGGAACACCAGTTATCGTAACTAGTCCTTCCATCAAGTTAGGCTATCATTGGAACATAAGTAACAATCATACATATAAAGAATATGTTCTAGAGATAGAGTTTGTCAATCATCAAAACATCAGCATAAGGAACAAAATAAGAGCAAGGCTGGAATCCAACATTTTCCCCCTTTTGATGATGACAAACCCAGACTTCTCAGAGTATTAATCCATACACACACTACTTTCCCCTTTCACCAGCATTACTATTTTAGCTATGATTTGAATACTTGAAGATTTCCCCCTGTCATTATGTACACACTGATCTTCCTCTTTTTTATCAAACACCTTTTACCAAACACACACATAATCACATTGATCCTTCCCCTTTTGGAATCATTAAAAATCAAGATAGTAACATAACGTAAGAACTCTAGCATTACATGGTTGTCCACTTTTCATAGCCATAAAGTTGGGAGATGATCAGTGGAATTTGATCAGACTGAGCCTAGCTCGGATCATTTCAAAGTTTTCCCTTCTAAGATCTTTGGTGAAAATATTAGCAACCTGGTCCTCCATTCTATAAAACTTCATGCTAATAAGCCCCTTCTCAATTTTGTTACTTAGAAAGTGATGTAGAATATCAATATGCTTTGTCTTCTTGTATTGGACAGGGTTTTTTGCCATATAAAAGCACTGCTGTTCTCACAAAACAATGGCACACTTTCAGTAACCACTCCAAAACCCTCAAGTTATTATTTAATCCACAACAACATATTCAGCTTCAGCTGTAGAAAGATCAATCGAGTTTTATTTCCTGGTCCCTCATGAAATTAATGAGGACCCAAGAAAGTGAGTCATTCCAGATGTGCTTTTCCTATCAACAAGAAATCTAACATAATCAGCATCAACATACCTAATTAGATCAAAGGTATCTCTAGATGGATATAAGAGAACAAGATCAGTTGTTCCTTTTAAGTATCTCAAAATTTATTTGGTTGCTTTTTAGTGAGACTCTTTTGGACATGCTTGAAATCTTACACACATGACAACACTAAACACAATGTCTGATCTAATGGAAGTTAGATAGAATAAAGAACCTATAATACCTTGATACATGGTCTCATTCACAGAGGGGCCAAGTTTATCCTTATCCAATTTAGTGGAAGTGCCAATTGGAGTATTTATTAGCTTGGCATCCTCCATCTTGTGTTTCTTCAACAACTCAAGCATGCACTTTTGTTGACTGATCAGAACTCCATCATATGTTTGATTCACTTATAACCCAAGAAAGAACTTAAGCTCACCCATAATGCTCATTTCAAACTCACTTCCCATAAACTTGGCAAAATCCTCGCACATAGAATTTAAGGTTGATCCAAAAATAATGTCATCCACATAGACCTACACAATGAGTAGATTCTTTCCTCTTGATCTTAATAAGAGAGTTTTGTCAATCTTCCCTCTCTTAAAACCATTCTCCAGCATGAATTAGATAGTCTTTCATACCATACTCTTTGTGCTTGTTTCAAACCATAGAGAGCTTTGTCAAGTTTGAACACATGATCTAGAAACTCATGACTTTCAAAACCTAGAGACTATTTCACATATACTTATTCCTTCAGGTATCCATTCAAGAATGCACTTTTTACATCCAACTGAAATAATTTAAACTCTATGTAGGATGCAAAAGCAATAAGAATCCAAATAGCTTCTATCCTAGCCACTGGAGAAAAATTTTCATCATAATTTATACTTTCTTCTTGATTGTAGCCCTGCACCACCATCTAGCCTTGTTCCTTACTGTGGTTCCAAAATCATCTAGTCTATTTTTGTACATTGACTTGGTACCCATAATAGTTCTATCAGAGGTTTTAGGAACCAGATGTCATACCTTGTTTCTTTCAAACTGATGAATCTCCTCCTGTATTGCAATTATCTAGTCTTCATCTAGCAAGGCTCCTTGATATTTTTTGGCTCAATTTGAGACAAGAATGCTAAAAAGGTAACCATGTTTCTTGTCTTAGATCGAGTGTGAATTCCTGAATCAAATGGGAAGACTAGATTGTCCAAGGGATGAGCCTTCAAGTGTATCTAGTTAGATGATTGCAATTTAGCTTGTTGCTGTCTGGTACCAGTTTCCTCTATAAGTTCTTCTTTAATTCCTTCGACAGTAGGAGGGAGATCACTGTGATTCCTTTTAGAGGTATCAGGTTCTGGAGCATCTAGATCTTGAGTTAGAGAAGAGATATCCCCAACCAATTCATCTTTACCCTGCTCACTTATGGATGGGTTACCATTTGTTGAATTAGACAAATCAACTAATTCCCTAAGGTTTTGCAAGAGTTCTTCTATATCTTTTTCATCAGGGTTTTATTTTTCACCTAGCTCATCTCATCAAAAATCACATAAATGCTTTCTTCAACATATTCAGTCCATTTATTAAAGACCCTGTAAGCTTTGCTTTGAGATAAGTAGCCAATAAATACCCCCTCATCACTTCTAAGATCAAATTTCCCTAAGTTATCTTTGTCATTATTCAGGACAAAGCAATTGCATACAAACACACTAAGATGAGATGCCTTAGGCTTTCTCCCAAACATCAGTTCATAAGGTATTTTATTAGCAGAGACCTAATCAAACACTTGTTCATCACATAACATACAGTGTTCACTGCTTCTGTCCAAAAGCTTTTGCATATTCCACTAGCAATCAGCATTGTTCTTGCAATAGATTCAAGATTCCTATTTTTCCTTTCCACAACTCCATTCTGCTGAGGGGTTCGAGGTGCTGAGAAACTATGACTGATGCCATTTTCAGCATAAAACTCATTAAAATTGGCATTTTCAAATTCAGTACCATGATTTGATCGGATGCTCACTATCTTATGGCCCCCATGACTTGAACTTGTTTGGCAAAAACAATGAACACTTGAAGTGTTTTATCCCTACTTCTTAAGAATGAGGTATAGGTGTACCTTGAGTAATCATCTATAATCACGAAAATATATTTCTTTCCTCCTCGACTTGGATTACTCATAGGTCCACAAAGATCCATGTGAAGGAGATCAAGTGGTCTTGAAGAGCTAACCACCTTCTTTGATTTGAATGAGGAATGGACCTGCTTTTCTTTGACAAAAGCATCATACGCTTTGCAATCCACAAACTTCTTGTTGGGAAGTCCACGCACCAGTTCCTTTGATTATAGTTTGTTGAGCAGTGAAAAGTTTACATGTCCCAACCTTTTGTGCCATGGCTCATCATCATTTCCAACAGCACTAAAACATTTTAAATTCTCACCATAGATAGAATCAAGATCAGCCACATACATATTTTTGCATCTCTTGGCAATCAAAATCACTTCACCAATTTTAGCATTTGTGACAGTGCATGAGTTAGATAAACTTCACTTCATTTTCTTTATCGCATATTTGAGACACACTCAGGAGATTATACTTCAGACCATTCACATAGTAAATGTCTTCAATAGTATAAGTAAGATACTTATCAATCTGACCAACACCAAGAATATGTCCTTTTTTTCCATCCTCAAATGGCACACTACTTCCTTGAAAAAATTTGAGTGAGGGAAAATCCCTAGTGTTACCAGTCATATGCCTTGAGCAGCCACTATCCATGAATCATTTTTAATTTTGTTGACTGCTTTCTCTTACTTCCACCTGAATGCATAGTCATTTGTTAGACTTGGAAACCCTTATGAGCTTGGGTCCCTTTAAATTAGTAAAAGGGTGGATAAGATTTCTTCTTGTCCATGCAGGCAAGGTTGGTTTTCTCACTTTGGGACCAGGTCCCTTAAACATTTTAGTGGTTTTGGGCAAGATTCAAATTTTCTCTCTTTGATTTGAGAAGAGCTTGACATTTATCTTTATAGTGATCATTCTTCCCACAGTGAGTACACAACCAACTATCTGAAATAGATCCATACTTGCTATGAAGATTGTAGCGAGTAGTGTCCTTTTCAAAACCAAGACCTTCTATAAGATTGGA
The DNA here is from genome assembly GCA_031232105.1 of Capsicum rhomboideum. Taxonomy (NCBI): domain Eukaryota; kingdom Viridiplantae; phylum Streptophyta; class Magnoliopsida; order Solanales; family Solanaceae; genus Capsicum; species Capsicum rhomboideum. The sequence goes on from CP124714.1 coordinate 127,470,210, forward strand.
CCTCATACTACTCAGCTTAGCAAGATTCTCTGATGAAGTAGTCCAACAAAGAGATTTCTCTAACTCATTTTTTCGCTACTCGAGTTCTTTTCTAGCTCCCTATTTCGTTCAAGAAAGATAGTAAGATCTAAGCTAACCTTTTTGAACTTCTCCTCTAGGCTTGTGAATGTATCAATTGCTTCCAACTTCCTAGATATTTTTTTGAATTTGTCATTCAATATTTTGTTTTCATTTCTAATCTTAGAAACTTCTACTTCAAGCTCTAAATTCTGTGATGAAAAGAAAGCTTTCTCTATTTCAATTTCATTTAGTTCATTAGCTAGAGCCTCCTTTTCAAAAGCATGATTATGAAAAGCATCGATTAGGACACTCGCTAAAGATCTTAATTCTTACTTAGAGTGTTCCTCAAGTTTTTTTGAACATTAAAGAAGGTTACCTCATCATCTGCTTCATCATCAGATTTGGTCATGAAGGCTGGAAAAAATTAGATCTTGTTGACTCATCCTCAATCACGAACATGGAAGTGTTATCACTATCTATCTCTTCATATAAATCACTTGAGGAATCTCCCCAACCTGCTAGAGTTTGCTTAACTATCTTGTCAGTTGCTTCCCTTCTTCTGAATCTGTCAGAGACTTGGTTCCTTCTCTGGGTCCTTTCAGAGTTGTGCTTTTTGAAATCCTTAGAGTCTATCTTGTGGAGACTGCAATCTTTGATATAATGACCAGGTTTCCCATATTTGTGGCATAGATCATTTTCTCTAAGACTTCTACTTGTTTTCCTTTATTTAGAAAACCTCCACGTCTTACCATCTTCTGAAACCTTCGAGTGAGATAAACCATGTCATGTTCATCTTCACTCGAGTCATTTTTGCTTGCTTTAGAACCATGTTTCTTTCCTTTTTGGGTTAATTTCATTCAAAATTTTTCTGACCTTTAAGCTCATATGTCTTTAGATTTCCAATGAGCTCATCCATTGTCATTCCATGAAGAGGGTAGTATGCTCAAGATCTTCCTGACCATTTTACACATCTTAATGCTTCCACCAAGTCACTTGAGTTCATTCATAATGGATGTGAATCAAGTATGCATGTCTTGAATGGATTCTCCTTCGCTCATCTTAAACAGCTCATACTGAGTAGTAAGCATATCAATCTTTGATTGCTTCACTTGACTTGTTCCCTCATGAGCATTTTGTAAGGCCTCCCATATTTCCTTAGCGGACTCACAAGTAGAAACCTGGTTGTACTCATCAGGTCCTATCCCACTTACAAGGATCTTCTTAGCCTTATAGTTCTTTTCTACCTTCTTCATGTCACCTTCATTATAGTCTTTCCTGGTTTTGGGAATAGATAGAGAGATTTTCCCTTCTTTAATAACTTCCATAGACAAGTGGGGTCCATCACAAATCACATTCCAGTACTCATTATCCTCTGCCATGATGAAGTCATGCATTCTAGTTTTCCACTAACTATAGAATTGCCCATTGAACCTAGGGGTCGAATAGTTGACTGTCCTTCCTCAAGACTGGGTGGAGACGCCATCTTTAAATAGAATCCTTCATAGGTGTTAACCTTATAGGAAGAACCAATTTAATACCAATTTATGGTTTGTAAGATTCTACCACTGCAAGAAGGACCTGATTCGGTATCAGGTCCCTATATGAGAATATCGAAGAACAGTAACAACACGAGAATTTACTAGAAAGTAAAGACAAAGAGATTTTTACGTGGAAACTCCTTGCTCAAGGGAGAAAAATCATGACCTATCTCTAGTAGGATTTCACCAACAACCTTCACTATCACTAAACAACCTCCAATTACAACCTTAGTAATTAATCTCCTAATTCCTATTACTTTACAATACCTCTATTGCACTACACCCTCACAATAACTCTACTATGGGACCTCCATTAGCTAACTCTAGCTAAGACACTCAGATTTAAAACAAAGAAGAGCTAACACAGAACTACTGACTAAAATATCTATAATGAGATGTGAGTTTACAAATGTAAAATCAAAAGTAAAAACTTAATCGTTCTAGAAACAATACATATATCATTATGAGCAACATGTTTCTAAATTGTTGAGCCTTGCAATATTAGCTAGAGTCAAGCCTTTGCTTGAAAAAGAAATTGCTTTTCAGATTTTTGCGAAAACTCAACTTCTTTCTTGATGGAAGATGTATATATATGTTGAGCATTGGGAGAGAAGCTTCCTCATTGGATGCTGAAGAAGGACCATTAAGAAATCATCCCGCTAACGTGCTAACATTGTCCAGAAAAGTACTAGACAGCTGGCACATAAGACAAAGACGTGTAGTTGCAAGACTGCACAGTGGGACACCAGTTATTGTAACAGGTCCTTCCATTAGGTCAGGCCATCATTAGAACATGAGTAACAAACAGACATACAAAGACCAGGTTCCAGAGATAGAGTTTGTCAATCATCAAAACATAAGAGCAAGGTTGGAACCCAACACTTTCCTCTCTTTCTTTATCTTTATCTAAATCTCCATATCCTTCATTTCTCTTTAATTCCTCATCTCCCTCTCTTTCCTTCTCTTTTTCTACATCTATAGCTGATTGAGAAGGGAATTCTACTTCTGAATGAGAAGGGACTTCTACTTTTGATTGAGAAATTATTGCTTGTACATTATGCTCTTGTAATAGTGAATGTAGCCTAGCTATTTTACTTTCGTATTTGATTTTTTCCTTTTCTTTAGGTTGGAGGCATTTTATCTACAAATAGGAGGTAAACAAAAAAGGTTTCAATTGATTTGTGCATTATTCAGAAAAAGGAGTAGCATTTGATTTAACAAATACAACAAAGTAAAATAGTATTCCCAACAGATGAGTAATCAGATTACTGATCTGTTGCAACAGATAAGTCATTTGTTGCAACATGTTACTCATCTGTTGGAAAAAATAATACAGTTTCAATACTGTTTTGATTTTACTCAACAAATGACTCATCTGTTGCAACATACCAGTCATCTATTGGAAAAAATCAAAATAGTGAAGTTACTTCAATATTATTCCGAATAGGTGACTAATTTGTTCCAAAAGATGACTTATCTATTGTAATTGATCAATAATCTATTGTAATTGATCAATAATCTATTGAAAAAAATCAAAAAAGTAAAGCTATTGTAATATTATTCCCAACAGGTGACTTATCTGTTGATTCATCTGTTGCAGCAAATTACTCATTTGTTTGGATAATTAAAACATTTATCATACTGTTTTGACTATTTCCCAACAGGTGACTAGTCTATTGCAACAACTGAGTCACCAATTGGGAATAATCAAAACAGTTGCAAGACCCTTCTCCTATATCACTGAGGACAACAACAACCCCCCCAAAAATAAATTGATTTCACTACACTATTGGACTCATTTAACAACAATACATATAATAACAAAGAAGTGTTCGCTAAAAGCTATGCTACAATCTCAATAACTGTTTGATTTTGTCCAGCAAATCATTCAACTGTTACAACAAATTCCTCAGCAAAAATTAAAATTTCAGTACTTTAGTTTACTTTCACAACAATGTTCAAGAACAAGAACAACAACAATAAAAAAAATTATATTTCACGGAAGATACGCACATTATTTACAAATATACAATCATATCAAGTGTTAACAAATACCAAAAATTAGGATTTCTTTCTAAAATGACAAAATCATTGACCCTAACTTTGAAGAAAACTCTCATATTATTCTTCCTTCTTCATAAACCAAAATTATTTTTCAAAACCCTAACTTTTCGAACCAAATAAAAAAGAAAAACTGAGTTTACTTGGTCGCCTGTTGAAGCGGCAGAAGAAGAAGAACAAGAACAAAACTCGTCGGAGTCGTCAAAGTTTGATTTCGTCGGAGCAGAAGAAGAAGACAAATGGTCATCCAACAAATCGCTATTTTTGAGAGAGAGAGAGAGAGAGAGAAGTAAACTACAATTGATTTCTTTTGATTTTGAAAGATGGGAAATATTGTTTTTTAAATTAATGGGTTGGGTTTTTATTTTTTTGGTATTTTAAAAAGTTAAACAAATTTTAAAAATTATTTTTCAATCCTCAATTAACTTAATTAAATCAAAATTTTAAGTGGCCTTTGACCTTGAATGGTCAAACATGTCACCAATATTAATTTTGAGACTCAATTGACACCCTCAACTCAATTTCCTCCTGTATCCATACTGACACCAGATGACATATCACTAGTTCATAAAGAAGATGAAAGAAAACAGAAGCTCAACAACTAAGCACAATAATCCTTTCCCATACAACACAAGTTCAACAACTACGCACAATAATCCCTTTTCCACAACTAAATTAAAGTGCTGCTATAATCCTACTCGCAGAAGTTCTTAGCCATTTGTTGCGGTATTATCTTTGTACGAACATAGCAGTTGGGTAAAAGAACCTTGGACTATTCCATAATATCTCCATACAATAGTTACCGCAAAAACTCTTTGTTCTTACAACATAGAGAAACAATATGCATAATAAATGACCAACCGCACCTGAAACAATTCTATTATTACAACATACAAGTGACTATCCATAGGTGAATCCCCTCGCCATAGAAAAAACGCGAGGAAAATTTAAAGGTGATACTGTTTTTCTGAGATTTTCATATATCTACCCTAAAATGTTTACAGAGCATATAAAACAACCTGAGAGCACCTCCAAAAAAATAAAATGTGTCCCAGGTTTTTGCAGCATTACACTTTAATGGCTTCTTAACCGGGACATAACATATGCGAGTAGTTCTTCACGATGAGAAAATGTAAAATCCAAATGCGCATACTCAAAACTCATTATATGATACATCTACACTTGCATCAGTCATCAGGCGATAATGTTTCCTAACCATGGATGGCCTAATGACATTGTCCTTCTGTCCAGCCACAAGATCAACAGGAATATCAATAAGGATATAGTACTTCCCCAAATCCAAGGGCTGTGGGGATCCATAGACTTCCATGTTTGCAGCAGCATTCCCGTAGTTTGCAGCAGCATTCCCGTAGTCAAACATGATAAATTTACGGCCGTGTTTGATCTGTGCCATGTGAAGCGCCAAGCGAAATGAAACAGCTGGCATATCATTCATATTGTAATGTGATAACCCTAAAGCTCCGACCCAATTTGAACTGTCTCCACCAACCACATAACTTATCAGGGTTTGCACAAGGCCTCCAACTGCTGGTAAGTTATGGAAGTCCCGTGCCAACTTGTTGACCAACATGCGGAAAAAACGAGTGGGTATATAGAAAGCTGGCACAAAGGGCATCAGTAAAGGAGATAACACTAGGAATACGTACTCCATCATGGTGAATACAAGATTTGAATCATGATGGAAGCCAGCAGGTGATAACAAGATTAATCTTGAAAACCTATGGGGGTTTTCCTCAATTCTCTGGGTTATGAGATACATCAGAATAGCAGCTCCACCCAAACTATGGGAAATAGCACAGAGCTTGTAACGTTGATCACTCTCACACACTTCCTCAAAAACCGCTTGGCTATTTTTCAATTCAGAAACTTTTATTTTGTGGATCTTCTCTATCATTGCAGGTATATCTTGTGCCCCGTGCTCATTTATGAAGTACCGCCAGTATCTACATGCACATGCCACATACAGAAAGTAACAGTAATTCGAGAAAAATTTAGCAATGGTAGATATATAGAAAGCCAATACCATTCCAAGAAAGAGATATGGATAAAGGTACTTCTGACATGAGCGGGAGCTGCATAAAGTAGGACACTTACTGTTGTGGGGATATATTGCTTTCAACATGTTCTCTTGAAACCAGTCCACGAAAATTTCCAAGGAAAACATCATATCCTGAACAATAAAGAGAAATATATGTCACTTAACCATCCCGGTACAGAAACCATAGTATATTGCACCTGGAGACCTTGGCTCAGAAAATCCAAAGGACAATTTGTCCTAGACAAACCTTGATCATAGGCTGCAAATGCAGGAGAACCAACAATTCCATTTGATATCCAACTGCAAAGTCAGGACACCGTTTAAGATGTAAGATGACTAAATATGTATGTAATTGACAATTGTAACTGATCAAACTACAATTTTAGCAACAAAGGAGAAAAAAATATCTAAGAACTGAGAGATTATCATTTCTTAAAGCAATCAAATACATGCATTTACAAAGAGATCCCCTGGTCAGTTCTCCAGCGATTTTGATGGCATACTTCCAGTAAGATACAAGGTTCATGATCCACAAAATCACAATGATAATAATTATTGATCTCATGCTCAGACAATTAATCATCTTTGGCTACAGATAACACAGCTCACTTTACAAGGGCTAATGCAGAATATACCATCTTAAAAATTATAAATTTAATAACCTTCATGCTCAGACAATTAATCATCTTTGGCTACAGATAACACAGCTCACTTTCCAAGGGCTAATGCAGAATATACCATCTTAAAAATTATAAATTGAATAACCTTGATTAAGCAGAATCCAGTTCAGTCACAACAGAAAAAGTATCTCGCTGTCAAGACCACTCAACTTTTCACAATATAATAGTTTAATTGTAGTGGAGTACTGAATTGAGGTTGACGATCATTCATTATCGCAATCCACTATCCCAGCTGAATTAATAGGCACATAATGCAAATCAAGTTTTGATCCCTCACAGACGCCCATGCCAACCAAATTTTTAAATAGAATCTTAAAAGAAATAAAAAAGAAAATGAGAAGCCATGTCTCTTCTAACTGTTGCTTATCATATACATGTCCCAGATCCAATAATATATCACTTCATAAATTTTTATATGCCAATTGATTAGTATGCCTTCCAAACATCATTTAGTTACTAATACTAGTTATAAACTTGAAGAACCAGAAAGGAACTTAACAATCTGTCAACATGGTATATATCAGTGGTCATTGTAACTCCAAACCAGACGATAAGTATATTGATATACACACGGAGGAAAATGTAACATGAAGAATTAATACAGATGTGTGGCTCACCCCATGTTGCAGCTAAACAACTTTCCAAGCATCACGTCTGCAATATCAGATTTAGATCATCAAATCATATTCATAAACGGGCATCCACTTAAAAGCTCTGGATATAAAGAGATGGCGATGTCAAAACAGGAATCTAAACCTTGGAATTCTCTCAAAAAAAGAATATATCCATCGTTAGTTACCACACGAAGAGCTTCATATGGGTACCTAAAACAGAAAGCAGTTATATGCTGAGTATAATTGTTATGCCAAATTATAAGTGAAAATATCAAGTGCTTAGTTATGAATACAGGAGTTCCTGCTGAAAGACCAATACCCCTAAACAAAAAAGACTTCCCTATCTCCTAAAGCACAGATGAGAACCGAAAGAAGACAGTATTTTTTAAACAACAGTCACTTCACTAAGACGGAAAAAAATAATCAAAAGACTGCAATAGAAAGCTCCTATTTACCACTGAACAATAACTTTCCTAAGGCAGAAAGAAACTAAAAGAGGACGGTAAGAGAATCTTGATGACCACTGAGATCTGAAAATTTTGTAAGACATGATTATCTACCAAAGAACAGTTGACAGAAATTCTTCATTTTCCACATGTCGATCAATTTTGAGAGTCTACCAAAAGCTTAACCTGTAGAAATTACTGCATACTCTAGGCACAATGCAGTAAGCACAACAACACAAATGCAATTGATACAGATGAGAATAGTGAGATGCTAGTCCTTTCAACACCATATAAACTCCAAACTACTTCCTCAAATATCATCACAGTTCATTTGAAGAATTTGAGCCTTTCAAGAAAAAGTTAAATTTATTTTAACATGTTATCTGTTCAGGAACATCTCAATCCAAGGAAACATGCATGCCAGTTTTGGTGAAGGAGCGGAATCAATCAAAGTGCCTTACCCAAGGTCTGTTATGACATCTTGACACGTCCTAGCATCTGTATTAAGGGAATGATAAAAGCTTGTTTGTCGTTCCCTAGGCGTAGGATCATTCTCTGAAAGAGTATCTATAGGTACAGATACACCTGAACCATTAGCAGGAACATCCTCAGGACCACTCGTACAAGAAAAGAACCATTTCACCACTTCCGTAAATGTGACTATTGGTGAAAGAAAACAATGCGCTGCCTTGTGAATAAATCCAAAGACAGTCTCAATGATGATCTCAATTTCTAGATGGAGATCCTACATATAATAAATCAGACCATGTCATTTTAGTAAAACCGGTAATGTCCGAATGGAAGTGCAAAACAACAATAAGATGGTGAATTAAATGATCAACAGCTGTCAAACTTAAAAAAAAAAAACGCACAATTACCCGTCCTCTTTCCCCAAACCAAAAAGATGAGCAGAATAAATGTAATATGTAAACGGAACTCCCACTCTCCCAGCATATTTATCAAAAAAGTGAAATGGATCTGAAAAGCATAAATTCTATGTATGATTCATGAAAGTTAAGCCCACTGCAACTAGTTTGGAATTGAGGGCACTGTATAAGGAGAAAAGTGAATAAGTCAAACCTCAACTACACCTCGCCTTCTGGCAGTGGCACGTTGGACAAAGTGGTCCCTGAGTTACTGTAATCTCTTGGTAGCTCGTAGATGGGAAGACTGGAGGCCCCCAGACGTAGTACGTGAACCATAGAGATTCAATGGTATTCCCAACATAAATTTAATGGGGAAAAGGAACCATTAGAAGATGTATCTGAGCAAATGTACACAATTACCACTCTGCCTGGTAAAACTGCTCACTCTGGAAGCTCCAGAACTTTGTAGCAGAGGAGGCGTTGGACCAATTTGTCATCATCATCTTCTTGTGATGAGTATTTTACATTTGATGACGCATTGGAGTCAACAGAAAGCTCATGAATGAATTGGTTAAAGGATGAGACCCCACTGTGATCCAGGAAGCAGCATGTTAACAAAATATGCAGTTATTGAAACAAGAGAAGATATGTAAGATGTGTTGACATTTTTGACATAATTGAAAAAAGAGGAGGCAGCAGCAACACGATTGTCTATGCATAACCAGAGAAGCAGGAAATTATCTGAATTTAGAGCATGGGCGAAGAGGACATGAAGACTGAAACTCACTCTTCCATCCAGCGTGGAAGACTAGGCCCACGGAATGCTGGGCGAAGCTCCCAGCCATGGATACCTTCAAGAATAGAAGAGTTCCCTGGCAATATTGTCAACAATAATGCTGAGTCCCCATTTATTAACCACACAACATTGTTCAATTGACTCATCAGTGAATGTTTTTAACTGACCTGAGTGAATGAAGAAAGAGATTAACATCAAATAATGGATCCGCCCCAACAGTTGCTTAAGGATACCAGACAACAATACACACATAAAACAGCATGTGCTTAACCGCAAGGATTTCATGTAAGCATTCTGAAAAAGTTACTATCCTTTTTTCAGAAGGTAAACAGCTACTATGAAATCCTCAAGAGAAATAATTTCATTAACAAACAACTTCTTTGTGCAATTTCTCATTTATTCCCCCAAAAAGGAAAATATAAAATTGATGATGATCGCCAAGGTATCCACTTTGAAAGTATCTCTACATAGGTGGAGTTTTCATGATCTTGCTTCTTACTGTACTTCCACCATTAGTTTTGTTACTTAAATAACATCAAGAACTAAACACAACCTGCTAAAAGGCTTGTTTCCAACACAGCAACATCCTCTCCCTGGTCACTTTTAGATGGAGCCAGTTATTTTCTGACCAGCACGAACCAATAGATTGCTGCAATTAACTTGCAAAGAAACCTATATACTAATGGTGGAACTATATCCAAACTCATGGTTTCATATCTTAAATATGTGTTCTAAAATGTTTGCAGCCAAGCTTCAGCTAAAAAACATACCAGGTAATAACAGTGTCAGCCTTGAATACACAGAAAATGTTTTCTCTATTGATATAGCTAATAACAGTGTCTCCCCTAGTTCCGCCTTTTTCCTATATGGTAATTGAAGCCTTCTTCCAGTAAGTGATTAACCTAGTTTTTCAGTTATGCTACCAGGTAACGTATTAAAAACAAATACACGGCCTCCAAGTTCACTTAGAAGACCATCATTGTCCACTGATATAAAGGGCTCTTCTTTCAACATATAAGGGATCAAATGCCAATTATCGCCCTAATTATATCAGTCTGGTACTCTCTCTAACTTTCTCTATTAACTTATAGTCTTCAATATTTCATTCTGTATGCATAAACACCCAAACTCCTCTCTCATCGCTTAGACTCCAAATCAGAGACTTCACACTTATTCATTCCTTATTTTTTTTTGACAACTGCGGTGTTGGGGCCAGCTTGTGCGCACCTTCACTTATTCGATGGGATACCTGCAACCTCCCACCACCCACCAGCAAACAGATACCAAGTAAAACTTTGTCCACAAAGGCTAATACAAATGGAAAAAAAATCACCTAGTGTTTTTGTCTCTGTTGGGATTTGAACATAATACCTCAGGGTGCTCAACTCACTTCATTGACCACTAAGCCACACCCTTGGGTGCCACGCTCATTCATAATTATTATCAGAGCAGTGGTTGGTGAATTGAGTTATAGGCTGTCATTATACTTCTTATTAGGGGTGTGATCGGTCGATGTGGTTCAGTTTTATGTATTATTGGTTCGGTTTATCAGTTTTCAATTTTTAAATATGCTAAACCAATAACCAACCAATAAGATATTTTTTATCGGTTTTTAGTCTTTAAAGGTTCGGTTTTCAGTTTAACCGATAAGAAAATACTCATAAAATAGAAATATTAGCAACTAAAATGAAAAGAAAATGAATCTTAGTTGCATCTAAAATCCTATATAATATGTTTTAATTTACAAGAATCTTCAAGCTTGAACTGAATGTTAGTTCAGGAAATTGAATAGGTTTGTTAGTTGAAATTAAAGAAAATAAATAAATAAATAAATAAATATATATATATATATATATATAAAATATAAGTAGGGGTAAAGTAGTAATTTAGTAAATTCTTATTAGGTTATCGGGCAATAAGAAAAAATCGAAACCGAACCAATAACCCAATAAATTTTTTTATAAAATCATTAAAAAACCGTTAACCCAATAACAATAAATCAATAACATTTTTATTGATTCGATTTATTGGTCGGTTCGGTTTTTGCACGCCCCTACTTTTTATACAAGTAAGAGTTAACTTTTTTGGCATAAACTACATCTAGATGCCCATCACTTGATTATAGTTCTTCTGGTAAGCTGTTGTTACTATGCAATTATTATTCTAAATCTCAACTTCTTTCACATTATGTTGAAAGAAGAGGAATTCTCCCACAGTCATTATCACTACGCATACACAATCAATTTTCTTTTCACCTGAACTTGCAGCTTCAATTAACGTCATGAGCAATAAATAAAGGAGCTAAATTACAAATACAAACGCTGAATTTTTTAATTTTTTTTTTAAAAAAGGAAAGTAGGCAATAATTATAAAACAAGAAATGAATGAACATACTCTTTGGTGAGAGCAAGGACGTGGTCAACGAGCCGTTGCATTGGTTGCGACAACTTAGGCTTCGAATCAAAACTATTTTCTCAAATGCAATGGAGTGAGAGAGACTCAAGAGAAAAGGGTCCTCTGATGAAGTCGGTTTGTTTTCTGCAAGTCTTAAAATGCAACGTGGCAATTCCTTGTCTGCTACGCTGACCACTATCGCTTTCCAAGTCCCACTATGCTGCTCCGCGTGTATCTCAACTTTCCCTCTTAACAAACACAAATACGTACTCAATTAAAATTAATTTCCCTTTTGTCACTAAACTCGTGCAAACATATCATAAAGTATTTTTTGCATTTTTAAGAAAATATGATCATTCAATTGTGTGCGTGAACAAAGTAAAACTAAGAAATAATTAAGAAATTCCTTGAAAAGCCATAAGAAAAGTGGAATTTAATATAATTACACCATTTCATATGACATGTAATATGAAATAACAAATTAATAATACTAAAATAAATAAATTGAAACATAAAATATAACATAAATTTAAAATTCAAATTTTTTTAAAAAAATAATAATAATGCTCTTATATCAAATTTCAATATAACATAAAATAAGTTTCACCATAACCTAAGTAAATATAACTCAAAAGAAAAAAAAAGATAAGTCTATAATTTCATTAAATAGTGAAATTTTACCTTAATTCAATCACTAGAATTATAATGCAGTTATACCTAAATGAAAAAAATAAAAAAATACAGGTAATTATATTGAATCATACAAAATAAAGGTTGAAAAATGAGAATAAAAGAGATGAAAGATGAAAAATAATGTGGAATTGAAAAAAATAAATATTTAAAAAAATTCAAAAAGTATAAATAAAAAAGAAATTAAAATGATAGAAATAAAAAAGAAATTAAAATCAAAAGGAAAGAAATCAAAAAAGTAACCTCGTAATTACATCATGTAATTGCATCCAATTATCAACCCCTCCTTGAGAATTGGACTGTGTAATTAGGTCCAATTTCAATATTCTTGTGGCTTTCCAAATAGGCCCTTAGTTATTGCTTAGTTTCACCTTATTTTGAAAGATGTGCATAATTAAATGATCATATTTTCCTAAAAAGAAAGTTACTTTAGTGGGATATTCCACAAGTTCAAGGACAATTTAGGGAATTAACTCAGCAAATGCTCCCACTGTTTCATTTTACTTGGTGCATATATTAAACTAAAAATATTTCAATTAACTTGCCTATTTTATCAAATTAAGAAAATGTTATTACTTACTACTCTTAATATTAAATAACTATATAAAGTAATAGTAATCATATTTAGAGTTGAGAAAAGTTCGAAAATACCCCTAACTATTGAAAATGGATCAAATCTACCCTCCAATGGATTTTAAGCTCAAAAATACCCTTTGTCGTAAGTGTATTGGCTCACTTTTACTCCTAAAAACCTAAAAAATGTCATGTCTCCATAAAAATCACATAAAACAAATTTATTTTACTGACTTAAAAATTTAAATTGACAAAAAGTCTAATACATCACTGATGATTCTTCATAGAGAAGAGAGAGATAGAAGATGAGTTAAAGAAAAAATAATTAAATCAAATAAAAAATTTCAAAGTGCAGGTGAATAAATGGAAATTCTTGAAGTACAAATAAGAAGAATTTTTCACAACAAACACATTAACAAGAAAAATGCATAATGAAACTAGCTTTGTGAAATCAAAATTTTCATAATGGAAGTCAATAAAAAAAGATTCTTAAATTTTTTAAGTGAGATCCAGAAAAATTCTCTCCTTTCTATCTCTTCAAAACATGACGTACTAAACCTAATGGTACAAACGGCCGACAACCAGCCGCCTCCGGTGGTTGACCCTCGGTTAGCTATTTCCAATTTTCCACCACTATCAACCAATGTAGACCCTAATATTATTACCCCTATTTTACCTAAGGGCTTTTCTTTTGCCAATTCGCTAGGCCAACCGGTTCAACAATTACATCATGATTTGACAAAAGAAATTACGATGATACAAGGCATTTCATATAGTAAATGGACGGAGAAGGAAGTTGAAAAAATGAATATTATAGAACATCTTCAATTTGCAGTAGTTGGCTAATTTACTTTTGAATGGACTGATTTAGAAGAACTAAGGAGGATTATTCTTTAACAGTGTGGTATAAAAGGCAGTTGTCAAATTGGTTTGTTTAGAAGTAAACACATTCTCATTCTGTTAAATCAGCAAGAAGATTTCATTAACTAGGTGTCAAAGGGGGCTTTCTATATTACGTGCAAGGATAGGTATTCGTATCTAATGCATAAGTTGATATATTATTCGAAATTCAAAGTTAATGAAGAAACGTCAATAGCTATGACTTGAATTTCATTCCCGAATTTATCACCTATTTTTTTTGTTAAGGAATGCTTATTTTCCTTAGCCTCTGCAGTGCACAAACCTATTCAATTGAACTAAGCAACTATTAATAGGACTAGGCCTAGTTGTGCACGTGTGAAGGTATTGGTGGATTTAAAAGGATCTTTTCGTAAAGTTATGCAAATACAAATTGAAAATGAGGCTAGTGGTGAGGTGAGATCTAATATGATTGCTATAAGATATGATTTTGTGTTGAAGTATTGTCATGAATGTAAGATGCAAGGGCATAGCAAAGAAAAATTCAGACAACAATCAAATATCTCATGATGCAATAAAGAAAGAGCAGTAGGAAGACAATAACAAAAGGAAACGGGATTAAGAATTTTTTTCCTCCCTAATATCTCAAGGTTCATAAAATACAGAAAGAAAAAATTAGAATACTCTCTAGTGATAAAGTATTGGGGGATCCAGGTTAGTGGAATGTGATAAAGGATTTATGCATTACAAATAACCCAATTACTACCAAAAACAAATTTGAGGCGCTTAAGCAAGATAAACTAGAGACGGGGGATAATAATCCAAAAAATAGCACTAATGAAGGAGCTAATAAGGAAGCTATTACAAATATTGAAGGTAATGGAGGGGAAAAGCAGATATCTACTAAAGAATGGATCACCAAGTCCTTTGGTAAGGTGGTACAACAATCAGATTCTGCTCCAGTTGCAACAGACCTTGCACATAGTGAAAATATGGAGATTAGCAATAATGAAGGCAATGATAAGCAATTGCAGCAAATTGAAACAGTAGATCAGCAGCAAACCAGTAACTCCAAAGGAATTTCTGAAGAGGTTCAACAATAGCAGAGTGACAAGGATGCTAACAGTAACTAAGAGCTCACAGTCGAAGAGATACAAAGTCATAAGAGTTCAGAGATTAATTTAGTCAGTAGCAAGGATAATGCTATAATAGTGCTACCTTTTGCTATTCAAACAGATGAATCACAATCAGTGGTATGTCATAAAGACTCTCCTAATAAAGTTTTACATGACATTATCACTCACAATGTGAAGGAGAATTTGGTGTTAAAATAGGAGATTAGTGGCACTTTGGAGCAAGGGAAAGAATATGCACTATCACATATAGCTAAGGAGGCAGATCTATCTCCAAGAGTTATGAAAGCAGCTAGGAAAGGAAAGAAACAATGAGATGGTGAAAGTGCACAACCTATCAGAATTTAACCAAAGAGAAATAAAAGTGTTAATTTTAAATGATGAAGTCTCTTATTTGGAGCATCAGATATGTGAAGTCTCAAAAAGCATTTCACAAAGTTCAAATGTTACACAAGTTCCACAAATTTGCTTATATTGCTTTGTTACACAAGTTCCACAATTTTGCTTATATTGCTTTGTTGGAACCTTTTTAGAACAATAATCACATCAATAAATACAAAAGAAGATTGAGATTGCCTATTACTACTTCTAATTATACTGGAAAATTTTGGGTATTCACTAACCATGATTTTGACACTACAATTATTAGTAATACTGATCAGCAAATCACTCTTTTCCTAAAGCATCAGATGATGCAATATTCTTTCTACATAACTCTTCTGTATGAGATCAAAGATTGGCTTTGTGGGATGGCATTTATCAAGTAATTGAAGATATTAGTGCTACTTGGTTAGTGGGGTGATTTCAATGTGGTATTGAATGCAGAGGAGAAGATAGAAGGTCTGCCAGTTATTGATTCAGAACATAAAGACGTTGAATGTTGTATCACAACTTGTAAGTTGGAAGAAGTACAATTCAAAGGCAAATTATTTACATGGTGGAATGGGAGAACTGGGGATAATTGTATTTTTGAAAGATTAGACAAAATCCTCATCAACCAGGGCATGAGTAGCTGGTTTAATCATACAAAGATTGAGCACCTTTCTAAAACAGGGTCTGATCATGCCTCTATGTTGCTTACTTTTGAGGAAACTATCTCCCATCATAGGAAACCATGCAGGTTTCTAAAATTTTAGACTGAGCATGAGGATTTTAAGGAGGTGGTTAGGCAAAATTAGGTCTCAAATGTTGTTGGAAACCCTTTTATTGCTTTTAAGGAGAATATCAAAAGAGTAAAGAATGCTTTAACTAGGTGGAACAAAACTGTTTATGGTGACATCTTCACACAGTTAGTCATAAGGGAGGATATAGTGAGGATCAAAGAACAATTATTTGAAGAAGAGCCTAGTGCTATTAATAAATCTGTTTTGCAAAGGGGCTCAATCTGAGTTTAAAGATACCTTCATTATGAAGAAGTCTTTTGGCAACAAAAAGATGGATATGAATGGTTTGAAGATGGAGACAATGATACAAGGTTTTTTTTATAGCATAGTGACGGGTAGAAGGAAAAGACTTTATTTGAGCAGAATTCCGGATAAGGTTGGGGTCTGGTTGGAAGAAGAAAGGGAAATAGTTGATGAAACAGTGAATTTTTATCATTCACAGTTCACTCAGGATAGGGATACCATAGAATTATCATTACTACAGCACATTCCTACTTCTATTGATGCAGGGGTGAACTCAGAATTATGCAAGCTGCCAGATCTTGAGGAGGTTAAAAAAGTTGTTTTTAGTTTTAATGGAGATAGTGCTAATGGCCCTGATGATTTGACAGGGAGATTCTACCAAAGTTGTTGGGTATGATGTGCTAACTATGGTTCAAGATTTCTTATTAGGTAATTCTTTTCCCAAATCAATTACTCACACTAATTTGGTTCTCTTACCAAAGAAAGAAAATGTGCAATCTTTCTCTGATTTGAGACCAATTAGTCTAAGTAACTTCATTAATAAGATTATTTCTAGAATTGTTCATGATAGACTGAAATTCATTATTCCTGAGTTGATTTCAAAGAATCAGTCTGGGTTTGTGAAAGGGAGGAGCATTATTGAAAATGTTTTGTTGACTTAGAAAATTGTTACAGATATTAGAAAGAGAGGAAAGCCTTCTAATGTGGTGATTAAGCTTGTATAAATAAAGCCTATGATAGAGTTTCATGATTTTTCCTCATGAAAGTAATGAGAAAGATGGGATTCTCAAATGACTTTGTTGATATGATATGAACGTTATTGTCTAATAATTGGTTTTCAATATTAATTAATGGCCAATCTCAGGAATTTTTTCATTCAACAAGAGGGGTTAAGCAGGGTGATCCCTCATCACCTGCTCTTTTTATTCTGTCTGCTGAAGTACTATCTAGAGATCTAAATGCTTTATTTGATGATCTGCAATATATTGGGTATGGTTTATCAAAGTGGAGTGCACAAATCAATCATCTAGCTTATGCAGATGATACCATTATTTTTGCTTCTATAGATAGATATTCTTTGAAGAAGATTGTAGAAACCTTGCACAAGTATGAAACATAGTCCGGGCAACTGATAAATAAAAAGAAAAGAGCCTTTTTTATTTATTAAAACACTGTTGCTGAGATAAGAGGACTAGTGGAAGAGTGCACAAGTATTTCCAGAGGTCATTTTCCTTTTAAATATCTAGGTTGCCCTATTATCCTTACTAGAAAGAGAAAGGAGCATTATGTTGATCTTATTAGAAGGGTAATAAGATGAAGGACAAACTTCAAGCTTGGAAAGGTAACATGCTCTCTTTTGGAGGTAAGGAAGTGTTGATTTCTAGTGTATTGCAAAGCATTCCAATTCATGTTTTATCTATTGTGGTACCCCCAAAGTGTGTTGTAAAAGAACTCCATATAATTTTTGCTAAATTCTTTTGGAGTATAACGCTGATAGGCACAAGCAAACATTGGGCTGCCTAGGAGAAGGTGTGCTTACTTAAGGTTGAAGGTGGTCTAGGGTTTGGGTCTATGTTTGATGTTTCTAAAGCCATGTATGCTAAACTCTGGTGAAAGTTTAGAACTCAAAATATTTTATGGACTAATTTTTTGTAGAATAAATATTACAAGAAGAAAATTCCTTCTCTAGTTCAGTGGAAAAGTGGTTCACAGGTGTAAAAGCATATATTGGAGAATAGAGAGATGGTAGAATAGAATTTATGGTGGTAACCAAAGGGAGGAACTTCTAGTGTATGGTTTGATAATTGGACCAATCTAGGCCCTCTTTTCCTTCATACTATAGGTGTTCAGGGTTGTCATCCTCTGAATGATATTAATATATTTTTGCATAAGGTGGATGGAATTTTGAGGTAATGGAGGAGCATTTAGGAGATATAATAGAAGGGAGGAAATTCTCAAGTCTATTATGAAAAAGTCTAGAAAGCACCTTATTTATAAAATTACTCAAATTAATAGGTCTCATGTCTTAAATGGAAAAAACTCTCTCCTTCTTATGCAGTAAAACCAAATTAGTATGAGTGATGGACTTAGGTAAAGTCTCACCTGAGAAGAAAGCATTCACAATCCCAAACACATCCAAAGCAACTATGTCCTAGCACTTCCAAAAAAGTGATCAGTAAGACTATTCGGTCCACAAGTATTATCACCAGTTGATTCAAAGACCACTTTCTTCACTTTATCAATGGAAGGGAAATTATTCAACTTTTTGCTATCATCATCAGAAATACTCTCAGTACCAATTGAAGAAGGCTTATATCTGAAGTATCCAAAGATCCTGAAAACTAATTCTAATAGAAAGAGACTACTTCTCTTTCCACCAGATCATAAGCGCCAGCCTCTTTCTCCTACCATTTATAAGATTGTGAAATATTTTTGTATTTCTGTCACCTTCAGCAAATTAATCAATCCCTACTTTCTACCTCCAGTATTCTTCTTCATAATGCAAATATTTTTTTCATTTCTGCCTATGCTTTTTGAAGAACAACCCTATTTGAACAAATAGGGAAATCTTTAAATAATTTCTCCATAATCTTCACAATGTCTATGTAATGACCCATTTCATCATTATAGCATTGTTGGCAGTGTAAGAGTTGGGTAGAGGTTTCCCTAGGATGAGAGTTGTGAAAATCTCAGGCTTGGGTGAGTTCATATGAAAACTGAGTGTTCTGTGTTATAGTGATTCGTTGTATCTCATAGTTGTTTGTAAGATGTTTTTATGAGTATGACGTATTAGATAAGAGATTTAGTAATCTATATAAACTTTTATACTAATTTTTGAGCTTGTAGAACTCTGGTTATAACATTTGCTGAGATAGAGTATTTCTACATTGTCAAAAACCAAGGGAGTGTTGTGAAATGGGGGAGTTTTGGGACCTCCCCCGACACACTACCATTGGCCGATGCAGCAGGACCTCTCTCTCTATAGTGAGTCCACTGAGTGGGTGGCCGACCATTATAGTAATCAATGAGGATCCCTTTAGCCCGCTGCAGCGGGCAGCTGCTTGCTACAATTTTACTGCTATAGCGGGTAGCTAATTTCCATAGCAGTCGCTGAGGATTCACTCGAGATATCCATAGTGAGCACTTTCTTACTACAGTAAGACTGCTATAGCGGCAGGTATCCTCTTCAGCAGTCATTGACATTCTAAATGCCTGATTTCCAAGTTTGAGCATTATTTCTCCCAAAAATCCAATTTTTTTACCTAAGGCTTTGTGTGAGATGATTTTCTCCTTGTTTGGGTGATTTTCATTGTTGAGGTAAGTTTGTTCAGCCATTCTAACATAGATTAGTTTCCTTAATCTATAGAATCACTAAAATCAAGAGTTAGAAGAAATTTATAGGTTAAGCCCTAAAGTTGATGAGCTGAAGAGAATTGGCTATGGGTAGGCTTAAAATCTATTGCAAATGGTTCTAAGTTGTTAGATTTTACTTCCTAACATAGAATCCTTCCTCATTAATGTGAATTATGTTGAATTTAGGTGAATCAATAGGTGAAAACTCTTGTTGGTGCTTCAGACTATAAACTATGGTAAAATCAATGGGTTTTTGTTCCTAATGCATATAGGTGGAGAATAATCTGTTGATTTCTCCTTGTTTACTATTTTTAGATTGAGAATGAAAAGAAGCTCCAAGAAAGGGCAAAGCTTTAGAGGATTAGTGCATTCGAGCTTGTGTTTCAGGTAGGTTATGGTTTGAATTATAGTTATAGACTTGATTTGGATTACATGCCTATTCGTAAGTTAAATGTTTGTCAATTTTCCTTTGGTCATATTTGTGATTTGGTGAGTTGGTGGATATTGGTTGTATCTATGAAATGACGAACTTAAATTTGACAAAGTGTTAAGAAAAGTGTGTAATTGTATATTTGGTGCACTGCATTATATCATGGTTGACATTTGATGATGATACTCATATATTGTGATATTCATAGGGTTAGATACCGTGCCTGTACATGTTACATATATTTGGAGGGTCGAGTACCATACGAGTACGATACATAGATGAAGCTGGTCCCCTATAGGTCATGACTATTGGAAAGATAAGTCCCTTTTATTATGTATGTACATATTGAGATGAGGTGGTGATGGTTGTTGATGTATTGTTACACGTTAATAATCATTTGATTGCTCATTTACATATCATATTGTGTTGCATTGAATCGAGATGGCATAGGTCTACTCTTGTGAGATGGTTAAGTGGTAAATGGTTTGATATGATTATGTTTGTGGTATTTAGAGGAGTCATAGACCCCTCCCGTATTGTTGAACCTATGTGTGTGAAGATTGGTCTATTTGAGTTATTGGTTGGCTAAGTGCTCATGTTTGATTTATGTTTAAGTGTGGGTCTGAGTTGAGTCGGCCAATGATACCTACCAGTACATTATGTTTTTACTACTAATACCTATGCTCTTCTTTGGTTGAGTTCAGACAGTGTTCCAGCAATTGAGACAAGACTTCAAATATAACATTTGACTCGCAGCTTTTCGATCCAAGGGTGAGCATCTACCTTCAGATAGCCATTGGATCATCTCATTTGGTCATGTTCATTCTTTTGGACAGTGATACACTTGTTTTATTTTATTTTTGGATATTTATCTTAGACTTCAGTTTTGGTTAGAATGTTCTTGTACGATGACTTTCGGGTCCTACGGAATTTGTAATAGGTAGTTGTTTTATTCTGCATTCATATTGTTATTGATTTTTGGGATTTTTATCATTAGTACAAATTAATTGATATTCTATCTTAAAATTTTGCTAAGTGTCCGGGTTAAGGTTTGGTTAGATGGTTCTCCAATCAGATAGTTAATGTGGGTGCCACTCATGGCCAATTAGGTCATGATAGTCTCCCATGATTATCAACTGCTTGAAAATATCTCCAAAGAAAGATCTATTCCATTTGGATAAAGCTGCCTTAGTCTTTTTTTATCTTCTATTTAAATTGAATAAAAATATCAGCATCTGTACTAGGAACCCAATTTTCTCTAACCACCTCCAGAAACTCCTCTTTTTCAGTCTAGAACATAAGAAATTTAAAAGGTCTCGGTACTTGAGGAACATGTACCCCAAAAGAAAGATGAAGGGGTGCGAAGAAGGGTGCATGCTCAGAACCAGTTTTAGACAAATGTTCAACTTCATAAATACCAAAACAATCTTAAAACTCTTGGTTGCCCACCATTATGTCAAGTCTCTTGAAAATACATTGATCATCAGCCATGCCATTCCACTATGTAAAGGGGCTGCCCTTAAAATTGATGTAAAAAAGTTCAAAAAAATTAAAGCAAAAAGAAAAATCTTCATATTCTATAGAATGTATAGGAAGACCACCTATCTTCTCCTCCTCATTCAGGAGAACAATGAAATCACCTCCTACAAACCACAGATGCCTCATGTTAGTGGCACTGTTGTAGATGTCATTCCATAGAGCCACTCTCTCTAAAGCATCACACTTGTCATAAACCAAGGTGATTACCAAAGTTTTATCACTTTCTAAAAAGACTAATTTCAAAGATATATGTTGTACTGTGTCAACTAGCAACTCCACCTGAACCCCTTCTAGAATAAGAATCCAGATCTGCCCATTCAGGTTATAATTAACATAGTGCATACCCAACCTCCTTTTTGAATATGTCTTTAATCTTGAAATGGCTCTAATAATGCAATAAAATAGAATTTATGGTGCCTATGTAGCATATGAACTCTATGAAAGGCATGTTGAGTCTTAACACACCTGAACATGTGTATTTAAAATCATTTAGAGTTAGCTTTTATTCCCCTATTTGGCACAGTCCTAGATGGTGGAAGATTGTCACTCCATCTGGCTTTACATTTTCTACCTTTGATTTGAAATTTTGGAGACATATTTGGCTTCTTCAATACTGATCAAGTACTTGCTTTCCACTGCTTATTTGTCTTCTATCTACAAATTAGCTTGTTCTATATCTTCATCAGGTTTTGTATCTTGAATCTAATGTGTAATTATGTCATGCAGGACCATGTTAGGGGTTGTCATGCTGAAGGAACTAATTGGCTGGGCATTAGTCACAATAGCAAGAGGTCGATCATGCTGCTACACTATTACAGAAAGGTTATTTTTTCTCCTTATGTTCCAAGGTATCACACACTATCAAATCATCCTCAATGTCTTCTTTTTTCTAGATCATGTGACTTGTCAAGTGTTACCTGTTGATTTTCTTCATTGTGATGAGGCACTTCAAATTCACTAGGCTTTGTGACTGCATTTACATTGAGAGATTTCTCATCATTGTCATCAATTTTATAAGCCACATCAATAGCTCTTTTATGTTCTATAACTCTATCTACCTTTAGAGCTTTATCACCATTGTCTCCATGTTCTATCAACTGCTCATGACTAGAACTAGTGTGGTCTCCTTTATTAGTGATAGGGAAATATTTTTCTGCCCAACTTCTTATATCATCACCCTGTGTTTGATCTATATTTCATATAGCATGCTCTTGATCTCTACATCCACTACTGCCTGATCAATATTTTCATTCTGCTTGCATCCACTTTTTATCTTGTCTGGAAAATACATTGATGTGCCATGGTTTCATGGCACTTTTGAGGCTTAAATCAAGGAAAATATGCAATAACTTGGGTATGTTTGGTAGGTATGATGTGTTTTCTGTTCTATCTTGTAGGAAAATAGGTTATGGAGGCAAAATGAAGAAGAAGGGAAGAAGCATGCACTAGAATGGAGCATTTGAAGATGAAAGAGCCAAGTTAAAACCAGAGGAGTGACTCACGACAGGGATCCATGCCACGTGAGTTGACCTCCGTGACGTAGGTCAGTGCCATAGGTCAACTCCTGAAAGTGTGTGATGATGACTAATTTTCACGGTACGGAGCTACGTGACATGGGTTAGTTCTATGATACCAAACCACGGAATCGTGGAAAATTGCCGACTTTTTTCTCCTGTTTTGTTTAAGATAAGATTCACCTTGTATCTATAAATACCCCTATATTGTCCTATGTTTAGGGGTTGGTCATTACATTGTTTTGAAATATATTTTCATTAGTTTAAGTTCGCAAATACATTATTGATTTTGTAATCTTGGAACTTTGATTCTAGGGTTTTTATTCATATTGAGATTTCAGAGGTTTCTTCTTATTGTGGGTTTATAATTATGTTTTCATCATTAAATTTTTCTTGTGTTATTGCAATCATGAGTAGTTAAACCCATCAACTAGGGTTGTTTGTACCATGAGGAATTAACAAAATGGGTTAAGTGTAAAGCAATTCTGAACCGGTGTGACTGCATGTATTGTTGTTACCTTTGTTATAATTGATCTTCTAACGGTTGCAAATGTTAGAAACTCGCCTGTATTCTAAACTTGCTCGAGAGAGAGGGGTAGAGATTGGGAAAAGGGAATAATAACAGAGATTTGAAGCTATCAACCTTTATCTAATAACTTGAGCCGTAACAGGGATAGTTATCTGAGATTCAAGACAACGGTTAGTAGTGCGACACTCGGAGACCGAGAGGAGAAGAGTGAAATTTGTCTAACCAAGGTCGAGAGACGTTTAGATGAACATATCTTGTTAGATTTTACATACTGCGCAGTGGTACAGTTTTGCCAGCACAAGTAACCGGTGGAGTTGAGGAATCATTGGGGATCACAGTCCTAGTGTATTTCTCATATTGATTAAAAATCCAATAATCAACAATCATTACTGTTACTACTTGCTAACAAAAAAACCCCAGTTTTACTTACTTGCCAATTACTCAGACTAGCATTTGACAGACTTTTATCCTATTCCCTGTGGGATCGACCCCAACCTAGTTGGGTTCTTTATTTGATACATCGACCGCCTTATACTTTTCTGGAGGTATATTTTGAGTGACATCAAATTTTGGCACCATTGACGGGGAGTACGGTTACAGAGTTGATTAGTTTGCTTGTTGGAGTTGATTGGTTTTATTTTTTTCTATACTTTTAAGAGCAAACGTCGGTGTATTCCCAACACTAGGAGTCAAAGCAATCCCCTGATTCCACTTGATACTGAGATAGAATGAACACTGAGAGCAAATCGAAGAATGGTGAACACCGATGGAGTTCAGGATTCTGCAGTCGCGGAAGGTATTCATAACCAGCCACCAATTCATCCGACTGGTCATGAAACTGTCGAGCAAATCACTGCTCGATTAACGACTGAGGAAAATGCGAGGCAAGAAACTCTTAGACAAGCGGATAGAGATCATCTAGGAATGCAAGAAGCAGCACAACGTCTCAAAAGGTCGCACAGTTGAGGACAGAAATTGGCTTGCTATACAAACATATAGCGGCTGGAGGTGATGAAAAGGTGCATGCCGTAGGTGCACAAGAAAAAACACCTAGGAATGATGATTATGAATTTTATAAGGAGGCTAAGTACTTAGATTGAGAGGTGGGGGGTTTCCAAGCCAAGGGTCAAGGGTCTAATCAAGACTCTTGAAACTCAAGGCAAGGGAATTAAGGTCGGAACTACTATAGAGATAATTATAACAAGTTAGGATATAGAGACAGAGAACGAGATCGTGACGGTGATTGGAGGCAAAAGGATGATTATAAAGAGAAGAGTGGCACATATGTTCCATCGGGGAACTACAATGCTGATTATGGAAATTCAAGAATAGAAACCCTTCTCAATAAACTAGTTAAAGGTTCAGAGAGTCAGGAGAGTTAATTGAAGGAGATTAGGTAAGACATTTCAGGAATAAGTTTGAAAGTAGAATCTCATTCGACTGCCATTAAATAGTTGGACCAAGTTCGGGCAGATATCGGTGGCATTGAACCAGCGTCATCCAGGTACCCTTCCGAGCAACACCATCCAAAATTTGAAGAATGATAGTCATTGTTTAGCCATTACTACTAGAAGCGAGAAGTGAACGTCTGACCCATCCATACCTATGGATAGTGGTAAGAAAGATGAGCCGATGATAGTTAATGTAGAAACTGAGATAGAGCCATAGAATTCAAAAGGTGATGCAGTTCAAAAGCCTCATGATGCTGACAAAAAGGTGAAATCTGATAACGGGATGGAAAAGGAGGTCCCTCAAGTGTGCAAAAAAATTCGTCGACCTCCCCCTCTCTTTTCTCAAAGGTTGAAAAAGAAATCTGAAAAGCATAAATATCAGAAATTTATCTCAAAGTTAAAGTAGTTATTGGTAAATATTCCTCTTGTCAAGGCTTTAGAACAGATGCCAAGTTACGTGAAATTCATGAAAGATTTGGTGACGAAGAAGAGAACTGTCAGTTTTGAGCCAGCAGATAATTTACACCATTATAGTGCAATTGTTTCTCGCTCACTTGTAGAGAAAAAAGAAGATCCAGGAGGCTTCACAATTCCTTGTACTATTGGGTCATATAATTTTGCAAAAGCTCTGTGTGACTTGGGTGCTAGCATTAACTTGATGGCGCTAGTTGTTTTCAAGCAGTTAGGATTGGGAGCATCGAAACTGACTTCTATGAGACTACTTATGGCATATAGAACTGTGAAAAAGCCGGTGGGCATTTTGTATGATGTTTTGGTGAAGGTTGCATCTTTCATCTTCCCGGATGACTTTGTGATTCTAGATTTTGAAGTTAATTTCAAGGTTCCCATCATCTTGGGAAGACCATTCCTTGCCACTGGTCGTGCATTGGTTGACATAGAAACAGGGCAGATGAAATTCAGGTTGAATGATAAACATGTCACTTTTAATATTTGTCATTCCATGAAGCAACCGAAAGATATGTGGGTGATTTCTGTAATACATATAGTTGATGAGAGTGACATTGTCGTGCCTATTGAAGAAAGATTAGAAGTAGAAGCTCTTGCGGCCATGATTATGAATTTTGATAGCGATGGTATTGAGGATTATGATGAGATGCTTGGTGCACTCGTTGGTAGGGGATCATACACTTATGCTCCTCAGAAACTTAATCTTGATTTAAAGAATAGGGTGACCCCACTGGCTAGACCTTCTATTGAGGAGTCTCTAGTTTTGGAGCTTAAGGCTCTCCCATCTCACCTTTGCTATGCATTCTTGGGAGCCACAACACCTTACCCCTGATTATTTCTGCTAAGTTGGTGGAGTGGCAAGTAGAGGCTCTTGTTTCGATGTTGAAAAAATTTAAGATGGCCATTAGTTGGTCCATCACTGACATTACTTCAAAATTCACTATTACACTACATACAGATGGTCCTACTGTGGATGGGCCCACATTCGGCGCCTAGGGCACTGCAGGTATGTCTTCACTCCCTTATAATTATCATATTGATAGTTGTGCACTGAGGGCAGTGCACCATT
The DNA here is from genome assembly GCA_031232105.1 of Capsicum rhomboideum. Taxonomy (NCBI): domain Eukaryota; kingdom Viridiplantae; phylum Streptophyta; class Magnoliopsida; order Solanales; family Solanaceae; genus Capsicum; species Capsicum rhomboideum. The sequence continues at coordinate 127,496,738 of CP124714.1, forward strand.
ATTTAGTTGGGGGTGGGGGTATACCACCACTTAGGGATTTTTGTTGCCGTGTTTTCTTTCCCCCCAAGTGTGCTATCATAGTAGAACCAGCATATTTAGTTTGTTATTTAGATTATTTACGTGTTTTCATGTTTAATTAGGAGAAAAATAGGGGAACCTTAGTGCAGTCCAATTTTGAATGAACTTTGAATGATAATGATGCTTTTTGATTATTTGAAGGACACCCTTCTTGAAAATTTTGTTTTGAACTATGTGTGTAGAATATTAGTTTGTGACAACTGTTGGATCTTTTTATGGCATTAGTAGTATATGCATAATGACTGTAGCCAACAATGCATGAACTGGATAGGTAGTAGTCGATATTGTAACTTGGTGCTATGTGTGTGTGAAGTCATTACCGAGTTCACTTTGTGTGTGCGATCCAGAACTTGCTCGGTTAGTCTTGCCTAGGTTATATAATAGCGGTTAGGAAAGGATCATAGGCCATTTTTGAATAAGTCCACTTTTAGCCAAAATACCTGACCAAATGAAGTAAATATCTCTTGATTTCGATTTTGAGCCTTAATTGACCTATTTCTTTCATTATCCTATTCACCTTCCCATTCTGACTTACAACGAACCTGTCTTATCCCTGGTCCCTCCTTGGACATTGTGTACCTCCACTCAGGCAAATCACCTAAGTTGAGGGTGGCTATTATAGGGGTGCATAGTTTGATTTGGGTATGAAGAAGAGGTTAGTAAAATAAAAATAGAATAGATTTGGGTGTGAAGAAAAAAATGAGTAAAATAAATTAAAATTGCAAAAAAAAAAAGAAAGTGTTTTGAAAGTATGAAGAAAACCACACCCAAAAATTTGAAAATAAATGAAGGAGAATAAAATGAGAATGGTTAGAAAGTGGAGCCAAAAATAGTGTGGTGTCAAGGAGGGTTGAGTCACCATATCCATATGTACCACAACTATCCCCAAGCCTACATTACAAGCCGATGAAAGTCCTATAGTGATCCTAGTCCAACTGTCCGAAAACCTAAGGCATAGAAAATAAGGGCAAGTCTATGGTACTTCACGCACACTATTTGAACTTCTTTGTGTGAGAGAGTGCTTTGAACCAGTCCCTACTTTGATATTCATTAGTATACTGTGAGTGTATGGGACTTCTTTGTTGTGAGATTACATAGGTTGCATTGTTAGCCGCTATTTGTTCAGATAATGTCATTTGCATATATGCTTAGTTGTTTGTTCATAATCTGATGCCATCACTTGATCCATTCTGTGTCATGATACTATGCTGCATATATACACATCGTGGTTTTAGATTTGCAAACAGGAGGGGTCGAAAAAGTTTTGGTGCCAAAGGCAATAAGTAGACTGCCGTAGGTCTCTCAGGTTTCTCTTAGTTAAGCATCGATTGTGTTTATTTTGTTTTGTTTGCCTGAGGACATGCAAACGTTCCAAGTTGAGGGTGTTGATGTGCCATGGTTTCATGGAACTTTAGAGGCTTAAAACAAGGAAAATATGTAATAACTTGGGTATGTTTGGTAGGTATGATGTGTTTTCTGTTCTATCTTACAGGAAAATAGGTTATGGAGACAAAATGGAGAAGAAAGGAATAAGCATGCACTAGAATGGAGCATTTGAAGACGAAAGAGCCAAGTCAAAACCAGAGAAGTGACTCACTGCAGGGACCCAAGTCACGTGAGTTGACCTACGTGACGTAGGTCAGTGCCGTAGGTCAACTCCTGAAAGTGTGTGATGACGACTGATTTTCATGGTATGGACCTACGTGACGTGGGTTGGTTCCACGATACCAACCCACGGAGACGTGGAGAGTTGCCGACTTTTTTCTCTTGTTTTGTTTAGGATAAGATTCACCGTGTATCTATAAATACCCTTATATTGTCATGTTTAGGGGTTGGTCATTACATTGTTTTAAGATGTATTTTCATTATATTGAGTTCGCAAATACATTATTGATTTTGTAATCTTGGAACTTTGATTCTAGGGTTTTTATTCATATTAAGATTTCAGAGTTTTCTTCTTATTGTGGGTTTACAATTATGTTTTTATCATTGAATTCTTCTTGTGTTCTTACAATCATGAGTAGCTAAACCCATCAACTAGGGTTGTGTTAACCATGAGGAATTAACAAAATGGGTTAAGTGCAAAGCAATTCTGAACCGATGTTACTGCATGTTTTGTTGTTACCTTTGTTATAATTGATCTTCTAACGGTTGCAAACATTAGAAACTCTCTTGTATTCTAAACTTGCTCGAGAGAGAGGTAGAGATTGGGAAAAAGAAATAACAATCGAGATTTGAAGCTATCAACCTTCATCTAATAACTTGAGCCATAACAGGGATAGTTATCTGAGATCCAGGACAAGGGTTAGTAGTGCGACACTTGGAGACTGAGAGGAGAAGAGACATCACATGTGAACTACCTTTTTCCATTAAGGCTTCAGGTAGACTGTAACATTTTTCTACACCCTCTTTTTCCCCTTTCTCTACAATGATAGAATCTAAAGTAAATACTGATTTTGTGACCCAACATTTGAACCATTCTGAATGTTTTTCACTTGAAAATTCTACTGATTAACCTTGGTCTTCCCTTTTTTACCTGCCACTTTATTTTAGTCCTTGGGATTACCAATAATTTTACCACTCATTAGTCTCCTAGGGAAAAGCTTAATAGGTTGAGATTGCTGAGTGTTTCCTCCTTTGTCTTGGCCAGTCTTTTTATTTTATGTTTCATCTCTCCATCATTCTTGTACCTGTCATCATTTCCCTCATGGAGTTCTAGTTCCTTTTCGTAATCATCATTTAACTTGGCTAATTTTGGGTGTATCACTCTGCACTCATATATGTTGTGACCTTGAAACTTGTATTCTTTGAAATATTTGGGCTAGTAATCATATTTAATATTGACTTGTATAGTCATTAGAGCACCCATAGACTCATCTTTAATGTCTATCCTCACATGATCAGGAAGATTGGCCATTAAGCTGACTAAGACCTTAACTTTGGCACAACTAGGTCTAGCTTTGTTAATAGTGGCCATATCTAGATGTATTTGTGGATTCTAGTAGAAATGTGAATGGAAAATGGAGGGAACAAATGGTGGGAAAAAGTGAATACACTTTATGGAAAAAGTGTTCTCCCATATTGGTGGGAGAAAGGAACTTTCTTGTGCTTAAGTATGGAAGCACTACTTGATGTCACCCAAATTACACCTCTAAACAAAGCATATAGCAGTCATTGATCAATATAAAACCCAACTAAGGTTGGGGTCGATCCCACAGGGAATAGGTTGAATTATCAATCAATGCGTCTGCCTAAGCAATCAATAACAATCTCTAGTAAAAGAGGGGGATTTGTAAATAAATAATTTAGTAGTAACAATTGTTGATTTGTTGAATTTATAATCAATAAGAGAAAAGTACTAGGGCTATGTTCCCCATAACTTCATAACTCCGTAGGTTCTTCGTACTTTGCGATCTCTCCTGGTGCTCGATATACAGAGTTGATAGTTTATGTATACTTAGAACATCTTTACGCTCTTGTCTAAGAAATATCCTCAGCTAAGGTTTCTCTTCTCCTGAGTCTGCATTACTCATCCTACCTTGGATCCCAGATAGCTATCCCGAATTATTGGTTCAAGCTATTAAGTGTCGGTTGATAGCTCCAAGTCTCTGATGTTTGTTCCCTTCTTCCCATCGATATTCATCCTTTCATCCAAAATACAGATTAGGTGAGTTCTAACATTGCACACCGTCAAAAAGCATTCAAAGCCAAGGAAACAACCAATACATGTGAAAATCGATTGAAGATTACTCTGTAATATGAATCCTACTTCGTTAATCTTTCATGGTTCCCACAAACCTAGTTATGGTGTTTAGATACTCATAGATGCAATAACAGAAGAAGAAATCTGATATGAAATCATAATTACGAACTTACAATAAGGATATCCAAAACTCCAAAATCTCACTTTGAATTAAAACCCTAGAAATTGATGTTTGTACTTGCAAAACCAATAATATGTCTTGTAAGTAATAATAGAAAGTCACCCCATACAATAAAATGAATAAGCATATTTATAGAAAAAATAAACCTATCCTAAAAAAAATAGGAAATTTGAGTCAGTTATGTCGGACGAGAGGAAGGTACGATTGTGGTTAGATACCACACTCATCCTTTAGTGCTCGTGATTTGCTCATGGACTTTGTCATCTTCAGTTCTTCAATCCCACGACCTTATGGTACTACTGTCACATCTAGGTACGATCGTGGGATCTTGTACTCTGATCTTTTTCACACATTGCTCCTGCAGGCATGTTTTCAGGAGGTCCTTCCCACGATCATGTGGTACTATCGTATGATCCATGTACAGTTGTAGGAGCCTCTGTCTAATCACATTTTAGAATCACTTCTCTGCTTATTTATATGATGCTCCAGTACGACCGCGGTTAGATCCCACGGTCATGACAATGGTAGTCTGATGCCCTTTTTATGTCCAAATTCCAGCACTCTACTCTTCCGGACCTGTTTAACATGTAAACACCCAAAAACCCATTATATCCATATAAAAAGACCCTTGTTCTTGCAAATATTCACCATTTTAAGCATCAACAGTGTCGTAATTTTACGGCACAACAACATCCTCAACTTTGACTATTTGCATATCCTCAGGTAAATTAAAACACTATACTATCTTGACGCTTAACTAAGAGAAAACCAAGAATACTACGACAGTCAAATTTTTACCAAAACGATTTTCAACATGCATCAATAAAAACATAGTTCAACACCCTCCAACCTCATCAAACTCAAAAAGTACTGTATATACAAAATCCATCAACCATAACACAACGAGATCAATAAATGACATCACATTATCAGTAGATGACATAACACTTAAATAGATTACACTACCCAAACAAGCAACAACTAAAATACAACCCTTATGCCCTCACGTCAAAGAAGTCCCAACACTCAGTGTATGCAATGGATATCACAAACCAGGACTGAATCAAATCTCTCACTCTCATAAAGAAGTCAGGTCGTGTGTATTTTGATACCATAGGCTTGCCTTTAATTTCTATGCCTTAGCTTTCAGACAGCTGGGTTAGGTTCACTATAGGACTTTCCTTGGCTTGTAATGTAGGCTTGGGGACGGGTATGGTACATATGGGTATAGTGACTAATCCTCATTGACACTACACTATTGTCGACTTCCACTTTATTTCTACCTTCTTTTATTCCTTTCCCCTTTTCAACCTTTTTAATCTTTCAGACCTCGGGAGCAGTTTTATTTTCACAACTTATCTTTTCTCTTCTTTTTTTTCTTATTCTTTTTCATACTTTTTTTTATTTTTCTCATCACACCACACTCGAGTCCCATTTTATTTTCACTACATTTTCTTCATACCCAATATTTTACGCACAACCTATAATAGCCACCCTCAACTTAGGTGATTTATCTGAGTTGAGGTACATAGTATCCAAGGCAGGTTCATTGTGAAAATCGGGAAAGTGAAAAGGGTAGTTCAAAGAAAAGGTCTATTTAAGCTCAAATTTGGGTTCGGATATCTTATTCATTTGGTAGGCTCTTTTAGGCTTTAAGTGGACTATTTCAAGAATGGCCTATGATCCTTTCCTAACCTTCTATCCTACGACTTGGGTAAGACTAACCAGGCAAGTTCTAGATCGCACACTCACGCTGACTAGGTAAATCCTTACACACTCTTGGCTCAGGGATATTATCAAAGTCACTACCTATTCTGTTCATGCAAAGTCAGGCCAGGTTGTCACACTCATAATTCTAATGCCATGTTGAGATCCAAACAGTGATTACAGTTCAAGTAAGCACATAACACAACACATAAAAACAAAATTTTTGGAGGAGTATCATTTAAACAGTTCAAAATAATTTACATGCTCTTTTTGTTTTACTGTACCAAGTTTTCTCATTTTTCTCTAAGTTATACACTAAACACAAAATAACATAAAAAAAACAATAAAAACACTTAAACATGCCGATTCTAACTCAGATAGCACATCCGAGGGAAAAGAAACACGACAATAAAAACCCTCGACTTTGGTAGACCCCCACTCCAACTTGGAAATCATACAATGTCCCCATTGCATAAAATATGAAAAATAAATGTAAAACTAGGGTAAGGGACATACCTGGGGTACACTAGATGCCCATCGTACTCTAATCGGCTGGGGTCATATATGGGACCTCTCCAGCAGCAGCTACTCTCGTGGCCTCAGTTATGGCCGGGGCATTCTTTGATAGATGGGCACCTATGACGGTCGGTGCACTCAATGAAAACACTACGGGGGTAGTCTAAATATCCCCTAAACTCTGCTCAACCATAGGCAGTATCTCAAAACTCTCTGGAATGCGTGTCTTAGAGGTTTGTGCACTTTTTTTTAATTTTCTCTTTTTATTTTCTCTCCTCTGTCTTTCCTCTTATCTCCCTTCTCTCAACCTCTTCTTTTGGGGCTGAAAATTATCGCCTCTCTTTTCAATATCAAAATCATCCCTCCCAACCACCAAAGCCCTGCTATAAAAATTTAGGACCATATAGTCCACATCAGCAATGAACTTTGCCAAGGATAGCATAGTGGGCAATGGAGGAGGTACAACTGGGATGGTCTACTCAGTAAGCTCCTTGATCTCTTTTTTTTGTGCGGCCAAGTCAGTAGTAATGGCACTCATATTTGTAGCATGGATAGTCACAACCTTAGCCGTTATCTGGCTCTCAAATCTGTCCAAACGGGTCTGAACCATCCATACGAACTCTTTAATCTAATCAGCCATGTAGGGTTTTACCCTACCTCCAGCTTTTGGTTCCTAGCATCATGCAACACCTGTGTCGTCAAGATCTGCTCCAGCTAAGCAATTGAAATCAATGTGTATCCAGTATGAGTATGTGAATTGGCACCTATGGGTGTTGTGGCTGTCTGAAAAGAGAATGAAGCAACACCGACTTCAAATGACCGAATCTCAAGTAATAAATCTAGTAGAGGACCCTAAGCTGGAGCCGTTGGGTTCCTCAAATCCTTAATCATTGCCAAATCCGCACTTTTTGTTGGTTGGAGATACTTGCTAACTGTAAAAAAAGATGGCACATCGAAATCCTGTAGCAACCGGGTGATCAAGCACAGGAATAGAAACACAGTGCTGAACTCTAATACCCTGTGTCGAATCTCTTCTGCAATGATGTATGAAATATTCAGATCTAGTTCAGCGAAGAAAGCTGCTATGAGGCCCATATTGGTCATACCCACTATTTTATCATTAGCCATGGGCACGATACGGTGCCTCATAATTGAAAACCAAGACTTGGTGGTGAACTTCAGTGTATACTTGTAAATTGTTTCCCCATTAAACCATGGTGCATTTTCTTCCACTTCTGCAATATAGTGTGCCAACCACTTGTAATGCATGGCTTTGTCATCTACGGTCAACTTTTTCACCCTTTTCAAATCATTCATCCGAAAGTCGTATTTTGGAGTCTCCTCTACTGGCATAAACACATCTTCAAATAAGGCCTTAGAGATAGCCTTGATGAAGATATACATTTTATTACCCCGTACAATCATCATTTCAAATCGGGCCTATTTCTTTATATCCTTGTCTCTTCTGGAGGGAGTCATGTTTTTTAGTATAGCTGCATAGTTGGCATAAAACTCCCTCACAAGCTCTGGACCATAGATGTGGAGTGGCCTTGTCATCCACCAAAAACAGTATTTTTCAAACACCCAACCACTTCTGGGACCCCAACCACTTCTGGGACCTTCTGCAATGACTCAACCAATATGCGAGGTTCCTCTTGGATGCTCCTTTTTTTTCGGGTTCCATGGTCCTTTAAGAATACCCCGTCAGTGTAGTAATCTCTGGAGTTTGGCATACCATAGTGTCTCGGATCAGTTCCCTTTTGCAGTGGAGCGACAACAACACCCTTGGAGGATTCGAGATTGGACTCCTCTTCACCCACCGAGGACCTTAGATCCTCATCAGCAACATCATGTGTATCCCCATCTTGTTGTGTGTCTTGCCTTCCCTCTTCAGACTGGGAAGGTTGATGGGGGTAGAAGCTTCCACCAAGGCTATAGATGTATTAGTCTTGGCCTTGGATCTAGTGGTCCGAGGTGAGTGTTGCTCATCAGAAGCGTTAGCCGATAAACCACTAGAATTATTGAACTCACTCTCTGAGGTGCTCGGTGGTGCCCTCTCCTTAGCAATCTTTTCTCGGAGAGCCTTGTCTTGCATCTGCTTGAGTGATTTTAGGGCCATAGTACCTACAGAAGAAATTATTATATACAATTTTGAAGTGTTAATATTAGTGCAGGAATCAATCAGATGACCCTTCCTACGATTGTGCAACGAAGGTATAATCGTACCTTCTGATTATGGGAAAGGGTTCCCCAAAAAGTAAGGATAAAACATCATATCAGACGAACATTTCCTATGATCGTGCAATGAAGGTAGAATCATATCTTTCGATTGTAGGAACCACCTTAATGTATTGATAGCATGTCACATCAGACGATCATGGGATTTGAGCTTAGATACCCTACAATGATCCAACCTGCGACCATTAGTAGACACCACGATCGTATGTTGTGTCGTGGAATACACTAACACTTAGCAGCTTAACACACCAAATTTTTTACTTCATCAGACCCATTTTATACCATCATTGTCTAAAGTTATAGCACAAGAAGGGTACTCAGACTTCCACTGTGATTACAATCATCCGAAACACACAACCAATTGTTAATTCATACCTCATTACTCTACCACTCCCATTAAAACCAACTATGTACTCATTCATATGCTATTTAGACCTAGAGAATCATTATTCAAATGGGATGAGTAAACGTACTCGAGTTGATTAAAAATTGGGTAGTAGAATCGAGTGGAGACTAGGGCATTTGAGGATAACTGATTTAGTTCAAATTTGAGGTAAGAAATTCTTGTATTTTACTTGTTTGATTGTTTGAAAGTGAAGAAATTTTGGTGAAAATGATTGGCAATGATGAATAGGTTTTAATCGGGTCTCAAATATAGGGTTTAAGGTTTAAACCCTAATTTGGTCAAGTCGAATCAGGTCCTGCGTATTTAAGTGGACCCAATAGATGATTATGTCCTATGATTGTGGTATTAAGCCACGATCTTAACTCCTTATCATACCAAGAAGGTTGATGAAAACTTACCTAGGAACCTGTTAGCCTTTAGGATTAGCGAGATATGTAAACACGACCATTTCTTAAAATCAGAGGTTCGATGTCCTGAATTTTTGTTTTTAGGAGTTTGATCAGATGATTGGCACCACGATCATGCCATCAAGGTATGATCGTGATGTACAATCATGAGATAACTCCTAAATTTCATCCCTCTGGACTTCAATGGTGTGTATGCAGACGACTGAACCCAGGATTGGGGATCTCCCCATGGTCGTGCAATCCTCTCATGGGTTCTGTGCTTAGTCCAATTCTGCACTTTCTTTCCTGCACAATTGTTGCACAAGTAACACACATTACCCTATAAAAGTAATAAATACAACATCATAGGTTGCCCCCTAAGAAGTTCTTGATTTAACATCACGACACAACGTGGCTAAGTTGGTTACTCAGACTTCACCACTAATCCCATGGGCTGCCTCCCATGAAGCGCTTGATTAAATGTTGCGGCATGAATTGGGTGTGCTTGACATATCTAGTGCCATCTAAATCCACATCACAAACTACTTTCACTCCATCAATAGACCCAGATAGTGCTGCACCTATTGGCCATTTACCTTACACTTTTGGCTTTCCTTATTTTCTATCTCAAGGGCACCATAGGGGGAACACTCTAGTCACTTTAACGGGCCTCTCCACTTTGACTTCAACTTGCCCAGAAACAACTTCAGCTTACATTCAAAAAGCAATACCAATCAGAGGCGGTGAATTCTCTCTTTTGATCTTACGATCATGGTATAGCTTTATCCTCTCCTTGTACAAAGTTAATCATTCATACGCGTGGAGACATAATTCATCTATCTCATTTGACTGCTCTAGACTTAATTTTGCCGTATCGTTCCACTCCAGATTTAGCTTTTTAAATACCTACAATGCCATATGCTTAAGCTCGATAGGAAAATGACATGCTTTACCATACACAGGCTGATATGGAGAAGTACTAATAAGGGTCTTGAATGTTGTCCGGTAGGCCCATAGTGCGTCATCTAACTTTCTCGCCCATTCCATCCTATTGGCATTCACATTCTTTGCCAAGATGGACTTGATCTCACGATTTGAGACCTCAACCTGCCCATTCATCTGAGGATGATAAGGCGTTGCCACCTTATATTTCACTCCATATTTCTCAAGTAAGGCTTTGAGTAGACGATTGTGAAAATGCGAGCCTCTATCATCAATGATCACCCTAGGAGTCCCGAATCTAGAAAATATATTCCTTTTCAGGAATGTTGTGACACTCTTCCCTTCGTTGCTTGGAAGCGCAACTGCCTCCACCCATTTTGAAACATATTCAACAACCACCAAGATATACTTCATTCCATGTGAACTCACAAAAGGGACCATGAATTCAATGACCCATACATCAAATAATTCTAGCTTCAGAATAATGGTTATTAGAAGCTCTTTCCTTCGCGAGATATTTCCTTTCCTTTGGTATTGGTCACATGCCTTAGCATAGTCATGTGTATCTTGTAAATAGTGGGCCAATAGTATCTACATTACAAGATCTTGTGTGCAGTCTGCACACCACTATGATGACCCCAAACTGGAGAGGGATGACATGCCTCTAAGATACTCATCATCTCAACTTGAGGAACACATCTCCGCACCACTCCATCGGTACAACTTTGGAACAAATATGGCTCATCCCAAAAGAACTTCCTCACATCATAGATGAATTTCTTACGTTTGTGAAATGACAGGTCTTTAGGAACCACATAACTTACTAGATAATTTGCAAAATTGATGAACAATGGAATCAAATCTTGTGAAGCGGCTATACATTTTCATCCTGAAAAGTGTCATCATTCTCGAGCTCATCTTTTAGTTTCAGTATGGCCTCTTCTTTAAGGCATGATAAATGGCCAGCCACTTGATTCTCAGTCACCTTTTTATCCTTAACCTCAAAGTCAAATTCTTGCAACAAAAGTACCCAATGAATCAACCTTGGCTTTGCATCCTTCTTTGACATAAGGTACCTAAGATTTGTGTGGTCAGTATGCACAATGAATTTTATGGCAAGCAGATAAGTCCAAAATTTTTCAAAAGCAAACACCAGAGTAAGCAACTCTTGTTCAGTCACAGTATAATTTTTCTGAGCTGGGTTAAGCGCTTTGCTAGCATAATAGATGGGATGTAAGATCTTCTCTCGCCTTTGGCCTAGGACTGCATCTAGCGCCACGCCACTAGCATCACATATAACCTCAAGTGGCATAGACCAATCGGGAGACACAATAATAGGGGCTGAAATCAACTTCTCCTTCAGGCACTTGAATACCTTTAGACATGCATTATCAAATACAAATTTCACCTCCTTCTCCAATAAATTGCACAATGGATTAGCAATTTTAGGGAAGTCCTTGATGAATCTTCTATAGAATCTCGCATGCCCCAAAAAGCTATGAATACCCTTCACAGAAATTGGTGGAGGAAACTTTTCAATCACCTCAATCTTTTCCATGTCGACTTCGATCCCTTTCTTCAAAATCTTGTGACCAAGCACTATTCCTTATTTAAGCATGAAGTGACACTTCTCCCAATTTAAAACCAAGTTACATTCCTCGCATCTCCTGAAAACATTGGCGAGGTGTGCCAAAAAATCTTTAAATGAATCACCAACAACTGAGAAGTCATCCATGAACACCTCAATAGTATCCTCAACCATGTCAGAAAATATAGCCATCATGCAACGCTAAAAAGTTGTAGGTGCATTACACAAACCAAAAGGCATCCTCTTAAATGCAAATGTCCCATATGGACAAGTGAAAGTGGTCTTATCTTGGTCCTCAGGAGTAATAAAAATCTAATTATAACCCGAGTATCCATCAAGAAAACAATAACAAACTCTACCAGCAAGTTGGTCTAACATTTGATCCATAAATAACATGAGGAAGTGATTCTTCTTAGTCTAAGAGTTCAGCTTCCTATATTCCATGCACACATGCCAACTCGTGACTAGACTTATAAGAATAAGCTCATTCTTCTAGTTTGGAACCACGGTGATTCCACCCTTCTTCGGCATACATTAAATCAGGCTTACCCATTTACTGTCTGAAATTGGATAAATCACACCCTCATCCAACCACTTGATGATTTCTTTCGTTACCACCTCTTGCATAGGCAGATTTAATCTGCATTGATACTCAATACTCGGCACACAATCGGGTTTAAGTTGGATTTTGTGTGTGCAAATTTTTGGCGAAATCCTTATGATGTTAGCAATGGACCATCCAATGGCCCTTTTAAACCTTTTAAACACAAAAACCAGAGCCCCAACATGCCAATCTACCAAATCAGCTACAATAATAACCAGCAAGGTATTATTGGCTCCCCAAAATATATAACAAAGATGGAATGGAAGAGCTTTAAGCTCAAAATTGGAGGCTTCTCAATAGAAGGCTGAGCTGGTGGGGTCATTCTGTTCTTTAAATCAAGATCTAACTTTTTCAGTGCATAGTTGTATGAACCCCTACCTTTAAGTGTGATCACCATCTCATCATAACTTTCAATATCATTACCCTCAAAATTCATGATTGCTGCTATGAAGACATCAACTCCAAGCTTATCCTCAATGGGAGCTACCAAATCATCCTTGTCGATAGTATAAATCACATAAATCACCCGTATATCTTTGGCTGCTTCATAGACTGGCATACATTAAAAGTGACCTATTCACTATTAAACCAAAACTTTATCCGCCCAGTCTCCATATCAACCAATGCAAGCCCGATCACGAGGAATAGTCTCCCCAAGATAATGGGAACCTCAAAATCAAGCTCACAGTCAAGGATGACAAAATTAGTTGGAAAGATGAAGGATGCAACCCTCACCAAAATATCACATAAGATTCCCACCAGCTTCTCCACGATGCAGTTTGTCATTAGAAGTCTCATCAAAGTCAATTTAAGCAATCCCAACCATAACTATTTGTAAATTGCTAGCAACATAAAATTTATGCTAGCACCCACGTCACACAAAGCTTTGGCGAAGTTGAAACACCCAATAGTGTATGGAATTATGCATGCTCCTGGGTATTCCTTCTTCTCAACCAAAGATCTAGAGCCCATTGCACTACAATGGTGCACATTATCGATGAGCTCAAAACTCACCGTCCGCTTCTTAGTCACCAAATCCTTCATAAACTTTTCGTAACCTGGCATTTTCTTAAGTGCCTCAACTAGAGGGATATTCACTGTCAACTCTTCAGCATAGAAATAAACTTTTGGTACTTTTTCTCTTTGGCTTTCTTTTTTAGTCTTTGCAAAAAAAAGAGGAAAAGGTCATGGAATTAGGCTCAATACTTGCGGGACTTCCTTGTCCTTCCCATTTCCTACCTTAGCCTCATGATTATCAACTGAGGATTTTTAGGTGCAACTTTCTCATCATTTATTATCATTGGTTTTACCACCTCATCAACAATCAGGATAATCAATGGTCATCTTGCCACTTCGAGTAGTAATAGACAAGCAATGACCATCATTCGTTGGATTTTGGATGGTGTTTATTGGGAGTGTACCTTATTGATACTGATTCAATGCCTCAAAAATCTGACCAAACTATTGCTCAAGCTATTTAATGTCGGTATCATGTGATTCAACTTTCTGATTCATACCTGATATATATGCCTTAATCTTCTTAAGGCTGTTTTCCATTTTCTCTACCCCTTTTCCAACCTTTGCAAGTATGTCTTCCATCCTTGAGTTGCTTGAACCAACATCACGGTTCTCAGGTGGGACGTAAAGGCCACTCTTATCCTTGTAGTCATCTTTTCTCTTCCAATTACCATCTTGATCATTATCTTTATCTTTATATCCAGACTTATTGTAATTGTTGTTTCCATAGTAGTACTGACCTTGATTCTCTTTCCGAGAGTTCCAATTACCTTGGTTAGACCCTTGGCCATTGGTTTAAAAACCCATCACCTTTATGTCTAGATATTATGCCTCCTTTTAAGAATCTAAATCTTCATACCTAGGTGCCTTTCCTTATGAACTGACCACATGAACCTTTTTGGCTCCGGCTGCTGCAAATTATTTAGTTAAAAATCCAATTTCCGTCCTTAGCTATGCTACCTCTTGGGCCACTATCTCATCTAATGCTCTCTGCTATGCTGATGCTCCAATTGCTTATGTACCCGTGGGTCTATCTACATCCCGAGTATGCCAACCTCAGTTAGTTTTTGTGATCCTATCTAAAATCTCAGAAGCGTGCTCCTAAAGCAGACTCATGAATGCTCCACTAGTGATAGTGTATGCTACAACCTTGGTGTTAGCATTCAAGGCTCTGTAGAAGATCTCAAGCAAATTTCTACCAGTCATTCTATGGTTTGGAACACTCTACAAATTCTTTTTAAACCTCAACCATGTCTCATACAATACCTCTGAATGCAACTGTCTGAAATTATAAATCCCATCCTTCAACTTTAACATTCTAGAAGGTGGGAAAAATCTTTCCAAGAACTAAGTCCACAAGTGATCATTCTCTGTGGTAGCTCTGCTAGCCATAGTGTGGCTTCTCTCGTTAAACAGAATGGAAAAAGGCACAGTTTGATTGCCTTTTGGGCCACTCCAGCCAGATTGTAAGATGTGCAAATCCCAACAAAATTCATTACAAGCATATTTACGTCGTTAGTGGGAAGGCCTGCGAACACACCTTTCAAGTTCAACAAGTGAATCATGGCACTCGTGATTTCAAACTTAGTCCCAGGAGGTAATTCTGGTGGAATGATAGCACTAGTTTCCACTAGCTCCAAATAGTCCAAATCCTCCTATGGATCCTTATATTAAGGTAAATACTGTTGCAAAGGCTGTTGTGGAGGTTGTTGTCCCCTATGCCTTCTCTGTCTCTCTCGATCATCAAGTGTAGCTAGATGGTTTGCCTCATCTTATCCTCCCTGGCTTCCCGTCTGACAACTTTTAATCTAGCATTCTCCTCATCCATTAATCGAGCCATAGTCTGTTCTGCAATCTCTTGACCCCCGTACAGGTGTACTGGCTGATTTAAGAGTGATGGATCATCGTGAATGCTTTTTAACAAGGCTGCTGGATCATGAACTCCTTCGCTAACCATCCTTCAATTATTTCTCAGAGTTCTCTAAAGCTCCGTATCAAATGGAATCAAGGGATTGTCTTGACTCTGAGTCGTAGACATACACCAGTGTGCGCCCTAAAATCAACAGAGAAGTAAAATTAGGAAACAACAACCAATAACCCCAACAAACATAATCAAATCAACTCCATAATCATATATTCCCCAGAAACGGCGCCAAAATTTGATGTCGCCCAAATTTCACCTCTAAACAAAGCATAAAGCGGTTGTTGATCATCTATAGAACCCAACTAAGGTTGGGGTCGATCCCATAGGGAATAGGTTAAATATCAATCAATGTGCCTGTCGAAGCAATCAATAACAATCTCCAGTAAAAGAGGGGGATTTGTAAATAAATAATTTAGTAGTATTAGTTGTTGATTTGTAATCAATATGATAAAAGCACTAGGTCTATGTTCCCTATAACTTTATAACTTCGTACCTGGTGCTCGGTATACAAAATCGATAGGTTATTTATACTTAGTACATCTTTATGCTCTTGTCTAAGTTATATCCTTAGGTAAGTTTTCTTTTCTCCTGAGCCTGCATTACTAACCCCTATCTTAGATCCCATATAGTTATCTCAGATGATCTGCTTAAGTTATTAAGTGGAGGTTGATAGCTCCAAATCTCTATTTTTTGTTCCCTTCTTTCCATCTGTATTCATCCGTTCATCCAGAATACAAATTAGGCGAGTTCTAACGTTGCGCATCATCAAAAAACATTCAAATCTAAGAAAACAACCAATACATATGAACATTGGTTGAAGATTACTCCTTACTATGAATCCTACTTTGTTAATCCATCATGGTTCCCACAACCCTAGTTATGGTGTTAGCTACTCATAGTTGTAAGAATACAAGAACAAATCTTCTATGAAATCATAATTACGAACTTACAATAAGAATATGCAAAACTCCAAAATCTCACTTTGAATTAAAACCCTAGAAATTGATGTTTGTACATGCAAAACCAATAATATGTCTTGAAATTAATAATAGAACGCCACTCTATACAATAAAATCAATAAGAGTATTTATAGATAAAATAAAACCTATCCTAAACAAAAAAAAAATCTGAGTCAGTCGTGTTGGACGAGAGAAAGGTACGATAGTGGTTAGATACCACAACCGTCCTTTGGTTCTCGTGGTTTACTCATGGACTTTGTCATATTTAGGTCTTCAATCCCATGACCTCATGGTATGACCGTCACAGCTAGGTACAGTCAAGGGATCTTATCATATGATCCTCTTCACACTTAGCTCCTACAAGCATGTTTTTAGGAGGTCCTTCCTATGATCATGTGGTACAATCGTATGATCTATGTACGTTCGTGGGAACCTCCATTTGATTACCATCTATGAATCACTTCTCTGCTTCTTCATACGATGCTCAAGTATGACAGTGGTTAGATCCCACGGTTGGACAATGGTCGTCTGATTCCCTTTTTCTGTCCAAACTCTAGCACTCCACTCTTCCAGACCTGTTTGACCTACAAACGCCCAAAAAACCATTATATCCACATAGAAAGACCCTTGTACTTATAAATATTCACTGTTTTAAGCGTCGATAGTGTCTTAATTTCATGGTACATCATTACTCCATGTTGTTAGTGAGGTAAGAAGAAGGCAACCCTTACACCATCGTCATTGTCGCTCACTCAGCTCAGCTTCAGCTTTGGCTTTGAATTTAGATTTGGATTTGGATTTGGAAAATGATCGATCAAAAGTCTTATCTTTTTGGACAAATTTTTTTTGAAACTTAATTATTAATGATTTTTTTAATTCAAAAATCTGAATTGAGGTTTTCTCCATTTTTAAACACATATGAACATGTGCGGACACATATCAAAATGCATATTGAAGGGATGTAGTCCTTCTGTTCACCATTTGAATGACAAAAAATGGATGTGCGGGTGTATCTAGCCATTTGAGGGCTCATCTGGCAGCGCCGATGCCAATGCAAGTCAACCCAAAACTTTCTATTTTGTGAAACGGTTGATATGCGGCCCCATCTTATCATGTACGGATGCACATGGGTCCATATATGGGCCCGATGTTCCAAAATAGTGCAACTCTTCACGGGTCATTACTTCTTTTCTGAAGCAACACATTTTGGCTATAAATATCTTATTTTTTCTCATGTATTGACACGAAATTTTGAAGTTAAAATACTCCTTTTTCTTACAAAACTCAAGTGTGATTTGCTACCATTGAGTGAGTTCATTGTTCAATAGAATTTGAGATACCACTATTCTACTGAAGTGATTCATTTTATCCTGGGAGGATATATTCCATAACCTCGGGTACTTGAGAGGAATAATTTTCTTAAGGACACATTGTGAATTCAATGGACTTGAATCTTCTAATCTTTATCTCTTTCTAAATGTGTGGTTTACTATTTTCTAGAAATAGTTTGAACTTCTTTGTTGTTCTACATTTTGTTTAAACTTGTTGTTGAAGTTCATATTGCAAATACAGATTTTATTAACCTAAAAATATAAATATTAAGGAAATTATTAGTACTTGTTTAATCTGTATTGTGTCTGATACTGTGGAGACTAAAATCTTTCTATTTTCTACTCCCTCGGTTAAAAGAGTATAAAAACTTCACCAAGAATTCAGATTGGGAATTTAGTTCGAAGAATATAAAAACTTCACTGATTCCTTGTACTCTCTATATTGATTTCTGGAGATTAAAACCTTTGGCTTTCCGCTCCATTTGAATTTTATTCTAATTTGAAGAACATAAAAATTTCATTAGGATTCAAAGTTCATTTGGTTAGAGATTTGAAGAAAATAAAAACTTTCTCATTGACTAGAAACAAGTTGTATAAAGATTAAGTATTTATTGTTAGTATTCTGAAATACTAAATTATTTGTCAAAGATTGATAGGAAAATGAAGAATGAAATTGAACAACAAATTGCTTTAGTTGTGAATGGTGTTGTCCCAACGGCAACCAATATTATGTCATCAAGCTGTTCAGATATTGCTCTAGAAATGGAATTGGTAGAAAACCAGAGAACTTTTCTAGTGTGAACTTCAAAGAGTGGCAACAAATGATGTTCTTTTGGCTGACTATACTTGGAATGCAAATATTCACAAGTAGAGATCCTCATGTTCTTGAAAACCAATTTTCTAGTTTAGAAGATTTTGTGATTCATCTCAAGATAGAAGAGGACAATGGGTTGCATGAGAAATCAGCAATGATGGGTGCAAATCTTGTTAAGGATGATTCTTCAAATAATAAGAAGAGTAAGAAGTCTTCTGGAGAAGAGAAAGAGAAGAAAAAGAAAAGGTTCAAAGGGAAGTGCTACAATTGTAGTAAAGTTTTCCAAAAAGCTCTAAATTGTCAAGTTCTGGAGAAAAACAAGAAAAGAAATCAGATAAACATGACGGAAACAACTTAAGAGATTGAAAATCTGTGTGCTATGATCACTAAATGAAATCTAGTTGAAAATTCAAATGAATGGTGGTTTGATTTAGGAGCCACCGACATGTTTTTGCGAACAAAGAAGTTTTTGCTACTTATAATCTCATGGGTCCCGAAGAAGTGATCTTCATGGGAAATGCTACAACAGCCAAGGTTGAAGGAAGTGAAAAAAATTCCTAAGAATGACTTCCGACAAGATGTTAACACTCAACAACATTCTCCATGTTCCTACTATTAGGAAGAACTTAGTGTCTACAACACTTCTCATTAAAAATGGGTTTAAGTATGTGTTTGTATCGGAGAAAGTTGTTATAAGTAAGAATGATATGTATGTAGGAAAGGTTTACCTCAATGAGGGACTTTTAAAACTTGATGTAATGTCTATTGAAATGAATAAAGTTGAGGATTCTTCTTTCTTGCTTAAGTCTAATGATTCATGGCATGGTCATTTAGGACATGTCAATTATAAAACGTTGCAAAAACTGATTAGTTTAAAAGTTTTGCCTAACTTTGAGTGCAACAAATCATAATGTCAAACATGTATTGAATCTAAGTATGCTAAGCCTCCTTACAAATCTATTGAAAGTAATTCCAATCCCTTAGAATTGATTCACATTGATATTTGTGATATGAAGTCAATACCATCTCGTGGTGGGAAAAAGTATTTCATAATTTTTGTTGACGATTAAACTAGATATTATTATGTTTATTTGTTGACTAGTAAGGATGAAGTAATAGAACCATTTAGGCAATATAAAACTGAAGTTGAAAATCAGTTGGATAAAAAGATACAAATGATAAGAAGTGAAGGGGTGGAGAGTATGAATTTCCTTTTGCAGACATATGTTTGGAAAATAAAATTGTCCATCAAACTATTGCTCCCTACTCACCTCAATCTAATGGAATTGTGGAAAGAAAAAACTAAACATTAAACGAAATGATGAATTCCTTAATTATAAGTTTAGGTTTACCGCAAAACTTAGGGGTGCTATCCTTACAGCAAAATGAATACTCAATAGAGTGCCCCATAGCAAGATACAATCTATTCATATAAGAAATGAAAAGAAAGGAAACCCAACTAGAAATATTTCAAAGTGTGGGTGGGGGTGTCTAGCCAAAGTCCAAGTTCCTATACCCAAAAGGGTCAAAATAGGACCAAAGACTGTGAACTGTGTGTTCATTGGATATGCTACAAATAGCAAAGCATGTCGATGTTTGGTTCACAAATCCAAAAATCTGGATATTCATGACAATACAGTAATTGAATCAAATAATGCTGAGTTCTTTGAACACATTTATTCATATAAAACTAGATATGAGTTATCTAGTAAAGGGTCTAAACGATCTCGAAAAGAACCAAAGGAGAATGTACTTAATAAAGAGAATCCAAGGCATAGTAAATGTCAAACGACATCTACTTCCTTCGAATCTAACTTTGTAATGTTTATTCTTGAAAATGAGACTCAAATATTCAAAGAAGCCATGTCTTCTTTGGACTTATCCTTTTGGAAAGAGGATGTCAATAGTGAGATTGATTTAATCTTGAACAACCCTACTTGGGAGTTGATTGATCTTCCTCCAGAAAATAAACCTTTAGGTTCTAAATGGATCTGCAAAAGAAAAATGAAAACTGATGGAACTATTGACAAATACAAGGAAAGACTTGTCGTTAAAGGTTTTAGACAAAAAAGGTCTTGATTATTTTGATACATACTAGCCAGTAACAAGGATAACATCCAATTGGATGTTGGCTGCATTAGCTGCGGTGTATGGCCTTGAAATCAATCAAATGGATATTAAAATTGCTTTCTTTAATAAAGAATTGGAGGAAGAGATTTACATGTAACAACCCAAGGATTTTGAAGTTCCTGAAAAAGAAAGGAAAGTTTCCAAACTTGTTAAGTCACTTTATGGACTAAAACAAGCACCCAAACAGTGGCATACAAAGTTTAACCAAACCATGTTGGCAAATGGATCTAAGATTAATGAGTGTGACAAATGTGTTTACATTAATGACACTCCAAATCACAAAGTCATTATTTGTTTATATGTTGATGACATGTTGATCAACAGTAGAAACATTTTTGACATAAATGCTGCTAAGCGAATTCTAGTAAGCAAATTTGATATGAAAGACCTTGGAGTTACTTATGTGATCTTAAGGATAAGAATTCATAGAACTCCACGAGGTTTAGCATTGTCATAGTCTCATTACATTGAAAAGGTACTTGATAAGTTCAAGTATTTAAATTTCAATATTGCCAAGACACCATTAGATGTGAGCATTGCACTTCAAAAGAATAAAGGTGAAAGTGACTCACAATTGGACTATGAAAGAGTATTGGGAAGTTTGATGTATATCATGAATTGTACGTGACCAGATATAGCATGTGATATTAGTAAATTTAGTCAATTCACAAGTAATCCCAATCAAACTCATCGAATGGCAATGAAAAGAGTTTTAGGGTATCTAAAACATACTCAAAACTATGTTTTGCATTATAACAAATATACAGTTGTAATTGAAGGATATAGTGATGGAAATTGGATCACTAGATCAAATGAAGTAAAATCTACAAGTGGATATGTATTTTCTCTTGGTGGAGGAGCAGTCTCTTGGAAATCATCCAAACAGACATATATCGCTCGCTCTACAATGAAAACTAAATTTATCTTTTTAGATCATGCCGGTAAAGAATCTGAATGGCTCCAAAATTTCCTGAAAAATATTCCTCCTTAGCCTAATCCTTTTGCACCAGTATGCATACACTGTGATAGTCAAGCTGCAATAGGTAAGGCAGGGAGCATGATGTACAATGGTAAATCTCATCATATATGATGGAGACATAATTTCGGTAGAGAACTACTCTCTAGTGGAATTATCATGATTGCCTATGTGAATTCAAAGGATAATGTGTCAAATCCACTTACAAAAGGCCTAACTAGAGAGGGGGTTGAAATATTATCAAAGGGAATAGATTTAAGGCCTAGGACATGTCATTATGGCCGTAGCTCTACCTAGCAGAATGGAGATCCCAAGAGTTAGGTTTAAAGAGATCAAACAAAGTTGTCACTGATAGTTTAACATTGTCAATTAACTCAACCCATTCTCGTGATGAAGACAATGTACAGGAAACAAGGATAAGGTTTTAGGTTTGAAGCTTTTTAATGGTTTCTAAGTTTGATAGGTATGACCAAATAGTTAATATATATAATCAAACATTTAGGAATCACCAATGTAAGTGTGAAGTGGAAGCTTCTTCAACGAGAATGATAGTAAAGGCCTATTCTCTAAGCTCTCATGAAATCAGGTAGTGTTCATGGATGAAACAAACAATTGTGAGAATCATAAATGGTAAAAATCTAGTTGTGAGACTTGTTTTATCTAGGTGTACAACAAAGTTTGATAGTTCAAAGATATCACATCTATCGATTAACCGAGTACATCCAATATAAGTTCGCTATGGAAATTTCAAAGGGAAACCTACTTATCTAGATGCAATTAGTCTTTGCTTGTAAGTCACACACTTATACATATATTTTTTGATCTAATAGCCATTCCCTATTCATGTGGGGGATTGTTAGGTTCTAGTTGAAATATTAATGAAAAATGGAGAGAGAAAGTGAATACACTTTATAGAAAAAGTATTCTCCCATATTGGTGGGAGAAAGGAAATTTCTTGTGCTTAAGTGTGGAAGCACTACTCCATATTGTTAGTGAGTTAAGAAGAAGTTAAGCCTCACATCGTCGTTGTTGTTTCACATGCTGCTCAGCTTCGGCTTCAGATTTGGATTTGGATTTGTCAAATGATTGATAAAGAGTCTATGTTTTTGGACAAAATTCATTAGAAACTTAATTATTAATGATTTTAAATCCAAAAATCTGATCTGAAGTTTTCTCTATTTGCAAACGGATATGAGCATGTGCGGATGCATATTGAAGGGATTTAATCCTTCAATTCACTGTTTAAATGACAAAATTGGATGTGCGGATGCATCTGGCCATGTGCGGGTGCAAAGGGCAGCATAGATGCCAACATAAGTCAACCCAAAACTTTCTATTTTGTGCAATGGCTGACATGCGGCTACATCTCGTCATGTGCGGATGCACATGGGTCTACATATAGAACCAACGTTCCAAAATAGTGCAACTCTTCACGAACCATTACTTTTTTTCTAAAGTAACACCTTTTGGCTATAAATATCTGATTTTTTCTCAGATATTGACACAAAATTTTGAAGATAAAATACTCCTCTTTCTTACAAAACTCAAGTGTGATTTGCTATTGTTGAGTGAGTTCGTTGTTCGGTAGAATTTGAGGTACCACTATTTTAGTGAAGTGATTCATTTTGTCCTGGGAGGATAAATTTCATAACCTCAGGTACTTGAGGGGAATAATTTCCTTAAGGACACACTGTGAATTCAGCGGATTTGAATCTTCTAATCTTCATCCCTTTCTAAATGTGTGGTTTACTATTTTTCATAAATAATTTGAACTTCTTTTTTGTTCTAAAGTTTGTTTAAACTTGTTGTTGAAGTTCATATTGAAAATATAAATTTTACTACCCGAAGTGAAATCTGTCGGAGTTGAAGTAGGGGATGATCAGATGATTGCATTGCACGATTGTATGTTGATATCATGGAGTCGTGTTGAGGACCGTACCATGGAAGACCTAAAGATTCCAAAGTACCTGAAGAAACCACGAGCACCAAAGGATGATCGTGGTATGTAACCACGATCCTACCTTCCACTCGCCTTACTGTAATCGATCCAGTTTTCCTATTTTATTTAGGATAGGTTTTATTTTATCTATAAATACTCTTATTCATTTTATTTTATGAGAGGACGTTCTATTACATTGTTGAAAGGTTCTAAGTCACATTATTGACTTTGAAATTTCACAAACACTTTTTAGGGTTTTAATTCAAAGTGAGATCTTATAGTTTTCATATTATTCTTGTAAGTTCATGCTTATATTTTCTTTTATGAGTACTTCATGTGTGCTCGCAATTAATAGTAGCTAAACACCACCACTAGGGTTGTGCGAACCATAACGGATTAACGAAGTGGGGTTCAACTACGAAGTAATCTTCAATCGGTGTTCATATGTATTGATTGTTTCCTTGGGTTTGAATGCTTTTTGACGGTGTGCAACATTAGAACTGGCCTAATATGTATTGTGGATGAAAGGATGAGTACGGATGGAAAGAATGGAGTAAACAACAGAAACTTAGAGATATTAACCTATACTTAATAGCTTGAGCCGATAATACGAGATAACTATCTGGGATCTAGGATAGGGGTTAGTAATGTAGGATCTGGAGAAGAGAAAACTTACCTGAGGATATTGCTTAGACATGAGTATCAAGCTATTCTAGGTATACCTAACCTATCAATTTTGTATACCAAACACCGGGAGAGATTGCAAAGTACAACAAACCTACGTAGTTATGAAGTTATTAGGGACCACAGTCCTAGTGCCTTTCTTATACTGATTACAAATCCGACAACTCAACAACTGCTACTATTGAATTAATTAATTACAAATTCCCCCCTCTTTTACTGAAAACTATTATTGATTACCTTGACATATATATTGATTGATATTTCGACCTATTTCTTGTGGGATCGACCCCAACCTAGGTTGGGTTCTATATTTGCCAGTGACCGCATTATACTTTATTTAGGGGTGTAGTTTGGGTGACATCATTAGGCCATCCATAAGAAATTTCCCTACAGCATCATGTTGCAAATTCTCTATTACATTCATTGTGGCCACTTCAGATTCAGACCATTATATGTATGGTTCCCTATGTAACATTGTAATAAGTTTATATGCAATTGAAGGTAAATATTTTTTAGGAATCTTTTGCATATTGTTCGAAGCAGCAGGTTTTAGGGATCTTAAGTAGTCAAGAGTAGTGGCAGTATGAGATCTAGTAGGGGTAGGAATTTTGGGTGGTGCGACTAATTGGCGCTGGTCAATCATTGTCGTAGATGATTGACCAATGGTCGTAGTGGCCATTAATGGCAGATTCTGGTGGAATTTCTGGAATTGTTTGGAATTTATAATACGATTCAATCTTCCCAAATTCCAAACAAATCATTAATACAAGCTCCCACACATGCATCATAATAATAAACCATTTTATTTACTATCATAATCAACACAAGCCCCTACACGAGCATCACTATAATAATCCATTTTATTCTGTACTCAAATCCATAATTTTCATACATTAACACAGTATAAGCCCCAATTCGGGCATCGTAATAAGACAAAATTCACTCAATTACTATGATAATTACTAAGTCACCAATCACATAGCATGATTTACACAATAAGTCTCCACCCAAGCAAAGTTTGAAGTAAGTTAAGTCATAACCTACCTCAAAGCCAAACAAACATGCCTTGGACCATCACCAAAGCATCTTTTCTTTAAGAACAACTTCAAATCACTCCCAATCTATCAAAAACAAGTTTTACATGTAAATAGAAGTTCAATGATACTCATGTTACTATACTACCATTCCAAGTCAAAAAAAGTCAACTCAAAAGCTAACCCCAAGCCCACAAGGACAAAACTGAAATTTTATTTAAAAATTAATTTACACATAACTTAAGGAGTTAAAATTTGAAATTTCATCAAAAATAGAGTTATAATCGACCTTAAAATCATCAAAATATCATTTCTTAACTTTACCAGAAAACCCCCAAATTTCTTTGTTCAAATGTTGTTTAAAAAATGAGAAAATGATTGATAAATTAGTAAAGTCTTTTCAAAATAGTTTACCCATACTACAAGCAATTAGAAGTCGCGACAAAAGATCCTTCAGCAACAATTTTTTACTAAAAAGGACATAACTCCCTAATACGGACTCTAATTGCATGGATTCTTCTAGCATTGATTCTAAAATTTTGATATGAATACGATGGTATCATCCAAGCACCCAAAATAGCTCATTTAATTTAGGTGATACTACTAAAACTCAACGACAAAAAAATTCAAACTTCAAACAAGTATCCAAAACTCATCCGAGACCTCCAAACACAAATTCATTGTGAAAATCACCTGTAAAACACATTTTGGATCTGATGGAATTATTAAAACATCCAAATAAGATCATCTTAACTGGATGTTGACCAAGGTCAACTCTTAACTTAGAAATATCTATACTTTAAAATAATAGCTCAAAACTCATCCAATAAACTCGAGAATAGAATCAAACCTTTTAATATAAAAAATATCACCCTCTGGACCTTGTGGAATCATCAAAACTTGAAAATTACCTTTCTAACCTCAAATGTTGACTTTGGTCATCTCTCTTAAGTTCCAACTTTCAAAACTCAAAAACTCTTCCAAAAATAAAAAATTCACATAATACTCAACCAATCATCTCGAGAACTATATCACCCTCTCGCTCATACCATGAATACCATAATACAACTACTAAGAGGGGTAAAATGATCAAAATGCACCAAAAATTTAAAATCACAATGAGGGTTGTTACACTCCAGAATGTTATTTTTGAGTTAGTAGCACTGTTGGCTTGGGTCCCGAGGCGTTCGGATGTGTTTTGACTAGAGGGTTGGAAAGTTAGAAGTTTATGTCCTTGAGTTGAATTTGTCAACACTCATTGATAACAATCTCCATTAGCTATTCTGATGGTTCCATTGAGTCCAAAATATGGATTTCAGCCTAGTAATATAGTTGGTTTATGTTCATGGGGCACTAAATAAATTTGGAGGGTCCATTCAGAAGATTTTTAGGCCTTGGCTATTGCTTGTTGGTGCAACAACTGTTGGTGTAGCCTACAATCCTTCTGCATTTGTGATGACCCAGTTGCGGTTATGGAGAAGCAACTCCTTCAGATCATGATAACGGAGGGAGGATCATAATTATAAATGAGGTTTTTAAGGTCGTGGTCTCGGTCAAGTTTATGTTTGGTCATTGTGAATGCGACAGGGCCATCATGATTGTGATACACCCATGTCAGTAAGCATCACAATCGCTAAGGAGGTCCTATGATCATGATGAACAAATTTTACCTGGACAGATTAAATTCCATTTTAGAACATAAACCCCATAACTCGATTTTTGATGTTTTGAAACTCATTTTAGGGAGAATTGAAAGGGAATATTTGAGATTTCTTCAGTGGGTAAGTTTGTTATACTATTTTTACACATTTCCCAATGATGTTTTCATGATTTTACCTTTACATCTTGTATTCCAACTTAATATTTTAGGGGTTTCCTAGTAAAGTTTAAAAAATGGTATTTTGATAATTTTAAGGTTGAATTTAACTCCATTTTTGATGAAATTTCAAATTTTAACTGCTTAAGTTATGGGTAAATTGATTTTCTAACAAAATTCTAGTTTTTCCCTTGGAGACTCAAGGTTGACTTTATGGAATCAGAATAGAAGTATAATAATATGGGTATTGTTGGATTTGTATTTATTCGTAGAGCCTGTTTCTGATATATTGGAAGTGTATTGATGTCATTCAAAAAGAAAAGGCCAGTTTATGATTGTGAGAATTTTGCAATTCAACTTTGAGGTAGGTTATGGCTTAACTTCATTTCGACTTTACTTGTGTGAGGACTTATTGTGTAAAGTATGCTATGGATTGGGTAAATTTATTGATTCAATTATTATTGCGATGCCCAAATTGGGGGTTTATTCAGGTTTGGTGATATGAGAATTGAATGCTGAGTTGATATTGAGGTGTGTAGTCTATGATTATGTGTTGATTATTATTTTGAGACTTTGGATATATATGTTGCATTTGTATTTATTTTATCTTGTTGTTCATGTATTCACATTCCTCTCACGGATCATGGAAAAATTGATTGAAGGAAAGGATTTGAACGAAATAGATTTAAAGAAATAAATGGTTTTAGTTTAGGTTCGAGTCCGGGTCATTAATAAATAATTTTAGTCTCGATTTAAGCTTTAGTCATTAATATATTTATAGAAGTCCCAGTTTGAGTTTAGGTATGACATATAAATCTCGTGAATCCCCTATGGGTTCTATTTTGTACCACACGACTGGAGTAGGTGTATATCAGTAGGCATGGCCACTACACAGTATCTCCATAACATTGCATTGTATCCTTTCATATTTATTCAATAAGATGATATGAGATATATGTAGATATTAAACTGCTGGAACTTTTCTACATGCAGGCTTATTTAGTATTCTTTATTCGATATAGATTTTACTTAAGCTCAGTTGGTCGATGATGCTTATTTAGTACAAGTGAATCATACTCACTCCTACTTTTCTGCATCTTTTTGGTGCAAATCCTAGTATGAGTTGCCACTGCGGTTCCTGATTCATGCAGCGGTTGCTGATTTAGTGTTATAATGAGCTCCTACATATGAAGACTGACCCAACTTCTTCTACCTTATCTATGTCTTAATTATCTTTTTGACAGCTTGTATTTCAGTTTTGATTATCGATTTTAAATGTCTCTCTTGTACTTGTGACTATCGAGTCTTGGGAATTTTTATCTGTACATTCAGTTCCATTTGAGTATAGGTTCATGAGTCTATGTTGGGAGCATGCTTCTGATATCCTAGATTGGATCACAAAGACAAACTGAGGTTGGCATACTCGAGAAGTAGACAGACCTGTAGGTATTTATGCAATTGGAGCTTCCACAGAACAGTGAGCACTAGATAAGACAGTGGATCAAGAGGTAGCACAGCTGAGGACTGAGATTGGGCTGCTTACTAAATAATTTGTGGCAGCTTGAACTTAAAAGGTGAATACAGTTGGTTCATAAGGTAAAACACCTAGGTATGAAGATTTAAACTTAGAGGAGGAAGAAAAGTATCTTGATACAAAAGTGGTGGGTTTTCGAGCCAAGGGACAAGGGTCTAACCAAGACAATTAGAACTCTCGGCTAGGGAATCAAGGTCAGAACTACTATAGAGATAGCAATTATAATAATTCTGGGCATAGAGATAGAGACAGATATTGAGATGGTGATTAGAGAACAAAAATGATTACAAAGAGAAAAGTGGCCTTTATGTTCCACCAGGGAACCGTGATGCTGGTTCGAGCAATTTAAAAATGGAAGACATGCTTGCAAAGATTGTGAAAGGGTCAGAGAAAATGGAAGACTATCTTAAGGAGAGTAAGGTGGATATTTCAGGTTTGAATCAAAAATTTGAATCATATGCTACAACCATCAAACAACTTGAGCAATAGTTTGGTCAGATTTTTGCAGCATTAAATCAGCGTCAACAAGGTACACTCCCAACCAACACTATCCAAAATCCAAAGAATAGTGGTCCTTTCTTGGATATTACTACTTGGAGTAGTAAGATGAACACAGATTCTCCCATGCTCGTGATTGTTAATGATGTGGTAGAACCAGTAATTATAGAGGACGAAAAAATTACTGACTCTAAAAAAGTAGTGGTTAATGAAGATGCATCTAAAAAGCCTCAAGTTGGTAATCACGAGGCCAAGGAAAGAAAGGAGATGGACAAGGAGTTCCCTCAACTATTGACTCCCATTCCATGACCTCCTCCTCTTTTTCCACAAAGACTGAAAAAGAAAGTCGAAGAGGGAAAGTAGCAAAAGTTTATTTTTATGTTAAAGGAGTTGACAGTGAACATCCCTCTAATTGAGGCACTTGAACAAATGCCAGGTTATGCAAAGTTTATGAAGGATTCGGTGACTAAAAAGCGGACGGTGAGTTTTGTGCCCGTAGACAATGTGCACCATTATAGTGCAATAGACTCTAGATCTTTGGTTGAGAAAAAGGAATAAACAGGAGCATTCACAATTCCATGCACTATTGAGTGTTTCAACTTTGCAAAGGCCTTGTGTGATTTGGGTTCTAGCATTAACTTGATGTCGCTAACAGTGTACAAATAGTTAGGGTTGGGGTCACCCAAACCTACTTTGATGAGACTTCTTATGGCGGACCGTACCGTGAAAAAGTCGGTGGGAATCTTGTGTGATGTTTTAGTGAGGGTTGCGTCCTTTATATTTCCAGCTGATTTCATCATCCTCGACTGTGAGGTTGACTTTAAAGTTCCTATAATCTTGGGAAAACCTTTCCTTGTGATTGGGTGTGCGTTGGTTGATATGGAGACTGGGCAGATGAAATTTTGATTGAATAGTAAACAAGTCACTTTTAATGTATGCCAGTCTATAAAGCAGCCAAAGGACATGCGTGTGATCTTAGTGATACATACAGTCGACGAGAATGATCTGGTAGCTCTTATTAAGGAAAGTCTTAGAATTTAGGCCCTCACTACAGCAATCATGAACTTCGAGGGCGATGATATTAAGGTTTATGATGAGATGGTAAGTGCACTTGAAGTCAGGGGTTCATATAATTATGCACCAAAAAAGTTAGATCTTGATTTGAAAAATAGAGTGACCCCACCTGCTCAACCTTCTATTCAGGAACCTCTTGTTTTAGAGCTCAAAGCTCTTCCCTCTTATCTTTGTTATGCATTTTTGGGAGCCAACAATACTTTGTTGGTTATTATTGTGGCTGATTTGGTGGAATGACAAGTTGAGGCTCTAGTTTCTATCTTAAAGAGGTTCAAGAGGGCCATTGGATGGTCCATTGCTGACATCATTAGGATTTCGCCCAAAATTTGCACGAACAAAATCCAACTTGAGCCAGATTATGTGCCTAGTATTGAGCATCAATGGAGGTTTAATCCACCTATGCGAGGTGGTGAAGAAGGAAATCATCAGGTGGTTGGACGCGGGTGTGGTTTATCCAATTTATGATAGCAAGTAGGTAAGCCCGGTCCAATGTGTGCTGAAGAAGGGTGGGATCATGGTGGTCCCAAATAAGAAGAATGAGCTTGTTCCAATGAATCCAGTTATAGGATGGTGTGTATACATGGACTTTAGGAAGCTGAACTCTTGAACAGAAAAGGATCACTTTCCTATGACCTTTATAGATCAGATGTTAGACTGACTTGGTGGTAGAGGTTGGTATTGTTTTCTGGATGGATACTCGGGTTATAATCAAATTTTTATTGCTCCTGAGGACCAAGAGAATACCACTTTCACTTGTCAATATAGGACTTTCGCATTCAAGCGGATGCATTTTGGTTTGTGTAATGCACCCGCAACTTTTCAGTATTGCATGTTGGACATATTTTCTGACATAGTTGAAGACACTATTGAGGTGTTCATGGATGATTTCTCAATTGTTGGTGACTTATTTGATGATTGTTTGGCATATCTCGCTAATGTTATGAGGAGATACGAGCAATGCAACTTGGTTCTAAATTGGGAGAAGTGTCACTTCATGGTTAAAGAAGGAATAGTGCTTTGTTAAAAGATCTCAAAGAAAGGGATTGAGTTTGACAAGGTGAAGATTGGGGTGGTTGAAAAGTTGCCTCCTCTAATTTCTATGAAGGGTATTCGTAGCTTTTTGTGGCATGCGGGTTTCTATAGAAGATTCATCAAGGACTTCTCTACGATTGCCACTCTGTTGTGTAAACAAATGGAGAAGGAGGTGAAATTCATGTTTTAAAGAGGTGAAATTCATGTTTTATGATGCATGTCTAAGAGCGTTTGAGTGCCTGAAAGAGAAGTTGATTTCAATCCCTATTATTGTGTCTCTCGATTGGTCTGTTTTATTTCAGGTTATGCGTGATGCTAGTGGCATGGCACTAGGTGCAGTCCTAGGCCAAAGGCGAGAGAGGATCTTGCATCCTATCTACTATGCTAGCAAAGCACTTAACCCTTCTCAAAAAAATTATACTATGACTGAACAAGAGTTGCTAGCTGTGGTGTTTGCTTTTGAGAAATTTTGATCTTTTTTGCTTGGCACAAATGTCATTATGCATGCTAACCACACAGCTCTTAGGTTCCTTATGGCAAAGAAGGTTGCAAAGCTGAGATTGATTCATTGGGTAGTATTATTGTAGAAATTTGACTTTGAGGTCAAGGACTAAAAGGGGACTGAGAATCAAGTGGCTGATTACTTATCATGCCTTAAAGAAGAGGCCATGCTAAAGCTGAAAGATGAGCTCAAGATTGATGATACTTTTTCGGATGAATAAGTATTAACTGCTTCACAAGATTTGATTCCATGGTTCACAGATTTTGCAAATTATCTAGTGAATGATATGGTTCTTGAAGACCTATCGTTTCACCAGTGTAAGAATTTTATATATGATGTGAGGGAGTTCTTTTGTGATGCGCCATATTTTTTTTAAAGTTGTGTCAATGGAGTAGTGCGGAGATGTGTTCCTGAGGTTGAAATGATGAGTATCTTAGAGGCATGTCATTTTTTGCCAGTTAGGGATTATAGTGGTGTGCGAACTGTGCACAAGATTTTGCAATATGGATACTATTATCCCACAAATTACAAATATGCACATAACTATGCCAAGGCATGTGACCAATGCCAAAGACAAGGAAACATCTCGTAAAGGTAAGATCTTCCAATAACCACTATTCTAGAGCATGAGTTGTTTGATGTTTGGGGCATTGACTTCATGGACCCTTTTGTGAGTTCTCATGATATGAAGTATATCTTGGTGGCTGTTGACTATGTTTCAAAATGGATGAAGGCAGCTACGCTTCCAAACAACAAAGGGAAGAGTGTTACAACGTTCTTGAAGAAGAACATATTTTCCAGATTTGGAACTCCTAGGGTTATTATTAGTGATGAAGTCTCGCAATTTTGCAAAGCGTTGCTTGAAAAATATGGTGTGAAACATAAGGTGGCAACAACTTACAATCCTCAGACAAGCGGACAGGTTGAGGTCTCCAATCGTGAGATCAAGTCCATAGGATGGATTGGGCAAGAAACTTAGATGATGCGCTATGGGCCTATCTATAGCATGTAAGATCCCCATTGGTACGTCTCCATATCAGCTTTTGTATGATAAAGCATGCCACTTGCCTGTCAAGCTTGAGCATAAGGCATTATGGGCTTTGAAAAAGCTAAATTTAGAGTGGAATGATGCATCAAAATTAAGACTAGAGTAGCTAAATTAGATGGATGATTTCTGTCTCCGTTCCTTTGAACAATTAGCTTTTTACATTTAAAGGATGAAGCTATACCATGATCGCAAGATCGAGAAAAGAGTTCACCGCCGGTGATTTGGTATTGCTTTTTGAATCTAAGCTGAATGTAACACCCCATATGTTTCTGAACCTAGTTGATTATCGTAACATTTATGGAATCATTTAGACATGAGAGTGTGGGGGTATTATACATTAAATTTGGTGGGTTGAATTTAATCTAGTGATTTGGGCTCAAATGAGGCCCAAAATTATATAAAAGACATGGCCCAAAATAGAATTGACCCATTCTTGGCATTGACCAAGTAAACTTAGCATTTATGACCAAAGTGTGGCTAAGGATGAGACTAAAAGGGACTATAAAAGGGCACAAAAATCAGATTTTTATTCAACAAAAGACACATGCCTCATTCTAGATTTTTCCACAAGTTTCTCTCTATTCACAAACCCTAAGTCATCACTCCTTTGGACAAGATCACTCTCTCAAATTATTGGTAAGTGTTTATTATTATGGTTTAGTATATTATATGATTAATATGGTGTATAAATCATGTTGGTTATTTTGGAAAAGTGTTAGACAGTACACTATGTGTAAAACAGTGTGTTTTTGCTCAATCGGAAAAGGGTTTTGCCTTCTAAACTTGAAAATGGATTTGTGGTCTTGAAGGAAGTGAGTTTGATGGATTAAATATCAACATGTAATATGTTTTTATGTTCTTAACTTGCTTTCTTTATGTGTATAACATGTGGGATTGTTGTTATGAAATTGGTCATAGAAATTATGGTGTATTGAAAGGAAAATGTGGTTTTGGTGATGTTCATGTGTGTTGTGAAACCATGATGGTCCGTTGGCATCCAATTGACTTAAAATATGTAAATATAAGTTTATTCATGGCCATGGACCATTTATTACACAAAAAGGACCCAAAAGAGACCCTTTTTGGCCGAAACGGGCACCCGCCCCCGCAGATTGGGCACCTGCGGGCGCAGATGCCAATGCAGGAAGACCGGGACAGGGCCAAGGGTCACCTACAGCCGCACCTCAACCACCTTCGGGCTCAGGTGGCTTTGTAGGTCAGCCTAGAAACTCGTTTTGTATGTTTTTGTCTCTCTTTGATCCCCGAAGACCCCTATACCTTTTTGGATGTAATTATCAACTTATGATACCTAATGAATGACTTTAAGGGGTTGTTTGGAGGCATGTTGATATATATCAATTATGGATTGTTTTTAATATGTTGTTATGAAAAGGTGTTGAGGTGACTTGATGGAATAATTGTGACGTAGTGTGAATGAGGAAGCGTAAAGGGTAAACTTGGTGTGAAATACTATTGGTTTATGATGTCTTGGTCAATGTGTGGAATGTTATGGTGTTGTTGGTATGGTAATGCAGTGGATTGTATTGTAAAGGGTGAAATGACGTTATATGGCAATCTTGTAGCTCATTGTCTATCACACCCCGAATCCCAACGAGGCGTGATTGGCACCCGAAGCCGATATGGCCCTAGAGAACCAATCTTTGCTCATAACCCTTCGTATGCATAACTTTGAATGAATAACATACTGTCTCATGTAATTAATGAAATGTAAAATTTCATACATATACATATATAAAACTTGGCCGTTTGGGCCATCACATCGCACTGTACGTACATATCTTACATCCATACCCACACATGTCTACAAAAGCCTCTAACAAATGCATTGACCGATGACAACTGAAGTTCGGGACAAGTCCCCGCTATATATAACATTAAACAACTGTACAACTGTGACTCGGAAAGTCCCGAAGCAATTGGGGCTCACCAAAGATCTGCAAATACTGTCACTCTACTGTGGAGGTCTACTAATGCCTGCACCTGCAACATGTAAGGAAGTCCCCAAGAGGGGTCAGTACGAAGAATGTACTGAGTATGTAAGGCTCAGATGAAACTGTGTAATACATGAATAATTCAATGAACTCAAATACAAATAAGTAATCAATATGAATAAGTCACCCTGCTATACTTTGGAATTCATGTGTATGGCTTTCATTACTTTCTTTGCTTCTTTACGGCAATGGAAATAATTATAAGAAAACTCTATATGTGGAACCATGTACCTTTATTTCACTATGATCATCTCCAATGCTTTATACATAATAACAACAGCCATGGAATCAATATAAGAGAAATAACATATGTGAATAAACTTTCTTTCTGTATGTGGGAAACCCCGTACATTACATTCTTTCTTTCACTTGCCTTTACTTTACGTTACTTTTACATTGCTCATACACTGTTAGGGCCCTCATCATGCAGGTGTTCATTTCACCCCATGGATACATCATGCAGGTGTGTTCTTTCACCCCATGGATAAGATATCATCATCATGCAGGTATTCTTTTTACCCCATGGATAAAATCATGTCATCATGCAGGTGTTCTTGCACCCCATGGATAAATGGCCATCATCATGCAGGTATTCTTTTTACCCCATGGATAAATTAACATCATCATCATCATTATACATTGTTTTACTCTTACGTCATTTCTTTACTTTTGAGAGACTGATACATTTATTTGTGAGAGATTGATTCATTCACTTGTGAGAGATTGATACTTTTGTAGCCATAACATTGTTGGAAGCTTTGGAACAATAACCAATTAGCAAGAGACATGTAAATAAACATTATTGGGAACATTACCTTGTTGGAAGCATAACATTATTGGAACTATTGGACACTAATCAATGGATAAGATACATGAGTATAATCACTATTGGGACCTTGGAACGTAACCTCATTGGGCCTTTGGAACACTATTCATGAACAAGACATGAGACATGAGATTCACAATTGATCAATAAGTAGGAACCATGTGATAATCACCTCTATTGGACTCTCTTTACCTCATTCCTCTTGTTGAGATAGTTCTCTTAGGATCTACAACATCATGACAACTTAAGAACTTCCGTCCATAAATAAGAACTGAGAGTCTTAATTCATCTAGGAGTAAAATACATATGAGTAACAATTTATCAACCCTAGGTTGGAATACTATAGAACCCCTTTGAAATGTCACACTTTTGGAACCTTAGGATAATGATCACTAAATACGTTACATGTGGATATCAACTGTTCACCAACCTGTGATGCAATACATTAGAACGTTTGGAACTTTTGACATGTTAGCCAATGAACAAGAGTCAATCAATGGACATGAGTCATATAATTCACCATTGACCAATGAGTAAGGAACCCGTGAGTAACACTAGCCAACTACCGAATATGAAATACCTTCGAGTATTTCGGAATCAAATGAGTACTATGACAATGTGAACACCATATGTTGCAGAAAGATATAGAAAGGTAACCTTACATACCTTGTATTCTTAATACGAATACACAATCTTAGACGTGCATACAATAGTCCTGCTCCGTTCTTTATGTTTCACTCTACAACACAAATACATAACAAAATTCACATAAACCATCAACTACTTTACAAATGCATATAACATCCATAAGTTACACATTTGCCTTTATACATGTCATTTTCCCTTGACAAAACCATTGATCATACTATTACTCCAAACATTCCATAATATTCCCAACATTGACCAATACATGATAATTGATACATTTCACCACAATACTTCTCCTTTACACTTTCTTATCCATAACACATCACAAATAATCCATCAAACTACCTTAATACAACTCATAACACATATCGGCCAAAATCCCACAATTTCCACTTATAGACAAGTACAAGTTTAATACCAAAAATAACACCATACATGTTCATATTTTGTCCATACCATGCTTTTTCATCAAAGGCACAAGTCCCAATTCAAGTTCAAATTACCAAGATGACACATCTTTCACCAAAGGCAAAAAGACACCATTCACCATCTTGCCAACACAACTAGCATGATATACATAATATCCCATGCATATAATATGTTAATCCATGATAATAAATACTTACCAAGGCTTGGAATGGGATGATCTTGTCCAAAGATGACTTAGGGTTTGAAAGAGCCCAAAGGGAGCTTTCTTGAAAATTCTAGAAAATGAGAAAATGTGATGTGTGTCTTTATGAAATAAAATCTGATTTTTGTGCCCCTTTTATAGCCACTAAATCATCCTTAGCCACTCTTTATAGTATTAAATACTATATCTAGAAGGTCAAGGGAAGAATGGGTCATTTGACCCTTTCTTGGCCCATATCTTTTAGTCCATTTTGGGCCTCAATTTGGGCCCAATAACACATCTCAACTTAGCCCACAAATTTTCATGCATGATCCCTCATATATCACATGTATAAATAATTCCATAATGTCACGACAATATTCTCTTACGAGATCCTCATTCGTCGTCTCGATCGCAAAAATAGGATCTCTAGTTGCTCATGACTTCATTAAACATTTTTTTTGGTAAATACTTGTAGTCCATGGTTTGATCATGTAGAAGTATGTAGGAGTGTATTGAAGTATTTGAAGCTCTAACAATGCTCAAAGAACTCCAAAGAACCAAAAGAAACCATCCAAGAAGCGTCGTAGAATTGCGTTTCAAAACGGGTCCGGAAAGGCACAAAATTTGTGCCTTGCGCCAATGCTGTAAAGCAAGATGTGGCGCAAGATTTGCACCCTCTCTGATCTCAGGGGCTTGCGCCACACCCCCTGAAATAGGGTAGTGGCGCAAGTTTCAGCACCTTGCTGAATTTTTCGGCCACTTCGTCAATGTTTGCATATCGTCCAATACCTTATCAAAACACTACAAAATACTTACTTAGTGATCTTAATCATCAAGTAAACATGACTTCAAGTCACAAAATGAGGTTAGAATGTGTACGGGGTATCACTCAAATGCTTCACGAAATCACAAAACACTTCCTATGAAAGGCTAATTGCATGTACGTGGCCAAATTTAAATTTTTCTCATCTTTAACATTTCCAAATACATACTTATAACTCTCGACACCTAAGTAAACATTAGTCAATGTCATCAAGTAGGGTTGGGAAGGTACGGGGTGTTACATTGTCGTCTTGTGCACTTGTAAGGTAGTTAGTTGTCAATGTGAGCTCTGTTATGCACTTCTGTTGTAGAGTAAAGCGTAAGGAAGGAGCTGTATTATTTTATTCACATATAGGACTGTGTATTCATATTAGGAAGATAAGGTATGTAAGGTTACTCTTTCTGTATCCTTCTATAGGACATAGTGTTCATAGTGTCATTGTACTTGTTCCATTGCGAAATGTTCTAAGGTATATCATTTCAGGTTGTCATCTATTGGTGTTCACATGTCTCTTAGTCATTGACTATTGTTTCAAAGTTCCAACAATGTTACAACCAATAACGTATCACTCTTATAATATAAGAATTGAAGTAATGCATACTTATTGAGTACGGGTGGCAACCCAAAG
The DNA here is from genome assembly GCA_031232105.1 of Capsicum rhomboideum. Classification (NCBI taxonomy): domain Eukaryota; kingdom Viridiplantae; phylum Streptophyta; class Magnoliopsida; order Solanales; family Solanaceae; genus Capsicum; species Capsicum rhomboideum. Next base: position 127,534,949 of record CP124714.1, read on the forward strand.
GGGCAAAAGCCTAGCTAGGGGCAATCTCGAATGAATATTGGGAACGGGTGGCAACTCAAAGGGGTGTAAGCCTAGCTAGAGGCAATCCCGAATGAATATTGGGAACGGGTGGCAACTCGAAGGGGCGTAATCCTAGCTAGATGCGATCCCGAATGGGTGGCAACTCAAAGGGGCGGAAGCCTAGCTAGAGGCGATCCCGAAAGATTATATCGAAAGATTATATAAATGATATTACATGAGAAATACTTCATGAATGATTGTGACAATGATATGAATGAAAACGAAAGAAATGAATGCAATGTATACGACTCCACACATGTATATTACGGTGGCTAATCTATAATTCCCACCCACTGGTACTGGATTTCATTGAAGTCCTTGTATCTTATGCAGCTACTTGTAGCCTTGCATACTCAGTACATTCTTCGTACTGACGTCCCTTAGGGGACTTACCTTACTTGCTGCAGGTACAAGTTCTAGTAGACCTCCACAGTAGGTTGCGGGTCATTTGTAGATCTTTGGTGAGCTCCAGTTGGTTCGGGGCTTTTCGAGTCATAGTTGTACATTGGTTTTTGGTACTATGTAAATGTTGTGTAAAGCGGGGACTTGTCCCGACTTTAGGATGGTTATGTATATGCATCTGTTAGAGGCTTTGTAGACGTATGTGGTGAGATGAATGAAAGAATGTATGTCCATTTTGATTTAGTAACCCTAACGGCCAAGTTTCATATATGTATATATATCACATGTTTCCATGACTTTCGCCATTAGCATCTTTTGTCTATACGTGATGGTGATGTTCCTTGAATGACATGCATATGAATGGACATGAGCAAAGATTGGTTCTCTTGGGCCTTATCGGCTTTGGGTGGCAGTCCACCCCGTGGAATTCGAGACGTGAAACTGAAATTGTTCCCGGGCAAGTTGCAATCAAAGTGGAGAGTATCGTATAGAGTGACTAAAGTGTTCCTTATGGTGCACTTGAGCTGGAAAATAAAGAAGGTTAAAGTTTAAGGTGAACGGCCACAAGGTGAAAAACTACTTAGGGTCCGTTGAAGAAGTAAAAGTAAATTATGATGTGGATTTATATGGTGCTTGAGATGTCAAGCACGCTTAAGTCTTGCCACGACGTTAAATTAGGCGCTTCATAGGATGCAACCCATGGGCCTGTTGGTGAAATCTAAGTAACCAACCTAGCCATGTCGTGCCGCGATGATAAATCAAGCACTTCTTGGGAGGCAACCCATGATTTTGTACTTATTACTTTTATAGGGTAATATGTGTTACTTGTGCAAGGGTTATGCAGGAAAGAAAGTGCAAAACTAGACTCGGCACTAAACCCACAAGAGGATTGCACGATCATGGGTAGATCCCACAAGCATGGGTTCAGTCATTTGCACACGTTTCACTAAAGTCCCACAGGATGAAAATTAGGAGTTATCCTATGATTGGTTATCACGATCGTACCTAGATGTCACGATCGTGGTGCCAATTCTTTGATCAAACTCCTAAAAATCAAATAATCAGGTCATTGAACCTAGGATTTTAAGGAATGGTCATGATTACAAATCATGATCATCCTTAAGGCTCACAGGTTCCCAGGTAAGTTCTTCTAAACTCTCATAGTACGCCAGGGAATCACGATCATGGTTTGATACCACGATCGTAGGAGGATCTCATCTGATGGGTCCAGTTAAATACGTATGATCCGAATTGAGTTGACCCACTTATGGTTTTAACACTTAAACCCTACCATTAAGACCCAATTTCGATCTTCTAATTATTTCTAATCATTGCAACAGAGAATCCTTCACTCTCACTCGATCAAATAAAGTTAAATCAAGTTTAAAATTGTACCTCTGAGTCACATAATTCAGGCTACTCCCTCAGTTCATCCTTAGTTTCTCATGCATTATATTAAAAAGCAAAACTTGTAAGTGTTTATGTTAATATACTTGCAAGCTTTGTTCTTTTAAGTAGAAGTTGAGGTTTCTGGGAGTCCCATACGAATGAGGCCATTAAAAACATATGTAGGTCTGAGTTTTCAATTGGGTAATAGCAATTAGGAAGTCTTGAGTACCCAATATTGCTATAATTTGGTCTAAAATAGGTCTAAAGGGGGTCAACATTTGGTTTTTAAATCTGCCAAGAATCAGTGTACTCCACGACACAACCTACAATCATAGTATTAACATAAGGTTGTAGGTTGGGTCGTTGTGGGGTGTCAGAGTCCAAAGTATAGGAGCTCATCCTACGAGTACATCCCACGATCGTCCTGTATAGGTACTATCGTGTTATGTACTTGTCTGATGTGACTTGGTCTCAATACATTGAGAGTGTTCCTATGATCAGAAGGTACGATCACACCTTCATTACACAATTGTAGGAAAGGATCATATGATGTAATAATCTCCCAATACTTTTAGGGAACCCTCCCTATGTAAGAAAGGTACGATCATAGGTAGGGTCATCTGAGTAAATTCCTGCAACTATTTTTCACACTTTAGAATTGAGACTAACTTTTTCCAATACAGGTCCAATGGCACAAAAACACAGTATACGCTAAAGAAGGATATCTCTAAGAAGAGGGAACCTAGGGACATACCTCCGACCTCAGAGAGTGAGTCCAATAGTTCCAGTGGCACCGATTTTGAGTATTCTACTAGTCCTTCGGATGAATAACACACTCCTCGGACCACAAGAAGAAAGGCCAAGGAGATGGAAAAGGCTAGGGCTACCACACCTATGGCCTTGGTAGAAGCTGCTACCCTCATAAACCTTCCCTAGTCTAAAGAGGGAAGTCAAGACACACAACAAGATAGGGAAGAACATGGTGATGAGATAAGTTCCTCAGAGGAGGAGGAAGAATCAAATTCCAAATCCTCTGAGGGTCCAGCTGCATCCCCAGTTTAGATAGTTCCAATTCTGAGAAGATGGAGTATGCCAAACTTCAGGGACTATTATCTTGATAGAGTGTCCTTAAAGGACAATAGGAATCAAAAGAGGAGTGTGCAAGAGGAACCCCGTATATTTCTTGAGTCACTGCAGAAGGTCTCGGAAGTGGTCCAGGTATTCGACAAGTACAATTTGGGGTGGATAACTAGGCCACTTCACATCTATGGGTCGGAGCTTGTGAGGGAGTTCTACATAAACTATGTCGCAATGCTCAAAAATTTTACTCCATCTGTAAGAGACAAGGACATGAAGAAGCATCCCCGGTTGGATATGGTGAGGGTAAGAAAATGGATATTTCCATCAAGGCTATCTCTAGTGTATTGTTTGGAGATGTTTTTAAACAGGTCGAGGAGACTTCCAAATACGATTTTCGAATGAATGATCTGAAGCGGGTAAAGAAGTTAACTATGGATGACAAAGTTATGCACTACAAGTGGTTGATGGACCATGTTGTAAAAGAAGGAGAAAATGCCCCATGGATTAACGGGGCAACTATTTACAATGCGGGCAAAAGACAATACATTGGGTGCTAACAATGCGAGCCTTGTAGCATCTTTCTTGGTATAACTAGATTTAAACATTTTGCAAATCATTGCGGAAGAGATTTGGGACAGGGTCTTAAAGTTCAACAAGACACTTCCATTCTCGAGTTTGATCACTCAGTTGCTATAGAATTCAGATGTGCCATCCATTTCGACAGTCAACAAGTTCATCCAATCAACAAAGACTATGGATTTGGCAATGATCAAAGATTTGAGGAACCCGATGGCTCCAGCCCGAGGGATTTTCAAGATTTACCACCAGAGGTTGTGGGGGGTGCACTCGCTAGTGAGATTTCGACGTCTGAAACTGAAGCTACTTCTTCCTCTGCACAACTGGCCATAACACTATTGGGTACCTATACACATACTCTTGCCTGTTACACTTTGATACTGACTGCTTAGCTGGGGCAGATCCTGAGGACACAGGTGTTACATGATACTCAAATCAAAAAGATGGAGGTAGGGGTCAAACCCTATGTGGATGATGATATGAAGGCGATAGTGTATGTGGTTTAGACCCGATTTGATAGATTTAAGAGCCGAATAATGGCTAAGATTACAGAGTTCTAGGCTCCAGATTTTACTGCATACTTGACCGCACTAAAAGAGGCGGTCAAAGAATTGACTGAGTGGACCATCCCGATTGCACCTCCTCCACCGCCTGCCATGCCATCTTTAGCGGAGTTAGATGCTGACGCGGACTCTTTAGTCCTCAATTTTTATAACAAGCCTATGGTGGTTGAGAGGGATAATACTAACATAGAGGATAGGGTCAATAATTTGTAGCCCCATAAGAAGAGGTCGGGAGATGATAGGGGAGAGAAGAGGAAAGATAGAAGTGAGAAGAAGAGATGGAGAAAAATGAATAAAAATTGCACAGAGACCCGAGGGAGTCCTCTCGGAGGGTGTAGAGTTACCATCCATAGTTGAGGTGGTTGAATAGAGTTTAAGGGATCCACGGACTGCCCCCACAGTTGTTTCTTCAACTGCATCGACCGCCACCGGAGTGTAGATGATGCTGGAGATGTCCCATCTCAAACCCCAGCCAATAAGAGTACTACAGGTGTCTAGTATGCCCTAGGTATGTATTTTATCCCAATTTTTACTTTCCTAGCTTGCAATTTTCTTTGAGCCAAAATAGACCTTTCTTTGAACTACCCTATTCACCTTCCTAATTTTTTTACAATGAACCTGCTTTGGCCTTGGTCCCTCCTTAGATATTGTGTACCTCAACTAAGGCAAATCGCCTAAGTTGAGTGTAGTTAGCATAGGGGTGCGTGGAAGATTGGGTATAAAGAAACCATAGTGAAAAATAAAAAGGGATTCGGGTGCAGTAAGAAAAGAAAAAAAGAGAAAAAGAAAAGAAAAAGAAAAATGAATAAAATAAAACCGCACCCAAGGTCCGAAAGCTTTAAAGGATTAAAAAAAAGGAAAGAAATAAAAGAAGGTAGACAAAGTGGAAGATGAAATTAGTGTAGTGTCAAGGAGGGTTAGCCATTGTACCCATATGTACCATACCTACCCTTGAGCCTATATTACAAGACAACAAAATTTCTATATTGATCCTAATCTGACTGTCTGAAAACTAAGGTGTAGAAAATAAGGGCATTCCTATGGTACCAAACGCACATTTTCTGACTTCTTTGTGAGAATGAGAGATTTAATTCAGTCTGGGTTTTAAATTATGTTGTATGGAATGATGATGAGACTTCTTTGTCGTAAGGGCATAAGAGATATATTCCAGTTGATACTTGTTTAGGTAGTGTCATTTTTTTATAGTGTCAGGTTGTTTGCTGAGAATGTAATGCCATGTCTTGACCCCGTTGTGTTATGAATAATGGGTTGTATACACACAGTATTGAATTTGATGAGATTTGAGGGTGTCGACTGTCGTAGTATTCTCGGTTTTCTCTAGGTTAATTATCTTAATAGTCTAGTTTATTTGTTTGTCTGAGGACATGCAAACATTCTAAGTTGAGGGTGTTGATGTGTCGTGAAATTACGACACTTGAGATGCTTAAAATGGTGAATATTTACAAGTGCAAAGGTATTTCTATGTGGATATAATGGTTTTTCAGGGTATTTGCAGGTCAAACGGGTCTAAAGGAGTGGAGTGCCGGATTTTGTACAAATAAGGCATCAGACGAGAGCTCCCACGATCTTACCTTGATCATATGATCTTACCATCTGATTGTGGAAAAGAAGTCCTAGAAACATGCATGCAGAAGTTAAGGAGGATCAGACGAAGTGTTCCCACGACCATACCTATATGTGACGGTCGTACCTTGAGGTCGTGGGATTAAAGACTAGAAGCGAAATCTACAAGAGTTAAAGTAGAGGATGATAAGAAAACTGCATTGGATGATCGTATATTGATATCACAGAGTCGTACTGAGGACCATACCATGGAAGACCTAAATATGCAAAAGTCCCTGAAGAAACCGCGAGCACCAAAGGACGATCGTAGTATCTAACCACGATCGTACCTTCCACTCACCTTACTGTAATCGATCCAGTTTTCCTATTTTATTTAGGATAGGTTTTATTTTATCTATAAATACTCTTATTCATTTTATTTTATGAGAGGACGTTCTATTACATTGTTGAAAGGTTCTAAGTCACATTATTGACTTTGGAATTTCACAAACACTTTTTAGGGTTTTAATTCAAAGTGAGATCTTATAGTTTTCATATTATTCTTGTAAGTTCATGCATATATTTTCTTTTATGAGTACTTCATGTGTGCTCGCAATTAAGAGTAGCTAAACACCACCACTAGGGTTGTGCGAACCATGATGGATTAACGAAGTGGGGTTCAAGTACGAAGTAATCTTCAACCGGTGTTCACATATATTGATTGTTTCCTTGGGTTTGAATGCTTTTTGACGGTGTGAAACATTAGAACTGGCCTAATATGTATTGTGGGTGAAAGGATGAGTACGAATGGAAAGAAGGGAGTAAACAACAGAGACTTAGAGATAAATAGCTTGAGCCGATAATACGAGATAACTATCTAGGATTTAAGATAGGGGTTAGTAATATAGGATCTGGAGAAGAGAAAACTTACCTAAGGATATTGCTTAGACATGAGCATCAAGCTATTCTAGGTATACCTAACCTATCGATTTTGTATACCAAACACCGAGAGAGATTACAAAGTACGACAAACCTACGTAGTTATGAAGTTATTAGGGACCATAGTCCTAGTGCCTTTCTCATACTGATTACAAATCCGACAACTTAACAACTGCTACTATTGAATTAATTAATTACAAATTCCCCCCTCTTTTACTGAAAACTATTATTGATTTCCTTGACATACATATTGATTGATATTTTGACCTATTTCCTGTGGGATCGACCCCAACCTAGGTTGGGTTCTATATTTGCCAGCGACCGCATTATACTTTGTTTAGGGGTGTAATTTGGGTGACATCATTAGTCCATCCATAAGAAATTTCCCTACAACATCATGTTGCAAATTGTCTATTACATTCATTGTGGCCACTTCAGAATAAGACCATTATATGTATGGTTCCCTATGTAACATTGTAATAAGTTTATATGCAATTGAAGGTAAATATTTTTTAGGAATTTTTTGCATATTGTTCGAAGCAGCAGGTTTTAGGAATCTTGAGTAGTCAAGAGGAGTGGCAGTATGAGATCTAGTAGGGGTAGGAATTTTGGGTGGTGCGACTAATTGGCGCTGGTCAATCATTGTCGTAGATGATTGACCAATAGTCGTAGTGGCCATTAATGGAAGATTCTGGTGGCTGGAATTGTTTTGAATTTCTAATACGATTCAATCTTCCCAAATTCCAAACAAATCATTAATACAAGCTCCCACACATGCATCATAATAATAAACCATCTTATTTACTATCATAATCAGCACAAACCCCTACACGAGCATCACTATAATAATCCATTTTATTCTGTACTCAAATCCATAATTTTCATACATTAACACAGTATAAGCCCCAATCCGGGCATCCTAATAACACAAAATTAACTCAATTACTATGATAATTACTAAGTCACCAATCACATAGCATGATTTACACAATAAGTCTCCACCCAAGCAATGTTTGAAGTAAGTTAAGTCATAACCTACCTCAAAGCCAAACAAACATGCCTTGAACCATCACCAAAGCATCCTTTCTTTAAGAAACAAGCCTCAAATAACTCCCAATCTAGCAAAAATAAGTTCTACACATAAATAGAAGTCCAATGATACTCATATTAGTATACCTCCATTCCAAGTCAAAAAAAGTCAACTCAAAAGTTAACCCCAAACCCACAAGGACAAAACTAAAATTTTATTCAAAAAAATTAATTTACCTATAACTTAAGGAGTTCAAATTTGAAATTTCATCGAGAATTAAGTTAAAATCGATCTTAAAATCATCAAAATATTATTTCTTAACTTTAACGGAGAACTCCCAAATTTCTTTGTTCAAACGTTGTTTAAAAAATGAGAAAACGATTGATAAATCAATAAAGTCTTGTCAAAGTAGTTTACTCATACTACAAGGACTTTAAATCCCAAAAATCAATAAAAATCCATCACAAATTGACACTCAATTTCTTAACTTTAGGGTTTCAAATCTCAACTTTATGAATTAAAATCATGAAAAACAAAATGGGTTTTTTCTTGGAAATGATTAAAATAAGGATAAAATACATACCCAATGATTATACGAGAAAAATACATGAAAAATCACCTCAATCAGAGCTTCCTAGCTCCCAAAATTTTTAAAAATACAAAATCCTAGAAATTGTTCTTTTTATAAAAGAATCTGACACCTTTAGTCGCAATTAGAAGCCGCGACAAAAGACCCTTCAGCAATAATTTTTAACTAAAAAGGATATAACTCCCTCATACAGACTCCAATTGAGTGGATTTTTTTAGCATTGGTTCTGAAATTTTGATACGAATATGATGGTATCATCCAAACACCCAAAATAGCTCATTTAATTTTGGTGATACTACTAAAACTCAATGACAAAAAACTTCAAACTTCAACTAAGTATCCAAAACTCATCTGAGACCTCCAAACACAAATTCATTGTGCAAATGACCTGTAAAACATATTTTGGATCTGATGGAATTATCAAAAACCCAAATAAGATCATCTTAACTGGATGTTGACTGAGGTCAACTCTTAACTTGAAAATCTCTAAATTTTCAAACAACCGCTCAAAACTCATCCAATAGACTTGAGAATTGAATCAAACCTTTTAAGATACTAAATATCACCATCTAGAGCTTATGGAATCATCAAAACTAGAAAATTATCTTTCTAACCTCAAGTGTTAACTTTGGTCAACTATCTTAAGTTCCAACTTTCAAAACTCAAAAACTCTTCCAAAAATAAAAAGCTCACATAATACTCAACCAATCATCTCGAGAACTATATCACCCTTTTCCTCATACCATGAATACCATAATACAACTACTAAAAGGGGTAAAATAGTCTAAATGCACCAAAAATTAAAAATCACAGTGAGGTTTGTTGCACTCCAGAATGTTATTTTTGAGTTAGTAGCACTGTTGGTTTGGGTCTCGAGGCATTCGGATGCATTTTGACCAGTGGGTTGGAAAGTTAGAAGTTTATGTCCTTGAGTTGACTTTGTCAACACTCATTGATAATGACCTCCATTAGCTATTCTGATGGTTCCATTAAGTCTAGAATATTGATTTCAGCCTAGTAATATAGTTGGTTTATGTTCATAGGGTTCTGAATGAATTCGGAGTGTCCATTCAAAAGATTTTTAGGCCTTGGCTATTGCTTGCTGGTGCAACAGCTGTTGGTGCAGCCTATAATCCTTATGCATTTACGATGACCCGTTTGCGGTCATGGAGAAGCAACTCCTTTAGATCATGATAACGGAGGGAGGATTGCAATCACAGATGAGGTTTATGAGGCCGGGGCCCGGTCAAGTCTATGTTTGGTTATTGTGAATGCAGTCAGTCCATCATGATTGTGATACACCCGGGTCAGTAAGCATCGCAATCGCAAAGGAGGTCCCATGATCATGATGAACAAATTATACCTAGACCGATTAAATTCCATTTTTGAACATAACCCCATAACTCAAATTTTGATGATTTTGAAACTCATTTTAGGGAGAATCAAAATGGAATTTTTGAGATTTCTTCAGTGGGTAAGTTTGTTATACTAGTTTTACACATTTCCCAATGACTTTTTCATGATTTCACCTTTAAATCTTGTATTCCAACTTAAAATTTTGGGGTTTTCCTAGTAAAGTTTAAAAAATGGTATTTTGATAATTTTAAGGTCGATTTTAACTCCATTTTTTTTTTATGAAACTTCAGCTTTGAACTGCTTAAGTTATGGGTAAATTAATTTTCTAACAAAATTCTAGTTTTTTCCTTAGAGGCTCGAGGTTGACTTTATGGACTCAGAATAGAAGTATAATAATATGGGTATCGTTGGACTTGTATTTATTCGTAGAGCATGTTTTTGATATATTGGAAGTGTATTGAGGCCATTCAAAAGAAGAAGGCCAGTTTATGATTGTGAGAATTTTTCAATTCAACTTTGGGGTAGGTTATGGCTTAATTTCTTTTAGACTTTACTTGAGTGATGACTTATCGTGTAAAGCATGCTATGGATTGGGTAAATTTGTTGATTCAATTATTATTGTGATACCCAAATTGGGGGCTTATTCAGTTCTAGTGATATGGGAATTGAATGCTGAGTTGATATTGAGGTGTGTAGTCTGTGATTATGCGTTGATTATTATTTTGAGACTTTGGATATATATGTTGCATATGTGTTTATTTTATCTTGTTGTTCATGTATTCTCATTCCTCTCACAGATCATAGAAAAATTGATTGAAGGAAATGATTAGAAAGAAATAAATTTAAAGAAATAAATGATTTTAGTTTAGGTTTGAGTCCGGGTCATTGATAAATTATTTAGTCTCGATTCAAGCTTTAGTCATTAATCTATTTATAGAAGTCCCGGTTTGAGTCTGGGCATGATATATGAATCTCGTGAATCCTCCATGGGTTCTATTTCACACCACACGAGTCGAGTAAGTGTATATCAGTAGGCATGGCCACTATATGACATCTCCATATCATTGTACTGTATCATTTTATATTTATTCACTTATTTTAAGATGATCTAAGATATTTGTTGATATTAAACTGTTGGAACATTTCTACATGTAGGCTTATTTAGTATTCTTTATTCGATATAGTTTTTACTTAAGCTTAGTCGATCGATGATGCTTATTGAGTATAAGTGGATCATACTGACTCCTATTTTTCTGCATCTTTTTAGTGCAGATCCCAGTATAAGTTGCCACATTGGTTCTTGATTCATGCAGCGGTTGCTGATTTAGTGTTGTAGGGAGCTCCTATGTACGAAGATTGATCTAGCTCTTGTACTTGTGACTACTGAGTCTTGGGAATTTTTATCTATACTTTCAGTTCCATTTGAGTGTGTTGGAGACTTTATCTTTAATTATTGTGCATTGATTTTTAGTCTATTTCCATTATTATGAGTCTTTATGAGTTGTTGAGTCATATTTATCTACCATGGTTGGGTTGGCAAAGGTATCGTCACAAACCATGGAAATTTGAGACATGCCACCACCTCCCAAGGTCGTCGTTTTAAAAAAATCTTTTTATCAAGAAAACTAACCTCTAGAGATTGGAAATGTAATTTTTTATAAAAATTGACCTCAAGAGATCGGTATGCATTTTTTCAATTTGTGACACAAAAAAAGACCTCCAACGGTCAATTTTGTTTTAAAAATATAAAAGTTTTTTTTTCAAAATATTAACCTCACAAGGTCAATTTTTTTTATCTCTGTTTAGTCTACTTTACCTAGTTTTTTTAGCAGTGTGAGACATAGAAGTCACCACCTACAATCTAGGGAGATTATATATTCAAAGGTAATTGCTCAGTAAAATTTCATAGTTACAACCTTTCCACAAATGTGCATTTTGCATGGACTGTTGTGGAAACTCCTCATATTGAATCCTTATGAATTTCATATTCACTTGTTGCACACAGTATCTTCTAAAACCTATCCTTGCCATTCTTCATCCCAAAACAATCAAATCTTTGTTGATGTATTGGCTAGAAAATTTTGTAACCTTAATCTTCTTCTATAGTCCTCTATTTTTAGTGGGTCTTGGAATAGTTTTATTAGAGTTATGATGTATAATCATGGTGAAGCTCTATTAACCTCTCAAAATAAATTTGTGTGTTGCCAGACCTAACATTCTAAAATATTATATTTTGTCAATCATTGATTACTGTTGGTACATTTTGTCTTATTATTCCTTGTTGTAACCTAAAGAGGTACTACAATGTTTGTTTTGTTCTTTTTGACTCCATTTTTCAAATTATTTGTATGCCTTGACAGGTGTCTCCTTTCTTTGTTATTTGTTGTATATTCTCATCTAATGATTCAACCTCCTGTGAATCTTCTATTTCCTCCATTTTCTTTATTTTTCAAATTCCTTTTTAAACTTCCAATGGTAGTCAATACTAGTTGATTTTGATGTGTACCTAATTGTTTGTAAATACTAGCAATATCCTTAGTCCTATCCCCATGTAATAGTTCATTGTCATATGGTGGCTTGTCTGGTACATGATATGCTGAGTCTGGAATTTTTATTATAATTGTCTAACACTATTAGACCAATGTGTTGTCCATACTTTCTATTTCTACTCCTTGCCATAGTAATAGTTCTTTATTTGTAGTTCCATTAGTGCTATTGTTACTATAAGAATTGTTCTCCTGAACTTGCCCGTTTTCGGCTCCAATGCTTTCTTTTTACTTTTATCCTTCCTTTCCTAATCAACTATTTCTGTTGTGTCCTTTTTTGTTCTTTATTTAGATTTTTTTTTTCTCACCAAGTTGTTTACCAAATGAGTTTTCCACCCATTCTTTTCTTGATAGCCTCTTTACCTCCTTAGTTGTGTCAGTTTCCTTTTGTGCCCTATTATTACTAGAAGATGTTGATATTGATGATACAACTTTCAATTTTCAATGTGGTTTGCTTTGATTCATTTGAGCTATGCTTTTGTTGTTGTTTACCTTTTCTCTTTCCTCTTTATGTTATGGAGTTTCAAATTGATTACTTGTGTTGAATCATATGTCCTTACCATTTGATATAGGCTTCGATTTCTAAGCTTGTTCATATTTCCCCTCTTTTTAATTTTGTCTTCCTTCCTATAATCATCTTTTACTCCTCTCTTATATATTTGTATTCATCAACTTACTTCCCTTTATCTGCAGTGGTTTTTTGTTTTTTCATAGTTTTTTCCTTGTTTGGTTCCTCTTTGTCTGTTGATTTCTGCTTTTAATTTTCTTCTTCTTCCAACTCTTTTGGATACAACTCTGGGTGTATCACATAACATTTCTTTTTATTATGTACTTATAATTTACACCTTTGACAGTACTGGGGGGCATAGTTGTATTTGATATCTATCCACATCTTTACTATTTCACCCAAAGTTTTCTTCCTTGTGCCGCCATTAATTCTTTGTGAACATTATGTTAGTAGATCTACTTCAACCTTGATCGAAGTACAAGTTGGCCACATTTGATTCCTAGTAGCCATATCAACTTGAAGGCATTTTACAGCTGTTGTAGCCATTGAGAACACCACTTCTTTCACAAAGTAGTTAGGAGGTAGATATGGAAATAAAATTGTCACGACCCAACCAGTCATGAGTGGCATCCACCCTAACTCTACAGTTGGAGAACCATCTAACCCATCCCTTAACCGATTACCAAAGGACTTACACAATTCATCTTCATTCAATTAACCATTATCTAACTCACTAAACATTAAATTAGAAAATTGTTTTCATTACTAATTTATTTAATATCCAAAATCAAATGAGTGTGTGGAAGTATCTCTAATTATCACAACCCTGGGACCCGAAAGTCATCAAACAAGAACATCTAAAGGGATCCAAAACAAAGACTAAAATATTATCCGTAATACTAAATAAAGAGGTGTCACTGTCGCGAAACAAAGGACACGAACAAAGTAATGATGATCCGATGGCTGCCCGGACATGGTGCTCACCCTTGGATCAATACTGGAGTCACAAATTAGAGCCAAAGTCTCGTCTCCAATGCTGGAACACGCTCTGCACTCAACAAAAAGAAGAGTACATGTAGTATCAGTACAATAACTAAGTACTGGTAGGCATCATTGATCAACTCAACCCAAAATCATACAAATAAGCAAGTGAAATATAGGTAAAAAGCAATCAAGACATAACTCACAATTAGTTAACAAGCAAATGTACAGTGCTAACACTTCATCTCATTAGGAATACAAGTATGCAAGTATATCAATTACACTGAGGAAGATTCTGTCAACAATGGTCACCATAATATATATATATATATATATATATATATATAAAATGATGATTGCATGCATGCACGATGTACACACATACTAGAGTCAGCGGGAACTCTTAGCTATGACCTACAAATGATGAGCTCAGTCCATGTACCAGTACCCAATCTAAATAACAGTGTCAGCGTGACACCCAATCCAATAACATCTCAATATTATCTCAATTTCAATGCTCAATGCATGATATAGTCAATGATCACAACTAATACTCGAAAGCAAATCATATTCATCCAACTCACATATAATCACAGAGTCAAGAAAGCCTATACTACTATTAAACTATAACTTACCTCGATTCCTTACTCGAAAATACTATTAAACCACAGTCTTGCCCTTTATTTTAATTTCTGCCCGTTCTAGATCTATAAACAACAATACACCAGTTCAACACAACAATTTACCCATCTACTTATTATAAACTCATATTCATCAAATTCAACCTATGAACTTGACCTAGTTCATCATTCCAGGATTTTTCTACCCTTTAATCTCTTTGAATTCTTCATATTTTATGATTAAAAGGAATAATTCTATCCTAGAAAGTGTTTTCTAATACCCTAGGATCAATAACAACTAAATTCAAGTCATTCCCTACCAATTCCCACTAGTTCATGAACTTAGGACTAATTTTCAATTCAACCAAGGCTATGATTCTTACAACCCTAAGAATCTAAAGGAGTAAATTCAAGTTTGAAGAGTAAAGAAACCGTACCTCTAAGATGAAAAACCCCTAAATTGGTGAAAAATTGCCTTAGCTTAGCCCTTGAATGAGTTTTAGAAAATTGGGAATGAAAAATGTTGTTTTTGACTTAAAGGAATTTTGAAAAATAATTTTACCCTAGTTCATAGCCTAAACCACCAATTTGGGGGTTTTCACCTATTATCCACCTCAATTCCCCATAATTCGCATTAAAATAAAGTGATTCGACACTAAGAAGTATAAACTAACATCCTAGAATCATTATCAATCATTTCTGAGGCGACCTATGATAATTCTCCCCAATTTCCATCAACTTTGGAACTAAACCCCAAAATTAACAAAGAACACTTGTTTGAATGATTCTACAAATAAAAGGGAGTAATTTTACATTATAATGGTGTGATAACCTTACCTCAATAGTAAAAATTACCTAAGTAGGAAGAAAATTGCATCTCTCAAGCCCTTAGTCAAAAATATGAAGGTTTTGAATGAAATAAGGCCAAAAATTGGAGTTCCAATGTTTTTAAATATTGTTGCCCGCTACAGTAGGTAGGGACCCACTATAGTTTTCCCACTATATTTGTCCCACTATAGAGGGTATGGAACCGCTACAGCGGATCGAGACCCGCTACAGTGGATTGGGACCCGTTATGACGGTCTCGATGATCCATTCATTAACCGCTACAGCAGTTGGCTCTTCAATACAGTGGACCCTCTTTGGCAAGTAGGGTTCTACTATTGCTGTAACTAGCAAAAAATTAGGGGAGGTTCCAAAACTTCTCCATTTTGCAACACAACCTTGGTTCCGACAACAAAGATATAACCCACTATCGCAAAAGCCATAACCGAAGTTCTACAAACCTAAATACCAGTATGAAATTTTCTATGAATTACTAAATATCTTATCTGTCACATCACATCCATAATTCCATCAAACATATAACCACAAGATACAGTTAATCTCTATTTTGGTTTCAATTTGTAAATGGTATGTGCTGTATTTTTTAGTTTTTGTAAATTTTTCTCCATTTTTTTCATCAATTACAGCCCCAGTGGTTGATAATGAGAGGTGGTATCTGTAGGTCTATTTTTATAATTTCTTCATAGAATATAAGATTTGTGGTCATCTTCATCTAAATGCATTAAAATCGAAACCCTAATCTTCCCTATACCGTCAATGGATGTCAGTTTGGGTGACTTTCACATTTTAACTTAAGTCTCTAACATCCTATTACTCTTCCGCTCTGCATCTATTGTACAAGAAAATAAAGAAAATAAATTTTATTCTTTAACTACATGATACGACATAATGAACTGTACTACAGTTGTCTAATGTTCTTGCATATAAGTTTAGATTTTTCCCCTTATTTTGGATTGAAGTTGAGGTGATAATTTCATTCCTATTTTTGTGAATTGATTGAAAGTGCACTGAAATAAAATTCTTCTATTGATTTTTCAACTCATATTTTGATAGTTAATTTTATAGGACTTTGCAGGTATGCATTTATGGTAGGTCCAATCTTAAACACTATAGGTAAGTTTAATTAATGTCTAAATTTTGATTGTGCCACTGAAATTTTGAAGAGATATGAAGTACAAAAGAGAGCATGCCAGCCATAGTATTGGTTAACATAATAAGCTACCACAGTTTTTTGTGTCTGTGTTACTTCAATTAACAAACACGTCTTACAAATATGCCACTCTTTCTAAGCTTTGTTCTCAATTTTCTCTTATTCCACAGTGTTTTTCCACTTTCAGAGGAGTTTTGGTTTTAATTTTCAATCTTAGGATCTCTTGCAGTTGGCATTGTCTCATTTTCTTCTACTTTTCAATATTCATCCTTACTCTTTTTTTTTCTCTTTGTTCTTGATTTGTCTGATATTACTTCTTTGTGTAATTTTAGAGTTAGACCAGAAAATTAAAACATTCAAAGGAGATATGACTATTGTCGGCTGATACACCCAAATTACACCTCCCTAAAGAAGCATAAGTGGTCGATGTCAAATATAGAACCCAACAAAAATTGGGGTCCAATCCCACAAGGAATACGGTAAACACTAAGGCGTTTGTAAATAAGATGAATTTTAGTCTGTAATTTCCGTAAGGATGGGGGTTTATATAAAATGTTTTGGAATCAACCTCCAAGTTGTTCTAAGTAACAATAGTCAAATTTTGTAGAATGTAAATCAGCAGAGAAAGAGAACTAGGCTTGTGTTCACCATGGCTTTATAACACTTTCGGATTACTAATGATAATGGATTCTTTTAATATAAAAAATTGTAAAGCTATCGATTTCTAGCATGCATCCAAATGTTTCTCAACATAATTAGATGCCTATCACTTTAATTCTTTCGAACTTAAAGAGATGATAATACGAAACTTGATTTTAGCCTCAAGTTGGTTAATCTTATTATAGCATTAACCATTAGAAGGAGGTTAGAAACTTTAAATCCTCATTGATAATCCTTTTTCTTGATTTTAACCTCTTATTTCAAGCAAGTTAAACCTAAGGCTTGTTATAATATTTCCAACCATTAGAAATCTGTTAAGATGAAAAGATTAACAATACATATACAAATATTATTAGAATCCAAACCAAAATCAACCCTAGAGTTATTATTTTGCCATGGATCATACAATCCTAGTTCTGGGGTTTTAGCCATACATAGTTTTTGAGATGAAAGAAGAAATATATTTCATAATTAAAGAAGAAATTCTTATAATGATGAAATCCAAGACTTTAATCCTTGACAAAAACCAATATGAAAGCTTCAAAACCCAACTTTTAAGATTCAGAGGAAAAGTAACATACATTCAAAAACAATATGAGATCTTCTAAACCCTACACTAGATATTTATAGGCTTCAGGGAAATTTGATTCCAAATTTGAATTGGATCTGACCTCCTTGTCTGATGATTCGTTATCCTTCTGGTGAGTCATCACATTGAATGGTCACATAATTCAGCTGGAGTTTGTAATCTGTTTGTCTTTAATGACTTGGTGCTATCATTAGTCAATAGGTATGATGATTAGTCAGCCAAACTGTCACACTGCTTTCTTCAGGCTTTGCTACTATTTTATTATGAAGGTTTGTGTAATGATTGGTCAAGCACTTGACGATTCATCAAATAAATAGTAATGTTGACCTCTTTAGCACAGCTTCCTCAATGGTGCCAAATTTGATATGCCCAAATTACACCTCCCTAAAGAAGAATAAGCGGTCGATTTCAAATATAGAACCCAACAAAGATTGGGGTCAAATCCCATAGGGAATATGGTGAACACTAAGTCGTTTGTGAAGAATATGACTTTTAATCTATAATTTTCGTAAGGATGGGGGTATGTAGAAAATGTTTTGGAATCAACTTCCCACTTTTTCTAAGTAACAATAGTCAAATTTTGTAGAATGTGAATCAGTAGAGAAAGAGAACTAGGCTTATTTTCACTAATGCTTTATAACACTTTTGGATTACTAACGATAATGGATTCTCTTAATATAAAACATTTCAAAGATATCAATTTCTAACATGCATCCAAACATTTCTCAACCTAATTAGATACATATCACTTTAATTCTTTCGAATTTAAAGAGGTGATAATATGAAACTTGATTTTAGCCTCAAGTTGGTTAATCTTGTTATAACATTAACCATTAGGTAGAGGTTAGAAACTCTGAATCCTTGTTGATAATTTTTTTTCCCGATTTTAACCTCTTATTTCAAGCAAGTTAAACCTTAGGCTTGTTCTAATATTTGCAACCATTAGAAATTCGTTAAGATAAAAAGATTAATAATACATATACAAATATTGTTTTACCCTTTGGTCATTCACTTTGAAAATCTACCCATCCTTGTTTTCCAATTCAATGGCTCCATATGGAAATACTTGAATAACCTTGAATGGCCCAAACTAATTATATTTTAGCTTACCCAGAAACAACTGTAGCTTTGAATTAAATAGAAACCCCAAGTCTCCGACATTGAATTCTCTTTTATCAATTCTTCTATCATGATACAATTTCATTTTCTCCTTATAGAGGGCAGCCCTCTCATAAGCTCGCAGTCAAAACTCATCCATTTTATTAAGTTGTTCTAACCTCAAATCTGCAACATTGCTCTAACTCAGGTTGAGGTTCTTGAGCTCCCACAAGGCTTTATGCTCGAGCTCAACTGGCAAGTGACTGGCTTTACCAAATACAAATTAGTAAGGGTACATACCGATTGGCATTTTTAAATCCATTCGATAATCCCACAATGCATTGCCAATTTTCTAAGCCCATTCGTTTTGGTTAGCATTCACTGTCTTGGCTAATATCATCTTGATCTCTCGATTCGATACCTCCATTTTCCCATTGGTTTGCGGATGATGGGGGTAGTTACTATGTGTTGCTTTACTCCATACTTTGCTAGAAGAGTACGGAACACCTTGTTGCAAAAATGTTACTCTTCATCATTTATGATTGATCGTGGAGTCCCAAACCTAGAGAAAATATTCTTTTTCAAGAACACAGCCACACGCTTACCATCATTGTCTGCTAAGGCCATAGATTTAACCCATATCCATACATAATCTACCGCCACCAAGATGTACTTTTTTCCATGAGAACTCACAAATGGGCCCATGAAATCAATGCCCCACACATCAAATAATTCAACTTCCAGAACTATGGACATAGGCAATTCATTCCTTCGAGAGATAGATCCTTGTCACTGGCATTGATCATATGCCTTGACAAAGTCTTGGACATCTTGGTGGATAGTGGGCCAATAATACCCATAGTCTAATATATTTTGGGTTGTACAATCACCAGCATGATGTCCCCCTACTGGGAAAGAATGACAAGCCTGCTAAATGCTTAACATCTCCACTTGTAGAACACATCTTCTAATTATATTGTCAGCACATAAATGGAATATGTATGGCTCATCCCAAAAATAGTTGCTCACAACATGGAGAAATTTCTTTCTCTGATTAAAAGTTAGCTCTTTTGGCATCATATCAATAACAGAATAATTAGCAAAATTAGCATACCAAGGCACAATGTCAAACGATGTAGCTAATAATTGTTCATCCAAGAATGAATCATTGATCTCCAACTCATCGTGTACCCTGCCTTCATCCTCAAGTCTAGAAAGATGGTCTGCTACTTGATTTTCACAATCCTTGTGATCTTTGACCTGGAAGTCAAACTCTTGGAGCAGCAATACCCACCTAATCAATCAAGATTTGGCATCGTTCTTTGCTATAAGATATCTTAAAGTAGCATGATCAGTATGCATAATAACTCTTATGCCAAGAAAATTTGCTCGAAACTTCTTGAAGGCATAGACAATTACAAGTAACTCTTGTTCAGTCACAATATAGTTTTTATGTGCCCTATTTAATGCTTTCTAGCATAATATATCAGGTGAAATATCTTCTCCCTTTTCTACCCAAGAACAGTACCAAGTGCTACCCCACTCGTGTCACATATTACTTCAATGGTTTGAACCAATTCGGAGCAACAATAATGGGTGTAACCACTAATTTTTCTTTAAGGCACTCAAATGCCTTCAAGCAGTCACTATCAAACACAAACTTGACTTCCTTCTCCAACAATTTGCATAAAGGATTAGCAATTTTGGAGAAGTCCTTAATAAACCTCCTATAGAACTCTGCATGGCCAAGAAAACTTCTAACTCCCTTCACCGAGTAAACATGCATTACACAGGACACCCGTATCAAGCCACTTGATTATTTCATTCTTTACTACCTTTTGCATTGGTGGGTTAAGTCTTCACTTGTGCTCAATGCTAGGAGTACACTCTTCTTCCAATTAGATCTTGTGGGTGCAAATACCTAGAGAAATTCTGATAATTTCCACAATCATCCATCTAATAGCCCTTTTGTACCTCCACAATACCTCCACTTAACCAAATCGGCTACTATGATCACGGGCAATGTTTCATAATCACCCAAAGACACATATCAAAGGTGGTCAGGCAAAGCTTTGAGTTCCAGCATCCGTGGCTCCTCTAATGAAGGTTTGGCTGGAGGAGTTGGCGTATTTTTTAGATCTAGGTCCAAATATTTTGGGGCATATGAATAAAACCCTGTTCCAACCAACGCGTTAATAATTTCCTCATAATGTTTGATGTCTTCACCATCAAAATTCATTATCACAGCAGCTAAGGTTTCAACAACAAACCTTTCCTCAATGGGTACCTCAACTCTGCTTCATCAACAATATCAATAACTAAGACAGCACTCATCAACAATATCAATAACTAAGTTATATGTAGTTTAAATGACTATTAGTCAGTAATTTCCATGAAATGAGGGGTTTGTATTGAAAGTTTTTTGAAGAGTATCACTTATGTCAAGTTGTGACGGTTAAATTTGCAATACTTAATTCAATAGATAAAAGACAAACTAGGATTGTGTTCACCTTGGTTTCCAATCACTTTCTGGTTAAGCAAAACATGAATTTATATCAACATATGCAATTATAACGCAATCGATTCCAATTATTCATCCAAGTGTTTTTCAACCTAAATAGATGATTTTCACTTTAATTCTTTCGAACTTAAAGTGATGGGATTACAACTCAATTTAAGCCTAAAGAGATTAATCTCATCAAAGCATTAATCTTCAAACGGAAGTTAGAAACTCTGAATTCTTGATACTAATTCCTTATCCCATTGTTAACCTCTTTGTTCAAGCAAGTTAAACTAGGGCTTCCAATGTTTGCAACCATTAGAATATTGTTATACTGAAGAAATTAGTAATGTAATTGCAAGATCAATCCAAATTCACCAATACGTTAACCCTAAAGTAATTTTCCATTAAGGATTCCACAACCCTAGTTATAGTGTTTTTAGCCACTCATGGTAATGAACAAGATTAAAGGAATAGATTTTATAATATAAAGGAATCCTTACAAAGAAGAAATTTAGAACTCTAATCTTAGACAAAACCAAAAATTTGTGTTTTTCCTCCTATGAAAGTCGAGTCTCCAGAGAATAAGCGTTACAAAAATATTCAGAATATGGAATATGCCTATTCTAAACCCTAGACAAGGTATTTATAGTCTCCAATGAAGTGGGGTTTTAAAATTCAAATCTGGGCTGCTGATTTCACCTTGACGGGTCACTTGGCGGTTCGTTAGAAGGGTGACAGTTTATCACATGAACCGTCACTTAAGTACATTTGAGCTGACATTCTATTTGGGCTTGGATGGTTGGGTGACGATTTGCCGAGGACCTGACGGCCCATCAGCTGAGCCAATACCTGACTTTACTTTTTTTGATCATTCTATATAAGTGCAACGTCACGTCGCCGAGAATGAGGTGGCCCATCAGCTGAGCTATCACCCAGCTTCAGTTCTTTATCAATTCTACCTCAGCTTAACGGGAGGTGTGGAAGCTTGTTAGAACTCTGACGATAATCAGATGAGCCGTCATACCCTATTTGCTGCACAATCTTTTTTTTTTATGACATCGGGCTTCTTTCCTGAAAGTAAACACAAAACACATTAAAAAGACCAATGGTTGCTTTGAAAACTTGAAATCATCCTTAGCTAAAGATGTAAATTGTGCCATTGTTAGCCGGCACTACAACACCCTCAACTAGAATGTTTGCTTGTCCTCGAGCAACTTAAACAACACCATATCATGCTAGTATCCAAATTTCAAAAGACTGAACAACAGTTGTGATACAAAATGGAACTCAACAACTTAATTAACAACATATATATGACCTATTCATTAACCAACCTAGCAGGGATTCATGCTTGGCATTACACTACAAATGAGCAACACTGCATAACTCAAGATACCTAAATCTAATAACTAGTAGGTTCAAGTGCCATCCACACGCCCTCACAGCAAAGAAGTCCCTCATACCAAGTATAACTATTATTCAGGGACTGGAATTCAAATATCTCACTCTCACAACAACCTTCAGACAATGCACATGTAGAATGATAAGCTTGCCCTTTCCATTCCACTTGGGTTTTTAGCCGGTTGGCCAGGATCACTACAGGACTTTATTCGGCTTGTAACGAAGGCTTTGATATTAGTAGGATATATTTGGACTTAGTGACTCAGCCCTCCTTGACATGCATCATTACACAACTCTACTTCATTTACAATTCCGCCCTTATTCTCCTCAATCATTTAAATAGTCCTTTCACTGAGTGTGCCAAAATTCTTGAAACTTTCATTCTCTTTTTATTCTTTTTTTTCTTTCTTTTTCATTCTTTTTCTATCATTTTCATGTTTCCTTATTTGCGCGCACTTCTAGGATCTTCCTTAATTCACTCCTGCATTTTTCATACCTTTATTCCTTATCAAAACTTTCTATAGTAGCCATCCTCAACTTAGGTAATTTGCCTGATTTGAGGTATACGATGTTCAAGGAGGGACCAGGGCCAAAATAGTGGTTTTAATGATAGAGAAGGGAAGACTAATAGTTGTTGAGCAAAGAAATCGGAAAAGCTCAAAATAGGGATCAAGGGATTTATTTACATCATTTGGACAGTTCTGTAACACCCCGTACCTACCAAACCCTACTTGACGAAGTTGAAAAATGTTTACTTAAGTGTCGAGAGCCAAAATTATGTATTTTGTAATGTTATTGATGGGGTAATGGATATTGGGCCTAGTATATGAGATTAGACCTTCGTAGGAGGTGTAACACCCCGTAGATTTCTGAACCAAATTGATTCCCGTGATATACATGGAATTAATTAAACATGCATGAGATTTTAGAGGATTTGTACATGAATTTGTTGGGCCAAATTAATATAAGCAACTGGGATCAATTTAAGCCCAAATGCATGGCCCAAATGGAGAAAAAGATCCATTCTTCCATTTGACCCATTCAAACATGATATTTAATGTGAGGATTGGATAAGAAGAGACTTGAGGGCCTATATAAAGCATGAGAGATCAGATTTTTCATTCATTGTACACCCATGCTTTGTCTAGAATTTTTCACAATATTTCTCTCTTCAACCAAACCCTAAGCTCTCATCCTTTTGGCCAAGATCATCATATTGCACACCTTGGTAAGTGTTTATTCTTATGATTTAATATGTTATTTGCATGAGATATGGTGTATATGATGTTGGGTATGTTGGTGGAATATTGAGAAGTTCACTATGTGTGTAAAGTTACATGTTTGCTAAATCGGAGAATGGCTTTGCCTTGTAAACTTGAACATGGACTTGTGATTTTGTAGAAAGTGAACTTGGTGGAGTAAATATTGACATGCAAAATGTGATTATAGTCTTACTTCATTTAATCCTTGTGTATAACGTTTGGAATTGTTATTGTGAAATTGGTTATGGTTTTGGTGTCGTATTGGCCGTGAAATGTGGTTTTGGGTGTTGTTATGTGTGTTGTGAGACCATGGATGATTGTGGGTATTCAATATGATAAAAAATATTTCAAAATAAGTTTGGTTATGATTATGGACCATTCATTGCATAAAAATACCCCAAAGAGGCCCTTTTTGGCCGAAACGGGCACCCGCCCTCGCAGACAAAGCACCTGCGGGCGCAGATGCCAACTCAGGTGCCTATGGATACTTCCAAAGGTCACCTGTGGACGCAGGTCATCCACCTGCGGGCACAGGTGGCTTAGCGGATCGGCCCAGAACTCCGAATTGCTTGTTTTTGCATCCCTTTGGCCCCCCGAAACCCCTATACCCTTCATGGATGTAATTATCAACTTGGGATGTCATTTTAATGACCTTAAAGTGTCGTATGAAGGCATGTTGGACTGTATTAAATGTGTATGGTTGTTCATATATTTTTATGAGGCAAATTGATAAGCGTAAATGTGACGGAATGGAAATGAGAAGGCATAAAAGGTAAGTTTGATGCGAAATGCTATTGTTATACGAAATCTTGGTCAATGTGTGTAATGTTAAGGTGTTGTTGGTATGATAATGCAGTGAGATGTATTGTAAGGAGTGAAATGAAGTTATATGGCGGTCATATAGTTCATTGTCATTTTGTACGCTTGTACGGTAAATGATCGTTAACAAGAGTTTCATTGTGGACTTGTATTGTAGAGTGAAACATAAGGAAAAAGCTGGACTGTTGTGTTCATATATAGACTTGTGTACTCGTACTTGGAAGTAAAGGTATGTAAGGTTACTCTTTTATATCCTTCCGCAACATATGGTGTTCACATTGTCATAGTACTCATAATTTGATGTTTTCACTTGCTTTGCGCCAAATAAATTCGCATAAACCTGCCTGTACTGCATAGCATAGCATAGCATAGCATAAAAATCTTTAATTTTTTGATATTGTACGATAAAGAAATTTTTTATTTTTTCTATTTTCGGAAAGAAACATAGTCTTGACAATTTTTAAGTCTACCTTTTACTTTTAATTGCTCGTAAAAAATCAAAATAAAGATAGTTATAGAGATAACAACTTTCAAGTAATAAATTCATTCAAAATTCAAACTCGATAAATGGAACAAACCAATAAATACGAGATAGAAAAAGAAATTAGATTACTAAAACATATTCTATAAAATATGTTCAATAATAACTCATTTTCCTTAAAACTAATTTTACAATTGTTTATGTTAATTCTTAAAATTAGAATGTGTACTGCAATTATATATACCTCAATCAGTCTACATCAAAAGTTTTCGTAAAATATGCTATGCATTATTTTTTAGCCCGCAACCGCGTGATTTTATAAAAAGAATATTATTTGTGGCCTCCCCACCCTGCACCACTCAACATAAATTTAAATTTGCATCCGCCCCACATCAACTAAAACCTACCCGCACTGCATCCGTATCGCCCCGTTGCCATCTCTAAATATATAATAAGTGAGTCGTTAAGGGGCTTAGTTATCATTTTGGAATGTTGACCCTAAGCTCCTCAAACATGCACTTTTCTATATATTAGAATATCATTTATTATAAGCATTATTGTTTCTAATTAAGAAAAGTACTCCATCTATCCCAATTTGTATGACACACTTTTCTTTTTAGTCAATCTCAAAAAGAATGACACATTTCTATATTTAGTAATAATTTAATTTTAAAATATCCATTTTACCCTTAATAAAATGATTTACAACCACACAAACATCTATGACTCATTTTAGACTACAAGTTTCAAAAGTTTTCCTTTCTTTCTTAAATTTTGTGTCAAATCAAACTACATCACATAAATTGAGACAGAGAGAGTATTAATTTATTATCTTCCTTAATTAGAAAAAGGATCTGGTGAGGTTGTCAGGAATTTAAATGATCCAACTTTGACCTATTTGATCTCAAATACACACAGGCCCAAGACAAGTTATAGTCAAATCCTAAAATTTCACCACACTTTTTCCTCTGTTCTAGCAGCCTCATCTCTCCTCTATTCTTTCTCTTCTCTCTTGCAGCTCGCTCTGCCTTCTCCGGTGAACTCCAATGCAAGAGAATCGACACCGGCGATCACTGTTGGAGAATCACAACACCGCCACGCTGCTCCCTTCCCCCTTTTCCCTTTTCTCTCAAGTTTTCGTATTCTTTTTCAAGTTGCAGCTCCTACATGTCCCTTCCCACGTAGCACCACTTTTATCGCTTTAAAAAACTCCATGAATAGACACTATAAAACGCCTTGAAATCATCAGATTCGACCAATTTGAACCTCCTCCATCTTCATTTATCTAGTATCTTTGTTTTCTTTTTCAAATTACAGCGAGTTTATGTTTCCGAGTGCTGCTCCCACATTTTCACTATGGAAGCAACGCCAATGGTCCTCTGTTTCCCCCACCCCCCCAAAAAAACCTTACTTTTACTAGATCGCTTCACTCCTGATACAGATCTGACCAGATAAAATGTATATAATGTGTATATATACCGTATCAAAAGTATATATATGAAAAAGTGTACTGATATGTAATAGGTACTGTGCATATGAAGTGTACAGTAAATATATACAGTGTATTATATACATATTAAGTGTATATCAAAACTATAGATAGTGTCCGTTTGGATTGGCTTTATAAGTTAGCAATCTTAACTTATGGCTTTTGACTTATTTTTAACATTTTAAGTCAAAAGTCATAAGTTAGGAATCCTAACTTATGACTTTTGACTTATTTTAAATATTTTAGTCAAAAATAAAGTGCTTATAAGCACTTTTTAAATTTATCCAAATATTTCAAAAGTGCTTAAAAGCACTTAAAATAAGCCAATTCAAACGGGTTAATAGTGTATAATAAATGTATAATATGCATTTTAGCTATAAAGATCTTATGACCATCCAATTGTAAATACTATTTTACCAAGATGAAAATAAAAATAAAATAAAATAAATTATTAAAAAAACTCAGTTGCCTTAATAAATTTGCCATGCTTTTCTTCGATCAGCGTGGAGCGAGGGGCAAGGGTTAGGGTGGGGGCCAAAGGTCGTTTGGGGTGAGGCCCATGAGGGGATGCTGAGATGGAAAGGAGACAAGTGCCATTTACAGAACAAAATTTTCCAATCACTTGACTTTTAAGATACCTATTTTCTTCTTCGAGATTGCTTCCCAAAACATTGATCAACCAAATGAAAACATCAAAAATTATTTTCATCTCAAACTTTAACACCCCCAGGAATGCTATGTGATTGACCCATTATCAGTGTTTCCTCGGGGAACTTCGAAACACATAAATGAGTTTATCCACTTAATTGTCAAACAAGGCACTTGTTAATTAGCAGATATTACTTTCGTCATTGTTTCAAGAGTGTTTAATCTAGCATTTTCACTAAAAAAAAAAAATGCTTAAATAGCACAACTAATAGAAACGGTAAGTTGCTGATTTATATTACGTTAAGACATCGATGCTAGTTCGGTATGGATGTACATTGGTACTACCAGTACATTGCAGAGTGATACAGATTCCTAATAATATAAGACATGAACTGAGCTGGCAAATTTGGAATAACAGTGTTTGTTTGATGCTGGTCAAATAAATAGATTGATATCCGCAGAATATAACAGCTCGGTAAGAAATCATCTCAAGGGCATTTTCTTTGAATGTAAGATGCCCCATGCTCTTCGTACCTGTCATTATCATAACCAGAAGGTGTAGTCACTAAGAGAAAACTATAGCTATAGCTTCTTTAAAGGAAACAAAAACTAGGAGTGGCAAGTAGCATTATATACACAAGCCTAAGAGACATGTAGAACTTACTCGGACTTTGAAAACCACATTTGTTGAAAGGAACCAAGAGATGCCAATATGCTGCCCCCTATCCAAACACTGCACATAACTTGTTAGTTGTGTGAAGGAAGCCTCTCCCTATTGCTAAGTGCAAGAAATGGCTTCTTCAAATTAGCATTTCAAGGTTTTAGTAAGGGTCGACCCGGTTCATACCTACTCCGTAGGTGTCGGGGAGGGAAGACCTACGCGTCCTCACCCCAGCTTTGCTGGAGGGACGTTTCGAACCCACAACCTGGCACACTACGGTAAGCAAGCTTACCGCTGAGCCAAGGCCGGCCCTCCCAAGGCCGGGTTTTAGTAAAAGCAGTTAAACTAAATGGAAGTATGTTTACTGCTTGCTCAACTCTGCAATTAAATGGTAAGGGAAAGGGAGAAAAATAAATACTTGCAATTGTACTACTGGGCAAAATGCTGTCAGTTGTAATAAATATGGGAAGAAGTCCAACCCGGTCCGTGAATGTGACATACGGACGCACTTTATACAGTTGAAAGCTTCAAACTTTATATCCTCAACATGACACGGAACTACTACCATGAAGAGAAACTGAGAAACAGTAAAAGAAACTACAGAGTGCTCCCTCTGTCTAACAATACTTGTCCACTATTAACTTGGCACATACCTTAAGAAACAATAAATAATAGGTGTAATTTTACTATATCACCCTTTGAATATAATAAATTTAATGATTTGAAAAATGCATTAGATAATGAATAGTATTTAATACCAAGAGTAAAATAGGCACAAATGGGTAATTATCCATTGATTTTCCAAACTAGACAAGTATCATCGGACACATTTATTTTTAGTAACATGGACAACTATTATTGAACGGAGGGAGTAATAGTTTAACCTGAATCTCCTTTCTGTAGCATTTCCACTAGCCAGTACTTTGACTCTCGCTGCCTGAGGAGACTCCTGGAAGAAGCGCATACAAGATATAGAATTAGGCTATACAAGTTAAGGAGATAAAATGAGAATGCTCTCCTTGAACACGATCATGTGCACAAATGGGGGAGAGGGGCATAGTTAGAGTTAAAAGGGAAACGGCACCTCTAGCAAGTCCTTTTCCAGACGTTCTTTGAGTTGTTGCATCGATGCTGTTCCCCCAGCAAGCTGTAGTTGGCAGTGAAGTCAAACTAACATCTCATCTAAAGTTTCATACTCAAATAGATGAAACAAAATAATTCTTTGGTAATCCATATGCTCGTGGTGGGTATATGACCGAACTTAATTAATCTAGTGATAAATTTGAGAAGCATCGGTTCTAATCTGCTATTGAACTTTCATATTGTTCTTTATATAGCAGTTTTTATATACTATGTCACAAGGAGCATCACTCCAGTTTTAAAATTAAAAGTACTGTCATGCAGTTTCCCTAATCTTCTCCTGCAGGAAGCATCCTTTCAATTTCAGTGCATACAATGTGAAAATGGGGATTTGAAATTTAATTTACTTTGTCAAGTGATTTAACAAGTATTTAAATGTAAGCAACAATAAAAAATAAGGGACGCGCACAAAAAAAAAAAGGAAACTGCAGCCTCATGTTTAAATAGATTGCAAGAGACGTTGATGGCTTTACCAATATACTGCTAAAAAGTTCTCTTCGAATATCCACATCGCACTTGTTTATGCTCTCTATAACCTGAAAAGTTTGAGAAAATTACTAGCTGAAACAACAAAGGAAAGGCAAAAGAAGAACATTTTGAAGGACTCATGTCCTTCACCGATATTTTATCTATATGAGCAAATTTGAGAGAAAGGACCAACCATTTGTGGTAGACCACGAAGGGAAGCAGCAGTCTCAGCAAAACTTTCCATACCGGGGATAGTCTGAGACATACATAAGGAAGGAAAATACCAAAGTAAAGACTAGATAAATGATCTGAAGGAGCTAGCTTGAGACGGCAAAAGGACAGATTCTCTGGATAACAGGTACGTTTAGGTAGACAGAACATTCTGTACTGCATTTGGAAACATATGATAGTATACAGAAAAGAACACAAGAGAAAAACTTTATTAGAAGTCATTATAGATTGATATCTATATCTATGGCAATTGAAGAACTAAATCTGAATTTCAAGGTAGAGATCATGGCAAAATGAAGTGCCACTCTGGAAAAATGCCACTATATTGTGAGACCTGAATATTATAAATTTGTCAGTTAACCTTTGAAATGCAAGTAAATGAGATGCTACTTTAAATAGATACTGTCGAACCAAATTGTGTGAACCATACTGGAGGTATGTAAATCAGCACAGCGAGATCCATAATTTTCATTTACTATCTAAATAATCTTAAAATATAGTTCTAATCCATTGCAATGCAAAGACCCAAGTTCGCAGATCATACCAATGAGTGCTTCAGCTATAAGCAGTTAAGCACACCCTACCTCCAAAGGATCAGTATAAAAAGCGCCAAATACAACAGAGGGGAGGCAAAGCAAGAAGCACTACAGATACAACATCTTAGGATAACCCTAAAAATACAGAAATCATGGACACAACAAGATGAAATAGTGCACAAACAACAGTCCACATCCATCCATGACTCACATAAGATACGCAAACGGAACAAGGAACCTGAATTTGGATGACTAAAGCAACACCAACCTGAACCAATGATGGATTGAATATAATATCAGGAATCTTGAATCTATCCGCTCCGACTTCTATCGTCCTGTGTCATCATGCAACAAAAACAATAGAAGGCATATGATGGACTTTGCCAATTAAGGAAGGTGGTCTGTATGTTTTTTGAGAAGGCATAGGTTAATCAAAATAGGACACAGCAGTAACTCTTGACTTTGCCAATTAAGGAAGGTGGTCTGTATGTTTTTTGAGAAGGCATAGGTTAATCAAAATAGGACACAGCAGTAACTCTGAAGTCTGAACAGCTGAGGCCTGATATCTTGGACAGAAAAACTAGCATAAGGCTTCTAGTTATTCCAAGAGAGAGTAATAATACGAACTACGAAGTGAAACTCTTTCCAATTTTTGCATTTAGATCTTCAACCAAAGATTTCAAGGAAACTGAACCACTCATTCTTAAATAGAAACAGAGGAAGACTACAACACTTACAGCCCGTCAGGTAGCTCATAAGATGATGTTGGAATGTTTGAATATGAGCTGTCTGCACGAAATAGAGTAGATTTTCAAACTTCAAAATAACATAATACATATAGAATGAAATCAAATAAATAAAAACATGTGAAAACATACAAGATAAAGTATCATTGGGACTTGAAGCAATCTCAACTGCTATCATGAGCAAGAGTACATACTTAAAAGGTCTTAAGACTGGCCAAAAGATATCAGCGACATGTTATTCTATGAGGAAGATTACTTTTTTCATTTTCTTTTTTCTGTTTCCTTATAGATAAGGGTATAATAGTTGATCCAAGGATTACAGAAGAGAGAACTCTTTCATTTCAGTCGACAACACATTATAGAATGTTAGCAATATCTTCAGGGGTCATCTCCTTTCACTACACCTGGATCAAGATTTCATTGGCTGTAAATTTCTCCTGCATTGGGGTTGAGATAATTCAATGTTTTTCGGTGGCAGAGTTGGACGAGGGAAGAGGAAACAAGATAGTACTTAATACCTATGCTAGTTAAGGATCTACCAGACGGTACTATCGTTCATTATAGTCCCCTTGTCCCAATTAAAGTAACTTGTTTTTTTTTTCTTTTTGAGAGTCAAAACATAATTTTTTTTTACTGATAGAATGTCATGGTTTATTACATGTAGCTTTTGAATATCTCAATCAAATTTTGCAGGAATAAAGTAACTATTTCCAAAGTTGACCCTAAAAGGGCAAAAGTGGGCACTCGATTTGGAGTGGAACTAAACTATTTAGTGAACTGTCTTCTCATATTTAGATACATTTGTATCGTATAGGGAGAATACATTATCAACAGAATCAATGAATTAAGAAGAGTATAAGAACATAATAGCTGAGAGGAGAAGAAACCATCATAGGGAGTATCTGGGACTCGGGAGACACATTCTTTTATGTCACTTGCAATCTCTCTCTGCAAAAATAGAACAATTTTGAGCAGCTGAGAGAAATAACAACTGAAGAAAGAAAATGCTAATAATAATTAACCTGGCAATATAGTTTGTAACTATCTGTTGTATCAGGAAAATCAAGGTCCACTATCTGTGAAACAAATCATGAACGTCAGTAATAGAACTGTCAAAACATCACCAAGATTAAAGGCATTAAGCACTAAATTGCTAGCAGACCATGCAAATCAGAAACTAATAACTTATTTGACGATGACAAAATTAAGCTTTTTATGATGCTTTCCTTTTAAGCTCCCATTTGATGCAACTGGCTAAAGCAGAACGATTACGTCTATGTTCAAAGTAAATAGAATGAAGTCTTCAGAAACAAAGCACGAAAGTTTTGAGCAAAAAAACCCTGACAGGAGAAAGCAGTGACACCCCAAGTACAATATCTATGATGCAAGACAAAAGTTGAGCACAAACTCAATTTAAGTCACAACCTTGTTCTCCTTTTTTCCTTTTATTGGAAAAAAAGTTCTGAAGAAACATAAACCACAATACTAAAAAATTACAATTTATGTGAAGGATTAAACAATTAGACTGGTTATAGCACTGAAACAAGGGTGGCGTTACCTGAAATTCTCCTGGACGGATCTCCTTCCGCTTGAATGAGTACCGAGGTCTTATCTAGAAATAAACGGGAAAAGGGAAAGAAAAAATTTGTTTCAGGATAAAACGGATCATTGTATTCAATCAAGTCTTAGGGGTAAGTGACAATAAATATCTAACCGTAATGCCTTTCTGTTCCAAACTTTTTATCAAGCAATCAGTAAGAATTTCTCCCCCAATAGGAGATGTAGCAACCGCCTGTTATCAAATTAAAGAAATTTAACATATTTATTCAAGGAAACCAAAACAGAACTTTTTTGATGAGTTATAAAGGAATATTATTGATGTAAAATAACCAGCAGTAGGGAAATGCTGGCACAAAACTACATCCAAAACAGTAACTTTACAATGTGGGTAAAGAACTAAAAAAGTCAAATATAGCCTCCAGCTTTAAATCATGCCTTAGTATTGTTGCACCAGAGACTACAACCAAAACAGAACTTTGAGAAGTTGGAAACAATGCACAGAACATCTGCTGAAGATTTAACATCCATAACCACTCAGTTTTCCCATCCTTAAAGAAATAAAACAGATTTTACAAGTTCGTGAGCAGCTTCTACCCTGCCTCCTCAAGAAAGGAGAAGGGCTAATGCATCTGAACATGAAATCCTTTTCCTCCTTCCACCTCCCATAGACAAAAAAATACATCTTAAATTTTCAGCTAGAGATGCCTGCCCCCTTCAACACCTAAGATACATTGATCAATCCTGCATAAAATATGTTGATTTTCCACCTTAGAATGAATATCCTGGACTTGATTTCTTCTTCACTCTAGCTTACAATCTTGAAAAAAAGCAGGAATATTCTATGAAGGAATAGTTACTTAAAACTTCTATTTGAGGGAAATGCCAACACAAAATGTGATTTCTCTAAAAGAAATTCTAGTGAGCTACAACTTGAGGTCCTTAGTGCTTACCATGGGGATGTACAAAAAGATAGTAGGCATTTGCTTCTTTCCTTTCTATTTTTTTTCTTCTTTTTTAAGTTTTGAGAGTGAGGGGGGAACGATTAGCAGAAATAATTTGCTTCAGAGCAATTAAACAATTTACTGAAGCATGTCAGGAATACAAACATTAATGGGAGATCTCTGCAGTGTTAAAGTAGAAGCTCTGCTAATGCTTGGAAATAACTACATAAATTCCAAAACAAAGAAGCTGAAAGAGGTCATACTGCAATTGGAAGTAGCATAGCTTACAATAGCTCAACTAAATAGGTAAAAATGAACCTAGGTTGTTCTTTTTACCCATCAAGTTATCAGAAAAAAACAAAAGAAAAAAAGGAAAAGAAAACACACTTAAGCAGTTGTTCTTTATTAAGAGATACCTTTTGAAGAATGTATCCATCATGAACTGGAGCAACAGTAGTCAATCCTCCACCACTGAACCAATTAGTACAGACATCTCTTTTAGTAATGCTCAATGAACAACAACGAAAATATGCAAGAAAAATACTGCTACTTCATGACAGTTAACAACGCAGAGTAACAGAAAAAAAAAAACGCATGCATTCAGTCTCCTAAATAGAAACAGCTATAATTTGAAAAGGAAACACTCCTTAACCAATTTAATAAAAATGTAAAACACTGTATTCTAAACCTGATAACTTTTTTTCTTCTCGACTATTCCATTGGGTACCTGCTATCTCCCACCGGGTAACTTTGCTCACCAAGTCTTAGGTAGATGGGAAGAAATCACCTAATGTTTTTGTCTCTGCCGGAATTTAAACCCTGGTTTCGAAGGGTTGCACCCATTTCATTGACCACTAGGTCACACCCTTACAATAACATCATGAGCTCTAATTTTGTGTCCATCATTTGACATTTGATGTGTAGTAGATTGAATGGATGAACGTTTCAGAAAACAATATTTTTTGCATAGCTCTTTGCTATGGATAATTGTTGGAGAGCTAAATAAACAAATAGAGTGCGCCCTATTTAACACCATAAACTGTTAGATGAAGCGGTGCTACACCTCCATAATAATAGTGAATTTAGCTTATTAATCATTGAAGAATATTATTTGTCGTCTTGGTGACATCTAACTAAACTCTTTTGACATCATTAATAAAATGTGCACTTTTGGTTCCTCAACATATTCAACAGGTATTAAACTCAAGACAAGGGGAAAAGCATCAAAGTACCACTAGGGTAAAAATACAAAAATATCATTCTCCAGACCTAGAGGACAAGTACTCACTTAGTCCATAACCTATGTTGCTCAGACTCTCCTAAATTGTTGCCGCACCCATATTGGATTCACCAAATATACACTATTTTGAAGTATCCAGCACGCACCCGTCGATATTTTGAAGAGTCCGAGCAACATAGCCTATAACAACAACAACTATGCCTCAGTGTCAAACAAGTTGGGGTCGGCTATATGTCAACTTCAGAGATCAGAGCTTCAGATGGTATCTTCTGGTAAGACTTTTCAGGGAGTGGTTGAGTATGTTAGGAATGTTGAAGGGGTGAAACAGGATGGTTTCGCGAAGCTGCAGAAAAGAAGGCCCAAAGGGTGGTAGCTAAAGTGGCTCTTTCGCTAAGGGTAAGATTTCTTAGGGGTATTCTGGGCGCTCCATTCAGTCAACCATGCAGGTATCAATTGGGGGTCCATCAAGGGCCAGCCAGCCTTCTTCAGATCATAATGGGTATGTCACTTTTTCGTCTTCGGCTCAGAGGACACTTTGGATAAGGCATGTTATGAGTGCGGTGAGGTTGGGCACATTCAGAGATGGTGTCCCAGATTTAGACAGACTGTCAGTCAACTCAGCAGCAGGCTCCCCGAGCTCCAGCTCCAGCAGTAGGGGAGGTGGTGCACATGGTAGAGATCGTCCTCAGGGTGGGCGTGGTGGCCATGTGGCAGGTAGAGGTGGCACGCGGCCTAATTGAGGCGGTGGACATGCTGGTAGATGTGGAACTCAACCCAGCAAGGGAGGCGCACAGGCAGGGGGTTGGGACTCATTTTTATGCTTTCCCGGGCAGACTCGAGGCAGAGCCGCCTTGACGCAGTGATCACATGTACAATTCTAGTCTGTGACCATTGCTACAGCCTTATTCGATCCCAGTTCTACATTCTTATGTGTCTACCTATTTTCTGTGGGATTAGATATGATATGTGATTTTCCTGATGTTCCAGTCCATGTTTCCACCCCTGTTGGTGATTCTGTGATTGTAGATAGACTCTACCGTTCCTGTCTTGTTACATTCATGGTGTATAAAACTTGTGTACACTTGGTGACTCTTGACACGGTTGACTTTGATGTCATTTTAAGGATGAGTTGGTTGTCTCCTTACCATGTGATATTAGACTGTCATGCTAAGACTCTGACATTAGTGATGCCGGATATGTCTAGGCTTGAGTGGAAGGATGATTGTAGCCCTATTCCTCAAAAGATTATATCATTTATTCGTGCTAAGAAGTTGATAGAAAGGGGTTGTTTGACGTTTTTACCGCATCTTTGGGACGCTAGTGTGGAGGTTCCACCTATTGGGTCGGTTCATGTGGTCTGTGATTTCTTAAGAGGTGTTTCCCACGGATTTACCTGGCATGCCACCAGACCGTGATATTGATTTCTGCATTGATTTAGAGCCTGGTACTCATCTTATTTCTATTCCTCCATATAGGATGGTACCGGCTGAGTTGAGAGAGTTGCAAGACCTGTTTAGTAAGGGGTTTATTCGTCTGAGTGCCTCCCTGCAAGGTGCTCTTGTGCTGTTTATAAAGATGAAAGATAGGAGTATGCATATGTGCATTGACTACCGTCAGCTGAACAAGGTCACTATACAAATAAATACCCTCTTCCCCGCATAGATGACTTGTTCGACCAGCTTCAGGGTGCGTCAGTCTTCTCTAAGAAAGACTTGAGGTCTTGGTATCATCAGCTGAAGATATTCCTAAGACTGCTTTTTGGACCAGGTATGGGCATTTCAAGTTTTTGGTGATGTCTTTTGGGCTTACGAATGCCCAACTGTTTTTGTGTTTGATGAATGAAAATTTTTAAGTCCTATTTGAAAATTTTTGTTATTCTTTTGGGAGGAAATGAGAATGTTGAGATGGATGTGCGGACTTACTAGGAGGGATAGGGTGAGAAATGATGCTATTCGAGAGAAGGTGGGAGTAGCTTCGGTAGAGGAGTAAGTTGCGGGAAGCGAGGTTGAGATGGTTTGGGCATGTGATGCGACGGGGCACGAATGCCCCAGTACGGAGGTGCGAGAGGCTCGCTATGGATGATTGCAGACGGGTAGAGGTAGGCCGAAGAAATACTGGACGGAAGTGATTAGGCATGACATGGGGCAGCTGCAGCTTAGAGAAGACATGACCCTTGATAGGAAGGTGTGGAGGACGCGAATTAGGGTAGAGGGGTAGTAAGCAGGAGTGTGTCCTTACTAGTTGGGAGGAGTGCCTTGTTTGTCGATGTAACTGAAGGCATAGTGCTATGCCTATGCCTGGTAGTTTCTTGTTTGTGGTGTTTTTGGGCGATGTGCTCGATTTTGGAACAGTAGTTCCTAGCATTA
Source organism: Capsicum rhomboideum (assembly GCA_031232105.1). Classification (NCBI taxonomy): domain Eukaryota; kingdom Viridiplantae; phylum Streptophyta; class Magnoliopsida; order Solanales; family Solanaceae; genus Capsicum; species Capsicum rhomboideum. Next base: position 127,571,986 of record CP124714.1, read on the forward strand.
CTTCATGGGCGTTTTGTTTCTTTTCTTGTGGTATGTTACCTCTTGTTTGTGTTTGTTTTTATGTTTCTTGTTTGTTATACTGCTTTCTATTCTGAGCCGGGGGTCTGACGGAAACAGCCTTGCTACTTCGTATGAGGTAGTGGTATGGACTGCGTACACTTTACCACCCACCCACCCCAGACCCCACTTAGTGGGAATACACTGGGTATGTTGTTGTTGTTGTTGTTGTTGTGATTGTGTTTATTGATGACATTCTAGTGTATTCGAAGCGTAAAAAAGAGCATGAGAACCACTTGAGAGTTGTTTTGGGGTTGTTCAACGAGAAGCAATTGTATGTGTTGAAGTGTGTGACCATCTCATCTAAAAGCTTAAGCTGTTAGAGAGAGCACACTTTTATTATTTAATTATATTCTCAACACGTCCCCTCACGTGCGGGCCTGATTTTTTTTTCCATGGGCCAAGCACGTGGAAATCTTTTTTAATAATGGGTGGCGGTGAGATTCGATCCCAGGACCTCCGCCTGCTCTGATACCATATTGAAGTATGTGACCATCTCATCTAAAAGCTTAAGCTGTCAGAGAGAGCACACTTTTATTATTTAATTATATTCTCAACAGTATGCTAAATTTTCTAAGTGTGACTTTTGGCTGACTTCTGTGTTCTTCTTGGGGCATGTGGTTTCAAAGGAGGGAATTATGGTCGATCCGCAGAAAAATATAGGCAGTTAAGACTTACGCTAGGCCTACTTCAATGACTGAAATTCGCAGCTTTGTGGGGTTGGCTAGCTACTAGCACCGATTTGTGAAGGGGTTCTCCTCTATTGCTTCCCAGCTGACTCATTTGACACAAAAAGATGTGTTATTTCAGTGGTCCGATGAGTGTGAGGAGAGCTTTCAAAAGCTCAAGACTTTGTTGACTACAGCTCCCATCTTTGCATTGCTTGTAGAGGATAAGGACTTTGTTGTTTATTGCGATGCCTCACGTTCTGGTTGGGTGTTGTTTTGATGCAGGATAAGAAAGTCATTGCATATGCTTCTAGGCAGTTGAAGGTGCATGAAAAGAACTACTACCCTGAGCATGACTTGGAGTTGCCAGCGATAGTGTTTGCGCTTAAGATTTGGAGGCACTATCCTTATCGTGTCCGTTGTGAGGTGTTTACTGATCACCACAATCTGCAGCATGTGTTTACACAGAGGGATCTGAACTTGAGGCAATGTAGATGGATGAGTTACTCAAGGACTGTGATGTTACTATCTTATATCATCCAGCTAAGGCGAATGGGGTAGCTAATGCTTTGAGTAGGAAGTCTGGGAGTATGAGTAGCCTGGTTTGTTTAGGGGCTACAAGCATCCGTTGGCTAGAGAGATGCAGACTCTAGCTAACAATTTTATGTGCTTAGGGTGTTCGAAAAAGGTGGAGTGTTAGCTTGTGTAGAGGCAACGTCTTCGTTTCTAGGGCAGATCAAGGATAGACAGTTTGAGGATGCTAAGTTAAGCAAGATTCGTGATAAGGTCTGACACTGAGAGGCCAAGGAGGTCGTGAATGATGATGAAGGTGTCTTGAGAATTAAGGGGCGAGAATGTGTGCCCCGTGTTGATGACTTGATTCCTACCATCCTTGCAGAGGCCCATAGTTCGAAATATTCTATACATCCTGGTGCGACCAAGATGTATCACAACCTAAGACAGCACTACTGGTGGGACAGGATGAAACGCGACATAGTTGATTTTGTCGCCCGGTGTCAGAATTGCCAGCAAGTAAAGTCTGAGCACCAGAGACCTCGAGGGATACTTCAGAGAATGCCCATTCTTGAATGGAAGTGGGAAAGGATTGCAATGGACGTTGTGGTTGGTCTTCCAAAGACCTTGGAGAAGTTTGATTCGATATGGGTGATTGTTGATAGATTGATTAAGTCTGCACACTTCATTTCGCTTCAAGTAACTTATAATGCAGAGAAGTTAGCCAAGCTTTATATCTGCAAGATTGTTCGATATCCATCATCTCAGATAGAGGTATGTAGTTTACTTCTAACTTTTGGAGGACATTGCAGGCTGAGTTGGGTACTGGGTTGGACCTTAGTATAGCGTTTTACCCTCAGACCGATGGGCAGTCTGAGCGGACCTTAGTACAGCGTTTTACCCTCAGACCGATAGGCAGTCTGAGCGGACGATTCAGATTTTGGAAGTATGTTCCGCACGTGTGATAGACTTTGGTGATCATTGGGACCAGTTTTTGCCATTGGCAAAGTTCGCGTGTTGAGAAATGGGGCTACAGTTTTCCCGAGCTGCTGATTAAGGACCGCTGCAACGGTGGGATTCCCGCTGCAGCGAGACCGCCGTAGCGGAGCTAGGCAACTCGCCAGGTCTTGCCATAGCGAGTCCTATTTCGCCATAGCGGATCCATCGCAGCGAGAAAAGGTCCGCTGCAGCGGATGACGCGAGGTAGAATGCATGTTTAAGTTTTATTTCGAGTTTCATATCATAAACTCCCAAACTTCGTTCCAGAGCTACAGAGAGACGATTTTCCCAAGGCTATGGTGGATTTTCTCGTTGAGGTAAGTTATTCCATCAATCTCTCTGCCTAGTAATCTGTTAACGTCATAGAATTGTTAGGGAGATTGTAATGATCGAATTATGGGTTAGAACTGTAGGTTCATGAAAAGTGTGGGAAAACCTATGGGTAGATGTAATAATCATCTAGAATGTTTCTAGGTTGTAAATTTTTCCATAGCATGAAATTGTTGTTTTTAAACATGAATTGTGGTGATTGGGAACCTTGATCAATAAAAATGGGATCGTTAGCATAAAAACTGCTTTAAAGGGGGTAATTGGAGTAGAAACTCTATTAATTGAGATAATGTGAGTATTGTGGAACTAGTTGATGGTTGATTGACCCTTGGATAATGTTATAGACCGTGAATAAGGGTAGAATAAGTGAGTTTGCGTTAACAAAGTGTATATTTGAAGAGTAGATAATTAATTACTCTTATAATTGTTTGTTTTAGAATTTGAACGTTCCGAACCGTTGAGGAAAGGAAAAGCTCCCGTAATTTAGATTGCTTGATTCGGGTTCTTCGATTGAGGTAGGTTACGATTTATGTAGAGTTAGACTTAATTTAATCTCTTGTATGTGGTTGAATTGATAAGCATGTTGGTTGGTCTTCGGACATAAAATGTGGTTTGACAATGCTTGGCTTGACAGCAAGTATTTGTTTGGCTTGACAATGCTTGCGTGAATAAGCTTATAACTGTTGAAGCCTGTCTTTAAATGACTTGTGAGAATGATGTTCATTTACTAAACTTAATATGTATTTGTTGATAATATCCTGAGAGATAGCTAAATTGAGATATGTTGAAAGAGGTTGAGAATATACATACTATTCTGTTGTTGAGTGGCTCGAGTCCGGTGTGAGCTTACAACGAGCAGTTATGTTATGGAGCGTGTACCACGCCGGTACGGTACATAGACCCTAGGTTGTCCCCTGCAGGTCATGACTAGTTGGGCAGAAATAAGACCTTAGCATGTGTATACAAATGAGTGATTCTTGTGAGTTCCGATATGTTACAGAGTGAGACTGATGAGATACAGAAACTATATAGTTGTAAGACCAGTATGGACACGAATCTATGTTTGTAATGTGACTGCATTATATTTGCAAAGTTCGTAATGATTTATTATATTTGTTGGGTGACTTATATGTCCTTTATTTGTTGACATTAATGTGTCTGGATTTGGGTGATTTACCTAGTTGATGTAACTACTTGATTATGTATTGATGTACCTGTCTACTTGCCTTACTTGATTCATGCGATATACTTGCTACTATTTTGAGCCAGCGTATGATACCTACCAGTACATAGTGTTTGTACTGATGCTACTCCTGCACTTCTTTTTCTGAGTGCAGACTGTGTTTCAGAGACCTCGATGCGACCTCGCATCTAGCGTTGTTCAATTGATCGATTAGAGGGTGAGCCACTCCCATTCAGGCTGCCACGGATCTTCTTAGTTACATATGCCTCTTTCTTGGGACAATGTTTATTTATTAGTGATTTTGGACTACTCTTAGACACTATTTTGCTAGCGTCCTTTGTACGATAACTTTCGGATCTTGGGATGTAATAGTTAGATTTCCACAGTTATTTTATTAAGTTTGAGATTTCGATTATTATGTCTTGCAAATTACCTTATTTTGCTAAATGAATTGGTTAAGGCTTAGGCTAGATGGTAATGTATGGTTTGCCCACCGGAGGGGTAGTGTGGGCGCCACTCATGGTCATTTGGATCGTGACAAAGTACAGAGGACCAAGTTGAGCTCGGAATGCCACTCACGGCCATTTGGGTTAGATGTTTTAAAGATAGTTGCAACTCAGTACAGAGGACCAAGTTGAACTGCATTAGACTTTTTGGCTTTTGGCGTAAACAGAACTACTAAGAAGAGATTGCTTCAACCATAGGTATCCTAGATATTTATTAGGTTTATGGAGCGGTTTCTCTTCCTTTTAACCCATTGGAAATATGGTTTCAGCACAACCTATGTGTTGTTTTGCTTAAATATACAACTCTTTTACTTTCTCAAAAAACAAAAGATATCACATACTAGAATTAAATAAAGATGATTGAAATACAAGTGTTTTACAGGTGTACTGTGCAATAGCAGAGATTGGAAAAGAATAAAAATACAGAATAGTATCCACCTAATTTAAGCTAGAGCATTATAGCATTTCTATAATTCACATTATGACATATTCTTAATATTGATTGCAAAGACTGATATCATATCTCCATATTCCCGAACATAATTCTTGAAAACATGCAACCCTACTTGAAAACCTCTCATTTTTCATCATTCGCTCATCAGTCATCATAAAGTTACAAATCAAATTAAGACTGCTACTGATGTAAATATATAGAAACTTAACTATTCAAAATGAAAAGAAACTGAGACTAACATGCCACCATGCACCAGAAGTCATTTAAGCTCTCCATTTTTTTCACATCCCACAGAAAGGTAAGGTACTAAGTGCATAATGCAGATAAAATAAATGATATTAAGTCTGAGAAGTGAGATATCTCAGCAAAAGAACTTTATTATTGGCGAGACAATTCAAGGAAGTAATTCAAAGCAAATAGCCAGTAAGTAGAACATAACATCCTACCTGTCAACAACCAAAGAAGTTGCACGTCCTGATGCAAAAGATGTGAGAACCTAGCATCAACAGTATCATGAGAAAACTAACAACCAGAGTGGAACTTGTAATGTTAAGAAGCTACAGATTTTTTTCTTTTTCTTTTTCTTTTTCCTTTTTTTCTTGAATCAGGTAAGAGTGAGTTTCATTACTAAATAGCACAAAGAAGGTTATGTTAAGACGCTAGAAATTAAAGATTCAAATGGGTAAAGGCACTTACAGCATTTTTGGCCAAAAACAATGCTGGAACTTGGTATTTTTCAAACATTATCTCAGCAGCCCTGTTAAATAGATGATCATCAGTCCACTGTAATTTTCATTTTGCATTCAGATGACATGATAATGCAAGCACCAGAGTGCCTTAAGAGGTATGACCGGAATGATAGTGTTCCCTCAATAGTTAAGCTTCAGCTTTAGCTTTGAATAATAACTTCTTTCTTCTTTTTTACGGTTCATGATGGACAATTTCTTTTGCAGTAGACACTTCTTGTTCAGGAAAGTAATCCTTCAACTCGACTGATTCCAGAAGGTATAACACATTAAACAAGGTAAGGCTTTCATGTTGAGACTTGGGATTCATTATGTGGCAAACGAACAGTTGATCAGTAAACCAGTCAGTAGTTGACAATCCTCACTTAGCAGACCACCACGAATATGAATTCCAGGCAAGATCCTAATAAGTGACATCTATGTTTTTAGAGAAATTCACCGCCTATGAGGACCACAATGACCTTAAAGAAAAAGTCAAGGTGGACAGACTTAAGTTTGATGGAAACTTGACCTAGATTTCTTCTTTAATTGGGTAGATAGCTTAGAGAACTATTTTGAGAGGTCCAAATTGCTCAAGCATGACCACAAGAATCGTTCTAGTTGAAAGAGATTTTCCAGATGACTGCTTATAAAATCTCTCTTTTGTGGATTCTTCTTTTCTCTCTCTCTGTTTTATTCAACTCTCTCTAATCTTCTCTTGTTAGCACCACTTTAGTCTACCAACGGTTTACACATGGAAGGTTTAAGGAAATTAGAAAGTTGATTACTTCGGCTTATCAGTTTTTTCTTTTTTCCTATTTCTGTGTAGCAGTTGTTTGCAGTAAGGAGGTTATTCCTCATTTCAGGTTTAGTAGTAAGTTATTTCCTTGTTTTCACATGGGGGGTTAATCCACCAGTGTTGTATTTAGTGTATCTGAATTCAATGAAAAGACATCCGGAAAATTATCCAGTTTCTTGAGTACTTCAACTGAAGAGATCGCAGGTTCTCTCTTAACAAACCACCAAAATAGGTCGGAAAAAGAAACCTCTTTCCAGATTCCTAATTCACTTTGCTTTAATTCTGATTTTTTCTTACAACGTCCCATGACTAGATCTATAACAGGGGACTGTAACATCTCTCCTTCTCCCTTTTCTCATATTTTCCCCTTCTCTTTCACCCTACTCCATTTCTAGTGTTACATCACTGGTAAGCTGGTATCGGAGCTCGAGGTCCTTATTCATCAAAAATTGTTGCACTTTTAGCATTCATTAATCTTATATATATATATCACCTTATTACTTAGTTTAATTGGATATACATTGTTTTCTCATTAAATTATACTAACAAACTTTTGGTGTTTATAGCTTTAATATGAGAGGAAGCTGGTTAGAATGCTCATACTTTGCCACTTTGGAATAGAAAAGACGAGATTAATAAATATGTAATCTTTACTTAAGGATGTGCTTTCATCTTATACTTTTCTCGTCCTCCTAATAAAACTCTGTTCTCCTATAAAACGGTATTAACATAAGACGCAAAAATAGGTAAATAAGGCCGCATATTCAGGAAAAATAAAGCTTGAAATCATGTACCTAATTGTTTTTTTTAAATAAGATAAAGTATCATGTACCTAATTTTTATACAAGGCCCAAACAAAAAATGACATGATGTAATGTAAAATAATAAGATTGCTAAAAACAGATTGCATTGCTCACTTTTCCCTCTGCTGTTGATTGTTTGAACAAGGCTCTGCAAGTAACATTGGATGCTCCTTTGGATCGATCAGTAAGCATTCCCTGTACGTGAATGCAAGTAGCAACTAAAAAAGGTTCTTTCAATAGTCTAGAGCAGCATCTACTTAACCAAATGACAGGAAAAAAAAAAAGAAAAAAAGATGACACAAGAAAAGCATATAAGGAAGATTTTTCTCTCCCTTTTCTCCAAATGACTCTGCAATACAACATCATCTTCACATAAAGCAGGTATTTCAGTGATCAAAGAAGTCAGAAAGAGAGATGGAGGATTGTCCCAGCATGAATTTGGTGAATAGTTCAGAAAGAATGGAATCAGAGATGTTTTGAAGACAAAGGAAGTACTATCCAGAAGTTGAAGATCAAGCACTTAGTCCTTTATTATTTTGGTGTAAACAAGAATACATAGAAGAATCAGAGTTTATTTTTGATGTTCTAGATTACATCTAGAAACGCTTAGATCTAGGAACTCTAATTGTAATTCACTCTGTTTTGGGGTGACTTCACTGCTTGTGCAGTCTACCTTTAAATAAGAATTTGTTACAATTCTCAAAACAAAACCTGTAGTATGATCTTCAAAAACCCTAAGGCATTTCCTCCTTTGAGTTAAGTGGTGGCTTCACCCAAAAGTAATCGTAGTGTGTCAGTCCTCTGTTTAACTTGAATAGTTGCTTTAAATGCCCATCAATTTCAGGTCTTTTTGTCCGACTTCAAAGAGGAAGAGAAATTAGAGAGAGAGACAACAAAGCTCATCGAATTACTGTTCTTTTCTGTCTTCTACCTCTTCTCCTTTGTGCTTCATCTTTGTCTTCTTCGGTTCTCTGTTCACCTTTCCTTGGTCGAATTATCCACCGAATGTTGATAAGATCCGGTACGAACCTCACACCAGTAGCAGTGTCATGTTCAGGTCGACACGAGTCGCCATCCCAGCGGTAATTGAAGGGTCCCAACAACATTTTATAAAAGAGGACAATCTCAGTAATCCAAGTAGTAAAACCAAAAAGAAGAATGTCCAATCTTTGGCTAACGGTGATGTGGGGGGCCATTAGGAATACTTGCTCAACACGACCTGCAACAAACTTTAACTTATCTTGGATATTGTCAATTGCCTAAAACTACCTTTCAGCTATTAGGAAAATCGCCGGAGGGGGTCTTCGAGCCGACCGCCGACCGCCGACGACGACAACGCCACCGCCGTTCGCAGCCAGATCTCATCTCCGGCGGCCAGATCTGCTCCGATCCTTCGTCCGGCAGGCGACCCGCTCTCCGTTTTCGGGTCTTGACTTTCCGGCGACCATCTTTCTCTCCCTAACTAACTATCCGTCGTCAACCACCCTTTTTCCGGCGAAGTCTACCGGAAACTCACCGGAAACAACATTTTTGTCTCTTGTTTGCTTGCTTTCTTTCACAGGTCATTTACAGACTTGGTGTACGCCCCGGCCAGCAGCTAGGCCGACGCGCAGCAGCCAGGTCACAGATTCCGGCGACAATTTCAGCAACAGATTGCCGCGACGCAGGTGCATTCGTTCCCCTCATCTAGCTCTTGTAGGTTGCTTGATTGTGGGTTCTTGTTTCTTGTTTATTGGTGACTCTTGATTGCGGTCCTGTACATTCCTACTTGCCTTCCCTAGCTTATAGCTTATAGTATACATATCTACTGATTTAGGACTTGCCTGTATTTTTTGCCTTACCTATTTTGCGTGCCTAGTCGTTACTACACACTTCATTACTGATTTAAGCCTTGCCTATCTGTTTTTAGCCCTTACTTTTCTACGGGCCTATTTATTTCCCTATCCTATTGAGTAGTGGCTTTGGTGGTCGATGGTAGACTAGGGTCATGTCATAGGTCGGGGTTGGGGTCCTGGGGGAGAGCTGGGTTTGGGTCAGGGTCTGAGTCTGGGTCGAACTCGGGGTTGGGGGCAAAGGGGAGTAGGGTTAAGCAGGATAAGGGAGCCTACAGGTTGAGAGTTGGGTCTTGGAACATAGGAACTCTGCAAGGGAAGTCTATAGAGCTCGTTAAGGTTCTTAGGAAAAGGAGGATTAGTATAGCTTGTGTCCAGGAGACCAAATGGGTAGGGTCTAAAGCGAAGGATGTGGACGGGTATAAGTTGTGGTACTCTGGTAGCGTGAAGCATAGGAATGGGGTAGGTATCTTAGTAGACGAAGAGCTTAGGGGGCAGGTAGTGGAGGTTAAGCGGATTAACGATAGGTTGATGCTGATTAAGTTGGTCATTGGAGAGTCTACCTGGAACGTTATTAGTGCCAATGCACCGCACGTGGGCTTGGATGAGGAGGAGAAGAAGAGCTTTTGGGAGAGCCTGGACGAGGTGGTGGGAGGCGTTCCGTGCACGGAGAAGCTTTTCATAGGAGGTGATTTCAATGGGCATATAGGGGCATTATCGAGAGGGTACGACGATGTGCATGGAGGTCGCGGTTTCGGAGAGAGGAACGAGGGAGGAGCCTCACTCTTGGAGTTTGCTAGGGCTTTTGGTTTGGTGGTAGCGAATTCGAGCTTCCCAAAGAAAGATGACCACCTTATTACTTTTCGTAGTTCGGTGGCCAGGACTCAGATAGACTTTCTTCTCCTTAGGAAGGGCGACAGAGTGCTATGTACAGATTGCAAAGTCATACCTAGCGATAATCTCTCGACCCAACATAAGCTTCTGGTGATGGACTTGGAAATCAAGAAAGGCAAAAAGGAGAGGATTGTGGAGGATCGACCCAGGATTAAGTGGGGTAACTTAACTTTTGACAATGCTTTGGAGATAGGGGAGAAGCTGACGACTAGGGGGGCTTGGGAAAGTGGAGGGGATGTGGATAGTATGTGGAAGACGACTGCTGGTTGCATCAGGGAGACAGCGAGGGAGGTGTTGGGTGTCTCGAGAGGCCGTTCTGGCAAGCACCGAGGAAACTGGTGGTGGAACGAAGAAGTCAAAAAGAAGGTGGAGACTAAGAAAAAGGCTTATGCGAAGTTGGTGGAGAGCAAGGATGATGAGGAGAAACGGATGAACAGGGAGGGGCAGTGTTCAGGGATGCGTGATGCGGAAAAATGCGACAAGGGTTCGCATCACGCATTAAGCGATGCGTGAAGCGATGCGACCGCATCATTGAAGTGAAGCGCAATTTAAAAAGAAAAAAGACCTAATAGAGCATCCAAACAGTAAAACATTAGTGAAAAGACCACAATAACTATATAACCAACAATAAAGACAATATATATAAGCAAAAGTTTAAATAAAGCATAAGAAACAAATCAAACAAAAGTCTCAACAAAAAGAAAAGAGAAAGAAACAGCAGCAGAAAACAGAGGGAAGAAATTGAGGAAAACAGAGAAAAAGAAAGAGGAAGAAGAAGGAAGAAAACAGAGCATCAGTTAAAAAAAAAAATAGAGTTGAACAGTAAAGAAGAAGGAAGAAGAACAGAAGTGAAAAAAAAAAAGAAGAACAGAAACAAAGCAGCAAAACAGAGGAGGAAGAAGGAAGAAGAAAGAAGAAAGAAGAAGAAGAAATATTGCCTTAATAGAGCAGCAGAAAAACAGAGTTGTCGCAGCAGCTGCAGTGATGTCGCAGCAGCTGCAGTGTTGTCGCAGCAGCTGCAGTGATGTCGCAGCGCTGCAGTGATGTCGCAGCAGCTCAGTGATGTCGCAGCAGCTGCAGTGATGTCGCAGCTTCAGTGAAGAAGAAGAGAAGTCGCAGCAGCTGCAGTGGTGTCGCTAACCCTAAAATATTGTAGTACTAATGTGCGTCTCTTTCTCACTTAAAAAAATAAACCCGGCTCTTTTTTTATTTAAAAATAGCCCCATTAAAAAAATAGCCCCATTAAAAATAGACCCATTAAAAAAACAACATGATGCGAGCTGATGCGCTCGCATCACGCATCGCATCGCATCACGCAACAGAGGGTAATGCGCCCGATTCAGTCAGATGGCCTCGCATCCATAACTCGATGCGTCAAGGGTTCGCATCGCATCGCATCGGCGCATTATGCGCTAATGCGCTCGCATCATGTGAACACTGGGGAGGGGTATAAGTTAGCTAGGAAAGAGGCGAAGTTGGCAGTTACAGCAGCTAAGACAGCCGCTTTTGAGAGGCTGTATGCGACGTTAGAGGAGAAAGGTGGGGAGAAGAAGTTGTATAGGCTTGCCAAGACTAGAGAGCGTAGGGCCCGTGACCTGGACCAGGTGAAGTGCATCAAGGGTGAGGATGGCAGGGTGTTGTTGGATGACACCCGCATTAGGAGGAGGTGGCAGTCTTATTTTCATAGACTTTTGAATGACGAAGAGGCCGAAGTTTTAACGTTGGGGGACTTGGAACACTCAGAGAGGTGTCGCGATTACGGCTGTTGTAGGCGTATTAAGGTTGAAGAGGTCAATGGGGCTATTCGGAGGATGCGTAGGGGTAGGGCGACCGGGCCAGACGAGATCCCGGTAGATTTTTGGAAGAGCACTGGCAGGGCAGGTATGGAGTGGCTGACAAAGGTATTTAACATCATTTTTAGGACGACGAAGATGCCGGAAGCTTGGAGATGGAGCACGATGATTCCTTTATATAAGAACAAGGGGACATTCAGAGTTGTAACAACTATAGGGGTATCAAGCTTTTGAGTCATACTATGAAGGTGTGGGAAAGAGTGGTAGAGTTGAGACTGAGGAGGACCGTGACTATTTCCGAGAATCAGTTCGGTTTCATGCCAGGTCGCTCGACAACCGAAGCCATTCATCTTGTGAGGAGATTAGTGGAGCAGTATAGGGAAAGAAAGAAGGACTTGCATATGGTGTTCATCGATCTGGAGAAGGCGTACGACAAAGTCCCCAGAGAGGTTTTGTGGAGGTGCTTCGAAGTTAGAGGTGTGCCTGTGGCGTACATTAGGTCAATTCAGGACATGTACGACGGAGCAAAGACCCGTGTGAGGACGGTAGGAGGAGACTCAGAGCACTTTCCTGTGTCGTCTGGTTTACACCAGGGATCGACTCTTAGCCCCTTTTTATTCACCGTGGTGATGGATGTATTGACACGGCATATTCAAGGAGAGGTACCTTGGTGTATGTTATTTGCGGATGATGTAGTGCTTATTGACGAGTCCCGGGGAGGAGTTAATGATAAGTTGGAGGTTTGGAGACAGACCTTAGAGTCTTAAAGGGTTTAGGCTGAGCAGGACCAAGACGGAGTACCTGGAGTGTAAGTTCAGTACTTTGACGCAGGAGGCTGACGTGGTAGTGGAGCTAGACTCTCAGGCCATTCGGAAGAGGGATAGTTTCAAGTATCTTGGGTCTATGATCCAAGGAAATGGGGAGATTGACGAGGACGTCATGCACCATATTGGTGCAGGGTGGTTGAAATGGAGGCTCGCTTCAGGAGTCTTATGTGATAAGAAGGTGCCACCAAAGCTTAAAGGTAAGTTTTACAGAGCGGTGGTCCGACCGGCTATGTTGTATGGAGCCGAGTGTTGGCCAGTTAAGAACTCGCACATACAGAAGTTGAAGGTGGCGGAAATGAGAATGTTGAGATGGATGTGCGGACTTACTAGGAGGGATAGGGTGAGAAATGATGCTATTCGAGAGAAGGTGGGAGTAGCTTCGGTAGAAGATAAGTTGCGGGAAGCGAGGTTGAGATGGTTTGGGCATGTGATGCGGCGGGGCACGAATGCCCCAGTACGGAGGTGTGAGAGGCTTGCTATGGATGATTGCAGACGGGGTAGAGGTAGGCCGAAGAAATACTGGATGGAAGTGATTAGGCATGACATGGGGCAGCTGCAGCTTTGAGAAGACATGATCCTTGATAGGAAGGTGTGGAGGACGCGAATTAGGGTAGAGGGGTAGTAAGCAGGAGTGTGTCCTTACTAGTAGGGAGGAGTGCTTTGTTTGTCGATGTAACTGTAGGCATAGTGCTATGCCTATGCCTGGTATTTTCTTGTTTGTGTTGTTTTTATGCGATGTGCTCGATTTTGGAATAGTAGTTCCTAGCATTACTTCATGGGCGTTTTGTTTCTTTTCCTTGCGGTGTGTTACCTCGTGTTTGTTGTTTGTTTTTATGTTTCTTGCTTGTTATACTGCTATCTATACTGCTATCTATTCTGAGCCGGGGGTCTGACGGAAACAGTCTTGCTACTTCGTATGAGGTAGTGGTATGGACTGCGTACACTTTACCACCACCCCCCAGACCCCACTTTGTGGGAATACACTGGGTATGTTGTTGTTGTTGTGAAATAGACCAATATCAACAAAACCAAATGAGATTAAAAAGAAAATCATTTAGATTTTGTCTGTCTCATACAATAATTCTAAAATATGTTTCACAGCACACAGTAATCAGAGAGCATGTGTGTGCTAGGGCAACATGATCATCGGCATATCACATTAAGATGCTAAGATCCATCAGCGAGGATTTCTAGGTACTTCTAGACTTGGGGGGGAGGACAAGACACGTATAGAACAACCATGCAAAATAAGCAGAGCAAAGCATATCCCCACTTATCTGAGTTAAAAATATTTAGAGTACCATTCTTCCCATTGACACAACAAAAGTTAATGGAACAATGGAAATTGTTTCAACATATGAACAAAAGGAAAGGCCAATTACCTAAAAGCATGGTCCCATATGTTTTCTACAATATCCCAATCCACTACCACCCCTTCCTTGATGGGCGATATCACCTGACAAGATAATCCAACATCTTAGATAACAAGGATAAGGAAATGGCATCTCAAGATGGTACTAGATAAATTGTAAACTGACCTCCATGAAATCACGGCGAAATCCCAAGGCTTGAGATCCCACATACAATTTCCGCTTACCCTTTGGTTTGGAGCCAGGAGCAGATCCAGAATTATACTCCGGATTATCAGGATTATCAACTTCCATTTGATCAACTGATCCAACAGCCTTTTAAAAGATCATAAAATCAAACACAACTTACACAAAAATAATAACATGTAGGTGACTAGTTAAATAAGAAGCTGAATATGAGTATACATGAAGAGAACAGCCCTTCCTTTTTTTTTTTTTTGAAAACTCAGCAGCGATCTTATGTATATAATTCCAAGGAAACTTTCGCTGCATCAACTAGATATCTTATTGTTCATGTTTAACAGAATCAAAATATCCAGTCAAATTTGGTGTTGAGGCAGTTAAAACAGTTGTAACAAGCTACTTACTTTCTTTTGAGGTTACTCGACTCAAACTACTATCGACAGGTGACAGTTAAAAAAGCATGGTAGCTTAAAACAGTTACTCCGCAAAGATAATTTGCAATCTAACAAGGATAAAATATTTGAACTTACAGATGGGAAAACGGCTTTGGGAGCATCTTCACCAGCATAACCAGCTTTGCAAGTATGGCTACCCAAATCTATCACAATTGCTGACACTTCATCTGTGCACCAAAAAACAAAAAAGATGCAAAGGAAAATACGTTGAAATCTTGTGCTTATATTATTAAACATATATTCAATATGAAAGCCGTGAACTTTGACACTAAAGTGTCTGAGTAACTGATACTCACCACCACCGTACATGATTCGATTTCGGAGATTGATTTTTGTCTTCCTTCTTCGCCTCTATTTGCTGCTTTTGAGAATTTGTCCGCTACGAGGGCTTTACTTGGGTTTTGAAGAAAACAAGTCAGTCGGGTCAGTTGAGAAAATTGAACAAAAGTCAAGTCTCCTTAACTTAATTGAGAACTCAATTAATATTTTTAAAATTTCTTAATTTTTTAAAATATAAATCAACCCATAACTATACAACAATAACAACATATCCAGTGTATTCTCACCATATGAGGTCTGGAGAGGGTAAAGTGTACGCAGTTCATATCACTACCTCAGATCAGATGAAGTAGAGAGGTTGTTGTCACAGTCCATAACTATATTTAATATTTAATAAAAATATCACGATCCAAAATAGGCATGTGATGGCGCTTGTCACATCCTCTAGACAAGTAAGTTTATCCCAATCCAAACTCAATAATCAAGTAAATCAGAAGCGGAAGAAAAAGAATAATCCCCAAAATATATATAAAGAAGAAGCAAATATTTGAAATACATCTCAGGTCTGGTTGTCACTAGTAAAAGTCTCTAATATAGAATAAGAATAATAATCTTCTAGAATATCTTATATGCGAATAAAGCATAAGACATAAATAGAGAGATCTGAGAAGTCCTAAAGTCCCTCAGCCGCTACCTCAATCTCCGCAATGCTAATACCAGAAGAAGATGATCTAAAAATTGCTACTCAGCCCAATATCTGTACGGGGTGCAGAAAAAGAAGAAAAAGGAAAAGGAAGCAAAAGAGAGTACGAAACCACATATACTCAGCAAGCATCGTCGATAACCGACCCTAATCCAAAGTGATAGCGAGAACCACCACCCCAACTATCCAAGGTTTCCCAATCAGTCTATACCCCACCAAATCACAGTACTTTATCCTATTAGGGTAACCCAACACAGCGGTCAACAAACATATCAAAAGTAGGGTAGGCACACTAATCCAGGTGAGTCAACACTACTCATTTATATTCAACCACAAGGAAATTTATTTATGAAGAAGACTCACAAATAATACGCTATAACAGGCTTAATCAATTATCATGAACCAATACTATGGGATAGCAATAGGAAGAGTGTATATATATATAAGGATGTATCGCATACTACCAAAAGGTGCTACCATCTATCTTTCGATCAAGCCACCATCATACCCCAAGTCTCATGATACCTCAACCCCTCAACCAATATACGATGAAATAAGATAATGCAATGAAGTGAAATGAAAGCTCAAACACAATATCACAAACAAGGTTCTATAACGGCACTACAATACAAAAGTAAATACTAACACAGTATCAAATCAAACCAAGGAAGGTAATGCAATGCAAATGATGTAATGATGCAATGTAGTGATGATGATGGGGTTCGCAACCCATATACTTTCCATAATCTCAATCCACCTCTCCGGCTAATGTTCACAGATCAAGGATACCACAATATCTCATAAAATATCTCATATCAACCTTACCAGCACATCCCTCGGTATAGGCGTTTTATAAAGTGTCTCATTTTCTTACAAAAATCAGAATGTATTAGTGGTACCAATGTCTCATGAATATGCATGCGTGATATGAGGATGCAATGCTCACAACTAATCAGTATGAAGATCAAAATCCATTTAGTGCATGTATGAGTGAGCTCAAAATCAACTCAATGTATAAATAATTCATGATATCAGTTAACACTTGGCACCACCGAAATAAATAGCCATGTAGTCATCAATATTATCATTTCCAAACCCTCTATCGGTCATCACTATGAACAAAATGCAAATAAATGCTTAGATAAGGCCTACAATGTTAAGTCAATCACTCACTCAGGCGACACAATCATAAACATGGCATTCCAATGCACACGTAAGGCCTATGATGACAAGTCAAGCCCCCACTCGGGCGACACAATAATAGATAAGTCATTTAATGCGCAAACATGACTAATTAACATCAAGTCAAGCCCCCACGCGGACATCATAATAATATATCCTCTCAATTTAAAGCAATATGTATATAAGCCCCCACTCGGGCACACGATCATAAATAATTACTCAAGTTCATAGTGAAGTTCACATAAGCCCCAGACGGGCAACACGGAATAAACAACAATCTTAATAACAATATATCGCGAAACTACCCAAACCAAGCTTATTTCATACGATAAATCTCATCTATTATTACAAGTCCATTTATGCTCTAAGTATTCTCTAAAGGTCATTAATCCTCGATTATCACACCAAAATTCTCTAAACAAGATTCAAGCTCTAAAATAGGCAGAAAATATTAATATTTTAAAATCACTAAGTTATCAATCTACATTCTACTCTAAGGATAACTACAAACAACAATACTAACTAAGAAAGGCAATAATCTAACTACAATTCATCAAAAGACTCTGGTACCAGCAGAGATGCTCGCCATTTCACCTAAGCGGGGGACCCCCAATCCTAAGCGAATCACAAAATACAAGCAAACAAGCATACAACACATAAACACTTTGGAAAAAGTCAAGGTATAGGTCAACTTGTCTGAAATGAAGATCCGCAAGCTCAAACGCAGTTCAAAAGCCCAATTCTCTCGAATCAACACCAAATGCTTCCAATCTAGTCAAATATGTCATCTACAAGTCAAAAGGAAGCTAATGATATCCATATTTGCCCTATTTAAGACAAGTCCAAAATGGACCACGAGATTGAATTCTAAAACGAAAGGGATAAAACTGGAATTTTATTTTAGAAACACGTTCCCCATAACCATAGGAATCTACAGCTGAAAATCCATGCAAAAATGAGTTTAAAACGAGATCCAAATTGAAGAAAAATCATTTTCAAGCTTTACCGGCAAAAACTCTAAAAATCCATCGAAAATCGAAAAGGGTAAAAATGAAATTTTTATTTGAAAATCATAATCCTCAAGTGAAAAGGACTCTATGGGTGAAAACCCAAGCCAAAACGAGGAAGAATCAAAGCTCAAATCAAAAAAATACCAAATTTTTAATTTGGAGAAAAAAACCCAAAAACCCTCCTTTGAAATCTTTGATTTAGAAGAATTTAGATGATAAAGTTGTTAGAAAATTATTTAGAATTGAGCTAGAAACTTACCTGCACAAACTTATGCAAGAAATCGCCCCCAAAATCTCCCTCCCGAGCTCCCAATATGATAAAAATGGTGAAAATAAGTAAAAAAGGGGATAAATCCAGAAATTAGGCTATTTTCAACAAAGAAGAGTTGACATGTTGACTGTTGACCAACCACCAGCAATTAAAAAAACTTATTTTTTACTCTCGGAACTCATCTGAAACCCTATGACCATGAATCAATAGTGGAAATTGATCATAAAACACTTTTCGAATCCAATGGAATCATCGGATTTATGAAAAAATGTCGTTTACAACGAATTAACCCTTGGGACCCCTTTAGGCTAAAATACACTATTTTTCAAATGGAGGATCAAAATATAAAATAAAGATTCCGAATCCGAACCAACCCCGTTACTAACCCAAAATCGATGTTGTGGATCTAATGGAACTGTCAGAATCCTCATCCGAGACTCGGATCACAAAATGTTAACCGAAGTCAAACCTATCCTTTTAAGGATACTCAAAACCACAAACTCAAATAAAATATTTTTGAATGCATTGGGGACCGTATCAACAGTCCCCACAACTCGTAAATAATATAAAGCAACCACAAAGAGAGGCAAAATGGTCAAAACATAGAAAATTCTAAATTTTAGCGCGAGGGTCATTGCAGTATCCACCACTAAGATTCACCTTTGTCCTCGAACGTACAAGTAAGAAAAGGCCAAAACAGATAAAGGATAGAAAAATACCCTCGAGATACATCAACAAGCATTCCCACGCAGAGTCACAACCATAAAACTACTGGCCTCACCATAGAACCAGAAATATATCACATAAGGACTCACCAGGTCACAACACAAGCATCAAAATGTCAGTTTCTCAATAAAGCCGAATTTTTATATTTCCAAACTTCCTCTTCACCAACGACTGAGTTAGACACAATAGAAGTTCTGAACCTACCCGGCCAATCTAAACATGACCAATGCACCACAAGACACTGGCTACAACCACAAGACCAAAAATCACCCTCAGGCCCACCAAATGCCAAGGGACCCACAAATCACATAGCTACCCATCAAAACACTGAATCAACCTACCTTAGGCCAATACTATCTCTACCAAATCAAACCACCCTATAACCCCAGGCTAAAGCTATTAAGCCAGAAACCGGTATCAAAACTACACAAAACTTCAAAAGTCACACCTAGCATACTGAAGGTGTTATACTATGGTCATACCCATATGCACAACCCTCTAAGGCAACCGAGAATCACCATAAAAATCTCTATATACCATATACATGAAATCTCTAAAAGACACTGAAATCTCAAGCAACCCATAATCATAGCCCATGCAATCCTCAATGCTCAAGTAACATCAATCAGTCTGAAGCCCTCAACATTCTAGTAGCACAAAAAACCTCTACGAACATACATACATAAGCAATTAATCACAATAACACATGCAGTCCTCAATATCCAAAAACCATCAAACAACCCATAGAAAAAGTGCAACAACCACTATGCCTCACTGACGGACGCCCACATCACCGATCAGAACTTGGGGAGGGGGGGGGGGGGGGGGACCTCCGCTAGACTCTGCATAAGCTACCAATGAACCACACAATCAAGATTTCAAATTTCTAACTAGAATCCATAGATAAATTCTGAATGAATCAAATATCCTTATGTACAAAAATCCTTATATTTTCCTTAACTCTCTTCCCATTCAATATTCTTAAACATAGGAGTCGTGGACTAATAAGGTACAACTTAGACCGGCTCAATTTTTATTCAACATTCTTTAACACAAGGTCCATGGAGAATAACATATACTCAGATCGAAGGTTATGAGCAAGAATATTCCACCAAGCCACTCAGTTATAAGAGTAACAATTGCTACAAACTAGGTACCCCTTTCTGTTCAAAAATATTTCCAAATCAAAAGCAAACATTCTCATGAGCTGAAATTTTTCAAATCTTATCGAAGAGTGTCTCAATACCAAATAGTGTATTCACGCAAACAAAGGCCAAATACTAAGAAAGTAACAAATTGTGAGGCTTGAATGCCTGAAATATTCCCTTATCCAACTAGAATCTTTTACTCGCAATCCTTTTGAATCAATTACACCACAAGTCTAGGCTATCATAGGGTCTACCACTAATGAGTAACACTAGGCATGCTACAATCCAAAATGCCAAACCACAGGGCCAATCCATTCTACAATCTAAAAGTATCCTAAAACCTAGAATCGATCCACAACTATTTCACAGTATAACCATCAAGGACACCATACCCAAAACACCAAAATCCACAATACCTAAGAAATCAAGCCTAATCCCTCTATGCACTCTAAGTGAGTCAAGACATAGGATCAGTACACCCGATCTACCACTAAGGAATCATCTATGGGGCAACAATATCAGTAGACCCAGCAAAAGACCATGAATCATATCAAGAATTAATGCCAAAAAAGTGAACACATAGTAGAATGAAGGATCACAGTCAAGTACTACCAAGATAATCAAAGGCGAACCAAAATCATACCTGCGACCACTGTACCAGAAACTCCTGCCTCGTGTCCATCCTGTGGAACATAATACTGAAACCTGTCATCTCTCGGAGCAACTGATGAAGCATCTCTCTGTCTATGTTGTGGGCAATCCCTCCTATAGTGATCGATACCTCCATACTGGAAGCAAACCAAAGAAGTCTAAGCCTATTAAACCAAGCCTGAAGGACCCGAAGGACCACCCTGATCTAACTCTCTCTGACCATAACCACGAAGATCTTGATCTCCATCATGCATATCACGATGATCATTAAATCCCTGGGCCCTCCGACCAACAAGCCTCTTATATCTCCACATAAACTCCTCTAGAAATACTCGAGCGAGCTGATCCCACGAAAGAGAAGGTGATCCAACTGGTCTACTCTCTACACAAGTCCTCCACCATTGTCTAGCTGGCCCAAAGAACTGAAAGAAAGTGAAGTCTACTCCATTAAAATCTACCAAGTTCAACCTGTGCAACCTCTCATGGCAACCAAACAAGAACATATAAGCATCAAACCTAGGATTTCCATCAAAATGAGGAGGATCTGTCCTCATGAACCCTACATATCTACTCTGTCCTTCCATGGACATGAAAGGTAAAGTCACTGGATGTGGAGTAATCACCGGCAATACCTCATCAACACTAGGAGAACCCATAAGAGCTTAGATGCATCTGTAGTCTGAATCCCTGAAGTAGCATGCTGAATCAAGACAGGAGCCACCCTCTGAAGGAAACCCAAGGTGGTGTCTGCACTGGCCCCAACCCTCTAACTCACTAGACCTAACACCACTAGATACTCTAGAACCTGAAGAAGCAACTCAAACCTAACCTCTAGCTGGTTTGGACATCTTAGTCAGACCTCCATCTCGAACCCTGCTTCTACCGTGCACCGAAGGCACGGGCTCTGAATCTCTAGCCACAGAAGAATGCGTGCTCACCATCTGTGAGAGAAAGAAAGAGAGGTTTTTGAGTTACATAAATTTACGAACGCACGAAACAAAATGAAGAAGTGGAAATCTGCTAAAGTCATGTAGCCTCTTGAGGATAGATAATGGACGTCTCCACACCGATCTGTAAGACTCTACTAAACTCGTCTTATAATAATGAGAATAATGAACCTGGGCTCTGATACCAATTTGTCACGACCCAAAATAGGCACTGATGGCACTTGTCACATCCTCCAGACAAGTAAGCCTATCCCAACCCAAACTCAATAATCAAGTAAATCAGAAGTGGAAGAAAAAGAATAATCCCCAAAATATATATAAAGAAGAAGCAAATATTTGAAATACATCTCAGGTCTGGTTGTCACTAGTAAAAGTCTCTAATATAGAATAAGAATAATAATCTTCTAGAATATCTTATATGCGAATAAAGCATAAGACATAAATAGAGAGATCTGAGAAGTCCTAAAGTCCCTCAGCCGCTACCTCAATCTCCGCAATGCTAATACCAGAAGAAGATGATCTAAAAATTGCTACTCAGCCCAATATCTGTACGGGGTGCAGAAAAAGAAGAAAAAGGAAAAGGAAGCAAAAGAGAGTACGAAACCACATATACTCAGCAAGCATCGTCGATAACCGACCCTAATCCAAAGTGATAGCGAGAACCACCACCCCAACTATCCAAGGTTTCCCAATCAGTCTATACCCCACCAAATCACAGTACTTTATCCTATTAGGGTAACCCAACACAGCGGTCAACAAACATATCAAAAGTAGGGTAGGCACACTAATCCAGGTGAGTCAACACTACTCATTTATATTCAACCACAAGAAAATTTATTTATGAAGAAGACTCACAAATAATACGCTATAACAGGCTTAATCAATTATCATTAACCAATACTATGGGATAGCAATAGGGAGAGTGTATATATATATAAGGATGTATCGCATACTACCAAAAGGTGCTACCATCTATCTTTCGATCAAGCCACCATCATACCCCAAGTCTCATGATACCTCAACCCCTCAACCAATATACGATGAAATAAGATAATGCAATGAAGTGAAATGAAAGCTCAAACACAATATCACAAACAAGGTTCTATGACGGCATTACAATACAAAAGTAAACACTAACACAGTATCAAACCAAACCAAGGAAGGTAATGCAATGAAAATGATGTAATGCAATGTAGTGATGATAATGAATGTTTGAAAGTTATCGTATAACTTTCTATATACACCCACCGAGCTCGCAGCTACCAGGTAGGACCTTTGGGGGTTCGCAACCCGTATAATTTCCATAATCTCAATCCACCTCTCCGGCTAATGTTCACAGATCAAGTTTACCATAATATCTCATAAAATATCTCATATCAGTCTTACCGACACATCCATCGGAATAGGCATTTTATAAAGTGCCTCATTTTCTTACAAAAATAAGAATGTCTCAATAGTACCAATGTCTCATGAATATTCATGCGTGATAATAGGATGTAATGCTCAAAACCAATCAGTATGAAGATCAAAATCCATTCAATACATGTATAAGTGAGCTCAGAATCAACTCAATGTATAAACAATTCATGATATCAGTTTTCACTTGGCACCACCGAAATAAATAGCCATGTAGTCATCAATATTATCATTTCCAAACCCTCTCGCGGGCATCACTATGATGAATATGCAAATAAATGCTTAGATAAGGCCTACAATGTCAAGTCAATCCCCCACTCGAGCGACACAATCATAAATATGACATTCTAATGCACATGTAAGGCCTATGATGACAAGTCAAGCCCCCACTCGGGCATCACAATAATATATCCTCTTAATTCAAATCAATATGCATATAAGTCCCCACTCGGACACACGATCATAAATAATTACTCAAGTTCATAGTGAAGTTCACATAAGCCCCACACGGGCAACACAGAATAAACAACAATCTCAATAACAATATATCGCGAAACTACCCAAACTTTCATACGATAAGTCTCATCCACTATTACAAGTCCATTTATGCTCTAAGTATTTTTTAAAGATTAATTCTCGATTATCACAACAAAATCTGCTAATTAAGATTCAAGCTCTAAAATAGGCAGAAAATATTAATATTTTAAAATCACTAAGTTATCAATCTACATTCTACTCTAAGGATAACTACAAACAACAATACTAACTAAGAAAGGCAATAATCTAACTACAATTCATCAAAAGACTCTGGTACCAGCAGAGATGCTCGCCATTTCACCAAAGCGGGGGACCCCCAATCCTAAACGAATCACAAAATACAAACAAACAAGCATACAACACACAAACACTTTGGAAAAAAATCAAGGTATAGCTCAACTTGGCTTAAATAAAGATCTGCATGCTCAAATGTAGTTCAAAACCTCAATCGGAAGCCCAACTCTCTCGAATCAACACCAAATGCGTCCAATCTAGTCAAATGTGTCATCTACAAGTCAAAAAGAAGCTAATGATATCCATATTGGCCCTATTTAAGACGAATCCAAAATGGACCCCTAAAATGTATTCTAAAATGAAAAGGGTAAAACCAAGATTTTATTTATCAACACGTTCCCCATAATCATACGAACCTACAGCTGAAAATTCTTGCAAAAATGAGTTAAAAACAAGGTCCAAACTAAAAAAAATCATTTTCAAGTTTTACCTGCAAAAACTCCAAAACTCCATCAAAAATTAGAAATGGGTAAAAATGGAATTTTTATTTAAAAATCATAATTCTCAAGTGAAAAGGACTCTATGGTTAAAAAACCAAGCAAAAATGAGGAAGAATTGAAGCTCAAATCAAAGAAATATCAAAATTTCAATTTGGGGAAACCCCCCAAAAATCCTCCTTTGAAATCTTTGATTTAGAAGAATTTAGATGATAAAGTTGGTAGGAAATTATTTAGAATTGAGTTAGAAACTTACCTGCACGAACTTACGCAAGAAATCTCCCCCAAAATCTCCATCCCGAGCTCCCAATATGATAAAAATGGTGAAAATGAGCCAAAAGGAGATAAATCCCAAAATTAGACTATTTTCAGTAAAGAAGAGTTGACCTTTTGACTATTGACTGTGCGTTGACCGTAGTCAACTGTTGACCAACAACCAACAATTAAAAAAACTTGTTTTTGACTCTTAGAACTCATCCGGAACCTTATGAACATGAACCAGTAGTTCAAATTGATCATAAAACACGTTTCAAATCCAATGAAATTATTGTATTTATGAAAAAAAGGTCATTTATAGTAAATTAACCCTCGGAACCCCTTTAGGCTGAAATACACTATTTTTCAAATAGAGGATCGAAATATAAAATAAAGGTTCTGAACCCAAACCAATCCTATTACTAACCTAAAATTGATGTTCCAAATCTAATAAATTTGTCAGAATCCTCATCCGAGACTCGGATCATAAAATGTTGACCAAAGTCTAACCTATCTTTTTAAGGATACTCAAAACCACAAACTCAAATAAAATATTTTCGAATGCATTGGGGACCGTATCAACAGTCCCCACAACTAGTAAATAAGATAAAGCAACCACAAAAAGAGGCAAAATGGTCAAAACATAGAAAATTCTAAATTTCAGTGCGAGGGTCATTACAAAAAATCCAAAATGAAAAATTAGTTTCAAAAATGGAACTTCTCTTCTCTCAAACGTCTCTCCACTCTTTCTCTCTCAATCCCAACAACTTCTATCCTTCATAGATAACAGATCGATGAAACAACCATCCTCCAGCGACTTTCAACCTACGACGACCGCAAATTTGAATTCTTCATTGTTCCTTTTCGACTTTCAACCGTCAATTTCTCTCTCTTCACAGGTAAAGGCTTCTCAATATTTTGGATTTTCAAAAAATTAGGGATTTTTAGTTGAATTGTATGCTCTTCAAGTTTGGTTTAATAATTTTGAGATTTGATGCTCAAAAAAGAATAAACAACCCGAGAAAATCCTAATTTATGGTATTTGTTCTCTTAATATGGTGATTTATGGTAAATGTGGTATATTTTCTGAGTGAAATATGTTTTTTTGTTGTTGTTTTTCTTGTTCTCGAACATTATTTGAAAAATAGTGATACTTGAATTTTGACTTTTTTCAGAGATATCTGTTGTGACAATTTTGTCTTGTTATTTGTGTTGTTATATTAAATCACTTCACTTGGTGTTTGTTAGTGTTGTTCCTAGGTGTTGTTGGTATTATTTGTGTTCTTGGTGTTATTTATTTTGTTGGTGTTGTTTGTGTTCTTGGTGTTCTTAGTTTCGTTGGTGTTGTTGTTGGTTGTGTTGTGGTGTTGGTGTTGTTGGTTTTGTTGTTGGTGTTGTTGGTTGTGTTATTGGTTTTGTTGGTTTTATTGGTGTTGTTGGTGATGGTGGTGTTATTGGTGTATTGGTAAAAACATTAGTGTTGTTCAAGTGGTGATATAGCTTGTTGTTGGTGTTCTTGGTGTGATATAATAGCTTATTGTTGGTGTTGGTATTAGTGTTGTTATTGTTGGTGGTGTTCTTATTGTTGGTGTTCCTGTTGATATATGTGCATTGTAAAAATGTTGCCCAATAAATATGTAATATATTGCAACAGAATAAGAATCTGTTGGAATATATTAAGCATTTGTTGGGAACAACTATATCATTTATTGGTTTATTGTTATATTGTTTCTAACAGATAACCCATCTGTTGGAAGAAATCAAAATAGTCTTGCTACTGGTTTGATTTCTTCCAATAGATGACCTATCTGTTTCAATAGACTATTTTGATTTCTTTCAACAGATGACCTATTTGTTGCAATAGATTGGTCATCTGTTGGAAACAGCATAACGGTAGGGTATACTATTTTGATTTCATCCAACAAATAACCCATCTATTGTAACAGATAATTCATCTGCTGAAGAAATCAAACCAGTAGTAAGACTGCTTTGATTTCTTTCAATAGATGACTTATCTGTTGTAATAGATGGGTTATCTGTTGCAACAAATCACTCATCTGTTGCAACAGATCACTCATATGTCGAAAAATATTATTGTACTGTGTTGTATTATTTAAATTCATTGCTACCCTTTTTTTAATGATGCACAAATCAACTGTAATATTTTTTGTTTTCCTCTTGTTTGTAGATAAAATGGCTTCCCAAAGAAAACAAAAGTGAATCAACTTCTGATAAACCAAGTAAAATAGCTAAAGTACAAACATCATTAGAAGAACTTGTTGAACAACCCTCTCACAAACAGATGAACTGTTACCATCTGTAGATATACAGAAAGAGAGTGAAGTTGTGGAAAGAGATAATGAAGAAGATATTGAAGGAGAATCAATTAAAATATTTAAAGATGATGTAGAAAAGAAAGGAGAGGGAGATAAGGAAGAAGTTGTAGAGAAGGGAGATGAAAATAAAAATAAGGAAGAAGATGAAGTAAATAATGAGGATAGAGATGATGAAGAAAGTGATAAATGATATGAGGAGGAAGTTGAGGATGAAAATGAAAAAGAAAGTGATAAAGGAGATGAGGAGGAAGATGATGAAAAGAAAAATGAGGAAGGAGAAGATGTTGAAGAGAAAGAGTAAGGAGATTATGATAATGCTGATAATGATGTTGAGGTATTGATGATAGATCATGAACGTAGATCGAAAGCCCAACATGATGGTGTAAAAATTTTTAGTATTGACAAGTTCTAGGTGGAGATGCATATAGATAACCCTACAGATTTGACTAGTGATTTTGTTGTTAAATCAGTCATGGGCATCAAATTTGATAGTTTTAGGAAGACATTGAGGGATGAAAAACTAGAGGATTACTTTAAGTCCAGCTGTTTTGGATACTTTCTTGATCTGCCGGAGAATAATAATGCATGCTTTTAAATGACCATGACGTATGGTCTTCTCAAGCACAAGATCAAGTATAAGGGTGATGATGATGAAACTTTGAAGGATGAGGACAGAAGATGGATTATATTTGGATAAACTATGTGGCATGCCGGTTTGTTTTGGCATGAATGAATTTGCCATAGTGACTGGATTGAGATGCCATCTTTCTTTTGAACCTCTTTCCATAGTTACACCCTTAAAAAAGTCAAAGTCAAGCAAGCCATGTAAATCAGCCAAGGCAGGAAAGAGAGGCAAGACACCAACCAAGACATCCACCAAAACCACCAACCAAGACAACCACCAAAACCACCAAAGATAAAGACAAAATAAATAATGAGAATGAGTTGTTGGCCATTGTTGGACCTAGCTACAAAGCCAAGGATTTGTTAACAAATATCAAGAATAAAAAGTTTTTGAAGAAGCACAAGGAGCCATTGTGTTTATTTTGGTTTGTACATGCCATTTTATGGGCAAGAGACACCAACAAAGTCATAGACCCTGAATTGTTAGTGCTTGATCAGGATGTGGATGCATTCAACAATTACCCATGGAGTTATGAAAGTTATTTCTTGACTGTCAAATATTTATTGACAAAGTTATCACCGAAGATGGTTAACTTATATGGCTTTCCTTGGGCTTTCATGGTAAACTTCATCCCTAGTTCTTTAGTGTTTCATTTATTTATGTTATTGAATAATTATTTTGATTTTTTATTTACATCATGTTGACATTTTTAGGCTTGCCATTCCTCACCTCCAGTAGCAAGTCAAGGATTACTCGGAAGAGGTTTCTTACTCAAGAGTGAATCCCCTTGATCTCTTTAACTCTCCCGATGATGTAGTAGGTCTTCTTTTAAATATAATAATTATACTCTAGTTAACATATTGCAACAGATGTCTTATTTGTTGCAACAAATATCTCATATGTTGCAATAGATAACTAACCTGTTGCAATAGATAAGTCATTTGTTACAACTTATCTCTGCAGATTACCCATCTACATCAACTTATGCAATAGATGGGTAATTTGTTGCAACAGATGAGTAACTTATTACAATGTATGGATAACCTGTTGCAACAAATTACCCATCTGTTGCATAAGTTCCCTGAACCTGTTAACAATATCACCTAATCTACTGCAAACTAATACAATAGATGGGTAATCTGTTGTAGTAGATGTCTTATCTATTGCAACAGATCATTCATCTGTTGCAACAGGTTACCCATCTGTTGTAAGTTATAGGTTGATTTTAATATATCTATTTTTGTTTATAGGTTGTGCATTCCTGGCTTGTCTCTACAGAGCAAGAGTTGGAAATGTCATTCTTTCTTACTCTAGGGATTGTAGACACAAAACTAGACCCTAAGGTGGACTTGATAAAAAAAATTGGCTGGAGCAATAACCATAAAAAAAAAAAAACCTAGTGATGGTCAGCTTGTTCTTATTGAGCCTGTTGTTGAGTTTTTTTAGTGATGCTGGTTATGCTGCAACAAATTTGGGTGGTGGTGTTAATATTGGTATTAGTGTTGGTTCTGCTGGTGTTAGAGGTAGTGATAAGCATGCTGATGATGCTCATGAAATTTTTTTTGAAAAAAGAGTTGACCATGATAATGGTCATACTGGTGGTGGATATGGTGGATTCACCCCTTTTAGTGGGCATAACTCTTTTGGTCCCTCTTCTAGCTCATGTTCTACATGTAAATGTGAAGAATGTAAGGAAAAACATGAGAACTTGATTAGGTCTCTTGATGCTCTGACTGTTGCTGTTAAGGAATTGACATCTAAGAAGGGTGTCATTCCATCAAGGAAGATTACAGAGCCATTCACTCCATTGGAGGTTAAGAGGAGGAAAAGAGCAATTTCCAAGGTACTATCAGATATTAAATTAAGAAAAATTGCTACTCCTCTTCCTTGCACTGTTGAGCAACTTCCAAGGGCTATAGAAGAACAGAGAGAGCTAAAGAAGGTGAATGTTTACAAGTTGGTGAAATCCACAAAGAAGGTTAAGTTGAACACACTGATGAAATAAAAAAATGCCCCAAAAGTCTACTCCATGCATAAATTTGGTGCAAAAAACTTCAAAGACATGACTAGTATAGATGTTTGGAGAACGAACTGGGTAATTTACTTTTTTTAATCTTCTATTTATTCAACTTCATTGGTATTTTTATTTAGATAATCTATCTGTTGCAACAGATTACCCATCTGTTGTATAAGATGGGTAATCTGTTAACAGGTTCAGAGAACTTATGTAACAAATGACTCATCTGTTACAACAGATTACCCATCTATTGCAATAGATAAGTCATCTATTGCAACAGATTACCTATTTATTGCATTAATTTACAGTAGATGGGTAATCTGTTAACAAATTCAGAGAACTTATGCAAAAAATGACTCATCTATTGCAACAAACTACCTATATGTTGCAACAAATAAGTCATATGTTGCATTAGTTTGTAGTAGATAGGTAATATGTTAACAGGTTTAGAGAACTTATGCCACAGATGACTCATCTATTGTAACAGATTACGCATCTATTGCAATATATAAGTCATCTGTTACAACAGATAAGTCATTTGTTGCAATAGATTACCCATCTATTGCATTAGTTTGCAGTAGATTGGGTAATCTGTTAATAGATTCATAAAACTTATACAACAAATGACTCATTTGTTACAACAGATTACCCATCTGTTGCAATTAATAAGTCATCTGTTGCAACAGATTGCCTATCTGTTGTATCTTTTCAATTGTTATTATAAGTTACTAACTTATTTAAATTGTATTCTTATATCAATATATTGATGAAATTCTTTTTCTCATGCAGGAGAGGTATCACAAATTCACTGAGTACTATTATCTAGGGGATAGGATCATGGACCTCAACTTTTACGGTAACTTCTTAAGTAGGTACAACAAACTCAACGAAGTAGCGACAACTCCTGGTGGCAGAAAAATTGATGAGATATTTGCTGAGTTTGAATGGAATGAGGACATGATTGATTATTGCAGAGGGAATAGACAGGGGCAAAGAGGATTCTTGCAGTCATGAACTTGAAGAAAAACATTTTTGTGACTATTGAGATCATCATGAATGAGGGAGTCATTAATGTTTATGACTGCAACATACCGCTTTTTGAAGATTGAGAATTTTTTATTTGCATGGAGCCTTTGTTGGAGTTATTTCCAAGATTATTGAAGCAAAGTGGTATAATGAATCACTTGCCAGAAAAGTTGCTCAACGAATGATAGGCTTTTGAAGGTCTAAAATAGAACCTTCCCCATAATGAGACTGGTGTCGCTTGCGGGTCATACTTGCTTGAATTTATTGAGCTTTTGATAGCCCACACTTGTATGACAACTCTCAAGACTCTATTGAACAATAATGCAGTTTTAAAAATACAAGAGGTTTGGGTTGTTGGGGTAACATGTAAGAGTTTGGAGTCCTGATGTGGGTTGTAATTTCTAAAAACTTATCATATCTGTGTAATTTCTAGACAACATAACAATTTTTTATTTTTAGTATCTTTAGTTAATCATATTATGTAATTGGTGATGACAATATTTTATGTTTAATAGTTTTCTAGTTATTTTGTCATGAATTCTATTTTATCCTTAGATTTGGAAAATGTTGGATTATTACTAAAAATAGATTATTAAGTTCAAATGTTGCAACAAATGAATTATTTATTACAGCAGATGACTCATCTGTTGGAAATAATCAAACAGATATAGACATATGTTGCAGCAGATATTTAATATGCTTGATTATTTTCAACAGACTCTACATATGTTGCAACAAATTAGTCATCTGTTGCAACAGATGTCTCATTTATTGGACATAATCAAACAGATATACACATCTGTTGCAGCAAATATAAACATCTGTTGCAGCAGATGTCTAATATGTTTGATTATTTCCACCAGACTCTCTATATGTTGCAGTAAATTAGTCATCTATTGGACACAATCAAACAGATATACACATCTGTTACAACAAATGAATTATTTGTTACAGTAGATGACTCATTTGTTATAAATAATCAAACAGATATAGACATCTGTTGCAGTAAATATCTAATATGTTTGATTATTTCCAACAGACTTACACATCTGTTGCAATAAATATAGACATCTATTGCAGCAAATGTCTAATATGTTTGATTATTTCCAACAGACACTACATATGTTGCAATAGATTAGTCATCTGTTACAACAAATGAGTCATTTGCTGGAAATAATCAAATAGATATACACTTTTATTACAACAGATGACAAACTTGTTGCAACAAATGAGTCATCTGTTGGAAATAATCAAACAAACATACACATTTGTTGTAACATATAATAATCTATTGCAATAGGTTATACACTTAGTTGATAATGTAATTACTGTGTAATTCATTGAGATTATAATTGAACTTGTTAATTAAAAGATAATTATAGTTAAATAACTTTGTGTATCACGAATCATGGTTTAGTGAAGCAATTCACATCAAATTAGTCAATTAATCACTTTATTTAGAACGAATACACTTAGTTGATCATATAATTACTCTGTAATTCATTGAGATTGTAATTGAACTTGTTAATTAAAAGCTAATTATAGTTAAATAACTTTGTGTATCACTAATCATGGTTTAGTGAAGCAATTCACATCAAATTAGTCAATTAATCACTCTATTTAGGATGAATACACTTAGTTGATCATGTAATTACTGTGTAATTTATTGAGATTGTAATTGAGCTTGTTAATTGAATGCTAATTATAGTTAATTAACTTTGTGTATCACTAATCATGGTTTAGTGAAGCAATTCACATCAAATATATGTAGAGTATGCTGGAAATAATCAAACATATCATTCATCTGTTGCAACAGATGTGTATATCTGTTTGATTATTTACTATAGATGAATCATCTGTTGCAACATGTTAGTCATCTGTTGCAACAGATGTGTATATCTGTTTGATTATTTCCAACAGATGAGTCATTTGTTGCAATGGGTTAGTCATCTATTGCAACAAATATGTATATCTGTTTGATTATTTCCAACAGATGAGTCATCTTTTGTAATAGGTTAGTCATATGTTGCAACAGATGTGTATATCTGTTTGATTATTTCCAATAGATGACTCATCTGCTGCAACAGATAATGCATCTGTTGTAACATATGTAGAGTCTGTTGGAAATTATCAAACATATTAGACACCTGCTGCAACAGATATAAAATATGTTGCAACAGATGAGTACATATGTTTGATTATTTCTAATAGATGAGTCATCTACTGCAACTGATAATGTAACAGATGAGTCATTTGTTGGAAATAATCAAATATATTAGACATCTGTTGCAATAAATGTCTATATCTATTTGATTATTTCCAACAGATGAATAATCTGTTACAACAGATTAATCATCTGCTGCAACATAATTCATTATTCTAACTAATTTTATATTTGTTGCAACAAATATAACATATGTTGCAATAGAAGTTGTTCCCACATATACAAAAATTGTTGGACCATAAACAAAAATATATTTTATATAATAAATAAATTACATCACCAACTAAAATGAGTTAAAATTATCAAGTTCATAATTAAACCAACAACAAGGCTATTACAATAATTATGGAGCATTTTGTTCCGGGCATGTAGTTATTTTGTGTCCAACCGTCTTACATATGGAGCACTTATTTTTTCTTGTTGGTAATGATTCCCCGACTCCACGTCTCCTCTTCACTCGCCTTCTTCCCGGTTTGTTTGGGTCAACATGTGGAGGGCGTATTTCTCTCTCAAAAATCTCCAAAGAAATAATCCAAGAATCTTTAGGAGGCACCAAATTAATTTCCTCACAATATGCAATTATATATTTTTCTACCGAATAATATAGAGATGAGTACTCATAAATCTGGTTTCCAAATTGTACACCATATTGGGCTCAAAGCACTGCCATAGCATGTGGACAAGGTATTTTGTCCAAGTTAAAAACTCTACGTGTACAAGTTCTTCTTTTAAGATCAACCGTGGCAACATCACCATGATCGTTGATATTGAACTTGCAATTGGCTATTTGATGGGCTAATAACTTGTTCCCCGAATTGATGTAATTTGATAATTGTTTTTCCATTAAAGGAACAAGTCTGTTTGGTGAGTTGGCCAACTCCATACGCCTCTTGTGAAATAATTTTGCTAACCTCATGTTTATTTCGTCAAATAGAGCGACAATGGGAAATTCTCTTTCAACGTCAACTATTACATTCGCCGACTCTGCAATGTTTGACGTCATAACATTATACCTATACAAAAAAAAATTTCACTTAGTAAGAAATAGAATTACAATAAACTTAAACAAAACACCCAATTTATAATATTATACCTATTTCCCGGGCAAAATGCCTTGCTCCATCTGTGGAATCCGACACGTTCGAGATGTTTGGCTGCCTTGGGTACCACATCTCTTATTTGATTGAAGTGGTCATAAAACTCAACTCTATCATGCACTTTCATTGCTTTATAAAAATGAGATACGACCTTTGAATTGTGAAAGTTGTTTCAAATATTTTCCTCAAGGTGCCTCATGCAACAACCATAATGAGCTGAAGGGTAGACAATTGAAACCATCTTTCAGATACTTGGATGCCTATCAGAATTTATGCATAACTCATCGGTATCATCTACATAACTTCTCATTTGTTTGAAAAAATATTGGTATGAGGCATCACATTCCTTGTCCATTACACAAAAAAACACCGGAAAGATCTGATTCTCGGCATCCTATGCCACCGCCGATAGTAAAATTCCTTTATACTTGCTCCTTAAGAATGTCCCATCGACGGCTATGACTTTTCTCATTTGTTGAAAACCATGAATCCAAGCCGCATAGGCTACAAAAAAGTACTTGATCCTTCCATTTTCATCAACCTTCAATGTAGTCTTACTTCCTGGATTTGTGGACTCAAGCATATAACGGTACGCATCAAGCACTGCATACCCGTGCTCATGTGTTCCCCTAACCAAAGACTTTACAAGCTCCATGCCCTTATAAATCTTCCAATAACTCACTTTACAACTCAATTTTGTACGGAGTTGATTGACCATATCTCTTGTAGATGGACTTTTGTCATTGGGGAAGCTATTTTTGAAGTATTTACCGATGACCTTTGTCGTGGCATACGGATTATGGCTCATAATATGCTTCGAACCACATGTGTGATACTTTTTATAAGTTCTAATATAGAATCTGTCAGAACTTATGAATTTCACAGCCCTCAACCACCACTTGCAATCTGGATGTGCACATCTATAACAATACACACTACGTGAATTTATCACTTTCTTTAGTCTAAAATCTTTTTTCAAGCAAGCAATATACAATGAAGTGACTATTTATTCCTTGTTATTAAATGTCATTCCCTTGTAAAAACCTGTTTCATCATCTTGAAGATTGCTCGACTATGTTGATTAAGAACTGCCCACTGTATTGCTCACAACAACGGGTGTAGGTGTTTGGTCCTCCTCCACTTCATCTCCACTCTCATCATCTGGAATATTCATGTCCATACCATTCAATTCATCATTTAACGTATCTTATTAGTCTTGTTCTACATTTTGATTCTCTATTGGTTTTTCAACCACATACACCCTTAAAATGGGCCTAGCTGCATCACTTAGATAAGCACGCGAACAAACCTAATCACTTATCTTAAAAGGTAGGACCCTCATACATCTCTTTGGACTGTCATCACTATCGTCTCTAACATGTCACCAACCTTCCAACACCAAATAAATTGATTGTTATTCTTGATCAACTCACCATGACAATCAACACCTATTGTAATTGAATCCTCCATTAATGGTACCTAAAAAAATTTGTTAATAATATTAATAATAATAGTATGTAAAGTTGAGTGGCTATGCACAACAACAAAATTATATGCACTATCATTGTCCCAACAGATAAGCATCTGTTGTAACAGATGACTCATCTGTTACAACAGATAACTCATCTGCTGCAGCAGATGAGCTATCTATTGGATTCAACTTCTAGTTCTATCCAGTATTTCCATTTGTTGTAATATGAATCTAGCATATAAGTCATCTACTGCAACAAATGGGTCATCTGTTGCAGCATATGCTTCATCTGTTGCAACAGATGACTCACCTGTTGGATATATGTTCAGAAACAAAAGAAGAATTCAATAGGTAAGTCAACACAGAAGCTAACCCACAACATGCTACAAGTCAATTTCAGGCTCCTTCTAGGTCAACTATCTACTATAACAATATGTATATACAAGTCTGGGTATACATTATAAGTCATGAAAAGACGGTTCAGCGTTCTAAGTCAAACTAGCCGACCCTGATCAAATACGGTGCTATCAGGGACGAACAAAGCTAAACAGGCCAACCGGGTATAATCGGGGTGACTCAATCCTATCACAACCCTAATAGTCATATAGGGCTTATCTAAGCCCAAAGATGTCAAAGTTCTGACAAGTCGACAAAAAGGGTAACGGGTCCCGCTATCGGATCCCAAAGACCAGGTCTGGTTATACTTGTTTAAGTCTGGGCTAAGTCTGTCTAAGCCTGGACTAAGGTCCAACAATAACATTCCCAAACTGGCAACAAAAACAACAATACTATCCGTCCCCAAATAGGTCATCTGTGGTGTACCACGAGGATAACGGGGCCAGGAATGTGTCCGAATAGCCCTATCCGGCCTAGAAGGCCTGAATCACAACAAACCACCACCACCAAGTTTATAATACCAGCCCATAACACCAGCACAATAGCATACATATATCACACATAAGCTCAATCTAAGTGTAAAGGAAGGTAAACCTAGCCTACCTGAACGCCGTCGAATGCCTGCTAAAGCCAGTTAAATAGGAGTCTTTCCCTTCCAAGAAGCCTCGGACTGCTGCCACGCTACCAAAATAATAAACTACATGTCAAAACATGACTATTGATACCCATATTGCGTTAGTTCGAACAATGTCCAAAAATCTCACGTGGGGCCCGCTTGCAGAATAGCAAAATCGAAACCGACAAAGCGTCCCAAATCACCCCATGATCAATAGTCACAACTAGAACCGCTCAATTTGAGCTCAAAATGTAGCTCAAACATCAATACCAATCCCAAAATATACCATCGTAAACAAAAATTACCGTAAAAACAAGAAAACGTACTGTAGAAATGACGAGAGCGAGTCCACGGACTCAAATATATAAATCCCTAAGCTCAAACCTTAATGGATTTGCTCAATATTGAGCTTATATGATCAGAACGGTGAGGAATTAAGATGGAATTCGTGAGGATAATGTAATGTTATACATTTTGGACAAAATGTATAACATTATGCCAATTTGTACCATCTAATTAACTCTCACATGCCAAGTAGCA
The DNA here is from genome assembly GCA_031232105.1 of Capsicum rhomboideum. Classification (NCBI taxonomy): domain Eukaryota; kingdom Viridiplantae; phylum Streptophyta; class Magnoliopsida; order Solanales; family Solanaceae; genus Capsicum; species Capsicum rhomboideum. Next base: position 127,608,581 of record CP124714.1, read on the forward strand.
ACTATTACAGTGAATACTACCATGGTGTGCACCTCCCCACTTTCCACGTGGTGGTGCAAATGGCACATCGATATAATTTTTATCCCATTATATATATATATTCGGGTATTGCATAGGTTCGTGGTAAAATAAATACAATATTTTGAATATATCATAATTAAGATAAAATTATTTATAACAAAACCTCCATAAAATAAAAATATTATTTTAACATATTTAGATTTACCATCTCCGCCTAAAATATTAATAAATTATAAAACTAGTATTAAAGTAATATAGATATATCATAACTAAAGAATTTTATAAATATCATAAATATTTTCGAAAGGTAATTAACTATGTCATTTTACCAAATTCTAATTTAATTTAATATTTTACAACGTGCTCGGTCTAAATAATATTCTCAAACGAACTGCCCGGGAATCGAACTGTCAGTCCCAGCAAGTCATAAATAACTTGGGGCAGTTATAGAAAAGATCTAAACGTTGAGAACACACGAAAACGAGGAAAATGAGCGGGAAGGTCATTACATATATATCGCTACTTTTCGTTGCTTAGCATTCCTATTGCATGCCTATTTCTATTGTTTTCTTGTCTTCCGCCGGTTTGCCCGTTATTTGCCATTTCGGGCTATGATTTGGCTTACCTACTGGTGGATTAAAGTAGGTGCATCATGACTCAAGAAATTGGATAGTGACTCACATTCACCATGTCTCCTTAAAGAAGAGATTTGTAAGACCATCCTAAATGATTTGTTAGTTGTATTAATTTCACTTTTACGCACGTGTGGGTCACGTCAATATTATTAACTTGAATACTATAAATGTTTGAAATTCCTAAATATTGTTGTAAGCCTACATAATTTTTCAAAATTTTCATCTAGTGTCCAAAACCACATTAGAGCCTATTTGCGCCGAGTAGAGTCCATTCGGGATGGTACTTCCTAGTCCCTATAAAGAATTTTTTTAATACCCAACCAACACAATTCTAAATAGAACAATAATGAATGCCCCTAAACATACATTTAATTTGGAAGAGTATATTTTTTAAAATATTTTACGAAAAATTATTATATTTACTTCCATTGGTTTTATTTTGAATTAAAATCATCATATTTTGTTTACAACAACAACAACATACTCAGTGTATTCCCACCAGGTGGGGATACACTATTAAATATTAAATTATTAAATTTGAAAAACTATTAAATATTTTTTGAAATATACTTTTATGACAATTCTTCAACAAACTTGTCAGGCACTTTAATTTTTAAAAAAATATGAGATGAAAAGGTTAGTTTTTCAACTTCTATAAGAATAATAGTTATTGTTCAAGTGTTGTGAAGTAGAAGTATTTTTTTAAATGCTAATTATAGAGAGCTGAGTTGCTTGGTAAGGCCATAAGATTCAAAAGTCTTCCTTATTTTTTTTTAAACTTCGTGTCAAATTAAAACTAAACAAACAAATTGAAACAGAGGGAGTAGCACATTATGAGAATCAACTTCTATGAACCTTGAGTGATTAATTTAAATATTTGTCATTTAATACTTCGATCATTACCAATCGAAAAAATCTATCTTCTCAATAATATAGACCATGTAAAATCCATATCTTGTTTGTCCAAAAAACTAAATCTGTTACTTACAGATCCAAATTATAAAAGCTAATAATTCAGAAAACACATGCATTGCACTTTTGCTTTTGGCTCAGAAACTCCAATGCTATTGACCATGTACTTGAACGCTTGGTCATTTCGTGACATGTCCAATCTTCATCTTCTTCACCTTTCTCCCAATCAAATTTCTTATCTTAGTTGTTGCTTCAATTACTTCGTCTTAACTCAAATACTTCACGCATACAACATGCTCGTTCTTATTTTTGTATAATCCCTTTAAGAAAAGATGCAAACCATAATTGAACTCTGCGATCGCATCAAGCCGTGTAGTTTGCTACTTAAATGATCACAAATTTATTTCTTTGAAGAAACAAAATATAAAGAAATTAAGTTTGTTGGTTACCCCTTTTTTGTACATACATGTTGATGAAAGAAAAGCTCAGAACTCTTAAAATATATTTTAGGACTCCTTAATGTTAAAATATATTTCCCTCTTACCATTTATTTTTGTACTCCTTAATTCTTAATTCTCCTAATACCTCATACCATATACTTTCCTCTTTATAAAATATTTTAGGATTTCTTCATTTTTAAAATATGAGTTCTTACATCATACAAATAAATAAGACAATTAGGTTCTACTTAGTTCTTACTAACATTATTTATTAAATTTTTGAAGAGTAATTTTTTTTTGATCTGTAAGATTAACTAGTTAACTAAACCGCGCTTCGTGCGGTCATAGATTTCTTTTTCTATATATAGTTGATATAAAAGAAATGAAAATTCTATAATACCAAAAGTTAAAATTATATATTTTTATATTTTTTACATAAAAAAAAATAATATAATGTATGACAAAAAAAATAAATTTAAAAATTTAAACAGAGATGCAAAATTAATAATAAAGGATTGAATACTTTCTTATATTTTCATAATTAGAAGTTCTTCAAGGACACTTCTCCAAAAAAAAAATATAAAAGAATAAAAATAATCAATGGCTATCATTTGATAATATTGAGTCATCTACTAGATAGAATAAATATACAAATGGAGCACCTCCACCTTTATGGATAAATAGATGCACTTTCTTCTTCTCTTTTTTTTTCCCAAAACAAAAAGTATGATCTACATTTATAAGCACATGGTCAAAAAAATATAATTATCCAACTTCTAACTACCATTAATACAAAAAGAAGTTACTACTTCACTTGAATGATATCTTTTATTAAGGAAAATGAAAAGATTATAGTTACTTGTATAGTTTTAGACTCCTCACTATTCGTAACAGTTTTCAAATGTATGAACGTATTTAATATGTAATGTATGTTATTAATTTTATGAACCAATATAAATGATTCAATTATAACATTGGACTTTTTCTTTGCTTTAAACTTTACATAAGAAATAATTAACTATTTCAATAAATGATTCATTTGTAATAGTAGACTTTTTATTTGCCTTTTAATGTTTTTGATAAGAAATTAAGTTTTGCCTATATTTTTTAGTGAGTAAACTTCAAAACATTTTTTCAAGTTATACGGTATCAATCACTAATCATATTCTTGGACAAATTTAATCTAAGAAAATTATACATCATAAAAGAAATTGAAACAAAATAGGAATAGGATTTATTTTTATGAATTTAGAGATCGAGTGTATAAAATTATCTTAGAAGAAATGTATTCAACATTTAAGTTGATCCGTTGTATGTACCAAGTTTCTCGATATAGATGACATAGCATGAATCATCAAAATTTAACAAATGTTGAGTAAGAAATAATAGTGAAATGCAAAAATGTAAACTTTCCAATAAAAAAGATGAGAAATCTTAGCCTATAAAGAAATAAATCATTCATATTTACTGAAAATAGAGCGCATATAAGTAAGTTTAATAAAGATAAATATTCACCAATATATAATCTTATTAGCTAAATTGCTACTATTCAAAGAAAAAAAATACATGGGAACTCATGTGAAACATTTTTTTTGCACAACTAAAAGTAAAATGATTGATTCATGTATGCATATTTTGGTAGTGTAAGATATATATAGGTTAATTTTTGTCTTTTTATCTCCCATCTTTTAGTACATTATTACTCCACATTAATAAAATTGATTAAGAATTATAAAGATTGAAGGTGGAAGAATACATTGAATATATATTAAATATCTAGTAAAGAAGGTAATTATAGTGGGAGGTGAAAAGTTGATGAGTTAAATAAATAATTTTTTAATTATGAAAAATAAAATAAGAAGAAATGGTCAAAAAAAGGAGAATATAGATAAATAGGAATGGAGGCCATAGAATGGTGCCGCATCACCTAGTCTTCATTTTACTTTATTATTATATATAGATTTGACTGTCAATTGTCTTTTTTTTTTGTTCCCCTAGGTATGATTTAAGTAGGAAAAATAGTTTAACTAATATTCACTATGGTGAAATTTTTTTAAAGCCTATTACACTGCCTTTAAATAAGGATAATAGTTGTACAAGGTAACAAAGTATTAAATATCACTGATGATGAGAGAGCACACATGCAGATTAGCTATTACAGGGTCATCGACAAGAAAAAACAAATCTTGAAGTTTTATTTAACTATGGAGAGATGCAAAACCTAAAACAAAAACACTAACAACTATCAAAATTCCTCTTCTAACCAATAAAAAAACTAGTTCACTCAAACCAAGTCCGAGAACTTGCAAATAAAGCAAAAAAAATTTCGAAACAAAGAAAGCTTAATTGCTTCTTCACCTCACGGCACAATTTTGCGTTCCAACTATATATTTTCCTAATACTTCTTACCATATATTTTAGGACTCCAGAATAAAGAGATCCTTCGATAGTGGGTAGAGCAAAATCACTTTAGAACATGCTAAGCACTCTCTCTCGATCATTCTCCCCTTGATGCCTCCTAAATACGTTGCTTCCTTCTAGCATTGATCGTGTTCTAACGCTTAAAAACCAATACCTTTTATTTTCCCAGCTTGATCAAGTTTGTACAACCCCTTAGGATCCCTTGCCTCACATACATGCAAAGAAACATCCATGAAAACCTAAAAAGTTATCCAACTCAATCAGCTAATACTATATGCCAAACCACAAATATTTAACGGAGAAGTTGGTGGCCTTGGCTTGTACAAGCCTATTAAATAGTACTTCAGCAGAGAACTGATCCCTCGAAATTCCATTTTGACAACTAAGCCAATAATAGAACCTAAACAACAACATAGCTTTTTTTTGTGCCTTCAGAACCTCATACAGAATTTTGGATCAGTAAAATTAACAGTGGGAAAATCAGACAACAATAATTGTTCCATCTGGGTCGTATCCTAATGACTTTGCAAACTTCTTTAGCTATCTCAAAATAACCTCACTTTGATGATTTCCTAAGACAAGCATCTCTATCCGACGATATCAATCAAAATCAAAATAAGAAGAAAACGTTAAAATTAATCCCATAAACATTAAATAATTTACGAATTTTAGGCCCAAAAAAAGTGTGATAGATTCATCTTGTCATCTTGCAATGAACATAAGCTCATGTAGCAGTAAACAACAAAGACATAAATGATCATAAAATTCACATTATCTTACAATTCCACATAACAATACATAGAATTCCATCTAATCTCTTTTAAAAAAATACTAATGAGCAAAGAATGAACAAAAAGTACCTCAAAGACACCAAGATTATTGGTGAAGTTTCTGGTAGAGAGTTCATCGACTTCTCGTTTTCAAAGACTACTTAAATCAAAATCAAAATAAGAAGAAAGAATTAAAACCCATAATGATTAAACAATTTACGAATATTTCAAAAAAAAAAGTGACAAACACACCTTGTCATATTTCAATGAACATAAGCTCATGTAGCAATAAACAATTAAAGCATAAATTACTAATGAACAACGAATGAGAAAAAAGTATCTCAATGTCACCGAAATTGTTGGTGAAGTTTCTGGTAGAAAGTACAGACTTCCCATTTTCGAAACAGCTCCTTTTATAAAAGTATACTCATAAACCAAAGCGAATTTGATATAAGACTCCTATACGATACCACAAAATTTTGCTAAAAATAAGGAAAGAATTTTTCCAAAAACAAGGATACGTCAGTTTTGACCAAAAATAAGGAAACGATGGAAACATTAATTAATTCTCTTCCTATATTAATTAATTTTCTTGCAGTTTTGACCAAAAATAAGGAAAGGTGGAAACATTAGTTAATTCTCTTTCTATATATTTTAGGAGTCTAGTTAATATTATAAATGTAATAATATAATAATTGGAGAAAAAAAGATGAAAAGATGATTTTGTTACCTTTTCGAAATTCAAGTATTCGACCATAGTTTAGTTGAGTGTTTATTTAAAAGGAAAATTTTCAATAATACACCTTTTAAAAAAAATTTACATTTACATAGCCCATAAAATTAATTACATCAGCATATACCCATTTCTACGTGATATACAATTTTATACTACTTTATACAACTTTATACTACTTTATACCACTTTATACCATTACTGTATACAAATGTATAAACATGCATAATAGCAAATAAGAGTTATTTATATACGTTTTTACATTGTTATACATCTTATACATAATTATACACCCTTCAATTCCACTGGACAAAATCAACACTGGCCGCAATCCTCCTCCATTAATTCAGACTTTCTCCACCATTGAAGCACCATATCGCCGCCTCACCCTCTCCGGTGGACCACTCACGTAATAATTGAAAGTTGGGGTAAAATGTGTAAATATTTTACTCTAATGGTTATACAGGGTAATTGTCCCCATTAAAAAAGCACGAATATAAATATTGATTGACCAAAATATTTTTCAAATATTGAATGGCTTTATGAAAAATTTTACATACATAAATTCAAAATATTAGAAATTCCTAAGTAATTCAAATAAGGAAAAAATGCAATGGCCAAAACTCCAATTAGTATTTGTATAGGGTTGTATTAAAGACTGAAATATTGGAAAAGTAATTGAAATTAATTTTGTCCAATTTTAAAACTAGCTTTAAAGGTTAAATAAGGGAAACAATACGACTTTTTTACCACTAACAAATACAAATTTCTAAAAATGATAAATGCCAATCATATTTGCGGGTTTTGGATCCCCCTCCCATGTGAATCTTCGCCCGCCAGTTTGTTGTATTCCCTACATTTACTTTTCCTTGTCATATTTCGCTTCTCGAGAGTCAAACTGTATTAACTTTGACCAACATTTAAGATGTATTTTTCATCATATTAATATGAGAATGATTGCATCTTATACTATTTTTCGTATAGTTTTCGATCAACTAAATTTTAATTTTAAGTATTTAATTAATCTACTTCAATTTAGATTTGAAGTTTAGTCAAATTGACTTACGTAAGCGAAATGTGACAAATAAAAGTGAACGAAATGAGTAATATTTATTTCATTGCTCAAAAATGTCATACAAATAGTGTTTTACTAAAAATTTTACCGACATTTCACTCGGTTAGTTTGTATGGGCGCCTTGCACATATTATCTCTATCTATAATCTATATCTATAATCTATATCTATAGTCTATATCTATAGTCTATATCTATAGTCTATATCTATAGTCTATATCTATATCTATATCTATAATCTATATCTATATCTATATCTATAATCTATGGTATATTAAAAGTGTGAAGACCCTTAGAAAAGTGATTTGAACTTTTTGCCCTTCATTAAAAATCTCTGCAATAGACAAAATCGTCTTTTCACTATTTTCCTCAAATTATTATTTAATTATTTTTAAAATATGTAAAATTAGTTGCATCCATATATGGAAAGTCCTTATGGACTTGGCACATAAGGTCCAATTCCAATTGTGAATTGGATTCTAAATTTCCAACGTGAAAAAACTTCATAAAATTTAACTATGAATTAAACTTTTAATCCAAGTAAATTATTACCTTAATCAAATAGGAAAAAGTTATAGGGGATATAATATAAAGGGTGATGAAAAAATTTCATAAAATAAGTTTTTCATAAAAAAGGTTTTCATTAGAAAAGTTCTCTTCTTGAAAAAAAAAAAGTTCTTAATATTTTGGATCCAACTTTACAAGAAAAAATATGTTTCTTCTACTTCTATGTTTTCTTTTTCTTTTTATTTTTATTTACAAGAAAAATATGATTCTTCTACTTCTATGTTTTCCTTTTATTTTGATTTTGATTCAAGTAGTTTTCTTGCATTCATTATCATCATTCTTTCTGCTTTTCCTTATTTCTTTTAGTTAATGCTTTAAAAATTATATATAAATTATATATCATCAACAATTGTCATGGAGTTTCCAATTTTGATAATTTTTTTGTGTTTTTCCAATCAGTGAAAAAATTTTGATTAAAAAAGTGGACGAAACAAGCATGTTACCGTCGAAGAAGTAGTCAGAAAAATCAAACGTTCCTGTATTTCCTTATTAGTTATTAAATTTTTCTGTATTTGATTTATGTTGGAATTTCTAATATTTAGAAATTTAAATAATTCTCTTTAAAAATCTATTTTAGGGGTTCGTAAGGTATTTTCCTGATCTATTGTTTTTGGTTTGATTATTATTTTTTCCTTCCACTCGGGTTGTTTGAAGAAACAAAACCCTTTAAAGACTAAGTAAAGGCATATAATAGCTCTCTAATTCTTACACGTTCAGTGAGTGCATGTTCAATGATTCGAACTTTTTGCCCTTCTTAAAACACCCTACAAAATCGTTTTTTCACTTTTTTTCTCAAATTATTAGTTTAAATCAATATAAATAAAAAACCTACTTATGTTAGAAAACTATGATCTATTAAAGAACCTAATAAAACCTATTTATCTAGGTTGACAGCTAAATTTACCCATAACATTGGTCATGTTTATAGAGAAGATGCTCGCTTGAAACTGCAGTTTTGTTTAATTACCACGCTCGATTCATTTTTTGTTTTGATTTCGTTTACTAATTTGTCCATGTAGGATCTTATTCTACTATTCTTTTGAGTCAAAGATCTATCGGAAACAATAACTCTCTATTCCTCAAAAGGTAGTAGAAGTAAGGTTAGCATACATCATACCCTCCTCAAACCTCACTTGTGGAACTTTATTGGATTTGTTATTATTGATCTATTGTTGATTAATAGATATTCTAGGTATAAGTATAACACACAATATTCTATTGAGAATTTCAAGTTTTTGCAATTCTTATCAGTGAGTTCTTACCATGCTTACTGTTTATGCTTTGTCTAATAAAGTCAGTGAATATTTTCTTTAGTTTGTTACGAAGAACGTAAGCTATTCGCAACTCTGTGCAGTGATATTAAGTCTTTTTTTCCCGGTTAGTAGCTAATATGAATTATTTTTGAAACTGTAGGTTGGGGGTTAGGAAGATGAATGACCACAGTGAATAGATTTTAAAGTCAAATATTCCACCTAAAGTTTCATGATTTCACTGTGCAATATATGTCTCTTTTGAGGTAATTTTGTTGAGAACTACAGCCATATATTTTATGCATTGTGATTTTACTTGACTACTGACTTTTGTACATATTTAGTTATTTTCTAATACGAAGGTTGAACTAAAGTTGGTGACTTTGGTCGAAGCTGAACGCCGGCTTCTAGCTCCACATCTGCGTGCATTGTATGTAGTTTTTTTTATTTCTACGAGAACCTTGATTGCAATACACTGAAAAGTATAGGAGAGACTTGGAGGGGCAGGTAATTGGAATCAATATTCTGGAAACGCTATTGGCAAAATTTCAAGCAAGCTCTTCCCCCTACATTTTTTTCAAAATTATTAGGATTCATCTCTATCTTGCAGAGGGGAAAATCAGGTGATTCAGGCATCATTAAGACAAAGGTATACCCAGGGGCGGACTCACCCTATACCAAGGGGTGTCATCCGACACTGCTTCGTTGAATTTTTTTTCTATTATATGTATATATAAAATCTGAAAAAATAGAATTATACTATAAATAATATTTTTGACACTGCTTGAACAAGTGAGCTTTCTTGGCTCATTGGTTCGGCGCATTGATAGTGCAGTCGGGGTCCCGAGTTTGATCCTCATCGAGTGGGGATTTGGGTAGATTTCAGGTTTTTGTAATTTAAAAAAAATTAAAAGTGTTGCTGCCGAGATTTGATCCTGTAGCATTACATTCCCAATCACAATAGGACACACTAGACCAATTCAACTAGGTTTCAACTTGTGTTCTATTATGGAAATTTAATTAGTTATCCCAATAATAACAGGATAATTATAACTTTAAAAACAAAATCTAAGCTTAAAAGAATCATCCCAATGAAAGCAGTAGCGTAAGGCTGCTGCTGTAAGTTCAATTTTTCTCCCTTCCATCTTTTTAATTCTAGTTGAAATTTTTTGAATATATTCATATTAAGTTCAATGGAGAGATATTTTTCTAAAGTACCTTCCGATTAGTACGCTTTAAATAGTTTTTATTAATATAATGTTTTAATATCAATTGTTTATTTGTTTATTTTTTTTTAAAATATCGACACCGCTTATACAAAATCCCGCGTACGCCACTGGGTATACCACCTTCCTTTTTGTTTGTAGTTCAATTTCAGTTACTAAATCATCAAGCATGCATGGTGCTTAGTGATAGAATTATTACAAAAGTAAAGATCAAATCCCGCATCAGCAGGTTACACTTTTTTTGCTTAATTATTTAGCACTGTTTTATTTTTTCCGCAGAGGACATCAACCCCTGAGATGTAGACTCCATTCTTTTGAAGGTTAGGAATTTGTTGTTCAAGTGATTAGAAGTCTTTTTGTTTTTGTAATTATGATTTTATTAGTGTTCATTATGACTTGTGATGAGAAGTATTTTTTCGGTAATGATAATATAAATAGTAGGTTTGTTATTAATTTTTTACATTGTAACGTTTGAATAATAATTGTCCACTTTTGCTATGTGTAATTCATAACGACTTTATATTAAAATTAGTCAGTATCCACCATATTAAAATCTTGAATCTATCACTGTCATCAAGGAATTCGTTTAGAAGTTTATTTTAATCTTTGTTTCACAATTTTAATCTTAGGTTCTCAACCTTTTTTATGATTTTTTAAATGATAATGGAGTAAATAGAAGAAAAAAAATACTCACTCCATTATACCAATCCACTTGGGCAACGTGTGCTAGACAAACTAAAGAATGCATTACGTGATAGAATAAAGCAAATAAAAAATAAAATAATACAAGTAAAATAAAGAAAACTAATTTGCAACTTTGTATTTCAAAAAGCATAAATAAAAAAAGTTGTAGGAAAACAAAAAATGTAATATAAGGGAGAAAACATGACTAAAGATTCCTGCAGCTGAATTAAAAAACGTTTAGGGTCAAAATGATAACATTAAAATTTGTAGATTACTATTGAAAGACTGTTAGGTTTTGTTCAGGTTCAAAGTTAGAAATAAAGATCGGGGTATCTTAATTTGTTTCCTAATATCAGGACATTAAAAATCAACTACAAAACTTCCTTGTATAATTGAAGTTCTAATATTAAGTACAAAATATATTGCACCAGAAAACAGACCAAAAATAGGAACCAAAACCGAATACAAATCCTGCATGAGGGAAATTATACTATGAAACAAATTTTATTTATGAAAACAATTCATATTAAATATTGGGTTACAGATAAAAATTGTAGTATGAATTACCTTTTCCTTCGGATTTCATATTGTCATTTAATTGCTTTCAAGTTTTTAGGTTTGTACAAATTTTTTACATAATTAGAATTAAATTTTTTGGTGAAAAAGATCTATTTCATATTTGATTAATAATTTCTTAGAGGAAAAGTTTTGATCTTTTTATAAATTGAGAATTTTTTTTATCTATAAATAATAGAATAACATTCACAATATAACCATTAAAGAGCTTTTTTTAGGAGGTAAATTGTTCTTTCAATAGTTTTGTGTTTTAAATATTAGTTTTTTCATTATGTAGGTCACATTAAATATTATGTATCTTTTGTTATATTTTTTTTGGTCATGTGATTTATTGTCGTCAATGTTAGCAATTGTTAGCTTTTGCATGACGTCATGTAGAATAATCAAGGCGACATGCTTATTATTTTGATTCACTTCAATTCCAACATTTTTAACAATCAGAATTAAGTCTTAACTTTAATTGTAGAATAATCAAAGCTTTAATTTCTGTTACAACAGACAATAACATATTTGAGATAGAATATTTATATCATTTAAATAAATATAGTATTTATTCTAACGTCAATTGCTATATTTTAATAATTATGTGATTTCTTATACTGACACGACATACACGTGCAACGCATGTATACTAAACTAGTTATATTAAAAGTGTGAAGATCCTCATAAATATAGTTTGAACCTTTTGCCCTTCATTAAATGTCTCCACTTTAGACAAAATCGTCTTTTCATTTTTTAATATTAAATATTGTCTATAATAAATTTATAAAAAAAACTTTTTCTAATTAAACTAGTCTTGGTTGATAAACATTTCCATAATTAAATCATGTAGTAAACTCCTAATATAGATGAATTACACGCTTGTAGTATTTTGTTTTTTTTAAAAAAGGCCTAAACTCCTAATATAGATGAATCAGTATTTTTCTAATTTTTTAAATTTATAATCAACAAAAAACTTGGCTACTAAATATTTCCATAATTAAATCATGTACTAAGCTCCTAATATAGATGAATCACACACATGTAGTTTTTTCTTTTCTTTTTTTTTTTCTTTTTTAAAAAAGGCCCAAACTCCTAATATAAATGAATCACACGTATTAATTCTTTTATTACTATTATTATTTTTAAAAAGAGGAGGCCCATGAAGGTTATTTTATTTTATATAATTTAAATAAAAGGAAAGCAAAGATTTGCAAAGTTGGATTAAGAAAGGAAAGGACAAACGTATCAAAGAAAAAACTAAACTCCTATTATGACTTAAAAAAGAAAGGGTTTTATTTTTGTTTTTGGCTACCTAAGGTTTTGTTTATTTTTGGCTTCGTACTATTTGGTCTAATATGTAAAAATTTGAAATCAATTACGTAATATTTTTTATTTATAAAAACTTTCATAGTTGAACTCTCAGTTTAAGTCTGATTCTAGGAGTCCTTCATTATCAGTATATGAATTTAGGAGTAGTTTTTAGGAGTCCTTCATGCATAAATTTATATTAGGAGTAGTTTTTAGGTTAGCACTATTATTCTTTTGTTATAATATTTTGGTTTAGTAGTCCTTTATTGTCACAACCCAATATTTGAGTCATGATGGCGCCTATCGTAACTCACCAATAGGCAAGCCAAACACTAGCCCGGAGCGACAAGCAACGGGCTAATGGACGGAACCTCAGAAGAATAGAGATGAGGTGGAAGTAACCGTACTAATAAGCCTGTTAGAAATATAAAAACAAACAGAACCAAAATAAACCCATACCGAGACTGAGAAGGAAGAGGACAATATATATAAAGTCAAGAACCCCTCCCAAGACCTGGTGAGGTCGGTACAAGAGCCACCACTAGACATAGCCAGAATACAAGACATAAACCAAATATATATAACAAGTACAACAGTCTCGAGAGCAAAAGACTATACAGTAGAAGATGGAGTAGGATCTGCCTCGGACGTCAGTAAGCCTACCCTGCCTCGGACGTCAGTAAGCCCACCTTGCTCCGGAGTCAATGCTGATAAGAGAGTCGCGTCAAAATCGTCGGCTAGTGCCCGGATCTGCATCGGGGAAAAAGATGCAGAAGTGCAGTATGAGTACCGAGGCAGCGGGTACTCAGTAGGCATCATTGGCCGACTGAGCTCAATGTAATATAAGCAAGCTTAAATGCGAGGGTGCATGCTAAGTCCGGGGTATAAATAATAAATACATAAGTAACTACCGAGGCGTATAAATATGCTCAGGAGATAAATAAATGTGATACCGAATAATTAGTAAATAAATGCGTAAGTAAACACACAAGTCAAACATAACCTATCTGGCCCCCCATAAACCCGATAGGCACACGGAAGAAAACAATAACCCAGCCTGGCCCCCATAAATCGGCGGGACAGACAAGAATAGTAAATGCATAGTCACTAGTGTCTCAAAGCTATATATGTATCCAGTAACCACAATAACCAACAAGGGTGCACCGGGCTTGAACCGACACCAGTGGGTAATAACAAGAGGCCAGACACCGGAGTCGAACCGGGCACAGTGGGTAATAACAATAGGCCACATATATATCATGTCTACCGGACTCGAACCGGAACTCATATAACAACACTATCATAACCATGGTACCCAGTACTAGAACTCATAGTGTACCACAATCCGGGGCCGGACTCGAACCGAAACACCCTATAGTCAATAACCAAAATCATCATACCTGAATCAGTAGTCGGACTCAAACCGGAACTCATCATAGCCAGTAACCAGAACAAAATCAAATGTCATATCATAACGGGGAACGCCCTAGTCCCAAGTCAATACTAGTATATAAGTATAGAAGCTAACCCCACAACATGCTACAAGTCAATCTCGGGGTCCTTCTAGGTCAACTATCTAATATAAACAATATATATATACAAGTTTGGGTATACATTATAAGTCATGGAAAGACGGGTCAACGTTCTAAGTCAAACTAGCCGACCCCGATCAAATACGGTGCTATCAGGGACGAACAAAGCCAAACAGGCCAACCGGGTATAATCGGGGTGACTCAATCTCGTCACAACCCTAACAGTCATATAGGGCTTAACTAAGCCCAAAGATGTCAAAGTTCTGACAAGTCGACAAAAAGGGTAACGGGGTCCACTATCGGGTCCCAAAAACCAGGTCTGGTTATACTTGTCTAAGTCTGTCTAAGCCTGGACTAAGGTCCAATAATAACATTCCCAAACTGGCAACAACAACAACAACAATACTATCCGACCCCAAATAGGTTATCTGTGGCGTACCACGAGGATAACGGGCCTGGAATATATTCGAATAGCTCTATCCGGCCTAGAAGGCCTAAATCACAGCAAACCACCGCCACCAAGTTTATAATACCAGCCCACAACACCAGCACAATAGCATACATACATCACACATAAGCCCAATCTAAGTGTAAAGGAAGGTAAACCTAGCCTACCTGGACGCCGGCGCAAGCTTGCTAAAAGAACCAGCTATTCAGGAGCCTTCCCCTTCCGAGAGGCCTCTGACTGCCGCCAAGCTACTAAAATAATAAACTACACGTCAAAACATGACTATTGATACCCATATTGCATTAGTTCAAAAAATGTCCAAACAGTCCACATGAGGCCCGCTTGCAGTATCATAAAATTGAAACCGTCACAGAGTCCCAAATAACTTAGTGACCAATAATCACAACTAGCACCGTTAAATTTGAGCTCAATAGATGTCTCAAATAGCAACAACAATACCAACGTATAGGAAAACTACCGTAAATACAATAAAACTTACCAAAATACCGACGATTATACGTCCACAAACACTTCCCCACTAGAACCCGAGCTTAAATAACTTGACGTAGATAATTAATATGAAGAGTTGACCACTACTAAATGCACTAGTAAAAGCACCTAATTATCATGTTTTTCTCTTATTTAAATTCATTAAATAAACAGAAATGTAGGACATATATATGCTACTACTATATATTTTGTTTGCTTAAAATGAACCCACCAACACCTAAAAATGGAAAAGGAAATGATGAGAGATTTAATGTGTGTATATATATATATATACAAGCACGGTTTCCAACTAATATATGAATCACTAGGTCATTAGTTATAACACCACATATGTCACTCCAATACTATTAGTAACATGATGTATACTCCACCCACTTCCACGTGGAAGTGAGGTGGACTAATATCTTTACTTTGTTATATAAATACTCGGATATTGTATAGGTTAGTGGTCAAATAAATATAAAATTTTGAATATACCGTAATTGATAGAAAATTATTTTTAACAAAACCTCTATAAAATAAAAATATTATTTTAACATATTTAGATTTACTATCTCCGCTTATTTATTAATAAGTTATAAAACTATTATAAAGTAGTATAGAACTATAGATATATCATAATTAAAGTATTTGATAAATTTTAACGACATTTTGGAAAGGTAATTAACTATATCATTTTACCAAATTCTAATTTAATTTAAATGTTTCGCAACGTGCTTGATATAAATAATAGTCTCAAACGAACTGCCCGAAAATCGAACTGTCAGTCCCAGCAAGTCATAAATAACTTGGGGCAGTTATAGAAAAGCTCTAAACGCTGAGAACACACGAAAACGAGGGAAATGATCGGGAAGGTCATTACAATATCCACTACTAAAAGGACTTTCGTCCGCGAAAGTCAAGAAGAAGCACATACCTGAAGACGTGAACAACTAGGGATGCTGGGCGCATATCACGTTCAAGCTCCCATGTAGCCTCCTCAACCGGATGGTGACACCACTGTACCTTAACCACTGAAATGTCCTGGGAGCGTAACCGTCTGACATATCTGGCTAAAATGGACACAGGCTCCTCCACAAATGTTAACTTATCGTCTAACTGAATTGAGTCCTACCGAAGCACATGCGACTCATCCGAAATGTATTATCACAACATAGAAATATGAAACACTGGGTGGATAGCTGAAAATGCCGGAGGTAAAGCTAGCACATAAGAGACCTCTCCAACTATCCGCAAAATCTCAAAGGGTCCAATATATCTGGGGCTAAGCTTACCCTTCCTACCAAACCACATCACGCCCTTCATGGGCGATACTCGTAAGAAGACCCTATTACCCACCCTGAATTTCAACGGACGACGTCTACGGTCAGCATAACTCCTCTGTCTACTCTGAGTTGTCCGCAGCCTATCTTGAATCACTCAAACCCGGTCCAAAGATTCTCGGAGCAAATCTGTGCTATGAGGACTGACTTCTGAAGTTTCGAACCAGCCAACTGGAGATCGATACCGTCTGCCATATAAAGCCTCAAACGGAGCCATTTGAATGCTAGAATGAAAGCTATTATTATACGCGAACTCTGCTAAAGGCAAGAATTGATCCCATTAACCCCCAAAGTCTAATACACAAGCGCGAAGCATATCCTCTAATACCTGAATAGTCCGCTCTGACTGCCCGTCGGTTTGAGGATGAAATGCAGTACTAAGGTCTACCTGAGTACCCAACTCTTCCTGGAAAGTCCGCCAAAAACTACAGGTAAACTGAGAAGCTCTGTCTGAGATAATAGATACTGGCACTCCATGTAGGCGAACCACCTCTTGAATATATATACGAGCTAATCTCTCAACACTATAGGAGACTCGAACAGGGATAAAATGCGCGGACTTAGTCAACCGATCCATGACGACCCAAATACTATCAAAACCACGGGAGGTGCGAGATAATCCAACAATGAAATCCATAGTGACCCGCTCCTATTTCCACTCGGGAATGGGCAACTGCTGAAGCAATCCACCAGGTCTCTGGTGCTCGGCTTTTACCTGCTGACAACAGAGGCATCGAACTACAAACCCTGCTATATCTCTCGCATACCACTCCACCAATAGTGTTGCCTCAGATCTCGATACATCTTAGCTGTCCCAGGGTGAATAGAATATCTGGAACTGTGCGCCTCGTGCAGAATCAAGTGAATCAAATCTCCAACCCTCGGGACATAAATACGACCGTCAAACCTCAGAACACCATCAGAACCCAAGGCATCTCTCTCAGACTCACCCCTTAATACCTGATCTCGAATGCTACGGAGACCGCTATCCTCAAACTGACGACTCTGAATATGCTCTAGCAAAGTAGATCTCACACCAACATAAGCGATAACCCTCCCGGGGTCAGAAATATCCAAACACACCATCGAGTTAGCTAAGGACTGAATGTCCAAAGCCAAAGGCCGCTGAGAGACTAGAATGAAGGCTGAGCTACCCATACTCACTGCCTTTCAGCTTAAGGCGTCCGCTACCAGATTCTCCTTGCCCGGATGATAGAGAATAGAGATATCATAGTCCTTTAGCAACTCAATCCACCTGCGCTGCCTTGAATTAAGATCCTTCTGAGTCATAATATGCTGAAGACTACGGTGGTCTGTAAATATCTCATAATGAACATCGTATAGATAATGCCTCCAAATCCACAGTACAAACACTACCGCTGCTAATTCTAAGTCATGAGTGGGATAATTACGTCCGTTCACCTTCAGCTGCCTCGATGCGTAAGCAATGACATGACCCCGCTACATCAGAACACATCTCAAACCAATTAGACGCATCACAATACACGGTGAAACCCTCTCCCTCAACTGGAAGAGTCAACACATGGGCAGAAGTAGGTTGATCCTTAAGCTTCAGAAAGCTCGCCTCACAATCCTCAGACCACTGAAACGGAACCTCCTTCCTGGTCAGTCTGGTCATAGGAGATGCAATAGACGAGAAACCCTCAACAAATCTCCTGTAGTACCCTGTCAACCCAACGAAACTGCGAACTTCAGTAGGCGACGTGGGCCTAGCCCAACCTCGAATAGCTTCGATCTTCGCTGGGTCTACCATGATACCGTGTATGGATACAACATGCCCTAAGAAATCTACAGACTCAAGACAGAACTCACACTTTGAAAACTTGGCATAAAGCCGATGATCTCTCAAAGTGTGGAGCACAATCCTCAAATGCTACTCGTGCTCCTCGCTGCTCTTTGAATAAACCAAGATGTCATCAATAAACACAATCACAAAGGAGTCCAAGTATGACCTGTATACACGATTCATCAAATTCATGAAAGCTGCTGGGGCATTAGTCAACCCAAAAGACATCACCAGGAACTCATAATGGCCGTACCGAGTCCTGAAGGTTGTCTTTGGGATGTCCTTAGCCCTAACTCTCAACTGATGATATCCAGATCTCAAATCTATCTTCGAGAATACTGCTGCACCCTGAAGTTGATCAAACAAATCATCGATACGAAGTATAGGATACTTATTCTTCACCGTCACCCTATTTAGCTGTCTGTAATCAATACACATTCGCATAGACCCATCCTTCTTCTTTACAAACAGAACTGGAGCACCCCACGATGACACACTCAGCCTGATAAAACCCTTCCCCAGAAGGTCCTGGAGCTGAGTACTCAACTATCTCAACTCAGCAGGAGCCATACGATAAGGAGCCATAGAAATAGGTCGGGTGCCCGGCTCGAGGTCAATAATGAACTCTATATCACGCTCAGGAGGAAGGCCAGGTAGGTCAGTCGGGAATACATCAAAAAACTCACGAACAATAGGGACGGAGTTAAGCGATGGACTCTCAATACTAGCATCCTGAACATATGCAAGGAATGAATCACATCACCTCGACATCAATCTACGAGCCCGAACATATAAAATAATCCTTGTCGGTGTGTAGCTAACAGAACCCTGCCACACCATCGGGGGTACGCCAGGCATGGCTAAGGTCACAGTCTTGGTAAAGCAATCCAAGACTGCATGATGGAAAGACAACCAGTCCATGCCCAGAATCACATCAAAATCTACCATGACCAATACAATAAAATCAACCCGAGTCTCAAACTTTTGAACAGTCACCAGACAAGATCTATATACCCGATCTACTACTAAGGAATCACCAATGGGGGTAGATACACGTAAGGGTACAGATAAAAACTCAGAACATAAACCCAACCGTGGTGCATAATAAGTAGATACATAAGAAAACGTGGATCCAGGATCAAATAATGCAAAAGTTGGCTAGTGGCATACAGAAATCGTACCTGTAATCACCGCATCCGAAGCCTCAGCCTCCGGCCTAGCCGGTACGGCATACAACTGACGCTGGCTACCACTAGTCTGAGCACCGACCTGACTACTAGTCTGACCTCCCTGTGCTCCACCTCGGGAACCCTGGGGACCACCCCGACGACCCTGTGCACTATCTCTGCCTGCTGGCAGTACAAATCTGATGGGGTTGTGTTGTCTGAACTGAAGGCTCAATCTCCCTGCGCTGACGACACTCACGTGCGAAATGATCGACAACCCCACAAGTATAACATTCTCCTGGCTCCCTGCTTGGCCTAGAAGATCCGATATGACCACCTCTGGCCAATGAACTTGGCTGACCACGTCCCTGAGGCTGATTAACAGAACCACTATAGATGGGTTGACCCCTATCAGATATCTACAAGGCTGACTGTATGGGCCTACTGGACTCACCCTGCCGCTGAAAAGACTGTTACTACAGCTGAGGGTACCTACCCTAAAACTGAAAACCACGACCTCTGAACACTGGAAACCACGACCTCTGAACTGCGAACCACTATGGCTCCCACTGAAATTACTCTGGACACGAGGTCTCTTATCGCTGCGCCCTTGGGCCTCGCGATCCATCTTCTCAATAGAGTATACACGCTCAGTAATCTCTGTGAATGAATTCCCTGAAGTCACCAAACTCTGGGTAGCCCTGCGGAATGTTAATCGCAACCCATCTAATCCTCTCGTACTCATCAGGCAAGATCATAGTAGCATGTCTAGCCAAATCATGGAATCTCGCCTCATACTCAGCTACTGTCACGGACCGCTGTCTCAACCTAGAAAACTCATCTTGAAGACGCTCACGCATGCTGCGAGGCATATACTTCCCTAAGAACACCTCGGAGAACTGCGCCCAAGTCACGGGTGGAGATCCAGCTGGCCTGGAATCAAGATAACCTCTCCACCATCTCCTCGTGACTGTATCAAACTGATAAGCAACAAAACCTACCCCGTGCGACTCCACTAATCCTAAATTTCTTAACTTCTCCTCGCAGCTGGATAAGAACTCATAAGCGTCTTCTCCTGGTGTACCCTCAAACTTGGGTGGAGTTAATCTTAAAAAATGACTCAACATTTTCTGCTCCTCGGCAGACATAACTGGCTGAGCTACTACCAGTTGTGGAATTACCGGTACAAGAGGAGCCTCTACTCTAGGTGCTGCAGCTGCAGGCTGCACACCAATACCAACTCCATGTATTGCTGGCTAGGATCCCTCAGCTGATGGTCCTCCAACTAATCCCAGAAACTTCACCAAAGTATCTCGGAGCACTGAAGCATCAATAAATCCAGGTGGAGCCTGGGCTACTCCCTGGCCTATCGACTGTTGTGGCGGCAGAACATCTGGAGCTATAACGGGATTGGGTGATTGATTCCTAGCATGATCTCAGCCTGGGGTTGCTGCTCTGCCCTGCCCCCGACCTCTGGGTCAACTTCGGCCCCTAACAGGAGCCCTCGCTGCAGGCTCGAGATCCTGACCCTCGGCTCTCGTACCATGCGTCCTTGCCATCTGCGTAAAGAGTGAACCAAACGAAGATCAGAAACCAACATAGACTTAACGCACGGACATGAGTCAAGAAAATGAGAGACTCTCCTAAGAATGCTCCGTAGCCTCCCGAGGATAGGATACAGGCGTCCCCACACCGATCCGTAGGACTCTACTACACACTGGCTCATATACCACTACCCGTACAACCTAGGCTCTGATACCAAGCTGTCACAACCCAATATTTGAGTCATGATGGCGCCTAACGTAACCCACCAATAGGCAAGCCAAACCCTAGCCCAGAGCGACAAACAATGGGCTAATGGACGGAACCTCAGAAGAACAGAGATGAGGTGGAAGTAACCGTACTAATAAGCCTGCTAGAAATATAAGAACAAACAGTACCAAAATAAACTCATACCGAGACTGAGAAGGAAGAGGACAATATACATAAAGTCAAGAACCCCTCCCAAGACCTGGTGAGGTTGGTACGAGAGCCACTACTAGACATATCCAGAATACAAGACATAAACCAAATATATATAACAAGTACAACAGTCTCGAAGCAAAAGACTATACAGTAGAAGATGGAGTAGGATCTGCCTCGGACGTCAGTAAGCCCACCTTGCTCCGGAGTCAATGCTGATAAGAGAGTCGCGTCAAAATCATCGGCTAGTGCCCGAATCTGCAGCTGGAAAAAGATGCAGAAGTGCAGTATGAGTACCGAGGCAACGGGTACTCAGTAGGCATCATTGGCCGACTGAGCTCAATGTAATATAAGCAAGCTTAAATGCGAGGGTGCATGCTAAGTCCGGGGTATAAATAATAAATACATAAGTAACTACCGAGGCATATAGATATGCTCAGGAGATAAATAAATGTGATACCGAATAATTAGTAAATAAATGCGTAAGTAAACACACAAGTCAAACATAACCTATCTGGCCCCCCATAAACCCAATAGGGACACGAAAGAAACAATAACCCAGCCTGGCCCCCATAAATCGGCGGGACAGACAAGAATAGTAAATGCATAGTCACCAGTGTCTCAAAGCTATATATGTATCCAGTAACCACAATAACCAACAAGGGTGCACCGGGCTTGAACCGACACCAGTGGGTAATAACAAGAGGCCAGACACCGGAGTCGAACCGGGCACAGTGGGTAATAACAATAGGCCACATATATATCATGTCTACCGGACTCGAACCGGAACTCATATAACAACACTATCATAACCATGGTACCCAGTACTAGAACTCATAGTGTACCATAATCCGGGGCCGGACTCGAACCGGAACACCCTATAGTCAATAACCAAAATCATCATACCTGAATCAGTAGTCGGACTCGAACCGGAACTCATCATAGCCAGTAACCAAAACAGAATCAAATGTCATATCATAACGGGGAACGCCCTAGTCCCAAGTCAATACTAGTATATAAGTATAGAAGCTAACCCCACAACATGCTACAAGTCAATCTCGGGGTCCTTCTAGGTCAACTATCTAATATAAACAATATATATATATACAAGTTTGGGTATACATTATAAGTCATGGAAAGACGGGTCAACGTTCTAAGCAAACTAGCCGACCCCAATCAACTACGGTGCTATCAGGGACGAACAAAACTAAACAGGCCAACCGGGTATAATCGGGGTGACTCAATCCCGTCACAACCCTAACAGTCATAGAAGGCTTAACTAAGCCCAAAGATGTCAAAGTTCTGACAAGTCGACAAAAAGGGTAACGGGGTCCGCTATCGGGTCCCAAAAACCAAGTCTGGTTATACTTGTCTAAGTCTGGGCTAAGTCTGTCTAAGCCTGGACTAAGGTCCAATAATAAAATTCCCAAACTGGCAACAACAACAACAATACTATCCGACCCCAAATAGGTCATCTGTGTCGTACCAAGAGGATAACAGGCCTGGAATATATCCGAATAGCCCTATCCGACCTAAATCACAGCAAACCACCACCACTATGTTTATAATACTAGCCCACAACACCAGCACAATAGCATACATACATCACATGTAAGCCCAGTCTAAGTGTAAAGAAGGTAAACCTAGCCTACCTGGACGCCGCCGCAAGCTTTCTAAAAGAACCAGCTATTCAGGAGCCTTCCCCTTTCGAGAGGCCTCTGACTGCCGCCAAGCTACCAAAATAATAAACTGCATGCAAAAACATGACTATTGATACCCATATTGCATTAGTTCAGAAAATGTCCAAACAATCCACGTGGGGCCCGCTTGCGGTATTGTAAAATTGAAATCGTCACAGCATCCCAAATAAATCAGTGACCAATAGTTAGAAATAACACCGTTAAATCCATGCTCAATATCTCTCTCAAATAGAAACAACAATACCAACGTATAGGAAAACTACCGTATATACAATAAAACTTACCAAAATACCGACGATTACACGTCCACAAACACTTCCACACTAGAACCCGAGCTTGAATAACTTGACATAGATAATTAATATGAAGAGTTGACCACTACTAAATGCACTAGTAAAAGCACCTAATTATCATATTTTTCTCTTATTTAAATTCATTAAATAAACAGAAGTGTAGGACATATATATGCTACTACTATATATTTTGTTTGCTTAAAATGAACCCACCAACACCTAAAAATGGAAAAGGAAAATCATGAGAGATTTAATGTGTGTATATATATATACAAACACGATTTCCAACTAATAGATGAATCACTAGGTCATTAGTTATAACACCACATATGTCACTCCAATACTATTAGTAACATGATGTATACTTCACCCACTTCCACGTGGAAGTGAGGTGGACTAATATCTTTACCTTGTTATATAAATACTCGGATATTGTATAGGTTCGTGGTCAAATAAATATAAAATTTTGAATATACCATAATTAATGAAAATTATTTCTAGCAAAATCTCTATAAAATAAAAATATTATTTTAACATATTTAGATTTACTATCTCCGCTTATTTACTAATAAGTTATAAAACTATTATAAAGTAGTATAGATATATCATAACTAAAGCATTTGATAAATTTCAAAGACATTTTGGAAAGGTAATTAACTATATCATTTTACCAAATTCTAATTTAATTTAAATGTTTCACAACGTGCTTGATATAAATAATAGTCTCAAACGAACTGCCCGAAAACCGAACTGTCAGTCCCAGCAAGTCATAAATAACTTAGGGCAGTTATAGAAAAGCTCTAAATGCTGAGAACACATGAAAACGAGGGAAATGACCGGGAAGGTTATTACATTTATATATATATGTTATTGAGTCATTTTATGGTTTCTAAGTTTTAAATTTCTTTTTTTTATTACGTTGGTTTTATTAATCATAAATAACAAATCAAACTTTTATATGTGTAAGTAGTTTTGTTATTGGGTCTCTAATGTAATTTCTTGGTTCACTTTTTAGGCGATCTCCTTTTCTATCACGTTGGTTTTATTGATCAAGAAAATAAAACATCTTTTATTTTTATAAGTAACTTTCGTTATTGAATCTCCAATGTAACTTTCTGATCGTGAATAACAAGCTTTCGTTATTATGTAACTTTGTGGTTTTTAGGTTTCAAAATTCTTTTTCTATTGCATTGATTTTATTGATCATAAATAACAAATAGTCCTTTTATGTTTGTAAGTAGCTTATGTTATTGAGTCTCTAAAGTAATTTTTTGGTTTAATTTTCACGTTTCAGATTTTCGATCCTTTTCTATTACGTATCTTTTTATGTTTGTAAGTAACTTTGGTTGTTAAATCTCCAATTTAACATTGTGGTTTATAGGTTTCAGATTTCCTTTTTTGTTACAAAGGGTTTATTGATCATGAACAACAAGCTTTCATTATTGAGTAACTTTGTGGTTTCTAGGTTCAATTTTTTTTTTCTATTATGTTGATTTTATTGATCATAAATAATAAATTGTCATTTTATGTTTGTAAGTAGTTTATGTTATTAAGCGATACAATCAATATATATATATCCTTTATAAACACCTGATTTTTGTTTTATATGCAATTTTCAATGTTGTCTTTTGATGATAGCATATACTAAGTTGCGATTAACATATCATTGATCTAAATCTTAAATTTTGTAAAATCAAAATCCTTTATTGTTTTTAAGGCAACAACTGGTGGTGATGGGCGTGGATGCGTTTTGCTAAAGAACATAATGAGTTTGTAAAATTACTACAAGTAAAGAACCTGATGAGTTTGTAAAATTACTACAGGTACTTATCTTTCCATCATATGTCGATCTTTAAGTCTCAAAAAACATGGTAGGTGAAGATTAGTTCTCTTGCTTTTGGCTTCTTACTTTATCAAGACTTATTTAATCTATGAAGATTCATCCAACGAAATTTTAGAATTTCTAGATAGATGAAAGTTATATTTGCTGTATTTTGTTGCCAACAAAGTTGACGTGTACAAAAATAAAAAGACGAAAGTTCAGATTTTTACACCATCGACGAAATTTTTCTTGATGGTGTTTAAGCATTTTAATATTTGTTTTATTATATGTTAAATGCCTTGAGTTAGGGGTAGTAACTCTTTTCCAATTACTCTACCATTACTCCCATCCGTTTGCAAAGCAACACATGCAGTGGTAACTCCTTTAGGTGTTACTCCTTCCGTTGCATTCTTTACAATTGTCAAAGTGTGGCTGATGTAAGTTAATGGCATTATATGCCTATTTACACCTTGGAATTTAGTGAATAGAATGTTACATATGAGTTACTACTTTTACATTAGTGGTAAGAAGTTTTGCAGGCCTTGCCATTTTGTTTTGTAACATCTTTTATCATTATCTCTATGCACTTTATTCTACCTTTTTTTTTCTTATAACTTTTGTAACTTCTGGGCCATTCATCTACTACATTTATCTTCCCATTTATTCTTCATATTCATTGCATGGAAGATTTCCTCACCTATAAATAGTGATGGTCTTGCATATTTTTTGATGTACAAGAAAATATAGAGTGCATAAAAGTTAGTCAAAATGAGAGTTTATTAGTTGAAGGGAGGTGTTCTTTTTTGTGGAGAGTTGAAGGGAGGTGTTCTTTTTTGTGGAGAGTTGAAGGGAGGTGTTCTTTTTTGTGGAGTTTTAAACTCAAATCTTGTCCAGAGTTTGTTGAGTTAGACTTTGTGAGAAGGCTGTTGTATCCTGGAGGGGACAAGTCAAGAAGATTACTGCTGAACCGGTGAAAATATTTGCTGTAGTGGGCTTGAATCTTCTTAAAGAGAGCGAGATATCCGCGCCTCAGCCAAGAAGAAGATTGTTGTATTTTCTTCATTTTTGTATTTTCAATTGTAATTATTTATAATATTTCACCAACAATTTTAAGGAGATTCAATGGTAACAATTGAAAAATCTGTGGATGTCAAGATGGGGGATCTTATCAAGCCATTCCGGTTCAACGGTACTCATTTCAAAAGGTGGAAGGGTAAAGTGATTTTATACTTAAGTCTTCTCAATGTTTCTTATGTATTAACAGAGAAGAACCCAAATAAAGTAGATACCTCTTCCATGAATGATGATGAGCTTGTTTCTCTTCAAGAGAAAGTTGAAAAATAGTGACTCCTACAAGTGTCGTTATTTTTTACTTAATTGTCTATCTAATACTTTTATGATTATTATGATAGAACTTACTCTAGTGCAAAGAAAATATGAAAAGCATTGCAGAGTAAGTATGATACCTAGAAGGCAGGAGCAAAAAAATATGTCACTAGCAGATTTTTTTTTCGTTTTCAAATGGTGGACAACAAATCAGTGGTAGACCAATCTCATGACTTTATAATGATTGCTGGAGAGCTCAGGTCCGAGAAAGTCAAAATTGGATATAACATTATTGTTTGTGGCATAATAGATAAACTTCCACCTTCTTGGAAGGAATTTCAAAAAACTATGCGCCACATACAAAAGGAAACTTCTCTTGAGACCTTAATAATGCGAATCTGCATGGAAGAAGAGGCAAGGGGCCAATATGCACTTTTGCAAACAAAAGAGAACAATCACATCGAAGCTAAATTTAACTACTTCAAATAATGCTACTCCTGATACTAACAAAAATACTTCTTTGAAGCCTAAGAAGAAAAAAATCAAGAAAAATAATGATAGACATCCCAAGGACAATAATGGTGGAAATAACCAAGCAAAAAATCAACATGTTCAATAAAAGGGACTGTGCTTTGTCTGTGGCAAGAGTGGGCATATTGCTCGATTTTGTAAATTTCGGAAATGTGGGCCTACACCTCAGGCAAACATTCCCGAAGAACCATTTGTGGTGGTGATAACAGACATAAACATGGTAGAGAATGTTGATTGATGGTAGGCTGATTCTGGTGCAAACCGTCATGTCTGCTATGACAAAGATTGGTTTAAAAAAATACTCCTTTTATGGAGCCCAAAACCATCATGCTTGGTGATTCTCACACCACTCAAGTGCTTGGAATGGGAGATGTCGAGTTGAGTTTTACTTCTGGAAGGGTATTAATTTTAAAAGATGTACTTTATACTCCTTCCATGAGAAAAAATTTGATGTCTAGTTTTCTTTTTAATAAAGCAGGCTTCAAACAGATTATTGAATCTGACCTATATGTAATTGTGAAAAATAGTATTTTTGTGGGAAAGGGGTATGCTTGTGATGGGATGTTCAAGTTGAATGTTGAAATGAATAAAACTTCTACTTCTGCTTATATGCTTTCTTCTACTAATTTTTGGCATGCTCGTTTGTGTCATATTAATGATCGTTATGTGGGAATCATGAGTAGTTTAGGATTAATTCCAAAGATCAAAAAGAATTTTGAAAAATGTGAGTCTTGTAGTAAAGCCAAAGTCACAAAAAAGCCTCATTTTCAAGTTGAAAGAAAAACTGATTTATTAGAATTAGTTCATATTGATATTTGTGAACTTAGAGGAATTTTAACTCGTGGAGAAAATAGATATTTTATCACTTTCATTGATGATTTTTCTAAGTTTACATATGTTTACTTAATGAAAAGTAAAAGTGATGCTTTTGAGAATTTTAAAACTTTTCTCCATGAAGTTGAAAATCAATTTAATAAAAAAATAAAAAGAATTAAAAGTGATAAAGGCCGTGAATATGAGTCTAATGAGTTTAATTCTTGTGTTAGATCATTGAGTATAATTCATGAAACTACCACTCCTTATTCGCCTGCATCTAACGGTGTAGCGGAAAGGAAAAATTGAACTTTGGTTGAGTTAACTAATGCCATGTTAATTGAGTCTAGTGAACCTTTAAATTTTTGGGGCGAAGCTATTTTGGCTGCTTGTTATGTGTTGAAGCGTGTTCCTCATAAAAAAACCAAAATGACACCTTTTGAGTTGTGGAAAGGTCATAAGCCAAATTTGCGATATCTAAGAGTTTGGGGTTGCTTAGCCTATGCAATGTTAATGGATCCTAAAATCTCTAAGTTGGGTAAAAAAGTTACTACTTGTGCTTTCCTTGGTTATGCTTCAAATAGTACAACCTATAGATTTTTTAATCTTGAAGATAGTATTATAATAGAATCTGGTGATGCTATTTTTCATGAAAATAAATTTCCTTTTGATTCTAAAAATAGTGGGGGTCAAAGGATTCAAGAAAACATTTTGCAACTACCTAGTTCTTCTACTTCTATTTTGAAAAATAAAGAAAATGATGATTTTGAGTTAAGAGGAAGTAAAAGAGTTAGAGTAGAATAAGATTTTGGTCCTGACTATTATGTTTTTAATATTGAAGACGACTCCGTCACTTTAA
Organism: Capsicum rhomboideum; assembly: GCA_031232105.1. NCBI lineage: Eukaryota > Viridiplantae > Streptophyta > Magnoliopsida > Solanales > Solanaceae > Capsicum > Capsicum rhomboideum. Next base: position 127,637,270 of record CP124714.1, read on the forward strand.
AAGAAGCTTTATCTTCACATGATGCTATTTTTTGAAAAGAGGCTACTGTAAATGATGAAATGGAATCACTAATTTCCAATAAAACTTGGAAGCTAGTTGATTTACCACCGGGTTGTAAAGCAATTGGATGTAAATGGGTCTTACAAAAAAAGTTAAAACCGAATGGATCCGTTGATAAATATAAGGCCAGACTAGTGGATAAAGGTTTTAAGCAACAAGAATGCCTAGAATTTTTTGATACTTTTTCTCTGGTAACTAGAATTACATCCACTAGACTTTTAATTGCTATTGCTGCAATTTATGATTTGTAAATTCATCAAATAGATGTAAAAACTGCTTTTTTTAAATGGAGACCTAAATGAGGAGATTTACATGAAACAACCCGAGTATTTTGTTGCAGCTGGCCAAGAAAGCAAAGTATGTAAACTAACTAAACCCTATATGGCTTTAAACAGGCACCAAAGCAATGGCATGAAAAGTTTGATTCTTGCATGATTGATAATGGATTTAAAAAAAATGAGTGTGATAAGTGCATATATCATAAGTCTTGGAATAATTCACATGTTATTATTTGCCTATATGTTGATGATTTATTGGTCTTCGACTCTAACATGAATGTTATTGGAGAGACTAAAAATATTCTTAGTAGCCATTTTGATATGAAAAATCTTGATGAGGCAAATGTTATTCTAGGAATAAAAATTACTAGAACATGTGATGAAATTTTCTTTGACCAGTCACATTATGTTGAGAAAATTTTGAAAAAAATATAATTTCCTTGATTGCAAGCATATTTTAACTCCTTTTGATTCTAGTATTCACTTGTTTCCTATTGAAAGTGAAAATGATGTTATAAATCAAAAGGAATATGCTAGCATAACTGGAAGTTTGAGATATGTGACTGATTGCACTAGGCCTGATATTGCATATGCAGTAGGAGTACTTAGCAGGTTTAATAGCAAGCCAGGTAATGAACATTGGCATGCTATAACGAGAGTAATGAGATATTTAATTGGGACAAAAAATTGTGGTTTGTTCTATAAAAAATATCCTGCAGTACTTGAAGGCTTTTGTGATACGGATTGGAACACTTTATCAGGTGATTCTTTATCTACAACTGGTTATATTTTTACTTTGGGTGGTGGTGATATTGGTTGGAAGTATAAAAAGCAAACTATTATTGCTAACTCCACCATGGAGGCTGAACTAATTGCTTTAGCTTCAGCTAGTGAGGAAGCGAATTGGTTGAGAGATTTATTATTTCAAATACCTTATTTTGAAAAACTAATTCCTCCTATTTTAATTCATTGTGATAGCACCGCTGCAATTGGTAGAGTTCAAAACTGTTATTACAACACTAAATCCAGACCTATAAGGAGAAAACACAGTAATGTGAGATCATATTTGACAAAGGGTACCATTAATGTTGATTTTGTCAAATCTTGCAGATCCATTGACTAAGGCCTTAGAAAGAGAAAAGGTCTGGAGCACATCGAGAGGGATGGGATTGAAGCCTATAAATTCATAAGTCATATGTGAGGAAACCCAACATGGGGAATAGAGATCCTATAACCAGGTTCAATAGGAAAAACGAATCACATGATGACTTGTCGTGAAAAAATGCACTATTTATCATCCCTCCCTATAATGTGAGTGCATTTTCCTGTAATGTTTTGTGAGGTTGAGTTTAAATAACTCTTAATGAAAATCTGTAGCTCGTATGAGTGGAGTGCTAAAATTATAGGAGCACTCTCGACAGATTTCACCTATGTGAGTGTGGAAGTAGGCCGCTTCCTATGAGAATCGGGCTCATTCTCAAATACACTCATGAAATCTGTCACAACCCAATTTCATAGGTCATGATGGCACCTACTATAACCCACCAGTAGGTAAGCCAACCCATAGTCCGAAACAGCTAGTAACGGACTACCAAAAGAAATAAAGGAAACAACGAAATAAATATAATGATAAAGCTAATATATACCCAAGACCTGGTGGAGCCAGTACAAGAACTTCTAATACATCAGGAGTACAAGTGAAATACAGGAAAAATGTATGTATACAAGCCGTCTCTGACACAACATAGAGAACTGTTTCACAATAAGAGGGAGAGTAGGAATACTCCAAAATGTCGGGAGCTCACCCCATATCTCCGATCCATAGCTGCTCCTCACGACATACACACATCAACGGCGATAACTCACACTATGACCTGCAGGCTTCAGAAGTGTAGTATGAGTACCAAACACGTGGTACTCAGTAGGCAACGACCGACTGAGCTCTAGAAATAATGTAAGCATAAATAACATGAAGGCATGAAAGTGACTACAGACAACTATCCACGAAACTAGGCATAACAATGCTAATGGGACAATAGGGATAACTATCCTATCCTGACATCATTTAGGAACTAAAGTGCAACACCGTATATCACTAGCCAATATACAAATGAAGAGTGAAAGAAGGATATATATAATAGTAGTACAAGGCCAAAGGATACATATACAATGTAAATAGATAAGGAAAGAGAGGGATATATGGTGATACCATACATAAAAGTAGACATATAGGGCTAACTCAAAGGTAACTACCTGAGGGAGTCAACCTAACATCTCAAGGTCCATAGCCAAGTAAAGGAGCCATCACTAGCCTCATCAAGCCTATACCCAAAGGGTGACAAATCCTGGGCTAACCAACCATAATATAATCTACCGAAAGGATAAAGGAATCAGAAATGTACCTATAATCTCAGGTATCAGTCCACAACCAACCTGCCACAAACTAACCATAATAAACAATAATAAAGTAACCGGCTAGTCCGGGCAAACAAGCACCTAATCGGGACCCCATAAGCCAGGAGGTTCACAAAAACACTCAGCAAACAAAAACCATAACCCGTACCTATACAGCCCCCCATAAGACCGATAGATACAAGCGCCAAACAACTATATTGGTGATAGGCAATGCATATGAATGGATGAATGCAACGTAAATCAAAATACTATAACCATGTCGGGGGCACCAGACTCAAACCAGTTCCACAATCTCAAAACATACCGGGGACACCGGACTCAAACCGATTCCACAATCTCAAACCATACCATACCAAGTGTATATACCTCCTACAGCTCACCTAGCTCGCAAAGGTAGGACCTACGGTGACCAAGTTTCTTCGGCTCGATGACTCTCGGACGAAGGGGCCCCTAGGCGATTCGGGAAAATCCATATACACTGCCTGGTCCCGATCCAGGACTTCCAATAACCATCATAATCGATCTACTCCATCCAGTATCGGAGAGAGATATATATAAATACAATCAGTGCACGGACTCAAACCGTGGCTAAAAGGATATAAATCCGTAAATCCATTGCCCGAGATCATGCTCGGGACTAAATCATATGATCATGTACAAAGGCTTAGAATATCCCTAGACCGAAGTAAATAGTAGTGGTAAGATGAGTGGGTAAATGATGGACCGGAATCATCCTAGGTCGGAGTTCTAAAACATCATTTTCAGTTCCAAAAGCTCATAATTCAGTAAATAAGGTGGTACGATTTCTGTTATAAAATAAACCTTTTAAAAGTGAAAAGTGGGAATAAATCCCTTTTTTGGAAACAGTAGTAAAATCAAGGTTTTGGTTAGAATCGTACCACTAAATGAGCATGAATGCACCAAATAGTATGCATTCCATCACCAGTATCCAAACAACATAACCATAAGCGTCTAAGCGTCTATAAATGAAAATTTTTCCCTTGCTAAGGGTAGAATACTCACCAAAGTCCAACTAGCCTCATAATCAAGGTCTCGGGCCCACTAGTATATAACCAATATAGCAAGGTCTCATAACCCGGCAAACCACAATAATCAAGAGCATAAAGCCACCACAAGGATCTAATCGGGGAAGAACCTCCCGAATCGTTAAGTCAAATAGTAAGTCTCATACCAAAGGATCCTTAATCATCAGTTGTGGTTAACCTGTTTATATTCAAGAGCGATAGGGATCTATGGACATAACAAGTATTTATACTAGGGTTCGGGTCACATCTCTACCCCAAATTCCATAAAATAGGCTAAGTCATGCTATATTAGCCATAATCATACCCTATATTCCCTACCTAGCATGTAGTCTATACTATACACAATCTCATAGAGAAAAGTAATGTCACGACCCAATTCTGAGTCATTATGGCGCCTATCGTAACCCACCAATAGGCAAGCCAAACCCTAGCCCGGAGCGACAAGCGACGGGCTAACGGGCGGAATCTCATAAAATAGAGAAGTAGAAGTAACCATATTTATAAACATGCTATAACGCTAAAGACAGAATCAGAATATGTATATATATATACCAAGACTGAGAAGAAAGAGGACAGTATATAAAGTCAAGAACCCCTCCCAAGACCTGGTGAGGTCAGTACAGGAGCCACTGCTAAACATACCCAAAATATAAGACAGACACCAAATATGTATAACAAGTACAACAGTCTCGAGAGCAAAAGACTATACAGTAGAAGATGGAGTAGGATCTGCCTCAGACGTCAGTAGGCTCACCCTGCTCCGGAGTCGGTGCTGAGAAAAGAGTCACGTCAAAATCGTCGACTGGTGCCTGAATCTGCATCGGGGAACAAGATGCAGAAGTGCAGTATGAGTACCGGGGCAACGGGTACTCAGTAGGCATCATCGACCGACTGAGCTCAATGTAATACAAGCAAGCTAAAATGCGAGGGCGCATGCTAAGTCCGGGGTATAAGTAACAAATACATAAGTAACTGCCGAGGCGTGTAGATATGCTTAGGAAATAAATAAATGTGATACCGAATAATTGAGTAAATAAATACGTATGTAAATACACAAGTCAAACATAACCTATCTGGGCCCCCATAAACCCGATAGGCACACGGAAGAAAACAATAACCCAGCCTGGCCCCCATAAACCGGCGGGACACACAAAAATAGTAAATGCATAGTCACCAGTGTCTCAAAGCTATATATGTATCCAGTAACCACAATAACAAACAGGAGTGCACCGGGCTTGAACCGGCACCAATGGGTAATAACAAGAGGCCAGACGCCGGAGTCGAACCGAAAGCAGTGGGTAATAACAAGAGGCCACATATATATCATATCTGCCGGACTCGAACCGGAACTCATAGAACAACAACATCATAATCACGGTACCCAGTACCAAAACTCTCCAATCATATCATAACCAGATGCCGGACTCGAACCGGAACTCATAATAATCAGTGGTCGGACTCGAACCGGAACTCATAGTGTACCACAATTCGGGGCCAGACTCGAACCGGAACACCCAATAGTCAATAACCAAAATCATTATACCTGAATCAGTAGCCGGACTAGAACCGGAACTCATCATAGCCAGTAACCAGAACAGAATCAAAGGTCATATCATATCAAATAAATGGGGAACGCCCTAGTGCCAAGTCAATACTATTATATAGGTACAGAAGCTAACTCTACAACATGCTACAAGTCAATCTCGGGGTCCTTCTAGGTCAACTACCTACTATAAAAATATGTATATAAAAGTCTGGGTATACATTACAAGTCATGGAAAGGCGGTTCAGCATTCTAAGTCAAACTAGCCGACCCCAATCAAATACGGTGCTATCAGGGACGAACAAAGCTAGACAGGCCAATCGGGTATAATCGGGGTGACTTAATCCCGTCATAATCCTAATAGTCATATAGGGCTTATCTAAGCCCAAAGATGTCAAAGTTTCGACAAGTCGACAAAAAGGGTAACGGGGCCCGCTACTGGGTCCCGAAAACCAGGTCTGGTTATACTTGTCTAAGTCTGGGCTAAGTCTGTCTAAGCCTGGACTAAGGTCCAACAATAACATTCCTAGACTAGCAACAACAACAACAATACTATCCGACCCTAAATAGGTCATCTGTGGGGTACCACGAGGATAACGGGCCTGGAATATATCCGAATAGCCCTATCCGGCCTAGAAGGCCTAAATCACAGCAAACCACCACCACCAAGTCTATAATACCAGCCCACAATACCAGCACAATAGCATACATATATCACACATAAGCCCAGTCTAAGTGTAAAGGAAGGTAAACCTAGCCTACCTGAACGCCGCCGCAAGCTTGCTAAAAGAACCAACTATTCAGGAGCCTTCCCCTTCCGAGAGTCCTCTGACTGCCGCCACGCTACCAAGATAATAAAATACAGGTCAAAACATGACTATTGATACCCATATTGCATTAGTTCGAAAAATGTCTGAAAATCCCACGTGGGGCCCGCTTGCGGAATCGCAAAACCAAAACCGTCACAGCGTCCCAAATCACCCCGTGATCAATAGTCACAACTAACACTGCTCCATTTGAGCTCAAAATATAGCTCAAACACCAATACCAATTTCAACAATACCACCGTAAACGAAAACTACCGTAAAAATAAGAAAACGTACCGGAAAACGTACCGTAGAAACGATGAGAACGAGTCCACGGACCCAATATATATATCTATCTATCTATGTGTAGAGAGGAAATCAAAATAGACAAAGTGATGAAAATTGTGTTTGTTTGTAATGTAATGTAAATGTTTGTTTTCTTGTTCAACGTTACTGTAATTGTAATGTAATGTAAATGTTTACACTTAATATGTATGCATGTCTAAGTAAAAGACACATATTTCATGCCTAAATGTTGTACACCCTTCTCCACCTCCACGTAAAAGTGGAGGTGGCAACACTCCCTTCAATAATTTATTCATTATGTGTGTTTTCGGGTATTGCATAGGTCCGTGGTAAAATAAATATAATATTTTGAATATACCATAATTAATAGAAAAATATTTCTAGCAAAACCTCTATAAAATAAAAATATTATTTTAACATATTTAAATTCACTATCTCCGTTTTAATTATTAATAAGTTATAAAACTATTATAAAATAGTATAGATATATCATAACTAAAGAATTTTATAAAGTTCAAAAATATTTTCAAAAGGTAATTACCTATGTCATTTTACCAAATTTTAATTTAATTTAATATTTTACAATGTGCTCGATCTAAATAATATTCTCAAACGAACTGTTCGGGAGCCGAACTGTCAGTCCCAGCAAGTCATAAATAACTTGGGGCAGTTATAGAAAAGCTCTAAACGCTGAGAACACACGAAAACGAGGGAAATGATCGGGAAGGTCATTACAAGTAAACTGAAGCCTACCTCGATGCCGAACCGCAATTCTTGAAGTGTCCACAAATCGCTCAACCTCTGCTCCACGATCCCGAATCAACGTCACACTATCAAAATAGTAACCTACACGTCATTAAGAGTAAAACGATACCCATATTGCAATATAAAACTCCGGGCCCAAAATTGAGTCAATAATGGGCCCGTGGGGCCCGCTAATGAAATTCCAAAATTGAATCCGTCACGAGGTCCCTCGAACGATAAGGAATATGTGGTCAAAAGTTGAACACAAATGGAGCGTAAATCAGGGCTCAAATCAGTCCCCAAAGATTAGAATTTCAAAGACCTAATTTCTAAGAATTTATAATGAAATGGGACGGAAATCAACGGGTAAAATTATGGATAATGACCAAGGAGTGATGAGCTAAATTACCTTAGCTTCAATGGGTGAATCCCCACTCTTTCTCTCTCCACATGCTCTCAACAATAGGGAAATGGGTCTAAAACCCAAACGAACTATCCGATAACCGAACCGACAGTTCTGGCAAGTCATAAATGAAATGTCGCCACTACGGGGAGGCTCGAAATGCCAAAACACATGAAAATTGAGGAAATGACCTGGAGGGTCATTACAATATCCACTACTAAAAGGACTTTCATCCACGAAAGTCAATGGATAGAAAGAGCCCGAAAGCTCGAAAGGATGAGGTACTTGGCCCGCATTCTCCTAACATGACTCTCCAGACAACCTCAAAGAAAAAACAACTCTTCCAAGGGATTTTGCAAAAAGTATCCCTTTTTCAACCCACTTCAGTACTTCACTTTTCAAATAACCAAAACTCAACCTCAACAATCAACTGGCTTCCAACTGAATCAAGAACGGCTGATGCACGCACATCCAAACCACAACATGCTGACAACACACCAACACAAGCCTAACTAGGCGGAAACTCAGCCAGGCTAAACGCAATCCAAGGTCAGAATCATGCTACAACTCCAACATCCAAACTTAACCTTCTTTTGCCTTTTCAAACCTGCTACCTACTCCGAACCATACAAGATATCATCTGAGTCCTGTCCGCGCATTCACAACACACTGACCTCAAAAGGCTGAAGTTGACTTACGAAAAATCCATAATGGCAAGAGCAAGAATTAAGCTCATAAGGTGCTACCAGGATACACAACAAAGGTGACCAAAGTCTGCACTCTTAAGCCAAAGCTACAATTGGCCCGGATGACTCTCTAAACTGAAAATCAAGAGTCCGAAGTACAATCTCATGAAACTAAACGATCCACTTCAAGACGTTCCACCAACTATGGATGAAGCCATGCTAAGCCCAACTTAAGCGCAGTTCTCCCACTGAGGAGAAAATTCATAATTTTGATTGAAATTGAGAACTAAGGTCGAAAGCAGTAAAAACCAATACTATATACTGATGGATCGTCTTCTGACCATCTATCCAGTACGATCTACCCCAACTAGAGGAAACTGAACCGTTATGCAAAGAGTAGGCTTGGCCAGCCTATAAATGAATGCCCAATTTAAGCAAAACCTCAAACGAGGATGCAACCAAGTTATGCAATCCCAAGCTAAAACCCCAACACTGAGGCTAGACTACTTGATCTCAACTATCCCAACTGATCCTGTTGGCAGGTAGGTATCCACAAACTGAAGTCTATCATAACTCCCAAGCCATCATCTGAAGGCTTCAAAATCTAAAACTGGAGACAACAAGTCCTTACAAAGGCCAATTTCCCCAACCAACCTTGCTATTAGAAGATCAAACACATGCCCAACAATCTCAGCGAGGTTGAAACTGAAATGTCGCCGAAGAACATAATCCCAACTGGGGAAAAGCAATATGATGAAGACACGAGCAATCAAGACCCAATCCGCTAAGGTCAGATCGTATCACGGCATAACCAAGAACTCACCAAGGCTGTAACAAGTGCTACTGATAGTCAACACTCGAGTAACTCGGAGGGAATACAACCTTAGCCTGCATCTAGTCAAACCACTACTCAATCTACGACGACGAATACCCATAGGCGCATATCATCAAGCAGAAGCACTCCGCGAAGTCATGCAAGGCCGAACAAGTGCCGAAATGAGAATTTTCTGAATTCTCCCAATTATATCAACTTTTTACTTGGTTGAACCATATACCATAACACAGGAAGAATGGAGTATCCAACTACACACCAAAACCAAGATCAACACACTCACCAGGAAACGAATCCATAAATCCAAAAATAAGTCTCAGAAACGTGCGATAGAACTGAATCGTCAACCCCAACTCAAAGTGAACCTCAAGATCAAGACCACTACCGGGTGATGACCTATCCAAAACCGAAGGAAAAATCCCAAATGCATCACCAAAGAAAAGGGCTATGAAAGAAGACTATCAATGTTATAGTCATAATAAAGCCCTGGAAGGTCAAGCTTACCTTCATTCTCACAATCCACTCTATAACCGATCATGTTAACAGAAAGAGAAGGCTAACCAACCGAGGTAGCCAACTATGCCAAGGAAATAAGAATCGTAAGGAAGGGAAAACGCTAACTAGATAACGCTAGTCTAGCTGTCTACCAAATGAAAATCAGTCAATGTCAAACTAATGACCATAATATCAACCGCATAAGAAGCAGGTGGTACTAAAATGAAAATCAACCGAAGTACCATTCTAGGGTCACAACAAGACTGAAACGCCAAGGATATGGGACTTTAACCCAAATGCCACACCCTAAGGGAAACATGATATTGATCCACTCTATAGCCATAACAAGGCCAATATGCCAAGGAAAAATAGGACTTTAACCCCTAGAATTTCCTAAGAATACCCTGTAGTCTCCCGAAGATAGGATACAAACGTCTCCGCACCTATCCGCAGGACTCTACTAAACACTTAGCTCTTGTACCAACAATATCGGTAAACCTATGCTCTGATACCAATTTGTCACGACCCAATTTCATAGGTCATGATGGCACCTACTATAACCCACCAGTAGGTAAGCCAACCCATAGTTCGAAACAGCTAGTAACGGACTACCAAAAGAAATAAAGGAAATGATGAAATAAATATAATAATAAAGCTAATATAAACCCAAGACCTGGTGGAGCCAGTACAAGAGCTTCTAATACATCAGGAGTACAAGTGAAATACAGGAAAAATGTATGTATACAAGCCGTCTCTGACACAACATAGAGAACAATCTAACAATAAGAGGGAGATTAGGAATACTCTAAAACGTCGGGAGCTCACCCTATATCTCCAATCCATAGCTGCTCTGCATGACATACACAGATCAACGGCAATAACTCACACTATGACCTACAGGCTGCAGAAGTATAGTTTGAGTACCAAACACGTGGTACTCAGTAGGCAACGGTCGACTGAGCTCTAAAAATAATGTAAGCATAAATAACATGAAGGCATGAAAGTGACTACAGACAACTATCCACGAAACTAGGCATAACCATGCTAATGGGGCAATAGGGATAACTATCCTATCCTGACATCATTCAGGAACTAAAGTGCAATACCATATATCACTGGCCAATATACAAATGAAGAGTGAAAGAAGGATATATATATAATAGTAGTAAAAGGCCAAAGGATACATATACAATGTAAATAGATAAGGAAAGAGAGGGATATACGGTGATACCATACATATAAGTAGACATATAGGGCTAACTCAAAGGTAACTACTTGAGGGAGTCAACCTAACATCTCAAGGTCCATAGCCAAGTAAAGGAGCCATCACTAGCCTCATCAAGCCTATACCCAAAGGTGACAAATCCTGGGCTAACAAACCATAATATAATCTACCGAAAGGATGAAGGAATAAAAAATGTACCTCTAATCTCAGGTACCAGTCCACAACCAACCTGCCACAAACTAACCATAATAAACAATAATAAAATAACTGGCTAGTCCGGGCAAACAAGCACCTAACCGGGCCCCCATAAGCCCGGAAGGTTCACAGAAACACTCAGCAAACAACAACCATAACCCGTACCTATACAGCCCCCCATAAGACCGATAGAAACAAGCGCCAAACAACTATACTGGTGATAGGCAATACATATGAATGGATGAATGCAACGTAAACCGAAATGCTATAACCATGTCGGGGGCACCGGACTCGAACCAGTTCCACAATCTCAAAGCATACCGGGGACACCGGACTCGAACCGATTCCACAATCTCAAACCATACCATACCAAGTGTATATACCGCTCCAGCTCGCAAAGGTAGGACCTACGGTGACCAAGCTTCTTCGGCTCGATGGCTCTCGGATGAAGGGGCCCCTAGGGGATTCGGGAAAATCCATATACACTGCCTGGTCCCGATCCAGGACTTTAAATAACCATTATAATCCATCTACTCCGTCCAGTATCGGATATATATATATATAAATACAATCAGTGCACGGACTCAAACCATGGCTAAAAGGATATAAATCCGTAAATCCATTGCCTGAGATCATGCTCGGGACTAAATCATCATAATCATGTACAAAGGGTCAAAATATCCCTAGACCGAAGTAAATAGTAGTGGTAAGATGAGTGGATAAATAATGGATCGGAATCATCCTCGGTCGGAGTTTTAAAACATCATTTTCAGTTCCAAAAGCTCATAATCCAGTAAATAAGGTGGTACGATTTCTGTTATAAAATAAACCTTTTAAAAGTGAAAAGTGGGAATAAATCCCCTTTTTGGAAACAGTAGTAAAATTAAGGTTTTGGTTAGAATCGTACCACTAAATGAGCATGAATGCACCAAATAGTATGCATTCCATCACCAGTATCCAGACAACATAACCATAAGCGCCTAAACATCTATAAATGATAATCTTTCCCTTGCTAAAGATAGAATACTCACCAAATTCCAACTAGCCTCATAATCACGGTCTTGGGCCCACTAGTATATAACCAATATAGCAAGGTCTCATAACCCGAGCAACCACAATAATCAAGAGCATAAAACCACCACAAGGATCTAATCGGGGAAGAAACTCCCGAATCGCTAAGTGAAATGGAAAGTCTCATACCAAAGCATCCTTAATCATCAGCTGTGGTTAACATGCTTATATTCAAGGGAGATAGGGCTCTATGGACATAACAAGTATTTATACTAGGGTTCGGGTCACATCTCTACCCCAAATTCCATAAAATTGGCTAAGTCATGCTATATTAGCCATAATCATACCCTATATTTCCTACCTAGCATCTAGTCTATACTATACACAATCTCATAGAGAAAAGTAGACTAAAGCCTACCTCGATGCCGAACTGCAATTCTTGAAGTGTCCACAAATCGCTCAACCTTTGCTCCACGATCCCGAATCAATGTCACACTATCAAAATAGTAACCTACACGTCATTAAGAGTAAAACGATGCCCATATTGCAATATAAAACTCCGGGCCCAAAATTGAGTCAATAATGGGCCCGTGGGGCCCGCTAATAAAATCTCAAAATTGAATCGTCACGAGGTCCCTCGAAAGATAAGGAATATGTGGTCAAAAGTTGAACACAAATGGAGCGTAAATCGGGGCTCAAATCAGTCCCCAAAGATTAGGATTTCAAAGACCTAATTTCTAAGAATTTACAATGACATGGGACGAAAATCAACGGGTAAAATTATGGATAATGACCAAGGAGTGATGAGCTAACTTACCTTAGCTTCAATGGGTGAATCTCCACTCTTTTTCACTCCACATTCTCTTAACAATAGGGAAATGGGTCTAAAACCCAAACGGACTATCCGATAACCGAACCGCCAGTTCCGGCAAGTCATAAATGAAATGTCGCCACTATGGGGAGGCTCAAAATACCGGAATGCATGAAAATTGAGGAAATGACCTGGAGGGTCATTACAAAATCGGAATAACACAAGGCCTTAGTGTGCTGGCTATAAAGCTCATGGCAATACCTTGACTATAATGTGTAAGCAGTGACTTTTTATTTCCCTCAAACAGTCATAGTTCAAGTCTGAGACCACTGCGACTCTGGAGTAAAAATTACTATTTTACTAAGTGAAGGTTCAATGCAGAGCACACCTTCATTAAGCATAGTAGTCTTCCTTCTGCTAGTAGACTCTCTTGTTAATATTAAAACAAGTGGGGGATTGATGGTGTTTAAGCATTTTAATATTTGTTTTATTAGATGTTAAATGCCTTGAGTTAGGGGCAGTAACTCTTTGCCAATTACTCTACCATTACTCCCATCCGTTTGCCAAGAAACACATGTAGTGGTAACTCCTTCAGGTGTTACTCCTTCCATTGCATTCTTTACAATTTCAAAGTGTGGCTTATGTAAGTTAATGGCATTATATGCCTATTTACACCTTGGAATTTAGTGAATAGAATGTTACATATGCGTTACTACTTTTACGTTAGTGGTAAGAAGTTTTGCAGCCTTGCAATTTTGTTTTGTAACATCTTTTACCTTTATCTCTATTCACTTTATTCTACTTCTTTTTCTTATAACTCTTGTAACTTCTAAACCATTCATCTACCACATTTATCTTCCCATTTATTCTTTATATTCATTGCATGGAAGATTTCCTCACCTATAAATAGTGATGGTCTTGCATATTTTTTGATGTACAAGAAAATATAGAGTGCATAAAAGTTAGTCAAAATGAGAGTTTATTAGTTGAATGAGGTGTTCTTTTTTGTGGAGCTTTATTCTCAACTCTTGTCCAGAGTTTGTTGAGTTGGACTTTGTGAGAAGGCTGTTGTATCCTGGAGGGGACAAGTCAAGAAGATTACTGCTGGACCAGTGAAAACATTTGCTGCAGTGGGCTTGAATCTCCTTAAAGAGGGCGAGATATCCGCGCCTCAGCCAAGAAGAAGATTATTGTATTTTCTTCATTTTTGTATTTTCAATTGTAATTATTTGTAGTATTTCACCAACAGTTCTTAATTTAAGTAGGCTTCAAGGGTTTTGTTAATAAAATGTGAAATAGTAATTCAAGTGTTTTTTCAAAACAAAAATTTATGACTTTAATATTAATTAGAAATTACTTCTTAAAGGGTCTTACCATAGGTGCTATAGTAACTATTACCCGGATATTGGTTGGTGTTGTAGTGATTATTATATTGATAGTAATGATAATGAAAGAGTCTCCCAGATGGACAAAAAATTTAACCTCAATGGTGTAATATCCCACCATGGGTCCTGGCTATTGCGGTTATCTTCTTCACACGTATGAGGTGTTATTTAACTATATTTTAAAATATTATTCGTTAGTATTATAGTTTAATCTTTAATTAAACTTATTAGTTGAGTTTGAAATATAAGGTTATAATTAAGTTTTGAATCTTACTATGCATAGCTTTTTATTTGAATGATGAACCTATAAATTTAGGGTTATAGTCGACTTTTTCAATTTGAGACTTACTAATAAAGTTTCACGGAGGATCAAGTGCGTCATTGATTGTAGATCGATTTAATTTATCTATCTATCTATCTACCTATTATTATAAAAGCATAAATATAAATGTTGGTTAACGAAAATACCCATCAAATATCCTTAAAAGTATGTCTTTGATTGATAAACACTAGGATTCATATTCTACGTTGAAGTAATTTATCCTTAGGATTCATATTCTTCATATGTTTATAAGACATGTATTTAGTATTAAAGTCCTTATTTGATCTAAGTAAGAAATCATAATAATTAACACTTCTAAATCAATTAGAATTTTACCTATATAAAAAATACTTTCTACAATTCTATTCACGTAATATTTGACACTTTGTCATCTTAAAAAAATGCGAAACGAGGGGTTATGCTTTAGGGTGAAGCCATGTTTAAAGGTTTGTGCTTCAAACAATGGTGAAACGATCCCAACAAGAAGTCCACCATGCTTGAATCTCAACATTGTTGGGTTGGAGTAATATATATTGACATTATTAAGTATTTGGTTACTAGCATTAGTAACTCAAGTTGTAGTTGGACTACTGTAGTACTAAATTAAGAAATATTTGGTAATTTTTATCATGAATTGTCCCTTCACTTTAAAAAAAATGATGTTTCATATCTCGCTTTTCAATTCCAGCCCCGTGGACTTTGTTGCTTCTTGTATTTTTTTTTTCCTTTTTGAAAACATTAGAGTTTGATTTATATATTGCTATATGAATTGTGATTGTGGGAGTGAGTTGAGCTTCTGATTTTGGTGATGCCGTAGGCAGTACTTGAGTAAATGATGAAATTTTTTTGTATTTTCATGAGTTAAATGTTGGTCTTCTACTTCTCATTTTGTTCTTATTTTAATTTTAATTGATTTTGATTCAAGTTGTCTTCTTACATCTATTATTGTCATCCTTTCTAATTTTAATTTTAATTTATTTTGATTCAAGTTGTCTTCTTGCATATATTATTGTCATCCTTTCTACTTTACTTTATTTCTTTTAGTTATTAACTTTAGAGATTATACATAAATTATATATACATCATTACAATTTACAATGGATTATATTTAGTACTTTCAAATTGACAATAATATTTATTCCACTAATTAAATAAATATTACACTTATTTTATGGTTAATTATTATTTTCAACAATTTTTATATATTTATGTCTGACGTGATACACACGTGCAATGCACGTACTATAAATTAGTTTACTTTAAAAATATGAAAGAAAAAACACACAAAAATCTTACTAATATACTCACAATGCACGTGTTGTTATCTCAGTCGCTATAAAATTATCAATAACTAATTAAATTATAAAAATAGTTAGTTATCACATGTAAAAGAGTTATTTCATGATTTTTTTTTATTTTAATAAGCTGGATGCGTGGTTGTTTAGAACTTTAAGAAATGATAATTGGGCTTCTCTAATTTTTTTCCTTCTAAATTTATCACTTTTTATAAGTGTTAAATTATTTTTGTATAAATAATTTGTGTATCACTGTATCTTATAAGTACTAGAAATATTGAAGCCCATACTAGTACCGGCCAATGCAGGTTACTTTTGTATTTCAATTTATGTGTCACAAATGAAATTTAGAAAGTCAATTAAATTTTTTGTATAATTTTTAAATATTTTAAGCTATTAATTATTGATTTATAGTATTTTTACATAATTTTCAGATACTATATGTTACTCTTTTTGTCCCAATTTATGTGGCACTGATGAGATATTTGAGAAAGTCAATCAAATTTTTTTATATAGTTTTAGATATTTTAAGTTGTTAATTATTATGATTATACGACTTTCTACATAATTTTTAAATAATGTATGTTACTCCCACTATCCCAATTTATATGACATTGATAGAATTTAGAAACTCAAACAAATTTTTTATACATCTTTCAAATATTTTAATTTGATAATTATTGTAATTCATATTAATTTTCACGAATTTTTTAACTAATATATCCCAATTTATATTGCACTGATAGAATTTCGAGTCAACCAAAAATTTTATGTGTCTTCAAATAATTTAAATTATTAATTATTGTAATTTATAATACTTTTAAGCAATTTTCAAATATATAACAAATTTAAATAAAAATAAAAAATAAATTAAAACAAAAAATATATAAAATTACAAAAATACCCTCCATCAAAAGCAGGTAGCTGGAAGTAGGTATGACAACCGTCAGCTGCTTGCTTGAGGTGTGTGGTCAACCGTGCTTCCATATAGTAGTAAAACTCTATGACGAGACGGAAGACTTGTAGAGTCATTTAATGACACTATTATTTTGGAAGAGTTCTAGAAAACTTTGAATAACAGTATCTATAAGATAATAATTCAAATAAGGAAAGAATTTACGTTTATATAAGTGGAATCTTATTTGATATTAAATTTCAAAATACATATTAGGAGTTCTTATATAGTTTAATTAAAGAAAACATTAATTGTCATAATTTTATTTAATTTGAAAATACTAAATATTAAAAAGATAATTAAATGAATATTTTGTATAGTGTACAACAATAACGACAACATAATGGGTATCGATTGTTTTCTGTAACGGGTTTAGACTACTGAATTTCATTGACCTCAGATCCATGAACGTGTCAATGCTTCTACATTGTCTTCTTGGCAAGACTTTCCTGACATCCTCGACCAACCACCTGACAATGTTGCAATGATAACATTAATTTAATTCTCCAAATACTCGATTTTGTGTTTCTTAGGATATATTTTAAAAGAAAACCTGCCAACATTGATTCTCTTTTTCATTTTTTATGAGTCTTTTTTTAAATTTCTCTTCCCATATATTCTATATTAATTTTTTCTTATCTATTATCATATATTTTTCTTTTACAATATATTTTAGGATTCTTTAATTTTTTATTCCATATATTTTAGAAGTCAATATTATATCAAAATTAAATAATAATTTGAGTAAAATAGTAAATAGCAATTTCGTCTATAGTAGAGTCATTTAATGAAAGACAAAAAGTTCAATCAAGCTTGGATTCCATGAACTTCTGTTGTTACATATCTTCTTTTGCAAATGTATTTGACAAAATATCAGAACCTGATGTTACAAAATCTAAGCAAACATTAAAGAAGCAAATTCAAAACATTATCGTTAGACAAACTATCAAATACCAAGCAAGTTCTAATTTCTAATTCAACTCTCTATTCAATGTAGAACTTCTTAGAATAATAGAATAGCAGAGCACACAAACATGCAGCTTATTGCTTTGAGGATATCCAAATACCTATTATTGTCCTAAAACTCGGGAAAAAAAGGAGAACTATCGGCATCAATTTGTAGTTAAAAAGAAAGATGATATGTAGCAAAATATAAAAAAATGTATTGTGCTCATAGTTCTCAAAAGTACACGTGACGTGACTCGAAATAATATTGAAATAAAATAAATAAGAGCCCGTTTAGATACGATTTTAATTTCTTTTTTAGATTTTTTAGGTGTTTGATAAATTAAAAAGTACTTAAAAAAAGCTAAAAACTGATTAAAAAAAGCAAAAAGTGAGAAGCTGGGTACCCCCAACTTTTTTTTTTAAGATTAAAATTCTTTTAAGTTTGACCAAAATATTTACTTTTTTATCCCTTATATTTTTCTCCAATTCCAGCAATACCCTGAATCTTAAATATATGGTTTTTCTTTCTTTTTTCTCTATTCCGCTTCTCTTCATCTCTTCCCTCCATCGTCGTCATCTTTCTCCTTTGTTTTCAGTGAATTTATATCTGAATTTATTTAAATATATTCATTTTTTAGATTAAATTAGCTTCTTGAGAATGATCTCTCATCATCCATTATTGAAAGAACTTTGTGTAGTCCCTTGTACTGCTGATTTGTCTAGTTTTTTAACGATATAAATTGTTGTAATAGT
This sequence comes from Capsicum rhomboideum, assembly GCA_031232105.1. NCBI lineage: Eukaryota > Viridiplantae > Streptophyta > Magnoliopsida > Solanales > Solanaceae > Capsicum > Capsicum rhomboideum. The sequence continues at coordinate 127,655,784 of CP124714.1, forward strand.
AATAGCCATAACAATATTTCAATAACATATTTTTTAACATAGCCAAATTGTTACAAGCTTGCAATATTACAATATAATACTATATTTATATAAAAGATGTCCTGAAATTTTTATTTTTTAACATTTAAAAATAAAAAAGTAACTTATATTTATAGATTGACCTCACATATAATCACTTACGTTGAAAGTGCATTTAAATAGAAACTATTTTTGAATTATTAGAATTAAAATTTTTATATAATTCAACTTATTTATGGTGTTAGCAGCTTTAAGGACATTTAAGTCATTTTGACAACAAAAAGTGCTTAACAGCACTTGTTTACCAAACACATCAACAATTTTTTTTTTTTATTTTCAGCACTTTTATCCAAACACTTATCTGCTTAATTTATAAGCACTTATTTTAAGCTTTTAATCACTTAAGCTAAAAAACTATTTTTTTAATCCTATCCAAACGGGCTCTAAGTCGAAACAAAGGAAATAAGTAAACAACACTGTCGGCTTACCTTTATTTTCAATCTGCAAGACAAATTTCTCCTAGCCAATGCATTGTGTAATGCAGCAAAGGTTGAATAAACAGCATTCTGCGCTCCCAGGTACTCGAGGTACATGCAATTTTGCCTTATACAAGTTTATTTTGAATATAATAGATGATCCCTCAATTTCAAGGGTGCTGGCCATCCCCTGGCAAAGATAACAAGCTAGATTGATGGGAGTTAAAGTCCTCAAAACTTTGGTATTGGAGAAATAGGAACTCCGGCTTAATTAACAATGCTATTCCCTCGATCAACACCAAATAAAGGTCTATTGGGGCTTTAAGAGCAAAGCGCAAAAATAAAGTGTACGCTTTTGATAACACTGAGCTCTTTATATATATTTAGTCGAAGAGTAATAATTATAAGAATGAATGATAAATATATGAATAAAGAAATTGAAAAATAATTATGATAAGATGAAACATCAATTGTGTAGTGCCGCATCTTCGGAAGGGGCTCATTGGTAAGGAAAAGTGTGTCTTATTGTTGGGTTCGAAATCGAGAGGGCGTCATACGGAAGCTATTAGTTTGCAAACCATAGAAGCGATAATTCAGACGACAAAGGAAAACATACTAAAAAGCATATTATTAATATGGTTTGGTCAAACGACCTACATATTAAAACTAATATTTAAAAGGTATAAATCTACTGAGAGAAATCTCCCCCTAAACAAGACTCCTTAAGGACTACATTGTGGATGCTATTGTGTTGTGGTATGAGAAGAGGGGTCTTCTATTTATAGAGGTCCAAAACCTTTCCTCCAAGAAAGAGGTTAGCCAAATATGAAAAAGTTTTATATTTTTCTTTTAGAAAAAATAAAAGTAATTATGGTATTACTTTTATTTTCCTTCAATAGAAAATTAATACTAAAATTTGGTAAGAAAATCAGGGCAAAACCCCTAACAAATCTCCCCTTTTTGGCTGAATTTTCTTGGCAAAACTTGATCCGCCTTCTTCACTTGCATACATGATCTTTGTTCTTCATATAATCTTCATCACTGCTGCTTGCCATGGTTAAAAATAAGGTTTAAAATATCATGGTTAAAAATGGATTGAAAATTAATATTTTGTTTTTATTTTTAAAGATGCAGCAGCAGGAATGTTGAAATATGGTTGAAACTTCTTCTCCATATGTAGTTAGACAAAATCTTCATTATCATCAAATTGGTTGCAACTTGATTTGAAACCACTTTAAACCTGTCTTTAATCTCGTTTCACCAAATCATTGGACCTTTGAACCGTAGGCTCTGATACCACTTGTTGGGTTCGAAATCGAGAGGGCGTCACACGGAAGCTATTAGTTTGCAAACCATAGAAACGATAATTCAGACGACAAAGAAAAACATACTAAAAAGCACATTATTAATATAGTTTGGTCAAACGACCTACATATTAAAACTAATATTGAAAAAATATAAAATCTACTGAGAGAAATCTCCCCCTAAACAAGACTCTTTAAGGACTACATTGTGGATGCTATTGTGTTGTGGTATGAGAATAAGGGTCTTTTATTTATAGAGGTCCAAAACCTTTCCTCCAAGAAAGAGGTTAGCCAAATATGGAAAAATTTTATATTTTCCTTTTAGGAAAAATAAAAATAATTATGGTATTACTTTTATTTTTCTTCAATAGAAAATTAATACTAAAATTTGATAAGAAAATCAGGGCAAAACCCCTAACACTTATAACCTTGATGACAATGCAGAAACACACATTAAGCAACACAAAACGCTCAACATGTTTTGACCCTCACATCTAGGCTTAAGCACACCTTGGATAACATTAACTGAAAAAGAACCGTAACAAAAACAAATGGTTGAATGCTGGATCTGTATAGCAAAGGTACAATGACCACCTTTATGGCCTAGGCTTCCTACATTGCGCTGTCCTAAGAAGAAGTCCTTCCATAATGTGTCGAGCTATATTCACCAAAATATAATTGGGAAGAGGATGTGGGAGACCTAAACTGAAGATAGCGTATTCTCCCGCCCACAAACTGAAGCAATCTGTTGCTATGTTATTTTTTGGTTTAATTGTTAGCCTTCTTCTGAATTGTAACTGTTCATCCAAAATATTGGACAAAAGTAAGTAAATCAAAAGCACGATCGAACATTCATCTTCGATCTGTATTAAGCAGAAGAAAAAATAGCAGGTACTAATAGAATAGAAATTACAACAAAACAATACAATAATTGAGATATTAGAACAATACCATTAAACATAACTTTGTACAAAAAAGTTCTTTAAAGCCCGACCGAACATTCATCTACCACGTGAGTTAAGCAAAAAAAATAGCAGATAGCAATAGAATAGACATTACGACAACTCAATACTATAATCGAGATATAAAAATAATATGATTAAATCTAACCTACATAAAAATTCCTCAAAACCCGACCGAACATTCATATACCAACTGTATTAATCATAAAAACAACAGATAGTAACAAAATAGAAATATAATAACAAAACTGTCACGACCCAAAAGTTGAGGTCATGATGACATCTACTTGACCCAGCCTTGGTAGATAAGCCAATCACCCAAAAAGGAAAGATAATCAAAAAGTAGCTAAAAACAGGAATAAACATATTACGACCCGATTTCTCAGATCATGATGGCACCTACTATAACCCACTAGTAGATAAGCCAACCCGTAGTCAGGAACAACTAGTAATAGAGTACCAATAGAAATGAAAAAATTAGCGAAGAGGAATTTAATAAAGAGACTAATATAGATTACAACCCTAAGACCTGGTGAAGTCAGTATAAGAGCTTCTAAAAAGAGTACAAAGTGGAATACAGAGTCAATATATATATATATATATATATACACACACACAAAGCCGTCTCGAAAATACAAAATAGAGATCAAACTAAAATATGAGGGAGAGCAAGAATACTCCAAACGTCAAGAGCTCACCCCAAATCTCCGATCCATGGCTTCTCCGCACGATGCACAGTTCAACGATGAGAACTTCTACTATGATTTGCAGGTTGCAGAAGTGTAGTATGAGCACCAAACACGTGGTACTTAGTAGGCATCGGCCGACTGAACTCCAAAGATAATTCAAGCATAAATAAAATGCAAGACAGGAATATAACTACAGACAGCTATCCAAAAAACTAAGCATAATAATTCTAATGGGGTAATAAGAATAAACTATCTTATTCTAACAGTGTTCAGGAACTAAAGTACAATACCTTATATCACTAGCTAATATACAACTGATGAGTGAAAGAAGGATATATAGTAGTAATACAAGACCAAAAGGATACATATACAATATGAATAGATAAGGAAAGAGAGGGATATATGGTAATACCATATACATGTATATATATATATATATATATATATATATATATATATATATATATACATGTATAAGACTAAACTCAAAGGTAATATCCTTAGGGAACCAACCTAACATCTCGAGGATCATAGCCAAGTAAGGGAGCTAATACTAGCATAATCAAAGCCTTTAACCAAAGTGTGACTAATCATGAGGTAACTTAACAATAATGCATCTTACCGTAATCGAAAAAGGGAAATCAGAAGCATACCGATAATCTTGGGTACCAGTCCATAATCATCCTGCCACGAACTAACCATAATAATCAACAATAAAGTAATCGGCTAGTCCAGATAAATAATAACCTAATTGGGCCCCCATAAGCCCAAATGGTTTAGGCAAGCACTCAACAAACAATAACTATAGATTATACCTATACAACCTCCATAAAACTGATAGATATAAGCGTCAAGCAATTATACTGGTGATAGACAATGCATATGAATGAATGAATGCAATATAAACCGATAATACCATATCCAATCCGAGTGCCATAACATACCAAATGTATACACCTCCTCCAGCTTAGTAGCTCACAAAGGTAGGACCTACGACGAACATCCTTCTCTGGTACTATGGCTTACGGACGAAGGGGCTCATAGGGGACTCGGGATATCCGTATACACTGCCTGGTCCCGTACCAAAACTTTCAGTAACCATTATAATCAATAAAAATTTTAGTAACCATTATAATCAATCTCCTCCGTCCAGTACCGGATATATATATATATATAAGTATAATAAGTACTCGGACTCAAACTGAGAGTAAAAGAGTATAAATCTATAAATTCATTGCTTGAGATCGAGTTCAGGACTAAATCGACATAATAATATAGAAAGGATCAGAATCTCCCTCGATTGAAGTAAATAGTAGTGGTAAAAGAGTTGATTAATAATGGACCAGAATCAACCTCGTTCTAATTCCCCAAAATATCACATTTAGTTTTAAAAACTCATAATTCATTAAATAAGGTGGTACGGTTCCCGTTGTAAAAGAATTCATTTTAAAAGTGAAAAGTGGGAATAAATCCCTATTTAGAAAATAGTAGTAAAGTCAAGGTTTTGATTGGAATCGTACCACTAAGCCAGCATAATTGCGCCTAAAAGTATGCATGCCATCACTAGTATCCAAACAATACAACCATAAGCGCCTAAGCGTCTATAAACTAGAATCACGTCCTTTTAAGGATAGAATACTCACCTGGAGTCCAACAGGTATCGTAACCACGACCTAGGGCCCAACAATACATAACTAGCATGATAATAACACCGTAATCCAGGAAGCTTCGATCCAAATCACTAAGTCAAAAGGTATACCTTATAGTAAAGGATCCTTAACATTAATCTATGGTTAACATGTCTATAATCAAGGATAATAGTGTTCTATGGCCATAACGAGTATTTTATACTAAGGTTCGGGTCACCTTTCTATCCTAAATTCCCTAAATAGGTTAAGTCATGATATACTAGTCATAATCCCATTCTATACTCCCTACTAGCATGTAATCTAGACAATACACGATCTCGTAGAGAAAAGTAGACCAAAGCCTACCTCGATGCTAGACCGTAATCTTAAATCGCCTATAAATTGCTCGTCTTTACTCCACTATCCCAAAATATTGCCAGCTATCAAAATAATACTCTACACATTAATAGGAGTAAAATAATACCCATATTGCAATATAAAACTCTAGGCTCAAAATGAGGTAAAAAATGGGCCCGCAAATGAAATTCCAAAATTGAATCCGTCACGAGGTCCCTCGAAGGACAAGGAATGCGTGCTCAAAATTCAAGAATAAATGGAGCACAAATCGGGGCTCAACTCAGCCTACAAAGTTGAGGAATTTAAGACCTAAATCTAGGAATTAACAAGGAAAAGATGGAATTTGACGGGGAAAAACAATGAGAAATGATCAAGAGGTGTTAAATTAACTTATCTTAGCCTCATGGATGATTTTCCACAATTTTTCTTGCTCAATGGTCCATTAATGGCGGGTTAGGGTTGAGAAAATGAAGAAAAATTACGGAGAAAGGAATTATATACTGCCAGGGAATTGACCTTCGCAATCGCGAGGGCCAAGGGTCGTGAACACGAAGTGTACGAGGATTGCCTTTCACGAACATGACACAAGGTGTTCACGAACGCGATGAGCAGACATGGATCGAGTTGGGCAACCTTCGTCACGAACGCGATGGGAGGGCTCGTGAACTCGACGGTCAAGAGTTTAACCCTTCAAGAAGGTGGACCGAACCTCGCTAACTGTAGGAGCAATAGTGGTTTGCACCAGGTGCTGCTGCACCAGATTTTCCTAAGTCCCAACGGACTTTGATCGGGTGCTCGAGATTCATTTGGAACCCCGTGAGAGCAAAAAAACTATACTACCATACCAAATTTGATATTTTGGACTCAACGAAACCATCAAAATTTTCAACAAAGGTCGTTTTGAAAAAATATGGGCCCTACACGCATAGTTCCATTTTTATTAAAATTTATCCAGTAGACCAAAACGTGTTCGAAAGCCTCGGGACCCCGATAAAGGGTCCCCCTAGCCTAAAATCAATGGTTCAGAGCTAACGACGTTGTTGGAATTTTCATCCAAGGCTGTTTACTAGGAGTTTTAGTCCTAGCCAATTTTTAGCAACAAAAGTTTCAAAATAGGAAAATGATCCTAAAACCCAAACGAACTGTCCGAAAATCAAACCGACAGTTTCGGCAAATCATAAATGACCTGTAGCCACTATGGAAAGGCACAAAATACCAAAAATACATGAAAATTGAGAAAATAACCCAGAGGGTCATTACAAAACGAGATTCCTAGAACGAAGTCAGGTCAACACAGTACACATTATAACGAAAGTTTGAAAGAAAAATACCATAAAAATCTAAGAAGTAGTGTCACAAGTGTAAGAACATGTAATATAACTCAGAATCCTGAATAATACATAGTCTGTCTCCAAAAATAGAAATAAAGACAACTAGAAAGAAGAGATCTGGAATCTGCCTGAACTATGGAGCGAACCAGTACCTCGAGAATCCAAAAATTACCGCTCAAACTCAACTGCAGCAACTAGTAATCGAGCTAGGATCTGCACGAAAAGGGCACAATAAGGATGAGTACGGTCCACTTGTACTCAGTAGGTATCATAGGCCGACTGAGCAAAACAGAAAATAATACAAGTAAAGAAATACTATGAGCACGTCGCCTATAATTAGAAAAGTTCCCAAAAGGTAGCTCACACCATCTCCATTAATAGTTCTAATATATAAACAAAGTCAAATAGAACCAAACATTCACAAGATACATAAAAGCTTATTGCACATCAAGTAACACATAAAAGAACACATAAAATGCATATGCAATGGATGATGAAGTGAATAGTTTGAAAGTCATCGTACGACTTTCTGTATACGCCTATCGAGCTTCAATGCTCCCAAAATAGGACCCATGGAGGGTTCGCAACCCGTATACTATCTCAGAATCTCAACCCACCTCTCCGGCTCATGTTTATGGATCAAGGTTTTCACAAAAATATCTCATTTTCTTTGAAAATAGTATTCCTCAATGGTACCATTATCTCATAAATGTGTATGTATAAATGAGGATATAATGCTCATAATCAAATCAGTATGAAGATAACAAATCTATTTAATACGTGTATAAGTGAGCCCAAAAATGAACTCAATATATCGACATTTCATGCTATCAGTTCTACTTTGGCACTATTGGAATGAATATACATGTAAGATATCATTAATATCATATCAACGCACAACTCAGGTATTTCTATCATGATAAAGGCAAACAATGCTCAATAAGGCATACAGTATCTATTCAAACCCCTGCACAGGCATCATATTAAGTATAAAGGCATTTAAATACACAAATAAGACCAATGATGTCAAATAAAGCCCCCACACTGGCAACACGCAATATATGATATTTCAAGTCAACAACAACAAGAATATAAGCCCCCATACGGGCACACAACAGTAATAATAAAGTCAAAATACAATTCTCATAGTTATTTTCCCAACCCATAGCATGCTTCACTCATTTATTAACTACCTAGCCCAGTCTGAAGAAAGTTAAGCCATAACCTACCTCTAAGCGTCTAAATCCAAGACTAAAGTCCTTTAATATGGAGCATTCCCCTTTCGAACGGTCTCGGAAGCAACTAAAACTTACAAATATAACTTCTACGCGTTAAAAGAAAGCTAATGATACCCATATTGACCTTATTTAAGACGGGTCCAAAACGGATTCGAAAAATGGTTTTGAAAATGAAAGGGATAAAACCAATTTTTTTTTTAGAAATACATTCATCAAGATTATAGAAATCTACAGTTCAAAACTCACGCAAAAACGAGGTCCAAATCTAAGAAAAACCATTCTTATGCTTTACCAGCAACATCCTCAAAATCCCATTTTGAAACCAAGATTAAAGAGTGTTTTTGATGATACAATCAATGTAAAGTAATAAAGTAAGGTTATGGTGATGAAAACCCTAAAAGTCGCCCAAACCCGAAGCTCAAAGGCCTAAAAATAGTGAAAAATCGCAAAAAGGGGTATATGTACAGTGATGGTCGCTTAAGCGGCTAATTGATCTCTTAAGCGATCATCACTTAAGCGGTTGGGACGTTGCTAAAGTGACCAGCCACAACTAGCTGACCTTCGCTTAAGAGGTCCTGCATCTCTTCGGCCGCCTCCGCTAAAGTGACCTTTTGGCCTCTTAGGCGGCTGCACCAGCTGATGCTGCATCAACAACTTTGCTAAGTTGTAAAGTTGCCGATCTACCCCTCGAGATTTGTTCAGAATCCCGAGAATACAAATGAACTATGCTACTAGGCTATTTTAGATATTCCAGACTCAATGGCAACGTGAATTTTTGAAAAGGATCATTTTCAACAAATTAACCCCCAAGACCCAGAAAGCCTATTTAAATTAGCTTCCAAACGAAGGGTCAAAATGCAAACTAAAGGTTCCAAACCCGATCCAACCCAAATTCAAAATTTTGGATCTAATGAAACTGTCCAAATCGCCATCCGACACTCGGATCATCAAATGTGACTGAAGTCAACTTTAGGACTTTTAAAGCCTCTAAAACCCTCAAACTCTCCCAAAACCCTCACATAAAAAGTAAAATTTCACAAATCAGGTCATTACAGTAGCCACCACTATGACTATGATTCGTCCTCGAACTAAAAGGTGTAAGATATACCTGAATTGGTAAAGAGCAGGGGGTAACTACTATGTATGTGGGACTCGACCTCCCATGTAGACTCCTCTATGGAATGGTGTCTTCACTGAACCTTAACCACAGGAATATCTCTAGAGTGCAATCGTCTAACATCCTTGGATAATATGGAGACTGGCTCCTCTACAAAGGTCAACCTTTCATCCAACTGAATAGAATCCCAATAAAGAATGTGAGACTCATCCAAATTATAGCGCTGGAGCATAGATACATGAAAGATTGGATATATGGCTGAAAAGTCTGGAGGTAGGGCCAACTCATAAGCAACCTCCCCAACCATCCAAAGTATCTCAAAAGGTCCAATGTACCTCAGGCTAAGCTTGACCCTCTTCCCAAACCTCATCACGCCCTTCATGGGAGACATACAAAGGAAAACTCGATCATTAATACCAAACTTCAAGGCATAAAGTCTGCGGTCAGCATAACTTTTATTCCTACTCTGGGCAACCCGAAGCTTAACCTGAATCACCCGAACTCTGTCCAAAAACTCGCAAAGAAAATCGGTACCACAGGGTCTAACCTCAAAAGTCTCAAACCAATCAATCAAAAATCGACAACGCCTACCATACAACACCTCGAAAGGTGCCATTTCAATACTCAAATGGTAGTTATTTTTATAAGCAAACTCCGCTAAGGCTAAATGCTGCTCTCACTGACCTCGAAAGTCCATAATGCACGCGTGGAGCATATCCTTCAAAATCTGGATAGTCTCCTTCGACTGACCATTGGTCTGGGGGTGGAAAGCTGTGCTAAGATCAACCCGAGTACCCAAATCCTCCTGAAATGTCTTCCAAAATATAAAAATGAACATTGAGCCTCTGTCTAAAATAATAGACACGGGTACCCTATGAAGATGAACTATCTCTTGAACGTAGATACAAGCCAACCTCTCGATACTAAAGAATGTTTGAATAGGGATGAAATAAGATGATTTGGTCAATTTATCCACGATGACCAAATGCTATCAGAACCATTAGAAGTACGAGGTAACCCACTCATGAAATCCATAGTGATCCGCTCCCACTTCTACTCAAGAATGGGCAATCTCTGAAGTAAACCACCCGACCCAGATGTTCGACCTTCACCCGCTGATAACACAAGTAACGAGCTATAAAGTTTGCTGCATCCTTCTTCATACCACCCCACTAGTAATACTGCTTTAAATTACGATGCATCTTGGTCACCCCTAGATGAATACAATATCTAGAACAATGCGCCTACTCCAAAATTAATCTCACCCATCCACCAACTCTCGGCACACAAACTCAGCAACCAATCCTCAAAACACCATCAGAATCAAGAGATGCCTCCTTAGCCTCGCCACTCAACACCTTATCTCGAATCACCTTCAAATTATCATCATCAAACTGGTGAGCTCAAATATGCTCCATCAAAGACGATCTAGCACCAACAAAGGCTAATACACGTTCAGGTGTCGAAATGTCAAGTCTAACCACCTGGTTAGTTAACGACTGAACCTCCAAGGCTAAAGGCAACTCCTAAGTTAAGAGATGAGCTAAACTCCCCATACTAATCGTCTTCTGACTCAAGGCATCAACAACTACATTAGCCTTACCCAGATGATAAAGAATAGTGAGATCATAATCCTTAAGTAACTCAAGCCAACGTCACTGGCTCATTATAAGATCTCGCTGGGTGAAAAAGTACTGAAGGTTATGATGATCCAAGAAAATGTCACAACGGACTCCATACAAGTAATGCCTCAACAACTTCAACACAAATGCAACCTCGGCCAACTCTAAATCATGGGTAGGGTAATTCTTCTCATAAGGCTTCGACTGACGAGAAACATAAAAAATCACCTTACCCTTTTGTATTAACACTGCACCCAAACCCATACCAGAAGCATCACAGAACACGGTAAAGCTCATTCCCTCCTTGGGCAAAGTCAAGATAGGAGCCAAAGTCAACAACTCCTTGAGCCTTTAAAATCTATTCACAAGCATCCGACCACTGAAAAGAAATCTTCTTCTGAGTCAACTTGGTCAAATAAGCCGCAATAGATGTAACACCCCATACGTTTCGGAGTCTAGCTGACTACCGTAACATTTATGGAAATATGAAAACATGAGAGATTTGATGAATTATGTATTAAATTGTGGTCATTTAAATGTCTTGTACAATTGGGCCTTAAATGAAGCCCAAAACCCATAGAAAGACATGGCCCAAGTGGGAATTTGATCAATTCTTGCCTAAGTCATCCATTGACCAAGTAAACCCACCAAGTGTGTGGATAAGGATCATTCTAAATGGAATATATAATCCAGAAAATCAGATTCTTATTCCATAACAACACACATGCCCTTTTGTAGCATTTTCCACATTTTTCTCTAAAAGTACAAACCCTAAGCTCTCATTTCTTTGGGACAAGGTCACTCTTTGGTAAGTATTTATTCTCATGGTTCAGTATATGATATGTTTAAGATGGTGTATAAATCATGTTGGTTGTGTTGGCAAAGTGTTGGACAGTGTGCTATGCATAAAACTGTCTATTTTTGCAATCAGAGAATGGTTTTGTCTTGTGAACTTGAATATGGACTTGTGATCTTGAAGAAAGTGAACTTGATGGATTAAATATTGAAATGTGAGATATGATTATAGTCTTACTTTGTTTTATCCTTGAGTATAATGTTTGGAATTGCTATTGTGAAATTGGTTATGGTTTTGGTGACATATTGACCGTAAAGTGTAGTTTTGAGTGTTGTTATGTGTGTTGTGAGACCATGGCTGAATGTTGGTATTAAAGATGATAAAAAATATGTCAAAATAAGTTTGTTTATGATCATGGACCATTCATTGCATTAAAATACCCAAAAGAAACTATTTCGGACCAAAACGGGCATCCGCCTCCGCAGACGAGGGCACCTGCGGGCGTAGATGCCACTGGCATCTGCCACCAGCCACCTACGGGTGCACCTCAGCCACTTGAGGGTGTAGGTGGCTTCACAGGTCAACCCCAGGTTTGGTTTTGGATGTTTTCGCTTCGTCTTGGTCCCCGAAGGCCCCTATACCCTTTTTGGATGTAATTATCAACTTGTGATGTCGTTTTAATGACTTTAAAGTGTCGTATGGAGGTATGTTGGACTATATTAAGTATGGATTGTTGTTCATGTTGTTATTAAGGAGTAATTGTGACGAAATGATGATAAAAAAGCGTAAAGGGTAAGTGTGGTGTGAAATACTATTGATGTATGATCTCTTGGTCAATGTGCGTAATGTTATGGTGTTGTTGATGTGAAAATGCAGTGGATCATATTGTAAGGGATGACATGACATTATACGACAGTCATATAGTTCATTGTCGTCTTGTACACCTGTATAGTAACTAGATACTAATGTAAGCTCCGATATGTACTTGTATTGTAGAGTAAGGCATAAGGAAGAAGCTGGACTATTGTGTTCATACATTAGGCTTGTGTATTCATACTTGGAAGTGAAGGTATGTAAGGTTACTCTATCCGTATCTTTCTACAGCACATAGTATTCACATTGACATAACACTTGTCCTATCCCTAAATGTGCTAAGGTATCCTATACCCAGTTATCAATTGTCAATATCATACGTTTCCTACTCATTGATCAATCGTGAATCACATGTCTTATATTCATTGATAATGTTCCAAAAGCTCAATAAGGTTGTGTTCCAAAGTTCCAATAGTGGTTATACTCATGTATCTTGTTCATTGATTATTGTCCAATGGTTCCAATAGTGTTATGTTTCCAATAAGACTATGTTTCCAATAATGTTTATTCATATGTCTCTCACTCATTGATTATTGATCCAAAGCTTCCAGTAAAGTTATGGCTATCATTGTATCAATCTCAAAGTAAAGAACGAAGTAATGCATATGTGGTTAATGATCAAGTATAGGTGGTAGCTTTGGGGGTAAAATGCCTAGCTCAAGCCGATCCCGAGGTTGTTGGATCAGGGGGCAGTCCTAGAGGCATAAGCCTAGCTCAGACCGAACCTGACAGGGGGCAGCTCTAGAGGCATAAACCTAGCTCGAGCCGAACCTGATATTTTGGTTTAAGGGTGGCAGCTCTAGAGGTACTAACCTAGCTCGAGCCGAACCCAATGCTTTGATTCTTAGGGTGGCAGCTCTAGAGGCATAAGCCTAGCTCGAGCCGATCGCAACATAACATCATGTTATGTTAAAAACCCACTTTTCAGTCGGGGCCCGGGTATCACAGTTCACAGGTAAAGATGAATAATCATAGAAGCAAAGAAGCAAAGAAAGTAATGAAAGCAATGTACTTGGTTCCCAAAATACAGAATGATGATTTATCTATATTGGTTATTCATTTGTAATTGAGTTCATTGACGTGATTATGGTTCCTATAGTTTTATTTGAGCCTTACATTCTTCGTACTGACCCCCTCTGGGGCATTTACCTTACTTGCTGCAGGCGCAGGTACTAGTAGGCCTCCACAGTAGGTTGCCAGTTGTTGTGGATCATTGGTGAGCTCCAGTTAGTTCGGGGCTTCTCCGCGTCACAGTTGTACATATGTTTTGGTGTTGTACATGTTGTATAAAGCGGGGCCTTGTCCCGACTTTCAGTTAGTTTTGGTAAATGTATCTATTAGAGGCTTTTGTAGACGTATGTGGGTGTATAAATGTAAGAGATATATGTCAATTTTGACTTGATGGCCTCGACGGCCAAGTTTCACATATGTATATAACTATCACATGTTTCTTGATTCCCGTCATTAGCATTGCGTGTTCTTACATAATAGTGACGTTTCTTGGCATGCATATGAATGAACATAGGCAAAGCTTGGTTCTCTCGGGCCTTATCGGCTACGGGTGCCAATCACGTCCCGATGGGATTTGGGGTGTGACAATAGATGAGAAACCCTCTACAAAATATTGATAATAACCCTCCAAACCAATAAAACTCCGAATCTCAGTAGGAGAAGTAGGTCTAGCCCAATCACAAATCCACGCTATCTTGGACGGATCAATGATAATGCCATCCTTGGTTACCACATGACCCAAGAAAGAGATAGAATCCAGCCAAAACTCACACTTGGAGAATTTGGCATACAACTTCTCATCATGCATTCTATGAAGTGCAGTCCTCAAGTGTTTTACATGATCGACCTCATTCTTGGAATAAACCAAGATATAATCTATAAATACAATCACAAAAGAGTCGAGATATGATCGAAATACCCGGTTTATCAACTCCATGAACGCTGCTGGGCATTGGTCAACCTAAAAGACATGACCAAGAACTCATAATGATGGTATCAAGTCTGAAAAGCCATCTTTGGAACATCCGATGAGAAAGGGATACCTATAGCAGAATCCCTATCGAGTCTGAAAAGCTGTCTTTGGAACATCCGATGAGAAAAGGATCCCTATAGCAGAAAGGGATACCGATATCTTATACTATAGGGATTCATGTGTATCTTTATTATATTTTTGCCTTTGTGTATTCGATAATATTTACTTTTGTATTATTAATGATTTGAATTCACCTTATATTTAATATTTATGACAGTCTCCCATACTCCCATATTCTATTTTCCCTTTCATCAATGACCACTCTCTTAGAAAATATCTTAAACAAATCTTAGTGTCAGAAGATGAATAAGAGATAGTTGACAAATCCAGTTGTTAAAACATTGAAACTTGCATTGCATTGTATCTAAATCTTTATTTTAACTGAATTCTTTAGAGTCTTTGTGTCAGACATTGTTAGAACAAAAAACAAAGATAAAGTTGGATGCTGCTATAGTATATATCAATTAGATACTAATGAATTCTCTCTGTGATCAATTTTGTATGAATGCTAAAGTTATTAAAACGAGATTTGTACATTCTCAAATTTTCCCTATGAATGGACCAGTGAGCCATGTTGTACAAACTTTTTATGTTTCACATCTCTATCTAGCACAACCATATGTTCCTCTTCATAAGAGAGTTCCTTATCAAACAACTCCAAATTTTAATGGATGATGTAATCTCCATTCCTATGATACTTCTTGAGCACTATGACATGGAATACAAGATGAACTCCCGACAAGATAAGAGGTAAAGCCAACTTATAAGCCACGTGCCCTACTCCTTTTAAGATCTCAAATGGTCTGACGTATCTCAGACTTAGCTTACCCTTTTTTCTAAAACACATTACACCCTTCATGGATGATACTTTAAGTAATACCTTCTCACCCTTCTCAAAATAAACATCTCTCTCCTTTTTTATGCATACTCTTTTTGTGCCACCAACTTGTTTTGGATAAATCTCACCTTCTCCATTGACTCCATCAATACATCAGTGCTCAAAGGTCTAACCTTAAAAGCAAAAAACAACCCATTTGGCGATCTATACTTCCTCTCATATACAAGGCTTCAAAAGGAGCCATGTCAATGCTTGTGTGGTAACTATTATTGTAAGCAAATTCACATAAAGGAAAGAACTAGTCTTAATAACCACCAAAGTACATTACACATGCCCGAAGTATGTCCTCTAGCATCTGAATTATTTGTTGTGACTGCTCATCAGTATGTAGATGGAAGGTTGTACTTAGGTCCAACATAGTACCCAACTCTTCTTGCAACTTCTCCCAAAAATTAGATTTAAACTGTGTAGCTCTATTCGAAACTAGAGAGATAGGCACCCCATGTAGTCTAACAATTTCCTTAATATAAATATTAGCCAAGTCACACCAAAATAATATGTGTAGACTTGGTCAACCGATCGACAAATACCCAAATTGAAATAAATTTTCTCAAGGTCTTAGATAGGCCAAAAAAAAAATCCATAGCTATTCTTTCCCACTTCTATTTCAAAATGGGCATCCTCTAAATTGTGACGTTAGGTATTTGATACTCATATTTAATCTGCTAATAATTTTGACACTTAGTCAAGAATTCAACAATGTCCCATTTCATTTGACGCCACCAATAATGTTGCCTTAAGTCTCTATTCATCTTTGTTGCACCCGGATGTGTGGAGTGCATATAATTGTGACCCTTTGCAAGGATAGTAGAAATCAAGTTGCACACATGGGGGTAAACATACACGCCCCCTTATTCTCAACACACCTTCCTCCTCATGAATGGATTTCTTAGACTCAGCTTGTAACACTTTAACATGGATTTTATTCAACTTCTCATCCTCAAAGTGTCTCTCTTTAATCTTGTCCAGGAAGGAGGATCTAGCCTTAACATTGGCTAAAGATCCTACCTTAATAGTGACATATAGTCTCATAAAAATTTTAGCTGAGTTATGAACCTCCCTAGCAACGGACGTTTTGCCACCTCCAAACTTGCCAAACTTCCCATACTCAGAGGCATCCTACTGAAAGAATCCGCCACCAAATTGGCCTTGCTCGGATGAAAAAAATTAAAATATCATAGTATTTGAGTAATTCCATCTATCTTTGCTGCCTCAAATTCAAATCTCTCTGATCAAATACAAGATGTAGGTCTGTGAATACCTCCTAGTTAATCCCATATAGATAATTCCTCCAAATTTTGAGAGCAAACACCAATGCTGCCAACACTAAATCATGGGTGGGGTAGTTCAATTCATACACATTTAGTTTTCTTGAAGCATAGGCAATCTCATTTTCATCTTACATAAAAACAGAACCCAAACCAGAACATAAAGCATCACAATACATATTAAAATCCTTACCTTCCAATAGCAAGGTAAGAATTAGAGTTGAGGTTATCAAAGTCTTGAGCCTTTTAAAGCTTTGCTAAAATTCACTAGTCTATATAAAAGGTAACTCTTTCTGAGTCAACCGTGTCATATGCAAAGTAATGGAAGTGAACCCTTTCACAGACAAATGATAATTGTTGTCCAACCCCATAAAACTATGAATCTCTATCACAGTGTTCAATCTAGCCAAACTTCTAATAGCCTCAATCTTTTGTGGGTCTACCACAACCCTTTTTTTAAATACTACCTGCCCCAAGAAAGACACTGAAGACAACAAAAAATCACACTTGGATAACTTAGCATATAGTTGCTTCTCCTTAAGCAACCCCAACACAGTGCGCAAGTGAGATTTATGGTCTTCCATAATCTTGGAGTAGACCAAGATATCAACAATGAATAAAATTATGAACGAATCTAGATAAGGTTTGAATACCTCGTTCATCAATCCCATAAAGGAGGCTGGGGCGTTGGTCAAGCCAAAAAACATCATCATGAACTTGTAATTGCTATAACAAGTCTGAAAGATAGTCTTTGGTATGTCCTCTGCCCGAATCTTAAGCTGACGGTAACTCATCCGCAAATAAATTTTAGAAAACACCGAGGCACCCTGCAACTAGTTGAACAAGTCATCTATACTTGGTAAAGGATACTTATTGCAAATTGCAACCTTGTTCAATTATTGGTAGTCTTGGCACATTGATACACTACTATCTTTTTCCTTAACAAAAAGGACAGGAGAAACCTAAAATGAAGAACTAGGACGGATAAAAGCCTGACCCAACAACTCTTGTAAATAAGATTTCAATTCCCTTAATTCAGTCAGTGCCATCCTATAAGGAGGAATGAAATTAGGGCCAGTGCTTGGATCTAAGTCAATACAAATGCCGATATCACGACCAGGTGGCATCCTAGGGAGCTCGTCAGGGAATACTTCTTGAAAATCACACACGACCGAAACTGAGGTCATAAGAGGGACTATGGTACTGTCATCCAGATGATGGGCTAGAAGCGCCCGACACCCCCTCGTAATTAGCTTTTGGGCACAAATAACATAAATAATTCTCCAGGGAGCAGGCTTATAAACATCCTCCAACTCTAACCTCTCCATACCGAGCATAACTATATTGCAGTCTTAGCATAACAATCAAGAACAACATAGTAAGGAGACACCTAACTCATCCCAAAATAATAGTAAAATCTACCATGTCTAAAATCACTAAGTATGTCGATGTTTTGTACCCCATAAACACTACACCATAAGCTCGGTAAACCTGATCAACACACACATAGAAACTCCAACTGGTGTAGATACATACATGGGTGTATCAAGCATTTCACAAACTAAGTCCAAATCCAAAGCAAACCTAATGGACACATAGGAAAAAGCGACCCCGGATCAAATAATACAGAAGCCATATGATCACAAATAAGAATAGTACATGTGATAATTGCATCATAAACCTCAACTATAAGATGACCTTGAAATGCATACAGATCATCCTAATCACAAACTTGACCAACCCTTCTTCCAGCCTGTATACCACCCTGACCAACCTGTCCTCCACCACTATTGGCTTAGTAGCCACCTCTACCAATATTGTGTCAAACACACCAACCCTATGGACGACCCTTATAATTTCCTCTCTCACCATGATCTATCAAAATTAAAGCTTTAGAAGCTGACCACTAAGTCAACTGATGTACGGGTATAAGATTAGGAAAATACCTTCCAATGTGGCCTTATTCCCTGCACTGGTAGCATCAACGGTCTAAAGGAGGCCGATGGGCTAAAGATACTGAAGGTGTATAAGTCCATGTCCCTGAGGGTTGATGATTGATCCCTGACGGGCCTCAAGTAGACATAGGCATCACTGAATGAATCATATGAGTAGTGTAGCTTTGTGAACCATGGCCACTTGAGTAAGAACCACTAAATAACTCGATTTCAAGCTCTCTTGTCTGTCGCTCTAACACTACCTTGTTGCTTTACCCCTTTCACTTTACAAATACCTGTATCTCTTAAAAGGTTTTCCTAGAAGAGGTCATTTGAAGTACAAGCATTTGAAGCCCTATGTTTAAATGCTTTACAAAAAATCTAATTCTCTTCTTTTCAGTAGGTGTCAACTACAAAACATATCGAGGTGGAGCATGCAATATGGCCTCATAGGCGACCACTGATATATCACCCTGTTCAATCCAAGTGAACTCATCTTTCCTCCTATTTCAGAAAGTATGGGGAAAATATTTCTCAAGAAATACAACTTGAAAAAGAGACCAGTATAGTGGAGGTAAAGCGGCCCTACACTTAACAAAGGCTGTCCACCATTTCTTATCCTCTCCCTATAACTGAAAAATCACAAATTTCACTCTATCTCTCTCCAAAATCCCCATTTTATGCAAATGCTCATGACAGTCAATAAAAAACTCATAAGCATCCTCCAATTTAGCACCATGAAACACTGGAGGTTTCATTTTCAGTAATGTTCAAAATAAATCATATTTATCACCGGTTATAATTGGACCCAATACCTATCGGGGGAAAACTCCTATCTCAGAACCCTCGTCAATTAAAGGTGCTACAGCAGCAACATGTTGCACAACTGTAGATTAGAAGGGCAAAACTGTCTGAGTAGCATAAGTGCTAATTAAATTACTCAAAAATCTCAACACCTACTGAATAAACTTTGAAGACGTGGGCACCTAAGCTGCAACACCCTGTTCGGGCATAACATGATCCAAAACTGGGAACTCACCATCCTCAACTACCCCTTTCTCATACAGAGCTAAGTCTTAAGTAAAATCAGGTGGTGGAAGGGATGGTGATCTATGCCTATTTGGTCCTACGAATTCCTGGGCTCCACCCCTTATAGGTCCTGCCCTTCGCCTCATTTTTTGCCCCTTCCTCTTAACCAAAATTTGCCTCAAGCTGCTGCCCTAGCAGCTAGTTCAGTTACTACTCTTGCTGCGATGCTCTAACTGCATGAGTATTCACCAACTGCAAAACAATAATCAAGGAATTCAGTTACCAATTTGGATCACCAAATACCAATTGGAATCAAGTACTTGCATGATATAAAGAAATAATTGAGAATTTTTCCCTAACGTCTTGTAGCCTCTTGAAGAAAAGTACAAACGTCTTTGTGTCATTTCTCCAAACTCTACCAGACCCATTATTATGCGACAAGATGGACAAACCCAGTGCTCTGACACCATCTTTTTCATGATGCAAATGATCATGAGTGTCACCCATCCTAACTCTATGGTGGGAGAACCAATTAACCCAACCTTTAACCCAAGACCTTAAACAATTAAGCTCAACATCCATTAAGTCCTTTCCAAAACCATCATTTTATAACCTAAAAAAAATTCAAATCCAAACATATGTCTAAAGTCTCCAATAACCCAATAAAATTACAAAAATGTGAGGAGTTCTCTCTAATAATTACATCTCACTAGGACCCAAAAGTTACTGTACAAGAACTACTAGTGCTAAACAAAGCCTAAAATCTTATCTGAAAACCAATATAAAAAGGTGAAGTGTCATAGTTCTAAATACAGGACAGGAACATGATGAAGATCCAATGGTATCCTGGACATTGGTGCTCACCCTTAAATAAAAGTCACTGATGACAAGCTAAGGTCTAGTCTCAAATGCTAGAACACACTCTGAACTTAACAAAAAAAGAGCACATGTAGTATCAGTACAAAGCATTGTGAACTGGTAGGCATCATCGGTCGATATAACTTAACTCTATAAAAATAAATAAGTTAAGCAAAATAAAAAAGAAATCAAGACAGAACTCATAATGAATAAATATTTTAGCACATACTCATAATTACATCAACTTATAAAAAAACTGACTATCCTTATCATAGCAATTCTTTTCAATTTGTTCAGAAAAATTCACTTACACTTAAACAATCTAGTCCAAAATAATCAAGTAGACAATGACATCTTGATTGCATCCGAATGTGTGGAGTACTTAGAATTATGACCCTTTGCAAGGATAGTAGAAATCAACTTGCGCACACGGGGGTACATACACACGCCCCCTTATTCTCAGCACACCTTCCTCATCAAGAATGGCTTCCTTAGACTCACTTGTAACACTTTATCATGGATTTTATTCAATTTCTCATCCTCAAATAGTCTCTCTTAAACTTGTCAAGGAAGTTGGATCTTTCCTTAACATTGGCTAATAATCCTCCCTTGATAGTCACATGCAATCTTATAAAAATGTTAGCTGATTTTTGCTTCTCCCTAGCAATGGACGTCTCGACACCTCCAAACACGCCAAACTTCCCATACTCACAGGCTTCTTACTGAAAGAATCCGCTACTATATTGGCCTTGCTTGGATGATAAAGAATTAAAATATCACAGAAACTCCATCTACCTTTGCTGCATCAAATACAAATCTCTCTAATCAAATACATGATGTAGGTTGCGATGATCCGTGAATACCTCACGCTTAAACCCATAAAGATAATTCCTCTAAATTTTGAGAGCAAATACCAGCGCTTCCAACTCTAAAACATGGGTGGGGTGGATCTATTCATGCACCTTTTGTTTCCTCGAAGCATAGGCAATCTAATTCTCATCTTGCATCAAAATAACACCAAAATAAGAACATAAAGCATCACCAAACACAATAAAATCCTTACCTCCCACTAGCAAGGTAAGAATCAGAGTTTAGGTTAGCAAAGTCTTGAACTTTTTAAAGCTCTCCTAAAATTCATTAGTCCACATAAAAGGTACCTCGATCTGAGTCAACGGTGTTATATGCAAAGCAATGGAAGCTAACCCTTTCATGACATAACTCATAACAAACCAACATTTCATTTTAATAATTATGTCAACATACAAAACTACTAACTGTCCTCTTCATATCAATTCTTTTCAAGTTATTCATATCAATTCACTTACACTTAAACAATCCAGTTTATAATAATCAAGTAGACAATGACATGTGCAACGCAACCAATCAATTAATCCCTTAAAATAATATACACAAATATTAGGGTCATCATGGACCCTTTGTCATGACCTGCCTGGGATGAGTTCAGTCCATGTCAGGAATGGTACCCATTACCAATAACAAGGCTATCCATATCTATATCGGCATGGTACTTGATCCCAATATCATTAAAACAGGTATAAACCTCAACGTTAATACTCAAAGCATGATAACATCAACAATCAAGTTTTTATTCCATTCATTAATACTTATAACATTCAACTTTTCAAGATAACCTAAACATCAACTCAACCACCAATCACAAGCACGATCGAATGCTAATCACAAACATATAACACAAATTTAATTTTTGAGTCAAATCAAGTGTATAACTACTTTCAAACCATTACCTACTTCGTATTCTAGTCCAAATGCACTACTCAATTAAAACTTTACCCTATCTCACCGGCTCTGCTCATTCTTGGTCTATAAATTACAAATAAGAATGATTGAATACTTTATTCCCCATTTATAGACATTAGATACCCAAGCCCACTGATTTAAACACATGAATTTAGCTTAGTTCATCATTCTAGGGTTTTTTATCATTTAATATCTTCGAATTCCCAATAATTCATGATTACCCAAAATAATTCAACACTGGGAAATGATTTCTAGCATCCTAGAGTCAATAACATGTGAAAGCAAACCATTCCCAACCAATTTCCATAATAAATCAAACTTAGGGCTGAACCGTAATGTGTGTTGCCCCTAGCCCTCCTCTTTTTCCCCTTCCCCTTACTCAAATTCTTCCTCAAGCTGCAGCCCCAGTAGCCGACTCAGGCATTGTTATTGCTGCTACTGATGTGGGTGCTCCAACTGCGCGAGTATTCACCATCTATTAAAGAAGAATGAAGGAAGTCAGATACCAATTTTGATCACTAGATACCCATTGGAATAAAGTACTAGGACAAAGAAAGCAAAAAAGTAAGAATTTTTTCCTAAAGTTCTGTAACCTCTTGAAAAATTGTACAGACGTGTCAGTGCCATTTTTTGTTACTCTACAAGACCTATTCTTGTACAATAAAATAGTTCTGTGATACCACCTTTGTCACAACTCAAATGGTTGTGAGTGGTACCCACCCTAACTCTATAGTAGGAGAACCAATTAACTCGACTCTTAGCCCAAGCACTTACACAATTAAGCTCAACATTTACTACGTCCTTTCCAAAACCATTATTTCACAACCTAAAAACATTCAAATCCAAACATATGTCTAAAGTCTCCAATAACCCAATAAAATTACAAAAATGTGTTGACTTATGTCTAACTATTATAGCTCACCAGGACCCAAAAATCATTGTACTAGAACTACAATTCACAAACAAAGTCTAGAATCATATCCAAGAACCAATGTAAAAATGAGATGTGTCATAGTCCGAAATAGAGGATAGGAACATGATGAAGATCCAATGATTTTATGGACATGGTGCACACCTTTATATTAAAGTCACTGATCAAAAGCTAAAACCGAGGTCTAATCTCAAATGCTGGAACACACTATGCACTCAACAAAAAAAGAACAAATGTAATATTAGTACAAAGCATTGTGTACTAGTAGGCATAATCGGCGACATATGTTTACTCCATACAAATAAATATGTTAAACAAAATAAAGAAGCACACAAGACATAACTCATAATCAATAAACATTTCAGTACATATTTTTAATTACATCATCTTATAAAACTACTAACTATCCTCATTATATCAATTCTTTTCAATTTGTTCAGATCAATTCACTTACACTTAAACAATCTAGTCCAAAATAATCATGTAGGCAATGACATATATAATGCAACTAATCAATGTATCCCTAAAATAGTGTACACACATACTTGGGACATCAGGGACCCTTTGTCATGACCTTCAGAGGATGAGCTCAGTCCATGTACCTTACCAAAGTGGTACTCATTCCCAACAACAAGGTTGTCCATATCTATACTGATGCGATACTTGATCCCAATATCATAAAAATAGGTAAAAACCTTAACAATAGTTCACAAAGCATGACAATTTTAACAATTAAGTTCATATTCCATTCATTAACTCATATAATATCCAAGTTTATTATTTCAACTTAACCTTAACATAAACTCAACCAACAATCAAAAGCATGCCCAAAGGCTAATCACAATCATCTAACTCAAATATAAGCATATAGTCAAATCAAGTCTACAACTACTTTCAAACCATAACTTAACATGTTTTCTTGTCTAAATACACAACTCAGTTGAAGTTTTTCCCTTTCTCGCCAGTTTTGTCCATTCTTTTTCTGTAAACAACAAATAAGAATGATTCAATGCTTCATTCGCCTCTTATAGGCATTACAAATCCAAACCAACTGATTTTAACACTCAAACTTATATTAGTTCATCATTCTAGGGTTTTGTACCTTTAATCTCTTTGAATTCTTTATCATTCAAGATTACCCAAAAGAATTCTACACTAGAAAGTGATTTCTAGCAACCTAGAGTCAATAACAAGTGAAAAAAAACCATTCCTAAAATTTTTTTCCAATACATCAAACCTAGGTCTAAACCTAAATTTTCAGCCATGATCATGATCGTTACAATCTCAAGGATTAAGGGAAGTAATTACAAGTTTAAATTGTGAAAAATCCTTACTTCAATGCTGGGAAACCATTAAAAATGGAGAAATTGTCTCTCCATTGCTTTAGGTCAAAAAACTCAAATTTTGAGAATGAAAAATGCTAATTCTCAAACTAAATGGTATAAATTAACTAATCATCACTGCAGTGATCACATTGTCGCTGCAGCGATGTTGCTACAATAGAAATCCTTCTACTGCAATAAGCCATAGGCTAAATGGACCTCCGTTGTTATGGTCCTTTTGCTTATTGTGGCGACTCCACTGTAGTTGAAATACTCCCACTACAGCAGTACTTAAATAGTTACTCAGGATCTATTTCCAGCATGCCCATTTCACAACACACTTCTCTAATTTTGACATCATGTATGACTCATGATCTTCAATAATCTATGAGTCGTACTAACCCATGACAGATTATTGAAGACCACAGGTCGTACCTTTTTATCACGAGTTGTGATCTTAACCTAAGACTTGGGGTATACTGACGGACTTGCAATCCTAGCTTGTTTAGAATAGGTTTTGTTTTGTCTATAAATATTTTCCTTAGGCTTCTATTTATAGTTTATGCACACTAAATACATTGTTACTTTTTAGGTTGTTTAAGAACATACTTCACTTTAGTATTTTAACAATAACATGGACTAATTCTTGGTTACTGATTATGAATTGATAATTCAATATTCTGTATTTCATCTATTCAATTTGTAAGTTCATAGTTTTGTTTCTACCATATATTCTAATTGGGCTCTTGAAAACTTGAGTAGTTAATTCCCATAACTAGGGTTGTGGGCACCATGATGAATTAATGAAGTAGGCAAAAGTACTTAGTGATTCTTGAATGGTGTTCATGCATGTATTGTTCTTCTCTTTATATTGATTGCTTTTTAACAGTTTCAAATATTAAAACTCACCTTAATTCATAACTTGCTTGACCAAAGAGCTAATGATTAGTAAAAGAGATTAACAATGGAGATTTGAGGCAACTAAGCCTTATCTAATAGCTTGAGCCTTAACCAGGGAAAGCTACTCTGAGATTAAGAGTAAGGGTCCATAAGAAAACACTCATTAACCTAACCAATAATTGAGTGACATTAATCTAAATAGGTCCAAAAGACATTTAGGTGAACCTAACTTAACAATATTGCATGCTAAGCACCAGGATAAATCAATAGTACATTATGCTTACTGAGTTATGAAATCATGGGGAACACAGTACTGGTCCATTCTCACTTATTGATACAAACAATATTTTAGTAGTATGTTACTTGTTTACTGAAAGATTACAAACTATTACTTGTTAACCCACCCTATGCCCTTCAGAAATAAATGACTAATAGTTTAAATAACTATATTTACCTTGTTTCTAGCCATATTCACTATAGGATCGACCCTAACCTAGTTGGGTTTTATATTTGATCAACGATCGTATCATACTTTATTGCAAGGTATACTTTGAGCGACATCAAATTTTGACGTCCTTGTTGGGGAATATGGTTTAGGATTAATTTAATTATGTTTATTCAACTACTAGTCCTTATTTAATGATTTACATTGCGTTGTTGTTTTTGTTTCTCTCAGGGTACAAGTTGGTTTATGCCAAATACTTGAAGTCAATGCAATCAAGTTGAAGTAGAATGACAAGTTGTAGGAGCTTAAGCTTATGCTAATCATTAAAATGTATAAGATTCTACAGATGCTGCTAATGCTCGTATTAACCAAAGGCCCAGTTACCAATACTGAAGGCCAATTATTCCATACGATTATTTGGATGATGAGAACACCGATTTTGATAGGGTTTGTACTACTAGTGCGATAGTCCCTCCTACATTAGTCCCTGGTGCTAAGTTTGACATCACAAGTACTTTGATACAACTGCTGAATTTGAAGGCTCAATTGGAGGTGATCCTATAGATGATCCAAACCTCAAGTTGATCAATTTTTTGGAATCTGCAAGGCATACAAGCTTCAAAGTATAAGTCAAAATGCTATCAGGCTGCAATTGTTTCCCTTCTCACTATCTAGGGAAGTAACCCTATGGTTGATTGAACTTTCGAATGACTACATTACAAATTGGAGTGAGCTAAAGGCAAATTTTCTAAAATGATTTTTCCACCTTCCACGATGTGGTCATTGAGAGATGAGATTAATAACTTTAGGCAACTGCCTAGAGAAGCTTTGCATGAAGCTTGGTTGAGGTTTAGTAAGAATTTAAAGTAGTGCTTCAACCACAAACTAACTGATGACAATATTTTGAAGATATTTTACAAGTCACTGAATTTTGCAACCAAGACAATAGCTGATACTATGGGTTATGAAGATGTGAGTGGGATTTTGGATTGAGTTACATAGACCAACTGAGCATGGACCACTAGGGATTTTGAGCTCTCAGTTGGTACTTATTCTATGGGCTGTCAACTGAGCAGCGTCAAAGAGAAGAAGAGCGTTATCATGTTATGGCTTATATTAAAATTCAAATGAACCTAATTATGAAGTACTTAATGGAAGTCTGCTCAAGAACCTCAAACAAATGTTCGTGAACATTCATTTAGTTAAGGCACTTGAGCAAACACCTGGTTATGCAAAGTTTATGAAGGATCTAGTTATAAAGAAGAAAATTATAAGCTTTGATCTTGCCAATAATTTGCACCACTGTAGTACAATTTCTTCTCATTATCTTATGTAGAATAAGTAGGATCATGGTGGTTTTACTATTTCTTTCATTATTGGGGTGTTCAATTTTGCAAATGCTTTTATAGGTAGAAGCATTATCTGATGCCTTTTGATCAAACAAATGGTGTTGGGATCTCCCAAACCAACTACTATGCAGATAGTTATGACAAGAAGTGTGTTAAACCATACTTGTCACTTGGCCTATTGCTATTTGTACCTCGACCACAAAAGCATTGCCGCAAACTTGATGCAAAATTAGGGGTACAATTTATAAGTTCTAGGTGAAGGAATAATTTATTGTATTATGTCACTATGTTAAATCAATCATTTTTCAAAAGGCAATTTGTGTTTTGTATTTATTTTAATAGTTGTAGTTAGAAAAAAAAAGAATGAAAAAACACAAAAAAATGAAAAAATATAAACTACAAAAGGTTTCGAGCCACAATAAGGAGCTTAGTGAGAGGTAACATACCCTAATAATTTATTTAAGACCATGTGCAGGTACAAGAGTTGAATACATCACAAAAACGGAGTACAAAGATGGAAATATGAAAATAAATTACACAAGGCACAATTATAGGACTCCCTGCATGAGTTACAGGGTGAGCCTGGCAGACTCGCCGTGCATGTGACCAGGAGTCGTGCCTGGGCTCTTTGGGATATTCACCAACTATGCATCCATAGAGGTAAAGGGCTCCGTATGGGCACATCCTCTTCAACTTTTTAAACCCCCTAAATCATTTACCAAATTATCTCTTCTTCCATTAAAAATCTTTAAAAAAATCAATAAACTTTTGATGCTTAAAACAAGCTACATTTCCTTGCATTTATCTTCCATGTTGCTTGCTACACTTGATTCCCAACTTCTGCATGATATTAGAATTGAATTTATTATTTTAGATTTTGCAAAACTACTAAGTTTGTGATTTCTTGAGAATGAGTTGATTATGGAAAAATGTGGGTTGATTTGGCTAATAAAATAGCTCTAAACAGTTAGAGTGATTATATTAAGAGCATATGACCTGTTAATTTTTAATTTTAATGACTAAATTTCAATCTTGATTTTGTGAGTTTGCTAAAGTCTTGAAATATGGCTCAATTTGATAGTCTTTGATTGACATTATGTTCTTATGAATTTAACTATGATTCTTATGATAAATTTGAGCCTAAAATGTAGATTGGAATTGACATGAAGAAATTTGATAAATTCTTAGAAATCTGAACGAAAATGTAGACCTTTTCAAATGAACTTTTACATTACAACTTTGATGCTTTTAAATAGGTAACTAAGACCTCTCAAATTATAGTCATATACATTATGTATCCTATTATAGATGGATGGCGACGGTCTTAAGGATACATTAGTCAACTTGGTAAACATTAAAGGACTAAAATAATGTATGTGTGGGGTGTTTGGATTTTGAATAATATATGGGGAGAAATCTTAGTGTCGGTTCTAGCATATTATGCGCAGGGTTCATCAACACCTTATATTATTGATTTTCTATATTCATTTTATGGTTACTAATTTTTTATTTTTTTTACATACAATAAAGCATTAACGTTGAAATAAGAAAAAAGGAACCACACTAGTCAGGCATCTGAAAATATAGATTTTGCTTAAGGTTGTTGTAGCTCACCTTGGGTGCTCTATACCGAGCTCCTTGCTAGCCCTGGGAGCTGTAAAAAGAGCTCCTTTCTCTCCCTGTGAACTCCATATAAAACATAAAGAGCTAGCCCAATGAGCTCCATAGTTAGAAACTAGAGCTCGCCCTGCGAACCACCAAAAATAAGGCCAAAATTTTGCCCTTTTCCCAACCTATCTTTATTGCGTTCTTTCTTTTCTTATTTATTTATTCATTTTTATTAGTAGTATTTTTGTAGTACAGTTTGATTTTTTACAAACATAAGCATGGAAGCAGATCTATTAGAAGTATGCAAAAGTGAGTGAGATGGTTAAAACTATATGTGAGGTGCCCACATGTAGTACCATGTTTAAAATTAACAGTTAGGATAAGTCTGAGTACCCCATGACATAAGATGCTAATTCATAGGCCTTTGGCTATCCAAGGAATTCATTTACCATTGTATTAATTTATTTTTTGCATCGAAAATTGCACTAAATTTAAGCTTGGGGTTGGAAAATTACGTGGATATTTTTATGTTTATGTTCTACTTTATTATGGTGTCGTGCTGGCAGTTAATATTGTTGGTATAGTCCTTGGGTGTTGTTTTTTGTTCTTTTACCAAGAACGTCCTTTGAATCATATATCATAGCATTTTTTTTTTAGTTTTTAGGGTAAAAAGAGAAGAGTAATCCTTACGCCTTAAATAAGCTAGATACTTTATCTAGATATTCTAAGACAATGTTAGGTAGCTCTCTTAAAAATATTATACATAAAAAGTAGATATATTTTATTTGAGATACGTAGGCTCCATGTTGAATCTAGATGAATAAAACAAGCTTAAAATATTTTTATTGAATTAAATTTTATTATTAGGTAGAGAGTTGATAGTGAGCCAATTTACTCAATTGGAAACTTGGAATTGTTGTGGAAAGAAAAGAAAAATAGTTAAAAGGTTGCACATGTATTAAAGTAGTCGTTGGAGTAAGATGAGGAAAATAAAGGTTCAAAGTTGAAGTCTTAAAAGTGAATAGGGTGAGTATTCACTATTTTTACCAAATATTTTCTAACTGTCCCTTAGATGACATTACAATCAAATAAAGACCTTTTGATCAAATATTTCTATCGCTCATGTTAATTGAGTATTATACTAAGGACAAGCCTATGATATATCTTATATGCATATAAATTCTTTTGTGTGAGTGAGTGTTATTGTTTTGTTCATAAGATCAAAAATTATGATATATTGTGAATGTGTGAGGGGACATGTGTCTTGAAAAGTGAGGGTGCATAGATAATAGAAACTTGATAATTTATTTGACTTCTTTTTTTGACTATATGACTGTAATTTGTGCAATGAATTGAGTGAAGAGTCGATTATAAAGGTTATGTCGTCTTGATAGAATCGCCTTGTTTTGATTTGTTCAAATACACTTTATATGATAGTTTTTTTGCATGTTTAAAATGTCTTGGTGATTTAGTATCAATTTTCCTTTTGAGCTTGCATTGTGAAGTGGAGTGTAAGCTAAATGTATTTAGCATTTGTTCGAGGACAAATAGAGGTTAAAGTGGGGATTGTGATGTGGGTCTAAAATACACTTATTTTCACTTTTCTTACCCATATTTTAGCCTTGTTTTGAAGATTTTATTGCTTGAATCCTGTAGTTTATTATTGATTTCATGATTTTCACTTATATGAGGCGTTTTATACATTTTAAGTGAAAAAAAGTTAATAAGTAATGAAAAAAGAGAACAAATAGGAATTTTTTTCAAGGAGAGTCCTAGAGCAACGTCAGAGCTTCGCAGGGCGAGTTTCATAGCATAGTGGGGAGGTAAAAAATATACCTTCTCTCATGTTTACAACCTGAAGATAAGACCAACAAGAAGAGAAAAGAGAGATCACGAAGCATGAGAAGCTCGCACTGCGAGCTGTGTGTAGGCAAGGGCAAAGTTTGACCAGTCCCAATCCAACTGAGATGGGGTCTGTTAGGAATTTTTAAATATTTTAAATACCCTATCCCTAGACATTTTTATGTGATATTAAGTAATGGAGAGATTTACTAGAGAATATTTATGGAGAGCATTGTGGAGGCATAAAGTTAAGGTTACATCTTTAATCTTTATGTAGTATAATTAAAGTTTTGTACTCTGTCTTTGATTTACTAAGCCCTCTTACTAGGGTTATGGCTATAGTATGAACATTTTCATCTTTATATAGGATTGTTATTGCAAAATCTATTATTATATTTTACTCTTTTAACCTTGTGCTTACTATTCTGTTGTTTCTCTATCAATAGGATAAACAAAAAATTGCTAGCGGAGGTAGAGAGACAAAACTAGCAATATAACGTAGGTTATAGGTAGTAGGATGCATCAACTAATGTATTTGCATCTAGGATGGAAAGGTACCTAGTTTGCCCTACTTAGGTCAAATATAGGAAGATAACTTAATGTATTTGAATTTGTTCATCTATCCCTCCTCAATGATGTAGGGGTCCATTTAAGTTAGATGGTTAGAGGAGTGAAACCTTATGACTATAATATAAATCATGTGATTCAAAAATTTGGTAGATTTATTAATTATCTTATCAACTATGTATTGATATGGTGGAATTATACAAGCACCATAACCCTAGGTCTTAACTTCTATGTGAACAACCTCCACAATATTTTTTTGTTTTATTAGAATAAGTAATATTATCAACAAACCAAAACTTGAAAAGTAATACCTTGAGTAAATAATTAGAACTAATTTGATTTAGTAAATTGTTATTTCTAAATCACTGCGGGTTTAAAATCCAGGTCTCTAGGTCACGTTATTACTTTGACGACCACGTACACTTGTGTGTCATGGGATGCAACACCCATATAGCTCCCAAAATGACCCATGTAGGACTAGGATCATTCTTGGCCACATCCTAGAATTGGCTATGCAGTTTACATAGCTGGGTTTTAGTAAAAAGGTCATATCTCATTGCTCCAAACTCAGATCAATAAATTGTTTGATGTGTTGGAAACAAGACACTGAAAAATAACTAAGGGTAGAATTCTATTTACACAAAATATGCATGTCGTATGTAAGATGTATGGATGAATTTATGTTCATATGTCATGATCTATCCAGTCATGATTATTCATCACTTCCAGACTGGAAGTAGGATCATAAATATCACTTACGACCTCATGTGTACATCATTTACAATAGAATGGCATAAAATATCCACTCCCCTTCATTATTACCATAATAATCATTTTCAAAATTTTATCCCCTTACCTATAAAAGATAAACCGATATCTCTATAACACCCCAAAAGTACCTAAGACCATATCCAAGACTTCGCACAGAAAACAATTAGAACCCATATATTTTGTCTTAGAACGACTGCTGAAAAATTATCCGTGGTAGGATCGGACGAGTTGTTCTATGACTCGTTTAGAGAAACCCCAGGTCCAGTCTTAAAACTTGACATTGTACCTTAGTGGCCATAAATGGATACCACAACCCATTAGGAGATACCACGAGTCATGGGATGTAGTCAGGGTCACTAGGCAGCCTTAGCCCAAGATCGAACAATTCACTCAGAATGACTTGTGGTGAAAACCATAGAGTCATTCCATATAGTCGCAAGGAAAGAATTAGAAATCCAACAAAAAGTCCCAGTGACCATGAGTCAAACTTATGACTCATTGGTTCATTGAACGAGTTATTGGGTGACTTATCCGTCATGATCTGCAGATTTTTAAAAACATTTTCTCAGAGTATTTTCATACTTTCTCAAATTCCTAATTTCATACTATGTCATTTTAGGCCTTCCTAGGAGGGTATTAAAGGGGTTTAAGCGTTTCTTTACACTCATTATTCTAAATCATCCAAAAAATAAAAAATCTTATGCTCTCACTTCCTCAAGTCAGAAACTAGGGTTCTTCACCAAAAGCTTCAAGGATTCATGTTTCCTAGCGAGAATTCTTTACCCCAGGTTATATGGGATTTCAGAAAGGGTTCCCTTTCACCCCTGTTTCCTAAAAAGGTTTCAGTTAAACATCAAATTCAGATATTCCAATTTTAGATTTCTTATCTAGTTTAGGAAATTCCTTATATTTCAATATTCCCATGATTATGATTTGACAATTGCATGTTTTAAATCGGTTTTTATATCCTGCATAACCTAACATTTTATGACTTGATACTTAGCTTGATTTTACAGTATTTTCATATGGATTAGTTTTCTTTCATAAAGTTTGGCATGTTATGAACGCATGGTCCCAATATTCTTTATTTTAGTATGAATAATCATCCATAGTTGCAGTTACAGACCTATAACATATTTTAAGTTTTGATAGGTTCTGACTGTAGTTGTAGAGCCTTAGTTTTAATAAGCTTAATTAGTATTTTCAATTATACAGATCTTCAAGACACTTTCAAATAAGGTATATTCTGATTAAGTTTTAGAACGTCAGTTTAATAAACTATCAATATAAAACAGTTTGGGAGTAGTACTGGTTTAGGTTGGGGTTCAGCGCACCCAAGTTCCAGAACTATGTACCATTGTAGGTTTATTTAGCTCTCCCAATTGGGCATCAGTTTAGTGATCACGTTAGTGATACCTTTATAACCTGACAAGGTATATTAGGTCCTCTCGATAGGGCATATACATCGGACTCCACATTTAGCTTACATGGTTTATGTCAGTTAACAGGCTCTCCCATAGGCTCAGATTTAATATTTGTACATTCCCCTCACTTAAGTCTTACTTACTTTTAAACTATGATATTCAGGCTATTAGTATATATATATATATGTGTGTGTGTTTATGCATCATAAATAAGGTTATTATACTATACTTAAGGTTTTGCATCCAATATTGCATTTCAATACAACATTTAACTATTTTTCAAACATGTTCAATTTATTTTATAGTTTAATATCTCACATGCTCAGTACATTCAAAGTACTGATTGCATACCTTCTTTGCAATGTATCATCTTATGATATAGGTTCCTGCGTTCAGCACCAGCCCCGCTGTTAGTACGCTCTAGTGCCATCATAGAAGCAGACAATGGGGAGTCCTCATCATCCAAAAATGAGATTTTATGATTTATTTCCCCTTTAAGTTATATTTTTAGTATCAAACATTAAGAGTTAGCTTGCAGTTTGTCCTCGCAACTTATTAGTTAGTAGGGGCTTTCAGACAGATAGTAAGATATTTCATCATTATGGTTTGTGTCAGACTTAGTATTTATCTCTGTGACATATTTAGACTCATATTTATTTTAGATAATCATTCTTAAAATTTAGTAATCTTCCATTTCAGTAAATTAATAAATTCAACATATAGTGTCTTGCTAGGCCATGGGTTTACTTAGAGTCACTTGTGGCTCTAAGAACCATGTTAAATCCAGGGTGTAAGCTCGAGTCATGACAAACTTAGTATTAGAGCATCAAGTTTAAAGTGTTTTAGGGTAAGGTGTCTAAAAGCGCGTTAAGTAGAGTCGTTTTCATGGGTGTGAAGCACGCCACACTTATGAGGGGGAGTCTGCAAAATATTTTTAGAAAAATCTCACCTTACATAATCATATCGTGCGATGGAGTATAAACTTCATTTATACTTTTCACTCATTCTCTATACATTTACAAAAAAATGCCTCCTAGAAGAGCTAATGGATGAAGGAATGAAAATGGTAACCAATAAGCTTGACCAACTCTAGCATATCCCCTGAATGAACAAGTCAGTTATGCCAAATTTTGGGTTGCATTTAAAGTGTTTGCTTAGGACATAACCAACAAGGTCAATAAGAAAGTTTTTGCGCCTGCTAATCCAAATATGAATGTAGTTGTTATGAGAGTGCGACACTTCACTCGATTGAATCCTTTGGAGTCCCTTGGTTTGAAGGTGGCGGAGGATCCATAGGATTTAATAGATGAGAGTTATAAGATCACACAAATCATGGGCATTATGCTAGTTGATGATGCAAATTTGGCCGCCTATTAGTTGAAAGGGGTGGCTCAAACATGGTTTAAACAGTGGGAGGGTGGTAGACATATGGATGTAGGCCCAGTTGATTGGGATGAGTTTTTGACTG
This sequence comes from Capsicum rhomboideum, assembly GCA_031232105.1. NCBI lineage: Eukaryota > Viridiplantae > Streptophyta > Magnoliopsida > Solanales > Solanaceae > Capsicum > Capsicum rhomboideum. Next base: position 127,690,632 of record CP124714.1, read on the forward strand.
CTATTCTAAATAGTTCTTTTCTCATGAGTTGAGGGAAGCTAAGGTGATGACTTTTTCAACTTGAAGCAAGGAATTATGTTTGTGAATGAACACTCTTTAAAGTTTACCCAGATCTATAAGTATGCTCCAAAGATGGTTGCGGAGCCCAATGCTCTAATGAATAGGTTTGTTTCAGGTGCTTCTATTTCAGTGGTTAAGGAGTGCAGGATCGCTATGCTTGTTAGGGATATAATCATATATAGACTTATGACTCTTGCTTACAAATTAAGGAATAGAAGATAAACGAAAAGGAGAGGGAGACTAAGAGTGTTGGAATAGGTAACATTTACTATTCTTAGCAGTGGTCAGGAAGTGGTAATTTCTCTCAATTTCAGTAAAGGTATTAGCTCCAACACCTTCTTCAGGTAGTGCACCGTCCCCTAAACCTCGTTATTGTCATAAGAATAGAGCATCAGGCTCTAAGTATCATAGATGTGTTATAGGAAGTCACACTTTTCTACCATACCCAAAGTGTGGTAAGAAACACCCGATGAGTGCCATTTGGGAAATAAAGGTTGTTTTGATTGTGGTAGATTGGATAGAGGTTGAGATATTGCCCTTCTACTAGGCATGGAATGGGGGTGAAAAGGCTCAGTCCACTACTTTAGCAGCCCCCTTTAGGTCTCCCATTGTAGCAGGGTGCTTTTACTAGTACAGGTGATGGTCAGCGCCAGAATCGCTTCTAGGTCTTATCTTTTTGTTAGAATTAGGAGAACTTGCCAGTCATAGTCAATGGTACATTATGAGTCTTTTATATAGATGTTGATGCCTTGTTCAATCCAAAGCCACACTTTCCTTTGTGACTCCTTATATTGCAATATATTTTGGTATCATTCTCAAAAACCTTCTCGATTTCTACTCATGTTGGTGAGTCATTTACAACTAAATGGTTATACAGAAAGTGCCTTGTCTTAGTTTTCAAGAAAGTCACCACTGTTGATCTAGTAGAATTGGACATGATCGATTTTGACGTCATTCTTGGCATGTATTGATTACACTCTTATTATGCCTTAGTTGACTATAGAATATGAGTCGTTAATTTTCAGATAATAATTGAACCAGTCTTAGAATGGAAGGGTAGTACTTCAGTGCCTATAAATTGATTTGTCTCTCACCTTAAGGCAAGAAAATATAATCTCTAATGGTTTCATCCACCATCTAGTTTGGGTCAATAATTCTAAATCTAAAACCCCAACACTTCAGTCAGTTCTAGTTGTAAATGAGTTTCTAGAAGTGTTTCCTAATGATCAACTCGGATTTCCTCCCAAGCTATAGATAGACTTTGGCATAGACCTTCTTTTAGATGCCCAACCTATCTCAAATTTTTCTTACACAATCGCTTCAACTTATCTTAAGGAATTAAAAAAAAAGTTAAAGGACCTTTTAGACAAAGGCTTCATCAGACCCAACATCTCTCCAGGGGTGCTTTAGTTTTCTTCGTGCGTAAGAGATACAGTTCCCTCAGAATGTGCATCGATCACCATCAGTTGAACAAAGTCACAATCAAGAATAAGTATCCCATTCCTAGGATTGATGACTTGTTTGACAAACTTTAGGGTGCCAGTTGTTTTTGAAAGATAGATCTCAGATCTGGATATCATCAGCTCAAAGTCAGAGAGCATGACATTCCAAAGATAACCTTCAAAACTCGGTATGGTCACTATGAATTTATTGTTAGGTTTTTTGAACTAACGAATAATCCTGAAACTTTTATGGACATGATGAACGGCGTGTACAAGCAATACTTGGACACATTTATCATATCATCAAAGATGACATCCTCGTTCATTCTTGGAGTGAGGGTGAACATGCATTCCTTTTGAGGATTATTTTGTAGACTCTCAAAGATCGCCAATTATTTACAAAGTTCAGCATGTGTGAATTCTAGTTGAAAATAGTAGCATTCCTTGGTTACAATATTTCCTGTAAGGGTATTTAGGTTGATCTATAAAAGACCAAAGCAGTTAGGAACTGGCCTAGACCCATCTCTCCAAAAGACATTAGGTGTTTCATGGGTTTAGCCGGTTACTATGGGGGGTTTGATGAAGGATTTTCATCTATTTCTTCCCTTATGTATAGATTGACCTAGAAGAAACTCAAGTTTCAGTAGTTTTATATTTGTGAGAAGATTTTTTAGGATTTGAAGACTCGACTCACTTCTGCTTTCGTTTTGACTCTACCAGAGGGTCCAGATGGATTATGTTTTTTACTATGATGCTTTCAGAGTTGGACTTGGGTATGTGTTATGTGTCATGGTAAGGTCATAGCTTATGCTTCTAGACAGCTCAAAATTTATGAGAAAAATTCCATGAATCATGATCCTAAGTTGGCAACAGTTGTTTTTGCCTTAAAATTTTGGAGGCACTATCTTTGCAGAGTTCATGTGGACATTTTTATGGAGCACAAAAGCCTTCAGTATTTGTTAAATCAGAAAGATCTAAATCTTTGCCAGATGAGATGGCTAGAGTTATTGAAAGATTATGACATAAGTGTTTATTTCCATTCGAGTAAAGTCAACATAAAGTTTAATGATCTTAGCAGGCTTTCAATGGGTAGTGTTTCTCATATGGAGGATGAAAAGAAAGAGTTAGTTCATGATGTTCACAGAATTTCTAGATTGGGAGTTTGTTTAGTTGATTCAGCCGAATGTAGTGTTATGGTTAAGAATAGTTCATAATATTCTTTAGTGGCAGAGGTGAAGGCGAGGTAGGATAGCAATCCAAGTTTGCTTAAGTGGAAAGAAGCAATCCAAAGTTAAAAGATGGAGGTTTTCTCCTAAGGGGAGATGGTGTACTTCATTGTCAGGGACAATTGTGTGTTTCTGATGTAGATGACTTGAGATAGCTGTTGTTGAAAGAAACTCACAGTTCTCGATATTCTATTCACCTAGTAGCCACCAATTTGTACCGTGACCTATGAGAGGTCTATTGGTGGAATGGCAAGATGAGGATATCATGGAATTTATGGCTAAGTGTCAAAATTACCAGCAGGTTAAGGTCAAGTACCAAAGACTAGGTGGTATGACTTAGAATATCAGTATGCCTACTTGGAAGTACGAAGAGGTAAATATGGACTTCATTATAAGGTTACCTCATGTGCACAGATAGCATGATTCAATATGAGTTATTATGGACTAAATGACTAGGTCAACACATTTCTTCCCAATTAACACTACGAATTCAACTGAGGATTATGCTAGACCTTACCTTTGAGGGTTGTTCAAGTTGCATGGAGTTCCCATGACCATAATTTTAGATAAGGTTAATCAATTTACTTTGTAATTTTGGATGTCTTTCCAGAAGGGTCTTAGTACCTAGGTTCATCTTAGCACAACTTTTCACCCGCAGACAGATGGTCAGGCAGTGTAGACCAGTCATACCTTAGAGGATATATTGAGAGATTATGTGATCGACTTTAAATATAGTTTGAATGATCACTTGCCTCTCATTGCGTTTGTTTATAGTAACAATATTCACTCCATTATTCAGATGGCTCCATTTAATGCACTTTATAGTAAGGGGTGTAGATATCCTAATGGTTGGTTTAAGGTTGATAAAATTACCTTGATAGGGACTAATTTGGTTGATGAGGCTATGGAGAAATTTTAGCTAATTAGGGAAATACTGAAAACAAATCAAAGTCGATAGAAATCTTATGCACATGTGAGAACAAGGGAGATTGAGTTTGTTGTTGATGATTTTGTTTACCTAAAAATTTCACCCACAAAGGGGGTGATAAGGTTTGGCAAGAGAGGGAAGCTTAGTCCCTGATATGTTGGTCCTTATAGGGTTTCATGGCCCATAGACAATGTGGCCTATGAGTTAGATCTGCCTACAGTGTTAGCATCCGTTCATCTAATCTTTCATGTGTCTTAGTTGAAAATGTGCATTGGTGATACAACAATAGTTGTGCTATTAGAGAGTGTGGGCGTGAAAGTCTCTCTTAAGGGGAGGTTTCGGGTTAGATTCTTGATCATTAAGTTCGTAAGTTGAGACATTAGGAGTTTCATGGTGTTGGCTGGTTACTATAGGTGCTTTGTTGAGGGATTTTCATATAATTCTTCTCCTATGTACAAATTGACCTAGAAGAAACTCAAGTTTCAGGAGTTTGACGCTTGTAAGAAGATTTTTCAAAAGTTGAAGACTCAACTCACTTCTGCTTTTGTTTTGACTCTTCCAGAGGGTCCATATGGATTATGTTGTTTACTGCGATGCTTTTAGAGTTGGCCTTGGGTATGTGCTGATATAGCATGGTAAGTACGTTGCTTATGCTTCTAGACAACTCAAAGTTCATGAGAAGAATTATCTGACTAATGATCTTGAGTTGGCAACAACTATTTTTGCCTTAAAAATTAGGAGGCACTATCTTTATGGAGTTCCTAAGGACATTTTCATAGAGCACAAGAGCCTTCAGTAAGTGTTCAGTCAGAAAGATCTAAATCTTTGCCATATGAGATGGCTATAGTTATTGAAAGATTATGACATGAGTGTTTTGTACCATTCTGGTAAAGCTAACATAGTGGCTAATGCTCTTAGCAGGCTTTCGATGGGTAGTGTTTCTTATGTGGAGGATGAAAAGAAAGAGTTAGTTCATGATGTTCAAAGAATTACTAGATTGGGAGTTTATTTAGTTGATTCAGCCATATTTAGTGTTGTGGTTTAGAATGGTTCATAATTTTCTTTAGTAGTAGAGGTAAAGGCGAAGCACGATAGCAAACCTTCTTTTTTAAAGTTGAAGGAAGCAATCTAAAGTCAGAAGGTGGAGGTTTTCTCTCAAGGGGAGATGGTGTACGTCATTGTCAGGGCCGATTTTGTGTTCCTGATATAGATGACTAAAGATAGCTGATTTTGATAGAAACTCACAGTTCTCGATATTCCATTCACCCTGAAGCCACCAAGATGTATCGTAACCTACAAAAAGTTTATTGGTAGAATGGAATGAAGAGAATATCGTGGAATTTATAGCTAAGAGTCCAAATTGCCAGCAGGTTAAGGTCGAGCACTAAAGACTAGGTGGTATGACTCAGAATATCAGTATTCCTACTTGGAAGTGTGAAGAGGAAAATATTGACTTCATTATAGGGTTACCTTGTACGCACTGATAGCATGATTCGATATTGGTTATTGTGGATAGGATGACTATGTCGACATATTTCCTTCCAGTAAACATTACAGATTTAGCAGAGGATTGTGCTAGACTTTACCTTCGAGAGTTGATCAAGTTGCATGGAGTTCTGTTGACCAAAATTTTAAATAAGGGTACTCAGTTTATTTTGTAGTTATGGATGTCTTTCCAGAAGGGTCTCAGTACCCAGGTTTATCTTAGCTCAACTTTTCACCCGCAAATAGATGGTCAGGTAGAGTAGACCATTCATACCTTAGAAGATATGTTGGGAGCTTGTGTGATCAACTTTAAAGTTAGCTTGAATGATCACTTTCCTTTCATTAAGTTTGTGTATAATAACAACTTTCACTCTATTATTCAGATGGCTCCATTTGAGGCGCTTTATTGTAGGAGATGTAAATCTCCTATTAGTTGGATTGAGGTTGATAAAGTTACCTTGATAGGGACTGAATTGGTTGATGAGGCAATGGAGAAAGTGTTTCTGATTGGAGAAAGAATAAAAATAGATCAAAGTTGATAGAAATCTTATGCAAATATGAGAAGAAGGGAGCTTGAGTTTGTTGTTGATGATTGGGGTTACCTGAAAATTTCATTCACGAAGGGGGTGATAAGGTTTAGCAAGAAAGGTGTCACACCCCGAATCCCATCGAGACGTGATTGGCACCCGTAGCCGATAAGGCTCGAGAGAACCAAACTATACTTATGTTCATTCATATGCATGCCATCAGAAACACCCTTATCACGTAGGAGCTTATAATGCTAAAAACGAAAATTCATGGAACATGTGACATATATACATATATGAAACTTGGCCGTTGAGTCCATCAAGTCAAAAATGACATAAACCTTTTACATTTATACACCCACATCCGTCTACAAAAGCCTCTAACAAGGGCATTGACCAAAATGAACTAAAAGTCGGGACAAGTCCCCGCTTTATACAACATGTACAACACCAAAACATATGTACAATTGTGACTCAGAGAAGCCCCGAACGAACTGGAGCTCACCAATGATCTGCAACGACTGGCAACCTACGGTGGAGGCCTACTAGTACCTGCGCCTGCAGCAAGTAAGGTAAATCCCCCAAGAGGGGTCAGTACGGAGAGTGTACTGAGTATGTAAGGCTCAATGAAAACTGTATGATACGTGAATATGCCAATGAAATCAAATTCAAATGCATAACCAATATGGATAAGTCACTATACTGAACTTTGGAAACCATGTATATTGCTTTCTTAACTTTCTTTCTTTCTTTGATTCTATGATTATTCATCTTTGCGTGTGGCCTGTGATACCCGGGCCCTGACTGAATAGTGGGTTTTTAACATAACATAACTTTATGTTGGGATCGGCTCGAGCTAGGCTTATGCCCCTAGATCTGCCACCCTATGAATCAAAGCATTGGGTTCGGCTCGAGCTAGGTTAGTACCTCTAGAGCTGCCACCCTTATACCAACATATCAGGTTCGGCTCGAGCTAGGTTTATACCCCTAGAGTTGCCCCCTGTCAGGTTCGGTCCAAGCTAGGCTTATGCCTCTAGGACTGCCCCCTGATCCAACAACCTTGGGATCGGCTTGAGCTAGGCATTTTTCCCCCAAAGCTACCACCTATACTTGATCATTAACCACATATGCATTACTTTATTCATTACTTTGAGATTGACACAACGATAGTCATAACTTTATTTGAATCTTTGGATCATTAACCAATGAGTGAGAGACATGTAAATAAACATTGTGAGAAACATAACATTATTAGAACCATAACACCATTGGAACCATTGGACAATAATCCTTGAACAAGAGACATGAGTATAATCATTATTGGAACATTAACCAATGAATATGAGACATGTGGTCCACAATTGATCAATGAGTAGGAACTATGTGATAATGACCATTGATAACCGGATATAGGATACCTTAGCACATTTTGGAATAGGACAAGTGTAATGTCAATGTGAATACTATTTGCTGCAGAAATATACGGATAGAGTAACCTTACATACCTTCACTTCCAAGTATGAATTCACAAGCCTATGTATGAACACAATAGTCCAGCTTCTTCTTTACGTCTTACTCTACAATACAAGTACATATCGTAGCTTAAATTAGCAACTAGTTACTATACAGGCGTACAAGACGACAATGAACTATATGACTGCCGTATAACATCATTTCATCCCTTACAATACAATCCAATGCATTATCATATCAACAACACCATAACATTACGCACATTGACCAAGAGATCATACATCGATAGCATTTCACACCATACTTACCCCTTACGCTTTTCTCTTTATCATTCCATCACAATTACTCCTTCATAACAACATATGAACAACCATCCATAATTAATATAGTCCAACACACCTCCATACGACACTTTAAATTCATTACAACGACATCACAAGTTGATAATTACATCCAAAATGGGTATAGGGTTCTTTGGGGACCAAGACGATGCGAAAACATACAAAGCCGTACCTGGGGCTGACCTGCAAAGCCAAATATGCCCGCAGGTGGATGAGTTACACCCGCAGGTGGCTGGTGGCAGATGCCAGTGGCACCTGCGTTGGCATCTGCACCCGCAGGTGCCCTCGTCTGCGGGGGCGGATGCCCGTTTTGGTACGAAATGGTTTCTTTTGGGTCTTTTAATGTAATGAATGGTCCATGATCATAACGAAACTTATTTTGACATACTTTTGATCATCTTGAATACCAACATTCATCCATGGTCTCACAACACACATAACAACACCCATGACTATACTTTACGGTCAATATGTCACCAAAACCAAAACCAATTTCACAATAGCAATACCAAACACTATACTCAAGGATAAAACAAGGTAAGACTATAATAATATCTCACATGTCAATATTTAATCCATCAAGTTCACTTCCTTCAAGATCACAAGTCCATATTCAAGTTCACAAGACAAAATCATTCTCCGATTGCAAAAATAAACAGTTTTACGCATAGCACACTGTCCAACACTTGCCAACACAACCAACATTATTTATACACCATATTAAACATATTATATACTGAACCATGAGAATAATTACTTACCAAAGAGTGATCTTGTCCCAAAGAGATGAGAGCTTAGGGTTTGTATTTTTAGAGAAAAATATGGAAAAATACTAAAAAGGGCATGTGTGTTGTTATGGAATAAAAATCTGATTTTTGGATTATATTGTCCATTTAGAATGATACTTATCCACACACTTGGTGGGTTTACTTGGTCAATGGATGACTTAGGCAAGAATGGGTCAAATTCCCACTTGGGCCATGTCTTTCTATGGTTTTTGGGCTTCATTTAAGGCCCAATTGTACAAGACTTTTAAATGCCCACAATTTAATACATAATTAATCAAATATCTCATGTTTTCATATTTCCATAAATGTTATGGTAGTCAGCTAGACTCAGAAACGTACGGGGTGTTACATTCTTCCCCCTTTAGAAACATTCGTCCTCGAATGTTAGTGTTATCATTTCAAAGTAACCAATTACAAGTTTAGGAGCATTCTTCATGTCATCATTTAGAGATATAATCAAAGCTTGTAAATACTTACTTGTCATTCTTCCTTTTGGAATAAATAAGGGTACTTGGATTTCATCATTTCTTCAGCTTCCCATGTGACCTCTTCTATTTGCTGATTTCTCCAAAGTACTTTTACGTAAGCTATGTCTTTATTTCTCAACCTCTTCACTTGTCTATCTAGAATGGAAATAGGTATCTCCTCATAGGTAAGTTCCTCTGTAACCTGTACATCATCAATAGGAGTAAAACGAGATAGATCTCCTATGCATTTTCGAAGCATTGAAACATGAAATACTGGATGAACTGTGGAGAGTTCTTGGGGGCAGTGCCAACTCATACGCAACTTGCCCAAATCTTCTAATAATTTCATATGGGCCTATATACCGTGGACTCAATTTTCCTTTCTTTCCTAATTGAATTACCCCTTTCATCGGTGACACCTTTAAGAATACCCAATCACCTATAGCAAATTCAAGCCCTCTTCTTCTAAAATCAGCATAGGACTTGTGTCGACTCTAGGCCGTTTGTAATCGCTGTTGAATCACTTTAACTTTCTCCATAGCCTGATGAACAAGGTCTGGCCCAAGTAAAACAGTTTCACCTGCTTCAAACCATCCGATTGGTGATCTAAATTTTCTTCCATACAAAGCTTCATAAGGTGCCATTTCAATACTTGAGTGATAGCTATTGTTGTAAGCAAATTCAATAAGAGGAAAATGGTCATCCCAACTGCCTTGAAAATCTAACGTGCATTCTCGTAGCATATCTTCAAGTGTCTGAATAGTACGTTCTGCTTGCCCATCAGTCTGAGGATGAAAAGCCGTACTCAAATTCACCTGTGTGCCCAAACTTTGCTAAAAAGATCTCCAAAAGTGCGTTGTGAACTATGCTCCTATGTCCGATATAATGGAAAGTGGAATACCATGCAATCGTACTATCTCTTTCACATACAACTTCGCATACTCTTCAGCTGTATAGGTGGTCCTGACTGGTAAGAAGTGCGCTGACTTAGTAAGCCTGTCCACTATAACCCATATAGAATCAAATTTCCGCAGTGTGCGAGGCAAACCTGTGATAAAATCCATATTAATCATATCCCATTTCAAGACTGTAAGATTGATACATTGCATGTAACCTCCTGGTTTCTGATGCTCTACCTTTACTTGTTGATAATTCGAGCATTGAGCGACGAATTCTGCAATGTTCTTTTTCATATTTCCCCACCAATACACTTCTTTTAAATCATGATACATTTTAGTAGCACCCGGATGAATAAAATAGCGCGAATGATGCGCCTCTGTCATAATTCGTTTCCGCAATTCATCTACATCTGGTACACATAACCTACCCTGGCATTGAAGTACCCCTTCCTGTGTAAGATCAAATGCCTTTGTCAAATTCTGTTGTACATTTTCCTTTAGCTGCAACAACACGGGATCTACAAACTGCTTCTCTTTCACCTCATCTATTAGTAAAGATTCAGCCGCATTTTGTACAATAAATCCTTCATCTGAGGATTCAAGAAGACGAACCCCCAAGCTGGCTAATTGATATAGGTATTTGATTATCTCTTTCTTTTCTATCAATTGGTCACTAGTGCTTTCTATTACCTTACTGCTCAATACATCCGCTACTACATTTGCTTTTCCTGGATGATAAAGAATGTCAATATCATAGTCTTTTAAGAGCTCTAACCACCTTCGTTGCCTCAAATTGAGTTCCTTCTGCTTAAAGAGATATTGCAAACTTTTGTGATCCGTATAGATATCAACATGAATTCCATATAAATAATGACGCCATATCTTTAAAGCAAAAACCATCGCTACTAATTCAAGATAATGTGTGGGATAGTTTCTCTCATGTGGCCGTAACTGTCGTAAGGCATATGCTATGACATAACCGTGTTGCATCAATACACATCCGAGGCCAACCCCGAAAGCATCACAATACACTGCATAACCTTCGGTACCTTCAGGAAGCACTAAAACTGGTGTGGAGGTTAATTTATCTTTCAACTTTTGGAAGCTTTTCTCACACGAATCATTCCACTAAAATTTAACTACTTTATGTGTAAGCCTTGTTAACAGTGCAGAAATAGAGGAAAAACCTTCCACAGATCTTTGGTAATAACCTGCCAGTCCAAGAAAACTACGACTGTGGGTGTCGTAGGTCTTGGCCAATTCTTCACTACTTCAATCTTCTGTGTATCAACCTGTATCCCTTCATCTAATACAATGTGACCCAAGAATACGACGGAGTTTAACCAAAACTCACACTTAGAGAACTTTGCATACAATTTACGTTCGCGGAGAATCTGTAACACCTCCCATAAATGATTAGCATGGTCCTCTGGTGATCTTGAATAAACCAGAATATCGTCTATAAATACTGTGATGAACACGTCTAGAAATGGCTTAAACACCCTATTCATCAAATCCATGAACACAGCTGGTGCATTTGTTAGTCTAAATGACATAACTAAAAATTCATAATGGCCATACCATGTTCGAAATGCTGTCTTGGGTACATCTTCTTCTCTAACTCTGACTTGATGGTAACCCGACCTCAAGTCAATCTTTGAAAAACACTTAGCACCCTGTAAATGATCAAAAAATCATTAATTCGAGGGAGGGGATATTTGTTCTTGATTATTACCTTATTCAATTGCCGATAGTCGATGTACATTCTCAACGTGCCATCTTTCTTCCATACAAATAATACCGGTGTACCCCACAGGAATATACTAGGCCTGATGAAGCCTTTGTCCAGCAAATCCTTCAATTGCTCCTTTAATTCACGTAATTCTACTGGTGCCATTCTATATGGAGGAATGGAAATAGGCTGAGTGCCTGGAATCACATCAATGCCAAATTCAACTTCCCGTTCTGGGGGTAAGCCTGGAAGATCCTATGGAAATACATCCAGAAATTCATTGACCACTGGAACCGACTGCGGAGTTAGTGGTTCCACTTCAGTATCTTTCACCCATACTAAATGACATATATAACCCTTAGCAATCATTTTCCTGGCTTTCAGATAGGAAATAAATCTTCCTCGTGGTGCCCCTACATCACTCTTCCATTCAAGAACATTCATTTGTGGGAAATGAAAATGTACCTTCTTGGCCCGGTAATCTAGCGTGGCATAACAAGAGGCCAACCATCCATCCCCATTATCACATCAAAATCCACCATGTCTAGCTCAATGATATCGACCAATGTATCATGACCACACACAGTTACCACACAATTTTGATATACTCTTTTTGCAACAATACATTCACCGACCGGTGTAGACACTTCAATTGATTTAATTAATAATTCTGGTGCCTTTGAAAATTTTGCAGCAATCAATGGAGTAACATAGGACAATGTAGAACCGGGGTCAATCAATGCATATACATTATACGAGAATATGGATAATGTACCTGTGACAACATCAGGAGAAGCCTCTGAATTTTGTTGGTCCACCAAAGCATAAGTGCGATTCTGGACCCCACTAGTACTGGCTGCTCCTCTGGCATCTCTACCCCGACCAACAGACTGCACACCTCAGCCCAAAGAAGGAGCCGGTGCTGATGACGCAACGACCGATCCTGTCGGTCATGCTATACCACCTATGCTCCTCTGGGGACACTCTTTCATCATGTGCCCCTTCATACCGCACCAGAAACAAGCATTTGTTCCCACTCTGCATGTACCCGTATGAATACGTCCGCAGTACTGACACTGATAACGAGGAAAACCTGTCGTCTGTGATCCGTGAACTCCACTACTCTGCCCAGATGAACCACCTCCAAACCCTCAAAATTGAGAGTGAGCACCCACCGTGGAATGAAAGAACGATGGTCTAGGAAACATACGGGGACTAGATCCTCCTTGGGAAATCATAGATGGTCCCATAGGTCTAGCCCTTTTTGACTGTCCCCTGTCAAATTCATGTGCCCTTCTTCTCTGTCTTTGATCTTCCATTTTCTGGGCGAAGGCTTGTATTCTAGCTATGTCCATGTCCTTGTTCAAGGTAGCAATGGTGCAATCCCTTACCAAATATGGCTCTAATCGGTCCACGTATCGATGGACTCTATCTGTCATTGTAGCCACCACTTTGGAGCATATCGAGCCAAGGAATTAAATTGCAAACTATATTCTCTGACACTTAAATTTCCTTGACAGAGATTTAAAAATTGATCCGTATGAGCCTCACGGATCTCATAGGGAAGATAATGATCAAGAAAAGTCGCTTTAAATTCTTCCCAATTCGGTGGATTCGCACCAATATCACGAGATTTCTTCCAATCCTCATACCACAATATCGCCTCCCCTTTAATCTATACGTAGCAAGTTCAACTGTTTCTACCCCTGTCACGTGCATAACTTCCAAAGCCCTCTGAATTTGATCCACAAAGTCCTGTGGATCTGCTTTCAAATCTGACCCCATGAATATAAGAGGGTCCAGTTTCAGGAAATCCTGTGTTCTGCGACTCGCCACTCTAGCCGCATCATCTTCATTTGTCATTGGACCATTTTGTCCTTGACTTTGTGCTGACACTAACTGTGTCAACATGTGTACTGCATTTCTAAGGTCCTGATCTGTGGTGTTCATTGGTGGTTTTGCGGGTACTTCTCTACCGAATGGCTCTTCCGGAGCTGGAAACGTAGAAGAAGACCGCGATGAAATTTCAGCATTTGCTCCACCTTGACTAGCTTGGTCAGGTGGTAATCTACTCATTCCTTCTTCCGCAGGCATGTATACCTGCTTGCCTTTACCTCTACCTCTTCTTGTCATTGGCATTGCTACTATACCAGAGAAAAACAATTACCAGGGTCAGATACAAATTAACTTACAACACTGGCTCTATTGCACGATCTAGAAGCGAAGAAAAGAAACAATATCCTAAATGTCCTGTAGCCTCTTACTTATAAATGTGGTGCACAACACATCAATAAGTAAGACTCTACTCAGACACGGCTTCGTAGACACCCTTGGAATGACCTGCTCTGATACCACTTTTGTCACACCCCGAATCCCATCGAGACGTGATTGGCACCCATAGCCGATAAGGCCCGAGAGAACCAAACTGTACTTATGTTCATTCATATGCATGCCATCAGAAACACCCTTATCACGTAGGAGCTTATAATTCTAACAACGAAAATTCATGGAACATGTGACATATATACATATATGAAACTTGGCCGTTGAGGCCATCAAGTCAAAAACAACATGTACCTTTTACATTTATACACCCACATCCGTCTACAAAAGCCTCTAACAAGGGCATTGACCAAAATAAACTAAAAGTCGGGACAAGTCCCCGCTTTATACAACATGTACAACACCAAAACATATGTATAACTGTGACTCGGAGAAGCCCCAAACTAACTGGAGCTCACCAATGATCTGCAACGACTGGCAACCTACTGTGGAGGCCTACTAGTACTTGCGCCTGCAGCAAGTAAGGTAAATCCCCCAAGAGGGGTCAGTACGGAGAATGTACTAAGTATGTAAGGCTCAATGAAAACTGTATGATATGTGAATATGCCAATGAAATCAAATTCAAATGCATAACCAATATGGATAAGTCACTTTATTGAACTTTGGAAACCAAATATATTGATTTCTTTACTTTCTTTGTTTCTTTGATTCTATGATTATTCATCTTTTCCTGTGACCTGTGATACCCGGGCCTCGACTGAATAGTGGGTTTTTAACATAACATAACGTTATGTTGGGATTGGCTCGAGCTAGGCTTATGCCCCTAGAGCTACCACCCTATGAATCAAAGCATTGGGTTCGGCTCGAGCTAGGTTAGTACCTCTAGAGCTGCCACCCTTAAACCAACATATCAAGTTTGGCTCGAGCTAGGTTTATACCCCTAGAGCTTTTCCCTGTCAGGTTTGGTCCGATCTAGGCTTATGCCTCTAGGACTGCCCCCTGATCCAACAACCTCGGGATCGGCTTGAGCTAGGCATTTTGCCCCCAAAGCTACCACCCATACTTGATCATTAACCACATATGCATTACTTTATTCATTAATTTGAGATTGACACAACGATAGTCATAACTTTATTTGAATCTTTGGATCATTAACCAATGAGTGAGAGACATGTAAATAGACATTGTGAGAAACATAACATTATTAGAACCATAACACCATTAGAACCATTGGACAATAATCCTTGAACAAGAGACATGAGTATAATCACTATTGGAACATTAGAACATAACCTTATTGAGATTTTGGAACATTAACCAATGAATATGAGACATGTGGTCCACAATTGATCAATGAGTAGGAACTATGTAATAATGACCATTGATAACCGGATATAGGATATCTTAGCACATTTCGGAATAGGACAAGTGTAATGTCAATGTGAATACTATTTCCTGCAGAAAGATACAGACAGAGTAACCTTACATAGCTTCACTTCCAAGTATGAATTCACAAGCCTATGTATAAACACAATAGTCCAGCTTCTTCTTTACGTCTTACTCTACAATACAAGTACATATCGTAGCTTACATTAGCAACTAGTTACTATACAGGCGTACAAGACGAAAATGAACTATATGACCTCCGTATAACTTCATGTCATCCCTTACAATACAATCCAATGCATTATCATATCAACAACACCATAACATTACGCACATTGACCAAGAGATCATACATTGATAGCATTTCACACCATATTACCCCTTACGCTTTTCTCTTTATCATTCCGTCACAATTACTCCTTCATAACAACATATGAACAACCATACATAATTAATATATTCCAACACACCTCCATACGACACTTTAAAGTCATTACAACGACATCAAAAGTTGATAATTACATCCAAAATGGGTATAGGGTTCTTCGGGGACCAAGACGATGCGAAAACATACAAAGCCGTACCTGGGGCTGACATGCGAAGACACCTGTACCCACAAGTGGCTGAGTTACACACGCAGGTGGACGGTGGCAGATGCCAGTGGCACCTGCGTTGGCATTTGCGCCCGTAGGTGCCCTCGTCTACGGGGGTGGATGCCCGTTTTGGTCCGAAATAGTTTCTTTTGGGTATTTTAATGCAATGAATGGTACATGATCATAAAGAATCTTATTTTGACATATTTTTGATCATCTTGAATACCAACATTCATCCATGGTCTCACAACACACATAACAACACCCTAAACTATACTTTACGGTCAATATGTCACCAAAACCAAAACCAATTTCACTATAGCATTTCCAAACATTATACTCAAGGATAAAACAAGGTAAGACTATAATAATATCTCACATTTCAATATTTATTCCATCAATTTCACTTCCTTCAATATCACAAGTCCATATTCAAGTTCACAAGACAAAACCATTCTCCGATTGGAAAAATAGACAGTTTTACGCATAGCACACTGTCCAACACTTGCCAACACAACCAACATGATTTATACACCATATTAAACATATTATATACTGAACCATGAGAATAATTACTTACCAAAGAGTGATCTTGTCCCAAAGATATGAGAGCTTAGGGTTTGTACTTTTAGAGAAAAATGTGGAAAAATGCTAAAAAGGGCATGTGTGTTGTTATGGAATAAAAATCTGATTTGTTGGATTATATAGTCCATTTAGAATGATCCTTATCCACACACTTGGTGGGTTTACTTGGTCAATGGATGACTTAGGCAAGAATGGGTCAAATTCCCACTTGGGCCATGTCTTTCTATGGATTTTGGGCTTCATTTAAGGCCCAATTATACAAGACTTTTAAATGCCCATAATTTAATACATAATTCATCAAATCTCTCATGTTTTCATATTTACATAAATGTTACGGTATTCAGCTAGACTCCGAAACGTATGGGGTGTTACAAAAAGAGAGCTTAGTCCCCGATATGTTGGTCCTTATAGGGTTTTGAGGCACATTGGTAATATGGCCTATGAGTTAGATCTACCTATAGAGTTAGCATCATACATCTAATATTCCATGTGTCTTAGTTGAAGAAGTGAATTGGTGATACAACCTTAGTTGTGCCATTAGAGAGTGTGGGCGTGAAAGATAGTTTCTCTTAAGGGGAGGTTTCAGTTTAGATTCTTGATCATTAAGTTCGTAAGTTGAGAAACAAGAAATTTAATTTGATGAAAGTTTGTGGAGAAATCGGCTAGTTGAGAGAGATACTTGGGAAGCATAAATAGTTATGATAAGCATAAGTAGTTATGATGCCCAAGTCTCCTCACCTTTTCCCTTCTAGTTAAGTTTAAGCTTGAGGTAACAGTTTCCTCCTTAGTATTCTATTCAGTTTCATGTCCCTCAGTTGCATTCATGTATTAGAATGCATGCATGTTTCATGAATTCAGTTTAGCCTATATTTTAGTCAAAAATCACTTATTATACCAGTAATTAGCCTGTAGAACTTAGAGATGGGACTGCAGATCCTTCCCTATCTTTCCAGCCTAGTAAGTCTTTATTAGATGACGAATGGTTACAGGAAGGAGATATTGTAACACCCCAAAAGCCCTAAGACTATATCCCAGACTTAACATAGAAAACCAGTTAGAAACAAAAAAATTTCTATCAGAATGACTGGTGACAATTACCCATGTGGGTGATGTTGCCCAAAATATTCCTTCAGAAAAGTTTACTGTGGTCGTTGTATCAAATATAGGTCGATCCCATGAGGAAATAGGACGTTAGTTTGTCGAATGCTAGTCTGAGTAATTGGCAAGTAAGTAAAACTGGGGGATTCTTGGTAAACAAATAGTAACAGTAATAATTGTTGGTTTTCGGATTTGTAATCAATATGAGAAACATACTAGGACTGTGATCCCCAATGATTTCTTAACTTCACCAATTATTTGTGCTTGGCAAAACTGTCCCACTGCATTGCATGTAAATTCTAGCAAGATATGTTCATCTAAATGTCTCTCAACCTTGGTTAGACGAATTTCACTCTTCTCCTCTCGGTCTCCGAGTGTCGCACTAATAACCTTTGTCCTGGATCTCAGAGAACTATCCCTGTTATGGCTCAAGTTATTAGATGAAGGTTGATAGCTTCAAATCTCTGTTGCTATTCCTTTTTCCCAATCTCCACCTCTCTCTCGAGGAAGTTTAGAATACAGGCAAGTTTCTAACGTTTGCAACCATTAGAAGATCAATTATAACTAAGGTAATAACAATACATGCAGTCACATCGATTTAGAATTGCTTTGCACTTAACCAGTTTCGTTAAGTACTCATGGTTCACACAACCCTAGTTAAAGGGTTTAGTTGCTCATTATTGCAAGAACACAAGAAAAATTGAAGATGAAAACATAATTTTAAACTCACGATAATTAAGAAAACTTTGAAATCTCAATATTAATAAAAATCCTAGAACTGGTGCTCCAATATTACAAAATCAATAATGTGTTTATTGGCTCAAAATACTAGAAATATGTTTCAAAATTATGTACTGACTAACTCCTGAACATAGGACAATACAGGGGAGTTTATAGATACAAGATGAATCCTATCCTAAGTAAAATAGGAAAACAGAGTCGGTGGAACCAAGTCACGCCACGTGGGTTCTATCATGGAAATTAAGTTTCTTCAACTAGCTAAAGGAGTCAACCTATGGCACATGCCCACATCACGTAGGTTGACTCACGTGACATGGGTCCTGCAGTGGGTTACTCCTCTGGTGCAGGACCTAGTTCTTTCATCTTCAGATACTCCGTTTTCGAGCATGATTCTTCCTTGTTGATCATTTTTCCTGCAAAACATATTCTCCTACAATATAGAATAGAAAACACATCATACCTACCAAAAATACCCAAGTTATTGCATAATTTCCTTATTTTAAGCATTAAAAGTGTCATGAAATCAGCATAAACACTCTCAACTTAGAACGTTTGCGTGTCCTCAGGCGAACAAAACAAAATAAACACTATCTATGCTTAACTAAGAGAAACTTAAGAGACCTACGACAGTCGATTCCTTGATTTTGACCTCAAATCTTTTCTGAACCCTCCTTCTTGCAAAGCAAAACCACAGTGTGTATCCATGCAACATATTATCATGACATAGAAGGGATCAAGTGATGGCATCAGATTATGAACAAACAACTCAACATATATGCAAATGATGTTATCCGAACAAATAACAGCTATCAATGCAACCCATGTACTCTCACAACAAAGAAGTCCCATACACTCACAGTACACTAATGAATATCAAAGCAGGGACTGAGTCAAAACACTCTCTCTCACAAAGAAGTTCAAACAATGTACATGAAATACCATAGGCTTGCCCTTATTTTCTATGCCTTAGTTTTTCGGACAGTTGGACTAGGATTACTATAGGACTTTCATCGGCTTGTAATGTAGGCTTGGGGATGGGTATGGTACATATGGATATGGTGACTCAACCTCCTTGACTCTTCTACACTATTTTTGGCTCCACTTTCCAACCATTCTCATTTTATTCTCCCTTATTCTCCTTTATTTATTTTCAGATTTTTTTGGGTGTGATTTCCTTCATACTTTCAGAACACAACTTTTTTCTTATTTTTTTTCTTTTTACAATTTCTATTTATTTCACTCATTTTTTTCTTCTTTACACCCAAATCTGTTCTCTTTTTCTTTCACTAACCCCTTCTTTAAACCCAAGTTAAACTATGCACCCCTATAATAGCCACCCTCAACTTAGGGATTTGCCTGAGTTGAGGTACACAGTGTCCAAAGAGGGATCAGGGCCAAGACAAGTTCATTGTAAGTAAAAATAGAAAGGTGAATAGGCTAATGAAAGAAATAGGACAATTACAGCTCAAAATCTGGATCAAGGGATATTTATTTCATTTTGTCAGGCATTTAGGCTAAAAGTGGACTCATTCTGTCATGCCCCAAAATCCCATTCGGGCCGGACTGGCACCCAAAGCCGATAAGGCTCCAGAGAACCAATCTTTGCTTATGTTTGTTCATATGCATGCCATAAGAAATACCATCATCATGTAAGAACTTATCATGCTAATAACGGAATTCATGAAACATAAGCTAAATATATACATATGTGAAACTTGGCCGACAGGGCCATCAAGTCATCATGGACATACACCTCCTACATTTGTCTTCCCACAACTGTCTACAAAGCCTCTACAGATACATGACCATGTCTGTACAATATTTACATAATACCCAAACCTAGTGTTCACGTGTGACTTGGGAAGCCCCAAAACAACTGGAGCTCACTAAAGACCTGAATATGATCCGCAACCTACTGAAGAGGTCTACTAATGACTGCACCTGCAACATGTAAGGTAAGTCCCCCAAGGGGGTCAGTACGAAGAATGTACTGAGTATGTAAGACTCATAAGAAATTCATCATACATAATAACAACAATAAAGGAATCAATATAAAAGAATTAAAGAATGTGAATAAACTCTCTTTTCGTATGTGTGGAACCATGTACATTTCGTTATTTCTTTCTCTTGCCTTTACTTTACTTTACTTTTACATCACTCATATACTGTCTGGGCCCTCATCATGCAGGTGTTCTTTTCACCCCATGGATAAAATATCATTGTCATGCAGATATTCTTTTCACCTCATGGATAAGATCATATCATCATGCGGGTGTTCTTGCACCCCATGGAAATGAACATCATCATGCGAGTGTTTGTACCCCATGGATAAATTAACATCATCATGCAGGTATTTGTACCCCATGCATAACGCCCACGAACAAAATCAATATGCATTACTGTATTCTTACTTCATTTCTTAACTTTTGAGATTGATACCTTTACTTGTGAGAGATAGATACATTAACTTGCACATTACTTCTTTCATTACTTTTGAGAGATTGGTACATTCACTTGCCATAACATTATTTGAAACACAACATCTTGGAACCATTGGAACAATAGTCAATGTATAAGAGACATGTGTATAACTCTATTGGAACTTTGGATCATGACATGATTGGAATAATACTTATGCAAACTAAACAAGCCCTCTTTACCTAATTACTCTCATTGAGATAGTTCTCTTAGAATTTACAATATTATGACAACTTAGGAACTTTAGTCAATGAATAAGAGATAAGTGAATCGTAATTCATCTAGGAGTAGGACACTTGTGAATAACAATATATGTCTACCTTAGTCAAAATATTATAGGACCCCTTTGGAATGTAACACTTTTGGAACCTTAGGATAATGATCACTAAATACGATACATGTGGATAGCAACGGTTCACCAACCTGAGATGCAATACCCTAGAACATTTGGAACTTTTAACATGTTAGCCAATGAACATGAGTCAACCAATGGGCATGAGTCATATGATTCACCAATGACCAATGAGTAAGGAACGTGTGAGTAACACTAGCCAACTACCGAATGCGGAATACCTTAGAGCATTTAGGAATCAAATGAGTACTATGACAATGCGAACACCTCATCTTGCAGAAGGATATAGAAGAGTAACCTTACATACCTTTAATTCCAAGTATGAGTACACAAGTCTATATATGAACAAAATAGTCCAGCTTCTTCCTTATGTTTCACTCTACAATACAAGTCCACAATGGAACTCTCGTTAATAATTATTTACCGTACAAGTGTACAAAACGACAATGAACCATATGAATTCCATATAACTTCATTTCACTCCTTACAATAAAACCCACTGCATTATCATACCAACAACACCATAATCATGCCACACATTAACCAAGATATCATACATCTATAGTATTACACACCACACTTACCCTTTACGCTCCCTCATTATCATTCCGTCACAATTACCCTATAAATTTGCCTCATAACAACTTATGAACAATCATACATACTTAACATAGTCCAACATGACTCCACACGACAC
Organism: Capsicum rhomboideum; assembly: GCA_031232105.1. Taxonomy (NCBI): domain Eukaryota; kingdom Viridiplantae; phylum Streptophyta; class Magnoliopsida; order Solanales; family Solanaceae; genus Capsicum; species Capsicum rhomboideum. Next base: position 127,712,213 of record CP124714.1, read on the forward strand.
TTTAAAGTCATTAAAATGACATCACAAGTTGATAATTACATCCATGAAGGGTATAGGGGTTTTGGGTGGCCAAAGGGATGCAAAAACAAGCAATTCAGAGTTCTGGGCCGATCCGCTAAGCCACCTGCACCCGCAGGTGGATGAAATGCATCCAAAGGTGACCTTTTGCAGTAGCCAGAGGCACCTGCGCCCGCATGTGCTTCGTTTGCGAGGGCGGGTGCCCGTTTCGGCCAAAAAGGGTCTCTTTTGGGTCTTTTTATGCAATGAATGGTCCATGATCATAAATAAACTTATTTTAACATATTTTTGATCATATTATATGTCAAAAATCAGCCATGGTCACACAACACACATAAACATCACCAAAACGACACTTTACGGTCAATACGTCGCCAAAACCATAACCAATTTCACAATAGAAATTCCAAACATTATACACCATGAAAAAACAAGGAAATGCTATAATCACATCTCACATGTCAATATTAAATCCATCATGTTCACTTCCTTTAAGACCATAAGTCCATGTTCAAGTTTACAAGGCAAAATCATCCTCCGATTTAGCAAACACAAGTTGTTTTACACATACTGAACTTCTCACACTTCACCAACATAACCAACATGATATAAACCATATACCACGCATAAAATATATTAAACCATAATAATAAACACTTACCAATACTCACCAAGTGATGATCTTTGGCCAAAAGGATGAGAGCTTAGGGTTTGTGGAAATATTGAGAAAATTCTAGAAAGGCATGGGTGTCCAAATGAATAAAATTCTGATTTTTGGCTCTATTTATAGACCATTTAAGTCTCTCTTTATCCAAACACTTGGTCCAATAATAATGTAGGGACTCGTTCTTGCAAGAATGGGTCATTATACCCTTTTTGGGCCATGTCTTCATGCCAATTTTGGGCCTCATTTAACTGATTAACAATTTGTTAATTGAGCCCACCAATTGAATGAATAATTCCTCATATATATATATATATCCCTCAATTCACTCTTATCCATCTCTTGGCATTAAATGCATGGTTGATTAGTCAAATGGAAGATTGGATCATGTTTTGCCCCATTGGGCCAAGTCTTTCTTATGATCTTTGGGCCTCATTTGGCCCAATGGCTCAAGACTCATATATGCCCCAACAAATAATTGTATAATTATTCAAATCTCTCATGGTTAATTAATTTCCTAAATGTACACGTAGTGGTATATGTTCAACAGCATACGGGGTGTTATACCTCCCACGAGGGTCTAATCCCATGTACTTGACCCAATATCCATTACCTCATCAATAACATTACACAATACATACTTTTTGCTCTCGACACTTAAGTAACCATTGTTCAATGTCGTCAAATAGGGTTTGAGAGGTACGGGGTGTTACATTCTCCCCCCCTTAGGAACATTCGTCCTCGAATGTTGACATCTTCGTCTCATGTGCAACAAATGCACTTATATATTAGCATCTCTATACATATACTCTTATAGATACTTGCTTATTCTTTCCCCACTTCCCCTTGGTGAACTTTCCTTCCATTTGAAACAAATATGGATACTATGATTTCATCATTTCTTCAATTTCCCAACTGACCTCTTCGACTTGTTGATCTAGAATGAAAACAAGTAACTCTTCCTAGTGACACCCTCTGTAATCTGTATATTTTTAATGGGAGCAACATGAAATAGAACTCTTTATGAACTTTCGACAATTTCATATGGCATGCTGTATAGGGCAATTTCCCCTGTCTTTCCAAATCCCATTACCACTTTCGTTAATCACACTCTTAAGAGTACTTAATCATCTATAATCACAAACACCTACTATACCATTACGATATGCCCTTTCAACTATAATAAAGTCACTAACTGATGTAAAGACATCAAAGGACTTGACTAGTAATTCTAGTGTCAGCTCCACCTTGACTAGGTTGGTCAGGTGATGATTTACTCATTCCTTCATCGGCAGGCATATCCACCTACTTACCTTTGCCTTTATCTCTTATTGTCATCGATAATTTACTATATCAAAGAAACCCAATCACCAATGGTTAGATACAATTGAACTTACAACACTGGCTCTATTGCACGATCTAGAATGAAGAAAAGAAACAATATCCTAAATGTTCCATAGCCTCCTACTTATAAATGTGGTGCACAACACATTGATAAGTAAGACTCTACTCAGACACGGTTTTGTAGACACCCTAAGAACGACCTGCTCTGATACCACTTTTGTCACGCCCCAAAATCCCATTCGGGCCAGACTGGCCCCCGAAGCCGATAAGGCCCGAGAGAACCAATCTTTGCTTATGTTTGTTCATATGCATGCCATAAAAAATACCATCATCACGTAAGAACTTATCATGGTAATAAAGGAATTCATGAAACATGTGCTAAATATATACATATGTGAAACTTGGCCGACAGGGCCATCAAGTCATCATGGACATATACCTCCTAAATTTGTCTTCCCACAACTGTCTACAAAGCCTCTACAGATACATGACCATGTCTGTACAATATTTACATAATACCAAAACCTAGTGTTCACGTGTGATTTGGGAAGCCCCTAAGCAACTGGAGCTCACCAAAGACCTGTATATGATCCACAGCCTACTGAAGAGGTCTACTAATGACTGCACCTGTAACATGTAAGGTAAGTCCCCCGAGGGGGTCAGTACGAAGAATGTACTAAGTATGTAAGGCTCATAAGAGATTCATCATACATAATAACAACAATAATGGAATCAATATAAAAGAATTAAAGAATGTGAATA